>CP137872.1:0-1231870 GCA_034406715.1 Rhodotorula mucilaginosa
CCTAACCCTAACCCTAACCCTGACCCTAACCTAACCCTAACCCTAACCCTAACCCTAACCCTAACCCTCGCTCGGGGATGTCGAGTAGGACAACGCGAGATCTGCACGAGCTCAAGAATCTGGCACGAAACGTGTCGGCTTGCTTGCCATGGAAAAGGTTCTCGAAAAGAAGTATATCGCCATTGCGAACAGAGTCTCCAGTACTGCAAAAAGCTACAAAAGCGGACCTCTGATCCCTGTCGAGTTGTGGACCCCAAAAAAGGCTTTTCCGAGATCCGTTGTCAGAATCCTAGAATCTCCGCCCCGTAATCAGCTATGATGGGGATTACCTCTGCGATCACGCAAGAGTCTGGACGGCAGAGGTGCATGGTCAGGGCACCGTTGCAAAACTGCGGGCAGACCATCAGCCCGTAGGACTCTAGCGGAGCAGTTGAAGGAGCGCCTTTGACCGAGCATTACAGCAGCTTTTGAGTACAGCAAGTATATGCACCGTGCGCCTGTCAGCACCGTAAACGGGGAGGGCAAGCTGTGCGCCAGATCGCAGAGACGAACCGCGGGGCACGGCGCGAGCAGATTCCGGTTCAGCTCATGAGAACGCGGGCGCGAGCAGATTCCGGTTCAGCTCAGGAGAAAGCGACCAGGCGACAAGGCCAAGAGCAGATTCGCTGTGTACGAGGGATCCGAAGAAGAAAGTGAACGGAAACGAAGGCGAGAGAGCGCGGCTAGACCTTTCAAACCGGAGCGAGAACGGAAAACGGACAAGTTGCAGAGAAAACGTCCCGCACACCCGACTACCGCTTCCTCCAGGTCAACACGCCCCACATCATCAGCCTGTAGACGACGATGATGATAAACATGATCCCGACGTAGAGTCCGTCGGAGACGCCCGCGATGCCGAGGTTCTGCGGAGCGAGAAAAGAGTCACCACAGAGAACCGCAGAAAACAGCCGACAACAAACGCACCTGCAGGACGTCCTCGCCGGTGACGGCGCACTGGCCCTGCGCGACGAGCGAGCTCGGGATCGGGCACAGGCACGAACCATCCGGCTCGATCGGGCACGGCAAGATCTGGCCGGCAAAGTCGTTCCGGACGAGCAAGTCGAAGCTGAACGTTTGGTAGTCCTGCGGGTTTGAGAGGCCAGCATTAGCCAAGAGCACAAGAGCCACAAAGAGGAGCGCTCGACTCACAATGAAGTGCGCGGTGTAGTACCAGAAGCGCGGGAGCGAAGTCGCGCGGATAAAGTAGCCTTGGACGCACTGCGAGAGAAGAAAAGGTCAGCGGACGAAATCCCGACAAATTCCTCGTGAGGGCTCACCATCCACAAGCCGTTGGCGAAACTGGCGAGGGCGAGGGCGGCGACAAAAACGGGAACGAGGGCGGCGATCAAGAGCGATTGCGACTCGGCGGCAAAGAGCGCGAGGAAGAGGTACAGCAAGAACCGGAAGAAGTGCACGGCGCCCGGGTTCATCGGGATGGCCCAGTAGCTGTAGGGGGAAACGAGTCAGCACAAGAAAGAGAAGCGGAAACAGCAGCGACAAGCGAAAGACAGGAGCGACTCACATGATGAGGGTGTAGCAGAGCGCGCAGACAAAGAGGAACGGGATCGAGACGAGCGTTGTAGCGAGGTGATAGTGACCGGGGGCGTACAAGCCGTTGGCGCGTTCGCGGATAAAGACGGAGCGTTCCTGCGGGCGGCGATCCGGGTCAGCCTTAAGAAAAAGCGCGGGCTTGAAAGAGAGAGCCAACCTCGAGAAAAGCGGGAATGCCGGCGACGCTCATCTAAGGGAGATCAACAAGTCAGCACGCGCCCGTAGCAAACAGAAAGGAGGCGATGACTCACGAAAGCGAGGAAGGCGACCGAAAAGAACGAGACCGAGAGCCGGTCGTTGAGTTTGTTGGTCGAGTAGCCGAGGTGCACCCATATCGTAGCGAGCATGAGGCCCATGCCGACGTACATCGCCACTGTAGCGTCAAGAAAGCGTGAGCATCAACTCCCTTGACTCGAAGAACTGAGCAAAGAGCCACCCACATCGAATCCCGTACGCGAGCAAGTTGCGCGAATAGTTGAGCGCGGTGCGGTGCATGAGCGTCAAGGTCTTTTGCGCGCCGGCCGCAAACGCGTTGCTCCGAGTCGAGGCCGAGTGAGGGACCGGATGGACGTCCGCCGAGTGCAAGGACACCCTGTCCGGCGTCGCGTGCGCATGCTCGGACCACTTTGAAGCGAGCGCGTTCAGGTGCTCGTCGGCCGAGACGGTCGGCGCCGAACCGTACATGTCCGAGTCGTGCTTGAGGAACTCGGTGTTGACGAGCTCGATGGCGTGGTCGGCCGGGTTGACGTGCTGCGGCACGGGCGAGTCGATCGAGGCGAGGTAGTCGGGCAGGGTGGCTGGCGGGGTTTTCGGAGGTCAGCCACGCGTTCTCACCCGAGTGCCGACGGTTCAATACCAGCAAGAAAAAAGCGGACGCACCCGTCGGTCCGTCGTACATGACTTGTCCGCCGGCGAGGAGCAAGAGGCGGTCAAAGAGCGAAAAGGTGTCAAAGTTCGGCTGGTGAATCGTGCAGACGACGAGTACATTCTGCTCCTTGGCGAGGCGGCGGACTATGGGGGGTGGCAAAGGGTCAGACAAAAGTAAGGAGCCCGAGAAAGAAGACGGAGAGACGCACGGAAAGCGACGACCTCCTTGCCGGAAGTGGCGTCGAGACCACTCGTCGGCTCGTCGAGAACGAGGATGCGCGGTTTAGCGACGACCGAGCAGGCGATGGTGACACGGCGTTTCTGGCCTCCCGAGATGCCGCGCTGGAGCGGCGTGCCGATGCGGTTGTTGGCGATCGAGGCGAGTCCGAGCGATTGCAACGTCGAGTCGATGTGGTCGGCGATGTTGGGGTACGAGGGGCCGAGGCTGTGGGTGGACAGGGACAGGTCAGCTTTATGAAGATCGAGACCAAGCGAACCGGGAGGACTCACGCCAAGTGCGCCGCGAATGTGACGGTCTCCTTGACAGTCAAGACGCCCAACAACGCGTCGTCCTGCTCGACGAACGAGAACAGCTCGCGCGTCGAAAAGTCGGTCGAGTTGTTGACGGTGACGCGACCTTGGCTGCGACCGGACGGCGTACGTTGACAGATGGCGTCGAGGAACGTGGATTTGCCGGCGCCGGAAGGACCCATGACTGCGGGAGATAGACCGGGTCAGCTCAGAAGCTCACAAGAGGAAAGATCACCAGAAAACCCACCTGCTAGGAGCTCCCCTGCGCGAGCTTGCCCATCGAGCGGTCCCAACAGAGGGCGAGGACGTTTGGGCGCGGTGACGGTCAATCCCGTCCAAGCGAGGACGAGCGGGTCCTGAGACCCCGCCGCGGTGTTGCCTTCAAGGTCTGTGTTGTGCATGGTGAGGGGAAGGGTGTTGTAGGAAGAGAGAGAGTGTGGCTAGGAATGAGCGGCGTCAAGAGATTCTCAGCGTTTGGAGAGCCGTCGTCTGTTACCGGCGCCGGCAACAGACAGAAGTCGATCAAGATTAATCACTCAGGTTGCGGGGCGCTGAGCTGAGCGCGGTTGCCGGCGACGCCTATAAGCGCTTACTCAGCAGCGTCCCTTGCCCGGCAGCAGGTCCTTCGAAAGCATCGTCTCGAGGTAAAAGTTTGGTAGAGCGGCGGCGGCGGCGCTGAGAGAGCGCAACTTCAGCTCGCGCGTGCGTCCTCTTCCATTTCGCCACAAGAGTCGCTGTGGCGCTTGACGATGATCTGGGCCGTTCCGCACATGCCGCTGGGGTTGTGAGTCGATTCAAGGAGGGCGGTAGTCGAGGAGGAGGACGTCGCCAACCCACGCCGACAGCTGAGCGGGTTGCGGGCGTCGGGGAAGCAGTCCATGCAAGCGAAAGCATCGCGGATCAGCATCGCACGGCTCCAGAAAGGCCGTAGAGCGAGAGTCGGTTCGGGTGAAGGAGTTCAACGAGTTCATCGCCGCCGCCTCTTCTCCCCGAACGACTCACTGTCAAGAGCTCCTCCGACGCTGTGGTCTGCGCTCTGGTGCTCACGATGACCTTACGAACCCGGATGCTCGGCTACGCTCTCCGCCCGCTCCGTCCACCGTCGCTCTGCACCGCCCCGCTCACTCCGTCGCAGCGCGTCCCCCATCGACGGCTCGGACACTCATTGCGCCCTCACAGCAAGCACGCTCATGAATATGCTACAGTCCTGCCATGCTTCCGGCTGTAAACGCTGCCACGCCGCTGGGGTGCTCGTGCGCTCGCTCCCCTTCGGATTGTCCGCGGATGGACGTCGATGGACGCCAGTCTCCCATCAGCAACTGACGCAGGACATCGCCTCTTGCACTGCTTCCCATCTTGTCGAGATGTCGGACAACCACTACGCTCACCACAGCGAGGAGCATGCACGTGAATTGGCCCTCGGCCTCGTCGAGATGGTCCGGCACGAGTACCTGCACAATCCAATTCGTGTGCGCGTCGAAAGGGAGGACCACTCACCATGGCAAGCTGTCTTGAACAAGATACGCAATGACGCCTTCGAATACTTCCGCGATGACCACGGCAAACAGATGTGGAAAGATGCGATCCTCTCCGAGCCCCCAGAGCTCCGGGGCAAAGCAAGGCTATCGATGAGGGAGCAGATCGACGAGGTGAACGATTGGCACACGCACCTCCTGCGTGAACTGAACAGAGTCCAGAATCGCCTTCCCACCAACTCTGACGACATATGGATCATCAGAGTCGTCTTGCTCTATTTGCAAGCCTGGTCCACACAACGGGTTACTGGTCTTGGAGTCGACGAGCTCCAGGATCGGTCTTTTAAAGCGCACAACATGATGGCAAGTCATTGCAGACGTTGATCGATAAACAGGCGACTGACGCGCACATTGCTAGTTGGAATACGAACCGCCTGTCATACTCGCGGCTATCAAGGAACTGCTCAACGAGGTGCGTAGGATCTAGTCGGCTGTTCATCTCGTCTCTAATGGACGCCACATGTGGACCACACAGCAACTTGCTCGTGAGGGGAGTCAAGGTCGGGAGAGCGAGCATGCTCACGAGGAATCTCCTGTAAGCTTTGCCCACGCGAGGTCCTCAGATATCCTGTCTTCTGACCGGCGATCTCTTCCCACACCACGGCTCACCTCCGCCCGAACCCGTCCCTAAGCTCGTCCGCAAACGGCGTCGCCCGCGCCTGTTCAAAGGAGCCCCCTGCACTGTCATGGCACTTGGATCCTCACCCGCACTCGGCCACCTCAGCCTACGTCAGCAGCACATCTACGGAGCGCGCTTCCGTTCCGTTGTATAAGTACTTGATGACTTGATGAGCCACTGTGCCCAATGTTTTGACGAATATCGTAGCTGTTGATGTGCAAGCAGTCCTCCGCGCCACGATCCAGGCGTGAGCGATTGTTTGTCGCAGCAGACATGGGGCCGGGTTCTTGCAAGCCCCCGGGCAAGCAAAGAAGAACACAAGTCGTCACTACGTCAAGTATGAGGAAGGCGGACACGGCCAGAACGGCTCGCTGCGCTCGCAAGATGGGAGGGAAGTAGGCCCGCTTCGCTGGCACCGACCAGCCCCCGCTCGCTGCGCTCGCATCACAGAAATATCCAATACACAGGATACACAACCAGAATGAGCTACAACGGAAACAGACGCCGAATCAACCCTTGAAGAACACGCGCACTCGAGTGGCGAGCATCTTGCACGCTCGGTGCATCTCGTCGGGAGTGGCGGACGAGAATGAGATCCGGAAGAAGCCGTCGCCGTCGGCAGTCACCAAAGGGTCCTGGTCGACGAGGTCCTGGTCGACGAGGTCCTGGCCGACCGAGGCGGCGGAGAAGATGGTGCCGGGGACGATCAAGACATGGTGTTCGGCGAGGTCCTCCCAGAGCGACATGAGGAGCTCGGTTGTTGGCGTCGAGTGGAAGCGCGGGTGAGCGGCAAAGTGTACACGGAGCCAGACTGTTGAGCGGGGCAATGATCCGATAAAGAAGGGCGGCGGAAAGCGGGCGCAAGAAAGGGCCGATGGCGCGAGAGGGAAGGGTCAAAGGAGATCCGGTCAGCCGCAGACATCCCGGATCCAAAGCGAGAGAGCGCAACCCACCAAACATGCCACCGACCGGCGCGACGAACGAGAGCAACTTTTGGCCGCCGCCCATGAGCTTTTCGTCGACCTCTTTCCCGGTCGGCCGCGTCCAGACCTCAAATGCACGAGAACCGGTTTGAGAGGCAACAACGGAGCGCGCATCGAGCTCGGCATGGCTAACGTCGAGCAAATTGTCGACGAGCGTGTCGCGGCGGTTCCGGTACTCGGCCTTGAGACCTGCGAGGGGGAAGGTCCGTGAGCACCGACAGAAAAACCCGGAAGCACCCCAAAAGGAAACCCACCCTTGAGCCACCTCAGGTAACCGGTGTAGCCCCACTGCTCGGCGAGGAGCGATCCGACGAGCGCCTGCGACATGCCCGACGCGGCCTGCGTCGACGACTCGTTCGCGCGCTCGAGTCGCTCGGCAAAGACGGGGTTGCAGGTCGTCCAGCCGAGTCGCGAGCCGGGGCAGATGGTCTTGGAAAAGGTGTCGATGCGGACGACGCGGCCTTGGCAGTCGAGGTGGAGGTACGACGGAACGAGACTCGCGAGGAACTCGGCGTCGGATTCGGTCTTGTTCGGCAAAGCGGCGGAGCGCTCCTGCTCCGAGCGGTGGTACTCGCCCGACTGCAGGAAGTAGTAGGCTGTGAGGGGCGTTCGGATGAGATTCAGCACGACGGTCCAGCCGGAGAAAAAGAGAGAGCAGGCACTCACGGTCATCCTCGACGATGATGATGTCAAACTTGACGGCGAGGGCATAGATGGCGCGCTTCCGTTCGAGCGAGACGGTGCCTCCGGTCGGGTTCTGGCACACCGGGACCGTGTACAAGACTCGCGGCCTGCGTGCGGGGGGGCCATCAACCTCGAGGACTTGAAAAGGCGAAAAAAGGCGACGACAGGACTCACCGCTGCATGCCGTCGTGTTCGTCCGGATTCCAGTTGGCGAGCACTTGTTCCATGCCGTCGACCGTCAGGCCGTCGCCGTCCATCGGAAGCGGCACCGGCTTGATCCCGCTCGGCCAGGCGGTGCTGCGGTCGGACACGGGGTCAGTTGCGCGATTGGAGATAGAATCGCACGAGAAGAACCCACGCAAGAGCAGATCTTGAAGAACGGAAACAGAGTTGTCGTCAGCAGCTTAAAGAGAGCCCGAAGTGGAAGAGAACGCACGGATAAGTCCATTCCTCGGCGAGGACGCCGTCTCCCGGGTTGCACAGGCTCGTGACAATCTTGCCCCACGCGTCGGTCGACCCGGCGTTGATGACAGTCTTGAAGTCAGACGTTGCCGGGCGGTAGACGCGCGTGGTGAAATCGTAGATGAACTGAGCCAGCGGAGGCAAACCGGCCGCGGTGCCTGCAGGAGGATCAAAGTCAGCGAGCCGGACCACGAGCGAAGTACAGGGACCACGCACCATACTGCAGGGCGGTGCTGAGCTGGACGCGCGACTTGTCGTCGTCCCACTTCGGAATCGTCCACTGGTCCGTCTTTTTGCCGCCGCCACCGAGGAGACTCCACAACCAAGCGCCGATTCCTTGCTCGGTGGTCTTGAACGAGTTGCGCGCCAGCGTCTGAGCCGTGATCGATTCCTGCGCAGGCGGGACAATTTAGCCTGAATGCATTGTGTCACCGCGCCCACCAGGACTTACGTAAGGGAATGCCTCGGGTGGAGGCAATCCACCAGCGAGCGAGAGCATGCCCGGCTGGTTGAAATATTTGTACAGGCCCTGCGCACGGCCACAAAGATCAGCTCAGAGAACCCCCCCACGGCACAGCGACAGCGAGAACGGCCGGCGCACCTTGAGCGGCGACGAGATGCGAGCCTTTGCGAGTTCGCTCAAGTGGTGCGACAAGTCGATCGATTCGGGCTTGTCGGCGGCTTGCATGGCGCGAACAGCAGTCGGGATCGTATAGGCGTCGTCCATCTTCCGGCGATGTGCAGCGTATGGCGGCAAGGGAAGAGCGATCGGAGTGAGAGCCTTTTCGGCCGATTCGCGGATGAGAAAGGCACGCGGTGCGAGCGATATGCGCGCCGGTAATATATTGGAGCTTCGAGTGCAGCACGATGACTGTATAGGTATCCTTGATTTCATTGCAGAGAGTCGAAAATTTGCCAGCTCGAAAATGGAAATTGCGTTGAAATGGTTCCAGCAGGTCGGTTGAGGCGCCCCGTACGAGAGCGAGGCTACAGTGATCCCGACCGGAACCTCCGCTCCGAGCCGGACTAAACTCCGACGACATGACCTCACCGGATATCGCGCATGCTCCGCCCCGGCGTACCGTTGAATCATCAGTGGCGTCGCGGTTCGCCGGACAAACGGCCTGATCTGCACCGGTAAAGTCACCCATCGAACGAGGAGTACCCTCTCCTTGTCCGTGGCTTAGGACTCTTCGGAACTGTTGCCGGCGCGCCTGTCGAAGGAGCGTTTGCGGCCGCGACGAGCCTCGCGAGATCCGTCTCGAGCCTCCCGGTCTGCACGTGTCCCCAGAACGGGACGGTGCAGAGTTGTGTATGTTGAGGACATGATCGTCGGCATCGAGAAGGCTGTGGTCTGCGAGAAGCTGAGTGTGAGGGTCGGCGGGAGCGACAGGGCCGAGGCGAACGGCGGTTCCAGCTCGATCCGGTCGGGCTGAGCCTAAGGTGCGACTACTTGACGAGCGGCTGGGCAACAAGGTCGGACCGGCTCTCTCTGGATAGCCTGGAGGCGAACGAGTCAGAACAAGTCTCACAACATCGACTGCATGCCGAAAACGCAGACGAGAAAAAGCCAACTCACCTGCACGTGCTTAGGGATCACCGAAGCTGAGACAATCAACAGAATCCGTTCTCCACCGCATCGGCCGTCAGAGTTGGAGAGGATAAGGCATTTGAAGTTGAAAGAGGATGACGCTCTGTGCGCAAGCTCGCAGAATCAACGCGCGGTCCCCGGTGATCGGACTTCCTAAGGAAGCGAGCAGGATTCGGCGCGAGGCCTGCGTACCTGTGTTGATCCGTACACGAGCAGAATGGATCGCGCGGATGTAGAGAGTGTCGAAGTCGAGTCAGGTGGGTGGAATTACGACAAGTGGCCGAAGATGTCGAACAGAAAGATGATGGCGCGGGTCGGAAAAATTGGGAACATGAGGCAGGGAACGAGGCGCAGAATCGATGCTGCAAGGCGACAGATTGCGGCGCCGCAGGACCGAAGAAGAGTGAAGGACTGCAGTAAGGTGGACTGGTCAGCGTTTACGGAGCAGAAATGAGCGACGGCGACGGCGGAACTCGAAGCAACAAAGCACAGCGAGCCACAGCGAGGGGTTCGCTGCGCTGTCAAGCTGAGAGGCTCGCTGCGCTCGCACGGAGCCCCATCCAAGCTCGCTGCAGCACCGCCGCTATGAGAAAAGCTGGACTCACCCGTCGCTCGACCCGCCTCACGCCTCGAGTCCCCGTTCGACATTCCCCGCCCAAGTTCCAACTGCCTCGGCACGATCGACCGTCGCGGTCGACGCGGCTACCTTGGAAGCGCGGTCGAGGAGAGCGTCCATCTCGGCGACAAATCCGTCGGCGAGGTGCACTGCCGCAGTTCGGTCCAACTCGGCCAAGTCGACCGTGCCCGCCCGCACGTCGTCGAGTGACGGACCACCGCTGGACATCGACCCGCCAAAGTCTCGAAGCAAGTCGGTCCCTTTGAGCGAAGCGAGGTCGCGCATCAGAGTCGGAACGGACAACCTCGGGACCGGTTTGGCGGGACGACCTCCAGACGGCGTCCCTGGCCGCGAGAGCGTCGGCGAGGATGGTGTCGGACCTGGAGAAGCTGTTCGGCTTGCTGGCGAGGCGGCGGAAGAGCGGGGCGGCGGGGGAACGGTGCTGGCGGGGGCACGCGTCGACGACGATGACGAGGCACGCGGAGGAGGCGGAGGCGGAGCGGAGGTGGGCATGATTGGAATAGCTTCCCTTGTGGCTGCAAAGAGTCAGGCGCCTAAAGAAGCAGACTCGGGAGAGGCGAAAGTTGGGGAGAAGCAGAGAGACGCGCGAAAACTTGGATGAACAAAATCCGATGTAGTATATGCAGGGTGATGATGGTAAACGCTACGTGATGGTAATGGATACATGGTGGAATGAAAAAATACAAGATGTTTAAACGTAGGTTTATAACCGCCGCGCCGAGTTCCACCACAAGACGTTGTCGAGCGCCTCCATGGCCTCGTCCGCCATGAGCGAGTGGACATAGGTCGTCGGGTGGTACTGCGACGTCACGATCATCAGCAGCCAGTAGATACCGGCGAGAGAAAGAAAGGAGACGCACGTCGTCGAACCAGATGTACTCGCGCCAGTTGTCGGAGCACCTCCTGCCGATGCACCCTTGCTTGAGGTACTTGCGACTGAACCCGTACCGCTCGGGCTTGTCCATCAGCTTGGAAAAGAGCGTGTAGTAGTCGGCGATCGCGACGCCCGGTTCCGACTTGGCCCACTGGAGGTACAGCTTGCGCAGCTCGGTCGAGAAAAAGTACATCAACGGCGCGGCTTTCGGCAGTGCGTTCTGGGCGGGGGCATACGGGCGTCAGCTAACTGGCGCTCGGAAGTCAGTATCCACATACGCACCGCATAGGGATAGTTCTCTCCGATCGGCGGCAGCGTCGGGATCACAAAGTATTTGCCACCTGTTTCCTCCCCCCAGGGTCAGCGCGCGATCCAAGACCTCCCCCGCAACCGGAACGCACCGATATCCTTGAGGGCCTGGACTGCGAGCTTGAGATCGTCGACAACCTCTGCGGGCGTGCCACCCTCATCGAGCGAAAAGTAGGCGTCGTTCGCGCCGGCGTAGACGATAAAGAGGGTCGCCGACTCGTCCTTCTTACCGATGCTGTACTTGGCGATCTGGTCGAGGATGCAGTCGACGGGGAGCATGCCGTGCTCGCCGGACCGACTCGAGACGCGGTGCGAGATGCTCGCGCCGCCCGTGGCTACGAGGGGGGCGGGTTAGTTTGCAGGTTCTCCACTCTCCGAGAGGAACGACGGACTCACCATACGAGACAAGGGGCACTCCAAGAGTCTGGGCAATGTACTCCGAATAGACCGGTCCGTTCGTGAAGCGGTGACCGACATACTGCGCGGGTGAAAGGTCAGCGCTCAGGAAAGGAAAAACGAGGCCGACTTGGGAGCGCACCGCCGTGTCTTTGGGCCAAGTCCGGTTCGTAAAGACCCAGGCGCCGTTGCTGCGCAGCCTCAAGCGTCAGCGGCTGTCTTCAACCCGGCGCACCCGACCGGCGCACCCGACCGACGCACCCAGCATCCGAGAGCGAGTCTCCGAAGCAGACGACCTTGTTGAACCTGCTTCTCCGGGTCTGCTTGACCAGTTCGCGCTGCTTAGCGACGGCGGACGAGAGCTTGTCGCGGTGGTAATGCCCGCCGGTCAGGAGCACGAAGGCGACAGCGAGTAGCGAGATGATCCAGAGGGATCTCGGCGGCAGCGTCTTTTGCATCCTTAGAGGGAGCGAGCGAGCAGGAGGTCAAGGACTGAGGAGCATGTTGCAGACGAGGCGGGAGCGTCCGTCGAAGCCAGTTCTCGACTTCATTTGGGATCGGGACCAAATGGAACCTTGTGCGGGAGGCGGTGCGGCGGCGGGATCTTCATCAGCGCGCGGAAGCCAATTAAAGTGCGTCGATCGCATCTTTTCCTTTCCGAATTCGGCACATTTCGAATCTCGAGCTCTCCCGCCGTAGATCCAGGTTGGCTGGACCCGTCGACTCTGTGTACGGGCTGCAACTGGACTAGATCCAAAACTCTCTCACAAACATGGCTGGCTGGGCTGGCTGGCTACACGGGCCCCTCTGCTGCTCGGCCCCACCACTCCCGCTTCGACTCGACCTTGCTCCGAAGAGCGTGTTCCCAAGCACAGGCTCTGTTTGGCCTTGCAACCATGTCACCCGTCGATGATGTACACCGCTGGCTGTTCGAGACGCACCCCCGAGCCGGCGTCGCCGTACGTCCCACTGCCACTGCCGCCTCCCGCAGACACGAAAACCGAAAACTGACTGCGCCTTGCTCTGAACCTCAGCTCATGTACGGCTCGCTCAACGCCATAGGCGACACATGCGCGCAAGTTTTTTTTGTACGTTGCTTGGACCCGAAAGAAGAGGGCGCCTCCAGCCTCCGAATGAACCGCCCTGACTCATGCTTCCCGTTCGCAGTCTGACGAGAGCTACAACCCGGCGAGAACACTGCGGTTCTTCATCTTTGGCGTCGGCATAGCACCCTTGGCCCTCATGTGGAACGGTGGGTTCTTCAAGAGTCGCACCACAGAAGCAAAACGCAGCTGACGGACGAAACTCCTCCGGGAACAGCCTACCTCGAACGACAATACCCGCTCCGGCCATCAAACGACACGGACGACTTGTCCCTCCCTCCGCCGGAACCGGACTATGTCCCCCTCGAGAGCGTCAAAGTGGACGTCCCGCCTTCCGAATCGCCCCGGCTGCACCGAAGAACGGCCTCGACGGTGTCGCAAACGGGTGGAGAAAAGACGCCGGCTTTGAACGGGAGCGGGAACGGCCATGAGGAGGAGGACGGCGGTGGTGATTTCCAGCTGAAGACTACGCCCTCGCTGCCGCCGGTGGACAAGATTGTCCTGCTCCGACGCGTCGCCGCAGATCAAATCTTCATGTGGGTCCCGCCAAACCGGCTGCCGCCATCACCGACAAAGCTGACGACCCCTTCCTTTTGACAGGGCTCCGATCTCGTTCGTCGTCTTTCTCATCTGCATGGGCTTGATGGAGTTCCGCACGCCAGCGACGATCCTCGCCCGAATCCGGAACGCCTTGATCCCCATCCTCCTCACCAACTACAAGGTGTGTCTGTTGTCTTTTGGTCAAATTCGTACAGAGCACGACTCTGATCCGCAGGCCTTGCACAGGTGTGGCCGTTCGTGCAGTGCGTGATGTTCTTGTACGTGCCGTTGCAGTACCGAGTACCGCTCTCGGGTGTGGTCAACGTCGCGTGGACGGTCTATCTCTCGTGGGAGAACGCGCGGACGGCATCGTAGTCAGTTGGTGGTGATTACTCTGGATTGCATCGAGACGCTTTGGAAGAGAAAGCACGGCCTTGCTGTTTTTGCAGAAGCAGAGAATACGGAAAATGTCCATGCATCGACCCCCAACTAAAGGCACCCCTCGCCTCCATGACCACCCATGAGAGAAACCACCGTCCTAGACGCCCTGCACCGTTCCGTACTCGCTCTCGACGCCCGGCTCGACAAGTGCCGCGTGCGAAAGGATCAAGACGCTCGAGCTGCCGACGAGCCAGAAAAAGGACGCGATCGGGGCCGCGATCCAGAGGATGGGGATGCCGACGATCAGGAGGACCATGTAGAGGTGTTTCGGTTCGACCGTGGTCGAGCCGAACTGGACCGGTTCCGGGATGAAGCGGTTGATCCCGATGTAGCCCTGCGGAGGATCGCAAATCTGCGAATTAGTACTGGGATAGGGGCAAGAAGCCCAGAGAAGCTACCTATACTCACGCCGATGAGGAAGGCGATCGCGATGAGGAGAAGCGGGTTCGTGAGGAGCGAGTAGACGGCGAGGAGGAGAAACACTGGTGCGCGGGGATGAGCGTGTGAGCGCGCCTCGTTCGACAGCATCGACAGTCTCAAACAGTCGTGAGCAGAGATGACTCACGAAGGATGTAGTTGCCGGAAAAGTAGTTGACGTTGTATCTAGACAAGGCGGTGGGCGAGGGAAGAGTGTTAACGGTCGAGAGAGGGTGATCTCATCCTGAAGAACGTTAGGACGGACTTGATCCGCTGGGTCGCCACCTGTACGCGCATGGACCTCGCATTGTGTCAGTACTCCTCGGCAGCACGAACAGATAACCAAAGACTCGGGGAAAGACACCGCCTCCGAGCAGAGGGGCACGCGAAGGCAAACCGCAAAGACGGTTGAAAGACTTACACCCATGTCTGCCGGCTTGGATACTCGCTGCAGTAGAGTAAAGAAAGCACGAATGTAAGTCAGGGAACGGGGTTCGAGATGCGAGAAGCGAGTCCAGCAGCACCATCTCGCCCTGAGATGTTATCGGGGTAGAGGCGAGGATCGAGAGGGATTTCTGCAGCTCAAAGCACAGTGAGGGCGACGACCAACCTGGACATCAAAGAACTGCGTGCGCCAATCCCGTCGTCAGCACGCGCGTACTGAGGGCCACTCGAGTCGACGGATGCGGACTCACCTCCTGAGGTGGTCGGAGCGACTGCAGCCGTTCCTGCTACAGTAAGCCGCACGAGGCGGGTTGGGTCAGCATGTGCCGCCCCTCCCTGTGAACCCAACCCGCCGCAGACGGCGATGAGGCGGCGGGACGTGTCACGCACCCGGAACTGCTGGAGCGCTTCCGGCAGCCGTTGCATAAGAGCCTGTCCTTCCATAGCCATCGTCCTTGGCGTGCAACAGTCTACTTGGCTCCCGGGGCCAAGTCTGTCGGAGCTGGCGATGAGAACGGCGAAAGAGGCGCGTCGGTCGGGACGCAACTTTCGCAAGTTTCACGCGCGCGCCCAAAATCTCGATCGGTGCAACAGAAAAAATGCACCCAAGTCTGCAAGGAAAAGGCTACAAGAGGTACTACGACTGCCGCTCGGAAGTGAACGTCTCGAGAAGGGCGCGCAGGTCGTGAGCCGCCGCCAAGGGGGCAACGTCGCTCCGGTGCATCCTGCAGGGAAGCGTGACCAGTCAGCGGGCGAGCGTAAGCCTCGAGAAAGGGCGGAAACGCACTGGAGCAGAGAGACGTGGAGCATATCCCACAAGGCGTGGCTGACGTGACCCGACTCGGCGGACGGCGGGCCTTGCTGCAAGTCTGGCAAGAGAGGGCAGGATCAGCAACCATGAAAAGACAAGCTCCGGCACTACTACCACAAGAAACTCACTGTCGAGCTCGCTGTCGGCTTCTTGGATCGACAAAGACGTCAACAAGTGGTGAACGGCGTCCTCGTGTTTCTGCCGGAAAAAGGGGGTGAACCGCCACTCCGGAAAAACACACTCATCGAGACGGAGAAGACCCACCCCGACGTTCATGCACGCGACGGCGAGGTTGTACCGCGCGCGGACATAGCCCGGATCGAGGTCCAGCGCGGCGTGGTAGTACTGCATCGCGGCGTCCGTCTTGCCCGAGTTGGCATACGTCGCGCCGAGGCGGTTAAACAACAGCGGGTCCTGCGGCGGTCGCAAAAAGGTCAGTCGGGACATGAAATCGGCTCGACAGAGAGAAAGTCCGCGAAACAATTGCGCGCACGCACATCGGGCCGAACGGACAAGGCCGCCTCGAAGCAGTCGCTGGCCTTTTCGTACTCCTCGCTCGAGTTGAACAAGACGCCGAGCGCGACCTGGACATCCGCATCGACGCCCTCGGCACCCCCCTGCGATCGCTCGGCGCGACTCTGCGCGAGGCGAATCAGCATGTTGGAGAGGTACACCTGCCGGTCCTGGATCGAGTTGGGCAACGCCGCCCCAAACAAGTTGCGGTACTGCGCAATCTCATTCGCATAGTACGTCGAGCCTTCTTGGTCCCTCGCGATCGCGTCGACCCACCGGTTCAAGTGCTCGTACGCGTCCGTGCGACGCCCTTCGTTCGTGTACGAGACGGCGAGCGCGAGGTGGGCGGCCCCGTCCGCGACGAACGGGTCCAACTCGGTCGCGCGCCGGAGCGCCGCGATCGCGAGCTCTTCGCGCTCGTTCTGCTGCTGCTTCAACCCGAGCGACAACCACGCCGAGGCGTTGTGCGGTTCGCGGAGGACCTCGGCTTCGCGCTGGAGGAGCGACTCGTGCCGTTCCGTCAACGCGGCCGAGAGGTCGTCCGTCGCGACGTGGTGGGTGTGGGCGTGGTGATGATGAGTCGTCGCGGCAGCAGGTTGACCCGCCGCGTGCGCGTACGGATTGTTCTGCGCAAACGCGTACCCGTGGCCGGTCGCCTCGACCTGGTCTTTCGCCGGCCTGAACCCCGTCGCAGTCGCGTCCATCTCGTCCCAGTCGCGCTGGAGCATGTCCCACTCCATCTGCTGCGCCGACATGCGCCCGATCGAAGGTCTCCGAGCGATCCCGCCTCCGAGCGCATGGCCGCCGACAATCATGCTCGGGTCGTCAAAGTCTTCTTCCCACGACGCTTGCGCCAGGGGCACGTGCGTTGTCGTCGTCTCTTCGCGGTCCGAGTCGACGAGGTTGCCGCCATCGCCCTGGAAGACGAACGGTTCGCGTTCTTTGCCCTTGCCCTTGGTGTCGGCCGCCCGTTCCCTCGCAGCCCTCGCGCGGTCCTCGTCGTCCCACAGACCATGCATCGCCTGAAACCCGTCCTGCAGCTCTCGAACCAATCGAGCCGACTCGGCCTGGTCGTGCGCCCACGCGTGCTGCTCGTGCGCGTGACTGGCGACCGTCTGCCCCGGTCGCAACACGGGAGCCACCATCGAGTTGACGCGGCCTTCCTCTTCGCGGTCGAACGCCTGATGCAGCTCGGCTTGGCGATCCGTCGTCGTTGTCGTCGTCGTCGTCGCGGCAAAGTCGCTCGCCCAGCCGTCGGCTCGGGCTTTGCCCTTGTCGAGAGTCGATGAAGAGGCCTGCTCGACGACCTTGTCCCCCTCGACGGCGACTTGACCGTCCCTCAATTGTCGCATCAGTTGCATGAATGACGACTGCGCAAACTTGTCGCCAACCTGGGTCGGCGTCTGCTCGGCGGCATTGGATCGCAATCGCTGCTCCTCGGCGGACCGCACCGTGGAGAGCAAATTGGCCGCAGTCTGAGCGAGAGCGTCGCGCGCCGCTCGGTCATCCGCAACGGGCGAGTGCGCGCGGAGAGGCGGAGTGAGGGGGCGAGTCTCGTGCAGGTGGGACGAAAAGTCGGTTTGGTTCGTCGTCGTCGCGGGAAGGATCCGATCCGAGATCAAGTCGGCTGGAGCTTGCACACCGGCTTGGCGAGTCTCGAAAGCGTGGTCCCAGTCTGTTTTTCGAGGAGGAGTCGCCGTCAGCGGAAACGCGAGGCAAGGAGAGAAACACGTCTGGGAGGACTCTCTTACCGGCCTTGCCTTCGCGTTCCCTCGCCGCGGCCATGCTCTCTGGGGTCACCATCATCTGCACGCCCTCGGCCGGTCTCAGGTAGTTGACCATCAATCCCGAAGGCGGCGGCGGGTGCATCGCGAACCCTTGACTCTGCAGGCGGGACAAGCCTTGCTGCTGTTGAGAAGGGGTCGGCTGCTGGAGAGCCGGACTATGCGACGAGGCGTGGTGGTGTTTGAAGTCGCCGACCCATGCCGCCGGTGCTCCATCACGAGGTTTCGTAGCCCCTCCTCCTCCTCCTCCGAAGGCGCGAGCAAACATTTCCTGCTCGGCGGCGGCGGCATTGGAATTCAAGACTGGCGCCTGAGCGACGAACGCTTGAGCCCATGCTGGGGGAGGTGCTTGTGCGGTGGCCGACGACGACGAAGCAGCAGAAGAAGAAGAGGGAAGGGCGTGCTGCAAGGGCGAGAGGTTGAACGGCTGATTCGAGCGACTGTGCTGGAAGAACTGTTGCGCGGCTGCAGCGTCGCCGGCATTGGAGGGTGCGGCTCGGAAAGAGTGCTGCTGTGGGCGAGTCAAGTCAGTCGTCAAGGCTTATGCAGCGAGCGGCCCACGCCGGGAGACGAACCTGTCCCGATGGACCGGCTTGCGAACCGGCAAAGTGATCCTGCGGGCGGGGGTGATCGGTGTCTGTCGGCTGGGCTCTCACGGTGCACATTGACCTGCCACGCACCTGCTGAGCTCCGCGGTCTGCGGTGTACGTCTTTGAGAGTTGCTGGAGCGGGTTGGAAGGGCCGCACGAAGCGCCACCGGCGAGAGAGGCGAGCATGGCGGCGGGAGCGTCGAAGCGGGTAGCCTTTTACTTCCTACCTTGAGTGTCTTGCTGTCTCGCTGCTGGCTCAAGAAGAGTGCGTGTGCAAGTGAGGGCGGAGGAGAGAAGGGAAGAGAGCGACACGCGGAAGCGTTCCGATGAGAAAGCCGAAGTTGCCGGTCCTTCGCCACTCTAGAGTCGGACAGTGTATGGTCTTAAGGTCACTGATTGCTGTGCCGCACTACTGGCCGCACTGCTGCCTTGACTCTCCCCCTGCCCGTTCACCGCAACGATTGCGATTCGCCGACCCGCTTTTCATCCCCCCACATCTCCTGAGCGGACAGACACCTTCCCGTATACGACAAGGCACACCTCTACAGACATGGACATGGAACAGCAGCAGCAGCAGCAGCAGCAGGCACCCCGGTCAGCCGAGCACTACACCACCTTGACCGACCCGACCTTCCTCGTCAGTTCGCGTTCCCCCCGAAAAAACCCACCACGAGAGCGCAGGGCTGATCGCCGTTGCGATGACTTGCAGGTCGGACTCGAGTCAATCTTGCAACCATTCTTCGAACAGGGCGCTCCGGAGGACGAGATTCGAGGCATCGCCCAGAGGGCAGAAGCGTTCTACCTCTCCAAGTGCGAGCATTCCTTCCTCACCATAGCGATAGACGCTCACTCACGCCCACTCTACCGAACCCCGCAGTCACGCCGAGCCGGATCTCGAACAGCCTCAACCGCTGTCGGCGCTCGCCCCTCCGCCCAAACATCCAGCAGATCCATCCTCATCGTCCGCAACAACAACAGCCCCGTCAAACTCGACCACGGAGGAGGAAGAGGAGGACCAACCGCCGTACCCACCTACGTTTGCCGAACTCGCCCACCTGATCGCGACAGGCGCACCGGTCCCAGGCATCAAAGACATCCCCGACCAACTCGCGGCCGAACCGCCGACAGAGAGTACCGCCGAACGGAAACGGAAACCGTGGGAGAATCAGGATTCCGCTTCGCCCTCTTCTTCCGGCGCAGACAGTACCACGACAGAGCAGGAACAGGCGAGCCGAGAAGTCGCTAGGGCTTTGGGATTGACGACGACCGTCGCCGCCAAGCCGGGCGCCGCGACCGCCGCCGCAGGGGCTCATTCGCAGGACGACCAGATGCAAGATTCGTAGCGACTCGATGCAGCGGTCGCGCCCTTCTCGACACAGGAACACGGCGCCTGGGGAAGTTGCTTTGCAAGATGAAGTCGAACCGGGTCCCCGAGAGAAACCAAGGGGAATAAAAGTACAAGGGAGCGCCCTCAACTTTTAGATTGGCGGTATCCGCTTCTTGAGCCATTCCAGCATATCTGTTTCCGGGTAAAGATTAGCCAAGCGGTAATGCGGGCGTGGCTTGGAGAGGGAAACGAACCGTCATACTGAAACTCCTCGATCCAGTGTGTCAGCCCTGCGTCGCCGGTGCAAGGTCAGTCCCGACGCCAGCTTCCAAGCGCAAAGAGGGACGTAAAAGAAGACAAAACGGACCGGAATAGGTGCGAAAGTCGACGTCCTTGAACCCGAGCTGGGACAAGTAGGCGACGCTCTCTTCTCCCCAGTTGTATCTGGACGCGCGCAAAGAGTCAGGAACGACAGCCATCCCCTGCGAGAGTCACTCAGACCGAAGTGAGACGCACTGAATGGTGTTGTCAGAGGTACCGTGACCCCAAAAGACGGGGACCTCTGCCGCATGGTCCGTTTGCATCTGCGTTGGGAGGTTCTCGTCAATTCTCCTGCGAGTCACAAAGACCGCTTGAACTCACGGGATGCTTCTTGTTCTTGATTTTGTAAGCCATAGGGAGCCATCCGGAGAGGCACATGACGCCTCCGAGTTTATGTGGCGTCGAGAGTGCCGTCAGCAGCGAGATGGCGCAACCTGCCGAAGAACACGCGCTTCTCGTCAGTTTTCCGGATCCTCGAGCCTCGGACAGACCAAAACAGGATCGCCACACGACTCACCCTGCGAGAAGCCCGAGATAACGATCCGGTCGGGGTCGATCCCCTTTGCAATCTCGTCCTCGATCAACTCGTGCACGCGCTTGACCGACGCGTGCATGTCCTCCTCGGCTTCGTGCTTCGGCATCGGCGGGTTCTTTGGCACCACGAGCTCGATCATGTCGAACCTGTGCGGGGGGTCCATACTAGTCCGGGTGAGTTGCGGAGCGGGCGGGTAAACTGGCCGGCGACGACGCACCAAGCGGGAATGGTGGCGCCGTCCACAGCCGTGACGGCCCTTTCTGGTCTGTGCGCCGAGGATTACTCAGCTCCAGGTAACCCGGAAGGGAAAGCCAAGGGCGAGCGCTTACGCCGACGGCATCACCCAACTCGCTTGATATAACCGAGGTCGCATGTAATCCACCAGCGGCATTCTGGCACGCCGTCGAGATCAGCACCCAGACCGGATCAGAGCTGCAAACACTCCATCGTTGAGCTCGTACATTTGCGCCACCCGTCCGCCCAAACCGCTGCGCGCGGAAAAGAAGGGAGCAAACGGAGCGTTATCGAAACCCGCCCGCGGCCCGCAATGAAGGAGGGGGAGAGGGCGAAACGCACTGCAGAAAGATGACCGTCGAGCTATGCCTCCCGATGCCCAACACTTCCGTCACGTTGTCCCGCTTGACCGTGTGCGCCGCGTGCGCCTTGGTGACGGCCTCTTTCCGTCGCGTGTGGAACCAGATCAGGACGATGAGCGAAGCGGTCGCGACGATGGCCCATTTGAGCGCCGGTGCGGGTGCCGCCCTGGCCATGACTCTTCAAGCCCGAGAAAGAGAGAGCAGGTTGTTATAGGATTCGAACGGGAAGAGATCGAGCGCGGCGTGTCACAGGACGCGAGCGCGCTAACTCGAGCGATTCGTGACGAGTAGGGAGAGCCAGCTTCAAGGAGGAGGAGGCGAGCCACCAGTCTCAGGCGTGAAGATCTCAGCAGGAGCGGGTGGGTAGCGAGGCTTGCTGAACGAGCGGCGGCCCGACTCTCGAGTGTCTCGAGCGGGAAGCACCTGTGCTTGTGTGCATGACAAGCTTAAGGTTTGAAATGCGATTGGTTAGATCGTTAATGAAGTCGGCCGGCGCGGGGGCGATCTCGACCCGCCTTCGAGTTGACCTTCCCAAGTCGGGGAGGGCGCGGGAGGGTGGCCAGACACATCGGTACTCACAGCTCCGGAACATCGATAGCATACAAGTCAAAGTCTCTTCAATACATAAACCGTCGAGTCGAATCCCTCGACGATATCGATCATCGCGGTCCGGTTTCCACCTCCCGAAGCGAAGCCATTCTCCTCTCTTTCGCCAATCAAAGCTCCCTCGTTCCTCAGACCCCTGGAAAGAAGGAGGATCACGATGGGCACCGCTGCAGGAACAATCGCTCGCCAGATTGTGAGCCGCGCCGTCGCGTCCGCCGCCGCCGCCGCCTCATCCTCCCGTCCCGTCGGCAGTCTCGCCTCCTCCGCCTCCTCCGTCCCGTTCCGCATGGCCACGTCCGAAAACCAGCAGCTGTACCCATCCCGCTCAAAGGTGACGAGTGCGCCTCCTCCAGGTCCGACTTCGTCGCTGCTCGAACCGACTTGGCGTGAGTCTCTTCCGAAAATCGTCGCGACGCGGGCGATGATACCCTCCGTCCCTCCATCGCTGACCCGTTTGTCCAACAAACCTGATGCCTTGAGATGATCGCAGTTCGCCGGGAGCTTGGACGCCGGTCAGGAATGCAGGGCCGGATCGCCCTCTAAGCAAGCGAGCGAGCGAGCAACCACCCCCAACGCGCCCAACATTCGGTTCCCTGGCCCTTACACGCGTTCATCCCCACCATCCCAAGAGACGACCACAGGCCCACGCTTCCAACAGCAGCGCTCCGTGTCGCTCCGAGTACGAGCACGTTCATTTCCCCCTTTTGCCGTTCATTCCGCCACCGCCGCTCGTTCCTGAATCCTGTAACCTGTAACCTGTATCCGACCACGGCGTCCACCCGCATCCTAGTTTACCCCTCCATGTAGCCGTACCGGTCCCTGTTAATCCTCCTGGTAGAGACTCACTCACTCACTCGCGCTCAAGTGTATCGCTGGTCCGATCTTCTCGAAGGAGATTTTCCGGTCGGTCCGAGGGAATGGGTGTGCGGATTACAACAAGCGGCAGTTGCGGAGATGTACACGGTACAACAGCCTTGCGGGACTAAGACGACGCTGGAGGTGCTGTCGTCCTCCTCGTCGGCCGTTCGAGGACTTGATCGAGTTGGGCGATGAGGGCCTTTTCGAGCGGCAACATGGCGCGGTCGGACGAGGCCGGTCCACCTCCGGCGTCGGCGAGCGAGGACAGGTCGAGCGAGAGAAAGACTTGGCTCGCGTAGCGTTTCGCTGCCCGGGCGGCAGGTGTGAGTCGGAGTCAGAACTTGCCGATCTCTTTTGACGGGGAGAACCAGGGGCGAACGTACAGAGACGGGCAGCCAACGCCAAAGAAGCGGATGTGGACGTGCTCAAGCTGGTAGCAGCCGGGGGGACGGTATTGCCCGGTCTCTGTTTTTCAGCCGCATGGTCGAGGGTACGGGCACCTGAAAGTCAGCGAGAAGCGAGGGGCGGCGCGTAGGCAGAGCGCGGCGGACTGACTGGCATCGCGACTGCCGTGTCTGCCATGAGAGAGAAGGGCTGCTGGGCGGCTGCTCCGACTGCAAGCCAGAGTGCGTTCGGCCCGATGACGGAGAGTTGAGCGACAAACAGCTGGTCGAACGCAGCGTCGAAGCGGTCCAGCTCGAGCAGGAGCGTCTGCGTCGTAACCTTGGGTTGGACCCGTTCCATAGCCCCTTTTGTCACAGGGAATAGCTGTGATCGGGGATCACAGCGAGAGGACTGTACTGGTCGAGTGTACAAAGGCGAGTCGGCGCCTCCCCTGCGGTGCTCGGACCTCCACCTCTGTGTCGGCGCACGATTCGCTCATCCTTCGCAACGCCCTCTCGCGGCTCTGCGCGACTCGCCGACTGCTTAGCGAGCTCGCCTCGGCCACGATGCCGCCGAGGGCCTCGACCTCGAACGCAGGCGCGGCCGCCGCCAGCGCCAAAAAGCTCTCCCCCGTCGAGCTCAAACTCCTCAATGCCGGCCTCGCAGTCAAGGGAGGCGTGCGTGCACCCACTCACTCTCGATTTTAGGCTCTCTGTGAGCCCCCGTGGGCGCGAGCCGCGCGCGCTGACTGCGAGCGAACCTCCCCCGCCGCCGGACCGGAAACAGGAAATGCTCCAGAACGACTTGTTTGCCGCGTGCGGTCTCAGCGTGACAGCAACGACTATGGACGCAGTCAACGGCTTGTTGCGAAAGGTGCGGATCTGCGCGCGGTCCGGATCGAGCGACTTGCTGACCCGAAAAGAGCCACTCTCAGGGCCTCGCGCAAATGCTCCGCACGTCCAGTGGCCAGACCATGTTCCGTTTCCTCGGCAAAGAAGAAGCCAAGGCGTACGTCAACCGCATTGCCGACGTGTCGGTCGAGAGAGAGTGCTCGGAGTCTGATTGCTCGGCGACCCCGCAGGATGAGTTCGATGGATGCAGAGGAGAAACTCGTCTTGAACCACATCCGTGATGCCGGTAACATGGGTGCGTGTCTCTCTGGACCTCCATCAACGACCGTGCAGGTGCTGACGAAGGTCTACCACAGGAATCTGGAGTCGGACCCTGACGACCAAGACGGGCTTGCCTCGCGCGACGATTGCCAAGGCGCTCAAGGTCCTCGAAGGGAAAAAGACCATCAAGACGGTCAAGTCGGTCAAGGTGAGCGTCAGCGACCGAATGCTCTCCGCAGCTTGTTCTTCCGGACACGGATCAACGCAGCTACCGACAGGCTGCTGTTGCACGAGCGCTCGCTGACACTCCCACGCTCCTCCCTCCGACTCGCACGCAGACCCCGACTCGCAAGATCTACATGCTCACGGGGATCGCGCCTTCGGTCGAGCTGACGGGCGGTCCCTGGTTCACCGACAACGAACTCGACGTCGAGTTGGTCGAGACCCTCAAGAGGGTCGTGCGGAAATTCTTGCAGCAAAAGGTGAGGGTCCTTTCCTTCGGGACGAATGTTGCGTCGTTTTGAGTTGTTTCTTTCCCTTGTCCTCTGATCACACACTCCGCGCGCCGCAGTCGCAACCACCTTCAGTCACGGTCACGGACCCATCGACGTCGGAACCGGCTAGGATCAAGCCCATCTACCCTGTCACGGCGACTCCCTTGCTGCCGACGTCCGAACAAGTCCTCGAGTGGATCCTCAAATCGGGCGCCGCGATCGTCGACCTCGCCAAGGAGCACGTCGAGGACCTGCTCGACTTGATGGTGTTTGACGGCGACGTCGAAAAGGTGCTCGTGAACCGCCTCGGCCCGGACGGGATGCCCGTCGCTGCGCGCAAGGGAGGGAAAGCGAACGGCAAGAAACCGGCCAAGAAGTCGTCGTCCTCGTCGAAGCGGAAAAAGGGCGCCGAGTCGTCGTCTTCCGAGGAAGATTCGGACGATTCCGACACCGGGGGAGGAGGCAAAGGCAAGAAGGGCAAAGGTGGTGGCAAGAGGGCCGCGAACGGCAAGGCGAAGCGGAAACGGGCGAAACTCGGTTCCGATACCGAGACCGAGAGCGACGACGACCAGAGTTCCGATTTCGACTCGGACGCCGAAGCCCCGTCAGCGGCGGCGAAACGGAAACGGCGCCGCGCGGGCAAAGGATCAGACGATGACGATGGGGAGGAGGCTACCGGGGGGGACAGCGACGACGGCGGCGGGCGGAAAAAGAAGGGGAGCTCGAAACGGCGCCAGAAGCGCGTCAAGCGTCGAGTCAAGGCCGAGGGCGACAGCGACCAGGGCATGTCGTCATCGGAGAGCGAGGACGAGTCGTCGAGGCGGCGAAAACGCGGGCAGGCTGGGGACGACGTTGCGGCGGAAGGAGGAGGAGAAGGCCAAGGCGAAGGGACAGACGGCAACACGCAATACGTCTACCGCATGATCCGCCAGTACCGTCCCACCGTCGGCTGGACCGACATGCCCTGCGGACGCTGCCCCGTCGAAGAGTTCTGCTCCGAACCCCCTCGCCGCCGCGCTGAAGCCGTCCGCCGTCCCGCTCAGGTCACTACCAGCACCGGAGCGCCGTCGACCCGGATCGAGTTCGAAGGTGGGATCCAGGGGATCGGGATGTTGGGAGGAGCAGGAGCGGCGATCGGCGTGTCGGACGCGAAATGGGGAGAACTCAAAGGCGGGATCGGGAACGGCGTCGCGCCCGTCAATCCGGTCGATTGCCCCGCGTACAAAGCCTGGCTCGACTTTTGAGCGGGAATTTTTTTTTCCCATGCTTGCGCTCGTGCTTGGAGGGCCGTGCGTACGGTGTCGTGTAGCTCCTTTACGTGCTTTTTTGACGATGCATTTCGATCCTCATCAATCGCCGGGCAAGCGGATGCACCTTCACGGTCGTGGGAAGCTGGCAGACTCGTAGTGATGGACACTCGGAAGAGACGGACCAGGAAAGGGACTGCGCGCAGTAGGGGAAGCTAAACTCTTTTCACAACTTTGCTCTGCCTGAGGAGGGTCCAAGATGATTGTAATTTGTATTTACATCGGTATCTGCCGGGTGTGATCCTTCTTGGTCCCCTTTCTAGCTCAGAACAGTTTTGTCGCTGGAGGGGTGGTATCCGGGGATTCGTAAGGTAGATGAGAATTGAGTTTTAAACCGACTGGCCCTCGGTCTGCCTTGCGAGTTCGAGCTGTGCGACCAACGCAAGAACCAGCAGAAGTCAGTCAGACAACTCTTGAAGTATCTGAGCCCAGCTCCGGAGGACTCGATGAGGAGAGCTGAAACGCACGTCCGAAGCCGAGATGACGCGCAAGTGACCAGGCGCGGCCGTCTCGCCGGTGACGGCCCCCTTGATGACCTCGACGGTCTGGCCGAGCGAGGTGCGAGTCTTGACCCACTGCGCGCGTTGGGGACGAATACCAAGTCGGCGATACGGGAACAGGGTGCGAGAAAGGGTGCGAGGAAGGGCGCGCGGCAGGGAAGGGAGCGAGGAAGAAGAAGTCAGTTCTCAAGATAAACGGTATCCGAACAACGACCAAGAACGCACGTAGCGGATCTGGATGGGCAGGCGAGTGTTACGTCAGCTACGAGGTCCATCACCATGAAAGACTACTCAGACACTAACCTCTGCCGGGGTGACCTGGATGACGCCGATGCGGGGGTCGCCCGGCTCGCCGGTGCGGACGCCGTCCTTCAAGTCTCCGAACCACTGCGGAGGAGGATCCGGAAGGTCCAGCGTGAGCACATACAGGACTGACTCGTCCTTTCAAGTCGTCCAGCTCGCTACCGAACGCGCAAAGGAGGAGGACGAGGAGGGAAGCCAAACGGGGACGTACCGACTTGATCATGGGGTTCCACAGGTCCTTGATGGTCTGCTCGTCCTTGACAACCTTGGCGGTACCCGAGACCGAGGCCCAGTCGGTGCTGTTCGGGTCCGAGAAGGCGACGTTGACGTGCGCGTCGTTCTCGAGCTCGTCAAACTTGCCGGCTGTGCGGCAACCAACGCAGTTTCAAGCCGTCAGTTCAAACGAACGTGGTTCATCGGAAAGACGGAAAAGAAAAGTGGCACGCACAGTCGGTGTTGGCGATGAACTGGAAGACGAGGCCCTTGTGCGAGGCGGGGGCCATGGCGCGCGAGTGGAGCTGGCCGTCGGCGGAGCGGGTGACGAGCATGCCAAACTTGGCCTCCTTGACGATCTTGCGCATCTCCTCGATCCTGGTGGGGGCGAGTCGCGTGTTAGTGGGTCCGTTGCCCTACAAACGGCACTGCGTCATCCCCCAAGGATTCGCTCGAGACGGAGGACGAAATCATGGAGGGTAAGCAAAGCCAGACGCACTTTTCGCTCGGGGATGCGTCGGACATGGCCTTTGCGGTGTACGGGTCGTTGGGAGCCATGGTTGGTGAAGACGTGGAGAAGCAGTTGAAGCGGTGGTGGTGGGGACTCGCGCTGCTCCGGAGGATCGGTGCAAAGGCGGCGGTGCGAGCGAGGGCGTCAGCGGGTCGGAGCCTGAGAGTTGCGAGCATCGGGTCGTTGGTGCTTACAGAACGTGAGGTTGGTTGCGGAAGGAGAGGCGAGAGCGAGTCGCGACGGTCACGAACGATTCGACAGCTCGGCGCAGCGACGTCATCGATTGGCTCGAGGGGAGGCGCGATCGGGCGCCACCTCGGCTCGACTTCCCATCCATTTTGATCGCCGACGTTTTTTTCGTTTCTCCGGCCGAACCACGGTAATGGCGCCGCTCAAGCTGCCTGCAGTCAAGTCCAAAGCAAAGGGCAAGGCGAAACAGCTCCACATCGACTATGCCACGCTCGACTCGGCTCGCGCTTCCGCTCCCGCAGACTGGTCCGCCGAAGCCTGGCTCGAGGAAGGGACGCGCCAGGAAGAGCAAGGCGAGCGGTACCAAGTCGGTCCGAAAGCAGCTCGCCACCTCTGGAACGCCCTCACGTGCTACCGCCTCGCCGCCACCACCCGCGAGTTTGCGTTCGACGCCCGCTACAACGCCGCCCGCGTCTCGCACGCCCTCGGCGCCGACCACTTGAACCCACCCGAGTGCCTCGAGGCGCTCCAAGCCGCCCGGAATGGGTACCGCCAAGCGCTCGCTATTGCCCCTCCGGAAGAAGCGACCGCTCGCATCGACGCCCTGTACAATCTCGCGCAGGCCGACGCCACTTTGCTCGCGCAGCTCCAGGCGGGAATCGTAGCGCCGACGCCGGACCGAACCGAAACGGAAAAGGAACTCGCGCGAGAGGCCAAGGAGCTGTTCAGCGAGGTGGAACGGCTGCAACGCGTCGAGCTGGATCGGTACCAGAACAAGGGCGACGACACAGTCGACCTCTCGTCCGACGGGCCTGATCAACTCGAGGTAGAAGGGGGAGACGGCGCCGTCGAGACGTCGGTCCAGGTGACGGCGATCGTCACGCCGCGGTTAGTGATCGATACCGTCCTCGCCAGCATCTCGTTCGACATGCAGCTCTCGGAAAGCAGCCTCGCGGACCCCGAAACCGATTCGCAACTCCGGCAAAGCGCCGTCGACGCCTTCTCGCGCGCGATGGAGTTGCGCGCCGTCGTCGCCGCCCAGGAGGGAGAACACGAGATCGCCGACCTCGATTTTGAGCTCGCGGTTCACGAAATCGAAATCATGACGACGTGGTCCTCGGCGGCGGCGGCGGCGGCCGATGTAGGACCGAGGCTCGACCAGCTCGTCGCGACAACCGCCGAGGGAGGTCCCCTCCCATCTCGGCAGATCGACGCCCTGTCGCTGCTGGCCGATTATCTCGTCGACGAGGCCTTCCCACCCAAGACATCCCCCACTCCCGACGAGTCAAATAGTTTGACGACGACGGCTACTCTCGAGCGCGCCTTGACGGCATACCAACGCGCCGCGTCCTTGCTCTCGAATCGCCTCTCGCCGCCAAAACACATCCCGGCTCTGCAACTCCCCTCGCTCCTCTCTGCCAACCTCGCTTCACAAGCTCAAGTACACCTCATCGCTCACCTCGTTGGGCTTTCCTCTTCGGGAGTATCGTTTTCGCACCTCGACGAGGCGCAGAGACTCTCCATCGAGGCGATTGCCGCTGCGAAACCGACCGTCGTCCTCTCCGTTCCATCCTTCTCCTCCTCCTCCTCGACCGCCGCAAACACAGCGTCGCCTTCTTCCCTCCCTCCCGTTTCGGCCATCCGTCCCCCAGGGGCAAACGATGCCCGCACAGATTGGACCACTCTCGCCGCCGTCCGGACCGGGTTCTTCACCCTCCTCCGCGTGCGGTACTACTACGCCTGCGCCACGGCCGAATCGCCTTCGTCGCTGCTGCTGCGGGACCAACTCAAAGCTCGCGCGTGGGGAGAGTGGTCCGCGCTTGGTCTGGCCAAAGGTCGCGATGGAGGAGGAGGAGCAAGGAACGGGGACGGATTGGCGGCTTTGAAGAGGAGCGAAGTGAGCTGGTGGCTGAACGAGATTGATGAGGACGCGGTTGCCAAAGTGGTGGGTGCGGAGGTGACCCAGGCGGAACGAGCGTGGTGGGCCTCGTTGGCGCCCTAGGACCTCGATAGATTCCCACGCCGCTTGGGCACACTCGGGAGACCGTTCCTCCTCGTTCTGCCTCTCCGTACCCTCTCTCGAGTGATTTGGGCCGAATAGAGTGAGAGCAACATAGTGATGGCAGGTACAGAGAGCCAAGAGAGGCTTGGAAAAGTTCTACCTGTCTGTCACGGAGGGGAGGGAATCTCGACAGAGTAGGTCGGTATGTGCAAAACGGAAAGGGGTATGCGAGAAGTTCCGATCTTGGATCGTGCAGGAGAAATCTAGGGAAGAGTCGAGATCTAGCCGAACGTCGCTTCGAGGCGACTGTAACTGCGCGTGAGTCGGCACGTCACGAGTGGCGTCAGTTCTCCCGAGCATAATGCGCGCCTTCAACCCGATCTGAAACACCGTGACAAACAAAACGCACATGTAAAAGATCAGAGCGGAAGACGGTGCCGCCTTGAGTGCCGTCAACCCGCACCCGCTGTACAAGCCGCGGAGTCCTCGCGCCGTATAGATATCCTTCCCGACTTGGAAAAAGCTCCTCCGCGGTTCCTTCTTGCCGCCGCCCACCCTGAGACCTCGCAGTTCGTCCTCGGTCTGGATCGTCGACTTGATGCAGTCGGCGGGGAAGAGGACGACATTGTACGTGACGCCGGCGGCCGCTCCCGCCGCCATCAACTCGACCGCCGACAAGTCCGCCTTGGTGACCCTCCCTCCAACCCCCGGCGCAGACGAGGAAGTCTCGCCCCGTGCGGCACGGCGCTGGATGAAGTAGGCGACGAGGAGTTCAAACGTCGTGAACCACGCGGCGCCGCCTCCAGTTTCGCGGATCAAGGTGCCCGTCTGGCCGAGCCAGAGTCCGCGGAGTCCGTACTCCCGCAGAATGGAACGCGTGAACGCGATCGCGCCCGGTTGCGGCGAGGGGGCGGCGGCGGCAGCGGCGGCGGCGGTGGCGGGAGAGGTTGCGAGTGTTCCTGCCTCGGCGGCGGCTGCGGCAATGTTGGACACCTGCATCTTGCACTTGACGAGTTCTACCGGGGTCAGGACGAACGAAGCCGCCGCTCCGGCGAGGGCAGCCGCTGTCGCCGTTTGCGGGATCGAGAGGTGCGGCGCGTCGTTTCGAGAGTCGGCGAGCGGCGGAGGCGGGAAGAGGCGCTTCAAAGCGGCTTGGGACTGGTTGTAGACGACAAAGAGGGTGGCGTTCTCGGCCATGGCGCCGAGGACGGGCATCGAGACGCCCTGCGCAGTAGCCGTTCGTTGAGAAATGTGTCAGCAGCAGCGGGCGGCGGACGGCGTGCCGTCTCGGAAACCCCCCCCCCCCCCCGAGGCGAGAGAAACGCACCCGCCAAAAGGCGCGGATGCCTTCGGTTCGATAAGTCTGTACGATGCAGTCCCATGGGCCAGTGTAGCGAGGCGGTCTGTCGAGGGGTTGGGACTGGAGTCGGACTTTGGTCAAGTCCAAGGGGTGCTCCACTGCTCGGCTGGCGATTCCTGCGGTTCTCCCTCTTTATGCGTCAGCCGGGGATGCGGTGCGTAGCCGTGGCGTCGTTGTGTGGTTCTGGGAGGCGTACCTGCAGCCTGTGTAGGCAAGAGGTCAACGAGGTCCGAGGAGGGAGCGAGTTGTCTGAAGAGGAGAAGGACGCACCGAGCCGTACAAGATGTCCTTGACGCCGCCCCAAGGCCGGTCGTGGGTTATCGGCGGCCATTCCACGAGCTCGGGAGCGTGGTCCGACATGGTCAGAGTCCGCCTCCAGGGGGAGAGGGAGAGGAGAGAGACGCGAGCCGAGAGTTGTGCCTGCTCGCTCGTTCAAGTCGCGACTCTGCGTCGGCTCCTCGTTTCATCTCTCTACGCAACCAGAGACGGCGATGAGCACCTCGCTGTTGAACCGCGCATCCGCGCTCGTCTCGTCCTTCTCCCGCCTCGCCGTCTCGTCCCCGTCCTCTGCCTCGTCCTCCCGCGTCCAAGTGCGGCACAAGTCGCTCGTCCCGCGGCGGACAAAGTACCGCAAAGCCCAAAAGGGGCGCACTCCCCTCGCCCTCGGCGGGTCCCTCAAGGGGACCACCCTCGAGTGGGGCGACTATGGCCTCCGCGTCAACGAGGCAGTCCGCCTCTCGGCCAAGCACCTCGAGGTCGCAGAGGCCGCTCTCAAGCGCGGCTTGAAGCCCATCAGGGGCAGCAAGGTGTACGTACCATGTACCACCCTTTGTAGGTGGCTCACCGCTGACGACTTCGCCCTCACAGGTACATGCGCGTCTTTCCCGACATTCCAGTCTGCATCAAGGTCCGTTCTCTCAAGCCACTCGGGCCAACGACACTGCCAACTGACCGCGTACACTCCACGCAGGGCAACGAGACTCGTATGGGCAAGGGCAAGGGAACTTTTGAATTCTGGGCATGTCGGCAAGTGGTCAGATCTGTCCCCCCGCCCCCCCCCTCCCCGGCCGCCGTTCTTACCTCTGTTCTTCTGCGCCAACAGGGCCAAGATGGGTCGCGTGATTCTCGAAATCGGTGGTCCAAACTTGCGACCAGAAATGGCCCATGCCGGTGCGTCTCGTTTTTCTCACCTTGGTCCTCCCTGACCTCCTCCCTGACTCCTCCTCCTCCGACTTTATAACGCCACCACCACCTGCAGTGATGCGCCTCGCCGCGGCCAAGCTCCCCTGCACTTCCGAAGTGATCGACAAGTCGTCCGTCGCGCGACTCGGGTTCGCCGACGTCGAACCGGAACGGCACCTCCCGCGCGTGACCACCCTCGGTGCGGTGCAGCGGGCGGCACAACAAGCGCAAGCGGCGGACGAGGGAGGACCAGCGCCCGCCAGCGTGTAGGCTATATAGAGAAAAATGCGCGCGATTTGATGTCCCTCCTGCAACGGTATCCCAAGATCGCACAAAAAAAAAACCGCCGCCCACCCTTACATCTTTTCGCACCAGGTTCCAGGCGCGCTGTTGCGCCTCCCAGAATTTGTACGACTGGAGCACGGCGCGTGGTAGCCAAAGGGGAAAAGGAAGCAAGTCTCGAGCGCGCGCGCGCGCCGTGTCGACCCTTCGTCGCTCTTTCACCGCCTGCTCCCACCGCCCCCATCATTACTGATCGCTGTCAGCGTGCTCTCCGACTCGAGCGCCATTACGGCCGTCTCGGGAGGGTTCCGCTCGCTCGAATGCAGAGGCGCCGGGGAAGGGCACCGCCGCTTTGAGCGCTGTTGCTGGTCCTTTCGCCGGACGAGAGACTCGAATTGGCGGCCAGCCGGGCCATGCTATGATGGGCAGACTGACAGGCGCTCTCATCTCCGTGCGCCGCGAGACATGCGGACTACCTTTCTACACAACACAAGATCTACCCAAGCTTTCCACTTGCTTGAAGCAGACGTCGATGATGCCAGCTCCCGCTCCGCTATAGCCATGGAGCTCCAATCCCAGCATGCATCCAATTTATGTCGCAGTGAGCCTGAAGTTTTGCCTTATCCAGAGTCCGGATAGATGCGTTCTCGCCTGCGGTCGATCGAGCTCGACGGGCGCTTTGTCCGCGCTTTGATTGAGCGTGAGTCCCAATGCGAGTGGCACGCCACCCACCGCATGAGAGCGAGCTACAGCCACTATCTCTCCCCATGAAGATGTGCTCCGCCCTGATCCGGGTTTTCAGCAAGCTGGAACTCGTCGTCAAAGCTTTGGATTAAACAGAGATGCGTATCGGGAGGGCTCGCGCTCAGCTCAGCGCCACCGTCGACTCGTCACAGACAGGAGGTAGAACCGCAAAGCAAGCTTCAGCCATATCCGCTGCACTCTAACCGGATGCTCTGACAGAGAGCGTCCGGTCAGCCGGCGCGAAGCAAGGGCGTCGCTTGGTTTTGAAAGCTTGCCGCAATGTATATGGCAGCTGTTTGCCGTCACGCCCAGCGTCGGCCAGGAAGGTTTCCGTACAGCAGCCCCTGTTGTGGCATGTTCCGTCTGAGCGATATGTCGGGCGTGAAGTTAAGAGCTCAAACTGGAGATGCGCTCTCGAGCGCAGCAGGCTCGTCAGCCATCGTGAACCGACTCGCATGGTCATCCATTCAATTGGCCATCCCGGTCCGAACGGAATCGATGCCTCACAAATCTGCTAGTCAGCAGCTTCAGCCACGTTCGCGTCTCGATTGGCGCAAGATGCCTGGTGAAGGCTCCGAAAAAGTCAGCCCGGCGCGCGGACGATGCCTGCCCCGGGTCGGAACGACCTTGTTGGAAGCATTCCTCCGCCGACAGAGGCGCCTAGTGAGGCTAGAAATGATACTGACAGCAAGCTACATGTCCTGTTTAGCGAGGGCAAGTAGTGGCGCCGGCAAGCTCAGCGCCCGCCGATCGAGTGGCTGTATCTCTAAGCTGAGTCCTCTCGGTGCTGCTCCTCTCAGCACCTGCTGGCCTGGAGATGACCTGTGGTACACATGCATGCGCGCGCCCGGGCGAGGCAAGCTCCGACACCTGTGCCCAACCGCAAGCAGCAAGGTTCAGCGCGCACTTTCACGTGAAACGAGTCATCTTCGGCGTCCTTCTCGACGCCGGACCCGGTTCCTTCTGGTGCCTTAAAATGGCAAATCTTCTCATTTGAACTCGATCGTGGGAAAGCTCAAGCTCTGCAGGCGGAATCAGGACCGCTCGCTGGACAGCACATGAGGAGGAGGGAAGGCGCACGGATCGCAGCTTCTGCCGCGGACCTCCAGAGCGGGTCATGCAGAGCGCGGAGGATAGAGGCAAAAGGCGGAGGAAACGAGTGGCGTCGTCGGGGCTGAGGCCGAGCGGCCGGAGAGTTGCCCTTTTGGAAGAGGATCGGGCCCACGCAGCCGCGTGCAAATGATCTCCTTGGCGTCGTTTTTTGGGTCGAGCGACTCTTTTCCTCCCTCTCTCATCCTTGTGCAACTCCCGCCGAAGCCAAAACCAAGAAATCATATCATGTACTTGCGTTGGCAGCGGTGAGTCCCTTTTCCCGCAAGCTCTCGAGCGCGGCGACCCCCGTATCCCCCAGTCTCTCTCTCTGCCCCGGCCTCTCTCCTCCTGGTGCTCCGCTGCCGATCGCGTGACCTCTTTCTCCAAACATTGCGGCGCCGCTTTGTCCGTCCGCGCACACTCGATCCGAGCTGCAGGACCTACAGAAGCCTTTCGTGGTATGCGCGGCGGGCGCAGCATTCACCGCCGGGACCTCGACCGCGGAGCGACCGCGGCGGACTTTGGGCCGAATCAATTGTTGTCGGAGTGCGCCGAGCTGACGACTTTGCCTCCCACGATTTAGCACCTTCTTTTTCGCCTTGACCCAGGCTCTCTGCATCGTCAGTGTCAGTCTGGCGTCCTGGGCTCTCGCTTAGTGAGTCCCCTATGCTCTGGTCTCTCTGTCGGAAAGGGGCTGGCAAGTTGACGACATTCGAAAACAGCGGTATCGACAAGCAACACAAGGCGAAGCGGATCCTTCCCTCGTCTAATCTCGACCTGAGCGATGCTTTCGCCGTCGGTGGCTCCGTCACGGCTGCAGCAGTAAGTCCCGTCATCGCCGCCACCGTCGTCGAAACCTCTCCTGACCAAGGCCCCGAACTCTTGTACAGGGCGTCGCGTCGATCCTCTGCCTGTGCATGACCATCTGGACCATCATCTTCCCGCGCAAGTCCGAGACGCTCCGCTCCGTTCGTATCAAGGAAGCCATGTTTGCCTTCGCGATCGGCTTCTTCATCGCCACGCTCATTCCGGCCACTGTGAGTTGGGTCTCCTCCCCGTACATTTCTCTCGAGACCTGTGCTCACCCAACAACACCCCGCCGTAGTACATCACCGCGACCAAGTCCGGCCAATTGACCGCACCCGGACTCTCGCCGGCCGTCATCCAGACGCTCCTCAAGGCGACTGGTGAAAAGCTCGCCTACAAGGACCAGACCCCGATCATCGCCTACGTCGTCGTCGGCTGGATCGCCCTCGTCTCGCTCATCATCTCGCTCGTGTTTGTCTCGATTGCCGCGCGCAAGACGCTCAAGTACGGCGAAGACGGCACCGGCCCGCTCTCGCCCCCGGAGCACCAGGAGCACCACGTCTCGACGCACCACCACCACCACAACGGAAGTGTTCACGACGTCTCCGAGTCGGAGAGCGGACGCCCGTCCATGGCGACCGAGAAGCCGCTCGGCACGACCGCCGCGAACGAGAAGACCCTCGGCACTGCTCATCACGTCTAGAGCCCCGCATTGACCACAAGACACTCGCTCCCCCTCCCTTTATCCGTGCTAATTCAATTATCCAAGTGTACGATCTACCCGGTCTTATTCTATCCGTATTCTCTTTGCACTGCACCGTGTCATTCGTATCTCTCGCCGCCCCGACTTCTCGAGCTGTGTACTCGAACCGCTCGGGTCGGTCCCCGCATGATCGCAATGTCCCGCCAGCTGCAGCTGGATGTCCTCGGCTTATCCCCCAGGGAAGGACCCCCCGAAAGGAGCACTCGCGGATAGGTTGCACGTGAAAAGCTGGAAGTCGGCCTCCTCGCTAAAGACCGGACCCGAAGCCGTAATTGAATGAGCCGAGTTCTTTCCTGATTTGGGCGGGTTCCAGAGGGTTTGCGATGGCCGACGTTGCAGTGGCGGCGATCAATCTTCCGAGCTCGAGCCTGAAAAGACCCGCGGAGTTCGCCTACCTGCTGCCTGTAGGTCGCCCCCTTCGTCCTGCGTCCATACTCTCGCCGGGGTATCATCTCTACGACCCAGGAAGCACCGCGCGGGTAACAGACATCGCAAGGTCGACGCTTGAAGCTGGATTATCCAAAGAAGCGGTTTCTAGCGGTAACGCCGGTTCAAGCGGCTGGCCCCGGGCCCGGCGAGCCTCGCACCCCTTTACATTGAGTGTGCGTCGGTGGCGGCGATTGGAGCAAGCCTTTCCGTCTCTTGTGGCGAAGCAAGAATGATCGCGGTGCCGGCGTCGACCTTCTCAGCGCAGAGTGGCCGAATGGTTTCTTTCTTCAGGGGTCACTCTCGAGTCTCGCGAGGCATGGCGTGGTGCAGAGCATGCGATTGGCCGAGCACGAAAGATTCCGGTCCGTCCGCAACAACGTTGCTCATCAGCTGGTCCCTTTTCAGAATTCGTTCTCGCCACCCTTCGTGAAACGAAAAAATCAAAGCGTTCTTTCCTGCTATATATCTGTAGAAAGTTTGTTTTGCGCGGTCAAGTCGAGCCGTTGGGACAAAGCCAGTCCTGACATAAGAGACGGGTTCACTCCAGGCACCCCTTGTCGTGAGTGACAACTCAGAGTCGCCATGTACCGCCGCTCGATTTATGCCACTCTTCGTCTCGCTCGTACAGCCTGTTCTCGCTCGGCGCATGCAGAGCGCGTCAGTAGTTTCGCACCCAATGGGGCCGATGGGTCCGCGCTTTCGCCACCCAATGCCCGGTCGGGGATTGTCACGACGCCACCCATCTTCGATGAAGGTAAGCGATCCTCGGCTCTGTGCTGAAGACGGCGGGTTTTCCTCGAGGCCAACGAGTAGGGTCGAAGGCAAGGTATCGCTCCCGGGCAGCAAAAGATGGAAAGCTCAAGCGGACCCTCAGAATGCAATACTTGTTGAACGCAAACCATGACAGCAAGTCTCTCTCCAAAGTGCCGAAGCCCCCCCTGAAAGAGATGCTGATAGTCATGGTGCATTTGCATCCAAAAAAAAGGCCTGTGTCACGAGAGACAGCAAAACGGATCTGAAGTAAAGGCCAGAAGACGGGGTGAACAAAAAAGGGAAGGGGAAAGGAAATGAAGAGGTCGACACGAAGTCTCGGAAACGTGAGCGAGCGACAAAGCGCGACAAAGGAGGAGAGAGGCGCGCCACGCGCCTCGAAACGGTGTGTATATCGTAGATGGCAGAGAAGAGAGAGAGGGATCAAAGATTGGTCGCGTTATAACGATTTACTGCGGCGCGCGCGCGCGAGACGGGAAGTGTGTGAGCACTCAGGCTCCCCTCTGTATACCTGTACCTCAAGACGTGCACGGCGCGCGCGTTTGGACTCACCTGCTGCTTGCACTCCTGCGGGTCCTGCGACGAACCAGGGGTGTTGCCCATCGGCGGCACGGGGGCCCGGCGCGGGCCACCCGTCTCGTCATCGCTGCGCACAAGGGAAGGGGAGAAAGGGAAAAGGGGAATGCCACGAAAACGAAAGGGGAATGCGATGAAGGAAGGAAGGAAGGAAGGAAGGAAGGGGAAGGATCACGAGCTGGGATCGGGTCAGACACGGGACGAACAAGGATCGGTAGCATGCGCGCGCGCCACCGGGGTAGGTTGCAATGCAAATACAGAGTCAGAAGGGGTAAAGGACGTTTGGTGCCGGAGAAGAAGAAGAAGAAGAGGAGGAGGAGCGAGGGGGCGATGAAAGGCAGAGCGAACCGGAACCCCGCGAGACGAGCAATTGAAAAAGAGAGAGAGAGGGCGACCCCAAAAGAAAAGAAAGAAAGGAGAGAGCTCACCTCTCGTCGTCGTCGTCCTCGTCAAACTCGTCGTCAAACTCGTCCGAGTCGAACCCGGCCCCGTGCTGCTCGTACCTGAGCGCCTTGCCCGTGAAAAAGTCGACCGCGCGCGGGATCACTCGTTCCTTCAGGTCCTCGCCGATCTGGTAGTCGAGTTCGAGCTTCTCGTCGAGGTCGGACGCGATCGAGACGTCGTCTTCGGCCTCGTCGTCCGTGGCGGCCGAAGGGGGTTGAGGCGGGTTGAAGAAGGAGAAGAACGAGTCGGTCGGGACCACCTTCTTGACGATGCGAGTCTGGTTGGTGTCTGCGGGTCGCGGGCGGCGTCAACAACGGGCCCGGTTCCAAACTCTGCCAAAACAAAGAAAAACCCACTCTTGTTGCGCTGCTTCTTGGTCTCGATCTTGACGGTCAGGTCCTTGCCCTCCTTCCACTGAATCTTGGTCCCCTCGGCGTGGTCGTACACAAAGTCGCCCTCGTAACCGACCTCGTCCTGGTAGTAGTACGTCTTTTCGAGTTTGGTGTTTTCGAAAAACTGTTTCGCGCCCTCGCCAAACTCGAACACGAGCGTGAAGCCGCTGCGGTTGTCGGCGGGGTAGGCGACGCGGATGTCGACGAGGTGGCGGAGGGCGTCCTCGTCGCGTTCGGTGATGAGTTCCGACAGACCGAGGTGGTTCTTGAGGGTCGTGAGCCAGAACTCGGGGATGCCCTTGGGCGCCTGGGCGAGTTCCTCGTCCGAGGGCTTGACGCCCCGCTCCTTCTTGGGCTTCTCGCGCTCGTCGTCCTCCTCGTCGTCCAGATCCTCCTCATCCTCAAAGTCCGAGTCCTCGTCCTCCTCCTCCTCCTCTTCCACCTCGACACCCTTCTTGATCTCGTCCTCTTTCGGCTCGTCCTTGCCCTCGATGATGGCGCGGCGGCGCTCGTACAGGGGGCGGTACTTTTCGGCAAAGCGCTTCTCGAGTTCAAAGATCTCGCGTTGGAACTCGGCTTCGAGGGCCGAGTGGTCGCGCTGGACGCCCTTGAGGGCCGTCAGGCGGTACTGGACCGCGGCCGGCAGCGACTCGACGTAGCCCGACGAGCGACCGATCAAACCCGACAGGCGACCCTGGACGAGTTGGGCTGCGCGGGGGTCATATCTCGAGGGTGAGTGACTATCGAATTGAAGCCGTGCGCAGGCGAGAAGGAAAGGGGTCGACTGACCGAACGCGGGGTTTCCGGCGAGGGCGCCGAGGCCCTGAGCGTCGCGGCTGCCGATGGTGCCCTCGACGCCTTCGTCCTCCTCACCGAGGGTACGGGGGATCTGAGGGCGGCTGTTTGTGCGATGGATGGTGGGCGTGGGGCCAACGGGGAGAGGGCAAGGTCACGGGGACAAGGGAAGGGCGGGAGGTGTCAGCGAAAACAGACTCGATGCATGGGACACAATGCTGCTACTTGTGCGACTGTTTGGTGCGCCCACTCGGTTGGGCTTCTAGGCGGGGGCTGTGCGAATTGACGAGCTCGAGGGTGCACCCCGCGGTTGCGATGGGGAGGGAGGAAGTTGATCGATCCCAGCCGGAGACGAAGGCGCGCGCGCGCAGACTCACGAGATCATGCTGCCCGTGAGAGTGTGAGCTGCGGGCGTGTTCTCTGTTGCATTGAACGCAGAGTCAGTGGCTGCGTTGCGATGAGTGAGTTGGGGGAGGAGAGACGAGGGACGGACGGGGCGTCGGTGCGACGTAGCCCTCGGGGCCGAGACGCGTGGGACCACTCGGCATGTTCTGGGCCATCTTTGTCGTGCTTCTCGAGTGCTTGGACAGTAGTGCGCGCAGAGACTAGAGGAGAGCTGGGCGACGAGAGCGTGTCGGCGTTGAGCGCCGTCGCAATTGGGGGCAGCGACTAATCCACTTCCATTTGTAATCTCGGTTAATGACGTGTTAATCCCCCCCATCCCCACTTGGTCCCTCTCTCTCCCTTCCCCTCTCACACCTGCACTATAACCAGATTGGACCACATGGCCTAGACCAGGGAATGGCCCCCGCTCTGCAGCCCCCGTCGCGGACTGCCACCCCGACTCCGATCGACGCCCTCCTCGCGCCGCTCCACCTCGGTTCGCCCGCGTCGCCGCCGTCGTCTCCCTCGACAGCTGCACCAGGAGGGCTCCGGAGTAGGAAATCCACCACGGCCTTGAACACGGCTACCAACGGGTCCACCAGCGGACTGCTCTTGTTCGGGACCGACACGGCTACTCCCTCACCGTCGAGTAACACCACAGCCCTCGGGATCGCAACCAGCGTCAATGGCGGCGCGGCAGGCTGGCATTCCCCTCGACGAGGAGGACTCCAAGCAGCCGACGCAAACGGCAAGGGAAAGGCGAGGGCCGTCGAGCAGCAGCATGATGCGACACTCCCGTCGCAGGAACGAGAGCGAGAAGTCATTGTCCACAAGGTATACGCTCCCACGCTATACACGCTACGAAAGAGCGCACATCCGACTGACAAAAGAGATGTCCCTCGGAAAACAGGTCCTCAAAGCCGACTCGATCGCGTCCATCTCGCTCAAGTACGGCATCACGGTCAGTCCCCAATCCATCCGGGGAAAATCCACCACTTGCGGAACCTGACAAACTGACGCTCCTTCATGGATCGCTGGCCCGCCAGCCCCAAGCCCTCCGCGCCTCGAACCGCCTCTGGCCTTCCGATCCGCTCTTTCTCCGCTCCGAACTCCTCATCCCGCTCGACCAATGCCACCTCCCCTCCCTCTCGCAGCAGCACGACGTCGAACTCGCACAAGCTGCTCGACGACGACGGCATCACGAGATGGCGGGCGAGGACGGGGACGAGGATGGGGATCTGATGGGATGGGACGCTGCTGCTGCTGCAAGTGGCAACAACGCGAGGAGAAGCCGATCCGGCTCTCAAGCGGAAGGAGAACCTCCCCCTCCTCCTGCCATCGGTACATCGCAGCAGCAAAGGCGAGGCGAATCCTTACTCGGCACGAGCGGACAAACGACCCCGGACCTGACCCCGACAGAATCGACCGCGCGCGAATCGAGCGAGTTCCTCACCATCTGGGACGACGACGACGACAACGACAACCCGCACGGCAAAGTCCTCACTCCCGATATCATCTCGAGCTCGCTACAGTATGGAGGAGAAGGATCAATAACGACAACAACGACGACGGTCACGAATCCGTTCGAGATTGCGACGGGTTTGCACCTCGACGGAAGCACAACGTCCTCGTCGGCGGCGGCAGCAGCCACACCCGGCGTACACTCTCTTTTACGTCAAGAGATTGAACGATCTGCTCCCGATGGCGCCGGTGGCAGCCTCCTCGAACGAGAAGGACCCAGGCCGTCGACGTCTTCCCAACTCCTTCGCAACAGCAACAACGACGATACTCTCACCACTCCACCGACCTCTCCACTCCGCCGGTCCTCCGTACACAACGGGCCGTCTGCTCGTTCACCCTCCTCGCCCTCGACCTCGTCATCTTCAACAACACCGCTGCGGATCAAACGCCTCCCGGCATCAGAACTGGCCTTCTTCCCCGCCCCGAGTAGTGGTCACTCGTCCGCACCCTCGTCCGCGTCTCTTGCTCGACTTCGACCTCGACAAGGCACGACGAGGACCGCCGCCGAGGCCGCCTCTCTCACGACAAGAGACGACGATCCGGATTCGTCCTCTTCGTTGTTCTTTCGTCCGCTCGCGAAACAACTGCAGCAAATGTCGATCCCGGTCCCGTCTTTTCTCGTTTCGTCCCCTTCTTCTTCTTCTTCTTCTTCAGGGAGGAGCGGCGTTCCTTCTTCCTCCTCTGCGGCAAGAAATGGAAGGAGCGGCGGCGGAGGCGGTCGGATCCGCTTACCACCTTCGCCCAACCTCGCACCGTCTCGACCACCCACAACACTCTCTCGCAAAGATTCTAGCACCCTCTGGCGATCCGGAGCAGAAGGAGGAGGGGGAGGGGGAGGGGGAGGAGGGGGCTGGAACTTGCTCGATTTCGGAGCCGAAGAGGACGAAGCGAACCAACTCGCCGCCGCCGTCCAGTTGCGACAGATGCAACACTCTTCTCCGCCGCCGCCGCCGTTACCGTCACCTCGACCTCGACAAGTCGCTATTGGCTCGGGTTTTTTGGGATCGAGCAAGTCCGGTATTGGCAGCAGTCACAGCAGTGCCCATCGTCATCATCATGGCAATGCAGGATTCTCCTGAAACCACCAGGACCCGAGAGCCACACACGCGTATACGAGAGCGCAGCCGCGTGTAAGACAGAGCGAAGTGTGCTCGAGCGGGGTATTCTCGGCCAACTTGCATGACCATCAGTTTCACATCACGGAGGCCGGCCCCCCAAAAACGCATCCATAAACGCAAAAGAAGATGAAAACAGAGAAAAGGGAATCTATAGCCTCGAACAAGGGGAACAAGAACAGAGAGTTCTCAGTTCCAGCTTGTTAGTCCGGCGCGACTTTTTCTCTCGGCGGTCGATGTGCCGTCGCGAACGGCATCGGTAGCTCTGCACCCCCATCGTGTCTCCCATTTCCAGCTCCCGTTTCGACGACGCCGCCCTTCCCGCCGTCCCCGCCGCCGTGGTTGCCGTCGACGAGGAGGAGGACCCTGTCCTTCTTGTCCTGCGCGTCGCATCGAGCATAGAGCACTCCTCCAGCGAGGGTGAGGGCGACGCCGAGGCAATTGAGAGGCGAGAGGCGCAATCCGAACAAGACGAGCGAGAACAGGATGGTCGAAGCCTGCGCGGCATGGGCCGTGATCGCCAACGCGGGCGGGCGGGTCCTCCGCTCGGCGACCAATCCGAGGACGACGACTCCGAACGAGAGGATCCCGTTCAACGCGACTTGGGCGACGTGCGCGCGGGTGCACTCTGCGCCGCGAACGAAGTGCCACAGTTTCGCGGGTTCGGAATTGAGGATCGCGAACCCGGCGCAGTGGGTCATCGAGAGGGGGCTCAACCGCGCGAGGATGTCGAGCGGCGCGAGGTGCAGACGCGATTCGAGCACGTGCGAGACGAGGAGGGATTTCGCCGTCAGGAGGAGGGCCGACGCCGAGAGGAGGAGCGAACCGAGCGAGAGCCACGCTTCGTGGTGCGAGGTGAGGGCGACGCCGAGCAGGACGACCAGGAGGGTCGAGGTCGTCGTCAGGGTGGTGTGCTCGTTGAAGAAGAGTACGGAGAGGACCAAGGTCAGGAAGGGCGACGCGGCTCGGAGCGAGACATGGAACTGCGGGCGGGCGGGCGCGCACTGTCAGCAACCCCCCGTTTGAACGAACGGACCTCCCGGGGCGAGCTCACTGGGACGGGGACGAGTCGGAGGGCCAAATTGGAGCACAGGATCTCGCACGAAAAGACAAACGCGACAGCCTGGACGAGCCGTCCGTGTTTGGTCGGGACTCGCTGCGGTCGGTAGACGCCGATCCGTTCGGCGAGCATGGTCCCCAAGCTCGCGCACGCGAGTTGCCATGTCGTGAGGGAGTAAGTGAGCCCTTCGAAGAACCCCCGCAGGAGGGTCTTGTTCGAGAGGGTGGCCGAGACCGAGACGAGAAAGAGGGCGACGAGGGACGGGTGCAGGGAGCGGAGGAAATGGAGGTAGGTCCGCGGGTGGGTCGCGGCGCGTCCGAGCGAGCGAGCTGCCTCGATCCATGCCTCGGTGGTGGTCCAGGCGGCAAAAGACTTGGCTGTCGAGCGGCGCCGGTGATACGGGTAGCTGTACAAGTTCGGGTTCGGCGAATGGTTCAATCGCGGAGCCGGTGGCGGTCTCGCCGCTGGGACCGCCGTTTCGGGCTCCCTTCCGTTACTGGTCGACGCGGGTCCGAGTCCAGAGAAGGACGGCGGCCTGCGCGGTTTCGGCAGGGGGCGATCGGGCGGCAGGGGTTGCAGAGCGGGTGACGGTGCGCGACTCGTGGCGGTCGAGCTGCTCGGAGTACTCGGGAACTGCACGGTCGTATGGTCTGGCGCTGTCGCTGGCGGCTGCATGTAGGTCGCGGCGCGGAGCAAGTCGATCCCGACGAGAGAGTCGAGGCGATGAGACTCTGCACTGCCGGTCGCCGGATCCGGCGGGACTTGCTGCAGCGCACTCCTGACTGCCGCTGCGTCCATCGCGCGCGCCCTTCCCACCCTCGTTCCTTTCTTTGCCAGGGGGGCGAGTGCGCGGGAGGAGAGATCGAGTTCGGCGAGTGGGGCCGCGAGTCGACGCGTCTCTCGCTCTCGCTCAACCCTTCGTATTCGCAAGTTCGCATTATCAAGAGTCCCAGTCATGTCTATGTAGCTCATAGACAAATTAATCCGCACGCTGCCCTGAGAAATGCTGGTTCCGTCGAGTGTCGAATCCGTGCACCGCCCCCTTGGCTCACGCGGAAGCGATCTCGAATTTCCTCGAGCTCACGTTTTCGATCAAGTTTCATCTGCCTCGCCTGTACGCACACTCCACGCGAGACGCCATATAGCCATGCCGCCCGCTTCATTGACCAAGCAGACTCTCAAGCGCAAGAGAACGTCCGAGGCCGGAGCAGCCAACGACGACGGCGATGCGGCGACCTCCTCCTCGGCAGCAGCTGCTGCTGCGACCAAGCCGTACAAGCAGCGCGTCCTGGTCACTTGCTCGAGGGGAATCTCGCAGCGGCAACGACACCTCATGATGGACTTGCTCTCCCTCCTCCCCCATGCCAAAAAGGGTCAGTCCGCCGTCCCCTCACTCTCACACTCCTCCCAAGACTGAAACTGACTCTGAGGACTCGTGGAAACGTGTAACAGAGACGAAACTCGAAGACAAGCACAACCTCCCTTCGATCAACGAACTGTGCTACCTCTCGTCGTGCAACAACGCCCTCTTTTTCGAAGCGCGGCGGCAACACAACGACCTGTACCTCTGGGCCGCAAAGACCCCGAACGGGCCCTCGGTCCGGTTCCACGTCCTCAACGCGCACACGATGGACGAGATGAAGATGACGGGCAACTGCCTCAAGGGTTCGCGACCGGTCGTCGTCTTTGACCAGCAGTTTGACGAGGAACCGCACCTCCGCCTCATCAAAGAGGTCCTTTCGCACGTGAGTGGTCGCTCTAGCTACCTGTGTCTTTCTTGTCTCTCCTTTTTGACTCATCGCTCTCACTACGGGACCTAACCTACCGCCGACGTTCGCAGACCTTTGCGGTGCCCAAGACGGCGCGGCGAGCAAAACCGTTCATCGACCATGTCATCAACTTTTCCATCGTCGACGGCAAGATCTGGTTCCGCAACTACCAGGTACGCGCCTCATACCTCCTTCCGACCGACAATGGGGAGCGAGCCCAAAAGACTCACCCTGTCCTCCTCCTCCTCCTCCTCCTCCTCGCGCCGTGACCCTTTTGTTTTCCGTTGTACCCGCACGCAGATTCTCAACACCCCCTCGGCCGACGCGCTCGCCTCGACCTCGTCTTCCTCCTCGGCGTTGACCGACTCGCAGGCGCAGAACCTCGCCAAGAAGAACAACCTGCCGCACTTGTCGCTGTCCGAAGTCGGTCCGAGGTTTGTCCTGAACCCGGTCAAGATCTTTGAAGGGTCCTTCAACGGCGCGTGCTTGTACGAGAACAAGGGTGAGTTTGCCTTTTTTTTCTTTCTTTCTTGGAGAACGAAGGCCCGGAAGGTGAAACCTGAAACGCTCCCCGCTCACTCACTCGCTCACTCACCTCGCGCGCAGAGTTTGTCCCCTCGTCGCAACGGTACGCGAGCGCGAAACTCGCCCGCGCAGTCAAGTACCGCGGACGGAAGGACCAACAAGCCGTCAGTCAAGTCCGGAGGGAAGGATTGCACGTCGGCCAGAAGGACGACCCGCTCGAGAAGCGGAGCGTGTTTGCTTGATCTTTCTCTTCCTCTTCACCGTCTCTCTCTCTCTCTCGCCCCATTCCCCTCTCCTTCTGCCATATCTTGTGGTTGCTGGTCTGTCCGGGCGGCGGCGGCGGCGGCGGCGGCGGCGGCGCGCGCGCGCGAAAGTGAGAAGCTGTACAATCACTACCCCTCAAAGGGTTTCCTTCTCTTTCAGACAGAGTCTCTTGCATGCAATTCCCGCTCCATTTCTGAATTCATTTGCTTCTCGTACGGGGTGTCTTCTGTTGCAAAGGAGAGAGAGAGGGAAGGAGCGCGGTATCGAGAGGATCTCCCTTGGCGGCAGAGAGCGGAGAAGATTGGGGGTATCGTAGGAATTACGGCGAAATACAGGAGAGAGGACAAACAAAAGAAAGCATGCCGACGGGGAAGCTCAGTTTGGGTCGAGGGCCCGAGCCGGTAACGAGGCAGACAGGAATGGAGAGCTCGAGGGCGTCGTGGACAAGCTACGCCGGCGTTGGAAAGGAAACAAAGCAGAATTAGATAGGGGAGAACGAAGTGAATCTTGGGCGTAACACGCCGAGCGAGAGGCAGAGAAGGGGTATCGAAAAAAGGCGTATAGTTATTGTGGTGACGCGAGGATTTGGGATATGAGGATAGAAAGTTGGAGAGGGCGCCCCAGCGGAAGCCGAAAGGAGGCGAGGCCATCTCGCCACACTAGAAAGCGGGGGGGTCATCCAGAGGAAGGAAAGGGGATGGGCGCAGGGGATGACTGGTCGTGGAAAGAGCGAAAGGGGGTTTGAATAGAAGGAGGGAAGGGAGAGCGAGAAAGGCGGAAAACGGGGATCACTTTTGCGACTTTTGCGACGTCTTGATATTGTCCGACAACCACGTCAACCCTGGTTTTCAATCACCATGAGATATCAGTAATCAGTCGTGCCCGAACCGGCGGTCAGTCTCTATACGCGTCCGTATAGATGGCCTCATCGGCGTCGGCGGGGGCACTCACCTTCCGCGAGTCCGCTCCCGTCAAGGGCGTTGGAAGGGTGGCAGTACCATGAGCGGTCCGTCATCTTGAGGAGGCCGAGCTTCTCTGTCACCTCGGTCGGGGTCATTGCTGTCCGGGGTCCGAAAAAGGGGGGCGCGGGAAGTCGCGGAGGAGAAAAAGCAAGAAAACGGGACGACGGAATGGGTCAGCGCGCGCCCGAACAACTCGCACCCTCGCTCGCTTCGGCGGTCTGGTGATCTGCCCGGCGTCATCAAGACGCGCGCTCACTGACTGACCATTGGGCATGTCCTGCTTGTTGGCAAACACCAAGAGGAAGCAATCTCGCATCTCTCGGTCGTTCAAGATCTTGTGCAACTCTTCGCGCGCCTCGTCGATCCGGGCGCGGTCCTGCGAGTCGACGACAAAGACGAGGCCTTGGGTGCCGGTGTAGTAGTGCCGCCAGAGGGGTCGGATCTTGTCTTGGCCGCCGACGTCCTGCGCGCGCGAGGCGGGCGGGCGGGGGTTGCGTTTCGCGGGTTTCAGTTCGAGTAGTTGGTGGTGGAGACGCGAGGGGGCAGGCATGACATGACGACTCACCCAGACGTTGAACCTGAGAGGAGAAAGCGTTCTCAGTTCGGGAATTGTTCTCCTCCTGGGGGTGGGCTGCTGACTCGCTCGGAGGACTGACTCACTTTACGTTCTTGTAGGTGACGGTTTCGACGTTGAAGCCGACGGTCGGGATGGTGGTGACGGACTGATTCAGCTTGAGTTTGTACAGGATGGCTGCGTGTGGTGGGAGTCGACAAGTCAGGGGGGAGGAAGCAAAAGTCAGACACCACCGCGCCTACTGGTTTTCCCTGCTGCGTCCAATCCGAGCATGAGGATTCGCATTTCCTTGTTGCCAAAGATCTTGCCTGCATTTTGCATGAACGTGGGTTAGCGAGAGAGAGGAGAGTTGAGGTCGTCCAACAAAAGGGAGAGAGGTTACCGAGTGCTTTCGAGAGACTCGAGCCCCTGCCGGGAGGAGAAGCGGGTCAGTCTGCAGTGTGCGGGATCTCTGAACGGTACGCTGTCACATCTTGGGCTGTGTGTCTGTCTGCCTCGCTAACAGGTGAAGCGTCGGTCGACAACCGCGAGACGCGTTCTCATCGTCGTCGCGCAGCACTCTCGACGTCCTGCGACCGTTGAACGCGGGCAGACACGCGTGCGTTGTAAGTGTACACACTGCCCCCTCGCTTCCCCCATCCCGTTCTGATCCAGCGCCAACTCTCGCCCGCTGCTGCACGCGCCCAGTCTCCTCACTCGTCATCAAACACACTGACTCACACTCACGCACAGGTCGCCTTACGGACTGCCGGAAACTCTACAGGTCTTTCTCCAAGCAGACCACCCGAGGGAGTGCTGCCCTCTTTCGCACGCCGTCCAACTTTCTCCGCGACCGCCGTCCCATCTCTCCCAACGATCTAGACCACGGCGAGCCATCTAGGAGCGGGGACTGCGCGCGCGCTCACAGAGAGAGATGGCACTACCTCGACCACTGCTTCCCGTGGCATCGTCTTCCTCCTCCGCTGCCGCCGCCGCCGCCGAGTCATCCTCGTCGCCTCTCTCGCCCCCACATGAACCCGATTCCTCTCCTCGACGTCGTCGTCTCGCTCAACAACCCCAATCAGCGACGACGACTCCGACTCGCGAAGACGACGACAACGAGGAAGACCAAGAGGGGACAGGCTGGAGAGACCGAGGAGGGATCAGGCTCGTCGGGTCCTATCGTGGTGATGAGGAGAACCGCGAGGGCAGCCCCGTCAAAGCCAGCGGTACCATCACCAACGACAAGGAGCAGCAAGAGGAGGAGGACAAGTCGTCCCATCTCCTCCCAGCGCCGACCCCGACGCCGACGCCATCAATCTCGATCTCGTCCGCACCACCGCGGACTGGATCCACTTCGTCCGCGTCCATGCCGCCACCTCCCTCGTTCCCAACTCTGACGACGAAACCCGGTGGCTACGACGACAACGACGACAACCAAGATCGCAAGGGTCGACGCCCATCGTGCTCGTCCTCTGCTTCTTCTTCGGTCGGGACGGCCGCTTCGTTGACCCCGATCGTCGATCCTCGAGCAGCGCCCGCCGCGATTGGCACCGTTTCGCACGATGACGGGCACCCGACGGCGCTGAGAACGAAGAAAAACCGCTTTCGTCGTTCTTCGAAGACAAAGAATCAGCGAAAGGGACCACCACCACCACCCGCGGCCTCGTCGTCGTCGTCGTCGTCGGATCTTCTCGTCCCGATCGGAACGAGTACCCATCCGGTCCCGTCTCAACACGGCGAGACTCTGCCGTCACCCAATATACACGACGAATCTTATTCAAGGACAGAGACAAGAAGGAGCGCCCTCGAGGCCGAAGAAGACGGACTGAGCAGTAGTCGTCGTTCCAGCTCGGCGAACACGACGAGCGGCAGCAGCAGCAAGAGTCTGAAGCAGCAGAGTACTACTACTCGCTCGCACAACGGATCAAGTACGATGCTCGGCTTCTCCGCCGCCGCCGGTTCAGGTTCTTCAGACTCGTCGTCCCTTTCCCTCTCCCTATCCGCTTCGGGATCTCGTTCAGGGCCTTCCACCACCACGACGACGACGACGACGACGGCGGCGGGAGGAGGAGGAGAGGGACGACTCGCGCGCGGGTTGAGAAAGACGAGGAGCGGGTTGAAACTGTTTGCGGCGAGAGCAGCGGCGGCGGCGGCGACTTCCTCCTCTTCGACGAGCAGGGAGCAGGAACCGGTCGTCGTTGGGGCTGACAACCCAACATCGTCAACAACAACAACTGCGCCGGCAGAGGTACTGCTGCCTCGAGACGCTACTCGGCAAGCTGATTCCCCACCGCCACCGCCACCGCGTCCGCCACCGCTTGAGGTCCCGTCGCATTCAGAGGAGGCGACGACGACACAGCTCGACTCTGCATCAACATCATCCGGAGGCGGCGGGAGGAGCCGCTCCTCGTTTCACGCGAGTCCGCTTGGCGACTGGGGAGGAGACTCTACTCTTGCTGCTGCGTCTGAACCCCGTCCCGCTTCAGCGACCTCAGGCGTCACCCCAGTTCACCATCCCCTTCCATCTCCTCCTCCTCCTCCTCCTCCTTCTCCTCCTCCACAATCGCCTCCCGCCGGGAATCGAATCGGAGGTTGGTTCAACAGTCTCATGCCGACGACGACGACGAACAACAACGGTGTCGCCGACCAGAATCCCGCTTCGCCGCCGATGAAGGCTCGTGGGTCGTTCGCAGCCGTTACGTCTGGTTCGCCGAAACGACGCGGCTCGGGCGGGTCATCATCCTCAGCAGGTCCGCGTCCCGGTCTCATGGGCGGTGGAAGACCTTCCTCGTCGTCTTCCTCCTCCTCGCCGCTCAAAAAGGCCTCTTCCTCATCTGCTGTCACCTCGACCTCGACCGCCTCGGGGTCCGGAAACCCGACTGGTCGATTCGGTCCTTTCGACCGCATGTTGGATCGCGCGGTGCAATACTTCCTCGATACGGATTCGCACGCCGATCGGTGCGAGGACGAGATTTGGCTCCTCGGAGTCCGACATGCTGGATGGGATCCGGAGGCTGTCGAGGAGGGGGCTGAGCGTCCGACGACGGCAACGCGGGCGGCGGCGGCGGCGGCGGGTGAAGCGGGAGGTGGCAACGGAGGAGCGGGAGGCAAAGCGGAGGGGGTAAGGCGAGGAGGGTTGGCAGGATTGGTGGCGAGGAGGGCGAGCCCCGTCAAGGCGAGGAAGACACAGCAGCAGAAGTCAGACCAACCTTCTCCTCCTCAACCGATGGCTGCTGCTGCGACCGCGAGCGGAGACGACCCTTTCGTCAACGTCTCGTCGTCGCCAGCAAGCGACTCTCCCGCGCCGGCAAGAGGGACAGACTCTGCGGTTGGTACGGCGAACACTTCCTCTTCGGCGACGGCGACGGCGGCGACGGCGACACGCATTCACGGCTGGCCCGCGACCTTTTACCGCGACTTCTACTCGCAAGTCGGCCTGACGTACCGGTCCGACTTCCCGCTGATCGAATGCGACCCTCCTCCTGCTTCTCCGTACGGCGGTGGCGGGGTCGTCCACGGCATGCTGAGTAACCTCAGTATGAGTCTCGGCAGGGGCGCGCAGCGGTTGGCTGGCAATGTCGGCGCTGGCGCGGGCGAAAACAGCGGCGAGGAAAAGATGCAGGCCGCCGCCGTTGTGAAGGGACTCAGCAGCGATACGGGCTGGGGATGCATGCTCCGTACTGGGCAGAGCCTGCTCGCCAATGCTCTCGTCAAAATTCATCTCGGGCGAGGTACGCTAGCTCAAGATATGTGACCGTTGAAGCCGAGCTAACGGGTTTCCCTGGGGATTAAATGCAGACTGGCGACGACCGCTTTCGAGTTCGCCCGATGCGATCCCACAAGCCGCGACGTACGCCCGCATCCTCTCCCTCTTCCTCGACGATCCATCTACCCTTTCGCCGTTCTCGGTCCATCAATTCGCGCGACAAGGCAAGCAGCTCGGAAAGGAGATTGGCGAGTGGTTCGGTCCGTCGACCGCCGCGGGCGCGATCAAGGCCCTCGTCAACGCGTACGAACCTGCCGGACTGCGAGTCGTGAGCTGCATCGACGGGACTGTGTACGAGAGTGAGGTGGTCGAGGCCAGTACGGTCGAGGGGACGAGCTGGAAGAGACCGGTCCTCGTGCTCGTCAACGTGCGACTCGGCCTCGAAGGCGTCAACCCGGTCTATCACGACTCGATCAAGGTGAGTCCGCCCACACGGAGCTCGTCTACATTCAAAAGGGGTGCGAAGAGCCTGACCATGCGGTGCCCGTGACTGCTTACCTTGCAGAGCGTGTTCCGCTTCCCGCAATCGGTCGGAATCGCCGGCGGTCGTCCGATCTCGTCGTACTACTTCGTCGGCGCGCAAGCCGACTCGCTGTTCTACATCGATCCTCACTTCCCGCGTCCGGCTGTCCCGCTCGTCTTGCCCTCTGATCCCGAGCTGGTCGAAGCCTTCGCGCACGTGCCCGTACGAGCTACGGGGCGGACACCTTCGTCGTCGTCGTCTGCATCACCGGTCGATCGGGCTGCGATTCGAAATGGGAAGGACTCGAGCACCCATACGGCCGACCAGATCGCCCATTTCCTCCTTTCGGCTTACCCCGACTCGGTCTGGGCCACGTACCACTGCGACAAAGTCCGCAAGGTGTCTCTGTCCAGCCTCGATCCGAGCATGCTCATCGGCTTTGTCGTCGAGAACGCCTCCGACTGGCTCGACTTTCGCAACAGAGTGCAGGAGGTGAGCTAAGAGCCCCCTGCGTCTTTTGTCTGCTTTCGATCGTCAGTGCATAGTTGCTCACAAGCTCCCTTCTCTTCTGCAGCTCGCGCAATCGTCCGCACCCATGTTTACCGTCGCGCCCTCCCCGCCTGCCTGGCTTCGTCGCTCCGCCTCGGCCACGACAGCAGTCCGGACAGCCTCGGCAGGCGCACGCAACTCGCTCGACGACTCGTTCTCGGTCATTGGCGAACCTCGCGCTGGTGGCGACAACGATGACAACGACGACAACGACGGCTTCAGCGAGCCCGAAGATTGGGAACTGCAGTCGACGGACGACGAAGGGTTGCGGTCGAGTGTTCTCGTTGAGAGATCGACACCACCTGCGCAGGCTGCCATTTCGCGTTCGCCCGACGACGCTGTTCTTCTCTAGGGCAAACGTCCCCCTCTCGATACCTGTCTCTGTGTGAATTCCTCACCTGATTTCCCATCCCTGGATGGCGCCCCCCCGACTTCCTCGCAGATTACCTTTCACGAGTCCTCGCAATCTCCTGTTTTGTCGTTGTGACATTTGCAATCGAGCAATCGTTCTCTCTCAAAGCGGGGCGCTCGTATTTACGTCGTAGCGAGGACCGCAGATGATTCCGGAAATGGCCGGTGGCGAAGAAAACAAAGGCGTGCGGATACACTCGAGGGCCGACACAGGGTTACGGCAAGGGGGTGAATGCATAGTCGAGTACAGAAATGTGTTGCTACACTGGCCTTCCGCGAGGGCACAGGGGGCGAAAGAACGGTAGTTTCCCTATCGCTGCGGCGCAAACATGGTCTGGAGGCTCCCCTGCTGCTCCTGCTCGCCATCGGCGGATTCCTCGCCGGTCGGGATCGGCCGCGGTGCTGCCGGGTCGTATTCGAACGGCGTGTTGAGGCCGACGCGGTTCGCGGTCGCCTTGATCCGCTCGTCCTGGGTCATGTCGTGCGTCGGGTTGTATCGGTCGACCAGCTCCTGTGGGGACCGGAAACACAAGAAAGAGGCGGCTGACTGTCAGCAAGCGTTGCCCAGCCTACTGCCTTCGAGAGTGCGCCAACTCCTGACCTTGTGAATCCTCCTGGACTGGAGAAAGACGACCATGTTTTCAACATCTCGCGCGAACCGGGTCGCGTCCGCCGAATCCGCTTTGATCGTGCGCCCGCTCTCAAACAGCAATCGCAGATGCTGCGGAATGCTCGGTGACCGTCCCGCCCGCGGGTGGATCGACTGGGGGAGGCACCGCCGCCGCGGCGAGAACAAGTGGAGGTTTCGATGTCAGTCAGTTTCGCGAGGGATGACAAGAGACCGAAGAGAGCTCACGTTCTTGACAAACTGTCTGAGAGTAGACCTGTACAGCTGAGGCAGGCTCGTCATCGTCGAATGCTGGCGTGTAGCAGAGCAAGAGAAGCGAGAGCGCAGTTTTCTTCTGCTTCCGCGCTGCTGCGTCGCCACATTTTCTGCAGTCGGCCACTTGAACCACTAACCGGACCACTCCCGTTGCTGACGATACGAGACACTCGAAAAGCTACCGGGCGGGAAGTAGTATTCCGAAACGAAATAAGATGCGTGCGGATTCGTCCGACGTGCGCACGAGATCTCGTTTCTCAGTCCTAAGTTACTCCACGACGTCGTTGTCGCCACCGCCACTCTGTTTCGAGTCGGCGTCTCGCTCGTATCCATACCCGCGCGCAATGCCACCCTCGCGGCCCATCTCGAGCTGCGCCGGCGCGTCCATGCCGTACCTCGGCTCGAGGCCCTTGTACGTCCTACCGGCCATGTATTCGCCTGCACAGGGAGGGACGAGCGAGCAGAAGTTGCCGAGTGGATAAGTTGCAGTGCGGGGCCACATGGAGGAGGGAAGACGCGCGAGTACGACGCACCTGCTGCGGAACCAAGCACGCGAGCGACGGCGGAAGATTGGTCGCGGATCGCGAGCGCGGTCGCTTGCGAGGCGAGCTCGTCGGCATCTGCAGTCGCCGCGCGTGAGCAACGGCACATGCCAGCTCAGAGGAGAAAAGAGAGACTCACCCTTGAACCCGCGCTGGACATACTTCTTCGGGTGACGGTACTGTCCCGTTGCGCTCGAAAATACGGGCGCATCCTCATCCTCCTCGAGATCTTCTTCCCCTCGCTGTTCCCGCTCATCCGCCGCCAACGTGCCCGCATCTTGTCCAAATGTGGAAGAACCGAGCAACTGGGCAAAGTCGAGGATGTAGTCACCGGTCCAGGCTTTCGACGTCAACGCGAGTTCGAGCTCGAACGGGGTGACGATCGGACGCAGGAACTCCTGCAAAGGAGAGACCCATGTCCGGAGGTTCAGCCACGGGGCAAATCTCGCGCGCAAGGGGGAAGAGAGGAACCCGACACGCGTACGTACCTTTGAATCGACCATCGAGTTTTCGGGGCACGCGACGAGGACAAAGCACTCGACCTCAATAAAGTTGGCCAACTTTGCCGGGTTGAGTTTGCCGACCGCGACCGTGTAGCTCTTCTTTTGGTGCGCCGCGATCAGTTGCCGCAAGTGCGTAATCAGAGGCAAATAGGCGGCTATGCATGTGCATTGTCAGCCGCGCGATTGACACCGAACCCCAAACCGGAGCAGCAGGTGGTAACGCACCGACTCCAAGCGTGCCGACCAGGATGCCGATCACATCCGCATCCTTGGCCTTTTCGACCGTCGCGTACCGTCGCATCAACATGCGGTTCGTCCGACCGCTCTCGAGTCGCGAAGACCGGGTAGCCGGATCATACGACCACACCTGCATGATGAGCGCAGCACCCCATGGGAAAGAGGAGCAGGGGAGAAGAGGAGATCAGCATGCGTGCGGCCACTGAACCACTCCCGGTGGAGTGAGAGAGAAAACTGAGGAAGAAGACCAAAGATACTCACGCGACACCGTCCATGCGTCAGCAGCACATTGTTCAGAGCCAGACTCTCGCCTCCGATCCACACCAGAGCGCAGTCATCGACGCTGTCGACCCCAGGCGGGAGGTCGTACCGCGCGCTCGACCTGGGGACGGTCGTCGGCGGTTCGGGGACCGTAGGCTCGAGATCGAAACCGAGAGGTTCAGAGCGCGTAGCGGCAGCCTCGTCGTCGTCGTCTCTTGAGTTGTCTGGCGAAGCCTCTCCCGATGTCCGAGACGGTGCCGACGCATCCGCCAGGGGTCGAGTCTCCTCCTGATCCGCAGCGGCAACAGCCTCCGCCGCCCTCGCGGGCGCTTTCCCCTTCCCACCATTCAAGCCCTCCTCTTTGTCTGTGTACGAGTCGGAAGGAGCAGGCGCCGGACGCCGAGCGTGAGAGCGGAGGTTGGCTCGCTTGTCGAGGTGGGAGAGGACGACGGGGATCGACGCGGGGAGGTGAGATCGGAGAGCATCTGCCACGAGGTCTGTCATTCCCGCCCAGCACAAACGGTGTCAGCTTGATGCTGTAGAAGGACAAAACCCCCCTCCCTTAACGCACGAGATTTGTGCGCGTACGCAACGTCGTACAAGACGACGACAGCTTTCGGCGGTTCCTCGTCGAGGCTCGCGCGGCTCGTGCTCGCGATCGAAGACGCGGCATGTTCGGGATCGATCTCGCGCTTGGTCAAGACGTAGAGGACGGGCAACCGGGCGGTTCTGCGAGGATGGGTACGTCAGTGCGCGAGCGGCAGGGCGGCGAGGAGGACGGCAACGACTGAGACTGACGGAGAGAGGCAAGTGTGCCCGTAGTGGACTACAAAGTCGGCGTCGACGTGTTGTGCGGCGACTTCATCGACGCAGCAGCTATGGCGGGGCGGGGCGGGGCGGGCAGAACGATGATGAGTTTCACTTTGACAACAAGTCACGGAGGAGGTAGGAGCTCACCTTCCGTAGGTCGTGTCTGCAAGTACGTAGAGTTCTTTCTCTTTCGGGAGGCGGTCCCGCAGAGCCCTGTAGACCTGGACCGCGTCGTGCAATTGCTCGTCGGCAAACTGGAGTCCGATCTGCGAGAAGGGAAAACGGCCCTCTCGTCAGTGATGCTGCAATCGCGCCTCGCGAGAGGAGTGGGCTCAAGTACGTACCCTGTGGTAGTTTCCCCTCTCTATTTCCGCGAGGGTGAGGTCGACTTCGTACGCTTGTTCGAGCGCGAGAGCTCCTCCTCCTCCTCCCGAGTCGGCGAGCGGTTCCGGTTCGACGTCGACGGTGCGGTGGATCGCCTCTTCGCCAGACGGAGCGACTGATGGCGGTGCCTGCGTCGCCATCGTTCGGCCTGCCTTTCGAGGGTCTAGAGCTTAGCGGCCACCCAGAGTGTCAACTGAAAAGCGACAGTTGACGCGGAAGCAGCTTTTGACTGAGGGGAGGCGTGCACGCGAGACACGCCGAGAGAGTGGAGGCCGCTTCTTCGCAGCTTCGCTTTCTTCCACCGCTTGCCTCGGACTCTATGCGCAGTCACCGGACCTCGCGGACACGTTACCGACGTATCGCAAGCCGGTATGTTCCCCAACAAACTGCTAATTTACGGTGCGGCGAGGTTCACAGTCGAGCCGGGGACGTTGCTGCTGCTGCTGCTGCGTAGCGAGCGTGAAGGATTGCCTCAACTCTGGATCAACGCCCACGGAGAGCTAGAGGGAAGCGGCGCTCGCAGTCGACCGTGACCATTCCCGCGCAGTCTGTCCATTGTAGACATTGCACTGGCAGCTGAGAGGACTCATGGCAATCAATCGAGTCTGTCCATAGCAAACCGAGAGCTGTTGCGCTGCAAAACGTACCCGAGGTGAAAGCTCTCCGGTGCAATCAGATAGCGTGACGCGAATCGATTACAGCGCGACGGAGAAGAGAGGGTCGACTGGGAGGAGGAGTGCTGTTGTTGTGCTCCACCCTATGCACACCGCACGAGCCAGCTATGCCGTGCAGCACGATTACAAGGGGCAGTACGCCGCTCTGCCCAACCTCGCCACTGCCGACCACGCCGCTCCTCCTCCTGCAGGAGGAGCCCTCGACGGGATGAGTCCCGCCGCCGCTCTCGTCGACAGTTGGCGCAACAAGCACGCAGTCGTCCCTGCCGACGATCCACCACCAGCTGAGCTGGACTCGTACCCCCGCACCGGCCGCAAGTCGTCCTCGTCGTCGTCGTCGTTGCCGCACCGAACGCCAAGTACTCGCAGTCGCCGTCCGCCGCCGCCGCCGCCGCCTTCTGCTGGCGCTGCCTCGTCCTTCGAACAGTCGGCATACGGCTATCCAGATCCGAATCAGCACCGATACCTGCCGCCGCCGCCGCCGTCCCAGTCTCCGAGTCACCACCACCTCCCGCCGCCGCCACCTCGGCACCCTGCTGCGCAACAGCAGCAGCAGCAGCAGCAGCAGCAGCAGCGAGGACAAGCGCACCCGAGTCATGCATACCAGCAAGCGAGTCGCTATTCAGCACCTGCCCCATCCAGGTCGCAACCGGCGGCAGGATCTTCGAACCGCACTTCAAGGCAGCAGCACCGAGACCGAGACCGAGACCGAGACCGAGACCGAGATCGTGAACGGCAACACCATGTGCCGTACGATGCCGACTATGATCGTCAACTCGCCTCGCCAGGACAGCCAAACCTCGGAGCAGCAGCAGCAGCGTCGTCTTCGGCGGCCGCCCCCGCCGCCGCCGCCTCTCGCGGTCTGTTTGACCCGAGGGGCGGCGGCATGCCTTCCTCTTCTTCCTCCGCCTCGAAACGACACACGGCCAGCGGCGGAGGCAGTTCATCTTCGCCTCGGCGGTCCCAGACGGGGGAAGGGCGCTCGTCCCGAACCCCGCGACACGGATCGTCAGCAACTTCGACGGTGCACCCTCCACCGCCGCCGCCGTTACCGGAACGGGGCAACCCGATACCTCGCCCGTCTTCGAGAGCAGGGGATGATCGACGATCTCCCACCACCCGCTCGAAACGCGAACCCGTCCAACTCGCCGACTTGGGTCGCAGAGCCGGCACGACGACCACCACCACCCATCACCGAGGAGGAGGAGGAGGAATCCCGACGCCGTACGACGCCAAAGATAGTCGCGAGTCGCTCGAGAGTCTCGGGACCGACTTTTCGGGCCGGACAAAGTCTTCGGGCGGCGGCGGCGGCGGTGGCAGGCGGCGGAGACGAGCGGACGCTGCTGATGGTGTGGCGGAAGACGAAGGCGTATTCGATCCGTCAGGCGCAGCCGTAGGCGGCGGCGGCGGCGCTGGAACCGGCATGACCGCAGGCGGCGGCGGGGGCAAAAACCGACAGTTGTTTGACCCGCGCAAGGACGACCCGATGCGGTTCGCGGTCGCCCGACCATCCGCTGGCGTCTCTTCCGCCTCACAGCAGCAGCAGCAGCAGCAGGCGCCGCCACCTCCCGCGTACGCCTCGACTGCCGGCTTCACCGGATCGACGTTCACGCTTCAGACTGAATCGGTCATGAACCTCGCCAGCCCGAGTGGAACCGCCGCCGCTGCTGCGGAGGACGCATCCAGCATCCGTACGGGCGCTTCGGGCCACCACGACGCCCACCCATCCTCCACGAAGCGACCCGACCATCCGATCCTGGCCGAGTTGAAAAAGGCCTATCGCGGGATCCTCGAACTCGAAAAGAAACTGCAGGACGAGCATCGGCAGGCGACCAAGGAGGCGGAACGCGCGGCAGAGGATACGGCCGCTGCGAACGGCAGCGAGGGTGTCCAGATCCAAGGACAGGGCAAGAAGTACGACGACGAGTACTGGGTCAAGCTGGCCAAGGCGCACAAACAGTAAGTCCGAGAGAAAGCCCTGAGCGCCGCCTTTTTTCCGATCTTGACCCTTGCCCCTCTGTGACCAGGCTTGCGGAAGCCCACTATTCGTTCCTGCAAATGTCGCTCGATCCGCACATCCCCGCCGGCTTGCATTCGCTGCCGCAGCGGTACAACATTCCGACTCGACTGTGGCAAGTCGCGTTCCATCAACTGCTCGAACGGATGCGTCACGCCGTCATCTCGACAGCCGTTCCTCCCGCCGGCGGCACGGCTGAGGGCACCAACGTGCTCGATCACTTGATCGAGTTTATCCAGTTCGCGTACACGCACTACTCGCAGCTCTTTGAAGATCCGGCAGTGGCGGTGTTCCGCGCGGCGTGGATCGAGCAGCTCGGCGATCTCGCTCGGTACCGTATGGCGGTCGCAGGACTGGCATCGCGGGTGCATGCGGCACAGGCAGTTGGCGCGATGACTTCGCCCTCCTCGCCTGGTCTTGACCCCCTTGACGATCTCGAAATCAACGTTGGCGACGACGTCCGGAACCCGCCGCCGCCGCAGCCGCAGCAGCAGCCGCCGCCACAGCGGCGACCTGCCGACGCTGCCTCGATCGGACAAGCCGCGCTGAACGACTGGGACCTGGAGGAGCAAGAGACTTGGCGCGAGATGGCGCGAGAGTGGTACGCGCTCGGGTTGGCCGAGAATCCGGGGACGGGTCGCTTGCAGCATCACCTGGCGCTGCTCAGCAAGGGAGATGAATTGCGTGCCCTCTATCACTACTCCAAGAGGTGCGTTCTGGCAGAGACCGTGAGCATGGTCTTTTGGGAATGCGCGCCACGCTGACGACTGTAAACCCCCTCCGATTGTCTCCAGTCTCACCACGGCACACCCGTACCTGTCGGCTCGCGAATCGATCCTGCCGCTCTTCGAGGAGGAGCATCAGGCCCGACGTACGCAGTCGGACGTGACCCAGCATGAACTCTTTGTCCACTTGCACGGCATGCTCTTCACCAAGATCTCGCTGGACGACTTTGACGAGTGCCTCGAGCGGTTCCTCGAACGCCTGCGTCAAGAGGGGTGGGCGCTCAACAAGGCGCGAGACGACACCACCACAGCGACGACTCACCTCGAGGATGCTCCCGTCTTTGGCGACCGCGAGTGGTGCATGCTCGGAATCATCAACATCGCCGCGCTCTTGCAGTACGGCACCGAAGACGGGGTTTTGCGCAAACTCATGACGCCAGAGACCGGCGACAAGGCAGAAGCGTCGACATCTGGAGCGCCAATGCCGTCATCGTCGTCATCGTCGTCGAAACGGCATGCCTCGAAGCATCACGGGAGGCACGAGTCGAACCGTGCCCAGCCGGCGGACAGATCACGCTCGACACCGCAAGCACTGATGGTCAAGCGGAGCGACGGCGATGGCTCGGTCGCCTCTCCCTCGATCACGGACAACCTCGAGGACGACGGATCCGAGTTAGGATTCGATGCCGACGATGTGGTCAAACAGCTGCAACCGGCAGGGTCAACCGAGCCCGAAGATGATCCGCTGCCGTTCAAGCTCGCTCAACGACTCGCCTTCTCCATTCTGTCGACCGTGCTCGAGATGCCCTTCTTCCGCATCGGCGCGAACGAGGTTCCGAACCCGTACGTCACGATCTTGTGCACATTCCTCGGCCACGTTTCGCACCACCCCGCCGCCATGCGCCACTTGGAGCGGTCAATCCCCTGGGACGCCCTCGCCACCTTGTTCAACCGCGTCTCGCCTCCGGTCGAAATCCGCCTCGAGACGCCAAACAAGCTCGTCGGTGGCAAGCCCTTGCCCGAGGACCACTGCCTCCGCGGCATGGAGTGGGCCGGCCGGCAACTGTTCGGTCGCGGATACTGGCGCGAACCTCGCAGTCGTTCGAACGCGGCGTCCCCGGCGAGCGGTTTCGGGGACGCAGCGGTTGCCCCGCCCATTGAAGGCGTTGAAGGCACGACCGTCCGAGTCGAGAGTGAGGCGGATGCACTGCGCTTCGACCTCACTACGTTGCGGGGCGCAGCATCTCCGGCTGGATCTGGCACCATCGACGATGGAGACGGCCAATCTGCTTTCCACATCGCAGTCACCGCGCTCTCCGAAGGAAGATGGCGTCGACTCGCCATCTGCGCGGCATGGCTCGTTCGCAACGTGCCTGGCTTCGATTACGATGTCCGCGCCGTCGATCCCCGCCAGCGCTTCCAAGTCTCGGGCGCCCTCAGGCAGAAGCTCGACCGGTGGCGCCGCGAGGACGAAGAGGCGCGCGAAGCCGAACGCCTCAGCCGGTTGGCGCTCGAGGACAGAAACATCGACGCGATCGTGGAAGACGGTACAGATGGCGACGAGAGCGACGAAGAAGACTTCGAAGACGAGAACGATTCCGAAGAGGTGAAAGCGCTCAAGGTACGAGTTTCCCCATTTCCGCGCTGCCGATTGGGCACGCTCTCTGACATCTTCACTCTGTTCGTCAGGCACGTCGTCGGCAACTCAAGTCGATCATCCGGCAAGCGCGCGCGGCCACACGTGCGCCGCGTGGTCAGAAGGGCGCCGCTTCAAAGGCCAAGTTTGGCAGCAAGGCCGCGGCGGCGGCGATTCCACGCGTCTTCCCCGGCTATACGGTTCTCGTGTTCGATACCAACATCCTCCTCACGTCCATCGCGCTCCTCAGCGAGCTCGTCGCCGCCGAATGCTGGACCATCGTCATCCCGCTCGCGGTCGTCACCGAACTCGACGGGATCAAACGCAACTCGACCCCGCTCGGCGTGGCCGCATCCGAAGCGATCGACTACCTCGAACAGGCCGTCCGCGGTTACTCGCGCCATCTCAAGATCCAGACCAGTCGCGGCAACTACCTCAAGGATTTATCCATCCGCAACGAGGCGATCGACTTTGACGGCGCGGATCCGGCTTCGTCGCACGACTTTGCGCGCTCGCTCGACGACGTCATCCTCCGCGCCGCGTCGTGGCAGAAGGAGCATTTCTCGAACCGGCTCGCGCTCGTCAATCCTCGAGCGATCGCCGAGCAGCGCAAAGTCCCGTCCGATACGGCCCCCGTGGTGCTCGTCACGTTTGATCGCAACCTGCGCCTCAAAGCGAGCGCCCGGGGCGTCGAAGCGACTGACGAGAAGGGTCTGAAGAAGGCCATCGACGCCGCTTCCTTCGGAAACGGATGATACGCGAGTCGCAGCGTTGCTGTCCTCAAGTAGCCCTCGTCCCCTCGCCCGACGCGCACAATGTCCGAGGAGGTCTATTTGACCTCTTGAGCCGGTCCTCTCTTCTCGAGGTCTGCCAGGCTGTCAAGCTTGACCTCTCCGAATCGCAAGCCGCCACTTGCTCCGTACGAGCCCTTTCCAGATGTCCCCCAACATCCGGCCATCAGCTCCGACGACGACGATTGTCCCGCTTCTTCCCTTTTTTTCCCTTACAATCCGCTCTCTTTGTGCACCTTCTGCCTCTCTTCCTCCGAACAATGTTGTCTTCCCCTTTCTCCAGTAGGATGTCGTCGAACGACGGATTCTCACTCGCACCGCGGGCAGACTCGTCAGGCACAAAGTTTATCAACATTTGAAACAGTCGCAAGTAGAGGCTACAAGAGGAGATACAAAGCCAATGGATACAGAAAGAGACAGTTCTGCCCTGCACGAAACACAAATGGGAATCGTGAAGAGAGCCGATTGTGCAACGCGTGAAAGGCGAATCAAGAGGGAAAGCGAGGGAGGAAGAGAGTCATGTATCACGCGTCGATGGTGCCCGTTGACTTCACTGACGCGCGCCGGTGGCGTCCACATGCACGGATTCACCGCGCCCCCCTCCGGCCAAAGAATCCGCCTCCCCCACCACCGCTAGTCCCGCCGCCGCTCGCAGCGGGGGAGGACGACCTCTCGTTCTCAACCACCTCGAAGTAGCTCGGCGGAAGTCCATACAGCTCTTCGAGTCGGCTCTCTTCGGCTTGGTCGATGGTGGCGCTGCCGGCGGCGAGAGTGCTCGCTTCGCCAGTAGCAGCAGCGGAGGTCGTCGTCGTCGTCGTCGTTCTTCGGCTCGGTGGTGGTGGCGGTGGTGGTGCTGAAGGAGCCGGATACATTGGAGGAGGAGGAGGAAGGGGCGGATCACCATTCGCCGGCGGAGAGAGCGACCACGACGACGACTGCTGCGCGGCGCGCACTCGTGGCGGAGTCGAGACGATCTCGACTGGGATAGCGAGCGACGAGAGATGGACGGAAGGGGGGATGACGACTCCGTTCGATTTCGGAACCGTCGGTTGACTTCAAGTGCGGGCGGGCGGGCGGGCGGGCGGGCGCGGGGGCACGCGAGAGTGAGAGTGAGAGGAGAGAGCAAGTCGAGTCAGGTTTGAGCGCAGACTTTGGTCCCCACCCCTGAAGATGAAAGACTGGGGCAAGACGACGCACTAGAGGGTGATGCACAGCAAGTAGGCGACTTGGAGGTTCGGAGCTCGGAACGAAGTCGTCAAGGCCGGGACCTGTCCGCCGCGCGCCACCCGAGACAATTTAATTCATGGACAGTGATGCGTCAGAGCGAGATTCGCACGAAGGGTCTGGTTGCACGTACCAGTTTGATCGCGCCCGAGTAGACAATCTCGTGCGCGACGGCTCCGCCGACTCCTCGCACAGAGTACCCGGCTGGACCACCAATAGCCGTGACCCTGTTGGCATGGAGAACGATGCTGTCGTACGTATTGGCTGGGGGTTTTTAATGAGGGGGAGGAGCGGGAGGGAGGGGAGGAAAGGCGGGTTCCGAGACCAAAGTCAGCTCTCGAGAGATCCGATATCACATCCTCATTCTTGGAGGCTTTCAGGCCAAGGAGGTCAACCATCCGTTGTGAATCATGGTCACGATCATCCGGGATGGGCAAGGATTTGGGGGCCTCACAGATGCCTTGAGCCGACACGATCGTGCGTTGCAAGAGCGAGACGGCGATGGTTGCCGGAGTGAAACGCGCGAGACTGGTCGCGTCTGCGCAGGTAATCTGTGCGCGTGCGCGAAGAGAGAGAGAAAATCCCTGTGAGTGGACAGCCTCTTCTGACCGCCCCCCGAATCGGACGAACGACAAACGACGAAAAGAAGAGCACCAACCCACCTGCACCTCAAACTCGAGCAGCTCTCCGTGCGCCTTGGAAAACTTTTGCGGTTTCGGGACCCTCCCTTCCAACCTGACCCACCCAGCCGCAGCAGCAGCTCCCGCGCTCCTGCTGAACCGCGAACTCTTCTTCATCGCGGTCCGGGTGACATACTTGCCCGGGTCGGTCCACCCTTGCGGGTCCTGTTTCGAATTGGGAGTTTTTGTCGCCGGGGCGGAGGCGAGGGCGAGTTGTCGGAGCGGAGAGGGGGAGACGGGGACGGGTTGCCTCGGGACAAACACGACGGGGACGATCCAGCGCTCGTTGAGTTTCAAGAGTCCGGCGCGGCCGAGCGTCACTTTGAGGTAGTACCGGCACGAGCCTTCGAAGCCTCCGAGGGCGGCGGCGGGAGGGGACGATTTAGCGCCGGAAGAAGAGGAAGAGGAAGCGGACGAGGTCGTGTTGCCGTCGAGCATGAAGGACGGGGGAGGTCGGATCGGTCTCGGTTGGTACGGTTGACCGGTGTGGGGCAGGTGGGTCAACCTGGCCGGGATGGTGAGCACGAACGGGAACCGGAACGTCCCTTGCAGTTTCCCCGCTGCGGCTTCCTCCGGCGAGGTCGCGTTCTCTCCCGGAGGAGGCGGGTAGTGAACGCTCCCGTCTTGAGGGTCTGTGCGGTACCACAAGGGGTGACTATCTTCGAGGAAGCAGACCTCGTCCGAGACGGGGTGTCGACCCGACGCGTGCGCCTTGAAGACCAAGGTGCGCACGATCCCTTTGAGTCGGATCCGGACGTGGGTGATGGTTTCGGGGTCTCGGAGTCGGAGGGTCAAGGTGCCTCGGATCAGGGTCGGCGAGGTGTCGGGCAGGTGTTGGAGGACGACGAGGCGGTCCGCGGGGCCGAAGCGTTCGTACAAGTCGAGGACGAGTTTGCCCGTTTTGGACTCGAGTCGGCGCGCGCGACGAGGGGGTAGCGAGCTATCGTCGGCGTCGTCGGCGGCGGTGTCGTCTGCGCGGGAATAGCTAGGGAGTGCATCGCCATCGTGGTTGATGGCGGTCACTGGTTGTGAGGAGGGAGGGGTGGGAGGCTGGACTGCGAGCCTGAGCCTGTCAACGAGGGACGTTGGGTGGTGGTGTCCGTCATGACTGCCGTCGTCCAAGGCAGCTGCGATCTGGGTCCTGACGGTCGTCAAGAGCCCGTCGACGGCCTGAAGGTGGGGCAGCACGAAGCGGGGTCAGTCAGCTCGGAGAGTGGAACGGAGTGCAGAAACAAGGTACGGACAGTCAGAGCTTCATCCCTGCGAGACATGTGTACAGCCTGCCCCGAGTCCACTACACTAGACGGGCGAGAGAGAGACAAGCGACGACTCCGAGTCGGATGACCTCTTCGCCACTCGCCACTCGTCACTCTGCACTGAGCCTTACACAGGACTAGTACTCGGAATGGCCGTGCTCCCGACCAAGCGGATCGTCTCGCGCGCCCACCTCGACCGCTGGATCCGCTCCGACACGCACCAACACGTCGTCGACTTCATCTCGAACCTCAACTCGGCCGTCATCGGCGTCACCCTCTCCGACCCCTCCGTCCACACGAGCGAGGCCGTCCAGGCTGTCCTCGCCATCCTCGACGAGATCGAACAGCTGTACCACGACACGCCCCCCGTCGACAACGGCAAGTCGCGGTTCGGCAACCCCGCCTTTCGCACCTTTTACGACAAACTCGCACTGCGCCTCGACCAACTCCACCGGCGGTTACCCAACCTCGACAACAGCGAGTACATCCCCGAACTCGGCGTCTACTTGCAAGAGAGTTGGGGGAACCGCACCCGCGTAGACTATGGGTCCGGAATGGAACTCAACTTTCTCTGCTGGCTGTGAGTGGTCCCTTGTTGTGCGCCAACACTCGAGGGCTATACTCTCTGACACCTACACTCGCACACACACAGTCTCTGCCTCGAAAAGCTCGGCGTCTTGAACGAGACGGACCGCACCGCAGTCGTCATCAAAGTCTTTTGGCAGTTGCGTTGCGCCCGCCTCCCTCTTTCGAAACTCGACCGTGAGAAGAAGCTGACAGCTCGAGCGAAACGCGCGCCGCAGGTACATGCGGATCTGTCGGTTGCTGCAGACGGGGTACTGGCTCGAACCGGCAGGGTCGCACGGCGCCCAAGGCCTCGACGACTACCACTTTGCCGTCTTTAGTCAGTCCGAACTCACTCACTGACGACAAACAAACAACAAAGACAGCAGCATTTGCTGACCCCCCCTCCTCCTCCGCGGCTGCCGCTGGCACAACAGTCTTTGGTTCGGCGCAACTGAGCACGCACAAGCACTTAAGGCCGAAATGCATCCACGACGACGAGATCCTCGAAGAGTTTTCGAAAGACTACATGTACCTCGCCTATATCCGGTACATCAACTCGGTCCGTCTTTCCTCTCTCTCTTGCAGTGCGTTGCAGCGCAGCAGAGAGCAGGCGAAGAATCTGACTCTCCCGCCCTCGCCCCGCGACAGATCAAGACGGCCTCGCTACGGTGGCATTCTCCCATGTTGGACGACATCTCGGGCGTCAAGACGTGGGCCAAAGTCAACTCGGGCATGCTCAAGATGTACCGCGCCGAAGTGCTCGACAAACTCCCCGTCGCCCAACACTTTTACTTTGGCTCGCTGTTGCCCTTCCCTCCTCCCGGAGACGACGACGACGAGAAAGGACTGGAGGAGGACCCGGACGTGCATGTGGACGAGCACGGGCATTTGCACGTCCGTGGCGAGGCGCAGTTTGAGGACTGTTGCGGGATCAAGGTCCCGGCCATCTTTGCGGCGTCGCAAGAGGCGCAGGCAGGAGGGGTCAACCACTTGGGTGGAATCCCTGGAGGAGGAGGCGGGGCAGTCCGGAGGATTCCGTTTGATTGAGCGTTATAAGCCTCTTGTTTACTAGCTGCGTTCAGGTAACCAATGAAGAAGGGGGAAATTCTTGCCGGCTCGCGTCGCTTCTATCAGAGTCATACTCCTCGAGATGCAAGGGAGCATTCCCATTTCGAGACCATATGCAGAGCCGAATGAGCTGGTGTGCGCGCGTAGCGAGAGCTCGAGCTTGATGAGCTACCGTGCGCAGTGGCGGTGCAGCTTGTGGTGCACCGCCTCGCCAAGTCGGCCGGGAGTCGTCTCTCATCTCGTCCCGCTTCACGGCATCACGACGTGAACAGAGAGGAGGAGGAGGAGACGACTAGGCCTGTGGTATTGCCAGATCAGTGATCAGCCACGTGTCCGGAGGGGTTCCGGAACTCTCCCTCGCCACTTCGGCACTGAGCTGCCTGCCCGCACACCTCGCCGCTCGTCCCCTCGACTACAGCTGGTACCATGTCCGCTCCGACTGCTGCTGCGAATGCGAGTCCGACCCTCGGACGCGGGCTGCGCCCCGAGGACGGCAACTACGACCTGACCTCGTTCCGTCAAGTGTGCCACCGCCTCTACTACGACAAAGATCCCACCTCGGCCCGCCAAGTCGACCACATCCTGTCCCGCCTCCCGGTCCAAGACCGGACTATGTACGCTCGCGCCATGGCCGACGTCAGGAGCGCCTACCATCGCGACGAGGAGATCCGCCGACGCGCCCAAGTCGAACACCTCCTCGCCGAGGTTGAACCCGCTTCCATCGTCGTCAAAGGCGCGCTCAACGGCGTCTCAGCACAACATTCGGTCCCATCTGTGGCAGCGATGCGATCCCCTCAGGCTCGCCGCTTCCGCGCCGAGCGCTTCAAGCGCTTCCTCTCCGCAAACTGCCACGAAGCCAACATCATGCCCGGCCCGCATCCCTTTTTGCGCGGTCTGTATGCCACGCTCTGGTTGCAGACTCGGACCGACACCAACAGATGCGTAGAGTGGACAGTCGACGTCGCCGTGCTGACCGAAGCCGGGAGCGGACAAAGTTGGACGCGAGACGCCGTCGAGCTCCTCAAAGGCGTGAGTCGCCGTCGGCCCCTCCTCTTTTCCCTCCCACACGCAACAGGACTTTTTTTTGTTGACACGGGCAGCTTTTCTCAGGTCCTCGGTATGTCCGAACGGATCCAGGGTCCGCAGGTTGCGTCGACCTATGCCGATTCGACCTACACTTCGCGGCTCTCTTCCGCCTTATCGGACCTTTCCACCTCCCGCGCCGCTCCGCACCCCATCGAGATCTCGATTGTCGAGCAGGGAGGAGGAGGACCGCCTCCTCCAGTTCCACCTCACCGTGGGAGCACTCTCCGAACCCGCGCGCCGAGCGATCCTTTCCTCGACAACAAAGCCCTTCTTCCCCTTGTCGCCCCAGACGAGGAGAAAGAAACCGGATTCGGCTCCAGTGTCGCGCCACTGCTTCCGTCCTCGTCACAAACAGTGACGGTGTCGAGTCCGCTCGACCCGCTAGGAGGCGACTCGGACCTCGCTTCTCCGACTGCCTCGACGCCGTTCCTCCCCAATCCGACAAGCGCTTTCGCCGCCTCCGCCGCCTCCGACGACGAAGAGCATGCTCCCGACGCACGGCTCATGTCGTCAAAGTCACCCCGACCTAGTGACCCTGCAACACCACCACCACCCTCAGCAACCGCACCACAGCGACCACCTCCGCCTCCGCCGCCAACTCGCTCGCTCCCGAATCCGGCCGTACCTCATCCCCAATTCCGAACTTTCACCGTCCCGCCCTATCTCACCAACCCAGAACTTTACGCCCTCCTGCGCCTCTTTCCCTCGTTCATCGCCACTCCCGTTCGCCGAGCCGTCAGCAGCAGCAACGTGACGAGGACGACAATCGACGAGTGGGAAGAAAAGCTCAGTGCAGTCGTGCATGGGGAAGTGGCGCTAGCTTCTGGGGAGGGAGCAGAAGGAGAGGGAGGGATGACGACGGCCCGGCGCAGTGAGGGTTGGAAGGGAACGCTCTGGGAACGGTTCCTTATCTGGCTGCAGAGGCTGTTTAGTCTGATGTAGGTCAACTCGCAGCCTATCCCCCACTGCGTCTGTGCCTGAAATGAGGCGAGAACGGCGCTGGACGCCCGGTTCTTTTTTCTTCTTCTCCTTCTGCGCAACGTCCTCGATTCTCACTCGGGAGTGCGAACGAGCTCTCTCGTTCGGAGTGACGAACAAGTGATGCGGAAAAGCGAAGTGATTGCAAGACGGGGACATGCCACCGCGAGTGGAGGTACAGGGACCCAGAAACATCCATCATCTGAAAACGGCGTGCGAGGAGAAAGGTAACATGCGAGGAGAAGACCAGAGAGAGAGAGAGAGAGACGCCCAAACATCCGCGAACCACTAGTTGAGAGAAACAAACCCCAGAGAAACCAAACATCCGCAAGCAGACAGGGACAGAGAAACAGAGAGAGAGAGAGAGAACCAGAAAAGCATGGAGAAATGAACGAAGGTGGAACTTGTCGAGAAGCGATGCGCGGTCGTTTAAGCGGGGGCGATGTCAGCCGACGCCGAAGGAGTGACATCCCGAGAGCTGGTGGAGGACGAGCGACGCCGGAGAGCGATGAACTGGACTTCGAGGTCGAGCGGCTGTGGCGTTTGCTCTTCGACTTTTTCCTGCACGTCGAGTGGTCTCGAGTCAACGGTCATGCACATCTATTGCCGAGAGTCGGCCTAGAAGCGTACCTTGGCGACAGTCCAGAGGCAATCGAGCACCCATTCGCAGGCGCCGCGAGATCCGAGTACGTCCCGGAGCACGGTACGCATCTCGTCCTCCCAGAAGATTTTCAGCATCTGTGTGGTGGGCGAAAATGATACGGCGGACGGTCAGCAACCGAAGCGAGCACGGACAGAAAAAAAGTTCGCATCTCTCCCGACGACGTACCTGGATGGTGTGGTCCGCCCAGCTTTCGATGCTGACGGTACCGTGCTCGACGCCCTTCCACGCCGGATGCGAGAGCGTGACCATCTCGGACTCGAGGACGTCCCAGGAGTGGGCCGAAGCGCGCAAACAAGCGCCCGTTTGACGGGGCGTGCGAGGATGGAGCGGAAGCGCTGCAAGAGAGGAGATCACGAGTCAGCCCGGATCGTGTAGCTCAGGATGCAGCATGCCCTTGACGTGACGTACCGAGCAACTGTCGTGCGACTTGAGGCTTGAGCAGACCCGTACTGACGAGCCTCTGGATAGCCTTGCCGAGCAGTCGCGTCATGTAGGTCCAAACGTCCGCCTTGGCCCCCCTCATTACCGAACTTCCTTTCGAGGACGGACTGCTGCCCGACGTTCCGGAGGGGGAAGGTGTCGAAGCGGCGACGGACTGCATTGACGGCGAAGAGGTTGTGGCAGAGGCGGCGAGGGTGGCTTCTTCCGTTCGGGCGAGGTAAGCGAGAGCGAGCACTCCGCCGGGCTTGAACTCGCTCGCACGCGCCGAAAGGAACGCCATGAGCTCTCCGTGAGCGAGCGTAGCCGGGGCGACGCGGTACCTATCAAAAAGAGCATGGTGAGCCGAATGCGAACCGGTCCGGCGCGTCACCTGCTCACCTGCGATCTGTCGCGGGCCAGTGCAGACTCATCACCGACCAACCGACGCTGACACTCTTGCGCGGTACCGCTTTGACTCCAAACGGTCTCGCCGCAAAAGCCGAAAACACTCTCCCTTCGAGCTGCAAATCGCCCTCCGACACCGGTTCGCTCGGTCGGCGTGGACGAGGTCGCAGGTACGATTGCGGATCGTGCTCGAGCGAGTCGGCGAGGCAGCGGAAGTCGGCCGTCGGGCGGTCGACGTGCGTGACTTGGAACGAGACGAGCTCGTCCAATTCCGGGTTTGACGATTCCGACGTGCGTCGAGTAATGCCCGGGGCGGCGGCGGCGGCGGTTGGCGAGTCGTCCGCATGCTGAGCAGTCAGCTCGGCGCGCAACGCGACGAGTTCGCGTTCTGCAAAGTGTTCGAGAACGGGGCGGACGAGCAAGCTCGACCTGGAATTGAGCGCTCCGTACTCGACGACCTGGACGGTCTTGTCCTCGTCCCCGGGATGAAACGGCACCCCCGAGACATGCCGGTCCAGCAACCCGGTGAGTTTCTCGTGCGTCATCGCGGCGTACCCGCCCCCCGCCGCGCACCCCATCAAGTCGTTGCCACTCCATGAGCGCTCAGCACCCGTCGCGCCCAGGCCGGTTCCTCCCCCAGCTTGACAGTCCGCTAGACCCGAAGAATCACGATCCACGTTGCGTCCACTCGAAGGCGACGCAGCCGGTCCAGGTGATTGGCTCGCGATGGTTGCAGCCGCGACGAGTCCCCCCACAGCGCTCAGGGGCGAGTCGTCCGTTTTCCTGCGCATATGACCAAGCGCATGGCTTCCTCCGCCGCTACCGGCGCTTCCGCTGCCGACGCTCGCCCCGGCACCGTATCTCGCTCCGAGCACCTCGTGCCAGGCCATCTCGGCCGCCGAAGCGCCGAACAAGAACGGCGCGGTGGAGAGAGAATCCGGAGGAGTGAGCGGTGCGCCGTAACTCCGTGCCGCGGCCGAGGCGGACGAGGTCGAAGCGACGGAGGGCCGGCGTCCGTACGCATCCGTGTCTGCGAACGAGAGCGATGAAGATCCGGACGGGAAGATCGGCGACGACGAGGTGGAACCGGGCGCGTCGGGCGCCGACATTCCGGCATAGCTGGAGGCGGACGTAGTCGTGCGCGTGCTTGTGAAAGCGCCAGGTAGCGGCGACGCGACGTTGTGGCCTCCGTTTGGCGACGCTGCAGGCTGAGGAGTATCGACTTCGGTTGTGAGCGACGAGGTCGTCGTCTCTACCGATTCTCTCGCCTGCAACGTCGGTCGTCTCGAATTGGCTTCAGAACCACAAAGGGTGCTGCAGCCTTCCGCCGTTTCCTGGGCCGACGGAGAGATCCGCGAAGGCGTGACGGGGAACGGGAATCCGCGCGGTGTAGCTTCCGGACTCTCGCTTTCGCGGTTGCGAGCAGCGTCGTCGTCGTCCGCCGAGGTGTACGAGCAAGTCGAGAGCGGGGAAGGGAGCACAGGCGCATAGCTGTTCGGGTAGAGCGGCGCAGGCGGCATCGGCATGAGACCGGGGCTGGCAGCGCGAGTCGACCTCGACGGCGCGCGGGGCGGGGTCACGAGGTGGGATTTGGAGGTGGACGCAGCAGCGGCGGACGACGACTGGACCCATTGGGCCAGGCGGTCGTCGCATTCGTCAATGTCGCTTCCGCCATTCTCCCCGTCGGCTCCTTTCATCCGCGATGGGCGCGGCCGAGGCGATCTGCCATTCGGCGTCACCGTCGTGTTGGTAGAAGACGAGGTCAAGCTCGTGAGCGAACCCTCGAGGCTGGTGGCCGAAAGAGGCGGTGCAGTCGCGGAGGCCGAAGCGCCGACCGGTTTATTCGGAACGCAGACGAGTCGCAGTCCGGACGGGGGCTGCAGCGGACCGAAACTCGGCGACGGGCGATCCATCCCCTGAGCTGTAACGTCGTCGAGGCTTTTGCTCCGCCTCCGAAAGAGGGGCGGCCGCTCGCCGCCCCCACCACCTCTCGCTGCCTGGATTCGACGAGACGCGAGCGTCGGCGAAGACGTGCCGTCCGTCGGCGGAATCGACTGCCTCCTCTTCTGGTGGTGCACTGATCCCAAAGTCGAGTGATCTGGCTCCGAGGCGGTCGAAGTTCCGGACGCGGGTGAACGGCGCGAATCGAGCCAGGCGAGGTCGAGTCGGAGCGAGGCGACCAAGGTCGGGGACAGCGGGCGCAGCCCGGAGGTTGCGTCCCTCTCTGCTTCCACCTCGCTCGGATCGATATAGTCGGCTGTAGCCATCTTGGTCAAGGGCGGGGGTGGACGCAACCAGACGCTGTTCTGCTCCGGGTGGAAGGGGGACAAAGTTCAGCTCGGGAGGAGCGATTGCACTGCGTCATGTCACGAGGACGGGTGCTCACGTCGTCCACACACGCTCCTCGCGCGAACCTGAAGTCCCACGCCGGGGTTGGCGCCAAAGGAGAGGCTCTGGTCAGGCGTGGATAAGGTTGTTGATTGCAGGCGGTGCTGCTGCCGCTTGCGGATCTCGGCGAGGCTGCGCGTCCGAGTCGCCGTTGAGGCCCCAGCCGTAGTCGTAGTATCAGACTTGGGCGGATCCGTCGACTGCAGGACTGACTGGGTTCCAGGCCGGGAGGAGAGCAGCTAACGCGGGGTCGAAAGGGGTCAGAATCGGCGCTCGTCTCTGCTCGTTCGGCGGTCGCTCTGTCCGCCCTGCGCAGACTGGTCGCTGCCTGCACTCGCTGTACCGTAGAGCAGAGCAGCTGCTCTACATATGAAGTCCGAGACGGACGGAGTCGGCGCGGGGCAAGCTGGAGAGAACCCGCTTAAGCTGAGACAAGGTTCGAGCCTCTTTTCGGCTTGGAGCTCCGCTGTAGATCCTCTTAACGTTGCCGAGGCCCTTTTTGAAATCCGAGTTCGCAAGATCAGCTGATTCAGTATATGTACATAAGCCCCGTCGAGTTGTAACCTCTCTGCAACCCCAGCCTGTACAGCTCTGACAGCGGGAAGCATTCTTTCCGGCTCTCTGTAGAGACGACTGCGGTTTGGAGACGAGCCTCTTCGTGACATTCCTGAATCACATTAATGGGTGGCGCTCTCATCGCTCGAGCTCCGAGGTTCGAGAAGCTGTCGAAAAAGCGCAGCCACAGCTGGAGCTCAAGGCCAGGAAGACCGTACCTCGAAAGCCGGCGTTCAGTTGTTATCATTTGATCTGTACATACACATGCTCCATGAGACCGTACCCCCCTCATGATTCCGCCTCTCGCATCGGACCCGCAGCGAGGCACAGATTCCGCGGCGTAAACTTGACTTCGACGACGGGCGTGCGCTTGGTCGCCAGCGTCGCGAGCAAGTCGGGGCTGTTGGGTCCGCACACATCAGAAAGGGGTCAGCTCAAGTCATCGTGCAACAAGGGCAGAAAGAAAGAGGAGAAGGCGGAATGGGGGGAGAGAAAAGTTGAAGAAAGGCGCTCACCAAGGTCCATATCCCGCTTGAGCGCGCGGCACGAGTCCGAGCCCTTTATCGCCTCGAGAGCCGTCCGCGTCCTTGCCATCTTTGCCCTTGGACCCCGTGCCCGGTCTCGGCAAGGCGGTCGAGATCCGGCGTGACACCGTCCCTCCTCCTCCCGTCGCAGCGCCGTCTCCGCCACCAGGAGCAGCTTCTCCCTTGACCCCTGCTCCTACACTCGCCACGCCCCCGGTCGACGACGACAGCGAGCCGATGACCCCGCCGTCCGGCCCGTTCCCGTCCGCCGCCGACCAACTCGACGGCGGCGTAACGACATCCCAAACCCTTACCGTCTCGTCCGACCCTCCCGAAACGAGCACCGTACTCTCGCACGACCAACTCAGGCTCTGAATCGTCACCCCTTCCGGGTGCCCCCAAAACGTCTTGACCCGTTGACCGGTCGCGAGCGACCAGAAGAGGATCAACCCGTCGTCGCCGGCCGAGGCGAGGTACCTCCCGTCGGGGGAGACTTTGACGACCTGGACGGCGGCGCGGTGGCCGATAAAGACGCGGACGCAGTGACCTTTTTGAACGTCCCACAGTCGGCAGGTCCGGTCCGAAGAACCCGTCGCGAGGTACAACGAGTTCGGGTGGAACGAGAGGCACTATTCAGGGCGTATTCGAAGACAGTTAGCGCTCTCTTTGAAGAGGAATGACAACCAGGGGGGAAAAAACGGCAGCGTCGGACTCACATTGACGTCGCTGAGATGGCCCGCAAAGATCCTAACCGCATTGATCTTGTCCGTAATCCACAACCTTGCCGTCCGGTCCCTACTCGCCGTCGCAAAGTAAACCCCCCTCGGCCCCCACTCGACCGCCCAAACCGGTTCGCGGTGCCCGCGATAGACGACCAAATTCGTGAACGTCTCGAGGGACCACAACCGGACGGTGCAGTCTGCCGAGGACGAGAGGAGGTACCGTGGTGGGCTGGCGGGACCGGGGACGGGGTCGAACGAGAGCGAGTAGACGGGACCAGAGTGGGCGATCAGTTTGCGCGTCTGTGGCGCTTCGGGCTCGTAAAGCTTCGAGATGCCGTCGGCTACCCGGGAAAACAAAACCGTCAGCGTTCAATCAGGTCTCATTTTGTCGTCATGTCTGCTCAAGAAGAACCGAACGAGAGGGGACGAGGAGGAAAAAGGAAGCGCACCATCCGTCGTCTTGTTGACCTCGTCGCCCGTCAGATCAGTCCGCAGAGCTCGAAGCCCCTTCCCGTTCAAGCTCCACAGGCGGATGTACGACTCGGTGAAACCCGTCGCCATGATGGTCGAGTCCTCGGAGAACGAGACGGTCGAGAGGCTGTGTTGCGCGGGTGGCGGGTGACGTTCCATTGCGAGAGAGAAAGACGGTGAAAGCCACGAGAGAGGGGGAGGAGGGAATAGCAATTCGGTCAGTCGACTGTAAGGGATCAACCACGGGAGGGGGCCAACACCTCGCCCATCCATCCATCCGGCCTCCGCTCAAAAAAAGGTCGAGGCGAAAACAAAGAAAACCTGATAAGAGACGCACCTGTCACCGGTATCATGCAGCGTGAACAAGCACACGCTCGGTTTCCCGATCCCCTTTCTCCGATCCTCCCTCTCGTCGAGACCATTCGCGCCGTTCCTTCCTCCTCCTCCTCCACCTCCTCCGAGCATCGAAACGCCCAACGCTCCCCCCTTGTTCCCAGGTCCACCAGCAGAAGAGGGAGTAGCAGTGGTGGTGGTGGGGACCAACGGCGGTTCGGGGGCATACGCCTCGGCGCCGAGTCGGATCCGTTTCCGCGCTTCGCGGACGAGTTCGACTTCGCGCTGGACGTCGAGGGTTCGGAAGGTGGAGGGGTAAGGGGGCAAGTCGGCCGGGAAGGGGGCGACGAGGTCGGACGTGTCCGCGGCGGCGGCGGCGGCGGCGGCTGCTGCTGCCGTAGTAGAGGAGGAGGGGGCCAGCTGCTGACCGTCGACGGCAGTTTCGGTGGCGGTGACGGATCCTTCTCCTCCTCCCGAAGCGGCGGCCGCACCACCGTGGAGGGCAGGGTCTCCCACCGCGACTTGTTTATTGTTGTCATCGTCGTCGTTCCCAGAAGCCGCGTCTCGCATGGTCGCGTCCTCTCCTCGATCCTCGTCCGCCTCTCCGGCATCCTTCAACCTCCGCTTGACCTCCCTCTCCAGAGCTGGGTTGACCGGCGCAGGTCCGAGTTTCAGCTGTTCGGGTGCTGCTGCTCCGGCGGTTGAGGCTGAGGAGGAGGGAGGGGGAGGAGGGGCTCCGTTGTGTTGGAGAGAGTAGTAGTCGGTACCGAGGCCGTGAGAGGTCAGAGTCGAGGCGAGAGGTGGACCCGGTACGGCTGTCGGACGCGCGCAAGTCAGCTGGGGGCGTAGGCGTGCGAGGAGACTCGGGGGAACGGACCGTCTACTTTTACGCGCTCGTTGATGATGGCGAGGACGCGGTCTCGTCCGCGCCCTTCTGTCCCTTCTGTGCTGCCGGCGAGTCCACCCCCTTGCAACCAACCGAGCAAGAGTCCCCAGCCTCGTTCGCTCAAGCGGACGTGGTACCGTTCGGACCTCCACCGTTTCGCCGTCTCGTTCTCTGCGACGTGGGTCGGGTTCCTCAGGCTCGCGAGCCAGCGGACGAGGGTCGGGTACTGGGCGTCGTGATCAGGAGCGAAGCGTTTCAAAAAGTGGTCGGCGGCGTCCCTGCATCCGATGAGGACGAGGTCGAGGTACGCGTGGACAAAGAGGGGGAGGAGGAGGGGGAAGAGTTCGGGGCGGTGGATGTCGAGCGAGTTTTCGACAAAGGTGCGCAGTCCCTGGTAGCCTCGTTCCCAGCTCGGCGGGTCTGCGAGCATCTGCCCCGGCGCGACACTCTGGTCCATCCTGCGGCGTCCTCCTCCCGCAGGAGTCGGAGTCGGAGTCGAGGCCCCCCTCGGCGCACTCGGTGCATTCCTCTCTGCAAAGTCTTCCAATCCGACGGCCTTGCCCTGCCCCTGTGCCTGTGCCTGGTTGCCGCCGTCGAGGTCGGACTGGAGAGCGAGGGCAGCCTTGTGGTGACCGCGTTTGGCGAGGTAGTCGAGGATGGCGCGGTAGTTGGCGTCAGGGTTGGACACGCCGGGCGGAGGACCAGGCTGCGGAGTCGACATGCCTGCTCGGCTAGACTCGCCTCTGGAGGCGCGAGTCGACGGCGAAGGAGGAGAACTCGCAACTCTCTCGCTCTCGCTCTCTCACTCTCACACGAACGCAGCCATGTCGGGTGAGCGTGTACAGAGCAGAGCAGACTGCGGCTGGACTAGGCACTGACCCTCCCACTCCTGACTGCAGGCAAAGTCTCGCGGGAGGAATTGTACGCCTCCTCTCTCATCGCATCACCACCCGCCACTCCTCCTCCTCTCTCTCACGCTGACACCCCCTGACCCGCCCCGCCCGCAGCCGCAAACAGAAAGCCCTCGAAGAAGCCCGCAAAGCCGGCACCGCCGCCCCCGCCCTCGATGAGGAAGGCAAACCCATCAACCCGCACATCCCCGCCTTCATGGCCAACGCGCCGTGGTACCTCAAGTCCCAGACCGACGCCACCACCGGAGCCTCGTTGAAACACCACAAGAGCGTGCCCGCGTACAACCACGACCCGAGCAAACTCGAGAGCAGGTTCGAACGAGGCGCAAAGGCAGTTCAGTCCCGCCCTCTCTCTCTCTTCCTTCCACCTTGGCCCTTTACTCAAACTGCGACACGCACACAGGGCCCGGCCGCGAAAAAGTACCGCCCGGGAGCGTGCACCAACTGCGGCGCCATGACCCACACGCAGAAAGACTGCCTCGAACGGCCCCGCAAGGTCGGCGCGAAATACACCCACCGCGACATTGCGCCGGACGAAGTCGTCCACGACGCGTCAAAGTACCTCAACGGCTTGCAGGGGCAAGGCGACTATGACGTCAAGCGCGATCGCTGGGACGGGTACGACCCCAAGGCGCACGCCAAAGTCATTGAAGAGTATGACGCGCTCGAGGCGGCGAGGAGGAAATTGCGCGAGGAGGCGATCGATAAAGGCACCGCGCAGGCCAACAGCAAAGAGGTCGCCAAACTCGCCAACAAGGGCAAGGGCAAGGGCAAGGGGAAAGGAAACGGGAAAGGGAAAGGCAAAGGCGGCAAGGGCAAGGGGAAAGAAGAGGACGAGGAGGAGGACGACGGATCGGACGAGTTTGGCTCGTCGGACGAGTCGGACCAGGACGACGCCGACGAGGACAAGTACGCCGAAGCGGCCGACGTCGCCGGTCAGAAACTCGACACCAAGACGCGCGTCACGGTTCGGAACCTGCGCATCCGAGAAGACACGGCAAAGTACTTGATGAACCTCGACTTGGGCTCGGCGTACTATGACCCCAAGACGCGATCGATGCGAGAGGCGCCGAACGCCGACATCCCCCTCGAGGAGGTGCGTATCCTTCGTTCCTTCCTTCCTTCTCTCTTGCCTCTTTGCTCCCCGGAGGAGGGGGAAGAGTCGAGCACCTCTCTTTCGCCGCCGCCGCCGCCGCTGACCCCCCGGCCCCTGGCAGGCACCCTTTGCGGGCGACAATTTCGCGCGCGGCTCGGGCGACGCGACCCAAGTCCAAAAGCTGCAACTCTTTGCCTGGCAATCCGAACAACGCGGTCACACCGTCCACGCGCAATCGAACCCGACCGCGGCGGCCTTGATGCACAAAGAGTTCCTCGAACAAAAGGACGTCTTGAAGGGCAAGAGTGCCGCTTCGATCCTCGACAAGTATGGAGGCGAGGAGTACCTCCAGTCGGTCCCGAAAGAGTTGAGGGTCGGTCAGACCGAAAACTATGTCGAGTATGACCGGAGGGGTAAAGTCATCAAGGGTATCGAGCGCGCGAAAGCCAAATCCAAGTACGAAGAGGACGGTGCGTCCCTTTTTTTCCGGCCCTCTTTGAGCGTCTTTTCCGAGACGAACAAAACTGACCCCCTGATGTCTGCTTTCGCCCCGCAGTCTATCCCGGAAATCACAAGTCGGTGTGGGGTTCGTGGTACCAAGTCACGACCGGCCAGTGGGGTTACGCCTGCTGCCACTCGACCATCAAGGGCTCCTACTGCGGTACGTTCTCCCTCTTTCGTCGTCGTCCTTTTTCCACCCCCGTTTCACATGCTCGCGGGAGTTCCGTGTCGATCAAGAAAAGCCCCTCCCCCCTGACACCGGCACTTTTTCCTCCTGCTACCGTACGCTTTTTGCAGCTGGTCAAGCCGGTATCGAAGCCGCCGAAGCCGAAGCGTCCGGCGCCAACCTGCTCGCCCTCCCTTCCACGACCGCCACTTCCTCCTCCTCTTCCGCCACCGCCGCCGCCGCCGCCGGAGACTCGACCAAGAGTCTCATGCAACTCAAGCAAGAGAAGGACGACGAAGAACGGAAGAAGCGGAAAGCCGGCGAGGAAGCCGCCGGCGGGGGTGGCGCGAAAAAGTCTCGGACGGAGGGGACGAACGACGGCGCCGCTGCTGCTGCCGAGAAGGACTTTACGGGCGTCACGGAGAAGGAGATGGGTGAGTCTCCTCCGAATTTTCCACTTTTCTCCCTTCGAGCCTCGCGAGCAGGCCGCTCGAATCACTTCGCTCTCGCTCGGGTGGTGGCCGTTATCGCCTCTTGCCCCCGAGCCTACCCGCACCTCAGCCCCCCTGCCATTGCTCCTGCGCACGGTCTCTTCCATCGCGAGGAGTCATGCGCTTTGTTCTCGGTCTCGCCACCCGCAACAAGCAATTCGGATTCACCACCACCACCACCGCCCACCCTCCTCCTGGTCCAATCTATCGAGATGGCATCGGCCTCGCCGACACCCCGTCACCAGGGGTGCTTTTCGGTCACGAGCCTATAACGTACACCTACATGACCTGTCGCACATACTCGGCTGGGCTTTTGGGCTTGCCTCGGGATTGAAAAACGAAGCAACAAGATTCGCCACCGCCGCGAAGGAACACGTCGCTGACCCCTCCTCACGTTTTACCCCCTTCCCCTCGCGCGATACGACACGACACTACTTGCAGAGGAATACCGACGGAGTCGAGAACAACGCTTTGACGACCCGATGGCGAATCTCGGCGGCGACGAACTCCTTCCGATGTAAAAAAAAGCACCTCCCTCCCTCGAGCGCCATCGTTCTTTGTTTCGGGCCCTACTTCAGCCGTTCGACGCGTATGTACTGTACTGTATTTCTGATCACTGTGCGCTCTTTGTCATGCACATGCCGAAACTTTCGACCAGCCCCGTCTCCGTGCTTGATCACTGCGGAGAGGAGACAGTCTTGCCTTATACATAGCCAGCTGGAAATTGATCTGATTCTCGGCCTTAAGGCTTGTTCGGCCGCGCGCGCGCGGTCGCACAGATGCAAAAGGGAGTATTTATGTACGAGCTATGAATGTAGGGCCTCGAACAAACATCTCGTTCTCCTCGTTCGGAGCAGATCTAAATAGCATCGCCTTCATGTCCTGGCCAGCCGTGCAGCGTGTCGGGCCCGGGAGGCGCCGCGCGGCTGCAGGCTGCTGTGACATGCGAAGAAGCTGAGTAGAACGTCGTCCGGGCATACAGCATGTATATCATGCAAGTCGAAAGATCTTTTCGCTCAGATCTGCGGAGTACTGGCCGCCGGTGCAATGCTGGTGTAGAGCTCGATGGCGCACTCTGTCTAGGGTGACGAGCCCGCTGCCAGACGAGTTTAAAGACGTACAGCACACTGCGCGAGCTGCCAGGCCAGGATAGACGTGAGATCAAAAGCCGAGAGGAGCCGATCGTGATGCTGATAAGATCGCGACCGGTCGCTGCGCCGAGGCCGAGGATCCGAGCGGGATTCAGCGCGCCGAACAAGTGATCGAGCAAGAACTTCGTTCGCTCGTTCCAATTCAAGGCCGCGCGTTTTGATCGTTCGCAGATCATCACCAAAGCCTGGCAACGTCGATGATTCACAAAACGGACTCGCCGCCTTGTCCCACCCACCACGATTACAAGCTGGACTGTTTCCACGCGCACCATATACACGAAGCGCACACCCGTCCCGGATGACGCTCGCAGCCAACGCTGCTGCTCCAGTCCCGACGACGAGCAACACCCGGCCGCAACCAGCACCGCTCAGCCCGCGACGTCAGAATTTTGTCGCCCCCGCCTCGGACATCACCGAGCCACCTGCAGGGCGGTTAACGGGCGAGCAAGCATGTCACGACCCTAGTCCAACAGGTGCTCTCACTCCCGAGAGCGCAGGGCCGCGAGACGGACAAGAGAAGGTCAATCCGCTGCGATCCAGCAGAGATTCGATGCCGTCGAGGCGGAAAAGCGAGGACGCAGAGGCGAGCAGCCGGAGCAGTTCCAAGGCGAGTCTCGAGCTCCAACGAGACAGTGGAGAAGGCGCAGGGAACGAGACGGACGTCGAGGACGAGGACGGCGAGGCAGACGACTCGCCGACAACGGGAGAGGACAGCGCAGGGAACCTCGGCGACGTGCTCTCGTCCGGTCCGCCCGCCACCGCCATGTATCCCTATCCGGCTACGGAAGTGCATCGGCATCACCGCCCGCCCTCGAGCGCCGAAGTGCTCCTCTCGAGCGCCACCTCGTCATCGTCGCTCGACACGTCCGATCGTGAAGACGGCGACGACCGGCGCGAGGCCAAGCGCCGTCGCGCGTTCGCCTGGCCAGGTTCACCTCTCGGGCCTAATCACCGTCCGGGAGCCGTTCCGCCTCGAGCGCGACGGATCGGCGCACTCGGAATCTCCGTTCACTCGGACTCGGACCCCGACAACCCCAACATCTCCGGACTCGACTCGTTCGACCGCCGCGTCGAACACACGGGAGACACGACGAGTGATACCCGGGCGACAGATCTCGGACTCAGCTCGGGCGACTTGCGGCAGGTCGGGGCGATGAGTCCTGCAAAAGCTGGCAGTCGACGGTGCAAGACGGTAGCGGAGGCGACCTACCGCGGGGTCGTCGACGAGCTCGCCGAGCAAAGTAAGCTTGACTCGGCTCTATCGAAGGCTATGAGACTGCGAAACTGACCGGCCGCGCCCTTGCCTGACAGATCGCATGATGCGCGAACGGCTGAAGCGGTACGAAGCCGGAGCCGTTCCACTCGACCTCAAGCGCAACAGGCTCTTCGAGATTCGCTTCTTCGACGGACTCCCTGCGTGAGTGCATTACCTCTGCCGGTGACGAAACCTGCGCGCGGCTGACCGCTTGCGATCCGTCGGCAGAGAACGCCGTGTCGAGCTAGAAGAGTTCCTCGCGGCGTACGTACAAACTCTTGCCAACGACGACAGCGCACAAGAGCACGACGCAGTGCCGCACGTTGCGAGCGCCATTCCCGAACAAATGCGACGCGCGTACGCGCCGAACGCAGACCTCGCCGGACCGAGCAATTCCGGCCCCGAACCGCAATCGTTCAGCGGTACCGGCGCCGGGATGCGCCTGCCTCCTTCGCAGCCCCACGTTCCGACTCTACACGTACAGCCGGCACATGCTCTGCCTATCACGTCGCCGAACGAGATGGCGAAAGCGTTCGAGGTCGTGCGCGCTCTCGAAGAACTCTTCGAGCACTCGCTCGAGCGGGCGAGCAATGCCGACGATCCCAAGTCCAATGCCGACGACGCTGCTTCGAACGAAGTCTACTTCGCCAACCTCTTGTCCACCGATTTTCTCTCGTGCGGATTCGTCTACCTGAACCTCGCCCTCACGATGGCGCAGATCCACCGTTACAACGTCACGGTCAGCTTTGTGCAACGTGCGGTCGCGCAGTTCTCGAAACGACTCGAACTCAGTCCGGATGGCTCGCGCGTCCGGTGGAAGGGGGCGACGCCGCTGCCGACCTCGCCATCACGGCCTGCGCTGACCGAAGCCAGCGTCGTCGCCAACGCGGCAGCGTCCGCCGACCAGCAATCCCGTAACCCGGATGAGGTGCGGGCTGTCAAGGGTAGACTGCCTTCATTGAGCACGGGGACCGATTCGCGGTCCGGATCGGGGTCGGGATCGGGCTCTGGGACGGGGTCTTCCTCGCAGCAGCCGAGCAACCTCCTTGCGAAATCGATCGCTCAGTCGAACTCGACCGCTCCGACATCGGCACCATCTTCCGGTCGAACCTCTATTCAGCAGCAGCAGCAGAAGGGTAACACGCGTCTTCGTCGACCCACGGCGGCAGTACTGCAGCCGATGCACTATTTCCGCACCGAGTCGGTTCCCCTCGGCGTCACCCCGAAGATGCCGACTGCGCCCGCCGCGCTCAACCTCGCGACCCCGCGACTCCGTCAGGATGTGCCGCTGCCTTCTCCAGCCCAGGAGAGCATCTCGAGCACGGACTCCGCAGGGCAAGTCCTCTCGGCGACGAACCTGCGCGAGCACGATCGCCTGCAAGCTGGAGCGGCCCGCGCTTCTTCGCGAGGGCTTCGTACCGACCAGCACACCGCGGACGCACCCATGAAGTCTATCGGCACGGGCACTATGGTGTTCTACAAGAACGGCGACTTTTGCACCGACTTGACGACCGAAGCCGAGCCGGTTTCGCCGCCTGCTCTGCCACCTTACGTCCCGGACGCGAACCGGCGTGGCAGTCTCGTCCTCGGTCTTGGCGACGATCCGAACTTGTCGTCCAGCCCCGAGGGCTCGCGAGGCTTCGACGACGTCGAGATGAGCAGCTCGAACGACGATGGCCTCAAGGTCAACCTTGGTCAGTCCTCGAGCGGCCAGTCGGCGTCGAACAGCCACACGTCCTCGCTCGCACGACTGCAAGCTTCCGGCATGACGGATGCGATCCCGTCCGACTTTTTCACGATCGTCGTCAACACGAAGCAAGTCCGCCGCCACAAGCGCGTCCCGCCGACGCACGAGCTCTCCGCAGCCGCTACCGAGTTCCCATTCTTCCCGCCGCCGCTCAAGCGTCCGCGTCTCGATCGTAACGTTTCTTCGCTCGAAGTCATCTCGACTGAGCAGATCCATCACGAAGCCAAGTCTGCTCGGCGGGACGCGCTCGAGCTCGCTGGAATCGTGGCCGACTCGTCGTCCGACGAAGCAAAGTCGCCGGAACAATGGTCGTATGGGCACGTCGTGAGTTTAGCCCCCTTTTTTTTCTTTTTAGTGTGCGTGCGGCTAGGATGCTGACGATGACGCCACTCTCACAGCTTACTCGATCCAACCTCTCGGCGCACGGTCGCCTACCCAACTCGCACGTCCCTCGCCGGATGCGTCCTCACCACGTGCCCCGCGATCTCTCGATCACACCTTCGCCTCCTCACGATGATTACTTGATCTCGCTCGCCGCTCCTTCTCACGCCTGGGCGCCGATCGAGTCTGGCTTCCACTCTTCCGGTCGCAGCCTCGATCCCGCCGACCCATCAACACTGCTCGCACGGCGGACCCCGTTGGCGCATTTTTATGGATCGACAACTAACGGTAGCATGAGTACCGGAGACGAGCGACCGATCAGCCTCGACGAGATGGTCGACCTACCTCGCGCGTGAAGCGGTTCCCCGCCCTCTGGCTGCTTCGCTTTCATACTTCCCTCCATTCTTCCTCCCGCATTTGCACATAGCCTTCCTTCGCACTTTCGCAGTACCCTGTTGTCACTTCCATAAGCCTCGCATTGTCACCTTCTCACTCCGGCGGTCACTTACGTTGCCCATGACCGTCGATATCTGATAACCTCGCAATGACGTGTATCTACTCTACGCAATAATGTGTCAATGATCTCTCGGTGACCTCGGGCGCGAATTTGCGGGCGAGTGTGGCGAGTGTGAGCTCAATCGTGCAGCCTTGTCCATTTTCCTCCCTTCCCGCGGGTTCAGCTCAGTGCAAAACCTCCGCAGGACGATGCGGAGCACTCGCTTCTACCTGGTACTATTGGCGCTGGTCGTCATGGTCCTTTGTACCAGCAGCAAAGGCGCGACGGCGACGCAGAAGCTGGCCCGTCGCTCGACGATCGGTCCTCGGCGCCTCGACCTCGTACACCCAGCGAACGATGTGGATTCGGGCGCTCGCGGCCTCGAAAGCAAGCCCGACCAAGCCATGAGCCGTCGCGTGGCTCGGTCCGGACAGCGTGCGTCCGCCTCGCGGAGCCTCTCTCCGAGCTCCTCGTCGCACGCGGCAGGGTCGTCAAACGACGATGATTCGGACTTGCCGACCTCCGTCGTCACCTCTGAAGCTCAACTTGCTCGTCGCCCCGTCGTTGTGGCCTATCTCAAGCCGAACCCGCCGCATCCCGACGCCGGAACGAGAACGAGCAGTCCGCCACAACTCGCAAAGCGGTGCCACTACATCGGTACCTTCTTTCGCCGGTCAGTCTTTCCGGTAACGCCATCTGAATATGTCTGTACCCGAGGGATCGAGGCTGAAACGATCCGTCCACGGACAGCATTGACTGCAACGCGCCCGCCAATTCGACATGGATCCCTTACTCTCATGCACCCACCGCGAGCGCGGTCCCTTCGTCGTTGAATCGGCACGAAGACTGATTCGCGACTTGGCATCCGCGCGGTATGAGAGGCGCCTGTAGCCATCACGTCGTGCCGCATCGGCTCGCCACCGAGCTCGAGCCGTACCTTTTCTGCTGACCATACAACGGCTGGCCCGCTTGCATCAGAAGATCCCCCTGTCGCTTTACCTCGCGCCTGAGTGTGCAATACATACAACAATTGTAAACCTCTCTCAACGACTTCCCGCGCTTGAGTCGGATAAAGGACCCGCGGACCGCGCGGACCAAGATTGATTCTCCGCCCTCCGACACCGTCAGTCATCAGCAAAGTGGCCGCTTGATCTCGCCTATGCATACTGTCTCGCACGCGAGAGGCGCGATACGTGAAGCGAGTCATCGCGAACAAGTCGGCGATGCCAATCACTGGACGTCCGATGGAACGACTTTTGCAAATGCGAAGTAAAGTTGCTGCGGAGGAGTTTTTCTACTGAGCTTGGGACCGGAGATTGTCTGGTCACTCGTGCGGTTCCTCTCTCGTAAGAGGAGTCTATGATCACGGAACCGTCTTCTTTTCACGGACTGGACGCGATTCGCGGTCGAGTATCGACGCCGTCCTGCCTCGCGGCCGTTTCCATCTCTGCGATCCTGCGCAGCTCGGGCCAGCCATCGACCGCCTCCTGGGCGTTATGCCGAATAAAGTGCCCCTGAAGGGCGGCCATGCTGACCCTCGAACCGGCCTGCATAGCTTCCTCGATGTGGGCGACGAGCTCGTCGCGGAGCTGGGCAAACTTTTCGGGCGAGAGGTCCTCCTCGTCCGAATAGAAGCGCGTGAACAACTCGGCGGCTTGGTGCGGAGTCGCGTCGTCGATGAGCTCCTTCAAATCGACCCGACCGGGTCGGATCAACGCGGGGTCGAGCCGTTCGAGGTGGTTCGTCGTGAGGAACAGGATCCGTTGCGAGGTGGAAGAAGCGACGCCGTCGAGGGCGTTGAGGAGACCCGAAAAAGTCACGTTGCTGTTGAAACTGTGGGTGAGAGAAAGCGAGCGTGAGCGGACGGTAGCCAGACGGCGCGCGGATGGAACCCTGCTTACCCAGCCTCGCCGGTCTGCGTTCGCTTCGAGAACGCGGCATCGATATCCTCGAGCAGCATGACGCTGCGCTCGGGCGCATTCGCGAGCAAGTGGTTGAGCTTGTCGTCCGTCAAGCCTCGCTCGGACAAGTTGAGGACGCAGATGTTGTAGTCGAGCGAACCGGCGAGCGCTTGGATGAAGGAAGATTTGCCCGAGCCGGGCGGTCCATGCAAGAGGTAACCTCGTCGATACGGGATGCCTGCGAGATAGAAAGGGCGGCTTCAGCTTCACGTGTCCGAAAGGGACATACGGGGATCGCCCCCGCGCTCACCTCGCTCCGAATACCACTTTCCGCGACCCATGAACGCCTTGACATCGTCGACGACTCGCTCCTTGACTCCCTTGTCCAGCACGACACTCTCCAGTAACCGTTTCTCGCGTGGCCGTCCGAATGGCCGCCACTCTGCGCCCCATGCTGTGTAGATCACCGTGCGGCCGACCTGGGCTTGCTGCGCCAACTGTCGCGCTTCAGCGAGGAGGGACGAGAAGAGGTTCCGATCTCGGGAGAGAGTCGTCAGGTGGACTGTCTCCCAGGGCGTTCCAGAGTTGAGGTCGAGCATGTTGGTGGCGCGCTCTCGTTTGACCTGCACGGGCGAGAGTGTCGCGTTCTTCAGCAAGCGAACGACGCAGGACAGTATTGCGCGGGCAGACTGACCTGGAACCAAGCGTTCTGGTAGCGGAAGTAGTGCGTTCCCGGTCCCGGTACGAGGCTGAACTCGGCCGTCGAGCTGCCGTCCTTGCGCTGCTCGTATTTCGTTTCGACCGCCAGTTCGTGACTCCGTATCCGGCTCGCGAGACCTTCGATCCCCCTCAAGGGTTGCTCCGCGAGCGCAGCTTGTCGTGCTGATTGGTGGCTCATCCATTGGAGGAACCACAGGTAGGAGGGATCCTTTGAGGAGATTTCGAGCGAGACGAGCAACCGCCTTTGAGCGATGGTGGCAGCCTGCACGGCCGACCGCCGGAGCACTTGCGCGCCGACGCCGAGAGCCTGCAGTCTCAAGGTCAGCGTCTCACACCATTTGTAGACTCTGCGTCGGTTCTACTGACCATGAGGCCGAAACCGGCCGAGAAGTAGGGGCTGTGCAGGCAGAACGTCAGCTCCTGCAGTGCATGTAACGCATCACGTTGAGGATGGACGGCACGAGGACTCACTTTGAGTCTAATGCGCTTTGGACGAGCCCGCGCAAGCCACCCGGAGAGCTGTTCTCGGCGACCTGAACCGCAGCCTGAGTCGAGTCGTTCTTTGCCGGAGAAAAGTCTATGGGCGCATCGGTGCTGCCTGAAGCGGCTGGAGCAGGTTGCGACGAGCTCGCTGCGCCTTGTGGTAGTAGCATCGGCATCCTTTGCCGAGAGTAAGCGTACTGCAGCTCGCCAAAAGTCGCTCGCCCGAAATTTCGCTTTCTTTTCATCGTCCTCGTCACTGCTGTCAGCGATCCCTTGCTCGTACGCCGACCAAGACCTTCATCAGCTCTCTGACGTGCTCCTGTACCGTACGCCTCGCTCGCCGTCCCAGAGGACGCATCTCTCACGGCCACTTGCGCCGGCTCATCACCGAGTGCCTCAAAGCACCCGGTGTCGGCTCAACCGAGGGCGGAAAGCGAAGGCTACTCTCACGCCACTTTCATGCTTCTCGCAACACCGCGCTCCTTTCTCCTCCGAGGCGCGAGCCAGCCCAGGGCGGTGTCACAAACATGAACTTGCTTGGCTCGAATGAGATATGCTGCGCTGACATGCTATCCCGCCTCCGCTTGCTTACGTCCACTTGTGGGGGGCCTATAGTTCTCAGCTATCAGAATCTGCTGATCTGCTGAATACGGCGCCGGTCAGGGTCGCTGGGGAATGTGGCCCGCCGCGCGTCTCGTAGCGCACCCGGAAACTGAGCACCTTGCGCCTGCCGGAGGAAATGGTGGCCGCACATGCATCTTTCTCATGCTGTCTGGAACACTGTTATTGAGAGCGCATCTGCGCTAACGTCCGAGCGGAGTGTGTTCGGACCGGAATGATGACGCGAGTGGCGCTGCGAAACTCGAAAGCTAAGACGTGCTCACTGGGAATGGTGAAAACCACTCTCTTGCCAGGTACGCCTGATCGCGACGAAACACCTTGCCGTCCGAGTGCGCTCCTGTAGTTGGCCGCAGCACGAGAGCCAAACCTCCGAGCGCGAGAACGCGCCCGTCAAAAAGAACCGCGGGCGGCGCACACTCTCATTCGGGCGAGGGTACTCCCTCTGCCCCGACGAACTTCATCTCGAATAGCAGGTCTGGCGAGTCACGGGGATCGTGAAGGAGCTCTGCGGAATGTCTGGCCCCCTTTGAATGACCCCGCAGATGGGCGATCCTACGTTACCACATGTTGGCTCGCTGCTCCAGGTCCAATATGTACTCGTTTTAACCCTACTTTGCGAGTCTCCAAAGCTGCAGAAACGCAGTCCTAGCGATCGTATCCTTGGCAAGCTCAGCAAATGCCCCACCCAGCCGTCAGTTTGCATTAAGTCTGTCCACTTCTGTCGCGAACGAGTTCCCCTCGTCTCGGAAGAGAGCTACCCTTCGCTGGATCCTCAAGTGCGTGTTCTCGCGTGCTCTACATGTCTGGGTAAAAAGCTAGACTTGGGCCAGCAACAACCACGAACCGCTTTTCCGCGTTGACGCCACCATCTTGGGCTTGGTGTGCCCTGTTCTCTCGTCGCAAGTTCCGACGATAAAAGCACCCTCAGATGTGCTCAGTTCATTCTCGGGCCCTGATACGCATGAGAATGCAAGTACTGCCTTACTCGAGGCAGACGTACTTTGCAAGACATGATGCATGATGCATGATGCGCAAGTGATGCCTCCAAATGAGAAGGTCGGTCGAGTTTCAGTCCTCGCCCTCACACTTCCCTGTACGTACCCGGAAGCGAAAAGCTCATGCGCCTACAAAGGAAAGGTGCAAAACTTCATCCGAGCGGCCGAGCGAGACATGCATGCGGGGCCGGGAGCTGGACACTTCGTGTTTGCTTCAGTAAGCGAGCTCAAACAGGTTTCTGCTGACAGAACTGATCCACACTTCGCCGAACTAGCCAAACCTGATAATATAAATATGCACTTGCATCTGTACACGACGGAACGGTTCGAGAAGATATGACAGCGGACATGCAGATTCTAGCACCCTCATTTCCCGTCGGCCAACTTGGAGCCGGGCTGGACCAGCGTCGGATTCGACACATTGCTCGTCTCTGCCTGCATGTCGAATCGGTGCTGCTCCGGATCGGAGATGGCGTGGCTGGGGTGCGGGAGGAGCTTGTACAGCGGGAAGGCCATGAAGAGGAGGACGGCGAGGATGACGGGGAGGTACTCGAGGCAGGCGAAGAGGGGCTCCGTGCGCGAAGCGTAGCTGAAAACACCTGTGGTAGTGATGTTGTTCCGTTCGGTCAGTTCCGAGTTCCGGCCGCGGACGGTCGTCGTATTCCTGAAACAATATGGGCAAACTATCACTCACCCTCGGCCGTCTCCGCAAGTCGGAAGGTCGTCCGCAGGAAGACGAGCAGCGAAGCGATGAACAAGATGGCGGTAAATCGGCTCGGGAGTCTGGCTGCGATTGCCGTCTTGCGCGAGCGGGAGATGCAGACCGCGAGGAGGATCAAAAAGGCCAAGAAAGACGCCGTCTGAGAGGGCTCGGGAATAGAGTCAGCAGTTATACAGTGCGGACATACGTATGGTACACGGCTCACCTGCAGACTAAGACCCGCCAAGAGGATGTCGTTTGCCTGGTCCGAAGTGACGGTCGACGACTTTCCGTCGCGGTAAGTGGACGATTCGGCCGCTCCAATCAGGGCCGCTCCGCAGATCTGCACGATCGTCGTCACGACGTCGGCCGTGATCATGACGGCGACGAGGATCTTGGGGTTGAAGCCGAGGAGGGTGCGGCCGCCACCTTCGAGGAGTCTCAGAGCGTCGGCGAGGGCGATGTAGAACGCCGCTTGGAAAAATACGGGTGCCACAACGATAAAAAAATATTGGACGACGAACTTCACAACAATGAAGGGATTCTTGCTGGCGCTAAGGCGTGCCGCATAACCGACGACTTCGCAGAGGGCTCCGAACGCCATCAACGCCTGGAACGTCCTCGTGCCGCGGATCCGAACGAGGTAATACGTGTGCCCGAGGACGGCGACGCAGAAGGTGACCAAGGCGACGATGGCAAAGGCGCGGTTCGGGATATAGCCAAAGATGGAGATGGGCGCCTCGCCGTCCGGAATCGGCCTGACCGGATTGATGGGCACGCCGGCCGGGAAGGTGTAGCTGGAACTCATGCGAGAGGCTTGCGGCTATACTCGGACCGTGTGTTGGAGTGCGAGTACTGTACGAGGTCGGCTATTGAGCTGGCGATCGCGACGACGAGCCGGAGATGTCTTGATTGTGGCCAAGCTAGCTGGCGTTGCTGGGGGCGGGCGGTTGAAGGCACGGCACAGCGCAGGAGATGAGCGAATGTAGCGTCGAGTGTGAAGAGAAGGGTGTCAAGAGTATGGTGTGAGAGAGGCAGCTAGACAAAACAGCTTCGCCGTGCGGTGGTCATGACGGCCACGCCCAGCCTTTCCGGTCCTCGCGCCGATCAGCTTCTTCTCCGGAAGAGAGCCCGGAAACGGGGCAGATCGAAACCGCGAACGAGGCGGTGCAACTTTGTTTTGACGATAAGCTGCGGATCCTTGAGTGTTCCGAACGGCGTGGCACAGGGGCCTTGAGCTGCCTTCACTTCTCACAGAGACGTGCGTGAGCCACAGCGAGAATCAAAGGAGGGCGAGAGAGCTGCACACGAGTCTGTCGCGCGATGCCGAGAAATGGACGCGAAGAGCTTGAAGATCGAGCGTCGGCAAAGAGCGAGTGAAGAGCTGCCAGCGGCGCCGACGCCGATTGCTACTACAGCATGTCACTCACAGTGTTCCGCAGCTGGGCAAGCTGTCGCCTGCAGTGAGCGATTGTGGGAGAAGGAATATGCACAATGACGAAGGGAGAGATCCGAGCTAATACCGCCCATCCCTGTCGAGGTCCTCTTCACCACCATACGACGCCGCCGACTTTGTGTTGACCCTCCTCGACAACTGACTGCCTCCACCACCGCTGCCATGACTGCCACCGCTCGAGCCCGCACCGCCGACCATGGTCGTCGGCGATTCGTCCGTCACGACGCCTTCGTCCTCGTCCGCTTCGCGGATAATTCCCTCGCTGCCCGCAAAAGTCGGAGTACCGTCACGCTGCTGCTGCTGCTGCTGCTGGGTCATTTCGCGCGCGCGCATCCGTTCCGCCGCCGCGCGCTTCTCTGCCGCAAAGCCGTCGCCATCATCGTCGTCGTCGTCGTCGCCTTCCATTCCCTGCCCAGACTGATCCTGGCCGCTGGTCATCATCTTCTCCGAGACAACGGCAGCGCCATTGCCGTTTCGATTCCGGAGACCGTTCCTCCCGCCACCGCCACCGCCACCGCCACCGTTGAGCTCGCTCCCGTGCGTGCTCGTCCCGCGCAAGTCGAGCGTCCGGTTCTCCTTCGTCGGCTGACGCATGCTCATCGAGCGCGTGTCGGACCTGAGCGATTTCTCGTCGTCATAGTCCAAGGGGAGGATGTCGTGCAGCGGGACGGCGGCAAAGAGACTGATGGCGAGGATCACGGGGAGGTACTCGAGGCAGCCGAAGAGCGCCTCGGACCGAGACGCGACGCCAAACACGCCTGCAGGGTCACGGCGGGGACTCGTAGTCAGCGAGAGTAATTCGCCAGAAAGGGAAAATAGTCGTTGCCTGCTCACCCTGCGCCGTCTCGGCGAGACGGAACGTGGTCCGAAGAAAGACGAGGAGCGAAGCGAGGAACAAGGTTGTCGAGAACTGCCGCGGCAAGTGCGCTGCAGAGAACGTCCTATGCGACCGAAAGATGCACAGGGCGAGCAGGATCAAGAACGCCAGGAACGAGGCCGTCTGCGGGGGTTACAGTTCGAGGCGGTCAGAAAAAAACGGAAAAGCTAGCATCGGAGGGAGCAGAATGTGCGCTTACCTGGATGGCCAAACCTGCCAGCAGGATGTCGTTGGCTTGCGACGAGCTGAGCGACGAAGTCCGACTGGCACTGTACGTCGCCGCTTCCGCGACGCCGATCAAGGCCGCGCCGACGACCTGGATGATGGTCGTAACGACGTCCGAGATGACCATCGCTGCGACGAGGATGCGCGGCTCGAACCGGAGCAGGGTCGAACCGTGGTGGTCGAGGCGACGGAGGGCGGTCCCGAGTGCCAGGTAAAATGCGCCTTGGAAAAAGACGGGCGAGACGACGACTGCAAGGGGGTTTCGTGCGTTAGCTCGTTGCTCGTCTCTTCGCGATTGGCATAAGAGGAAACTTTCTAAAGAAGTAGGACACGATGTAATAGTTAATGATGAACGGATGATAGTGGGCAAAGAGTCGGTTCGCGTATCCGACAATCTCGCATGCCTGACCATGGTGCCCACGTCCCGTCGTGGTCAGCTCTCCCCCTTATACACCACACCGGACAGTCGCTAGGGACTCACACAACCAAAGACGATCAGGCCCTGGAAGACGCGGGTGCCTCTTAACCGGATCAAGTGGACGACATGGTTCAAGAGTGCGAGTCCAAACGTGATGAGGGCGATGGTGGCGAGGGCTCTGGAAGGGATGTAACCGTAGAGTGCGACTGCGGATTCTGCGTACGGCGGGTTCTCGTTCGGATTGATAGGGACGCCGCGAGGGAAATCGGACGGCGTCGCCATTGAGGGTGGTGGTGGCCGAGGCTGACGCTGGAGTAGCCGGCTAAGAGGAGGCGCTTCTTCAGTCAGGGGATCTCGCTGTCGTCACAATGCTTCGAAGTTCCTCGTTCGCCTGTCGGTGGCGAGCGTATCCGAGCGACGTCGAAAAGTCGACAAGGAGAGCGATGAGGTCAAGCAGACGAATCTCGAGACTGGCGGCGCTGGATCGGGTCGGGTAGCCGTCTAGTCTGAGCCAACTCTTGAAGCACTCTGTTCTAGCACAGGCTTTGCAGCTTTCAGCGCGCGCAAGTGTAGGGCCGTGAGTCGAAAGGCTCCTCCGCCGCGCTGCTGTCTCTCCCTTTCTGACCTCGACCACCAACCGACTCTCCCAGACCACAAGCATGCCGCGCCAGTACGACACGAGCGAACCGAGGAGGGCAGACCTCGCCAAGCCGTACAAGTACGAGTACGAATCGAGCGACACCGTCTTGCCAGGTCAGTCACTCACTGCCCCCACCCTTCTCCACCCTCAAACTCGACTGACGAGAGGACTGCATGCATATAGACTTGGCCGCCCTGCTCAGCATGCTCGCCAGCGGTGCAGCCATGATCACCCGCTTCACCATCTGGCCCTGGATCGCCCTCGTCTTTGCCATCTCGTCCGTCCTCGCCAACAAGAGTCTCGGCACCAACAAAAAGACCGGAGAGACCGGCGGACTCATCAGCGGCTCCACCGCCCTCATGTTTGCCTCGACCGCCTTCTTCTCCATCTGTACGCCCACTTCTTGTCCCGGAACCGATGACTGCGACCGAGTGTTGACCCCGTGTCCCCCAAACAGACATGCCTCTCCTCACCCTCCAAGCCGAAAAGGCCGGATCTCCGACTTGGCCGTTCGGGATCAACAAGGGCTTGCGGGTCATCCCCCAAGCCCCGTTCGTCCGACCGGACGTGGCGCAGTAGGGTTCATGTGGGAAAAGAAAGGCGAGATTTCTCTCGACTGGATGTACGGGGCAGCATCTTTGTAAGAACACGTCTTGAAACGGAATTGGCACGCGCAAGTGGGGGAAAAATCCGGAACGACGCCTCTACGCTACATGCCATTACATGTCGGAGAGACGCCGCTCCCAACGCCAAACTGGCTCGTTCGAGTCGCGCGACCGGCCTCGGAGAGCTCGGCCTAAAATTGACGCCTCATGCAGCCTCTATATGGGAACATTCTTCCTCTCCTCGAAACGGTGTGACTTGAGGAGGAGATGGTGGTCGGTGCTGATGACGGTGGCGTGGATGGGAAGGGGAAAGTGGCCAAGTTTACCCATGGAGCTCCTTCTGCACCATGAGAGGTCGGCTTCGGGGCCCTACGGCTGGTACGCTCCGAATCGGCGCCCCTGAAGACGGCGGGCGCGGCAGCCGTCGCCACGTGAGCGGGAACGTGAGCTGCCAGAGGTGAAGAAGGTACGGTCGCGTCAACATGGGCTGCTCCCACATCGGTCGGACATTAATGCAATAAGCGAGTGCTTGTACAGAAGGGATGGGCCAGCTGCAGGAGGGGGTCATGGGCGCGAGCGTCCGAGTATCTCTAGAGGGAAGCAAGAACGCCACTCTGGAGTTCTGGATGGCGCTAGCCTTGCAGACGAAACATCACTGCCGTCACGTCTCGCATTTTTTAGCCACCTCCAAGGTGCCACAGCCTAGATAGCTTGCGCAAACCTGCAGACTCTGTCCGCCGGCGGCGGAGACCACACTAAGCTGTCAGCAGCAATTGAACGCACATCTGTCCGTGTTGACAACCGCGCCGTCAACGAGCGTGGCTCAGGCAGATGGGCGGCGAGCAGGGAGGAAGGGGAAAAGAGGTCAAAAACGAAGAGGCGCTGCGCTACATGGTCGTCCGAGGCGAGGGGGCAGCGTCCACTAATCCGTTCGAAAAAGAATCTCAAGTTCGGGAGCGCGGAGTCGCTTGCTAGCTTATGAGCGGGCTCCGGAATTCGCGCAAGCTTTGCAGAATCAAGAGCGAGGGAAGTGCATGGGCGGCGAGTGTCCCCCGGGATTTGGCATGTGTTCGAGCAAAGCCATACGGTAGCTTGGCTCGAGCCAACGGACTCAGTGGATCCGTTCTGACGATCAGTCTGTTCGAGGCGTTCGAAGCGCGCAGCGTAGCAGCAGAGTTGATGCTGTCCCATGAGTGTGCGTCCGAACCACTACATAGCATGGTGGTGAAGTGTACGAGGAGAGGCGCTGGACGGGCTGCCGAACGGACACGGCCGAAACTGCTTGGAACACGTGATCTTGCTTTGCTTCCGCGTCGGCAGTCTGGAGATTGCCCCCTGTCGAGGAGATCACGCGAGTGTTGAGCAGATTGTCGCCAATCGCCGGCTCAGCACGCAAACTCGCCTACGCACCTCTTCTTCCGGCCTTGTTGCGTACACCTTGACGCATAAGCACACTGCACCTCTGCTTGCAGCGCCAGTGTGACTCGGTTCTCGAAGACGCTCGCCTGCGGAATACCCGGACCACGCCACAACCAGCAACTCGTCGGACTCTCACCACACCGCGCACCGCATACGCGGCAGCAAGCTACAGTCTCAGCAGCAATGTCGTCGCACACTCCAGCGGCGCCATTCTCCTTCGTGCCGCGCTCGCCCCCGCGCGACGTCGACCTCGGTCCCATTCCGTCACCTCTCCCGGCGCACTTGACCTCGTCGTCCCAGCACGCTCGCTCCCCGTCCCAGAGCCGCGTATCGCCGTCGTTGGCTTCGCCGGACGCAGCCGTCCTGACGGCCTCGCTGTCCCAACTCTCGCAACACCTCGGCCCAAAGAGTCTGTTGCCGGGCAACGGTGCCACGGGCGGCCCTCACGACGACGCCATGCAGGGCATCATCCTGCGGAACAACAGCCCGGATCCGGAGCACGACGGAGACAATCAAACGGGTATGGACGTCGAAGACGAGCTCCGGAGAGGGCCGCCGACCTCTGACACGCCCGGCGGGGACTGCAAGAACGTTTGCGTTCGCCACGCCAGGATGGCCAACGGCGCTACCAACCTCATGCTACAAAAGGTACGAGCTGCATTCAAAAGATCCGTACAGAATGGCGCTGACACTCGGCCCTCCGCGCAGTCTATCGAGAACCTCGGCTCGCACGAGCAGCAGGCGGTCAACACGATCTGGAGCCTCTTTTCCTCGGCTCCGGCCAAGCGCCGACTCCTCATCCTCCGCGGACTCCTCACCATCGCCTGCCCTTCCCAGCTCTCGTTCCTGCAAGAGGCGCTCGCCCTCGAGATGCGCATCGACCCCGTCGAAGTCCTCCCGCGCGAAGTCACCCTCAAGGTGTTTGGCTACCTCGACGCCATCTCGCTCGGCCGAGCCGCGCAAGTGTCTCGCGCATGGAAGGGCATGGCCGACGACGACTTACTGTGGCGGACCATGTGCGAGCAGCACATCGAGCGCAAGTGCGAAAAGTGCGGGTGGGGGCTGCCTCTCCTCGGAGAACGGAGGCGCAAGGCTCGCCTCGCCATGAATGCACTGCCGTCCAGTCGAGCGGGTGAGACGAGCCGCGGCAGGGACAGCGACGTCAAGCGCATGCTTGAAGACACGGTCACGTCCGCCTTGCAAGCGCACGCCGAACACGCCCAGCTGCACCACGAACGTTCTCCCTACCCCCACGACGCTCAGCCGACGCCTTCTTCTTCTTCCATGAACGTCGACTCGAGTTCCGCGTCGGCTTCGGATTCGCACCGACACAAGCGGTCCAAGACGAGCTCGCCGACTCCGTCGCGTCCGCAGTCGCCGTCAGGTCCACGCGCTCGCCAAGCGCTCCGTGCTCCTCCGGAAGCCGCGCCGACCCCGCCGCTCACCCGCCCCTGGAAACACGTCTACTGCGAACGACTCGCGATCGAGCGCAACTGGCGTCGGGGAACTTGCTCCGCCACCGTCCTGTCCGGCCACACCGATTCGATCACCTGCCTCCAGGTCGCCGAGGATCTCCCGCACCCTTCGTTCCCGGTCCTGATGACCGGTTCGTGGGACCGCTCGGTCCGGATCTGGAACCTCGAGACGGGCAAAGAGGTTGGGATCCTGCGCGGGCACACGCGCGGCGTCCGCGCGCTCCAGTTCGACGCCCTCAAACTCGTCACCGGTTCGATGGACTCGACGCTCAAGATCTGGAACTGGCGCACGGGTGAATGCATGCGTACCCTGCGGGGGCACCGCGATGCAGTCATCTGCCTCACGTACGACAAGCAGCTGCTCGTGTCGGGTTCGGGCGATTCGACCATCCGGGTGTGGGATTTCGGCACCGGCGAGGTCTACTCGCTTCGCGGTCACTCGGAGTGGGTCAACTCGGTCGCGCTGTGGGACTCGAAATCGGACGGATGCGAGCCGGCCTCTTCGTCGGCGGGAGGGACTCCGCTCGCCGGGGTCGACACGGTCGGCGCTCCGATCAGCAACCCCGAGCTGGCCAAGCAGTCGGCGATGGGCAAGTACCTGTTCTCCGCCTCGGACGACGCGACGATCCGCGTCTGGGACTTGTACACGCGCTCGTGCGTGCGAGTCTTGTCCGGCCACGTTGCGCAAGTCCAGAGCCTCAAGATCTACATCGTCGGACCGAACGAGGCCGGTCAGCAAGCGCAGACCGCGTTCCCGGACTCGTTGCTCGAGCCGCCGTCGCACACGCCGGCGGAAGAGCGCGAGGAGGAAGAGAGGCACCTCCGCGCGGCCAACGCGACCGCGCGCCCGGACTGCACGGCCAACCAGCGCCTGCCTCAAGTGCCTGCGCCGGGCGTGCCCATCTTTGCCTCCCCTTCCACCGGCTCGTCCACTTCGAGCTCGTCCTCCAACCTTGTTGGCGGCGTCGTCGGCGCAGGTCAACCGGCCAGCACTTCTCGCGAGAACGACTTCGAGTTCCCGCACGACAAGAAGCCGATGGTGGTTTCGGCTTCGCTCGACAACACGGTCCGCGTCTGGAACGTCGAGAAGGCGCAGTGTGTCCGGCAGCAGTTTGGACACCTCGAAGGCGTCTGGAGCGTCGACGTCGACAAACTCAGGATCGTCTCGGGCAGTCATGACCGCACGATCAAGATCTGGGACCGCGACTCGGGCAAGAACTTGCACACCATGGTCGGGCACAAGGCTGCAGTGTGAGTTCGTGATTGGCCGGTTGTGTTCCACACCTTTGTTATGTGGCTGACCGAGCGCGCATCTACAGCACTTCGGTCTTGCTGACGGATCAGTCTGTCATCTCCGGGTCGGACGATGGCGAAGTGCGCGTGTGGGCTTTCGCTCCCAAAGCTTCCTAGCAGCCACCACCCAATCTGCCGCCTTCATTTCCTGCATCATAGTCGCTTGTTGTAACCTCTTCCTCGCATTCTGTAAAGACCCCTCCATCTTCTCTAGCTCGGAAGCGAGCGCAGGCCGCATAGACGCTTGGAAAAGGGTTCGAGGTTACGAAAAGAAGAGGGGGCATTGCATATAGCACAACATGAATTGATTCTGAAGGCGTGTCTCCGACGGCATCGCCTTCATCGACCACCCATCATCCCCTTGAGCATGTCTCCCATCCCTCCGAGGTTGGGGAGCCCCCCCATGCCGCCCATACCAGACATCATCTTCTGCATCTCCTCCATCGCCCCCGGACGCTGCATCATCTCGCGCGCGCCGGCGGGGAGCATCGACTGGAGGACGAAAGAAAAGCCGGGAAGGAATCCCAATCTCGGTTAGCTACCGGAAGAACGAGGCAAGAGCGCGTACAATGTGAAGAACGAACCTGCATAGCCCGCATCTGGGAAGGGTTGAGCTTGGAGAGGTCGGGCATTCCTCCCGGTCCCATCGGGGGCATCATGCCACCCGCACCAGGTCGTGCACCCGCGCCGCCTCTTGCTGCTGCCATCTTGCCCATCATCCTGAGAACGAGCGAGCGAGCGACAACACGATCAGAGACATGCTCGTGGCGTGAGGTCAGGTACCGACTCGAGAAAGGCTCACCCGTTCTTGCCGCCCATCCGTTTCGCCATCTTGGCAAACATGAGATGCTGCGCCAGCAACTCCTCGACCTCTTGTACCGTCGTACCACTCCCTCGAGCGACGCGCAAAACCCGCTTGTTCGGTTCCCTCAGTCCGAGCGGGTTGGTCGGGTCGACGTTCTCCTTCTCCTTTTCCTTTTCCTTGCCCTTGTCGGCGGCGGCGACGGCGACATTCGACGAACCTTTACCCTTGCCCTTGTCCTTGTCCGCCGCAGTCACCACCGCAGGCGGATCGCGGAAGATCGTTCCGTCCGAGTCGAGTTCTTCAGCCGTCATCGAGTCAAAGATGAACGCGATGCGCTTCATCCGCCGCGTCGCTTCCGCCTCGTTGCCGCCACCCATCATATCCGACATGCCGGGGATCATCGAAGTGAGTTTCGAGAGTGGGCCCCTGAGCGCGAAACGACGGAATTAGAAGATCAAATTGCCGAGGGCAACTTTGCACGGAATGAAGAAGGGAAGAGAGGAGGGGCGGGGACGCACATTCCCATAACCGTGTTGAGTTGCTCCTTCAAGTCGCGAATCGTAAACTCTCCCTTCTCGAGCTTCTTCATCATGTTTTCCTGCCGTTCGGGGTTCGCCATCGCCATCTCTTGCGCGCGCTCGACGAGCCCTTGCATGTCGCCCAGGCCGAGCATCTTGGAGATGAACGGCTGCGGCGAGAACTTTTCGAGGTCGTGCAGGTGCTCGCCCGTGCCGATAAAGATGATCGGCGTGTTGGTCGCGGCGACACTGTTCCGTGTTTTCGCCGCCCGGAGGGGAGGGGCGTATCAGTCGTGCGACGATCTTCCGAGACACGAGAGAGGAGGTACCTCAACTCACGCAGAGATGGCTCCACCTCCCTTGGCATGGCCGTCCAGCTTGGTCACGATGATGGCACCAAAGTTACTCGCGTCCTTGAACGCTCGCGCCTGATCCTGAGCGGCTTGGCCTGTGCGGGCGGAGCCGAAAATGTACACGCATGTCAGCAATAGCCGCTTGCGGGGCATGACCAACAATGGACTCGGAACGGCCCACGCACCGATCGCGCCGTCGAGGACGAGGACCGTCATGTCAGGTTCGACGGCCTCTTGAATCTGGACCATCTCGTCAAACAGCTCGCTCTCTTGACGATGCCGACCCGACGTGTCGACAATGATGACGTCGAAACGTTCGGCGCGGAACTTTTGGACGCCTTGGAGCGAGATGGCCACCGGGTCGGTTTCAGTGTAACTGCGACGCGGCGGAGAAAGACCTCGAAGAAAGTATGAGTATGTGCGCTTCTTCGGAATTCATCGCCAGCGTCTCCCTCACCTTCCGAAGAACGGGACCTTGGCGCGAACGGCGTTCTGTTTCAGTTGGTCGAAAGCGCCGGCTCGGAACGTGTCGGCGCAGACGAGCGCGACCTTGAGCCCTCGTCGCTGGTAGTGAGTCGCGAGCTGGATTACGGCGGTCGTCAGCGCGAACCAGGGATGGGTATATACGCTCCCCGGCAGCGGGAGGGAGCGGGTTTTTAAATTACCTTTGTGCAGGTGGTGGTCTTTCCGGCGCCTTGGAGTCCGACCATCATGATGACTTGGGATTTGCCCTTGACCGGCTGCGCGTGGCATTGGGATTCTTGAGTTCAGCGGAGGTCTTCCTCGCTGCAAGGGAAGGGAAGGGGGACGAGCCGGGACGCACGTTAAACGCAGGCGGGGCCGAATCGCCCGGGTCGACGAGCCTGACCAACTCGTCAAAGATGGCCTTCTGGATCATCTGCTTGGCCTTGTTTCCTTGCATAGCGTCGGCTCCTCCTCCTCCACTCTGTTTGGCTTGGAGTTCCTCGAGTTGAGGAAGGACGGCGGCCTTGACGCGTTCGCGGCAGCGTTTCACGAGGAGGACGTTGACGTCGGATTCGAGCAGGGCGGCGCAGACTGATTTGAGGACTGCATCGAGGGCCTTTAGACGAAAGCTAACGGTCAGCACTTGGCGAGATGGCGAGAGACCCTGGAGGAATCGAGGGGGACCGCACCTGTTCGTCGATGGTGGACTGGCCGCTGACGGATTGGATCGCTTGGTTCAGCCGGCGACCGAGATCTTGCAACACCATCGCTCCCTATACACCGCGATCGCGTTGGCGTTGAGAGAGAGAGAGCAGCCTTTCGCTTCCTCCACACGATCAAAATGCAACTTCTGAAAAAGCACAAATTGAACATACAAGGAGGCCAGTTTCTCTATTCGGGTGGACTGCTACTTGACGCTTATCAAGGCTAGATGCAGAATCGGTGCAGATCAGATCTGACGAAAAAAAGTCAAGTGTGCTTCCAGCTTCCGTCGCATCGCGCCGCCGCCGAGTTGGTGGCGGCGACGAGTGTTCACGGCCTTGAGCAACAGGCTCCACAGCCATGAGCTCGCGGGCTGCGCTTCAAGACTCTTGGGGCGCCCTAGGCCGTGTGTAAAGCCGGAAGAAGCTCCCCGATGAGGGCGTAAATGGTGGCGAACGAAGAAGCGTCAACGTGTCTCCGGACTCGATTTGCCTGTGCAACTGCCTGTTTGAAGCCGTATGGAGGCTGAGCTTCTGTCTCACACCACCTGAAGGCGAAGTGTCGAGCCTCGATCCGCGACGGGTCGCCTGCTCAGGCAGCCAAGTTCAGTACCCTTTGTTGCGTGCGGTCGGGAATATGCCAGTCTGGAAGTAGGGGCGGAGCTAGCAGTAAATCGATATCCGCCAGGTCCCGCAGCGTGCTTGTTCCCCCTGCCTGGGAGGTAAAGGGGGCGAGAAGAGGGTGAGCAGAGGACCGGAGCCAGGATCCAGCAGCAGCAGCGGCGGTAGACCAGGCGCGACCGCGAAGGGGAGCCGATGTCGAGCAGCCAATTGGTTACTTAGTGGAGCAGTACGTATGACGGCAGCTTGTCACGATGGAAGCCTGGCGGGCGCTCGGGTGAGGTCGAGTCGAAGTGGGAGCGGCGAGGCGGTCGAATCAGAGTCTGAGCAAAGCAACGTCGTGGGAAAGCGTGCGCGTTCAAAGTCTAGCTTGTAGAGACTGTACCGTATTTCGCTACCCGTGAAACTCAAGACCTTGCGCCGAGCTGTGAAGCGACAGAGTCGAACCGAGGCAGAGACTCGTCGAACTCCGACTCGAACTCGTCACGCGTTGTTGTTCTCTCCTGGTCGGGTGTGTGGCTGCTTAGCGAGCTACAGGACCCAGTCATGGCCGACGCCCTCTCGGCTGCCCAGCCAGAGCCAGTGCGCCCCGACGAGGACCAACCGATGGCCACCGCCTCAGCAGCCGACGACAACAACGACTCGCCCCAACTGCAGCAAGACCCCGAGCAGGTCGAAGAGGAGGAGGAAGAAGAAGACGACGACGACGACGAAGGGATTGACCTCAGGCCGGGCGCAGGCTCACCTGGTGACAGCTCGGAGGAGGAAGAGACCGACTCGGAGGAGGAACGCGAAATCAGAAAAGGTAACACTGGAGCGCTCTCGGGGCTATCACACAGACGGCCACATGCACTGCCCTCGGAGCGACAGCGACCTGGGGGCCAGAGAACCCAAACTGACGACCCCCTCCCCTCCCTCCCCTCCCTCCACCACGCGGCGTGCAAAACAGGCTTCATCGTCGACGAGGACGAGTCGCAGCGCCGCAAGAGGCATCGCAAGAAGAAGCGCAGTCACAGCCGCCGCCCCAAGACTGAAGATGACGGCGCTGATGGGGATGAGGCTAAAGAAGGCGGTTCGAGCCGGAAACGCAGAAAGGACAGCGACGACGGTGCGTATGGCTCTCACTGCTGAGATTGCATGTTGTACTGATGGTTCCGCACACGCCTCGCAGAGTCCGAAGCGCTCGACGAGGATGATCTCGAACTGCTTCAAGAGAACTTGGGGATCCGGAGGAGCAAGCCCAAGGTGCGCAGTACCCCCTTGTCCCGCAAATCTTTACTAGCGCCGTCTTGATTGACTCCTTGTTGAATCCCCCTCCGACTGCAGGGCAAGCTCCGCCGCCTTCGCCGCCGCCGTTCGGTCGGTTCAGAAGGCGACGGCGACGATGCCGCCTCCCCCCCACGCGGGCTGAACGACATCTTTGCCGACGACGACGCCGCCGCCGACCAAGTCGAGAACCTCTTTGACGCGGACGAGATGGCCGGGTTCATCGAAGACGACTCGGACGACGAAGGGGCGGCGGCGCGATCGCAAGCGGGCGATTCGGACGAGGACCGCGACCGCGACGACGCGCGCGAGCGCCGGAACCGCAAGCAAAGGGAGCGGGAGCGGCGCAAGGCCGAAGGAGGGGCGGCCAAGAGGAGGAGGGGCGGGTTGGGCGGTGGGAGGCTCGAGGGCGTGTCGGTCGAGGCGTGGCAGGAAGTGGCAGAGGTGTTTGGGAACGGGCAAGAGTACGCGTGGGCCATGGAGGACGAAGACGAGGACGAACCAAAGCCGAAAGACCTCAAAGATGTGCGGTTGTTTCTGCTCTCTCTCTCGGGGGATATCCATGCTGACCCCCCCCCCCCCCTCCCCCGCCGTCGACGCGTGGCACAGATCTTTGAGCCGTCCGAGATTGCCTCGCGCATGTTGACCGACGCGGACGAAAAGATCCGCCTGACCGACGTCCCCGAGCGCCAACAACTCGCGTCGGTCGGCTTGCCCGCCTTTGAGATCGACACCGAAGGGAACCTCGCGCCGTTGATCCCCGAACGCGAACTGCACGCCGCCGCCGTCTGGGCGAGCGACAAAGTCTCGCGCGAGGCGACGCAGCAGTTCCTCCTCCGCGACGCGGACGGCAATTTCCCCCCCTTGCGGGACCAGTTTGTCGCCGCCGTCGAGGCCGTCTTGCGCTTCATCAACGTCGACCTGCTCGAACCTCCTCACATCTGGCACCACCGTTCGGATTACATCATCCACGCCCCTCCGGGCGAGGAACAAGTCCTCCTCTTGTCGGACCACGACTTGTGGAAGCTCGCGGCGTTGAGTATCAAGTACCGCGCGTTCATGGCGCGCCGCGCCGACTTCATGAAGCAGTACCGGTCCCTCCAAGTTGCCGACTTGCACCTCGAGGAAGTCGTCGAACAGGCTGGGAGCGTCGAAGACATGATGGACGCGCTCGGGTGGTTGTCGCTCCAGTACGGCGAGAGGCTCGCCGAAGCCAAACTCGCCAAGCAGGAGAACGCAGACGGCGAGCTTGGAGCCGAGGGCGAAGAAGGTGCGGCGGCGGCGGCGGGAGGACCTGTCGGCGGTGTTGGTGGCAACGGTCCGAAAAGGACCAAGCGTGCGGTGCGGGACAACGAGTACGAGCGGGCGCGCAAGAGTGTCGTCAAAAAGTTTACCGAGGTGAGTGTCGACATTTGCTCCTTTCGTCGCGGTTCAAACTCTCACTGACTCTTTGACAATCTCGCGCGCGTGAGCAGCTGGTCGGCATGTCGGCCGGCGACCTCGCCCTCGACGTCGCGATGCAGCAAAAGACGCACTTCCCCGATGACCCGGAAAAGAGCCCTTCGGACCTCGCCGACGAGCACGTCGTCGTGCCCGACTTCCCCGTCAAGGAGCGCGTCATCGAGGGGGCCGAAACGATCCTCGTCACCGACTTTGGTCACGAACCGATCTTGCGCAAGGAGGCGAGGAGGCATGTGCGCGATTTCGGTGTCGTCAATGTGCGGCCGACGGCGGCGGGACAGTCCAAGATTGACCGCTTCAATCCGTTCTATGTGCGTGTTCCAGTTCGACGCTTCCCTCGCCGCGGCTCTCGTGCATGACTGATTTGGTTTGGAGAGTGTTCGCAGGCCTTCAAATACCTGAAGGGCAAGCCGGTCGCCGAGTTCCTCCGGTCCCCGCAGTGGTTGCAGATCCTCGCCGCCGAAGCAGAGGGTCTCGTCCAAGCCGAAATTGTCCTCCCGCAGCAAGCCGAAGAGCGCTTCCTCGGCGACTTGCAGCGGATCTACCTCTCCGACTTTTCTTCGACGATCGCCGACGAGTGGAACGCGATGCGCACTCGGATCCTGCAAAAGACGGTCAAGGAGCATTTGGTCCCGCAGGCGACGTTGTGGGCTCGGAATATGCTCAAGGAAGAAGCGGAAGAGGTGGTCGGCAACGCGTGTCGGTACAAGCTGGACCACGTGAGCCCAGCGTTGCCCTCCCCCCTTAGGTCAGTCTTCCGGTTGACGCGCTGACACCTTCCCTGCAGCGTCTCAATGCCGCCCCGTACATGCGCGCCGACGAGACCATGGAACCTGGCATGGTCCCGTCAGTTTTGGCCATCTCGAGCGGTCGCGGCGACCCGAAGCGCGACTCGGTCGTCGGCGTCTTCCTCGACTCGGATGGTCACTTCCGCGAGCACATCAAGATCGACAACCTGTTCGAACCGGACGAGGAGCAGGCGAATCAGTTCGCCGAGCTGCTGAAGCGGCGACGACCCCAAGTCGTTGTTGTCGGAGGCTACACTCCGGCGACGACGCAACTGCTCACCAACTTCCGCAACTTTGCCGCCCGTGTCACTGAAGAGTTGCTCGAGGAGGGCGTGGAAGACGACAGCGAATACGATGAAGGGTACCCACCCGACGCCGTCGCCGAGCGCAAGCGGAATCGCGCCTCGTTCGAGTCGACGTACATCTACGACGACGTCGCGAGGATCTACCAGAACAGCTCGCGGGCGACGCTCGAGTTCCCGGACCTTTCGACGCTCGGCAAGTACTGCGTCGGTCTGGCTCGGTATGCGCAGAGCCCGTTGAACGAGTACGCCGCACTTGGTCCCGACATCAGCGCCCTCTCCTTCGATCCGAACCAGAAATACGTAAGCTACCCTTCATGCCGCGCCTGCTTGCTCGTCACGCTAATCCTGCGTCGCGTTCGTGAAACAGCTCGCGAAGGAAAAGGTCTCGTTGTGGCTCGAACGCGCCCTGATCGACGTGACGAACCGCGTCGGCGTCGACATCAACCGCGCCGTGAGGTCAGCGTACTACGCACACCTGTTGCCTTATGTCTCGGGCCTGGGACCTCGCAAGGCAGAGCTGATCCTGAAAAAGATCAACGGCATTGTACGAGATTTCCGGCTTCAGCAGTGTGACTGGCCTGCACTTCTGACCTCTCGCTCTCTTTACAGGGCGGCACACTCTCGACTCGGAACGGATTGGTTCTGCATGGCGTGACGACGAAAAACATCTTTGTCAACGTGGCAGGATTCCTGCGCATTCGCCAGGACGACCTCGACGCCGATCTCGGACGCGATGCCGAGAACTCGGAGGACCCGGACGTCTTGGACGACACGCGCATCCACCCGGAGGATTACGACGTCGCGCGCAAGATGGCAGCCGACGCGATGGACTACGACGAGGAAGATCTCGAAGGCGCCGCGCCGTCCAAGGCAGTCACCGACCTGCTCGCGGACGACACCGCCAAGCTGAACGATCTCGCGCTCGATGAGTTCGCCGCCGAGCTCACCAAAGTCCTGAACGCTCCGAAGCGGTTCGTCTTGTACAAAATCCGCGAGGAGTTGCAGCGTCCTTTCGGCGAGAAACGCGCCGCTTGGTTCGCTCCGAATGCGGAGGAGCGCTTCACGATGTGGACGGGCGAGACGCGCAAGACGCTCGATGTCGGACTCATCATCCCCGTCCGCGTGCTTCGCGTCTCGCAGGACGAGTCCGTCCTCGTCCGTCTCGACTGCGGCATCGACGGCATCGTCGGACAAGAGTACCGAACCGAGGGCGCAGTCTTGACGCGGCTCACGCCGGGTCAGACCCTACAGGCGATGGTCATGAAGGTCGACTACGACGCGCTGCGAGTCGAGCTCACCACGCGTGAATCCCTTCTCGAAGCCGGCGACACCGGCAGGCGACAGGTCCCGACCGATGCTTGGTTCGATACCGCCGCCGCGCAAGCCGACTCGCAAATCGCTGTCAAGTCGCAGCAGAAGAACGCGGGCGGGCGCGCGAAGCGGGTCATCAAGCACCCGAACTTCCAGGACATCAGCGCCGGCAAGGCCGAAGAGTTCCTCGCGGGCATGCAGCGAGGCGACTGCGTCATTCGCCCGTCTTCGCGCGAGGACCACCTCGCGGTCACCTGGAAAGTCGACGAGGGCCTGTACCAGCATCTCGGTGAGTCCCGTTTGATTCGGAGTTTGCGCGACGGACCTCTTACTGACTCGCCTCGTTCCCGCTCAGCCGTTCACGAGCTCAACAAGCCGGACGAGTACTCGCTGGGAACGCAGCTCCGAATTTCGGACAAGCACCGGTACTCGGATCTCGACGAACTGATCGACGCGCACATCAAGCAAATGGCGCGCAAGGTCACCGAGTTGACCATGAACGACCGGTTCAAGGGCAGTCAGGACAGCCTCGACAAGTTCTTGACGACGTGGACCAATGCCAACCCGGGCAGGAGTATCTACGCATTCGGCTGGAACTCGGATCGCCGCAAGGCGGGTCAGGTCGTGCTCGGATTCCGGACCAACGACAAGGTTCCGATCGCGCACTGGGTATGTTGGCCGCTCCCATAGATCTGATCCGTGTTTGCCGAGGCTTACAAAGACCCGTGCTGCAGGATGTCTCGATTGTTCCGGAAGGTTACATGCTCAAAGGACAAGTCCACGGAGACGTGCAGTCGCTCGTGAGTAGCCATCCACCCTCTCTTTTTCCCTTTGACTCGGTTTGACTGAACCGGAGATCCTCTTCACAGGTCAACGCCTTCAAGCACGCCTACCTGTACAGTATGCAGAACCCGCCAGCAGGCGGCGCACCACCTCCAGCGGGCGGATACGGCGGCGGACGAACTCCCGCTCTCGGCTACGGAGGAGGAAGGACGCCGAATCCGGCGATGGCGGCAATGCAGCAGCAGCAACAAGGTCGCGGGACTCCCTTGAACGGGGCCGGGTATGGCGGCGGCTACGGAGGCGGGTACGGCTCGGGACGGACGCCGATGGGAGGTCAAGGCGGTCAGGGGGGATATGGCGCTCCTCCGCCCGGAATGGGAGGCGGCCGGACTCCGCTGCATCCGTCTTACCGCTAAGACGAATCAACCACCAATCCGTTCTCGCTTGCATGATGTCACCACGTCCAAAAACAACTGTACTCTGCACGCTTCAGTCGCTTTCTTCATTTGTGTTCAGTTCCCTTAGCACCACCATGAGCTTGCAATGTACTGGTAAGCGCCCACCGCGCACGGAAACGCTGCGATGAGTAGACAGGATCAAGGCTTTATACGATCTTTGCGCGTGAAGATTTAGTTCTATTCGAGGCGCGCTCTCTAGGGAGTGCTCGAATGACCGTTGCTAGGGCCTCAATGGTGGTACAAGGGAGAGAGGGTACAATGTCCTCCACGGGTTACACGGATGCGGGTGGTCAAGGGGTAAAAGTGGCGAGTCCGTGGCGGACGAGCCCCCGTCCGAGCCTGGTGGTCGTTCTCGTCGTGCTCGGCCCGGTCCTAACACCGTCCCGCATCGCCGGATTCGCCACTGAATTGTGTTGCGTTGCTTGTTGGGCGGGCCGACTCGGTGCGAGAGCGGCGGCAGAAGCTGGGAAGGTTGCGAACGACGACGGAAAAGAAGGCGGCGTGACCTCGTCGAGTTCGTGGGCGAAATCTTGCCACGAGATCAGACCGCACGAGTCGCGCTTCGAATTGCGGCCGTTCTCAGCAGCGGGGAAAGGGAGGGTATGGTGCAGCACCGGCGGCTGCTGGGGTCGTCGTTCCGTCTGCTTCTTCGACTCGACGTATTCGTCCGCCTCGTCGACGCTGTCGAACCGGATTTGGCGACCGAGCCCGTGTTGCTCATCGCTTGCGCATCCAAGTGATACCGACGAGGCCGCAGTCGAAGCGCTCGCAATGCTCCACCGGTGCGAATCTCGCCGGGAAGAGGCAGCTGACGAGGCGGAGGATGAGGAAAGGGAGGTCGCGGTCGATCGCGTCGAGTAGCGCGAGTCGCGAGAGCTGGAGGGGCGCATGGCGGTCGACGAAGGAGGCCGAGGAACGGCTGAGACGGGCGCAGCAGACGAAGAAGAGGTGGAAGAAGAAGGGGCCGGTGCCGAAGTCGGGAAAGAGGTAAAGATGCGGCGACGCTGAGGAGGGACCGTGGAATGGCTCGCGAAAGGAAGTGTCGGAACCGGCGGTACGTCCGAAGAAGTGCGCTCTTGTTGGGAGCGCGCGACCGACCGGAGAGAGGCAGACGACTTTGCCCGTGGAATTGTCGGGAACGGCGCAACTCGGCGATGCGGGTACTGTTCGTCCAGGATCGACAGGGCGGACGCTGATGAAGTCGACGGCGTAGGACTACTGGGCCGAGGAGGTGTATGATATTGTGGACGAATGGTCGAGCTCGAAGTCGCGGTGCGCAACCACGATTGTCCTTCTTCGCGTCCGCCCGATTTCAACGACGGCAAGACGCCGTCGCGCTCGTAGGCGGCCAAAATCGCGTCAATGTCGAGGTCGGCAATGTCGTCTCGAGTTGACGGCGACGGGCCACCGGACTTGCGGCGCTGGATGCGGGGCGAGCGGTGAATACGCGTCGAGCCAGGGGAGGGTGTGCGTGCGCGGTCGTGGCTTGCGGATTGCTCTGGCGAGGCGTAGTTGATGGACCTCCAGCGCGTCGGGGAGCTGCACCATCGGGACATTTCGGTCAACCGCAATGCAACATTTTCGAGGGCTTTGAAGAAAGGAAACTCACGCATGAGCGAGCGCACTCTCCGCGGACGGATCCACCTCGTTTAGGCAGGGTTCTCTGACGCCGTAGCGAGCGCCTTCTCTTGAAGATCCAGAGTCCGCCGACGTGTGTTGCCCGTTGAACCGCGCGACTTCGGACTGGAGTTGGGCGAGCAAGTCGATGCAATGTTTCCGCTCGCCGTCTTCGTCTTCGTCTGCGCTCGAGCTGACCGAGCTGAGGCTACTCCGAGAAGACGAAGCTGTTCGCACGAGACTTGAAGACGAAGAAGACGAGTAGGGCGTGTCAAACCGAGCTGGTCGACAGGGCGTCGGCTGCGCTTCGAAGAAGACGGCGGGGTCGAAAAGCGGTGCGGCGTGCATCTTGGTCGCCATGCTTCAAGTTCGTGTGCGTACAGTATTCGAGGGTGAAGCTGGTCGGCGTTCTGTTGTCTTGGCTGGATTCGAGAGAGGACCCGGGAGGTGCGGCGACTGGTCGACCGTTCGGCAGGAGAAGACGGGGGTGGTAAGCAGAGCAATGGAGGCTGCAGACCCGCTGCAGAATCAGCTCTTGACGGGCGTATGTGTGACAGCCAAGCTCCCAAGCTTAAGCTGCCAGCGCAGCTGATGCATGTGATGCCGCGCTGCGAACTGCACAGCCGTTGCGCGAAGATCCACGCCGCAACGCGCTGCTCCACACCTCGGCACTCGGCCGGCAAGCGATCTGCACGCCGGGACAAGGCGTACTTTCCGCTTTGGGCAAATGTGTGAGCGATGTCGTCGAAAACTCTGGGAGCTTGGACCACTGATTCGACTCGTTCCGCCTTTCAGCGGGCCTCTGACCGTGCTGTACTCAGGCTGCGTTATCGATATTTCTCTTACTTTGCTGTCAGACGTGTGCCGATCTGCGCAGCTAGCGGGAGAGATCGCTGGGCTCACGCGAGCTCGAGATCTTCTCCAGCTCTCACGTCGCGACGCCAATTTGCGCGTGGCGCCGCGGTCGCCGGCCGAGAACTCGCGCGCGAGCTGCTCGAGCATGCATACGCGCGTATTACGACGCTATGGGCGAACCTATAGCCGTCTATGTGCATGTCACAGTAGGCTGCGCAGCGGTACGATGTAGCGACAGAAGCACGGGCTCATAGCAGAGCTCTAGAAAGTCGAGATGCTCAAGTTCGCGAACAAATGCATGGACTTGAACACGCCAGCTCTGGTGCAAAGGTATAGAGTACACACAACAAGTGTTACGGCAATCTGTACAGGAGAAAGCGGGGCAGTGATGAGTCGTCATGAGCGCTCGTCTTACTCTTCCTCGTCCTCGTCTTCACCTCCTCCGATGTCGAGATCCGGATTGTCAAGGACGAGGTCGCCATCGCCGGCGTCGACCTCGGCATCTTCATCGGCGGCAGCAGCAGCAGCAGTGGCGCCAGCCGCTCGCTGCTGAGCCTTGGCTGCGGCGGCGCGCTGGCGGGCAGCCCGTCTCTGCGCGTTCTTGCCCGACGCGTGCTGGTGCTCCTGTGTGCCGGCGAAAGTCCTTCTGTCAGAGTCGCATACTCACCCCGCAGCACTTGAGAGTGGGCACAGGACAGAGGTGGCGGCGGGCGACGAACCCTGTATTTGACGAGGTAGACCTTGAGGACCTCGGCGTACATGTCGAATCCGAGCGTCGTCATCGCAAACAGGATATCCTCGCCGTTGATCGTCTTGCGCTTCTCGACGGCGCACCGCTCGGCAGCCTCGGACGTGATGAACGAGATGAACTCGCTCGTGCACTCTTGAACGCATTCCTTCGCGTCTTTGCTGACCTTGGTTGTCTCGGGGAGGCACTTTTTCATGATTCGGCCGACATTGGCGATAGGTAGATAGCGCTGTAGGTATTCGGACCCGGGTCAGCCAGGTCGTCGAGGACAGCGAGACGGCATGTCAAGTTTAGCCACCACGGCCGGTTCAAGAGCAACCGGACACAGACCCACGTCTTGTTCCCTGTACATCTCGACCTCGTGCTCCTCGATCTCCCTGGCGGGTTGCAAGCTGGCCTCGACATCATGGTCGTCCTGCGGTGCGCCGCCTGCCTGCGCCAAGACGGCGACCGGTCGTAGAGGCGGCAGCGACCCGCCCGCCTGAGGCTGAGCCAGGACGTCGCTGTCCATTCTCGGATGCTGTACGTCGTCGAGCAGCCTCTCTTCTGCGAGTTTAGTGGCTGGAAGAGGAGCAGTTGCTGGTTCGGACGGTCGGCTCGCGGCGAATTCTCATCATGCGGAGCGACTTCCCCCTGTTTCTCGTCCAGCTCTTGCTCAAAGTCCTCTCAACCTTCTCCAGCGACCATACGCGGCTATTCCTCACGTGTTCGATGCTCGCTCGGCTACAGCGTCACAGTTGTGCTCGGGAGCTGCCGATCACCACCGCGCTCACTTTGGCTGTTACTCAGCCCAAATCCGCAGTTCGCCTGGCCGCCAAACCATGCGTCCTTGCTCGGCTGCGCCGTCACGCTTGATGCGTCTGCGCCGCTGATGACTGGCGTGAGCTTACATCGCTCACGCTGGCATGAAGTGATCGCCGCTCCGAAGGAGAATTGACTTCGCCCGGCGGGCGCATTCCCGCCATCTTCGGGCTTCATCGCTGCGGTCTGACTTGCGTTCGGTCTGGCCCGAGTATCAACACGCGAACAAACCTATAATAGATCGGGAGAGCGCTTCGTCGCTTGTCCCTGTGCAATGGAGGAGGGCAGCAGGACCTCGCATTTCGGCTCGTCGCATTGCTTTTCGCCGATCGCTTCCCCGCCACTCCTTCCGGACGCCCCTCGTGCCCGTTCAACCGAGCCCGTGCTACTACATGGCTTGAACTGACGGCATCGTCCTCCCCAAAGGGGATCCCCGAAAGGCTCTTCCGGTTCGATAAGCGATTCTCCCCCTCGGCAGAACGCAATAGCGACGCTTTCATTGTGTCGTTCCAGCTCTTCACACTCGCTTTCTTTTGCTTCAGATTCGTGCTTCATCCTCAACGACGACGTCTTCGCACCTTCCTCCACCCCTACTTTTCCGGGTGAAGAAGCGCTACTTGTTTACTCGCAACGGCGGGCTCCGCTCGCAGGAGGCTGAAACAACTCTGTGCTTTCGCAAATTAACTCCAGACTGATCACCCTCTGCCGCCATGAACGAGGACGAGTACGAGCGCCAATCGGGGACCCGCCAGCGAAATTTTCACCACCGCTACACAAACGCGATGTGTCGACCGGATCAGACAACTTCTTTACTCCGGAGTCAAGCTCCTCTGCATCACACCGGACGATGATGACGACGTATGCCTCGAGCTTGAACTCGCCCTAGACGGGAACGCCGCCGCAAATTCGGTCCATCTCAGACCTCAGCCGCCACCCAAGGCGGGAGCATCGGTCGTTCGGAACTAACTTCTCCTGCCGCTCGCTTGGCAAGGACGATTTCCACGGTTGGTGCATCGAAGTGGAAGTAGGCGGGACCTCTTTTGTTCGCCTCCGGCGTATTTGTATGCACATGCGAGCGAGAGCTGCGGGTGCGCTGTTGAAGCAGAAAAATGCTTTGCATGACAAGTATATCGAGGATTCCCCGATACCTTTTCTTCCAAACACATGATACACTAGGAGAAGGCATACTGTAGAGATAAGCACCTCTGGGACGCGCTTGTATTTTCCCCCCTCCCCGAGTTCATCGCCTGCAGGGTTTGTGCCGCCAACGTGACCTCATCTTCAGCTGTCTACCACCCGCACAGCATGCTCATCTCTGCCTGGCTGCTGAGCGCATTACCGACGCTGGCACTAGCCGCCTCGGCCAAGTATGACAAGTACCGCTCGATCGCGCAGCGGAATGGAGGACTCGTGTCACTCGACGCAGCCAGCTACGACGAGTTGACCGCCGCGCCGCGCGAGTACTCGGTTTCGGTTGTGTTGACGGCGTTGGGCGACGCAGTCAAATGCGGGCCTTGCAAGTGCGTACCTCAGCTCCCTCTGCTTCTCCTCCTCGCCGAAGAGAGTGAGGCCAACTCCCGAACTGTGCCCTGCAGGATCCTGCAACCCGAATACGCCCAGATCGCCAAGCAGTGGAGTTCGACCAAGAAGGATGACGACGAGGAGCACATCTTTGCGTACCTCGACTTTGAAAAGGGGCCAGAGATTTTCCAGCGGGTAGGTCGAGATACCCCCACACACGCTCTTATGCGGTCGCCGTGTACCGACGAACACTGACTGCTAGAGGGCACGGTGAATCTCGACGCTACAGCTGGGACTGCAGACGGCGCCGACGTTCCAGCTCTTCATGCCGACGGAGGGTCCGCGAGCGACTCCGAAACTAGGAGCAGAGACGATCGACTTTGGACGCATGTAAGCCAGCGACTCCACCTCTCCTCGAGCAGCTAGCGAAGAGGCCGAAAGAGCTGCTTTTTGAGATGGCTGCTAAAATCTCGTGGTCGACGGCCTACAGGGGCTTCCAAGCCGACGCGATCGCGAATCACCTCCGCGGCCACGCCAAGTTGCCCTCGTTGAAGTACTCGCGCCCGGTCGACAAGGCGCAGGCCGCCAAGAATGTCTTCAGTACCGCTGTGGGAGCCTTGACCATTTGGCGACTGTTCCCGTACATCAAGGTCGCTCTCGTTCAGCGCTACATCTGGGCGTTCCTCGCTATCGTGGGTTGCCTCTCCCTCCCACAGACGCCGTCGCTCACGCTCCATGAACTGACTAACTACTCGCTTGTTCTCACAGTCGACCATTCTTCTCATGAACTCGGGTTACATGTGGTGCCAGATCCGCAAGCCGCAGTATGCCCAAGTTGGCCACGGTGGCGCAGTCAGCTACATCGCCGGCGGCTACCAGAACCAGCTCGGCGCCGAAGTGTACATCGTCTCGGCCATCTGTGAGTGACTTTTCCTGAAGCTCCAGACTCGCGGTTTGTGGCACGGCTGACCCGAATTTTTCGTCCTTGAAAGACGGCATCCTCGGGTTCTCGGTCTATACGCTCGCCTACACGGTCCCGAAGTTGCGGGATCCGGTCCGCCAGCGTCTCGCGATCTACGTCTGGACCGGCGTGCTCCTGGCGATGGCGAGTGTCCTGTTCCGAGTCTTCCACACGAAGCAGCCTGGCTGTGCGTTTGTCCGGTTCGCTTCCTTCGCTGTCAGGTCATCTTGCTCAACACTTTCTCTACGCACGCAGATCCGTTCCGTATCTTCTAGACGTCCTTTCGTTGGCATGCAAAAACAAACAGGGTGTGATTCCTCGAGACGGGCAAGAGTTCGGAGGGAACACTAGGTTGCGGACTGAACATACTGGCTCGCTGATTGCGCCGATTCTCCGCGCCATGCTTGCGGAATAGAGAGTTAGTCCGCTCATATTATCTGGGCTCAGGTCTGGACATATGCTATGGAAGAAAATCTTGCATGAATCTCTCCGCCTTCTGCGTCCGGACTTGCTTTTTCCATCGTCACGCCGCATCAGCTGCAAGAGAGCCCGGCTATTCCAAGCTAGACAAGGCTGAGCGCCTCTGCGAGGTCTACAACTCGGCTCGAGGCTACCTACGCGCCTCCCCGGCGGTCCCGGGCTTCTTCACACGGTCCCTCGAGACGACTCCGCTAGATCGGGACCTCTCGACCGCCGCATCTAGAGACTCGAGCGACTGCACAAGCATCGCAGATACGAACAAGAAGAGTCTGGGAGGTCGATCGCAGGCGTACAGATTGGTCACGTTCGCTGTAGCGGACGCAACGGTCGCGAGTGGGGCGCAGGAGAGGCACCGCGAGGTGTGGTTTAGCGGGACTAGGACGTTGAGAGGGATCAGGTCAGTCTTGCATACTCTTTCGCAGTGCTGTCGGTGAATCTGTCCATCCGCTTCTGGGCGGATCGCGACGGGAAAACTCGACGGCGGGACGAGTGACGAGCGAGCGTGTTCAGCTGCGTCGCTAGCTAGACGCACAAGCTCAAAGGTTGAATTAGCAGCTGATGAAGCTTGCTCGCACTCCCCTAGGCTGAGCCGATATCCCCGCCTGCGGCTGGCGCGATGGCCTACAACTCTCCGGAATCGCCTCGACTGCAAAACATCCCCCTCCGCCCTCCTTTCCGCTCCGATTCCTCGCAGGCGAGCCCGTCCGTCTCTCCGACCAACACGACTGCGTCCCGCTTTCATGCCGCGCTCGAGTCGATGCCGTCCCGGCATGCCTACCACCATTCGATCTCGTCCGAAACGTCAGACGACGGACCCGGAACCCATCTCGATGCAGCGCGGGACTCTTACCTCCCGAACGGGAACCGCATGTTCGATGCGCTTCAGCGAGAACTCAGCCTCAAGGAGGGCCTCGCGGCGCTGGCATCCCCCAATGTGAGCCAGGACTTTGACATGAGGCCGCTCGTTACGCCTACCACCGCCACAACCAATGAAGGCGGGGATCAGCTCGGCACGTTGCGAGGGCTGCCGCGGAGTCGACGAGAGTACCTGAACGGCTCGCGCATGCTCCGCGGCTCGAGCCAGGACAACCTGGTCAATCTCGGGGAACCTGGCGCCGGTTCTCGCTCCTCCGAGGGCGCAGATTCGGGAGGATCGGCGATACCGCTCGTCCCCTCCGGAGACAGCTTGAACGAGCTATCGTCGTCGACCGACGGAGTGCGTTCACGGGACCGAAGAGCCGGAGAGCGCGTCTTTCCCGCGCCGTTACTGTTGCGCAGCGACCGAAGCTATTCACCGAGCAATAGCAGCGGCGGCGGCGCGCCGGCACCGACAAGCGCGACTGCTTACTTACCAACAGCTCCGTTGTCGTTCCAGCGACGACCCTCCGGCTCGAATGTCGGCGGTGACGCTGCCGCCCAGACGCGCGATTGGACTCGAAGAGACGCCTCAAACGGCGGCACCGGCCTCTCCATCTCGACTCGATCAGCGTTGCCGTACCAGAATCACCGGCAACAGCAGTCATCGACGTCGTCCGTCTCGTATGGGTCATCCTTGCCGTACAGCACCTCACCGTCGTACGAATCGCGCATTCAGTCGTCCGCCGTCGGTCTCAACATCAGCACGTCTCCCACCTCGTACACCCGCAACACCTTCACCTCCATCACCCCTCCCACCTCAACACTGCCGACGCCTTCCACGACCTCGAGTGCGCTTCCACCCTTGGGGCCAGCCGCCTTGCCACCATCGTCTGCTTCAACCCCGGAAGGTTCCATCTCAGCCCAGGCGCTCCTGCTCCACATCCACTCTTTGCGTTCGGCGTCATCCCCGATGACGCTGACGCGATCACTCGGGCCTCCTCCGCCGCCGAGAGCGAACGGGACGCACACCGTGGATCCCGCCAACCACCAGCGAGGCCGTTCCTCCGAAGCCGGTTCTTCCACAGCAGATACAGACGCGCTGTCTGCCTCCGTATCGGCGGCCGGGCCGCCGCCGCACGACCGTACACTTTCTCCCTCCTCGAGCTCGCACGCCCTCGCCAAGCTGGACACGGTCGACTTGAGCCACAAGCGGATAGCAGAGGTTCCAGTCGAGGTCGTCGATGAGCTCAAGAACGAAGTTGAGAAACTCGCCCTCGGCTACAACCTCTTGCGAGACCTTCCGCCCCATTTTGCTGGCCTCGGAAACCGCCTCAAGTACCTGAATATCCGCGTCAACTTGTTGACGACTTTTCCGGCGGTCGTGCGTTGTTTCTGGAGCTCCCGTCTCCCCATGTGCTCAAGTTGCTGACCAACTCTTTTTCCGGCGCAGCTCTGCGAGATGCCTTCGCTCGAGATTCTCGACATCAGTCGGAACAAGATCCGCAAGTTGCCGCCGACGCCGGGAACACTGGTCCGCCTCAAGGTCTTCTCCATCGCGAAGAATCGCGTCAAGCGCCTGCCGGTCTGGCTCACAGCGATGACGCAGCTCAAAGTGCTCAAGCTCGACCACAACCCGCTCGACTGGCCGCCTCGAGACATTTCGACGTTCCCCGGCACCGCCGACGGACAGACGCTGTCGAAGCAGGAGGAGGCGGAAGAGATGCAAAGGTGGTTGCCCATGCTCATGCGCTGGATGCGGGAGAACCGCGAGCGGGAGTTGGAGCGCGAGCGGGATCGCGACAACGACCGGAGACGAGTCGCTCACGAGTGCGTTCGGCTCCACTTTGTGCTCCCGGGTACGCGGGCTGACCATATTTGTACAGCTCTCGGAACGGCCTCTCGATCGATCTCCAGCCATCAGCACCGCCGGAACGGTCAAGTCAAAGCCAAGATCCGCCCGTCCCGTACCAAAGCCAAGATCCGCCCGTCCCGTACCAGAGTCGGTCAACAGGTCTCTCTTCGAATGGCCTCGAGCCCGTTCTCGCCATCGACGCGGACGCTTCCGCTCGGCACAGTCGCGGCAGCTCCCTTTCGACGGCCGAACAGTCCCTTTCGGCGACGCGGCCAGGTCTGCGAGCGAAAAAGTCGTTGCCGGACCTGCGGCAGAGTCATGCCACGATCTTGGCGGAGCGGAGAACCGGAACCTCGCTCGAGGATCAACCGCCGCAGCCCGACCTTCCAGCAAGGTACCAGCCACTGCGGTCGCTAGCCGAAGAGACTCTTGCCGAGAGCTCAACTGCCTCGCCGGAACCGCCAACGCCGATCAACGAAACGGTCGCTGCACGCCCGAGTCCGATGCATGGACTGGTCCGATCTTTCAGCGAGCAACCTGCGGTGCGAACGGATCTGGCCGACTCTGTCCTCCCTTCGCCGATCGCGCGCAAGGGCACTGCCCCTCCCGAACTCGCCGATCCTCGAGAAGCGGCCCACTCGAATGCACACAATGCCCTGGACGCGGTCGCCAATTCGGAGAACGATCGCAACAGCGGCGCGTACTTTCGCCGACAATCGATGCTGCCCGTCTCGACCATCGCAAAGACGGTACCGCCGGCCCTTCTCGGCTGGATCGAGGCGGTCCGCGGTATCCTCTTCTCGATCTCGCAAGTTCACGCTGCCCTCCGACAGTTCGTCGTGTATGCCGCGCAGGAGCGCTTGGCCGGGCCAGTCTCGCGCCTGATGAGTACTTCTGACGCTTCGACGACGGCCTTGATCGACTCCCTGGACCGCTTCGATTCGCTCTCGCATCGCGGCACGCCCGCGCCCCATATCATTCGTGACGTCTTTACGTCCTGTCAGCAGTCGGTAGACCTCTTGCGCTCGTTGATCGATGCGCTGCAGGCTCCCCTGCGCGGCCTCACCAGTACGGCGGATCTCCGGTACACCCGAACTCTGCTCCTCATGCTGTTCGGCTCGATCGGCGAGATTGCGCAAGCATGGGCGACCATCGCGCCGTCGTTCGGTGATCCGCTCGTTTCGAGCGGGACGGCTCTGGTCCTGCAGCCGCCGACGCCCTCAGCCGACGGCGAACAGCCGACTCGCTTCCCGGAATCCGGCGTCCGCCTGACTCGGCAACGTTCCGTCACGCGACGACACGCCGGCTCGTTCAGTGTCGAGGACGTCGAGATGGGCGCCAACTTGCCGCCGGCGGTCACTCCGCCCTTACCGCCGATGCCTGGCGGCCCGCTCATGCTCGACGAGCAGGCCGCCGCTCGAGAAGCCAACCTCGGCAGTCACACTGTCCGAGCTCGTCCGACCATGACGACCCGAAGGCCGTCTGCTACGATGACTCCGCCTTCGTCGATTACGGTCCCGCCGCCCCTCGCGTACGAAGCCATGGTTCAAAAGGCGTTCGAGCAGCCCATGACTCCGGGCGGCATTGGCTTGTTTGAGCGCTCCGGGTCGTCGCGACAAGAGTCGTATTCTGGCCATGACGTTCCGCCTGTCCCGGCGATACCCTCGACGGCGATGGCCTCGCTCGCCGCCCCCGGCCCATCGTCGAGCATGCCGGCAGCGTTCAATCCGCATCGAATGTCGCGGCCCGTTTCGACTCTGAACGCCGACGAGACCTTCATAGACCAGGCCGACTCGACCATCTCGATCGCGTCGGACGTGTACGGCATGCTGCTCGACTCGTTCGAGGATCCGGCCATCTCTTCGCAGTTCGCCGAGATCGGCGGGCGACGCTTGCGGGAGCTCATCGACCTGTGCAAAGCGGGCAACGAGACCACGCTCCGCCTCGAAAAGGCAGTCGAGCGGGTGAGGGGCGACGACGGGCGCGGGCGGCTCAAGTTTACGCTGGCGGATGCCCGGAAGCTCGGCGATGCGTCGTTCGACTTTGTCCAGGTGCGTTTCGCCGGCGTCTCTAGAGTTGTCCCCCTAGGAGTATTGCTGAACCCTTCTCCAACCTTGCAGAACGTGATCCGCTCAGCCAAGCTCATCAAAACGATCAGCCAGGACTTTGCGTTCCCTCTGCAGATGCGCGAGGCGGTCGGACAGTTGACGCTCGGCACGCGCGAGTTTGCGCGCCTCTTGTCGCACGCGCAAACGTCCTTCCGCCCGACACAGGTGGTCGAGCGAGGGGGATCTGGCAGCGGCGCACCGCGCGAGCGTCTGCAGGAGAGCCACTCGTTCTCTGCACGAGAAGGTCAACAAACTTGACGAGACGACCCGCCCTCGGCTCCTCACTTTATCTGCGTTCGGTCCCCGTAGATCGCCTTGATGGCTTCGGGCTGAATGCAACGAGGTCAAGGCGCCTTGATGAATGACTCGGATCGGATCTGGATGAGAGCACGTACCGCTTGACGGGCGATCTTTGCCTTTCTCTCCGCTGCTTACCCTATCGCGGGCGCCTGGGGCTCTCACAGGCTTGCAAGAAGGTTGCGTATCGACCAGCACAAGCTCCCTCGACTGCTTGCCGAGCTCGCTACGGCGACCCGGACGACTTTCACCGCCCCACAACACCTCTGGAGGCCTTGACCGTCGCGTCAAAGGCGACTCGCCGGCCAGCGCAGCACCCAGGAGGCCCCTCTACAAAGCGAGAGTCTGGACCGACGATCTCTGAAGCTTGCCCTGCGCTTGCACGCGGCGTGACAGGTGCGCTCAGGAATTCATTGTTCTCTCGTCGGCGCGGCCAAGCGAAGCGAGCGAGCCTTGCCTTGCTCAAGTGGGAGGAGGTCCGGACGCTTATAAAGTCCAAAAACGGATGTACGCCTCGCGAGGTTGTCAGGCGTCGTGCTCCAATGTGCTCGGCCGTTCCTACCGCCACCTCGACTCCCTGGCCGCAAGTCGGAATTGCCAGCAGAGATGCGAGTCTGCAGCCAGGACTATCAGCACGGCCAGCTGACTCTGCTCTGGTTCCTGGTAGTCACACACAGTTCGCAGCTGTAACCTTTGCGCTACACGGATCGACTCTTTTCGGCGTGATTCCTATCGGTCCCTCTCGTCGCCGGTGGCGCCAGCCTTCCCGCGCATTCTCTCTACTCGAATCAATCCGCGGAAACGCATGGCCCAGTCTCAACAAGACGGAGCGGCGACGGCATCTCCGGTCTTTGTTCGCGCTTTGTACGGCTACAACGGCTCCGACAGCGCTTCCCTCTCGTTCCGCCAAGGCGACGTGATCGAGGTCCTGTCGACTGCGGAGAGCGGTTGGTGGGATGGCATCGTCCTACGGTCCAACACGCGCGGATGGTTTCCGTCCAACTATGTCGAACCGATCAGCGAGGTCGAAGCGATGTGGACGGTGCGGCTCGCAGACTCGCGCCTGGACCGCCGGGCGAGCCAATCGTCTCAACTCTCCGGTCTGGACGTCGACGACTACTCCACTGCTCTCGGCGAGCTCATCTTGGCAGGCGAGGTAGACGAGGGTGATCCTCTGCCAGACTTCATGGTCGAGCGAGACGTCGAGCTGTCGTCGTTCTCGACGGGCGGGGACATCTTCACCGAAATCGCCGTGGCTGCTCAAGCCGACTATGCTGCAGATCCGCCTCCACAGTCAGCACCCACGGAACTGCCGGAGCCGGCCGGCCAGGAGCATCTCTGGAAATCGCCCTCTCCGCCGTCCGAGAACGACAACTTCCTCGATACGAATCCGGGCGACGGATCGCGGTCTCGTTCGCCCGCTGTCATGCGCGAAGAGTCCCAGGGGTCTTCGGCGGCCGCAACGGGCTCAAGCCCGAGGGCAATGCATGGGACGGCGTCGAAGGATCCTGCTGTCCGGCGAGCCCAAACACCTCACAGCGAAGACTCGGACGACTCGGAACTTGATGCCGCGTTCCCCGCTTCGACGCGCCGCTTGCGACAAACCAGCGGGACGTCCGTGACGCAGGACTTTGCTAGGAGACTCGACGTACCGACAAGCTCGGAAGCGCCCCCGCCGAGCCCGCATTCTCGGACACCGTCAGCGCCGATTGCAGAGCCAAAGCTGCCGCAGGACCTCGAAACCTCGGTGCGATCCGCGATGCAGCAGCTCTCCGAGGCGGCTGACCGCAGCAGCCATGATCCGGCGGCTCGGGAGGAGCTTTTCCGGCGAGGTCAAGCCGCAATCTTGGCGGTCCGAACGGCCTTGCAGGCAGCTTCAGAGCTCAGCAGCGGACCCATCGACTCCCCTACCGAACGATCTCTCTCGCCCGTCCCGGGGGCTACGTCTCCGAGAAGCCTGGCCGAACTTCGACCTGTCGTTCGAAGGCTCATCTCTGCCGTCTCGCAACTCGAATACTCGCTGCAGGCTCTCTCGAACTTACTCGACCCAGGCGCCCGAGATGCCGCAGCGTCTGATGACACCGAGGACCAACAGCGGGCGCACGCGATGCGCTCGGCTCGCGCTCGACTTGAGCGTCACCTGACTGAGGATGTGGTGCACGACGTCCGGTCAATCGACTCTCAACTCGCGATCTTTTTCCAGCATCTCGGTGGCGCCACCATCTCCGAGCGGGAATTGAAGGGTCTACCGGCCGTTCCCCGTGATGCCTTCCCTATGCCTCGCGACGCGACGCCGACTATTCATTCCTCGCCTGCCACTTCAGATCCGCTCGTCGCCGCTTTGAGCGGGAATGGATTCGGTCCGACCACCAGAGGAGCGTCTCTCGTGGCTGGCGAAGGGCACGGTCTCCCCTCGGCATCAATAACGCTCGCGTCGACCGCTCGGAACGGACCTGGCGCGCAAATGGCGCCGCCGATGGTCAAATCGGCCAGCTCCCTCACCTCAAGCGACGGTCTCGCAGACACAAGCCGCAGTCACGACGGGACCTCGTTGGCTCGCACGAGCGCAACCTCCTCAAGAGGCAGTGTCGACAGCGACTTTTTCTTTTCGGGGGTTACGATGGGGGACCTGCGACAACCTCGTCCGTCGAGCTCGCGGTCTTCCCTTGCTGATGCACCCATCTCGGCGGCCAGCACGGTCCCGTTATCGGCCTTGAGCCATGAATCGTACCTTTCCGGGGTACATTCCTCCTCATCGTCCGGATCCGGCGTCGAGGTGCTCCGAGCGGCTCAGCCGGTCCCGCACGGATGGGACGATACGCGACGAGGCAGCGCTATGACGTGGTCGACGATCTCGTCCGGCAGCGTGCTGTCCGGTCGGCAAGGCTCGTTCGCGAGCAATGACCAACTCAGGAACTCGACCCGTTCGAGCTCGAAGAACATTCAGAAACTCCTCGGCGAGGTGCCGCCCGAAGCGGTCATTCGCGAGGAGCCTCAAAGCGTACCGAGGTTCCTCGAGCGCGATTGGGACGACGAGTGCCTTTCGTTTACGGTCGATCACACGATCCGCGGCGGTACTCTGAAGGGGCTCGTGATCGCAGCGACGAGTCACGAAGGCAGAGGTAAGCTGTGAATCACCGGGGTCTGGCCTTGCCCGGCCAATACGCTGATCACTTTCAAGGCCTGCAGTTGACAGCTCGTACCTCTCTGCGTTCCTCATGACCTATCGGACATTCTGCACGCCGCACCAGTTACTCGACGAACTCATCCACCGCTACAGAGTCATGGAACCTGCCGGCGTCAGCCCAGACGAGCGAAAAGAATGGGAGGCAAAGAAGCAGCGACCAATCCGCGCGCGGTATGGCGGATTCGCACTCTCTCCGAAACGAAGCAGCGACTTGCTCACAGTCTTCATCCTCGCAGAGTAACCAACCTCCTGAAGGCGTGGGTTCGAGAATACATGGACCACGAAGATCTGGACCGAGATCTGTTGAATCGGATTCGGGACTTTGCGTTGTCGAGCATGACGGAGAAGGGACAAGCGCTGCAGATCTGCAAGAGTGTCGACGAGCGGGTGAGTCGCTCTACAGCTCTTAGCCTTGAAACCACCCTGACGCTATTGTGATCCCAGATGCAAGGTGCCGCTCGCCGCCCCATCGGCAATCTAGCGCCTGGTTCGCTGCCGGCGCCGATCGTTCCTCGCAACCTCAAGAAGTTCAAGCTTGTCGACATCAATACGCTAGAGATTGCGCGCCAGCTCACGATTATGGACAGCCGACTCTTCCAGCGGATCACGGCGCAGGAGTGCCTTAGCAAAGCGTGGCCGAAACAATTCAGCACGGACGCCGCCAACATCTCGGCTATGATCGACATGTCGAATGCGGTACGTCGTTCCCGTCCTTCTGCAGCATGAACCTGCAGCTGACTGAGGGCGGAGCTGGGCAGGTGACGCGATGGGTGACGGAAACGATTCTCGCTCAAGACGATCTCAAGAAGCGCGTCGCGATCATCAAGCACTTCGTCTCGATAGCCGAGGTCTGTCAACTTCTTCGCTTTGCCAAGGCACGCGCGTCGAGTGCTGACTTCTTGCGCCATCCCTACCGCAGCGCTGCCTCTCGCTGAACAACTTTTCCACCCTGATCCACATCCTCGCCGGACTCAATTCGACTCCGGTCCATCGCCTGCGCCGAACATGGGAGATCGTCAGTCAGAAGACGATGACCACGCTCGCGATGCTGAATCGTGTCATGAGGCCGGACAAGAACTACAAGGACTACCGCGAGATCCTGCGCAAGTCGGCCCCGCCCTGCGTACCCTTTCTGGGTGAGTTCCTTTCGGCCTCTTGCTGTGCAGTACCTTGAGCTGACAGAGCACCTGTGACAGGCGTCTACTTGACCGACTGGACCTTTATCGGCGACGGAAACCCGGACATGCTGCGCGAACGGCCGCACCAGATCAACTTTAACAAGCGACAGAAGGCGTCCGAGCTCATCTTGATGATCAAGCTGCATCAGGCGACGACGTACAACCTGCAAGCCGTGCCGCCGATCGCTACTTTCCTGCAGGACTCGCTCTTCCCGCCCGGGGTCGATACCGCGAACGTGGATCAGCGCCTGTACGACAAGTCGTTGAAAGTCGAGCCCCGAGAACGCGATGATGTGAGTGCTCGGTAGCGCTCAGCTGGACTGGTTGTCGGGATGGACGTCGGTGCTCACCTTGACTCCACGCCTGAACAGGAAAAGATTGCCCGTCTTTTGAGCGAGAGCGGCTTCTTATGAAGATCGGGTGTATTTGGTAGTCTCGGGTGTTGCTACGATTACATACATTGCCCTCCGGTGAATATGCTTCGCCCAAGCTTCGCCAGGGTTTGCCACCAGCTTGCGATAAGATGAGATCATCGATAATCGGCTGGAAGCGAGCCGACCGTCGGCACGCATTTCAAATCCTCGAGTTCGCTTCTCTTTCGGATAGAGCAGCGTCCGCGACCGGGTTGACCTCTTGCAGTATATACAGCGCCGCGTGGAGCACGCCCCGCTTCCTTGGCATGCAAAGGCTGGCTTTCAGCGCCCTCACTCTGTCCTTACTCCGACCCTTCCACCGCAACTTGAGCACCATGAACGGGTCTTTGTCCGCCGTCCGAGTGCCGACCACGACAGAGGCCGTCCACCGGTTGACTTCGGACGAGGTGGAAGCGCGCTATCGACCATTCCGCACGACGAAGAACAACGAAGGAGAGCCGGACTGGATCGAATCGCTCGAGCTGGACACGGTGCAGAAACTGGCACAAGCACGATCCGAGCCGGTCAAGGTTCTCGTGCTCTACGGATCCCTCCGTGAACGGTATGTGTACTTCTATTGGGCCCTCTTCGGCTCGCTCAGGGTGGCTACGCGGTATTTGGAGGCATATGTGGCCGCGACCGAACGCTCTTTTTCCAGGAACTGATCTTCCCATGACCGATGCAGATCCTTCTCACGACTTACTGCCTACGAGGCTTCGCGCATCCTGTCTCGCCTTGGAGCCGACGTCCGGGTCTACGATCCGCTCGAGTTGCCGATCAAAGGCGCCTGCCCCGAGACGCACGAGAAGGTGGCTGAGCTGCGGAGCCTCAGCGACTGGAGCGACGCTCATCTTTGGGTCTCGCCGGAGCAACACGGCACGATCACGGCCGTCATGAAGAACCAGATCGACTGGATCCCGCTCAGCACCGGTTCAGTCAGGCCAACGCAGGGGCGGACGTTGGCGATTTGTCAAGTCAACGGCGGGTTCGTCCAGGTCTGCTCGAGTTCCTCTACAATTGTGTCAGGTGCTGACATTTGTATCGCAACCAGGAGCCAGAGCTTCAACACAGTCAACGTCCTCCGGCAGCTCGGTCGCTGGATGCGCATGTTCACGGTGCGTGCGACTGGAAGCGCTGCCGCCCCTTCTCAAGGCTGACTCTGTTCCCACCAGATCCCGAATCAGTCATCCATCCCCAAGGCATGGACCCAATACACCGACTCGGATCGGCTTCTCCCGTCCTCGAACCGAGACCGGCTCGTCGACGTCTGCGAAGAGTTGGTCAAGACGACGATTCTGCTTCAGCCGCACTTTGACCTTCTGGGAGACCGGTACTCGGAGAGGGAGGAGAAGCGTGCGCATGGGCGCTTGCGGACGCAGGCCGAGGTGGAAAAGACGCTGAAGAACATGTAGGCGTGCAGGCAGGCCGGCCTTGCTTTCACACCGATAGACATCCCCTCGCAATTTCATATGAGCTGGCAACGACAAAAAGGCCCTCTGCGACAGCCTGATTACCTCAGGGTTCCGTTTTCAAACTGCACCGTTCCCTGATCGTACAGCCTGTTCCGCCTTCTTCCGCGCTTTCGCGATCTTGTCGTCCGTCACCTTGACAGAGAACGCCGCAGACACAATCGCGTTGGAGGTGAAAAGCTCCGGTGGCGGAGCGAGGAGATTATTGAGGACTGCGTCGCGTGTCGGGAAGGCGTGACGGTCGTCCAGCTTGGACAAGGCGAGTATGGCGATCGGTATGCGGTAGAGCATCCGAAAGTCGTAGAAAAGGAGGTCGAGCAAGTGAAGGACGATATGTTGAGGCAAGATCGACGTGAACGAGGTCGAAAGCCAGATAGGGAAGTATTCACTCGCCGGGATCCGCCAGTCGCGCTGCAGGCGATTACTCGTCAGCACCGAACCTACGGAGGCGCGGAATAGAAGGGAACCCTGACCATCCGCCGTGCCAGTTTCCCCTCGAGCGCTTCGAAAACATGGCTGAACGCCGACAATTCGACCTCGAGGTCCTGCCGCCGAGAGGGGAAGAAGATATGATATCCGTAGCCGCGTACGAGTGCGACGAGTGTACAAAAGGCCGACTCGGCGGGCATTTGCGTAAGGAGGGTGATGGCGATTTGCGCGAAGCCAGCATAGTAGCCGAGTTGAGGTTGGGAACGCATGAAAGCCTGCCGCAGAGAATTGTGAGACGGAATTCCGGGGTGCTGCAAATTCAGCGTTCACTCACGAGCAGCACCGACTCAAGATCGCAGCGGCCAGGCGTACCGACAGCAAATTGCGAATCGTCATCGATCCCGAGCAGGTCGTGTTCGACCGCGGCAGGAAGCGCATCCGGATCCTGACACGGATGCTGCGACAAAGACGGGAGTCAATCTTGCGGTATGGTTACCGACCCGTTCCGCGCGGGGATGCTTACCGCGAATAGCTCCGGCTGGACAGAAAAGCGCTCATACTCAGCAAGGTACGCCCAGACCTTGCCGCGCACGCTGCTCGGAATGCCACTCTGGACGAGTCCACGCATCTTCTTGCTCTTGCGGATCTGGGCCGGACTCATCGAAGAGAGTGCAGCGATCCACTTCGCTTCGCGGGCGCGGTATTCGTCCAGAAACCCCTTGCCGCTGCCTTCAGCTGATTCGGGCGTAGGCGGCGAGAAGTGCGAGAGCGAGGTAGTCGACCGTGCAAGCGAAGGTTCAGGTGTGCGGAACGCAGGCGAAACGGGGACGGGTGCAGCGAGCGTGGCCGCGCGAGGTCGAAATGGCGTAGCTGGTGCCGAATCCGTGGTCGCGAGGCTCGGGGCCGATTCGACGGGACTAGGCGAAGGGGCCAGCTCGCTGCCGTGCAGGCGCAGTTCTGCCAATGGCTTGACGATCTCGAACTCGCTCTTGCCAATTTGAATGGTCTCCTCCTCAAAGTCGCGATTCGAGATCCCTGTTGTGTAGTCAACGCTTCGCTTGGGAGCGGAGGAGACGAGTCCAGCCGCTTCGACTGTTTCTCGTCCGCTGGAAGTCGTGCGTTTGCGCGAAGGGAACGAGACCAGCCGAGGCGAGGCCGTGAACGGGTCGTTCTGACGAAAGAGACGACCGGCAGTTCTCGGCAGAGGCGCAGAGAGCGGGGCCGTCGCTCGTAAAGACGGGGACGACTTTGTCCGCGTCGGTATCCGGAATTTGCCGAGCTTGCTGCTCCGCTCAGGAGACTCAGGTGCCGGAGATGCTGTGAATCGACCACCGGACGGTGATGCAGACACAGTCGACGCTCGGCCGACGAGCTTGCGCGGCGATTGTGGCGGCACGATGACGTACTGGTCGTCGGCCATTTCGCCGGGAGACTCGTGTTTCGAAGACTCGGCGTGGACGGTCCAACCTGCGGTGATGATCTCGTGCGGTCGGACGCGGGGTCGTCCGCTCGGCTCGGATGCGCAGTCTTCGATGATAGCTGCCTGGGCACCTGGACGCGCAAACGTACCCGAGAGGCGCTTGTCCCATCTCCCAGAAACGTCGGGTGGTTCCGGCGCCGAGCTCTGGCTCGTCGAAGGCGTGACGGTAGATGTCCCGACTTGTTGGTCGCCGCTGTCGAGGGACGAGCACGCGATGTGCAGGCGGGTGAGAGAAGACGTCGCGGAGGCCAACGAGTCGCCACGCGGGCGTTGTGCTGTCCGCTCAACCGGCTCGAGATGATCGCCTGCGAGAAGGCGGGAACGTAGAGCGCTCGCCGTACCGTAGCCCAGCGCCGGCGCCTCAGTCGAAGGCTTCGAGACGAAGTAAAGTACCGACTCGGTCGAGACGGACCGCACCAGTCCCGAGTGTGGTCGTCGACTTTGTCCGAGAGTGCCTACGACGGACAGAGCTGGTTGCGAATCGCTCAGCTGACTTTCAGCTCTGGACCGATCCTGCACCGGCGAGTATCGGTACGAGTCGAATATGAAGGCGAGAGTCGGATCGTCTCCCGGCGTGTTGGTCCCGCTCCGCAGGCCGCTCCCCGTAGTCGAGGGTCCTGATCCAGTTGTGGAATCGGAGGCCTTGCCGCCTTCCCGATGAAGCTCGAGATCGCCGGCTGAAAAGACTGAAGAAGGCATCGTCGAGGCGAAGGAGCTGTTCGGCGAGAAGGAGAACGCCGAGGTTGGATGCATCGGAGGGAAGGGAAGAGGCATGCCAGCCGGAGACAGGATGGTCGAGTCCGGCCGAGTCGGAAACGCAAAAAGCTTTGAGGCTACCGAAGACGACGAGTTGGACGTGTCCAGAGTCCGACTCCGCCGCGGCGCAGGAGGATCTCCCAACATTTCGAGTTCGAGTTCTCCGAAATGCGCCCCTCCGCTCGCCGGGATCGGGAAGGCGCTTAACGGAAACGTCTCTTCCGTCGGCGACGTTGATCCCGTCAACTCCGGCTCGGGAATGAGGATCGCTGGTGCAACAGACTGATGATCGCTCGTCGTCGAAAAAGCGGACTCGAGGTTTTCGGCGCGTTGGTGAGCTCCTTGCGAGGGACTTCCGGCGAGGGGAGAAGCGGCGATGCTCGAGACGGGAGACGCCAAGTCGAACCATTGTCGGGACGAAGGTGGCGAGAGGCTGCGTCTCCGGGCCGTCGGTGCTGTCTTTCCCCCGGTATTGATAACGAGAGGGACCTTCTCGCCGCTCGGTCGTCGGGAGGTATCTCGCTCTGCAGCTTTGAAGCTTGATTAGCGGGAGGATTGTAGGTATCGTGATGATTGCCAGCTCACGTCCGTAACCCGTATCGGAAGACCCGGCCGCTTCTCCGACGGTATCGCGTCGACGCGGACGTGCCGTCATGACCGGCCTTTTCAGCTTGGCCTGCAGCATCTCCACGTCCGCGCCAGAGATGATGCCGATGACGCCTTCGCAATAGCCCTACGAAACGGCCACCCCACCCGAGTGTCAGCCGTTCGAGTTCGGAAAGGACTCTCGGAGGAGCAGCGAACCCGTGAACGTACGAGGAAGGAGCCTGCCCCGAGATCGGAGAGGATGACAATCTCTTCCCCTTCGAGGAACATGAGATCCCTCTGACCGCCATCCTGCGAGACCTTGTCCACCCTGGCGCGAGCGGCGCCGATACCGCCCTTTTTGGCGAACCGAGTCCAGCGTTCGAGGTCGGCCGGAGAGAGTGGGAATATCGGTCGCGGCACCTGTGGAGAGGACATCGCTGTTGGATTGTCCGAGGCTGGGAGCTGCAGGACCGCGGTAGAGCGTGTAGAGCGCGCCGACAATGGCGGCTCCTCAAGGAAGCGAACCCGGCTGAAAGGAAGGCGACGACAAGATTCCCCTCTTCTGGTCGGTCGTAGGCCTCACGAGCGCCAAGCTGCCTTGCCTCAGCGCTAAGCGTCTGCGATTGACTCCACTGCTCTTGCGTGAGGGAGCGAAGCGTTCCAACGTTTTGGGAAGATTGAGAGTTCACGCGGAAGCGTCATCAGCTTTCGGCAAAGTCGGGCAAAGTCGCCGAGCCGAGCGTGCATAGAGCTGATCCGGCAGAGTGCTGGAATTCCAGCAGCACATGCATGGCTTTGGGAAGCCGTGCACACTTCGAAAAGAAGCAGGCCGGTACCGTAAAGTCGAGCGGAAATCTTGCAAACGGAGTGAATGAACGTAAAGATCCGAAGGAGGGCTCGGAGGAGAGTATAGACATGCTGACGACACGTATCTAGAGCTACAGGGAGGACACGCAATGACAAAGACGAGAAACCCGGTCAGACCAACACTCCCCACGAACCCAACGCCGCAAACGTCAACGCCACCAAAACGATCAAGCTCGCATAGCTGATACTCGGGATCCCGACTTTGCGGACCCTCGCCACCCACGCATACGAGAGGAGCGCATGAGTGAGCGAGACGAGGGCGAAGGTTGGATAGAGGGGGAAGTGGAAGAGTGAGGGGGGTGAGAGTCGGAAGGGGAGGGCGAGGAAGAGGGTGAAGACGAGGGAGAGGAGGAGGCTGTTGCGTTCGCGCGGTATGTAGACGGAGTTAGCATCTCGATGAGGGTGCTCGGGAAGAAGGAGAGTTGCGCGCACCTGTCGAGCCGCCAGATAAAGATGATCCCGACCGGCACCTCGTACAGCGGTACCCCGAGCTGCTCTTCCAACTCGTCGCGCTGCGCTTCCCTTACACGGTACTCAAAGTCCCACTCGGCCTCCTCCTCGTCGTCACCGGCAAAGGAAGAAGTCTGTCGAGCGGTCCCGTGCTCGAGGTCGTCGCCCTGCGGACGGGGCGGGTGGGGCCAGCGCGCCGCATACTCCAGCCAGTCGGCGTTCGTGACCGGCACGTCGTCCCGAGCGTATGCATGTTCCCGGGCGCCGTTCGAATCGTCCGTCGCGCCGTAATCGGCCGCCGTAGGTCCGCCGAGCAAGACCTCCCTCTCCCCCGCTGCATGCTCCCCCTGCCCCTCGTCCACTCGTTCGGGATACAGCGGCAATACGTCCCTGTACAGCTGCAACTGGTTCCACAACCGCTTCGAGCCCCAGAGGATCTCTGCGCCTGCCCATCCGAGCGCGAGCCACAACGCCGACCAAAAGAGCGGATCGAGCGGCGGAAGGTCGCCACCACCGTGGGAGGGAGGTGTCGCTGGATCGCTCGGATGGGAGGGAGGCGGGAGCGGAATCAGGCTGTCGGTGGCGGAAGAAGAAGCTCCGAGGGGGACCTCGGTGGGAAGGAGGCGGACGATGATGGCGATGGCTCCGAGTCGGAGCGCTTCTTGCGCGATCGAGTAGACCAGAGTTGGGATCGCTGGCGAGCTCTGTGAAGGAGGAACGGGACCGTCATCTTCGTCGTCGTGGTCGTCGTGGTCGTGGTCGTGGTGCCGGTGCACGATCGATGGGGACGAAATGTCGCGCGGGTCGTCATCGAGGACGAGGTTCTCATACTCGGCCGCAGGGACTCGATACCGTGTGGCCGTATGCGGAGTCACCAGATCGAACACGATTTGGCGCAGAGTTTCGCTGGCGAGAAAGGCTGCGACGCCGATCGCGAACGCGTCGCTGCGGAACTCTTTCTTGTACGCGACGAGGACCACGAGCGGGACGATGAAGAGCAAGAGGACGGTGGCGCAGAATTGGAAAAAGTGGCTGCGCTGGATCGAGCGAAAAGTCGGCAAGATCGACGAGGCGGAAGAGGAAGACAACGACGACGAGAGGATGGACCGAGTCGACGACGTGTCGGACAGGGTGGTGCTGCGGCGACCGACTTGGTTGTACGGGATCAGGATGCGGTCTGGAGCAGTCTTGTGCGCGCTCGGGTCCGGCCTCGTGCTGCTATGGCTTGCAGCTGCGGATGATGTCGTCGGCGGTGGTGCACTTCCATTCGAGCTCGCCATTCGCGCGAGTCTTCGCAGGGAGAGCTGAGCCCGGGAGCCGGTACAAGCCTCACGCTGGCTGACTTGGCGTGTATAGGGTGCAGCACGTCCTATGCGAGTTGGCGAGAGCTGTGGCCGAGCAGAGGCCCCACCTGGGTATTGGCGATCGGTTGTAATGGCTCGATTACAAAGCAGCTGAATTGTTGCTTGAGGAGAGGCTTCGGCGAGAAGATCTCGGAGGTTCGTCGAGAGACTTACGCGGCTTTGTCACCACACTCTCGCTCTTTCTCAACACAGTCCCTTCTACCAGACAGACCCAGAAGTATAGGAGCTCAAGCGAACTACAAGCCACGGCCATGCAGCCGCAACCCGATCTCAGCTCGCTGCAGGCCTTTCTCGACGCCTCCATGTCGAGTGACCCCCTTGTCGTCCAGCCCGACGACGCCGACACTCAGGGCATGTCATTTGCAGACTTGTTCAGGTCAGCTCTCATCTCTCTCTCTTTGGAGTCCCGTCCCACCGTCGCCGCCGCCGCTTCGTCCGACGTTGGGTGGCGGACACCCACCCCTGCGCGAGTGTTCGAACCGATCCCCGCGAGTCACACCGCCACGGCATTCGACGGACGTGCATCGGACCTAGTACAGAGTCTCACAGTCTCTACACCCTACCCGTTGCACTGGGCCACCTTGCGCCGGAGGATGCCCACGAGTCGCCGGACTCGCTTTCGGCGATCGGGACTCTCTCCAACAAAGGCGGGCTCCTGTTGCACACATCGCGTACTCGATAACTGACATTCCGCTGCACCCGTGCAGTCACTACCTCGCACCCGAAGTGGCCAAGCTTCCACCTTCCTCGTCGTCGTCGTCGACAGCCCCGTCCAGCGGCAATGGTTTCACCGCCTCCGCCTCTGAACTCGCCTCCTTCGACCCTTCGACGTTCATGCCGTCCACCATGCCCGGCTCGCCCTTCTCGCCCGAATCAGACGACCAGCGTTCGTCGGCCTCCTCGTCCGGCCTGAACGGCGGCCTCGCGCACGACCGCAGCCCCGTCTCGCTCGCCGACTTGGACTTTTCGACCGCGCCCGTCCTGTCCGGATCGAGCGAAGGGTTCGCGATCGACCCTTCCGTGTTCGAGGCGCCCACGTTTGGATTCGACACAGATGCCATCTTGGCACTGCCCGACTTGTCGTCGTCTGCCTCGACGGCGACTGCTGCTCCGGAGCTTAGCCAGATGACTCCGGCTGTACTTCCGCCACTGCCGAGCTTGCCGGTCGCCCCTCCTGCGCCCGTCACTGCTTCTGGTCGGCCAAAGCGCAGCGTCGTCCACTCGGTCATTCGCGAGCAGCCCGAAGAAGAGGAAGAGGAGGTGGGAGGAGGCGACGATCACGACGACGAGAACATGTACCCGTCAGACGCCTCTTCTTCGGTTGCTGGTGGCCGCCACCACCCCGCCACTCGCACTTCCCGCACACGTCGCCCGACCAAGAAACTCCGATCGGCCTCGCCTTCGGTCAGCGTCAGCGGGACCGCCACCGGCGACGAAGACCAACCTTCTTCCTCGGCCTCGGCGGCGGCGCGCAAACTCGCGCGGACGAGTGTCGTCCCGCTCGCGAGTGCGACGCTGCACAAGACGGCGGCGAATAGTCACTTGCCGCCGGTGCCGATGTGGGCCGACAAGCCGGACCCGAAAGAGTATGCCAAGCTGAGCTCGAAGGAGAAGCGCCAATTGAGGAACAAGATCTCGGTGAGTGCCACAGTTGCAATCATATGGAAGACGTTGATGTTTCCCTGCAGGGCTCCCGGAAGCTGACTATTCCATTATGGGTGCACACTGATCAATCTCACAGGCTCGGAACTTCCGCCACCGCCGCAAAGAGTACCTCACGACCCTCGAGGATGAGATCTCGACTCGCGACACGATCATCTCGGAACTGCAAGACGAAGTCGGCGTCATCCGCGCCGAGAACACCGGGCTCCGGACCGAAGTCGCCACCCTGCGCGAGCAGTGGCAGAACTTGCTCGACAAGTTGTCGAGTATGACGACTCCACCCGCCTCGGCGGCGACTTCGACCGCGGCCGCGACTGGGCTGGGCACGAACCCGCCGCGGATGATCGCGACGTCGACGAGCGCTGCCGCTGTTAAGCAGGAGGAAGGCGCCGAGATCATCATGCCGGAAACGAGTTCGACCTCAACGTCCACCTCGACGCGCCGCGTCGGCACTCGGTCCACCTCGGGCATCCAAGTTCCGAACCTCTCCAAAGACGTCGCGCCCCTCTCTCGGCGCAGCAACTCGTCAAACTGGGGCGCCGCCGCCGGCAACTTTATGAGCGTGCACACGACTCTTGTCCCCGATGTACCTCATTTCATCAACCTCGCCGACGGGTTGCATGGGAAACCGACTCTGTCGGGTTCGGCCGCCGCGTCGTCGTCGCCGTTCTCGAACCAGTCGTTCAACCCGGCGATGAATGCCTTGACGCCGAGTCAACTCGCCTCTTTGCCAGCCATGACTGCTCATACTCGCTCCGGTCCCGCCGCCGCCGCCGCCTCGAATGACGCCTCCAGTCAGACGCAGCGACCGAACGGGACGTTCCAAGACTTGTTCGCGAGCAACCCGTTCTACCTCCGCCCCGACGCGCTCGACCAGAGTCGCGCGGCGCTGTACGGCAAACTCGCCAACAACGCCGCTGGACTGCTTGCTGCGCAGAAGCAAGCGGGCGAGCAACCGACTCAGAACGATCAGCAGCAGTCGACTCGGGACGAGCGCGCCTACCTCCCGATTCCGAACGGGTTCCGCCCTGCCTTTTTCACCTCGCCCAAAGCGTCCTCGTCGTCGTCGTCGTCGACAACCGCGAGCGAACTTCTCGCCTTCCAATCGCCGTCCGCCGCCGCAGCAGCCGCCGCTTCCTCGATCCCTTCCGCTCCCACTTTGTCACACCAAGAAGCGGTCGAATTCCACCAACAAGCGACAATGGCCCAGGTCGCTCACCTCGCGAACCAGACGCTCGTGCAACGCCTCGCTTCGAGCTTCTGGGACGCGTTTGTCGGACCTTCACCCAGCGGCGGTAACCGATCGCTCGACACGGACAAGGTCAAGGCCGTCTTGCTCGGACAGGCGCGCGTCCAGGTCGTTCCGAACTCGACGTCGCCGGTGTTGACGCCTAGCAGTCTCGCCGAGCCGAGTGGACTCGACGCGCTCGAGCGGCAGATGGGCGCGCTCGAAGTTGGCGGCGGCGGCGCGGGCTCTGGCTCCTCGAGGTCCTCCGAATCGCCCGAGCGGTGCTCGTTCGCCCAAGTCGGTCGGAGGTGGCTCACCGGCGAGAAGCGTGTTTGAAGCCGCTTGCCCACATGCTGCCCCCGCAGCTGTTCCTCCCCTTCCCCTTCACCTTTTCGCCTTTCCTCCTCGCTTTCCTTCCCGCTGATCAGCTTTTTCTTCTCTCCCTATCTTACAAGCCTCGCCATGTCTCCCCCTTGTCATCACTTGTCTACTCAGCTACATAGGCCTCTCTTCCCATACTTGTCGTTCTCTCTGCTCATCCCTCTCTTCCACAGTGCGCTTTAGTTTTTGTAACCGATTGATTTTCCCTACAGGCTATCGTCTCCTTGGTCCCTATTCCTACTTCATGTCCGATAAGCCATACACAGGGTGCAAGTTTGAGAGATGCCCCGATCCGGAGTGCCCTCGTTGCTTCTCAGCCTTCATCACGCCGTCGGACCTTGCTCAGCGCCCTCGATGAGCAGCCAGGATCCGTCAGACGTTGATGATTTGCCCGATTGGGGAGCACCCCGACTCGCTTCGCCCGCTATGGAGCGAGTCGAGGCGGCTGAAGCGTCGCCCCCACCACCTCGCAGTCCAGTCGCCGACGACTCGACAGACGGCGCTCAAGGCTCCTCGGGGCAGCTCGAAGCCATCCCAAGCGACAAAGAGCCGGCTAGACACGCACGGAACGGGTCGGAGGACGAGTTTGGCGAGTTTGTGTACAGTGGGAAGGATGCGGCTCCACCAAACAGCAAACTCGGCCATGACGGCGACGACGGCAGCGCGCAGAGCGCTGACTCGCCGGAGTTCAAAGCTAGCGGTGCCCACGTCGAAGCTGGAGACGACAGCGCCGAGCCCGCGAGTACGCCCGCTCGTGCAGGCCCCGACGAGGTGTCCTCGGCCGACGACCACGCTCCGACTCCCTCGACGCAACACGCCAGCGAGTTGGGCAACGGGAGACCTTCACCGGTTCGTCCAGGAGGCCCATACGGACGCAAACGCCAAAGACGCATAACTGACGGCTGCTCGCCCGCCCGCAGCTCTCGCCGGCAGGATCTCGCATGACCAGCACTTCGAACGACGAGTTCCCGGCTCTCCGGAATGGACGCGGGGGACTCGATCGAGCGCGCTCGTCGTACGGGTCGATCGCGTCTACTTCGAAACTCGCTCCTCCAGCCGCCGCGAATTCGCAGTACCCGCAACGACCGGCTTATCACCCCGCCTTCTCGCGACTCCGTTCCGTCTCGACGCAGACGACCCCTCGGAGTCGGCATGTCTCGAGCTCGACATACAACACCGCACTCGACTTCCCGTTCGTCGCCGATTCTCCGCCCCAGCGACCCGGCCTGCCCGGCGCGAGCGAATCTGCCTCTGGCTCCGCTTTCGACAACCTCTCGCGACGCTCTTCCGTCACCAACATCTTGGATCTCCCTTCCGCTTCCGAGCTACCGACGGGCACCAGCGTATCTGGCGCGTCGTCAAACGGCCCAAAGGAGAACATCAAACCACCGCCCCGGACCGTCAAGTGGTCGCCGCTGAAGCGGATCTCGAGTAGGGCGTTCCCGCACACGGGAGGAACGGCAGGAGCGGCGGTGCTCTCGCAGGCGGAACTGATAGCCAGGAGCGCGATGGGCCAGCCGACCGTCATGGCCGTCAGCGGGCTCATCGCGATCGGCACGACGCGAGGATGGGTGCTCGTGTTTGACTTTGGGCAAAACTTGCGCTGCGTGTGCGGGACAGAGGCTATCGGTGCGTCGCTTTTCGACCGTGTCCGTTCAAATTTCTGAGCTGACCTTTGCCGCGTTTGACTGCAGCCAACGAGTGCGGTTCCGTAACTGCCCTCGCCGTCTCGCAAGACCATACGTTCGTCGCCGTCGGCCACGAGAACGGCTCGATCCACCTCTACGCCCTCATCAAACCCTCTCAGCCCGCACGAAGTGTCCCGCCGGTAACCCTGCCGCAAGTCCTTTCGGGTCGGAAAGAAGGGCATCTCGTCGGATCCAAGATCTGCCGACTCGGTTTCGTCGGCGAGCGACACACGGCAATCGTCTCTTCGGACGACCAAGGCCTCGTCTTTTATCACTCGTTAGGCAAAGTCTTGATGCTCGCGTCGACCGATATCATCCGCATGCTCGGCAAGTATCCCGACCCCGCCGTCGCTCTGGCCGCGAATTCGGCCGCGCACACCCCACCGCAACGCCCTCCTCTTGCAAGTGCGCTCACGGCACCACCTCGCGCGTCCATTGCCTCCCCTCCCGAATCTCGACCCGAATCGCCCATTGATCCCGCCACTACGCGAAATCGTCTCCGCGAAGCGGACGGTACAACCTTTCCTCGGCCATCTCAGCCCGCCGTCGCTCCGACTAGCAAGAAGCCCACAGTCGTCCTCGACATGGCACCCCTCCCTCTTGGCCCGGCCGATCACCCAGCGAGCGACGCCTTGTCGCTCGTGGCCCTCCTGACGCCGACCAAGCTGGTGGTGGTCGGGCTGAAACCGACGCCGAGGACGTGGTGGCGATTCGCCCTGCCTCGCGGGGAGTCCGCTGCTGAGGATGTTCCGGTCGACGAGGACGCCGAGCGTGGGTTCGCGACTACCGGTGTTCTCGCCTGGTGGCCAAGCGTCGCGAAGAAAACGGACAGCGAGGTCGAGGAGGGCAAGCATTCGGACGATGTTCGAGCAGACAAGAAGAAGGGAACCCCCGCACCACTACTGGGGCAGGATCCGCTTCTCGCGTGGGCTTGGGGCAAACGCATCCGACTCGCTCGGATACGCAGCAAGACCGGGGATGCGCGACCGCTGCCGGTTCGTCGGACCGCGCCGAATCCGCTCAAACCTCCGCCGCCACCTGTCGGTATTGAGGTGGAAACGGTCGGCGAGGTTGTCAGCGATGCACCCGTCCTTGCTGTGAGGTGGTATAACGAGCGGGTGAGTCTATCGGCCCTTCCCCGCCGAAATAATTCCGACGCTCCCCGGCTCACTAATTCCTTTGCCAGGTCATTCTCGTCCTCACTCCCTCTCATCTAGACGTTTTCGACATCGCCACGCGACAAATAATCGGGCGTGACCCGTACGATATCCGTGCACTGGTTCCGAGCGACGTCTTCTGCTCGGCTTTCGAAGCTTTCGGGTTTGCGCACGAAGCCTTGTCGTACGCGACTTCTTTCGCGATATACAAGCGCAAGCTCTTCATGCTCGTGAGTCAGGGCTGCCCTCTTACATGCTTCACAGACACTGACTCTCTCGGCATGTCTGCAGCGGGAGAACGACATCCGGGCGGGTGCGATCCTTACGTGGGCGGACCGAGTGTTGGCGCTCATGCAGCCGGCGACGATCCTCGAGGCGATCGAGACGGCGACATCGTACTACGAGGGCCAAATCGACGCCAGTACGATCGCCCTTCCCGACGACGCAGCGGAGCGGAAGGCGCTGCTCGAGCCGCGGTTGCGGGAAATCTTGAACGCCTCGCTCGACTTTGTCTTTTCCGACGAGCGACTCCGCGACGGCAGTCACGCCGACGGCGAAACGATCCGACGCCTGTTTGAAGGTCTCGTTGGGACGGCAGTCCGCGCGTGTCTGGCGCTGGGCGATCCCGACTGGTTGTTTGACGAGCTGTACGAACGCTATGAGCGAAACGGCATCGAGGGCATCTTCCTCGACCGCCTCGAACCGTTCGTCCTCGCCGGCGCGGTGCACGATCTCCCGCCGAGCGTTACGCAGCGCCTCATTGGCATCTATGCCGAACGAGGACAGTTTGCCGCGGCGGAACGGATCATCCTCAACGTCGACCCGGTCAACCTCGACCTTAATCAGACCCTGAACCTTTGCCAGCGGGTCCCGCTATACGACGGACTCATCCACGTCTACTCGCGCGCTCTGGACGACTGGATCGGACCAATCGTCGAGCTTGTCGGCGTCATTCGCCGGATCGTGGACCACCGCCAGCACCGTCCACGACGCATCGGCCAGGATGTCGCCCTCCCCGACGACAATGCGTCCTCATTTGACGGGCACACCGACGACGACGGCGGCGTGGAAGCTGATGGCGACCTGTGGCGGAGCGTCACTCACGCTGATCAAGAGGTCGAGTCGCTCGTCCCATCGGCGTACAAGCTCTTCGCGTACTTGGCACGGGCCTTGCTCGGACTCGCCTACCCATCTGGTCAGCACCTCCAGGAAGAGACCGCGAATCGCGCCCGCGAGACCATCTATGGTTTTCTCTTTGCCACCACGACGCAGCGCTGGCCTCCGCCGAAAGGGTCGCCAGTCAGAACGACCACGTCGGGGTCGATCGAAGACGAGCCCTCGTTCCCCTACATCCGCTTGCTACTTCACTTCGACGCCGAGGCGCTCCTCGACACGCTCGATCAGGCATTCGAGGATTCGTACCTCGACGATGATTCGACCGACCCGAGTCGGCAGCCGAGGATGACTCGTCAGCGTGTTGTCGACATCCTCCTCGAGGTTGCAGCGGACGAATCGACCGACCCGTATCGCTTGACGGCCGTCGACCTCACCTTTATCCGCATCTTTGTCGCACGCAACCTGCCAAAGTACCCGCAGTTTGTTCACCTGCCGGCCACCACATCGCGCAGCCTGTTGGTCGACCTCGCATCCGATCTCGACCAGAGCACGGTCGAAGATCGCCAGCTCGCAACCGAATACCTCTTGTCGTCTTATACCCCGACCGATATCGATACCCTTGTCCCGCTCTTCGAGCGGGCAGGTTTCCTTCGCATCTTGCGCTCAATCTACCGCGCAGAGCGGAGATGGGCCGACTTAGCCACGACCTATCTGCGCGATAACGAGACGGGCAGCGACGTCTTCGAGAAGCTCGGAGAAACGCTCAAGCTTTCCGCCAGAGCAAGTCCGAGCGAGAAGGCGCGACTGGCCGAGATCATCCTCGATGCGGCGCCGTCCCTCGCACAAACGGACGAAGCAGCCTTGCCGCAATTGGTGCGCCTCGTCGCGACCTACCTGCCGACACGGCATGTCGACTTTCTCGACAAGCTCAGCGCCACGCCCCTGCGCGAATTCGCCTACCTGCGCTGCCTTCTCGAGCCCGAACAACCGCAAGAGTCTACTCTATCGACTCCGGACCCGGCACTCGAGCGTCGCTACGTCGCACTGCTCTGTCGCAACGATCCTCGGCACGTCATTCGGTATTTGGCGTCGAAGCCAAAAGACCTCGTCGCAGACGAGGACCTTTTGCAGGTCTGCGAGGCTGAAGGCTCGTACGACGCCCTCGTATGGGCGATCGATAAGCGCGGTGAGCCCGCAGCCGCACTCGCCAAGGCCGCCGACGCTCTCGAATCGCGAGCGGATCTCCTCGTCGAGCAAATTCTCAGCAGCAGCGAAGACGATGGCGGAGCTCGTGCCAACGAAACCATCCCCGGCCGCTCGATGCAAGTCGCCGTCGAGCAGATCACTGCTATCGCAGCCGCCGCCACCGATGTCTGCGTGCGCCGGACCTCTGGGCGCCGACGTGCCGTGAGCGTCTCTCCGGAAGAGCTCTGGTTCCAGCTCTTGTCCTCGCTCGTGTCGACTGTGCGATCGATCCGGTCTGCGGTGCCGCCGCCGCATCAGCAAGAACCGGTCGCGAACCATCGTCGGCTCTCGAATGCGTCTTTCATCGTGCACGGAGACGACATGCCAGCTTTTTCACCGCAGGCGTCCGAATTGCTGTCGACCATCATCCCCGCGTCGCTCTCGGCTCTCGTCTCGTCGGTGTCCTCTCGCGAAGTCTCCTTCCCTCGCCTGGTCCGGCGGCTGATCGAGTCCAACTCGCGGGCGTCGACGGCGGCGCGGTCTTACGCCGAGTTCAAAGGCATCGTCACGTCGATGCTGGACACCTACGCCTTCGAAGGCGACCTCCTCGACCTGTCTTCTGTCATCTCGGCGCAGGATCTCTACGAATACGTCGACCTCTACAAGCGGGAGCGGGAGCGCGGGTGGCGGCCTCGCAATGGATCGACGCCCGGTTGCTGCAGCGATTGCCTGCAGCCTCTCTTTGCCCCGGGGGTTACCGCAACTTCGCCCGCGATGTCTCGCTCGGCGTCGGCTAGTCTCTTGGTCGAAGCGATGGGATCGAACGAGCGACCCAGGATGCAAAAGCGTCCGTCGCTCAAAGGCAAGGAGGTTGACTGGCCCGGCCTGGCGCCCCCGAGTCGAGACCTGATCGCCCCGGCGCTGGCCGCCGACGGCTTCAGTCGCAGCGTGGTCGTCGGAAGGGACGGTCGACTCTGGCACCTCGCATGTCACATCGGGCGAGCCGAGTACGGGGAGTAGCTTGTCGCAATGCAGCCGACCGCTTTCCTCCTCAACTTTCCCACCCTTTTGCCAAGTCCAATGCCGAGAGCCTCGTCCTGACAGGAGGCTCTTGTGGCTGTCCTTCACATGTGCACGATCCTCCTCCCGAGGGATTTGCCAAGGCTCGGGAGTCCGAACAGCAGGTCCGCGGACAACCCGAAGTTCTGCTGACAGGCCGGAGGTCAGGGAACGTCGACGTTCTTCTCCTGCCTTCCGCCGTTCTTACCTCTGACTCGGCAAATTGAGCTATTGCAGGTATTGTGTCCAGTAAGGACCTCGGTAAAACAATGCCGGAATCCGAGTCGAATTCCAAGTCGGCCTTCCGACCTCGTTCGCGCCTGCGTCGATTGTTGCGGTGGCCATTCAGAAGAGGAACCGCTGTAAGTGAGCGTTTCTCTTGATAGTTATGTCTATGTGCTGAACCGTTATCCATTATTTGCATGCCCACTGCAGCCTGACAAGAATTGCCAGACCGGGCAGACCGAGCTCCGCAGGTCGGCCCAGCTCCCTGGCCGCAACGATGGGCCCCCGACGAAAACATGGCATCACTCAGGCTCAAGATACCCCGGCAGGGGAAATCACGTTCCCCATGTGCACTCTAGCAACACCCTGGAAGGCAAAACTTCTCTCCCTTCTGATTCGCCTTACGATCCACAGTCGCAGGAGCCTCAACTTTCGGACTTGCCACTTCGCAATCAAAAAGACCTTTTTTCCGGGGTAGGCGGATTTAGTGCACACCGGAACAAGGTTAAGGCCGTTAAGGAGGAACGTCAACTCCGTGCGCTGGAGCAGGCGCGGACGCTCCAGGCTTTGGTAGGGTCCCCCGCAGTAAGTGGCTCCAAGTTTTTGAATAGTTGATTTTGAGCACAGCATTAGAGACTGGGACGCTGACTGCCCTCGGATAACAGGCGGCCGCTGGTCCGGATCAAACAATTCTCTCAAACGCCAGCCCTCCTCGACCGCCGACGGAGACCAGAACAAGGGCCACTATTGTACCTCCGGTGTCGAGGTTCTCCTCGTTCTCTTCCCCCGCGAGCTCAGCACAGCACCCCGAGCAGCAATCGCACTTCTCTCCCTGGAGCTCAAACTTCGGATCACCGGGCCACGCAGCATCGCCTCCTCCTCCACTCTTCAGTCCGATGAATGCTGTTGTCAGGCCCAAACGTCATTCTTAAACTCGCTTGGGAGATAAGTAATTGTACAAGCAGCGTCTTTTCGGCTGCCCCTTCCTCTGTAGCCATTCACAGTTGTCATGGTCTTTCTCCCTTCGCAAGATTGCTGTATCGGCTTTCCGGGCGAAACAGAATGGGGTTAGGCCCGAGTTGGCACCGAAGCTTTTCTACATCGCATCCATGAGTGCCGCCCACACATGTTCTCGCCCGGGAAGCTCGCCTCGCGCCCATGCGTCCTTTCGGTCGATCCATCCCTGCGTGAGCTTGACCTGCGCCCAATGCTCCGCGACATATCGCACGACCACCTCCTGAATCTCGGGGTACTTGGCCGCCATGGAACTGAAGAATTCGCGCGCGGCACCCTCGACGCTGAGGCTCTGCTCGACAAAGTCGAGCGCCTCCGCCTTCAGATCGGCCAAGCGGAGCAAATGCGCCAAGCGGAACGTCGACTTGGGTGACGCGGGGATGGGAAGCTCCGAGGTGGCGTACAGCCACTGGAGGTACTGCAGACGGGTCTCGTGCTGAAGCTCCGTCTCGGACTTGAGGTCGGCAAACTCGAGGCGTCCGCTCTGCAGCCACTGCAAGACAGCCAAAAACGTCGTGTAGCTGACGCCGCTGAGAGCGATTTGCCGATATGAGAACTCGCCGCGAACTTCGTCCACGCCATAGAGAGGTTTCTCCTTCGTTTCGATTAGGTAGTCATCCGTCTCGGCGTCGGAATCTTCATCCATCACGTCTTCGAGGGCGGTCGCCACGTCGAGATCGGTAGTCTCGACTTCTGTCCGAGGGCGCTTCGTCTTGCGAGGAGATGCCGGCACGGCGGAAGACTCGAGGAGTTCGTGGAGGAACGGCGAAAGCTTGAACAGCATCGCCGCATTCGCCCACAGCTCGAGTCCAGTTGTGTCGGTGCGAGGGAAGTAAAATCGGACGTCGTGTGGAGTTGGAAGGACACTGAGATCTGACTGAGATCAGTCTTGGGATGGCTGACCTGTTCGTGCCAAGCAGGGGAAGCTCACCGGCGAATCGTTTGGCGATCTGGTTCGTCTGCTCCGACTGTTCCACTTTGCGCAGAGCCTTTTGCCGCCGTCGGAGCCGCAGTACGACGTGGAAGGACCCGGCTGCGCCATAGTCAAAGTCTTTGCTCGCCCGTTTGCCCGCCGTCTCGATCTGGTCTCGTGGGAACTTGTGCACGAAACCGGGCCCGAGTTCGGTGCACGCCGTGCCCTCCTGGTTCGCCGGCCAGATGTGACTCGCGAGCAGTACCGGCGCGTCGCCGACGCCAGCATCAGGCGACTCCCATCGCAACTCGAGCGTCGCATCCACGCCGCCGAGGAAGCGGTTATCCGGCTCGCCGTTCACAATACTGAGCCGCACGCTGTCGAGTTTGCTCGTGATCCGCAGGGTCCACTTGCCCTGCAAGGGGAGCGGATGATTGATCGGCAACGCGTTGGCCGAGTCGGGTAATTCGGAGAGGATCATGTCGACCTCCCACGTCAGGGAGACGTCGAAATCGGCGGCGCAGCGGCCGAGGACGAGGGAGGCGCGACCTTGGACCGCTTGCGTGGCCGAGCCTTCGACCTTGGCGGGGCTTCCCAAGGTGCTCTGAGTAGGTGTCGCCATCCGGGATAGCAGCTAGCGCTTTGTAAACACCGAGTTCAAGTAGAGAGGCGACGAGAACGAGGTCGACGAGCGAATCGACGGGTTTTCGGAGCGAGCGACGACGCGCCCACGGGTATCGGTTCGTAGAGAAAGCACGCTTGCTTGAAGACTGCACGGCCCGGCACTGAGGCTCTAGGGTCGACGTGAAAGGGTGACTTGATGAAGTCCGTTGAGCGAAAATTCTCTGCCAGTCTCACGCGGAAGCAAACGGAGCCGACACTCGAAGGGAACTCGCAAGTCAGACTCGCGGACGGAGAGTGCCTTGATACGTCTATGTGAATGCATGTAGTCTACGCCCTGGTCCGTTCATCCACAAACTTTTGCAAGTTGTACTCTGACGCGCCAGCCTCCTTCTCGGCGACGCCCACCTCGGTGACGATTCCCTCAATGAGGGAAGCGGGGGTCACATCAAACGCCGGGTTCCACGCCTTGGTCCCCGGCGGAGTGACCAACACCGTCTCGACTCGGACCTCCTCTCCCTCCTTTGCAGGCTGGACCTCGACTCCCCGGGCGAGCTGCACCGGGTCAACAACCCTTCCTCGAACGGTGCAGGCCTCCCAACTCGGTCGCTGCTCGATCTCGATCTCGCGTCCGGACTTCATCGTCAAGTCGAGGGTGGTCAGAGGCGCAGCGACGAGGACCGGCACGGGCGGGTTCGGCGAGAACGGATGAGGGTGGTGCGCGTTCAGCGAGATCTGGTAGGTCGAGATCTTGTTGGCGGTGTCGCCGTTGGCGGCGATCCTGAGGTCGCGTTCAAGCGTGTCAGCTTTTCACTTTCTTCCGAAGAGCGGCGGGGGAGACAAGGCAAGAGATCGCAAGAGCAGGAGGAACGCACCGATCCGCGCCGGCAACAAACAGGTGAATGCGCTTCTCGGCCATCAGCGCTCCGATCGCCGTATCACAAATCATCGTGTTCGGAGCTCCGAGACTCGCGAGCTCGACGGCGGTCAGGCGCGCGCCTTGCTGGTAAGGTCCCGTCTGGGCAAAGTAAGCGTGCAGCAAGCGGCCTTGCGTGTGGAGCGAGGCGATGACGCCGAGGGCGGTGCCGTAACCCTGTCCGAGAGCATCAGAACGTCAGCAAGGGCTCGGAGCGGTAGCATAAGGAGCGGCCCATAGGGCTGCTAACGTACAGACGTCGCCAGCGAGCCAGTGTTGCAGACCTGTGAAAGAAGAGCGGCGGTAAATAACGCATCTCGCGAAGTGAAAGGGAGGATCTGATCCTCTCGATCGCTTATGCAGGTATTGAGTTGAAAGCGAGACGTTCGAGAGCGGACATTCGGAGCAAAGAGGAAAAGGCTCACAGTCAACACGGCGATCTTTTCGCCCTTCTCGATCTGCCCTTCCCGCTCGAGCTTGTCCAGGATCCACTTGGCGCCGTTGTTCCCGATCCGTTCACAGCGTTCCTTGTCCTCGATCCACACCCCGACAGCAACTTCCACCACTTTTCGCGCGAGCGAGTCTGCCGTCGCCCCTTCGCGGGCCGCTTCCGCCCTCGCGGCAGCTTCGATGCGCTGCAATGCCTCGCGGAGGTTGACGGCCGTAGGACGGGACGTGAAGAGGTAGGCGCTCCGGTCGAGGATGCGGTCGAGGAGGAGTTGGGGAGGAGAGGAGAGGAGGGACCGGTCAAAGGAGGGGGCGGCGCGGCCGTTTTGGAGGGCGAGGAGTTCGGCGGCGAGACCGAGAGCGGCGAGTGAGGCGATCGCAGGAGCTCCTCGGATCTGAGCGGTGCTTACAAAAACACTCAGCGACCCACTTTAGGGGGAGGAAGCAAGAGACAAGGGAACGGACCTTCATCGACTTGATGGCGTCGAACGCGCCCTGAACGGTGTCGACCTGTTCCCATCGGATCGTATGAGGCAGCGCAAGCTGGTCGATGATCTCGACTGCCTGCGCCTCGTAGAACGTGCGCCCGCCGGTGATGCGGAACGCGCCGAGGACGGGTCCATCAGTCATCGAGGACGAAGCAGCGGCCGTCATCTGCGCGGGCGAATGCAGGGTTCAGCCATACAGTGCGAGCAATGCAGGCAGCATGTTCCCTGCTCTCTTACCTCTCTCTGGGCACGCAGCGGTGAGTGGTCGTGAGCGAGAGCCGTCAATCAACGCGTGCGCGCGTGCGCGATCAAATTCGACAGCTGACTTTTTTTTGGAAGCCCTTGTCCGCCACTTCTCTATGAGACTGAGTGATTTGCATAATAGCCGGACTGAATTTTCGATGCTTACCCTGGCTAGACCTTCCGCCGCCGTCGTATTCCTGAATGTACAGCTCTACCTCCAGTTCCGGAGCTTTGCAAATGGGCAGGAACAGTGACCACAAGGAGCTTCAGCCCGCAGGAGTCGTCGTCTGTTTCACATTCGACGAAGTATGAGAGCACGTAAAAAGATGGCAATTTGCAAGCCAAGTCTGCAAGCGCATGCATCAATTCAGGACCCGCTCGCCACTCTCTCCTCGTTTCTCCGCTTCTCCCACAGCGACTTTGCGTTTCTTGTTCCGCGCCTGCAGCGTGAACGGCGCCGTGAACGCTTCGCGCAGGCGTCGCACCTTCTTGTCGCCCAATCCGGGTAGGTTCGAGAGGGCTGCGGGCGAGGCGAGCACGATTGAGGAGAAAGACTGTGTGGAGTGGAGTGGAGCGGAACGCAAACGGGAGGGTGTGCGCGAAGTAAGGGAGCATAGGAGGGAGAATTGAAAAGTAGCGTCAGCATACCATCCCCCGCAGTGAGCGCCGCCACCACCAAGAAAACAAACCGAGAAAAGGTGAGGTGGATCTGCGACGCACCCCAAAGTTGCTCACGAGCGTCGTCACGTCCGTCTTGTTGACGCCGCGCACGCTCGTCAATGCGCTGGTCATGTGGGCCATGTACGAGTCGTCGACGCGTTCGCGGATCAGGTCGGGCGGTTTGCGCTCGTAGAGCTTGTACGATTCGAGGTAGCGGCCGGCTTCTTGGGCGCTGTGAGACCAACAATGCACTCTAAGGAGAGTCAGCGCTCGACTCTATGGTCCGGAAGCTCTGCCGCTCGCGAGCCTGCGGTGCGATGAAAGCCTCACCTCCAGCAAGTCATGAGCGTGTAACCGTTGACGAGCGCGACCTTGGTCAGCTCCTTCATCGCGGCTGTGTGATTATCGGCGTCGCACTGGACGAGGATGATCCGGAGGTTGTAGTTCCCGCCGAGGTCGGCGATGCGCTGGTGGATGTATTCGGGATGGAGGAGGTGATAGCGGATCCTGAGGAGGAGGACACCGGTCAGCGCACAGAACAGAGTGTGGGGCGCGCGCGAAAAGGACCGGATATGAGCTCACGAGAGGTAGAGCACTCCGGCGGTGGCGCCGACTTGGTAGTCGCATTTGATGTCGCCGTACTCCCACGGGACTTGACGGATGTGGCCGATGACGGGGTTTCCTTTCTGTTCGGCGAGGGCGAAGCCCAAGCACACGAGAGTCAGCAATCAAAATACGTCTCGCTGGTTTGACCCGAACGGAGAGTGGCCTCTCGACGAACCTGCCTGGTGTTTACGAGGATCGAGTTCAAGACTGTCCGCCTGACGAGACCTGCGGGTCCTCCGACGCTGACAGCTGCACCCCCTGGCGCTGCACCGGCATTCGTTGACCCTGGCGTAGCTGCTGTCCCCTGTCGCTGTGTGGATCCAGTCGCCGTGTTGGGTGCTGTTACTGATGACCTGGCGGTGTTGACCGACGCGGCGGGTTGCTTGCCGCGAGCGACGGCAGACTGAGCAGTCGGGGCACCACTCGCGGGTCTCGTCGCCGTAGAGAAGGCGCTCGGTCGTCCGCCCGCAGCTCCTTGCGCGACTGCCGATGATGATGACGCTGCTGCTCCTGATGAGGACGAGGACGAGGTGGAAGGGGATGCTGTGACTCCGCCGCTGGTGCTAGGCGGACAGGATGGTCCAGGCTGGCTATTCATGCTGATCTGCGCTGCTAGAGTCGAGCGTCTGAGCCCCAGACTGCGTCTAGACTCTTGAGCGTCGACTCTTTCCAGGCGCGGAAGGCAGCCAGTTCTTGCTCCCGCTCTTTCTCCTCTCGCCACGTTCAGATCGCGCAGAGACAACTCTCTACAGCTCGGAAAATCGTCTGCGCTGCTCCCACGTCGACTCGCCGCTGTTTTCCTCGCCTCCGCGCTCATCCGCTCCAGCACCTGCTCGTCGCTGCCCCACTTGGCAGCGTACCCGTCACAGTCCCGCTCCTCGCATCTCGCGTCCGTACAAGCGCACACGATGGCACCGCCGACCCACCTCTTTGACCCCGTGGTCGATCCGCGACCCGACGGTGGAGACCTGCACGAGAACGGCGCCGCCATCTCCAAGCTGTTCCGCGAAGGCGGGCCGGGAACGATCGTCCTCCTCCGTCCAGGAAAGACCTATGTCCTCTACTCCCAGGTCGACCTCTCGCACCCCGGAACGACCCTCGCCACTGAGGGTTACCCCGAGTTCTCGACCGGCAAGCAAGCGATCCTCGAAACGCGCGGAGAGAAAGAAGCGGGAGCCGTTCGCCTCTTCCAACTCCCCCGTACGGCCCTCAAGCGAGTTCACGTCCGGGGTTGCAGGGGATGGGGACCGAAAGCTCCGACGCCCGAAGAGGCAGAGAGGTGGAAGAAGGAAGGTCGACTCGGTTGGATCGAAGGCGGAGGGGCTCTGATCTGGGCCGGAGGTCCCGAAGCGTACGAGCAGACGATCGAAGGCTGCAGGATTGAAGACCCGCGTGGATGGACCGGCGTCAGTCTCGCCTCCACTCTCTCTCTTACCGAGCGCGACCTCCGCTGAGTGTTGACAAGCTCTCCTTTCTCGTAGCTCCACCTCGTCGACTTTGCCCAGCGCTGCCGCGTCATCAACAACATTGTCGGGCCATGCGGACAACAGGGTGGGCTTCTTGTCCTCGCTACGATTTCTGTCGGCAACGCTGACCTGGTCGGGTGCAGCTCCTGGACCGTGGGCGGACGGACTCAGCATCGCAGGCAAAGACAGCATCGTGGTGAGCATGCGGTTCCATCCACCTTATACCGCGACGCGGGTCTTGAGACTGAATGGTATACATGCAGACCGGCAACACGATCTTTGACGCAACCGATGTAGGTCCCCTGGTCCTTGCGCCGTCGGAAGTGCGCTAATTTCCTCCCTCTTAGGGCGCCATCGTGCTCTTCTGCGCTCCCGGCACACTCTGCTCCGACAACACCGTCATTGCGCGCACTCGAAACTGTCTTGGCGCCATCAACATGTACGTCCCCTCTCCGTAGGCATCTCGGCACAAAAATTCGGGGCTGATTTTTCTCCTCTCGCGCGCGCGGCTGAATAGGGTCGACGACTTTCCATTCCAGCGCGACTACACCGAGACGCGAGTCATCTCCAACGTGATCCGTACCGAGGGTGCCTACTTCCGCGTGGCGATCGCGTGCGGTCCGACGAGCTGGAGTCCCTGGGGGCCTCACCACGTCCTCAACTTTAATGGCCAAGTCTTGCACAACACGATCGGTCCCGGCCAGTTTGGGTACGGCATTACGCTCTCGGGAGTCAAGAACTGGACCGTCCTTGGGAACGTAATCGCTGCGGGGACTCGCTTCGCCGGCTCGACGCGCGCGTTCTATCCCAACATCCTCAATTGCCCCCCTGCCGCTTTCGTCCGGAACTGGCTCGACCGAGGACGCGTCCAAGACAGTCAAGACCTCCAGCCGGACTTTATCGACGGCGAATTGCAGTGGGTGATTGGGATCGAGCCCGAAGTGGGCGACAAGCTCGAATATGAGCAAGGCCAAGTCTCGCTCGACGTGCGCGGTCATTCCCGGGCGGGAGAAGGGGGGATCGCGCTTCGAGATGCGAGGTGGGAAGTCTCGCCGGGGAGAGGGGGCCTCGTGCTTCGCAAAGTGGAGGGCCCGACCGATGCGTTCGGGATGGGCGAATACGGTCGCGGGAAAGTGCTGTGGTCGAGCAGAACTCCGCTCCTCGACAACGGCATCGGCCATCACCACGTTCATGAGCCCCAGCTCGATTTCCGCCTCGATGGGACTTTGACCCTCCGCACCGACCACGGGAACGGCCAAGTCCTCTGGGATCCCGTCTCCTACCTCGTCCCTTACCTCTCTCACCTTCCCTCTCCGCCTCCGCACGAGCCGATCCCCTCCGAACCTCAACCGCCCGAGAAGTGGCTCCCGCACGCGCGCCTCGTCCTGCAGAACAAGCAACCGTACCTCGAATTGCGCGAACGGTCGGGTTGCAACGTCGTCTATGCGACGGCGTACGAGTACTCGAATCAGGACGCGTGGAACCTCAAGGCCGGTCAGTGGATCGCGATCGCGCCGAAAGAGCTCCGAGGGACGGTGGACCCGCATCATCTGGACGAACAAGAGGCCGCAACGTCGTCGTCGGTGCCACCACCCGATTACGGTTCGGTTGGACCGCCGCCGATCCCTCCTCGACACGGCAGCAGCGGACACTTTTCCCGCTTCGTGCACGATCTCGGTACCTCGCTGCAGCAACGCACGTTCGGCGGCAGCGGAGGACCTCCTCCTCCTCCCATCCCTCCCCGTCCGGACGGCTCCTCCAACCCTCAACCACCACCACAGCCCGAAGAACAACAAAAGGCCCCAACCCCTCATCCCACCTTCCTCTACCTCAGTCCCGAAACGTGCCAGCTCTTCCTCCACTCGTCGCCGAACGGGCCGACCCGACCCGACCCAAGCGCGACGCATTGGTGTTCGGCGCCGGCACCGCCTGAATCTAACGCCAAGGACCCGTGGTTGACTTTCCAGGGGGACGGGAACGTGGTCATGTGTCAGTCTCTCATTCCCTCCCCCTCTTCCTTTCCGGAAGTGTCTCTGCCCACCCCGGAAGCTACTCGACACTGACTCCGCACATCACTCTCAGACTCGAGCGCCGGCGTCCTCTTTGCGAGCGGCACAAACGGCGACCGCGAGGCCAAGTTCCTCCGCCTCAAGGGCTTTGGCGAGGACAACGGGCCGTCGATCGAGCTCGTCGGCGTCGACGGACACAACGTCTGGTCGTCGAGATAAGCACACTTCAAACGTACGAGACTTGAGAACTCCGACAAGATGTGCGAAGACTTTGCTGGCGGGTCAGTTATTTCGCCATGGAGCGCTGTGTTTCGTACCTGTAGCAGCCACCCCCTCTGTAACCCTTGCGACTGTCCCGTGCAATTTGTCCCAGGTGATACGAACTATAATGCATTCAAGGAGAGATCAAGCAGTTGAGGGAGGAGATGTACCGAAAAGGCATGGCAAATGTCTGTGTGCCCACGCAAGGGGAGCACGGAGGAGGGAAGGAAAGAACCGGAGAGGAAAAGCAGAGCTCAAATAAAGGGGGGACATGGAAAGAAACGCGGACCCTTTAGACAACGAGAAAGAGAGAGTCGAGGGTGATCACGACGACCGGAAGCGTCGGATCGAGCACAGGAAAGGCACAGCCTGTTGATGATTCAGCGATTTGAACCGCAGCTCTTTTAGACGGCAGCGACAAAGAGAGCCGCCATAGCGGCGCCGACGATCCCGATCGCAGAAACGAGACCGCCGTTTGCCGTGAGCGACAACGATCCGGCGCCGCTCGACCCTCCGCCGGAGGAAGCCGCCGCTTGGGCGTTCGAACCCGTCGCGGAGGTGCGACTCGCGCTCGAAGTCGCCGACGAAGAGCTGCTCGACGACGAGGTGGACGTGGTTGACATGGCCGAGGAGGAGGAGGAGGCGCCGGACGAGGTGCTGCTGGCGGTGGCGGAGGTCGAGGTCGAGAGAGCCTGGGTGGTGGTCACGCCGAGCTGTTTGCCCATTGCGATGGCGGCGGCCTGAACGGCGTGGCACGAGGTGGTCGATGACGTCTCGTCCGTGTTGACGCAGCTGTGAACGGAGAAACCGGAGGAACGCACAGGTTAGCTGGCAATGCATGTCGCCGGCGCCCTGAACGAGGCCAGTTCTTCCGACTCACAAAACGGCCCCGAGGTAGCAAGGCGAGTAGGCATCTGACGCTCCAATATCGGCAAAGTAGTACGTCGCCGTGTTGTTGTCGACGTCAAAGGTAAAGTTGGGTCCGTTCGAACCGGCGGCGACGGTCTGGACGCCCGTGTCGAATCCGCCCGACGCCGAACACGGGCCGTTCAAACTGCCGTCGGTCTGGACGACGCGGTGGATCCCTTCGAGGAAGGTGAAGACGACCGTGTTGGCCGTGTTGACGTCGGCGATGGTGGTCCTGCGAGGGTGTAGGAACGCAATTTAGTTAGCGTCCGTCGTTCGTGGGCGGGGGACCTGGAGCCTCTGGGCTCAGGACCGCAAGAGGGCGCGCTCACCTGGAAGGGTCAAAGCCCAATCCGGGCTGACCAGTGCTCTGGTCCTTGCCGACTCCGACCTGCGCGAGTCGTCGCCGTCGCGTCGTCGAGCGGGAAGTGATTGGAATGTGAACATGTGGGGGCGAGGAGAAGGGCCAGCCAGGGGCGGTTTCAGGCAAGTAGCGGGTCAGGGGGAACAGTGAGAGAGCGGTATAGTCAGTCTCGATGCTCTACACTCACTGGCTGAGCTTGCAAAGGCGGCCGAGGCCGGAGAACAGGAGCCAGAGTGCGCACGCACCGTGTACTGGTACGCTGTGGCTGCGGGCAGGGCGCACGCGGCGAGGAGGACGCTGGCAGCAGCGATCGACTTGCGAGTGTGCGAAACCATGCTGCTCAGTGCTGCTCAGATCCGTGAGTGCAAAGGTGGAAACGAAGGCGGAGACAGGACGTCGAGAGCCAGGCTCAAGGTTGAGTGAACTTTAAGAGTGGGGAACTGAGGGGAGGCGCATACACGCAGAGTCTGCTGCCACGTGAAAGCTCGACCTCGGCGATCGCCCGCAGCTCTCGATCACTTTTTTTCTCGCGGGCATGACACGCTCTTCGCTCTCGCTCTCTCTCTCTCTTCTCCCATACACACGCTTGCAAGTGACACTCGCTGCACCATATCATACACACCATGTCGAAGAACGCAATGCCCACGCAGGACCACGAGCAGCCGCCCAAACCCGCAGACCAACCCAAGCGCACTCAGGCTTGGCGGGCCAACGCTCGCGGCCTCGGCAAGGGCGACGACGCCCCCGGAGTGTCGAACTACACCCTTTGTCAGGCGTTCGAGTGGCATACCGAGGGCGGCGGCAAGCACTGGAACTGGCTCAAGGAAAAGGCGCCCGAGTTCGCCGAGATGGGCATCACAGCCGTCTGGATCCCGCCTCCGTACAAGTGCGACACCAAAGACTCGACCGGATACTCGCCGTACGACCTCTGGGACCTCGGCGAGTTCGACCAGAAGGGCTCGGTCGCGACAAAGTACGGCACTAAGCAGGAACTCCTCGACGCCATCAAGGCCCTCAAGGAGAACGGTGCGTAGGCGTCTCAGAGAACACGCATATTCGGCCTCGCTTGCTGACATGACCCTTACCTACCATCAGGTATCCTCGTCTACATCGGTGCGTGGCGGCAGCATCCGCTACGGGTTGCCCCCGTTCCCGTTCACTAGCACTGACGCAAGATTTTTTCCGTATTCCCACACAAACAGACGCCGTTCTCAACCACAAGGCCGGCGCCGACCGCGCAGAGACCTTCAAGGTCGTCAAGGTCGACGAGGAGGACCGCACCAAGGTTATCTCGGAGCCGGTGCGTTTCTCGAAATTCTCGTCCCGGCATGCTGGTCAACGCTGACATGCCGATCGCTCCTCGTCCCGCACCAACAGTTCGACATTGAAGGCTGGACCGCCTTCGACTTTGAAGGCCGAGGCGACAAGTACTCGCCGATGAAGTGGACTTTCGAACACTTCGTGCGTCAAGCGTCTGCTTCGCCTGGGCAACATGTCCCAGTGTCACCGGCATACGCTCGGGCGATGCTTACTGACGCCCAGTGACTCACGTACAACTATCAATTTGCAGAACGGCGTCGACTACGACAACAAGACCCAGGAAAGCGCCATCTACAAGATCCTCGGCGACAACAAGGGCTGGAACAAGAACGTCGACGGCTCCGAAAAGGGCGTCTTTGACTACCTCATGAGCGCCAACATTGACGTCTCGCACCCGATCGTGCGCGAGGAGTTGATCAACTGGGGCAAGTGGATCATCCGCGAGACGGGCGCCGACGGGTTCCGGTTCGACGCGGTCCGGCACATTGACGAAAAGTTCCTGTCCGAGTTTGTCCGCGCGGTCCGCGAGGACCAGGACAACGTGAGCCATCCTTTTTGCCAAGTTCGATTCATCTGCGGACAAGAGAACGGAGGACTGACCCTTGTTTTCCTTCCTCGTTTCCCCCCAGCCCGATCTCTTCGTGAGTAGAGCATATTCTCAAGCTCCCCGCTGGCGATGTCCAGAGACTGACCCCTCCGCTTCTCTCCAGTGCGTTGGCGAGTTCTGGATGCAGGACCTCGACGTCATCAACGGCTACCTCGACAAGTTCCCCGAGCAGTTCTCGTGCTTCGACGCCCCGTTGCACGACAACTTTTACCAAGCCGGGATGCAGAACGAGGAGTACGACTTGACCAAGATCTTTGACGGCACGCTCGTCCAGACGAGGCCGACCGACGCCGTCACGATTGTTGCCAACCACGAGTAAGGCCTCCTCTCCTCGCCGTCCTCTGGACGTGCGCGCAGCTTATTCGGGTACCTTGCCGTGTTAACGTCGGACTCTTCCCTTCCGCCCACGCAGTACCCAACCTGGTCAGACGTGCGAGGCTCCCGTTGGCGCTTGGTTCGCCCCGCTTGCCTACTCCCTGATCATGCTCCGCGGAGACGGCGTAAGTGTTCGACTCTCGAGTTTCTAGTCGCTGCCAGTTGATCTCTCGAACCTAGAATGCTTACGCACTCTTCTTTTTCGCACTCACCAGTACCCCTCGGTATTCCTCGGCGACCTCGTCGGCTGCAAGTCCGACCCGCCTGTCGAGCCGATCAACCAGCTCGCAGACTTTATCCGCGCCCGCAAGTGGTTCGCATGTACGTGTGCTCGTTATCCCACGATACCTTGACGAGTAGCCATTGACGTTTCTTCGCAATCTTAGACGGACCGACACGCGACTACTGGGACCACCGCAACTGCATCGGCTGGGTCCGCGAGGGAGACGAGAACCACGATGGCTGCGCCGTCGTCATGTGCAACGGTGAGCCTTTTGTGTCTTTCATCCCATGGTTGTGATCTCGATCTCACCTATCTTGGGTGCGTAGGTACCGAGGACGGCACCAAGAGGATGCAGATCCAGGGTAACGACGAGCACAAGGGCGAGGAATGGATCGACGTCCTCGGCTGGAGCGCTGACAAGACGATCACCATCGGCGACGACGTGAGTCCACCTCCTGACACATGAACTCTGTACCCAAGCAACTAACGCTTTCGAACTCGAAACAGGGCTGGGCGGACTTTACTTGCCCGTCCAAGAGCGTCAGCATCTGGGTCAAAAAGGGAGCTCGCGGCCTCGAGCACTTCAAGAACGCGCCCAAGCAGGAATAGAATAGAGTAGAATAGAAGGGATACCCAAAGGCACGAGCGACGGGTGAACTTCCGCCCCTTGGTTCAAGGCCTTCACTTAGATAGACTCTTCGCGCAAACCGCAAACCGCAATGAATGGACACTTGAATTGGACTCTCTCCGCGCTTGTTCCGAGATCCGGCGATCCTGGCACAGAACACATGGCCCGTGCAATTCCATAGATGGTATATGATTACGCCGTCACAGCCGGGGGCGTCATCGGTCCGCAACACAATCCCTTGTCCTCGACGACCGCCGCACCCTTGACGATCCCCGCCTGCTCCGACGCCGCCGCGCTTTGAGCATCGAGCTTGGCCTCCTCGGCGCCGCAACACCGTGACCAACGTCCGGTCTTGCTCTCGTAGCCGTCTCGCCACCCCTCGGGCAAGAGTTCCGGCGCGGCTCGCTCGCCGCGCTCGATCTCGTCGAGGGCTTTGATGAGGTCGTAGTTGATCTCCTGCGAGACGACCGAGTCGTGCTTGTAGGCCGGGTGCGACTGGACGAACCTCCGCATGTAGGTCGCGAGCGTGATCAGAGAGCCTGAAAGCGTGCGGGGGGTCAGTCTCTTCAGTCCTCAGGTGTCCAGGCTCGCAAAATCAAAGAACTCACCGTCTGCGCGTCTTCGGACGAGCTCGAGACTGCGGTCGATCCCCTTCCGAACCTCCTCGCTCACTTTGCCTTCCTTCTCGAGGCCGTCGAGGTAGATCCGCACGACGCCGATCAGACCGGGGAAGTTTCGTTCCGGTGCGCCGTTGACGATCTCGTTGATGGTGAACTCGTCATACTCGTCCTCGACCGGCCCAGTCGGGACCGATTCGGACGACAAGTCCGGCGACGGGACGCGTGAAGGTCGGTGCGAAGAGCAGGACGATTCGCACCGCGACGGCTCGCGCGCGTGCGAGCCACCACCACCGAAGCCGTTCGGAGCGCCTGGGGACCTCGGTTGCCGAGGGGAGATGTCCTCGCCAGCGGTGGGCAGCGAGGAGGACAGCGCGTCGAGAGAAGGGTCGCAAGGGTGTCCCGGTTTCGGGTCAAAGAGGTTCTTCCGGAAGTAGAACTTTTGCGTGTTGATGGCGTCTCGTCGGTGAGCGCGGTGCATGTTCTCGTCGACCTGCAAGAGGTGAGACCGTTCCATCAGTCCCCTGGCATTCTTAATTCGAGGAACTGGGAGGCTCACCTTCGAGATAGGGAGGTAAAAGTTCAGGCCGAGGCTCATGATTGCGCGAGTAAGCAAGACGATAAAGACCGAGAACGCGGCGTTCTCGTAGTCGGTCAGCTGGACTTCCATCGAGCGGAACTCGACCCGCCAGCCGATCGGCGAACCAGGCGGAGGCGGCTTGAACCGCACCGTCTGCCAGTTGGTCGATTGGATGTTCTGTGCGGATTCGACGCGGAGTGCCATCAGCGCCCAGCTCTAGGAGCTTTCCGAACTCACAGCCGCGTGGGCCTGAAAACCACGTTCAGATAGCGCACCTCAAAGTGGTCAGAGCTCTTCTCGTCGTCCTGGCAAAGCGTCTCCTCAAAGATGACAATCGGGTCGCGAATAAACAAGTGCGCAAAGTGCGTCGCGAGGCGCTCGTCCATCCCCCGCTCGATGAGGTGGTCTCGGATCTTGGGATCGATCGGCATGTCGTTGTCGTTGTATTCGGGCCGGTTCGACGGGGTGTCGGCGATGTAGCAGTCGACGGAATCGTAGCGAGATTTCGGAATCACGAAGCGGTCGTGTTGCAGCGGCTATGCCGTCCCGAGAGCAAGCGTCAACGACGCTCGTTCGGTACAGCACCTCGGGTACGGAAACGAAGGCGCACCTTGATACCTCGTTCTTCCGGTGTCCGGTCATCCACGCTGCCAGCGATCACGTCCCAGCGGCAGTCAACGTCCGAAAGCCAGCCACGGAAGATGGGAGCCGCCGCAGAAAGTGCGAGCTAAGAAAAGGCAGACATCGTTGAGACTTAGCGACCAGACACCTCAACGACGGAAGAAGAAGAAAGATGAGAAAGAGACAACGCACCATGATGGGTCCGACGGGCACGAACGCGTCGTACATCCTCCTCGCCTCGCCGACCGAACAAGCCTGGAACGTGATCTGCAAGCAGCAGCAGCCCATCCCGAAGCCCATCGCGTCCATGTAGATGTGGTCGTCGAGCGCGGCGCCCTCCCTCGCGTTCGCGTCTTCGGGCCAGAGGTTGCGGTCGCGCGGGACGGTCGGGTCGACGAACGGGCGAGGGGTGTTTTCGTCAAAGAAGATGGGCATGTTGATCGCCACCTTGGAACCTCGTCGTCTTCGGATGTTGGCAGTCAAAGTCCTGTGCGTGCGGGCGATGGGAAGAGAGGTGAGCCTACCGACCGCGGCATTTTCCTCTCGACAGGGGCAAGCAACGCACGGGAATCGGACATGTTGGTTCGTGACCTCGTCCGGCAAGAACAAACTCCGAGCAACCCCACCTCCGGGAGGGTAGTACGGGTCGGTAAAGACGCCGGGAGCGCCGAGTCGCGGGAAAGAGGTCAAAGTCAAGGGCACTTCGTGCGACTTCATCCGCGATTTCGCGAGTTTGCGACTGTGCCCGGAGAGAATAGGGTCTAGCTGTCAGCGAGTCTCTTCCTTTCTCGGAGAGGTCTCGACCGCGAGCAGAGCGCAATCAGATTTCCGACGCACCGGAACCGCATGTTGCCCTCGACGAGCAGCAAGTCGTCCAAAGTCGCGCCGTACGGAGCTCCAGGGGTCGACTCGAGCATGTAACGGCCGTATTCGGGATGGAAGACGGGAATGCAGGCGCTGATGGAGGACATGGCTCATGTCAGCCTCGGACAGCAGACGGGAGAGAGAAAATACCCGAGCGAGAGCAAAAACAAAAACGCAACTCGTTGTTCTTCTGCGGGGTCTTGCCGTCCTCCATGACTTTGGCGCCGACGTCTTCTCCCTCAGCGTTCCCATTCCCGACGACGGGCGACTCTTCCCGACTCGGAGTTCGCCTGCGCTCGTCCGCGTCGGCCTGGAGGTCTTGCAAGATTTCCGTCTGACGGAGCGAGAGGCGCGCGTTCTTGTGCTCGTCGTCGTACGAGATGACGATGTACTCGATCTGCGCGAGATTTGCCGTACGTAATGCGTCGTATCATTTTTTTCGAGAAAGGGTGGTGGTGGAAGAGCAAGGGGTTGACGTGCAAGATGCAGCGAGGACGGTTAGCCGCGGTTCCTTTCGATTTCCCCATGTGCGAGCCTCCCCCCTTCCCCAGTGCGTCTCAGCTGAGGCTTTCACACTCCCGTGTTCTCTTGCCCATACTTCCGAGACAGGGCCGCGATCCCAGAGCGCGCCCATCCATCCCTCGCGATCCCTCGCTTCTTCCGATTCCATCAAGAGGTCAAGGTCCAAGAAAGGAGGGGGGTGGGGACTGACCTCATCTCCCCAGAGCAAGCGATCGCCCGTGCGGTCCTTGAGGTTGTGCCAGATATGGAGGAGTTGCTCGATCCCGTGTTCGCGGACATAGTCGGCGTGCTGCTTCGCCTCGGACCACGGCAGCGGAGTGCCGAGCGCGAGCAAGCCCATCGGTTCAGGGCTTTTCGAAGTGCTGTCTTTTGCGTGTTGGTGTGTCGAGTCTTGTAGAGAGGGAGACTGGCGGGCGGCAGCTTGTTACTCCGATCTCGGATGTCGCAGGGCGAAGTGAGTGAAGTGCTGCTTTCAAGACCGGGCGTCGACGGGTTTCGGTCTCCGAGTTTGCTCCGTGTAGTGGACCCGAGCTCTAGTCGTCTAAGAGAGAAGAACGCTGTTCGCTTCAGGCTGCCCTGGTCGTTGGAGCGAGTCTTGCCGAGACGAGAATTTTGATTCGGCCGATGGCGTGAGCGGAGCGAGATGGGCTCAAATCAAGTGGAGCGGGCGATTCGAGAGCACACCACCAGAGTCGAGTGCTGCGGCAGGGCGATAGCCGATCGTTAACCGAGTGAGCTCTCTCTCTTGCACTCGGATAGCTTGTACAGAGGAAAGGGCGAGAGGATGTACTGTAACACCGCGAGGCCGATCGAGGCCAGCGATGGTGCTGACAGAAGCAAGGCAAGAAAACTTTCCTCGACCGGCGAGCCGCTGCCGACCGGATGAACCGCGGTCCCGTCCCGTCCGTACACTCTCCTTATACCAAGTTAGCTACTAGCACTCCATCAGCTAGGAGAAAGAATTCGGGCGAAATCGTTCATTTCCTGCAAAGTACAACAACGACCACCCGCGCTCGATCCCGGACCGATATAATCGCCCGATGTTGAGCACACGAGAGCTGCCCCGGCCGGCTCTATCGCTGAGCCATAAAGTCGGCGCCAAACATCTCCATCTCTTTGCGGCGTTCCTCCTCTCGCGGGCTGTGAACGACGGGAAAAAAACGGCCATGGTCAGTCAGTCAATGTCCAGGCGAAAACTTCCCCCCATCTTCCAGAGGGCGCCACAGCTGAGTTGTTCCGCAACTCCAGCGCCCCCTCTCGAGCAGAGGAAGGTAGACAAAGGGGACTCACTCGGGATTCTCTTTGCGTTCCTGCCGTTGCTGGCGCTGCAACTCGCGCAAGAGTGGCCTCGACGGATGCCTCAAGTGCATAAAGCTAAGTCGCCGGGGGGATGCAATCGATCAGCACGGTTTCTTCTCACATGAGCACCGTCTCCGCGCGCGCGGCAACCGCACGCCGCTGCACGCCACTGCAGAGGAAGGGGAAACGAAGCAAAGAGAAAGAGGACGTACTTGCAGAATCCGCCGCGGTCGCATTGTCCGAGGTCGTTTTGCCGGCAGCATGCCTCGCGGAAGTCGGTAACGGGGGACAATTCGGCGTACAAGGGACGGCCTGCCGACGCGCGACGAACATTGGCAAGTGAAAAGAAAAAAAAAGTCAGCCTCGGAGCCGACAGCACTCCACTCGCGCCAGGATAGAACAGCGCCGCAGCTGTCCGATCCAGATAGACCCGAGAAAACCCTAGGAGAGAGGCCCGGGGACTGACCGGCATACCAGCGCTTGTTGAGTTCCTCGACCGCCCGCTGGGCCTCGTCCTCCCAGTCGAACCGCGCATAGACATTCCCGATCAGGTGGTCTCCGACGTTGTCGCACACGTGCATCTCGAGCAAGTTGCCATACTTGACCAGTTCGCAGTACGCGTCCTCGTCTACGTGTTCCGAAGCAAGAGCGAGAGAGGGACGGGGTCAGTCACAGCGAGAAAGAGAGAGAGAGAGGGAAGGAAGGCGGGCCTCACAGAACTTGTCAAACTGCTCCTGGGTTTCGGCCTCGCTCAACTGACTGGCGGGGTTCGGGTCCAAAGGCGGTGCGTCTTTCGGTCGCAAGTGCGGGTTCGACGTCGAGCCCTGAACGTGAGCCGGGTTCTGCGGGTGAGATTGTCTCGTCTCGTCAGCTTTCGGAGAAAACGCTCCCCTAGAGAGAGAGGTGCTTACCTGGTACATGTTGAGGATGACGATGGTCTGCGAGTACTGGGGCTTGATGTGCTTGCGGGAGCAACGTTCTCCGTGTCGGCAAGCGCCAATCTTGAGGTAGCTGCAGGCGGGTGTCGCTCGCGTGGTCAGCGACGGAAAGGGGGTCAACACGCTCCAGAGTCGAAAGGAGAGAGAACGCACAAGCTGCAGTTGACCTTGTCCTGCTCGGATCCGTCTGTAGACGCGCGCCGGTAGTCAGGTCAGTGAACCGCTTCCACAAGGGACGAGCACCAAGACGAAGGTCCGCAGCGACCCGGTGTGGCGTGTAGTGGGTGCTTACAGATTGCCGCCAAGTGAGAAGCGCCGCCTCCATAGTGACTGGAGACGGGGGATGTCATCAGGTCAGGTCAGCGAACGGGTGGCGATTCGTGGCCTCCTCTGCCCAGAGAAGGACAGGACGTACGCCATGATAGAGAGAGTGTGATTTCCTGCGTAGTACAACAAGCTGGCTTCAGACAAAAGAGAGAGAGAGTCAGGCGTAAGAGCGAGAGAGAGACAGAGAGCGAGTTCGTCCTTTCACTCTCACCACACACACGCGAGTCTAGCTATAGCGGGAACTATTCTGGAGAATGATCGCGCGAGACTGCGCTACGGCTGCGCACCTCGTCCGCCTGCTCGACTCGCTCTCGTCCTCTCCATCCCCACCTCCGTACCTCGCCCTCTTGAACTACGCTGCAGTACGCACACGCACCCTTCCCTTGTCCTCCACGCCGTACTCAAGCTATTCATCTCCACAGACTGCCAGGCAGGCGAGAAAAGTCCTCGACCGTCTCCTCCTCGGCCTCAACGACAACGACGACGACAGCCAGCACAGGTACAGTCACCCCGCCACTCTGGGTCCCAAGGACTTGCACGCTGGATCCCTGATGCTCCTCCTTCACCATAGAACCCTGCTGCTCGACCTCGACACCCGCTTGTCCGCCGCGGAGCAACAACTCGCTCGACTCGCACCCGCCCAGTCTGGCTCCTCCTCCTCAACTCTGCTCTCGGTATGCGCTCACTCACTCCCTCGTACCGAGACAGCATTCACTGACTCGATTTCCCACGGACCAGCCACCGGCCGAGACGATCCGAGCCTACCGCGACTCGGACCCGCTCCTCGCGTCCCTCGCCGACCTCGCCGACCTCGCCGTCCTCCCATCGCAGCCGCCGCCTCCGCCTCCGCCTCTCCGAGCATCCTCTCCTCGCCGCAAGTCGTCGTCGTCGTCGTCGTCGTCAAGTACGGACCCCCGCACAAAGGATAACCTGCTCCTTGCCACCGCCGCCGATTCAAACTCGCTCGAGAGTGCCAGCAGTCAACGCAATGAAGACGCCGCCAGGAACCGTACGACGGAACCCTCAAAACCCTCCGCGGCCGATCTTCGCGCCGCGTCCGCGCTGGTCGATCGACCGCCGCCGCCGACCCCCGCAACACAACCACCTCCCACCCGACCCATCCTCGCTTCCTCCAACCCGGGCGCCTCATCCTCATCCTCCTCATCTTCGCTCAATCCATCTCTGACGACCGCCCGCCCTCGTCGTCCTCAACAACAACCTACCACTCTCGCAAACTCGAATCCCAGCGGAATCGGTACCGGAACTGGACTTGCGACGAATGCGCGTTTGCGCGACAACGAGGAGGAGGAGAAGAAACCGCCGGTTCCGGCTTATTTGGCGGCCAAACGAGCCCGTGCAGCAGCAGCAGCCAAGAAGAAGGAGAAGGAAAAGCTCGCCGCCTCCGCCGCCTCCGACTCTGAGAAAGCTCTCGCGGATGAGCTCGCAGCGGATGATGATGATGATCCCGACGACGACGCGGCGGTCATCAAGAAATTGGACGACTTGATCCCTGCCGATTCGACTCCCGTCGGCGCCGCGGGCAACGACCTCCTCGGCCAACACCACGCGCTCCAAACCTCTCTCCTCTCCTCGCTGACCTCGCTCTCCGGCGCGCTGAAACAATCGACCCTCTCGTTCTCGGACAACCTCGCCAAGGACAAGGAAGTCGTCACGCGCGCGCAGGAACAACTCGAGCAGAGTGAACAGGGGATGAAGAAGCAGCAAGGGAGGTTGAAGGACGTGAGGGGAAAGAGTAGAGGGACGACGTATTGGACGTTGGGGTTGCTCGCGATCGTGTTCATGCTCTGGTTCCTCACTTTCTTGCTCATCAAAGTCACGTAGCCCTCTCCCTTCCCTTGGTAACGCACTTCCCCAATTCAAACGAGCGCGGGCGAATGAGACAACGGTAGTTTTTGCATGCAGGTGTGTGCTGAGGGGGTGGCTGAGGGTGAAAGAAAAGACGGATGGCAGGAAGAAAGGAAAGGGGAAAAGAGAGGCCTCGGCATATGCTCACGACGACGACAACGGAAGAAGCGGGTAGGTACACATGAAGTTGTTACCAGAACAAACAGACTTAGGCGCGCGCGCGCGTTCGTTTTTGGCCGTCGAGTTCCGCTCTCTTGTTCGCTGGCCAGCTCCTCCTCCTCCTCCTCCTTCTCATCCTTCTTACGCACGAGCAGCGCGACGAGCGGCACGAGTCGTCGCCTGGAAACCAGTCTTGATACCGGCGACGGACCGCGTCGATCCGCACGACGAGCACGTCATGAAGAAGAGTCGGTTGTCCTTGGTCAGGGTCGTGTCCGGCGACTTGCACGTCTTGCACTGTTACAGAGAGGGAGTATCGAGTGAGTCCCAGACCCGAGCTAGGTGACCACCGGGTCGCCTTCCCGGCGGACGACGGTGGAAGCACGGAATATGGCGGAGCGCGAGAACTCACAGTAACGTATTCGATGATGTATCGCCGGAGAACGTTCTCGATTTGCTCTGTCGGGAAGCGATCCTGAGTCAGACAAAAGGTCTCACAAGTTGACGCAAGGAAACGGGACACCAAAACGACTCACTCTGCTGGAACCGACCCTTGATGACGAGCTGCGCCGATCCATCGACGGAACCGTTGGTACCGAGTTCGGCAAACAGGAACTGAATGACGTGTTCGGGCTGACGGTGCATGCGCTTGCAGATGTCGGCAATGTTGGCAAACACGGACCGCTTCGAACCTTCGCGGAACAGCTGCGGCGGCGGGATCGTGTACTTCTTCTTGTTCGAACCGCCCGACAGGGACGGGTGCGACTGGTACAGGAGCGAGTAGAAGCGGCCGAGGAGCTGTGAGGCGGATTCGCAAAGAGTCAGAAACAAGGGGAACAAGACGGAAGTTGACCGTGACGACTGACCTCGGTGTAGGTATAGTCTCGGTCTTCGGTGAGCCAGGCCTTGGCGTTGGCTGCCGCCTCTGCCTTGCTCGCCCGCGAGTCGTCATGGTCGTCCTTGCCGAACGGGTCCTCGCCCTCGACCGGCTCGTCCTCCTCGTCGTCGTTCTCCTCCGCGCCCTCGTCGTCCGAACCAGCCGGCGTCGGCTTCTTCAAGATCGACTTGGGTTCGTCTTGCGTCGCCTCTGCCTCGGCGAGCTCCTTCTCGAACGCGTCGAGGTCGAACGCCTTCTTGGAACTCTTTTTCCGCTTCTTCTTCAAGTCGGCAAATTCGTCCATGCCGCTCGCGTCGACGGCCGTCACTTCTTCGGTCGGCTGCTCGTCGTCGACCTCGTTGCCGAGGTTGTCGACGCGCTTTTTACTCTTGGGCTTCGAGTCTTCGAGGTCGGCCGCGTCCTCAACGTCCGAGTCGATCCGGACCGACTTCTTCTTCTTCTTCTTGATCGAAGAAAAGTCGAGCTCGCCGTCCGAGTCGGCGTCGGCCGGAGTCGGCGCAGCGGCGAGGTTGGCGGCGGCGCCCGAGCCCGAGACCGAAGTGGCGTCGTTGGAAGGGGCGGCGGCGGCAGGCGCGTCGACGTCGAGCTCGTCGAGGTTGACAGCTGCCTTCTTCGAGCCCTTCTTCTTCTTTTTCATGCCGGCAAAGATGTCGTCGACGGGAGGGTCAATGTCGGCCATGCTGGGCAGAGTCCGAACCGGGAGTGTTGTAAGTGGGGTGAGCGAAGAGTCCTTCTGCGCGCACAGGGCCAAAGGTGTCAATCATGGTAGCCCTTGCAGTGGACTGTGGGTGCTGTAGTGTTGCCCGACACGGGACCTCCACCCTCCTCGAAAGCAGCACTCCCGGTGGCTTTGAGTATCGGGCAGGCGAGGAGGTCGGCTTGGCGAGCAATCTCGACTAGCCCTGACGCATCGTGACTCGCTCGGCAGCACTCAACGCCGCCCCCCTGAAACCCAATTCGCCTGCTGCTGACATCGGAGGTTGCGAAGTGACACAGGCAGGTCTCGGTTGCCGCCTTGAACCCATAGCCCCACGCCGATCCCATGTGACCGTCTGCAGTCCTGTCTAGGAGTACGGCGTTCCCCGTCCCGACGGTGATGGCCCGACGCGGTGGTTGAGGCGGTGCGGGTGCGAGAAGCGTGGTCGAGTCGAGTCGAGTCGGTGGTTGCTGAGACCGTGCGCAGGGCAACACTTGGACTCACGCGCTATGTACTGCTTTCTCAAGTACTCGTCAAAGGTCACTCGTCAGGCGGTGTGGTGGCCGACGTCGAGAGCCAGTCGACTCGTCGCGCGCACGACGAGCTCGCGACGACTTTGACTCGGCGACATCAAACTCTCCCTTTTACAGCACTCGTGTAACCTGATGATGGATGCTCCGACAGCCTCGAACCTCTTGAGCGACAGCCCGCCTCTCCCTGCATTGCTCTGCGCTGCTCCGGACTCTTCACCGCCACCCAGGGCCAACCTCTGAAGCCACCGCTTGGGCAAGCGGCCGATGCTTGCACACGCTAGAACACCAAAAGCCGTTGCCAGAAGACACATTCCATGCTGCGGGCAGCTTACCAAGGCCGGAAAGGGATAGATCGATGGGAGGAGCGGGGGGAGACCGGCTCATTGGATCACTCTTCCAGCTCGGCCTTGGCCTCCTTGCCGTACTGCTTCGAGTCCCGCTCAAACTGGAGCTTGTCCTGCTTCTCGCCGCGCAAATCGGCGAGCTCGGCCCGCATCGCGAGCAGCTCCTTCTTGACCTCGAGGATCTGTGAGATCGAAATTCCAAGCGACGAAGAAAGCGTCGGTCAGTTTGCCCTTGGCTGGAGTGAACGTGCCCACGCGGGCGGGCGGACTCGAACTCACCTGGTAGAGGCACTCGCCGACGGGACTCCGTTGCAGATCCTGATGGGCCCAGACAATCATCAGTACCTCAGCTCGCGCTCTTCAAGTGTGGGAAAGCGACGTACTGGCATGCGCTTCTTCAACTCTTCAAACTTGACCTTGGAGATCTCGGCGCCTTCGCGTTCCTCCTCAGCCGGCTTCGGGTCCTCCTCCGTTTCTTGGTAGTCGTCCGGTTCGCACACGAGCGCGTTCAGATCGTTGCGGGAAACCGGCGAGATCTGCGATTCGTAAATAGCGATACAGAGCCTGATCGGATTCACGCCCTCCGCGGTCAGCACTTCCTCGGCAGCCACGTTTCTTGAGAGATGGCTCACGCACATGGGGATAAAGAACAGGAACGTCATGAGGACGCGGTTGATCTGCGCATACGTCTGTTTCGACACGACAAACTCCAACGGGAGGATAGTGAGCTCGACCAGCTGTGTGGCTCAAACGTGTCCTGTCAGTTCCATGTTGCACTATCTCGAGCGCAACGGATCGAACTTGCGTTGAAAGGTGCCGGGTAGAGGTACTGGTCCGGAGCACGGATGGACGCGACGGTCTTGCTCGCAAAGAAGGCGAGGAACGTCTCCTCGCTCTCGTCGACGCAGTCCTCGTCTGGGAGTCGCGTAAGTGGCCTTGTCAGGAGTGTCTTTCAGATTAACGGGATTTGTGAGAGAACGAGAGGGGCGGAACACGCACACGCCGACGAGAACAAGGCGACGAGGACGTTGAGGAGGATGACAATTGTCGCGACCGACCATGCGTAGTATAGGATCAACCCGAACGGATAAGCCGATTCGAGTTCGTCGTAGTAGTCAAAGTTCGGCGAGCTGTAGGAGAGCCGTTTCTGTTAGCAACCAGCGAGCGAGTTTACCCGGGGGTCCTCGATGTGAGCGGTGTCCGCGGCAATGCACCTACCCGAGAACAGCCTGGATGAGGGTGTTGATGACAGCGCGAGTCGAGTCGCGCTTCTCGTCGGCGACGTCGAGCCCAGTCAAGGCTTGTCCGAATCCGATCGCAAAGATCACGAGCAGGACGCAGAAGACGGCCGATTCCTGCAGTCACCGCGGACGTCAGTCTCCTCTCGTCAACGCCACAAGAGTAGTCAGGCTCCCTCTCACCTTGAGCATGCGCCAAACGACGATCTGCATGACACCGAAGAAACGGAAAAGGTCGAAGACGGTGAGAAGTTTGGCCCAGACCAGCGGCGCTGCCATCGAGAGCCATTCTGTGGATATAGATGGGTCAATGTCGCGGACTTAGTCGAGCGTGTCAACACCTCAAGGCGCTCGCATAATTGCAGCGGCAGTGCGACGTGAAACACCGCGATGCGACGAAACGAAGCCGCGACAACTTACGGAAAGCGAGTTGTCGGTACCGGCTCTGTTTCTCCTCATCGTGAGTGCCGAGGTCGAAGCACCGGAACCTGAAAGCCAGAACATGCACCGAGTGAGCGACGGCCTTGCGAAGGCGCGAGAGCGAGCTGCAGAAGAAAGACCGCACACGAAAGCGACGGCAGCGAGTGAGTAGATGAGCCAGTTGACGATCTGCCAGACCGAGATCGTGGCGTAAATGCCGATCTTGTAAATCTGCACGTACGAAAACAGATATCAGCTTCGCCGCCTCCAGCTTGCAACGAGCACAGGCAGGAAAGGCGCACCTTGACCAGATCCTCGACGAGATAGCCCAACAGTTGAGTGTAGAGAATGATGTCTTCAGGACCGAAACCGCGGTCCGGGGTCTGAATCGCGAGCGTGTAGCAAACGAGGAACAGGATCCACAGGCCGACTCGGAAGAAGAACTGGTACCTCGGCACGGCGATACGCTGCGGGTCAAAGTGCCACCAGAACGATTGTTGCTCGGGACGGATCTTGAAGACTGCAGTGCGATGCATATCAGTACCGAATCTGCATTCCGAGAAGGTTTGCTGGGTCTCACGCTCGTATTCGATGTTGCCGTCAGGTTGCTGCTTCTGGACGAGGAGACCTTTCCAGACGGCAAAGACGCAGCGCTGCGCCTCGTTCGACGACAGGAAGTACGTCGCGCGCTGGTCGACCGCGCTTTCGAGGGCCGACGTCGGAAGGCTTTCGTCCCCGTCGCTTTCGATCACGGTGTACCGCTTCGAGAGGAGTGCGTACTGCTCCTCCATCGGTGTACGCTGGACGATCCGCCTCGCGATAGCTTCACAGGCGACTTTGCGACAGGTGTTTTCGTCTGAATCGGCGGGGTTGCTCGCAGCTTGACGAGCAAAGAACCTGCGCGCCTCGAGCAAGGCGAAGGGGACGGCGGGGGCAAAGTCGCCGGCGATCTGACTGTATGCTTTGACGACATCTTTGGTGATGATCGACGAAGTCGGCGAGCGGATCTCGTCTGCGTCGCGGGCCGGTACGCTGATCAGTGGGGTGTCCGTCCCGCGCCTAGAGATGACGGCTGCGTCACGCACCGAGGTCTACTTCAATCGGGATGAGCTCGAGGGTGAGGGCTTGGATCCTGGTGATTATACGCGTGACCGTCTTCGGGTGGAAGTGATGGCCATGTTGCTCGATGAAAGAGTCGAACGCGGATGCGGTCGCGTCCTCGGCGTCTGACCTGCTCGACTGGAGGAGGAGCTGCCTGCTCTCGTCGCCGGCCATGTCTGACTTGGACGTCTAAGACGGGCGAGTACCGTACAGCTGTGTTCGCTGACCGACGAAGCTTGCTCGATCAAAGCGGAGCAGCGTCATTTTCGACGAGCCGACTCGCGAGCAATGTGGGGGCGCTGCGGGCTCAAGCTCGTTCTCGATTTTCAGCATAGCGCACACCTTCGGCGAGATTGATCATGGTATGCACAGACACACAGCGGAACTACAATTTGGTCGATTTGTCAACGGAAATACTCCGGACTCGTTTCGGGAGCTCCCGCGTTACTTCTTCTCGCGCTGTCCGTACGCCTTGGTGGCATAGTCGCCGTTCTCGACGATGACGTTCGCGGGGAGCTGAGCCTTGCCGTTCAACCAGTTGTCGAGAATGCTGATCGCGCCGTTCGCGTAGCGGATCTGGGCGTCTGTGCGCAGCAATGACGAGGTGGATGAGCGTTCAGCATAGCGACGGAGCATAGCCGCGCCTTGAAAGCAGCAAAGACCGTGCGCAGACGACGGCAAAACTCACCGAGCGTCGTGCCCGAGTAATGCGCGACCATGGCGTTGCCGCCGCCGGACTTCGGGTTGCGCATCGAACGCCACGGGTGGTCCGCCGGAGCCGGCTGCTTCGGCCAAACGTCTCCGCCGCTGAGGACATAGCCTGACGTCAGCAGCGTGTCCCATGTTGTCAATGCGAGAGGAGCTTGCACGCACTATCCGGAGAGCCGACCAGAGTTGACGGCCTCGGCAACATCCTCGGCGACACAGAGGGCGCCACGGGCAGTGTTGACGAGCCAAGCGCCAGGCTTCATGTATCCGATGGTTTCCTGACGACGCAAAAACATAATTGGTCAGACTCCGATAGCATCAGGGGGTATGAAGGAAGAGAGCGAAAAATACCTTGTTGATGATACCCTTGGTTCCCTCGTGCAACGGGCAGTTGAGCGTAACGACGTCACATCTGTCGGAAGATAAGCATGAGCAGCTATACGAACATTAAAAGCACGAGAAGAATAGAGTTTGAGCGCACTGAGAGAGGAATTCCTTGAGGTCCTCGACACGACGCGCGCCGACTTCCTTGGCGGCGTCCTCCGGAAGAGGGGCGTAGTCGTAGTCTATGGTGACAAACTACTATGTGAGCACTGAACGAGTATTTACGAGCGAGCTCAGCTCCAGCCGAATGAGAAACTCACAAAGGAGCTCCTTGCAGTCGAACGGCTTGAGGCGCTGGAGGACTCGGAAGCCGATTCGACCGGCTCCGAGAGTACCGACAACCTTGCCCTCTATGTTTGTCGTACGGATTAGCAACAGGGAACTTCAAAGGAAGAAGTATGGGGACGAACCGAGGTCAAACGCGGCTTTTGCCACCGCCGCGACTTCCCAGTCTCCACGCATGATCTGTTCGTGCGCCGGAGTGTAGTTCCTTACCAGGATCAAAATGGACATCACGACGTGTTCGGCGACCGAGACGACGTTGCTGTACGTTGGGAGCGGGGTAGGAGGGGAAGAGAGTAAGCATGAGACGGCTCGAAAAGCTGAATACGCGGGAATTTTGCTTCGGGTAAAGTCCAGATCGCATGTTGTAGATGCCATAGAGCCCTCGGGTAGAGAAGGGAAAGTGAGACTGACCTGCCGGTGACCTCGGCGACGGTGATCTTCTTTTCGTTCCTGTTGCGGGAGTAGAGCGATCAGACCGGAGCGTCGGAGGGGATCGTCGTACCTCCGACTCGATAAGACAGCCAAATTCAAAAGAGGGCCACAAGCAAGCAGAGGGGTGAGGCTCACGCGGCATTCAGGTCGATGTGATCACTTCCCACTCCGGCGGTGATGGCGAGCTTGAGGTTCTTGGCCTTCTCGATGTACTCGCGGGTGAGGTATCCCGGGTGGAAGGGGGTCGTGACCAAGACATCCGCGTCGACGATGTGCTTGGCAAAGTCCGAATCCGGTCCCTCCTTGTCCGCCGTGACAACGAGCTCGATGTTGTTCTTCTTGCAGTAGTCGGGCAGACCGAGGGCGTTCTCAACCTGCCGTATGCCGAGCAGATGATCCTCTCATCAGTATTTGTGAGATGGATGCGAGTTTATAGGCGAGCGGCGAGCAGAAGCGCGCGAGGTGAACGAACGCGCAGCGGAAGAACCATTCTCGCGACTCACGGTTCCGAGCAGGCGCTTTTCCTCCTCAGCGTGCTTGCCGCCGACATATAGAATGCAGAGAACCTGTTCACGGAGCGCCGCAAGGGTCAGGACGGCCACGAATACGGCGAAGACGTAGAGAAGTGGGGAAATATGTGGGACGGGAGCGCGAGACCGTCTGCTACGCGCCCGGAGTGCGTCGGAGGGAGGCGACTGACCTTGACCATACTGTCTGTGTGTCCTTGAGTGTGTCTGGAGTGAGAATGAGTCCAAAGACCGTGAGGAACGGACCCAAGAGAGGTTACCCACACGAGCGCATCCGAGGTCCGAAGCTGCCACCGCGGCCCGCTCGCGCTCGCCCAAACCTCCACTCCGACGCATGACGCTCAAATAGGATTGTGGGGACAGCAAGCGAACTCCGATGCATCCGCCCGGCCGTACGTAAAAGACCGGATGATGCGCCTCCGAAGTAGATCTCCGAAGTTTGCAGGCTACGCGTACGGTCACACGGTAGCTGCCGAGCGGTGCCGCCGGCCTGTCGGAGCAGGCCGCCTCAAGCCTCAGCAGGAGCTGGGTGTGCCGCAGGGAAAGGAGACAGTATTCGTCTGCGCAGCGCGGGCCCGACCATGATACTTTCACCTGGCCGAGTAGCATCTATTTAAGATGATAGCGCAGTGGACTGTCATAGTCCGATGGACAAAGGGAGGGGGACTCATTGTAAAGTTAAGCCACGAATTTCAAAACGTTCTGCCAGGCCTACGAAATCCGTTAAAGCGTGAACAGGCCAAGCGGGGGCTCGGCATGAGCTCCCCCATCTCGGAAATCCTCTGCGACTGGAGTTGCGGGACGTATACAGCCCAGCTTTCGGGCGCTCACGGAGCCTTGCCACCGAGAAACGGCATCGCGAGGGCCGACGGCAAGTGAACTTGGCCTTCTCAAGCGACCTGTCCCGGTGCGCGCGCCGGCGAGGGCATGCACGAGATCAATCAGCCATACCGGTCCTTCGCTACCGCCGAGCGCGTGATGAGCATCTTCACTGGCTATATATAGCGCTCCCCGAAGGCAAGCCGCCCGCTGGGTTTTCGCAATTTCTCTCGGACTCTCTCCGCTTCGTAGCATTTAAACGGCCACTTCACACGAGTCTCTCAACGGGACATATAGACAGCCGCTAGAGGTGTTGCACAGACAGCAGACGCTATGCATCTCGGCCCCTGCTCAAACGCACGGTGCTGGAGCAGAAGTACTCTGGATAGTTCGGAAGTTTGGAGAAATCTTTCCGTCACGTAAAATACAGGCTCTCGTTGCAAACCCTTGGCGTTCCATACATACTTCCTTAAGCTTCAGAACCACCTGGAGTCCGGCCAGTCGTGCCGAGTCGGGGCTTGCAACGCTGCTATATGGCGTGAACAGTCTTGAGATGTGCTCCACCGACTCGACTCGGCTTTCTCTTTTTCACCTCGGCTGACCTCACACTCGCCAGCTTCCAGCCATGAAGCTTGCTCTTGCCGCTGCCTTTGCGCTTGAGGCTGCTTCCACCGTCCACGCTATTGCGGTCGGAACCATCGACCCCGCTAAGAAAATGAAGCGCAGCCACTTTGAGAATCTCGTCAAGCGCCAGAGTTTCACCACCGGCAACGCCAGCGACAGCACCGTGCTCAGCAACGCACTCGTTCTTCAGCACCTTGAGGCCAACTTTTACACCGAGGGGCTCGCCAAATTCGATCAGAACAGCTTCGACCAGGCAGGGTACTACAACCTCCGTCCGCTTCTTGAGCAGGTCGCCCAGGACGAGGCGGAGCACGTCAATTTCTTCACGACCGCACTCAAGGCAGCCAATATCTCGGCGGTGCAAGCGTGCAACTACACCTGTACGCTTAGTCGATCGCTCCAACTCGACGCGGTTGTAAAAGATGCTGAACCCCTAACCCGATCTTGCGCAGTCCCCTACGAAGACGTCTCAGGCTTTCTGCGTCTGGCTCAAGTTTTAGAGAATGTCGTCGTCTCTGCCTTCCTCGGAGCTGTCACTAGCGTTCCGACATCCCCTCGTCCAAGATCTGAAGCCGGAGCCGGGGCTATCGGTGAGCTTTCGGTCACTGCTCTCGTGCACAATGCACTCGCTGACTCGTCGATGACCTTCCCTGACAGACAACTCGCTCTACCCGGGCGCCCCCGCCACCATCCTGACTGTCGACGCCCGTCACAGCGCTTTCTTCAACTTTCTCCGCCGGGAGTCTCCCTTCCCCTTTCCGATGGACACCCCTCTCTCGGAGCGTGCGGTAGTCACGGTACTCAAGCAGTTTACAGAAAGCTGCCCGTCCGGTTCAGCTCCGAAGATCGCGCCATTCCCGGCTCTCAACTTTACCTCGAGCGAATTCTTCTCCGATGGCAAAGTCTTCGTCGCTCCAGTCGAAGCCTCAGCCGTCAATCTCAACGCTACCGTCTACTGCGGCTTTGCGCTGTGAGTGAAGACTCTGCATTTCACGTCCGCCACCCTTCTCCGCTCACTTACCGCTGTCACTCTCTCAGAGGACTCGGTGCCAACTTCTCGGTCTGGTCCAATGGCAGCTGCGACGTCCCCACGCAAATTATCATCGACAAAGGCCAGACTTACAGTGAGCCGACCCTCCTTCACTGTCGTGCAGATAGACTCAGACGCCTGACGCGTTTCATTCGTTACAGTCTTCCTCACCAAGGAACAGAGCGTCGCGGACGAATCCGTACTTGCTGGCCCGGCAACTTTCAGTCTATCGTCCCAGAACGTTACGGTCTCCATCCCGAATGCCACATTGTACACTTGAAGTCGTCCTCCCTTCGGCACTTGACGGTCCTCCCTCGTTTGTCCTTTCCGAATCATTCCTAAATAGTCCGCAGGACCTCAGGGGCACGTACATAACTCGTCGGCCCTGTTGGCCAGCTCGCTATTCTCTTGCTGTATTGAGGCATGCCCTCACCGTCAAAGCTTCCCTAGTGTTCGTTCAGCGAGACCGCCACTTGCGTCGGCCGTAACCGAGGAAGCCCGGAGTTCACTTCCCCGCGTAGCACTCGCGCGACAGAACAGGTCGCTGGTGAAGATGATCTGTGCTAAATCTCTAAAGGGGAATACGACTCGGAATCTATAGCTTGCAACAACATTGAAACGGCGCGCGGTAAAGTCGAGAGGGAAGGGGAAGGGAGACGAAACCTCTCTTGTTACGAGAGGTCGGAGAAGCCGATCTGGTTCGTCGAGAAATCGAACGTCGTGTAGACGCTCTGGAGGAACGAGTCGCCGAGGATCCAAGCGTTGATGCCAATGTCGGCGCCGACGACCGCGCCCACGCAACGGTCCGATCCCGAGCTCACGCGGCCCAAGTTGAGCGCGCTCGACGAGACGGCCCACTGCTCGGCAAAGGCGCCGCCGAAGGAGAACGAGATGGTCGGAGGGCTCGCGCAGGGGTAGGTCCAGTAGCCTCCGGAGCCGTACGTGGCCGAGTTGGGGACCGCAGCCCAGAACTGCTTGGCGGCCGCCGTCGGAGCCTGGTTGCAGAGAGGCAAAGATGCCGTCAGTGAGGAGAGCTCCTGGAGAAGGGTGAACAAGGCGAATGGTACTCACGACGATGACGCTCGTGCCCGTATCGACGAGGGCGCTAAAAGTGCCGAGACTGCTGACGACCTTGTTGTTCACCGCCGCCTTCGCCGCGAGAGTCCAGTAGCCTTGACTGATGACCGAGTACCAGTGCGTCGAGCCGGCAGCAAAGTGCGCGCTGTTCATGCCGCCGAGGAACAGCTCCGATCCGGACGAGGCGAGATACGTCGAGAACTGCGACTTGGCGACGCGACCCTGGCTGACGAGCGTCTGGAACAAGGGCGTGACACCCATCGTCGAGATGGATCCGTACGCCATACCGACGAGACCGTCGTATGGGTCGTCTTGGAAATCGGACGAGAGGGAAGTCGCGACGCCAACGGCTTGCGAAGTCGCGGTCAATCCGCCAAAGGTGACCGTGTCGGTGTAGACGACGCCCGAAGTCGAGCTCCCGTCTCCGTAGACGATGTTGAGCTTCTTGCCTGAAACGAGCGAGGAGGTCGTACTCCGCGAAGGGTCGTATTTCGTGTGCGCGTTGCACGCGGCCGAGTTGCAAGACGCCGAAGGAAGCCATAGGTCGGCCGAGCTGTAGCGGAATTTCTCGGGTCAGCATGGAGCCAATACTTCCTGATGTAGTGAGCCAATCGGACGCACCCGGTGTCGATGTTGACGGAGAAGCTCTGAGCTGAAGAGCCAATCTTGAGCGAACCGTAAAAGATGGTCCCCTCGCCGTAATTGGTCAGACCGACGCTGCCCGTCTTGGCCGATCCGGTCCATTTCGGATTCGGGATGACTTTGGGATTGGGCACGGCGCGACGTTTCAGCGCGCGGCGATTCGCGAAAGACTCGTTCGACGACGGCGGGGTAGACACGATGGGGGGCACGCCGTGGAGGCGGATCCCGGATTCGCCAAAGATCTTGTCTCGTCGACGTTTGCCGGCGGGGGCCGAGACCGGCACCTCCGTGTCGGCCGCACCAGACGACGACGACGACGGTTCGGCGGGAAAAGAGGGCGAGCCGGGTAGCAGCGAAGGGTCGACCATCTCGGGCGAGAGGAAGTGCGCCTCGCCCATGTTGGAGCGGAAGTTGGCGAGACCGCGAGTAAACTTTGCGCGGGCGCGAGCGAGTTGCAGCTGTGGTAGAATCGGCCGCAAACAAGTTGTCAGCTTCGTCGCGCAAGACATCTCCAGCAATGATCGAGGGAGACCCCGCTGAACGTACATGCGCCTTGTTCAAGTCGACGGTACCGTCCTCCTTAGTCAAGTCGGAAGCGACCGCGCGTCGGCCGAGAGGGATAGCCGTGCCGCGGTAAGGCGAGTCTTCGGGCAGAACGACGATCGGTTCCGGCTTTGGACGAGGCATCGGCGCCGCAAAGGCCGAGGGCATGCTCATGAGAGCGACCGTAGCCAAGAGGTCGGCGGTACGCATTGTTGGAAGAAGGAGTCGGAAAGGAAGGTAGAGCGGAGGGGGTCAGGGCGTCGTATAAAGGAGGGCACTCCGGCGGCAGGAAGTCGCAAAGAATGAAGAGGACAGGGAGGATGGGAAGCGAATGGAAGGCAAAGACAACGGAGAAGAGGATGAGTAGTGTTCCGGAGGAAGACAAGTGACGGCACGGATGAATGAACAGGTCAAAGACAGGTACGGCACTGCTGGGAAAGATGACGTCGGGGTTCTAGAAAGGGTTGCTCGACTTGACGATTCCGGTTATGAGTATGCAAGGGATGACGCGGTGGTAGCGGACGGATGCGTAGGCAGGGGTTTGCGCGAGCGAACGCTGTACCGACGGGGATCTCGCCTGCGAACGCTGACTTGTTGCGGAAGTCTCGCTTTGCCCCGGTAATGAATTGGAGACCGAGTCGCCGAAGTCTTTGGGTGACGTGGGAAGGGAAGCAAAGTTGCCGCAAAGGAGCAGAGCGGGAGAGGGAGACAGCGTGAGCAAGGAGGAGAGAAGCGGAAGGCGGGAGTGCAGGTCTCGACCCAAGCGCGTCACCGAGCAATTGCTGGGCCATCTTTTGCAGCCTACTAGACAACGAGCAGCTTTCCTGACCGAGCAGGGAGGGCTGAAGGGCGGTCGGACCGACTCGGCGAGATGGCGGGACGCGATGGGGCGAGATGGCGAGCCGGGTCGAGACGAGAGCAAGATGGCTCGGTGAATGCGTATAGCGGGACAATATCCGTAGTAGCCCAGCCAGCCTGCAAGCATATGTGAGCTCGCGTACGCCATTGCAAGCGGTGAGGCGAGAAGAGAGAGCTGGCCGGGCCTCGCGTCCGCGTCGCCGTCTCCGCCCCGAACCGCCGTCTGGCTCTGCTGCGTTTTGGTCGGTTCTGGAACGCACATGCTCTGCTCTGATCGAATCTGCCTGTCCCGCCGCTGCCGGTATCAAGATGGACGACCCAGCGGACGCGCTGTCAAGTCGGGGTTTCCTCGATGTTGGCCGACCCGGAGTCTCACTCGAGCAAGCATCTACATGCTCGACAAAGGCTGTCGGCGAGGCCAAGGTGGCATCTGCTCGCCTCGCGAGACGTCAGCGTCTGGGCGACTGTCCAGCTCAAGCGAGGAGCGCTCAATCCCCGCCGTCCGTCTCGCGCTCGCTCCTCTCCGGACCTCCGCGGGTCACGACCAGCTTGCGGAGGACAAACAGGTTGCCGTTGCTTTCTTGCTTGCTACCTTCGTGTCGAGAAGCCCGACACTCGCTTGGGCCGTGAAGCCTTCCTGCGTGCGACGACCAGAATGCTGTACCTCGTCGCCACCCTGCTCAGTCTTGCGGCCGCCTCGGTCGCTGCTCAGCGCCAGTTCGAGATCATCAACAACTGCGCCGAGACGCTATGGCCTGCTCGTAAGCTGCAGCAGACTACAAGCGGACGCCTTCGAGGGGAACGAGGACTGACCAGCGTCTCTGCTCGCCCGCAGTTACGAATCAAGGGCCCGAGTACCTGAGATCGTACACAGGCCTCCGTGGCTGGACGGCTCCTCCCGGGCATCGCCAAACGCTCATGCTGCCAGAGAACTGGAACGGCCGCATCTGGCCGCGCCGCAAATGCAACTTCACTCCGTACGGCCAAGGAAGCTGCGTGACCGGTAACTGCGCGAGTGGCATCAACTGCAAGGATGACGAGGGCGACTTTTTCTCGCTCGGCGAGTTCAACTTGAACAGCTGGGGCAGCCTCGATTGTCAGTCCAACCTGACACTTGCCCGAACCTCTGCGCCGCTGCAAAGCTGATCTTTCCCCGCGACCGCACAGTCTACGACCTCTCTTTCGTCGCCGGCTTTGATGTGCCAATGTCGATCGCCCCGGCCGGATGTCAAGAGCTCGCTTGCGCACCCGACATGACAAAGATCTGCCCAGACGAGCGCATGAAGCAGTGCGTTCTCTCCGGGGACACAGTTTCGCAGCCTTTGCCTTTGATCCCGAGTCGGCTAACAGGCCATCACTCTAACCATAGGAGGGATGCCAGCGGCAACGTTCTCGGCTGCCGCAGTGCCTGTTTCGCGGGCATCAACGCTCAAATCCCCAGCATCAATTGCTGCGTGCGTTGGTTTTTGGCCTCGCCCTTCTGCTCCGGTCCTTGTTCTTGACGCTTGCCTCTCTCGGCCCACAGTCTGGCATCTACGAATCGATCCCGGCCTGTGTGCCCGAGCGAGTTGACTACTACAACGTCTTCAAGCCGATCTGCCCGAACGCGTTCTGGTATCGTGAGTCGTGCAAGGTTCACCTTCGCACAAGCATGTGGGCTCTCGCTGACGGTCCAGTTTCTGACAGCCCGCGACCAGCGTGATGGACATCCGCAAGTCGATTGGGCGTGTCCGGCCGGCAACAAGCCAAAGTATACGATCACGTTCTGTCCGATCGGGAGCGCCAAAATCGGCAGCAAGAACGTCGGTGAGCCCTCGAGTCCTTTTGGCGTTCTCGGCAATGCGCTCTCGCCCCGCTGAAGGGTGGCACCCTGCCTGAACTTGGACGAGCAGTTGACCAGAGGTCGTCGTTTCTCTCGTGCAGCGATCGTAACAACGGGGACGGCGACTCATGGAGGCACCGATGTCACGGCCATCCCTTCTTCGACCGACACCGCCCGTACCGCAGGCACGAGCTCCGGGTCCGGATTTACCGCCCTTGCCTCCGGGTCTACTATCGGAGCGGCTTCGGTCGCCACCGCATCGAGCACGGCCACCGCATCAAGCACGGCCACCGAGAACGACAAGATCCTCGGCCTGTCCAAGGCCGTCTTTATTGCGATCTGCGTCGCCGCCGGTCTCGTCGTCCTCGGTGTCCTTGTCTGTTGCTGCTGCTGCGGAGGCTCGAGGTCGTCTACAGCCGCAGCCGCTCCGGTCGCAGCGAACGAGCTCGGCGTGAGCGATTCCGAAGAGGAGGAAGCGAAACGCTTCCGTAAGTCGCACAGTCTTCTTTTCTTGCTGCTCCGCGAGCTCGTATACTGAAACACAAATGCTTGTTTCTCAGGTCGCCGCTACAGCCACGACGCTCCGCTGCTGCGCAGCTAAATTCGCTCTGGCCGGAGCTTTGTCGTTCTCGGGTCGGACAAGCGCAGGCGCCGACGGCCCTCCACGAGCGATCACCTCTCGAAACCCTCCTCCGTTGTAGTTCCTGGACATGTTGTGATTGAAACATCAGTTGGCGCGCGAACGAGATGATCGCGAGAGAGAGGTGAAAAATTTCCAGTTTTGTATTCGCGGCGCACGAGCGGCGGCGGGCTCGCTCGCCCTCATTTTGCCCTCTGTCACCCATCTGATTGCACTGATCTCGCGGTCTACGCCCTGCATGGAGGACTGAAGACCGACAGACTCGTCTCACTGCGCATGAAATGCTTCCTCTCGCCAGCAGGTGGCTCAGCAACGCTCGCCGACGCGACGACCTGAGCACCTCGTCCGCGACGTCGTCACCTTTGGACAGGCAACCTCGCCTGGGCGCGCTGGGCACGGCCCGCCCGTACTCTAGACTTGCTTCGGGACGCCACGAAACCTGCTCAAGCTACGTACTCTCCCATCGCTCGACCTGCCCCCCCTTCTCCCCCTCTCCCCAATACATCCTTCACCAGCCTCTCACACTCTGGACCCGGCGAAAATTGGGCTTCGGCCCTTTTTTTTCCTACGCCGTGCGTCCTCATTTTATGAGGCTGAGACGACCGCGGCTCTTTCTGCTTCCGAGGTCCTCGTACTAAAGGAGCAGGGAGAGTCGGTGACTGCTTGACACCGCGCTCCAACCTCCGTCCGGGCTGCTTCACTTAATTGGGTCGAGGCCTGGCCGTGCAGGGAGGGTGGTTACTGGTGGACGTACACTCCTTCCGAACCGTGTAGCTTGTCATGGTGCAACTTGCCATTTTTTCCCTCTTTTCTGAAGCGGGCTCGCGAAGAGGTCCCTCAAAGCAGCGGTCCAGGGTGAGGGTGCCAGAGTGGCTGTTCGTGAAGGATATGTACAGCAGCTCCACAGCAGCTCTACAGAGAAGAGCTTCATCGCCGTCGACCCGGCCGCGCGGGCCGCGCAAACTTGACCTCCGATTCCGGCTTGGGAGTCGACGTCCCACTCGCGTTCGCACTTGCGCCCTGGGATTCGGCAGCGGCGAGACCAGCACCCTGTTCTGCGGATGTTGCGGCGAGGCTTCCGAGTTCCGAGTCGATCCACTCGGGGGTGATCTCGGCCGGGTCGGACGTTTCGAGCTGCTCATGTTGGGAGAAACCGTCAACACGAGGTCGTCCCGAACCTGCTGTGAAGATATGAGCGAAACACGGGCTCACCTTCTTGATGATGGAGAGTCCGGTCCATTCAGGAACCGCTCGCTTGCAGAAGATCAAGACGGCCGAAGAGTACAGCAGCCGGCTCTTGACGGGGGAGGAGGGCGGGCACGAGTAGACGAGGACGAGACCTGCCGCGTGTCGGTACAGCAAGTAACACGGACTCGAAGGCGGGACTGCTAGTGTTTTGGGTTGTTCGGCTGCGAGGACGACCGTCTCGTTCGGCACGTCAATTTCCTGCGCGCTCAAGTGGCATGATCAGCCACGGCGCTCAAGTTGATTACAATCATCCGAAGGCGGGAAGCTCACCAAGACTGCGCAAGAGCCAACTTGCGACTCGTCGCCGCCGAGCCTGCGGACCGTCTCGGCAACCTCATCCGTCCACGGCAACGCTCCCTTGATCTCTCGCCTCGAGCCGTCCGCCGGTGGCGACGTCACCGACTCGCCTTCGCCGTCATCCGCCGCGGGACCAAAAATGATGCTTCGCCCTGCGGCGCGGGCTTCGGCATCGTCGATGGTCGACGCTTCGGCGGCGCGGATCTCGGCCATCTCGGCTTCGCGGGCTGTCAAGGGCGCGTCTGCCGAATCGTGCGTGATCGTCGAGAGGTACGACTCGTAGGTCAAGTCGTTCTGGGGATGTGATAGAGAGTGTGAGTAAGCTGGACCGGCGTGAAAAGAGAACGGGCGCACCTTTTCGGCGGCCGAGATGCGAACGGGGAAGCGCGAATCGCCGAGTGCTCGGACGAGGGTGTTGGTACTGGACGCGTAGAGCATCTTGGGTCGGACTGGGGCATGATCCGGCACCCATGCTACGAATGCAAAGGTCGAAGCGGGAGGTGGGGTCAACCTGTGAAGCGGATTCAAGCAATCATCAGTCTCGGGCGATTGACGGACGCCTGCAGGGACCCCGCGGAGACGCACCGGAAAGCAAAGTAGGCTGGGATCTTGTCCTGTACGACGCCGTCCTGCTTGAAGAGGTCAAAGTCGCGTTTGAGGACTTGATCGGAAGCGGCGTCGTCCGAGTCGGTGGGGGACAGCGACAGCGAGGGCCACGCCCCGGCCGGGACGACCTGCTCGCTCTCGATAGACCACTAACATGAGGGTTTGCGAGTGTCAGTGATTTCCTTCGCGCGCTCAGCCTTTCTTTCCGTCCGGGGTCGAAGTGATGACGCTGGCGAGGGGTGAGATGCGAACCTTGACGAGTCGGAGTTGAGGATCGTTGAGCTGTTCCTGCCAGCGCTGGATCGTCTCGGACGAGGGTTCAATGCCCGATTGTGCAGGCATCTTCTCTTGGCTCGAGCGGAAGCAGAAGTGTAGAGTCGGGGGTGAACAAGTCTCATCTTCTTCGAGGAGCACTTGCTCACTCCGACCACCGCGAACCGTTCAAGTAAAAGGAACAGCAGCAAGAGATGGACAAGCTAGCAGCGTGTAAGCACGCAATCCGCCTGCACTTGATCGCCCATCCACCGACGGCTCACCCTCTCTCTCTCTCCCCACTTCCGCAGTGTTGCCTCAACATGCTCCCGGCAACCTCCCTTACTGGATGCTCTTTGTCTCGTGCGGCGTCCTCCAACTCTCCTTCTCTCCAGGGATAAAGTGCTGATGCGCGCCGACCGATCGATAGAGGCCTCGCTGTCTTCAACGGCGTGCAAAACTACCTCACCACCTCCCTCACTCGGCGAGTTTACGGTCGTGCACCCGCACTAGGTGAGTCAATCGCGACTATCCGACAGGCCAAAGTAAACTCAATGTTGATGATGCTGCCCTTCGCAGTCAACCCGCTTCAAGCCCGCCTCTTTGGCGTCTGGACTCTGATGTCGGCCGCAGTCCGGATCTACGCCGCCTACAACCTGCACCTCAAGCCGTGCGCTCTCCCGCCTCTCTGCAGAGGCTCTACTCCTGCCTTCCACCTGGAAAACTGACCACCTCGACACTTCAGGATGTACGACCTCGCGATCGTTTCTTACATTCTTGCCCTCGGACACTTTGCTTCGGAGGCGACCGTGTACGGTACCGCCGGACTGCAGGGCCTCGCAGGACCGCTGATTGTCGCATGTGAGTAGTCGGCGACGGTGGACGTCAAACGAGGCAGCGAGCCAGCGCGGACGAAGGGAACCTTGCTTCGAAGACAGTTGGGCTTGTCAAGTCTTCTCCGGCCTCCACACAGCTGACGCACGCCCACGCTTCCGACTCGCAGCCACTTCTCTCTACTGGATGATCTCTCGTGAGTATTTCCGGAAAAGTTGGTACAAAATCGGAAGCATCCCTTGACACCGAGCGGTGCCTCATTTTGCGTCGCAGAATACGACGTTTACGTGCGGGTTTGATCGGGTCGACTTCCTGCAGAGTGGGACCCAAGCAGGCAGGCAGACATTCGCCGAAGAGGCTGTCGCAATGCTTGTACAAACAAGATTACGGGGATATGAAAGTATCGAAAGTGAGGGAACTAGGTCACGGATAGTCTACAACGACAACGGGGGAGGAGGAACGGGGCAGAGAGTGGGGTTCGTACTAATGAGTGTGGCTGTTACATGGGAGAAAAAGCTAGCCAGACTGGGGGGGAGGTATCGGAAGCTGTGGTGTGGTGGAAAAGCAAGCGGCGCGGGTTATTAGATGCTCGCGAACCCCTCTTCCACGGGAACTGCCAGCGCATCGGGACGCGCAGCTAAAGCGATGCGGTTCTGTGGAAGAAGGGACAATATGGAAGGTCAGACTTTGCCATTTGCGTCAAGTTGAGACTCTCGCACGAAGCGCGAGAACAAGCGAATGCTCACCCTCTGGGCCCTCAAGATCTGCCAGCCTTGTTGCCAACTCTGAGGGCGACGGTGATGCCGATGCTCCCGCTCCTCCTGCGAGCGTCTCGCGACCTCATTCCCGACCACACCACCCACCACCGCGCCCATAATCAGCCACAAGACGATGGCCCAGCAAAAAGCGCCACACAACCTTCTCGCTGCGCGGCGGTCGGCGCGGTTCGCGGCGGCGCGGGCGGTGAGGTAGGCGTATTGGGAGTCGGCTTGGGCGTGGAGGGCGGGACCGGGAGGGGGGAGGGACGAGAAAGCCGTGGGGCCCGAGGGGTAGCGCTGGTGTTGCTGCTGCTGCTGCTGCTGCTGCTGTGAAGAGGACCCGCCGGGCTGGTTGCTGGAAGGTAGTTCGGTATACGGTGGAGCTGCACGCATACACACGCATCCAGCGTCCAGCTTGTCAGCGCCCGGTCCGCGAGTGGTCGAAGTGCGTCATGGGGAGTGAGAGTGGGTCGGACTGCGTCAGACTCACGAGCGGCGGCGGGGAGGAGCTGAGCTTGTTCGCTAGAGACTTTTGCTGCTTTGCCTGCCATCGTGTGCGCTTCTGTGTCTTGTTGTCTTGGGAGCGAGTGTGGAGAAAGAGCGAGACCCCGCAGCGCAGCAACTTGTCCTCCGTCCAACTTTTGACGACTCGCTCACGGGCATGTCAGACGACGAAGCAGTCGAGACGCTCTCTCAGCTCTTTCCGAATCGCAACCGAGCCGACCTCGCGCGCTACCTCGCCGCGTCCCAGAACAACGTCGAGCGCGCGTTCGCTGCGATCGAACGCGGTTCGCTCGACCACAACGTCGGTCGCTCGGACGGGCTTCGAAAGAAACGCAAGAGGACGCGGAGTAATGATGACGCTGGACGGATTGGCGCATGGCTAGCACCGCCGCCGCCGCCGCCGCTGCTGCGAACGAGCGAGGACCCGGCGGTCCTCGTCCTCGACGATTCCGATTCGGAAGCGGCTGCAGGACCTCCTCCTCCTCTGCCAGCAGCCGGACGCAATGCAGGGCCTGTCCTCAAGTCAGCGTTCGACCTGCTCAAGGCGCCTCCCCGCGAAGGAGACCGCGCGACGACAACCGCTCCCGCTTCGCATGTCAACTTGCCACCGTTGACTTTACGAACCGCCGACATGGTCGCCAAACACACGGGCGGACTCGTCACGCTCGTCGAGAATGCGCTGCCGCCAGAACTCGCGTGCAGGTTGTACGTCAAGATGGTCAAGGAGAGTCTCGGAGAGGGGGAGGGCGAAAACCTTTGTGCGTGCGCAACTTCGCTGCTGATGCGCCAGGTATGAGGGTCAACTCCTGACCCGCATCGGCCTGTTGTTATACGCGTGTCATCTGTGTTCGCAGGGCAGCCCAACAAGTGGTACCTCGTCGACCGGGAAGTGACTTCGCCACATACCTCCTGTTTCTACCGCAGTCTTCCCGAGCAAATCTCGGCCGAAACGGGCTACGACGCCGCAGGGTTCGACGAGTCGGCGACGTACTGGTACAACGGTGCAAAGCGGACCGCACGAGCGTTCACCTCGGATCAGGAAGAAGCGCGGCTGCTCGTGCGCGAATTTGTCCGCGTGTTGCTTGCCGGGCGAGAACGCCACCCGTTCGAGTATGAAGGGCCGTGGGATCCCAACGTCGCGGTTGCAAACTGCTACCGAGGCTCTAAAGAGGTGCGCGGCCCTTTTTCATGCACCCGGTCAGGCCCTCCTCCTTTGCTGACCGCTTCAGGAGCCCAAATCGTATTCGATGCGTGGTGGGCCGCACACAGTCTGTCGGCTTTCACAGCGACGTGCTGCAGTACCTCGGCCCATTCCCAACTATCGCCTCTTTGACTCTGGGCTGCACGCGACCATTCCGCCTACGCCCCTTCCTCCCCTCCGGCAACAACAACAACAACAGCGGCTCAGACCAGCCTCTACCTCAAATCCGCACGCTCGACATCATCCTGCCGCACAACTCGCTCTTGATAATGCATGCTGGCTGTCAGGAGCGGTACAAGCATGCCGTGCCGCCGATGAACGGAATGGACGTGTTCCGACTACCCAAATCGAGCCTCGCCGAGTCGGAACACTTTTCCGCCTCGGAGAAGGAAGTCCTCCTGAACCGCAAGTGGAACGAGCGCATCAATGTGAGGACCCTCCGACAAGGTTCCTTCTCCTTCCCGCAACGAGGCGCTTTTGAGCTGACTCTCGCCTGGTTTATCAGATGACGTTCCGACACTATCGCCCGGATTTCGCCCCTCGCACGTCCAACTCGCCGCCCGGTTATGCCGGCACGCCGCTCTGTGCCTGTGGCGTACCATGCACGCTCCGTCCCGATGGGCGGGGTCGCGTCAAGGCGTCACTCTCTGCACGGAGCGGCGCCACCGCCACCGCCACTGCCGCCGAATCGAGCAACTCTGCGCCTCCGCAACTCACGTCTTCGGTTCCAACAGCCGCTAAACCTCGCATGAAGGGCCCAGCTGGCACGGAAGATTTGCGCGATCAGCTCTTCTTCTGGGTTTGCAACGCCGGCGCGTCAAACGAGGGCAAGACGTGTGGACACTTTCGGTTGCTCGACATGGAGAAGGAAGGCCGCGGGCGCTGGTTTCGCGGAGCGGGGAGTACGACTCAAAAGTCTGAAGCTGAAGACTGAAGGCTGGCGACATGGGCAGAGGCAGGGCAGAGGCCTTGAATGCGCTGATTGCAATCGCAAGGTCTGCTGCGATTTCTCCTTCGAAGCGTCGCCGGAAGCATTCCTGCAGGAGTTTCCATCATGCAGTAGGTTCAAGTGTAAAAGCAAGTGATACCGAGTTGCACGTGAGTGTGAGTGCGAGTGGACGGATAAGGGCGGGCGACCCGCCTATCTCGCGGGCGACTCTTTCCGATACTCGTGTTGACTTCAACCAACAAGTCCGCGATGCCGCCCAAGGGCCGAGCCGCGGCCAGTAATGGACCCAGTCAAGTCGATATTAGCGTCGCTGCCGTGCTCTCAGCCGCGTCTACTCCGGTCGCCTCGACGAGCCAGCAGCCTCAAGCCGGCAGTGATGAGGGGACGCCGATAGACTCGGGCGACGCGGACAAGCCCAGTACGGCTGGGCCAGACAGACCAAAGAAGAAGAGTCAGAGACCGAGCTGGTCGGTGCGTTTACTGTACATCACGGCAGACTGGACTTCCTGGTGTCAGTTGGCTGAACCTCCCTCCTCCTTCTCATCAGTGCACAGAATGTACCAGGTACGCATGCAACGCATTTCCACGCGTTTGTGAAACCCAGCTGACATGCTTTTCTCGCAGGCGAAAGATTCGCTGCAACCGCGTAGTTCCCGGCTGCGACCAGGTGCGCCAGAGAGCCTTCCATCACTTGATCGACTCTGTTGACTGTTCACCTCGTCAATTTCTGCTACAGTGCATTCGACGCAACAAGGTGCACCTGTGCCGACTCGAGCAGGACGACGTGGCGGGGTTCGTTCCGGCCGGGGGAACGGCGCCTCTTTCCGCCTTGACTACCGCCTGCGGACCACCTCGGCTCGCGACCCAGGGCGAATACGAGGCCATCTCGCGGAGCATCGATGTCGTGCGGCAGCGACTGTACCACCTCGAGCGGGTCATGCGCTCCTTCGTACCTCAGCCCGATGCGCTCGACGAAGACGGCAATCCCATGTGGGGTGTCGACTTGAACCGACTCCGGCAGAACGACGTGCCTGCGACTTTGCCGATTCCGCCTGCAGCGGCGAATCACTCCTCGGCGTCGCATACTCCTGGGTCCGGCATTCACTCGGTACAGCAACCTCGGCAGAACGAGGTCGAAGCGGCCGTCACGCTCGAGTTCCTCGCGCTCGGCCGCGACACGAAGGAGACGCACTTTTCTCGAGCCGAGATCGTTCGCCCTGCCGAGGAGCGCTCGTCCGCAGGAGATTCTGTCGAAGAAGCGGCCGACTCGATCTCGGCGGATCCGCCTTCGCCGTCTCGGCAGCAGCAACAACAACTCGGGCCGTTGCCCGATGACCAGACCAGCCGCGCCTTCCTCGAGCATTCGCTCGACTACGTCCTGTGGCAGCACGGTTGCGTACACTCGACCTCGTTCCGACAGCAGTGCGACGAATTCTACGCTTGGGGCGACGATCGCTTCGCGAAAGTCAATCAGGCGTGGCTCGCTCTCTATTACGCCATGCTGACCGTATCGGTCAAGCACATGAGCCCGACCGAAGCCGAGAAGCACGGGCTATCTCTAAGTGGCCAGAGGAGCCTCGCCAAGCGGTACTTTGACGCTGCCGTCGACGCGTTGCATCGCAGCCACTTCCTCCTCAAGCACAGCATCTACGCCGTTCAGGCCATCAACATCTTTGCCGTCTCGTGCCAGGATATCGGCCCATCCGACCTCATCGCGACTCTTTTGGCGTCCGGACTCCGGATCGCGCAGCACCTGAATTTGCACCGCTTCGGCAGCGACGAAGAGTGGGATGCGAAGCGAAGGCAGAACGGCGTCGATCCGAGCAGCCCTCAAGGCGTCAAGGGTTTGATCGAACGCGAGCTCCGGAAGAGGGTCTGGTACGGCCTCGTGACCGAGTGAGTTGCGCGACGGGTGGAAAAAGCTCAGCAGCAGCGTGCTGACTTCAGCTTCCGGGACAGGGACTGGATCTCTTCGCATGGCCGACGAGCATACTCTGTCTCTCCGGCTCATTTCACGACTCCGTTACCGCTCAACTGTACCGACGAGGACCTCTCAGCCGGCCGGATGGTCGATCGTCCGCCCGATGAGCCGACCGTCGCTTCGAAGACGATTCTTCTCTTCAAGGTCTCGGATTGCCTGCGCCGTTTCTTCGAGAACGTGCGCGACGAGCCCTCGTACGCTCACTGCCTCGAAGCGGACCGATCGCTGCGCAGTATTATCCTCGATGGCCCGGTTTACCTCAAGGCCGACATGAGCGGTCTGGAGGGTTACCCGCCGTGGACGTCCATGTTCCGATCGTACTGGGTCATCTCCATCTCGCACAAGCTCTTAGTCGTGCACCGCATGTTCAGCGCGCCCAGCAACGGCACGGAATCGCACGCGTACTCTCGCCGTGTGGTCATCGAAGCCGCACGGAGCATCATCCAGCAGCTCGCACGGAGTCCGAGGCCGGTCACGCAGACATACTGGACGGCAAGTCTCTGTCTTTCTACACTCATGCAGCGTGTGCTTCAGCCGCCTGAATAGCCTTCTCTCCACAGATTCCGTGGCACACGATGAGTGCAGCGACGACGATCATGCTCGACATCTTCCAGTCCCCGACCGACCCGGACGTTCCGAACAAACGCGCCGAAGTCGAGCAGGCTCTCGAAATCTTGCAGCAGCTGGCTCCCGGGTCGCATATCGCGGCGCGCGGCGTCCGTCTCCTGTCGACCTTGCTGGGAGAAGAGGCCAAGCATCGCGCAGCGTTCGGGAGCTCTCCGCATGCAAGCGGCAGCGACGACTCGCCAGCGCCGGCGCGTCGTAACGAGAATGATTTCGGTCACGTTGCCAAGCGAGCCCGGACCAGCGTCGGTAAAAACGAGACGACTACCAAGATCCCGGCCCTTTCGCCCACACTCGCCGCCACGCGTGCGCCTTTCTTCCAGCCCACGCTCCCGCCTCCTCCTCCTGCATCATCATCATCGCCGACTCTCGCTCTGCCGCCACTCATGCCCGCTCCGGCAAGTGCGCCGCCCGGCCCCGCCGCGCCGCTCTCGCAAGAAGCGCTCGAGGCGCTCTTCCAAGGGCTGGGAGGCGGGTTGGCCCAGTCTGTACCGCACGAGCCGCCGCTCGCTTTCGCCTTTCCGAGCAACGGCGACGCCGTCTACGGTCTACAGCAGGAGGAGCCGCTGGACTTGTGGACGTTGCTCGGGGCGGGACCCATGGCAGGGGACGATTTCGCCTTGCCGGTCTTTGAAGGTCATGGCACGCTCGACGGTATGCAGGCGACCGCGACGGGAGAATGGCCGGTCTGGTCGGCGGGCGTGGGCGCGGGATAAAGCGCGCGCGGACATTGACGGCGCGGTAAAAAGGCAGCTGTCCGTACATACTCATCCCGAGCGATCTCCTTGCAATACCGCCTGATCTTCATCTGCCATTAGCGCCTGTGTCGAGCGTACAAGTCTTGCAGATGTACGGGCGAATGAGAGTACTGCCGCGGAGAGAGACGGAGATAAACTCCCGCAGAGATGAGGATGAAAGCGGGTCTCACGACCACAACGACGGATCTGACTGCTACGAGCGCTCAATCAGGCACTTTCTCGGCTTGTGGAGGACCTGCACGCCGCGCTCAGCAGTTCAGACTTGCGGTCGCGAGCAGGTCGAGATGGCGCCGTCGAAGCGGTCACCGCCGTCGACTTCGACGCCGATGAACAAGCGGCAGCGCGTCGGATCAGCTGCAGCGTCGCGTGCATCGACTCCGGCGTCGCAACCCGTCCCGAGCGGGCCCCCTTCGCCCGGCGCAGACTCGCTCTCGTCCTTGACCGACTCGGGCTCACGTGCTTCCAGTCCAGAGGTCGAACTCGCGAGCGCAGTCAAGACGGGCGCACAGAAGGCCAATCCGAGTCAGAAGGGGCGGCCTGCGGACCCGCAAACGGAGCAAGGCTCGCTGGATGCCCAAGACGAGGATGGAACATCGAACGCAGGGGACGACTCGACGGTGGAAGACTCTCTGCGATTACACGAAGCGGCCGCCGCCGGGCACCACGACGTGAGCGCAAAGACCGTCCCGTCGAAACAGACCGCCGGCAAGACCCGGCCGACGCAGGGAGGTAAAGGCCGGAAAGGCGAAGAGGCACTGGAACATGCCGTCGCGACGCGGGAAGAAGTCGAACGGAGACGGGCTCGCCTCAAGGAGGAGAATGGCGTCGGCGTGGCAGGAGCGAGGGAGCTCGAGCAAGACCCGAAGACGTTCAAGGTCAAGATGGAGGACCAGGAGGAGGTCGAGGTCGTGCACGGAGCGGAGGCAGAGGAGTTGGTGGCCGCAGCTCCCGTGAGTCCACGCTCCTCTTTGCCTGTCTGGTGTACGAAACTCTGACCGACCATATCGTTTTGCGCGCCCCAAAGCCTCGGAAAGAACGACCTTCGATCGCCGAGGAACGAGCCGGCATTATCCGATTCCCGGTCGTCACGAACGACGGCAAGCCAGAGTCAATGATCATCCTCACCGGGCTCAAGAACATCTTCCAGAAGCAACTCCCCAAGATGCCGCGAGAGTACATCGCCCGACTCGTGTTCGACCGCGCGCATTACAGTCTCGCAATCGTCAAAAGGGGTCTTGAAGTCGTCGGCGGCATCACCTATCGCCCGTTCGACGGTCAAGGCTTTGCCGAGATTGTCTTTTGTGCAGTCACGGGGACGGAGCAAGTCAAGGTGAGTTTCGGTCGAGCGGTCCCGGTGTCGGTGTTGAGACTGACCACTGACCGTTGTCGGCGTGCGTCGCAGGGTTACGGATCTCACATGATGAACCACCTGAAGGACCACGTCAAAGCCACCACCAAGTGCATGCACTTTTTGACTTACGCCGACAATTACGCTATCGGGTACTTCAAGAAGCAGGTCCGTTGATAACCGTGATTCTTTCGGCAGTTCCGAGGCTCAGCGTACTAAACCTCACCATTCTCGACAGGGATTCACGAAGGAGATTCAACTCGATCGCAGCGTATGGGCAGGGTACATCAAGGACTATGAAGGTGGTACCATCATGCACGTGCGTCGTCGCAGCCTCTCTTCGGTAGCAGCGCGCGCGAGTTCCGAAACTGACTTGTGCGCTCTCTCGCAGTGTGCGATGCTCCCTCGGATCAAGTACCTCGAAGTGTCTTCAATCTTGGCGCAGCAAAAAGAGGCAAGTTCAAGTTTCTGACGACAAGTCGTGCTGAGTGGGAAGTACGGCGAAATGACCAAGTCTCCTCGTCTGGGCTCGCAGGTGATCCTCGCCAAAATCCGACTGCTGTCTCAATCGCACGTGGTCCACCCGGGGCTCAAGTTCTTTGCCAACAACCCACCCGGGACCAAGATCGATCCTGCCGACGTGCCAGGCTTGAAAGAGTCGGGCTGGACTCCCGAGTTGGACGCGCTGTGCGTGCTTCGCGTTTCCCGGCAATCCTCCTCGCCCGACTTGAGACACTCCGATAGCTGACTCCCAGGTATTTCCGCAAACTCGTACAGGACCCGGCGTCCGAAACGTGGACCTCAATTCGCCGTCATGAAGAAGCTGTTGACGCTCCTGGTCGACCACCCGAGCTCGTGGGCGTTTGCGAACCCGGTCAACGCACAAGAGGCGCGTTTCCTCGCATTCTGCTACTAGACGGTACTTCGGGACTGACTTCAAGCTCTTGCCTACGTTAGGTCACGGACTACTACGACATGATCAAGGAGCCGATGGGTACGTTCAGTTCTCAGCGTGGCGCAAGAGCATTCTCGAGCTGATTCGGACTCGAACTCTCGCAGATCTCGCCACGATGGAGACCAAACTCGAAGCCAACACGTACGAGACCCTCGATCAGTTTGTCCACGATGCCCGACTCATCTTCAACAACTGTCGGCGGTACAACGATGCCGGTTCCAACTGTACGTTCGCGGCCTCTGAATCTGCTCCGCGTTCGAACGACTGACGGTTTCTTGGTGCATATGTGTGCAGATGTCAAGAACGCAAACAAGCTCGAGAACTACCTGAACGAGCAGCTCAAGATCTATGTCGATCCGTGAGCGTGAGCGATGTGGCGAGACGATGGCTTCTCCTGTTGCCGGCTTGTAGTAGTACACCTGTACTCCCTCCCCTTTCCCTTGTTGTTACCAGTATGTCTTCAGACCTTACAGTCGATCCGGACTCGGTTGGCGAGGCCGCGCCGTGGCCGAAACTTCTCGAGCCTCGACCGAGTTCGAAGCTTCGGCAGGCTGGTTGGTCAGCGTGGGCGGGGCAGCGACCGCCTCGAGGCAGTTCGCCTCTCTTCCCTCCTTCAATCTCTTCATTCATTCGAGAGCGCTCTCACCTGTGAGTCTCAAGAAGCCTGCCTATACGTTGTAAAGAAGCATGTGTGGCTGACGTGGTCGCCGATTGTGTTGTGCACCGCCTCGCTTGTGACTTGGACGCTCCGCCACTCGCGTCGTCTCTCAGCCTCGTTCCCTTCACTCGTGCCCGCCACTCTGCCCTACCTGGGTACTCTGATCCACACACACACCTCCCTCCCCACCTACAGTGAGTCCCTCTGCCCTCTCCACGCTCCCAAAGTCCCTATCGCCGGCGGGGGCGCGGTGACGCCACGTGCGGGGCCCATGCACGCCCGCATCGCATACGCTCGCTCGCGCGCCGCGCGAGGGGCACTATAGGCGAGCTGTATAGCCTGTCGAGCGATAGACTGCTTGCGCGCATGTCTTCGGCGTGCGGGAGCGGCTCGATGAGGCGTGACGCCTCGCCTCTTCTCACCGCTCCGAGTCCGATTGGCTCAATCTGGCAATCGGCCGCCGACTCTCGTTCAACATGCGTTCAGCCGAGTTTGAACATTGAAACTGACCCTGTGTGCCCTCTCGCTGTGCAGAATAACCATGCAAATCTTTGTCAAGACCCTGACGGGTAAGACGATCACGCTCGAGGTCGAGTCCTCGGACACGATCGACAACGTCAAGGCCAAGATCCAGGACAAGGAGGGCATCCCGCCCGACCAGCAGCGCCTCATCTTTGCCGGCAAGCAGCTCGAGGACGGCCGCACCCTCTCGGATTACAACATCCAAAAGGAGTCGACCCTCCACCTCGTCCTCCGTCTCCGTGGCGGCATGCAGATCTTCGTCAAGACCCTGACGGGCAAGACGATCACGCTCGAGGTCGAGTCCTCGGACACGATCGACAACGTCAAGGCCAAGATCCAGGACAAGGAGGGCATCCCGCCCGACCAGCAGCGCCTCATCTTTGCCGGCAAGCAGCTCGAGGACGGTCGTACGCTCTCGGACTACAACATCCAAAAGGAGTCGACCCTGCACCTCGTCCTTCGTCTCCGCGGCGGCATGCAGATCTTCGTCAAGACCCTGACGGGCAAGACGATCACGCTCGAGGTCGAGTCCTCGGACACGATCGACAACGTCAAGGCCAAGATCCAGGACAAGGAGGGCATCCCGCCCGACCAGCAGCGCCTCATCTTTGCCGGCAAGCAGCTCGAGGACGGTCGTACGCTCTCGGACTACAACATCCAAAAGGAGTCGACCCTGCACCTCGTCCTTCGTCTCCGCGGCGGCATGCAGATCTTCGTCAAGACCCTGACGGGCAAGACGATCACGCTCGAGGTCGAGTCCTCGGACACGATCGACAACGTCAAGGCCAAGATCCAGGACAAGGAGGGCATCCCGCCCGACCAGCAGCGCCTCATCTTTGCCGGCAAGCAGCTCGAGGACGGCCGCACCCTCTCGGATTACAACATCCAAAAGGAGTCGACCCTCCACCTCGTCCTCCGCCTTCGTGGTGGACAGTAGAGCTCTCGGCGAGTCGTAGGGTCCTATAGCATGAAACGAAGCCGTGTCCCCGGCTTTTGAACACTAACTTCGCGGCTCTCTTTCTCGTTCTCTCGCGCGTGGCCCTCCCTCTCCTGCGGACGAACTCAGGCTCGATGGCCGTATATGCTTCGACGACTATAGTATGTACATCGCTGGCATACAAGCTCGTGATGGTGTTCCCCCGCGGCCAATTCGGGCAAAGTGGCAAATTCGTCCGCAGGAGGAGGGGCCAGATGCGCATGAAAGGCTGGCCAGATCCTCTCCTCGTCAATCTGGCCCGATCGCTTTGACCTTCGGCTTCGGCATGGTCAGGTGTGGCTCTCGCGGCTGATCGAGCCAAACACTCCGTACGATGACACCGCCGCTTCCGAGAAACGGTCCTGCTTGGCGCTACGATGAGGAGGACCCGGCCCCTCTGAAGAAGGCAGAGAGGTCGGGAGCGTCTCTCTTGACCTCTTCTCGTACTTGCGCCCAAGTCTAGCGCTATCCCATCGCTTCCAACGTCCTCTACGGACTTTTGCTGGCTCATTACCCCCGCCCGCGCGGCCTGTCGCCGATTTCGGAGGCCGGGAATCCTTCCTCCGCTGCCACTTTTAGCTTCACCTCGCGCTGCATGGCTCACTTCCTCCGAAACGCAGACGCCTGATCCGACGGCTGCGTGGCGGGGCTCCGGTACGATTGGCTGCAATTCGCGTGTTGCTCGTGAGGGGATGCGATCGCAGGCGTCTCGAGGCGTGGGCCTCCTGCTGCCGACGATGCTCTTTCCTTCCAACCCCAGCTTCTCCCCCCGCGGGCCTCGGTGCTATCACTCTCCGGACGCTACACTTTCCTGCTCCATTCAAGTCCGTCCGCTCCGCCGAACACAATGCAGGGTCAACGTGACCACCTCAACCGCGAACAAGGAGACGTCGAAGTCGGTGTACGTGAAAAGAAGCCTAGCGACTTCCCTCCCCACGCTTTTCCCCCAATCTTTTCGCGAGGAAAGCCTCGTCGTTTGCAATGGTGACCGTCTGACACGGCCGCATTTCCCTCGGTGCAGGTTGCCGACTTGCTGCAGAACCGCGGTGGAGAGGCGAAACGCGCTGCTCACTTGCCGGAACCGCCTCGCTGGCTCGTCAACTGGGAGCGACGCCGCCCGACTCTTCTCATCGAGTGCATCGCCGAAGCCGTCGGCGTGTTCTTCTATGTCTGTACGTTCAGCCGCGACCAACTCTACTCGCTGCAGCCCGAACGGAACTCACCCTCCACGAACCTTACACAGACGCCGGACTCGGAGCATCCGCGACTTTCTTCGTCACTTCTGCCGTGAAGGAGGCCGGCTTCGGCGGTCTGCTCAACATCGGGCTTTGCTACGCCTTCGGTATCGTCTTCGCCATCATCGTCGCCGCTCCGGTTTCCGGAGGCCACTTGTCGCCGTCCTTCACCATCGCCTTCACGATCTTCAAGGGTTTCCCGCTGCGCAAGGTCCCGTACTACGTGAGCCACGACGCATTGACGGCAAGGAGTCGCATAGTTGTGTCTGACAGGCATCTTTTCTTCCATTTCCGCAGATTCTCTCGCAGCTCATCGGTGGTCTCATCGCCGCACTCTGCGTATACGGCGTATGGAAGCAGCAGCTTGTTGCAATCACCGCCGAGATGAAGCTTGCCGGTCAAACCGCCGCAATCTTCTCTCCGCAAGGAGTACGTTACTTTTTCCCATCAGATTGCCACTTCTCCGGTTTCTAACAAGACGAACCCGTACAGCCGGCGGGTATCTTCGCGCTCTTCCCGGGTGCTACGCAGGGCAACGGCTACCTGTTCTTGAACGAACGTACGTCCGGAGTTGCGCGTGGACCAAGTCGCCGTGATCTGAACTTCATCTGACTTTTCCGTTTCTGCAGTCATCGGCAACCTGTTCCTTTCGGTTCTTGTCTTCGCCGTCCTCGACGCGTGCAAGTGAGTACCTTCCAGAAATGTCTTTCTCTCCCATGACCACGAGTCATTCTCCTGCGAGAGTGATCCATCGCCCACTCCGGACCGGTTTCTCTCTTCGCGCTCCCGACGAGTTTCTGACCTGCCAGTGGCACTATAGCTTCTTCGTTGCACTACCGAGTGCGCCCTATACCATCGGGCTTGGGTACTTTGTGATCATCAACGGGTTCGCCGTGAACAGCGTCGCCCTGAACGCTGCTCGCGACGTTCCGGGCCGCATGGTTTGCGCCATGTTCTTCGGAAAGGGTGAGCATGACTCGCACCTCATGCCTTCAGAAGTCATACTGACTGGACGTCTCTATGCTCCCAGAATGCTACACGGGCTACAAGGCTTGTGAGTCTCGGCTTGAACCTGTCGATTCGGAATTATTGCTGACATTCCCGATTCTCGCAGACACCGCCATCGCCGCCCTCACGTGTTTCCCGGCCTCGATCATCGGCGCCGCATTCCACACGATCTTCATGTCCGACTCGGCCAAGATGATCGTCAACCACCGTGCGTTTTCTTTTTGCTGGGAGTTTCTGTTCCTCCCGCCTGACGCTTCTTTTCCCCCCCGCAACAGCGCCCTCGATGGCCGAGGAGGTCAGCATGCTCAACGAGAGCCGAGGATTCCCGACCATCAGCCGCGCCATCACTCGCGAGACTGTTTACCGCGACATGAACGGCATGGGATCGACCAAGTCTTGAGGCGGCCATCCTAGCTGGTCCGCGGCGGTTGTTCGCGCGCGTGCTCCACCTCGTCCGCCCTTCATCGAATACTTGTTAGTAATCCCTCGGCCTCGTGATCTATGCACGCGCTCTCACTGTTGTTCCGATCCGTACTCTTTGGTTGTAACGAAATAAATCGATGTCACCACACCCTCTTTGTGATGCACGGCTACGAGAGATGCACATGAGAAGAGGCATTGTCTGCGCATTACCGTATGGTCGATGGCAAGTCGACTGTGTACAAGCTGTCGCCACGACTTCCGCCAGTCAGAGTTGCCGGAAAACTCAGCACTCTTCGCTCGTTCTCCCCTTCGTCTTCTTTGAAGTCGCCCTCACAGCGTTCTGGTCGCTGGCAAGAGTCGCAAACACGCCAGAAGAGGAAGGGCTTGCAGAGCTGGGAGGGAAAGCTAGAGCAGCGCTTGAAACCGTTCGGTGCCGTCGTTCGAGCTGAGAAGGTCCAGATCGGCGGTGAAGTTTCTTCCGGAGTCGATGACATCAACCGCGTCGAAGTGGAGGCGCCGACACTGCATGCCTGCTCCTAACTAGCTTGCCTTACACCATATCGGCTTGCCCATATCCACGACACCGGCACAATCTCCCTCGACGAAGCGACAAGATGGCCAAGAGCGTGTTTATCCTCGGCACGGGCTTCATCGGCGGTTCCGTCCTCGCAGCCTTACTTGACCAGAAGGACCGCTACGAAATCTCAGCGCTGTGCCGAGACGAAAAGAAGGCAAAGAAGCTGGAGGAACTCGGGGTCCGCCCCGTGATGGGCGAGCTCGCCAGCGACGACGTGATCTCGAAGGAGGCGGAGCAGAGCGATGTGAGTGACCAGTTTCGTCCCGATACGTCTTTCAAAGCGGAAAAGGTACTCACACCCTTCGCGCACAGATCATCCTGCACATTGCGACGGCCGATGACCTGCCGTCTGTCAAGTCCATTCTGAAGGGGCTCGAAAAGCGCGACAAGTCTAAGCCGCGCGCGATTTACATCCATACCTCGGGGAGTGAGTCGGCGCCATGTATACGTGACCCTACCGCTTCCAGTCCGCTGATCTTCCACCCACTTTTGTAGCCGGAGTGCTCACCGTTCCGACCCACCCCGACGAGGTCTGTTTCAACGACAAGGACCAGGCCAAATTCGACACCCTGATTCCGGACTACGCACCCCACCGCGAGATCGACTTGACCATCAAGCACGCTGTTGAGGAGAAGCGGATCCACGCCAAGGTGTCGATCATTCTGCCGCCCTGCATCTACGGTCTCGGTACCGGTCCCTTCAACCGTCGCTCGATCCAGATTCCCGGTTGGGCGAAAGAAGCGGTGAGGGAAGGTCATGTCATCAACCAGTGCGTTCCTTTTCGGTTCTCTCGCTCGAGAAGGCGCGACTAACAACTCTGGCGTTGTATCTGCAGCGGTCCGCAAAACTTTTGGAACAACATCCACGTGAGTTGAGCACCTTTGTCGCCGCAACCTCGTGACGAGCGCGCGCTCACATGAAGTCGCTCGCAGATTCGCAATCTCGTTCGGGCGTACCAGACCTTGCTCGCCCACCTTGAAGAGACCGACGAGACCGCCGGACCCCTCTACATCATCGCCGAGACCGGCTCGCACCGTTGGGGACCGCTCGGAGTCTTGCTCGACAAGCTTCTGAAGGAGCGCAACCTTGTCAAGGGCGAGATGACCGAAGAGATGGAGGGATCAACCGAGACCGAGACCGGCACGCAGTCTCGCAGCAAGTCGGAGTGGCTGCATGAGTGGGGCTGGAAGATTGAGCCGGAGCCCTCGATCGAGGAGTCGATGCCGGAGGAGATTGACTACATGCAGCAGATTGGCGAGCTGTAGGTAGACCCGCTTCCCCTGACATGCAAGTTGTACAGCTGTGAAGCGCGCTGTTTGGCCTCGAGGGTGGGAGAGCGCTCCGAGGTAGAGATCCTCTAATTGATGTGGCCGCCGAGATTCCTGCAGTGGACATCCGGATTCTACCTGCAGACAGGTTCTCCACCCAGCATTCGCCCGCTCAAAGAGGCAGGAGTTCAGTAAAGATATGTTCGAAGCGACGGCGACACAAACAGCCTGGCGGCTGGATGTCTATGTGACGCTGGCACAGATCAACATAACAAGCTCGGTTGATCTAGTTGGTTATGATGTGGACCTAATACGACTCAGTGTTTAGTCCAATGTCGGCGGTTCGATCCCGCCACTGAGCAAGCATCTTCTTTTGCCTCCCGGCAAAGGGTCCAGCGTTTCTGCAAATTTGCAGCAGCCCTATACACTAAAAGTGTACACTTTTCGAGGCAGGCTCAACTTGCTCTCAGACCTGCTCGCGTTTACGGGTACGGGCGACGAGAGTGAACTGCGAACAACTTTTTGCGTCTCGATGTGGATGCCTACCGTTTGCAGAGGGGAATAAGGGGAACAAACAAGAAGGAACGGCTTGCCGGTCAAACCGGCGATGAAAGAATAAACCTAGGATGCTGCTGTTGGGAAGGTGAACGATGGATGCGGGTGCAGTCACAGACAGAGGGGAGGTCCAGACAAGAGTTTGCGGGTGAGAGAGCCTTTTTAGTAGTCGTTCTCGTAGTCCTGGTCGCGTTGCCGGCGGGGCGGGCGAGGCGCGTTCAGCTCGCGGATGATGTCGTAGGCGGCATCGATGGCGCTCGGCGAGCCAGTCAGGGTGAGCTGGTTTGCGTCGCGCTTGCCGACGACCTCGACGTCGACGCCCGTCGCGCGCAAGCGGTCCAGGCCGGCTCCGCCGCGGCCGACGATTCGGGGCATCAGACCCTGAGGCACAGTGACCCAACCGACGTGCGAGGCTTCCTGCGCCTTGGCGAGTGTCCGGCGGATCTCCTCGGCGACTTGCTCGGCGTCCTCCTGCGAACGGCTCTCGACGACCCAGGGAATGGTCTCGTCGGCGTCTTCGCCGGTCGCGTCCGCCGCGTCAAGCAACGGAACAAGCTGGAACTGGAGTCCAGTCTCCTCGCCGACACCGTTCGAAGCGTCAACCTCGTCATCGATCCGACCCGCAAGAGCAGGAGTGCCGTTCGCGGCGGGAGGCGCTGGCGGTTTCCTCGACTTGAGCGCAGACGAAGGCGGCTTGACTCCACGGTGGGAGACGCGAGTACCCGACGGGAGCGAACGGAAGAACCGGCCGCCCTGAGCAACCTGGGCATGGAGTCGCCTCGGGACGATCACCTCGACGCTGTGGGCAGCCGGGGTGCTCGCTCCCGAGGCGCCGCCGCGTCCCTTGACAGCCTGCAGGTCGGCAGCCGCGGCAATCACGGCCTCCTTGGGGCCGAGCACCTTGACGATGTCGCGCTCGTCCGCCTCGGCGAGCTCGTCCTGGTTCTCCGGCGCGGCGGAGGTCGCGTACTCGTCCCAGCCGGGCATGATCACCTTGACGCCGTGCTTGCGCTGCAGGTCGCGCAGCGACTGCGCGCCCTTGCCGATGACGGCGGCGTGGTTCTGGTTCGGCACGACGACGCCCCAAGTGACGCGGGAAGCGAGCGAGGCGACTTCGGCCTCGAGTGCCTCCTTGATCTTGGTCGCGACCGCGGACGGCGCCGTGATGGTGACGGTCTGGCGTTCATCTCCCTGGCGAGGGAAGCGGACCGTGTTGCCGGACGCGCGGGCGTCGGACGGGCCGCCGCAGCGAGCGATCAGCTCGCGGATGTTGGAACCGCCCGAGCCGATCAAGGTCATGTGGTACTCGCGAGGAATGTCGAGCTCGAGACGCAGCTCGTCTTGAACCTCGTTCGCGATCGCCTCGATCGCCTCGCGAGCCTTCTTGATGGCCGACTTGGTGCCGCGGAGGGTGATGGTGGCAGTAGTCGCTTCTTGCGACTTTTGGTCGACGTCGACGGACGCGACGCCCGTGTCGTCCTTGATCTGGTTGATCTGAGCACCGCCACGGCCGAGAATGCGTGGAAGAGCCTTGACAGGGACCTCAAAGACGGACGTGTTGCCGTGCTCCTTCTCGTACTCGATCAGAGCAACGAGCTCGCCCTGAGCGGCCTTGGCGCCCTTGGACGGTCCACGGATGGTAATCTCGGACGACGAGGGGGTCGAAGGCGCCGACGATGAGGCATCGTCGGCCTTGCGACCGTCGCGCGGGAAGTTGATCCGGACGTCATACTTCTCTTCGAGCCGCTTGAGGTAAGTTCCCTGCTTGCCAATCAGCGAACCACGGTCGAGACTCGACGGGAGGGGAAGCGAAAGGGTGGTCTCATCCGCCATGCGGGTCGCAAGCGAGCGGATCCGGCGCTGAGCCTCTTCGGCGTTCTCCTTGCGACCCTTGATCGTCACCTTGCTCGTCGCCGTCTTCTTGCCGGCCGCCTGCTCGCCAAAGTCGACGCGAACGCCGAGCTCCTCGCGAAGCTTGTTGATACCAGCTCCCGACTTGCCGACAACGTGACGCACGTGCTCTGACGGGATCTCGAACTCAATGACCTGCGCGCGCGCGCGCCGAGCCGATGCGTGTTAGTCTGGTTTTTCGGGACCGTTTCCGACAGATGCGAGTCATGGGACTTACGTGCGAGTTGACAATCTCCTCGTTGCGAGCGTCGAGCGTGATGCGCTCGAGCTCTCTGCAGACGCGTTCGACCTCGTCCTTCGGACCTCGGACCGTCACCTCGTCCGAATCGCCAAACTGAACATGCACGAGCTTGTCCTCGCCAATGACCGCGTTCAGGGTCGTGCCGCCCTGACCAATTACGGCGCCGTGCAGAGTGGTCGGGATCTCGACGGTCGCGGTGGTCAAGTCGGCAAACTCGCCCGCGAGCGCCTCGAGCGCGGTCTTGACCTGGTCGAGCGCGGCCTTGGCTTCCGGACCGGCAAAGTGCTCGCCAGTGTAGACGAGGAGGACGTCGCTGCGGCCCGACTCGGGGGGCGGGAACACGACGTCGACAGAGTGGTCCTTTTCGTACTGGCGGACCTTGGACCCTTTGCGGCCGATCAAGTGCCGGTGCACGAGCGAGTCGATCTCGACCGTCTCAAAGACCGAGGGCGGTAACCTCCGCACCTCGCCAATGACGGCCTGACGCGCCTGCGCGACGCCCTGCGCACCGGTAGTCCCTTCCTCGGCCGTCGAGCCGACAATCTCGAGGTACGCGTTGGGCAGAGTCGGGATGGCGTCGAGACGTGGGAGGTAGATCTGCGTGCCGGAAGCGAGCGCGATCGGGCGCAGTCGGGACCGGACGATCAGGTACCGCGCGAGGTTGGTCGCGTACTCGCGCGGGTCGTGTGGTCCGCGGTGGGCGGTGAACAAGTCGAGCGATTCGACGGGGGCGGCCGAGGCGAGGTCCATGACCTGTCAGTCACTCACGCAAAGCCCGAGTCAGTACGAGGACACGGTGACAGCTCGGGAAGCGAGAGGGGGCACAGCACTCACCATCTGCATCGCCTTGACAGTCTCGCGGCCCGGTCCGCGCACAACAACGTCCTCGCTCTGACTCTCTGCCGCCGGGACCTCGACGGCGCAACCCGTCTCGCGCAGGATACGGTCTGCGATCGCCGATCCGACGAGGAAGCGGTGCTGGCGCTTCGGAAGCGGGAACGTGACCGGACGGACGGTCGCGCGCTATTTGGGTTCGAGTCGAGTCGAAGGGAAGGAGTGGGCGAGTCACGCAAAGGCGCGTATAAGGTTTCCGCGCAGATTGGTAAATTTGGCAGCAGTAGCGACAGAGTCATGGAAAGAAAGACAAAAAGTCGAGTCGAGAGGGAGAAGGCGAAAACGAGTCAACACGAGGGCAGGAAAAATCAAAGTAGAGGGCAGTGACTTACGAGTTCGGCCAACTCTGCCTCGATCTCGCTCACGACGCGCTTGACCAAGTCCTTGTCGCCGCTGACCAAGACGGCCTTGTCCTTGTCGCCCGCCGCCGCCGCCGATGCCGACGACGCCATGGCCGCATCGGCTTCCTCGCCACTGTCCTTGACGACGTCGACCCCTCTCCGGCCCGCATTGCGCCTCGGCACATCCACCTTGACCGGAGCAGAAGCGGCGGTGTGCGCCGTCTCGCCCTCGACCTCGTCCGCCGACGTCGAGGCAGAGGAGACAACCCCCGCGCGTTCGAGGATCTGCGGCACCCGAGCACTCAAGAGGGCCCACAACTCGCTCGGCACGTCGGCGAGTCGAGTCGTCGTCTTGGCGGTCCGTTCGCGCACGATGGCGAGGATCTGGGCGCGCGCGGCCTCGACGGCGGATTGCGAACCCGAGATCGAGATCGAGATGAGCGGCCCGAGCGAGTCGTCGTCCGCCGAGTCGGTCGCGGTCGGGGTAGACTCTTGCTGTTGCTCGAGTTCGTCGTCGCGCGGGATTTGGATGTGCGCGCCGGTCGAGTCGGTGATCGACTTGAGCGTGCGGCCTGGGGCAGGAGAAGGGAGTCAGCGACGCACGCTGGCCGGAAGCGTTGCCCCTCCACTCGATCGAGCGAGCGTAGGTAGTATCGCCGCAAGGAGAGAAAGTGCCGCTCACCCTTGGAACCGATGATGAGAGCGCGGAGCGATTTCGGGACTTCGACCGATTCGGAGACTTTCTTCTCGAGCCACGCGAGCAGTTCCGTCCTGGCGCGCTCGACGCGCGCTTCGGCGTCGGGTCCGCGAGCCTTGAGGATGACGGTGGTGAGGGTGCGGTTCGAGCTCGCGTCGATCTGGACACCGTCGTGCTTGCGCATGACTTCCTTGGCGACTCCACCGAGGGTGGTCGGCGCTTCGCGGCGCTCGTTCGAGAAGTAGCCCTGGTTGCGAGGTCCACCTGCGACGTTGGTGCGAGCGGGAGGAGCGATGTGGATGGCCGAGTTGGGCAACTGGACGGTGGTCGAGTAGAAGTTCAAGGCGGCGGTGGTGGAAGAGCCGGCTGCCGCATCCTGGCTCGGAGTCGATGCGCGCGACAACGACGACAGAGTCGCGTTACCGCCGTCGGCTGAGAGCGTGCTCGCCTGCTTGGCGCGGAGGGCTGCCGCTCCCCACTGGTGCTGGTGCTGGTGCTGGCCGCCGTTGCGCGAGACGGGGGCGCCGAGGGACGGGAACGCCGACTCGTCCGAGACGTCTACTTGGCGCTTGGGTTCGGCGGCGGCAGGTCCGGGTCCGGGTCCGAGCGGGGCGACGGGAGGCGGCAAGGCGGAGGGGAACGGGTCGGCGGTGACGAGGACGGGGAAGGGGTCCTCGGTCAGGATGGGGAGCTGCTGCTGCTGCTGCTGCTCCTGCTGCTGTTGAGCCTGCTCGTGAGCGAGCTGCATGCGCTGAGCGGCAGACAACTGGGTCGACATGGTTGCGGGTGCGTGTCAAGTGGGACAGAGGTAAAGACGGGGGGACCAGACGGGGGGGGGGGGATTAGGCGGGGAGAACAACAAGGGAATCCTCTTGCTCTTTTGCCCGCGACTTCTGCAATCTATAAGACTCGGGCGCGACTCTGCAGGCGAGGGCGGAGAGAGAGAACCGCGTGGACGAGCCGACTCATCTTCCACCCTCGCTTCTCACGCCCATCTACGGCGGATTGAATTCTCTAAGCAGCTACTTACAGCTACGGGCTTGCCCTCGTCACTGCGACCTGCGGAACCGCGCTACTCCGAGACGCCGACACGGGAACACCGACCGCGTGGTCGGTGCAATCTCGCTCTTCGCTCGAGCGGCTCCTTGCTATACCGGCTTCCATGCGATCTGGGCTGCTGGGGAAACGCGTCTCTCGCTCTCGCTATGCTGCGTATTGTCGTGCCGTGCAAAATCAATCGAATCGATCACGGCCGAGGGGCCAGCTTCACTCAAGTCGACTCTTCTCTCTCGTCTGCTGCCTCCCTCGCCGACTCGCACCTGCATGTAATCTCCACCAAGAGCGCTTTGCCTGTAGCACGGCGACCAAGTCAAGCCTCCGCGCGCCAGGTCTGCTCGCGGACGGTTTCATCAGCTCACAATCGAGCGTTTGACAAATCGACGAATCCCTGGGGCAGAGACGGACAGGCTCTGTTCAACCACACGAGGAGCAACCCCTCCCTGACACAGTGCGCTACAGCAGCTACAAGTGCCCCTTGCGGCGATTCAGAATGAGCCCCGGCGCCAGGCTGCCGCCCGTTGTGCACATTCCGCAGCACGTTTCGCCGACTTGGCTTTCATTGACCCGCTTCTTACAGCAGCGGTGCGCACGCGAGGATCAACCTCTCAGGTTGTTCTCCTTTCCCGGAGCTTGCTGACTCTTCCGTTCCGAAGAACGAGAAACAGGCTGCAAAGTCGTGATGGTCGGCGCCCGGAGATGTTCTCGGTCCCCGTTCGCTGTCTAATGAAGCGTTTGCCACCGTCTACTGATACAAGACCAAGGCTCTCACAACCAACTCTAGCCATTTGCTCGATCGGACCAATATACACAAAACTGCCGCGGCCAGATGGCGTGAGCAGCGAAATCGACGGAACAAGCCGAGGAGAGCCAATTATTGGAGCTCTGAAGTTGGATTAGCGTAGAAACTGCAACAGAGTAACGAGGTGTCTGATCTGAAAGCTGAAATTACGCTTGTATGTTGACAAAGCCTCGCCGCCGCTGATGATGATGATGAGAACTTGGTCTCGCGAGAGCAACTCTGTCGCTCGCCCTCCCACACTCTCGCCCGGACGGACACGAGCGTTCGTTCGCACCCAAAGGCGCTGTAGCAATTGCGCAACCCCCGCTGGCTCGCCAGAAAGGATGCCAGTCGGCCAAGTGGTGATCGGTCCTCCCGGCAGCGGCAAGACGACCTACGTCTGGGGGTTGTACCAGTTCCTGACCGCGCTCGGCCGACCCGTCCTCGTCGTCAACCTCGATCCGGCCGCGAACCAACCGCCGTACGAACCGGCCGTCTCGATCGACAGCCTCATCTCGCTCGGCGATGCCGTCGACGCGCACCACCTCGGTCCGAACGGCGCCATGCTGTACTGCCTCGAGTACCTCGAACATAACCTCGATTGGCTCGTCGAGCAACTAGACCGCGCCATGTCCCACCTCGAAGCGAATCCGCCGTCGAGACCGGCGGCGCTCGACCCGGATGGTCTCGAAGAGGAGGACGGGGGGCCCCCTCCTCCGAAATGGCGCAGGGAGGACATGTACGTCGTGTTTGACACACCTGGCCAAGTCGAACTCTCGACCAACCACGACAGCCTGAAGCGGATCGTCGCGGCGCTCCAAACCCGACTCGGATTCCGCCTCGCGGCCGTCCACCTCGTCGACGCGAGTCACATCCTCGACGCGTCCCGCTACGTCGCCGTCTTGCTCCTCGCACTCCGGACCATGCTCCAACTCGAACTGCCGCACGTCAACGTCCTCTCGAAAATCGACCTTTTGGGCCAGGCCGGCCAGGACCTCGACTTCAACCTCGACTACTACACAGAGGTGCAGGACCTGAGCTACCTCTTGCCCCTCCTCGAACGCGATCAACGGACACCCCGCTTCGCCGAACTGAACCGCACCGTGTGCGACCTCATCGAAGAGTTTGGCCTCGTCGGGTTCGAGACTCTTGCCGTCGAGGTAAATGCCACCCCCCCTCCTCCTTAGCAGTGAACAGGGCTAACTCTGTGCCCCCCTTTCACTTGATCCAGGACAAGGACTCGATGCTCCGCCTCGTCCAAGTCATCGACCAGGCGCTCGGCTACGTGCCTCCATCACTCACCACCGCACTCCCATCCTCCTCCTCCTCCTCCGCCTCTCATTCGCACTCCCATTCCCACTCCCACTCCCACTCGCACGCCTCCCATCACGCACACGCTCCCCACCCAACTTTTGCGCAATCCCAACCGCTCTCGAGTGCCCTGCACGCAGGCACGATCCAAGAAAAGTGGGTCGATCACCCGACCGAGTGGGACCAGTTTGAGAAGGAGCGATGGAAGGCCGAGGGAGAGTGGGCTGCGGAGAGAGCGACGGAGCAGAGTCGAAGGCGCGCGGTGGAACAGGCGGCCAAGGCTGCGGAACGCACCGACTCGACGCCGACGCCGACGATGGCGGCAGCAGAAGCGCCCTAGCTCCTCGTCTCGTTCGCCGACTTGTTCCCTGTCCGGTGCGCCATCCAAACTGGATCCCAGTTCTGGCTCTACCCGTTCCCTCCCAGTATGTCACAATCTTTTGACGTTTTTCCGAGTCCGTGTAGCTTGTTGTTTCCACCACAGTCCATCGTAGCATTTTGACCCCTCTTCCTGGCAATATCTTTTCCCATGCCGATCGATCGCGGTCATCCTCCATGCTCTCCTGTTCGCGATCATTTGGCGACTGTAGCCGAGGCTGTAGCATCTCGAGTCCGCGGCAGGAGAGGTGCGCGACGCGGAAGGGCTCTTCCTTCGCGTTCTCATCTGCCACTGCTTCAAGGCGTGCGGAGGACACTCCGGCTGGCTTGGCGGGACGGCAGAGCCTCGGAAATCTCGACTACTGCCCCCACCTGCATCGACACGTCGGGAAGAGTCCTGCTACTCGACCACAACGACTTCCGAACGACGTAATCGGGCGCTTCTCCGCGGCAGGGTCCTTAGCGAATAGCAGCAGCAGCAGCAAGGATGCGACCAGGCGTCCGCTCGTCGTCCCTTCCATACTGGCTACTTCACCCGATCGAATCCCTCGGGCTGCCGTGGTTCCTGCGGCCTTCGAAACTCGGCGCAAAGCGATCGCTCCTCGTCGGCTTCACGCTCGGCTTCTCCATCTCGCTCTCGCTCACCGGACTCGCGTTGTATGCTCTCGACGCGTGGAGGAGGAGTTTGCGAAGGGCGGCCGAGAAGAGGACGATCGAGATCCGCGCGGACGAAGTCGTCGATGGAGTCGAAGGCTTGATCGGTATGTACTGCACCGGTCCCTCTCTGTATCGAGACGCAGGCTGATCCAGGGTCCACTCGTCCTCAGGCAACACCCCTCTAATCCGAATCAAGTCGTTGAGCGAGGCTCTCGGTGTCGATATTCTGGTAAGCACACCTCGCACTCGCGGAGAAGGCAATTGCACTCGCGCAAGACGGACTGATCCGACTGCTTCTCATGATAGGGCAAGTGCGAATACTTGAACCCGTTCGGCTCGGTCAAGGACCGCGTGTCGCTCAAGAGTACGTTGGCTTTCCGGAGAAATCTCTTGTCCTGCATTCCGTCTGCGGCCCGTCGGAGGTAAACTGATGTCTAGGATTCGGGGATTCTCGTACAGTCATCCAACAAGCTGAAGAGGAGGGCTTGATTCACGCCAACACCGACTCGTGTATCTTCGAGGGCACTTCAGGCAGCACCGGGATCTCTATCGCCGGGATCGCCCGCGCGCGAGGTTACAAAGCCCGTAAGCCCTGCTCAAGGCGCGCCACGCCCATTTTTCTTAGTACGAAGTGAGCCCTGACGAGCCCACTCGCTTGCAGATATTGTCTTGCCTGACGACGTGGCGAAAGAAAAGATCAAGATGCTTCAAGTCCTCGGTGCCGAAGTCGAGCCCGTCAGACCGGTATCGATCGTCGACCGATCTCACTACGTCAACCTCGCTCGGAGACGCGCCCTCGAGTTCGGCAAACGGACCGTCGTCGCGCACTCGAGCGGCGATTCTCCGTCCGATACCCCTCGAGCGACGACTCCCATGTCGATCGCCGCGGGCGGCAAAAACGCGCCCGATCTGCTCGTCACTTCCAATACCCCTACACCGACGCGGCCTTCCACCCCGGGGACGACAACACCTTCGTCAGCAGCACTCTCGAGATCCGTAGGCCAAACCTACCGAGATCCGCCACGAGGGTTGTTCGCCGACCAGTTCGAGAACTTGTCGAACTTGGTGGCGCACGAGGAAGGGACTGCTGTCGAGATTTGGAAGCAGACGGCCGGGCGCGTGGACGGGTTCGTCAGTGGTGCAGGGACAGGTGGTACGATCGCCGGCGTCGGACGATTCCTGAAAGACAAGACGCAGGGGAGATGTGACATCGTGCTCTCAGACCCTCAAGGGAGTGGACTGTATCACAAGGTAAGCTTCCTGTCCTGAGCTGGGGGAACGGACGAAGTGAAGCTGATGCTGCCCCCTCGACGTGGCGCAGATTCACGACGGAGTCATGTACGCCGAGACTGAATCGGAGGGCAAGCGGAGGCGATACCAGGTTGATACGGTAAGTATGCGCTTCATCTAGTAGCGTTGGACTCTGGCTTACAACGACAACGAATGCAGATTGTCGAGGGGATCGGACTGAACCGAATCACCAAGAATTTGTCAAAAGCGCTGCCGATCATCGACGACGCAATCCGGTCGGTCCATGCATTGACCCTGCCCATATCCTGGAACGAGGATCTGACAATTTCCTGAACGCCCTCATCTTCTCCGACATGCTAGGGTGACCGACGCCGAAGCAGTCGCCATGTCGCGCCACCTCGCCCTGCACGACGGACTCTTCCTCGGCTCTTCTTCCGCCGTGAACCTTGTCGCGTGCGTGCGACTCGCGCGGAGATGGGGACGGCGGGGCAAAGGGCGGCAGATCGTCACCATCTTGTGTGACTCGGGCGCGCGGCACGTTAGCCGATTTTGGTACGTGCTCTGCGGGGTGACGTCCTGATGAATACCGCAAGGAGTCTGAGTCGCAGCTAACCCAATTTGAATACTGTTACTTACAGGAACGACGACTATCTTGAGAATGCAGGCATTCCGGTCTCGTCTTCTATCGACTTTCTCTTCACCGAGCCGCTCCCGGAAGGCTTCGGAGATGACAACGAGGGAGAGGACGAGCTGGGTCCGGCGTCGCCGAGCGACGACGAACTCGCAAGCGACGACCCGCTCGAGTTGCCGCCTCTTTCGCCCAAGCTGACCGTCGCAGCGGGTCAGAACGAAGACGAGCGTGTTTTCAGTCCGCGGTAGCCAGAGGGGCGAGTTGGACGGGGATGCGAAATTGAAGAGCCTCTCTATGAATGGTATTGCATGATGATGCCGAGGTTTCATGACTGATTGAAAGAGTACAACACGGTGGAAGAAATGACGAGGCCACCGCCGATCATGAAGAGGGATCCGGGCACCACGCCAAAGAGCAAAGCAGACGCCAGTGTCGATACTGCGGGTTGAAGCAGTAGTGTCAGTCCGTGTCTGTTTTTGGGACAACAGACAGATCCGGACGTACAAACGATGGCGACACTGGTGGCGAAACCTTTGCTGACGCTGTCGGCTTCCCTAATGACCTGTTGGCACGAGCGTTCGATCTTGGTAAGCACTGGGCGGCGTCCCATTCCCCTGATGCCGGTTGAGGAAGTGACTCACCAGAGCGACGAGTAGCCCGCCGAGTGCCTGATTCAGGACCACGGCCCACACGAGCGGCGTGAACCCGGCCCACAGCGTTCCCAGAGCCGAAGAAACGGCGACGAGTCCTCCAGCTTGGTAGGCTTGGCGGAACGGTTGCGAGAGCAAGACGCCCGCGAAGGAGAACGCGAGCGAAGGGACCGCCAGCTGCAAGTTCCTCGCCCACAGCGAGGGGGTGGTATTCGTGCTAGGTTTTGACGAGGGACTTGCTCCTCCTCCTTTGCCATTGCTGCTGGAGGCCGAACCGTTGGTCGTCGGCGGTGCTTCTTCCTCCTCCGAGGGTCGTTTCAGGACCCACTCGAACCACGCGCCGGCGAGTCCGCTGCTGATGCACGCCGCCAAGATGGCCGCGAACCCTTTCCTCGGATCTTGCGCTGCTGCGTCGAGGCGATGCGATTTGCTGCGGCCGCCGGACGTGTCGGTCGTGTCGAGTTGGACGATCGCGACGCCGACCGTGAGGAGGACGAGCGAGAACCATTTGGCGGACGAGAGCGAGTGCTTGAAGAACAGGATTGAGAATATGGCAGTCGTGAGGAGTTTGAGCTGCGCGTTTTTTCGGTGCACATTTAGCAGTCAGCGTCGTATTGTTGCCGTCGACGGTGCGGACGACTGACCTGATATGTCGCCTGATACGTCGCGGCGTCGAGATTCGACAAGGCGACATACTGCGCGGGAACTCTCGTCAGTCAGCATTCTAGACCGGAGAAAGGAAAGCGTACGAGGAGAGTGTTTTGCAGCGCGTAGAGGGCCGCGGGTACGGCGAGGTGCAGTTGCGCGCGGCGCTGATTTCGCAGCAGGTCCGAGATGGCTGCGCCCGCCTGCACGACGAGGCTAGACGGTTTCCCTTTCCGCTGGACGATCGTGTGCCTCTGCCATGCGAGTACGGCGAGGGAGAGGCTCGCTTTGACGATTTCGGCGGTGAAGACGGCGGCGGCGGGGTTGTACAGGACTGGGGCGCGGGCGGTTCGGCTGAGACGTGTCAATATAGAGACGGAAGCGTTCTGTATGCACAGCAGCACGAGGGCGAGAGTGCGGCGCGAGACGGCGGCGCTGTTGCTTCGCACGAATGTTCAGCCGAACCCTCACAGAGCACTGCGGGCTAGTTCAAAGACTCACGGCTGGACTGCGTGTGTTTTTAGAGGACCCTGCGCGTGCTCCGAAGCCTGAACGGCGCCGTTCTGTCGACGTCGCATCGCCTGCCAAGAGCAAGAGAGCTGGGAACGCGGTTCCTCGACTTTCCGCACGCCCGCCTGCTATATTCACTTTCAGCGAGTACAGCGATGACCTCGCACTTTATCGACCGCTTCGCCCGTCGCGCTCAGGACATCAGCCGCCATCAGCAGCCGTCTCCGTCGTCGGGTGCCCCACTCGGCCCGGCGTCAGCAGCGACTTCTTCGCGAGAGCAAGTCGAGCAGAGGGAGCTCGCCGGAGAGAGGGACGACGACTGCGCCTTTTGCGGCATCGTCGCCCACGAGGAACCCGCCAGGAAGGTGCGCCTCGCTCGCCGTACTGGCTGCCGTGAGAAGGTCCGCTCGGCGGCGGGGCGAGTCTCTTGCTGACCCTGTAGAGATCGCAGGTCTACGAGGATGATCTCTGTATCGCCTTCTTTGACATCTATCCGATCCGCCCCGCTCACACCCTCCTTATCCCGAAAGCTCATTACGAGCGCGTGTGAGTGCCGAGCTCGCGGGGATCCTGCAGGAACTTCTGCCTGACCCGACCGCGTTACATGCACATAGACCGCATCTGCCCGATGACTTGTCTGCCCATCTCGGCCGCATTATGCCTAGATTGTGTCGCGCGCTCGGTCGCGGTACGTTGTTCCGCCTCGCCCCTCGTTCCTTTCCAGAAGAAAGGCTGACCGCACTCAGCGACAACGCAGCAATGGAACAACCCGACATGAACATCGTCTCCAACGTGAGCAGTCAAACAAGATTCTCGTCATGCGTCCCTCGCGTCTCCTGACCCGGAAAGAGACGACCCCCCAACAGCAAGGATACGCCCAAGTCGTCCCTCACATCCATTTCCACCTCGTCCCCGCACCACGCCGCGCCGGCCATGCCCCTCGCCGAGGTGGCCTCGCATTTCAGAATCGTGAAGAGCTCGACGACGAGACGGCAGACCTCCTCGCGCAAAGGATCCGGGACGAACTTGCCAAGGAGGCAGAGGGGACCGCAGACCAGACATCATCGCCACAAAATGGGCGAGGAAGACTGTAGTAGACTGTACCCGTATAAAGAGAAAAAAAAAGGAGAAACTGCATAGTACTGGGTAGAAACAACAAGCGCTATACGACTTCAAGCGGCAAGCCCCCCCCCCTCCGCCTCCTCTCACACGCCACGCCTTCACTTCTTTGCCTTCTTGGCCGCCGTAGCCCACCCTGAAGCGGCCTTTGTGGCTGGCCGCTTCGCCGCCTTTCCATTCGCAGCAGCCGCAGGACCCTCTCCAGCTTGAGTCCCACTCTTGGCAGGTTTCGGCGGCGCCAGCACCGCCTTGTTCCTGTACCCGTTCTCCTTGCATTCAGCCTCGAAGCGCTCGAGCAACTGGTTGAAATCGGCCGTGTCGCAGCAACCAAAGACGTCGTGCTTGGACAAACCGAGCGCCGTGATCCGCGGCGAAGTGACGCCAAAGGCGAGGCGAGCGAGCATCCGCGGGTCGTCGCGCACGCCGCAGACGGCGAGGACGAACCGGACCTGCTTGTCGGTGAAGGGGGCGTCGAGCTTGGGGTCGAACGCGATCGTTTGGCCAGTCAGGCAGAACTGCGGCGGGGAGTCGCATACAATGGTGAGAAATCGGGAACGATAGTGCGGACAGCCACAGGATCGAAGACTCACGGAGCACTTGCCGCACTTGCCACCCGGAACGCTCGTTTCATCGCCAAAATACTTGGCGAGGTCGTGAGCGTAGCCTGAAGGTTGACAGCGCCTCGTCAGCATGAAACCTGGTCGGAGGAGAATGAAGGAGAGAGCGAAAAGAACAACGTACAGCTTCCGCCCCGGACGAACTTGGCGACGCTACGGAGGCGCACGACGTCCGCCTCCTCGCGGTCGTGCAGCTGCTTGAACAAGTTCTGCGCCAACTCGTCGATGTCCTCGTCCAGTTCGGGCAAGTGCTTCATGACGCGGTAGCGCATCCGGACCCCGCTAACCTTGACCTCGCACCATCCGTGCAGTTCCCAGCGCGAGATCTGCCGCACGAGGTCGGCCCGCTCCATGTTGGTCATTTCGGCCGTCGCGACGACGTCGATCGAGTGCCACGTCCTCCCCGGTTTCCAGTTGCCGCGGAGCGCGACGGCCTCGCGCGACTTGTCGTCCATCAGCTGTTGGAAGGCGGCTGGATTGGTCGCGAGCGGTTTGATGTTGTACTCCTGATAGAACGGGGTGGTGGCGCTGTGGGCGCAAAGTTATCTAGTCAGCATGTGCAGAAGTTCTCCGTTGCAGCATTTTGAGACATCGTACCGGAGGAGACCGAATTGCAGCTCGAGCATCGTGAAGAGCAGAGACAGAGTGTTGCGCTGTTGGAAGTAGGGGTCTCGATCTCCATTCTCCCCAAGGCCAGACCTGGAAGTAACTCACGCCGATGTCAAAGGTATTGCTCTGCTCGTAGTGGTTGGCCGAGATGGTGCCATCTCTCTCGAGCGGCGCGAGAAAGACCGAGTCGAGCCACGAGCGAATCGAGCGCTGCGAGGGAGTATTCGCTCGCGCGAACGAGTGGAGCACGGGCATATCGGAGGGACTAGGCCTATCTCGGAGGTTAGATGAGGTTAGATCAGTACGGCGATCAGGATGTCAAGTACCAGCGTCGGACTTACAGCATCACGCAGGTGGAAGGCTTGCCGTCTCGTCCCGCACGGCCGATTTCCTGGCTGTAGTTCTCGAGCGTCTTGGGAAGCGCAAAGTGCACGACCACGCGAATGTTGGGCTTGTCGATGCCCATGCCGAACCTGGTTTGAACGCATGGTCAGCTCCTCCAACATGGAATTCCCATCGCGAGGAGTACTCACGCGATCGTAGCGACGACGATGCCGTTCCCCGCAAGGAACCATTCCTGCACGTCTTTGCGCTTGTCGGCGGCCATCCCCGCATGGTAAGCGCGAGCTTCGAGTTTGTGCGTGTCGGCAAGCTCCATCGCCAGCTCGTCCGCGTGCTTCTGAACCGTAACGTACACGATGGCGGCGCCGTCGCCGCGAGCCTTCAGGACGGGGACGAGCGCCGAAACTTTCGACTTGTAACCGGTGCATGGCTGAATCAGGAGCGAAAGACTGTGTTGCGTGGTACGGAATCCCTGCTCAGCCGCGCGTACTCCGGACCAAGCCTGGACGCGTAGGAAGACTCACTTGGGTCGGAAAGCGCCGGTCGAGAACACGCCCGCATCGACGTCGATGTCGAAACCGTTCGTAGGATCACAGATGTCCTTGACCACCGACGGGGTGGCTGTCGCCGTCAGGCAAAGGACGCGTTCTGCCCCAATCTCCTTGGCGAAGCGGCTGACTTTGAGGTATTCGGCGCGGAAAGAAGGGCCTGCCAGTGCCTGTATCAGTCAGCGGGTGAGTCCCGACGATCACATGATTCGAGAAGCGTACCCCACTCGGAAACGCAATGGCTCTCGCTGTCCCAGGATGCACAAAAAGTCAGTTTGCCGGATTCCTTGTCGGAGATTCTCTGCACGCACTCGATGGCCAGGAGCGAGATGTCTTGTTCGCCGATCATCTGAATGAACATCTCGTTGTTGAGACTGGGGATCGATCAAACTGTCAGCGAAGTTCGACAGGAGTGTGCACATCGGTGCACTGACCGCTCGGGAGCGACGTAGAGGATCTTGAGTTTCTTCTCGCGCAACTGTTGGCGAACCGCCGAGCTTTCCTCGAGGGTCAAGCTCGAGTCGAGGGACGCTGCAGCGATGCCGCGAGCCGTCAGGGCGTCACGCTGATCCTTCATGAGTGCGATCAAGGGCGAAACGACGAGAGTGAGCCCGTCGAGGACCTGCGCGGAGTACGGGATGAGCGTCGCGTCTCTCGCCTCTCCGGCTCTAGAGGGGAGTACACACCAGAGCCGGAACCTGAAAGCAGAGCGATTTGCCGCCTCCGGTCGGCATCAAGCACAGCGTATTCTCGCCCTCAACCAACAAGCGATGGATGACCTGGCGACGGGTCCGGCAGCGTCAGCTCGCGAGGACCGCGCCGCTTATGCACGATACGGCGTACCTGCTCTTGCACGCCTCGGAAGTCGTCGTATCCCCACACATCGCGCAGGAGGGTGCGTGCGGCGTCCATCTTGAATGAACTAACAGCGACCTTTTGTCCGGAGCGATTCGTCGAGATGCGAGGATGGAGGGGTCCTGCGTATATAGTGCGGGCGAGCTCAAAGAGTGTCGGCAGCTCTGCGCCAGTGAAGCTGGTGAAGCAAGAGACGGAGAACGGCCGGTGCGATGTCAAAACCGGACGCGTCGGAAGCCAACGGGTTTCAACGTCACGTGATTCTCCAATCAGCTTGCTGCCAGCAGCTGCGACGCCAAGCCATCACGCAAAGTTGCAGTCAGCTCAAAAGTGCATCGATGGGGGACACGCGCAGGGGTGCACGAGGTAAAAGAAATGGGGCCGCCCAGGTGCAAAAAGAGATGCTTGCTCAGTGGCGGGATCGAACCGCCGACATTGGACTAAACACTGAGTCGTATTAGGTCCACATCATAACCAACTAGATCAACCGAGCTTGTTATGTAAGCTGGTCGCACTGATACATATATATACAGTTAGTCAAGCTTCACCTTCTGCCCAGACTCTTTTCAGCGCTTTTCCGGTCAGTCACCCCAGTTCTGCTCCCCTATGATCACGCCTCAAGTCTGCGCCGGATTTCCCAATCGTCTCGACAGCTCAGGCAGTCCGCTCGTGAGCCGGCGCCAGCGACGTCTGTTTCGGATCCGCTTTTCGACTCGTACAACTGCAGCGGTGTGATCCAGAGCCAGACTTTCGCACGAGTATATCATAGACAAGTTCCAACACAGCGACGGCGCTAGGTGGACAGATAGGGACGCGTATAAGCTACACAACAGTACGGGCGTGGTGGCAAGCGGCGGAAGCGAGGCGGAGGACAAGCACGGGGAGTTGAGCTACTGCTGTTGGCTCGAGGTCAAGATGTCGCGGCCCGATTGCTACGTCGCCTGACGGGAAGCTTCGATGGCGGCGGCGGCGGCGGCGGCGGTTACGGCCGCCGTGGTGAACGTCGACCCGCCCGTTGGACCAAATTGACCCGCAGCATCGGCTGGAGGAGCTCCGTACGCGCCCGCGAGCTCAGGCGGCACGGGGAGAGCCATCGACGACGACGACGAGTCGGTGCCGCCCAAATTAGAGTCGAGAACGGAATAGTATCCGCCGGCAGCAGCGGTCGCCGATAAAGGGTTCGGCGGAGTGGGAAAGTGCACCGGCGCCTGGCCGAGCGCGTTCGACAAGTTGACCGGCAAGCCGTACAGTTCGCTCGTGGACGGAATCGCGGGAGGAGCGGACCCCTCCGGTACCTGAGAGGAGGTGGGAGCGGCGCTGACGCTCGTCGCTCGTGACTTTTTCTCCTTGCGATCCGCGGCCTGCTTCTTCTCCTTTGTCCGCTTGCCGTTGCAGACCGAGCACAGTCTGATAAAAGTCGCCACGGTCTCCTTCGGCACATAGGACCAGTCCCTTTTCAAGACGTTGTACGTCTTGTCGCGGCCGCCATGCTGGGCCTCGGTGTGCGCGCGGGCGACCACGTCGTAGATCTCGTCGCGGAGGACGACTCGCTTGCCCTCGTGCAAGGCACAGCAGCGATCGTCCGGTCCGTTCATGAGCTGGAAGCGCTGACGGACCCAGAAGCGAAGTTGCGGGTCGCCGACGGTCGTATCCTGAGGTTTGCGGAGAATGTCGATAATGAGACTGTAGAGCTCACGCGGCACTGCAGGAGCGAGAGGCCTGGATGTAAGTGCGATTGCGTGGAACGGAGCAAGTCGAACGCTCGCAGAGGAGACGCACTCAGAGCCTTGTTGCGCTTGATGGGGTGCAGGCTGTGCACGTAAGCGTCGAGGCCCGCGGCAAATTCGCTCCGCGCCGGAAGGGAGCCATCCTCAGCCTGGACGGGAACCGGAGGTTCGGGGAACGTGTCGGGCAGGCTCGGGAGATTCGCTGGGCTCGCGCGCGTCGATGATGATGCGCCGGACGGACCTGCGCCGGATGGACCCGCGGCCGGCGGCGCGGCGGCATTCGCACTGGAACTCGTACCGGCAGTCGGCGCGTGCGTTTGAGGGTCGTGAGCCTGCGCAAAGTCGCCACTCTCGGTCAAGCGATCCGGACCAGCTGAGAGGTCATTCGCAGCCGAGTCGACGGGGAGAGCCGTCCCGTTCAGCTGCAGTGCTGCTCCGGCGGAATTATGGTGCAGCAAGTCCAGAAAGGTGTCCGTATAGTCCGACTCGACCGCCGTCATCGCTTGCGAGTTGCCTGCGTGTCGTTTCTTCGCCTGTTTGCTGCCGCGATTCTCATCGTTTGGTCGACCTGCCGCATGTGTGTTCGCGTACTGCCCTTCGAGGCACGGATCGATAGCGACTGCCGGTGAACGTGGTCGTTTCGGCGGATTTGTCATGTCAACACAGCGGCGCGTCGTCGTGCGTTCTCGGTGCAGAGTCGGCGGAGTCGCGGACCGCGATCACGGCTCGGAGAGGAGCGGACGACAACAGAGACGCGGACGCAGCCCTCGAGCGGGTCCGGCCTCTGCAATGCAGTGAAAGCGTATGAGTGCTCGCAGCTGGTCGACTCTCGATGCGCGTGAAAGTCGACGTGCGACCAGTTCGGTATCGAACGAGACCAAGGAGACGAGGAGAGCGAGAAAAATTCTTGCACCTTTGCATACAGCTCAAAATATCGCTTAAACATCAAATCTCAATCCTGTTTTCCTACATACAAATTAAGGGAAGATCCCAAAGGCCTCGATCGTGTCTACCGGTTCCGGTCCTTCATCCTCGTCAAGAGCTTCCTTTCTTCGCTTCCAAAGGCCTTGCGCACCGCGGAAAAGGCACCGTTGTGCGTCCTGGACGGGGCTCGCGTCGAGAGAGGATCGAGCACAGCCGGCGGAACCGCGTGAGAACCCGGGTGAACGGCCGGGGCGGGCACGTTCGCCTGTGAGGACGTCCGGTCGGGATGATCCTCGTCGTCGTCCTCGTTGTCCGTGAAGCTCGTCACCGACGACGGCTTGTCGCTGTCGTCGTCCTTGTCTGTGAAGCTGCCGCCCGAAGACGGCGTGTCCGGCCGATATTGACCGAGTTCAAAGTCATCGGTGGAAATGACCTTTTCGGCGCGCTTCTCCTTCTTCTGTTCCTTCTTCTTCGACAGCTTTGGTGCCGGCCAGCTGCTCTTGATCTGCCCTTCAAGCGGTGACAGCTCGACGAACAACTTGGGATCAAAGAGGTCGCTCTCGAGGTATGCGAGCAGGTCGGGGCGGAGGTTTGCGTCGGGTTGCGACCGGATCGAAGCGTGGAAGAACTGGTTGGTCCGCCTGCCATTACCGGAATAGACCGTTGAGCGCTTCTCGGCGTCACAAGAGACTAGAAGAGGACTCACTTGTCATTCTCGACAGGCAATGCACGGTTGACCCGCTTAGCGAGCACGTACGGCGGGATGAGCGAACTGCGGGATGGCTTCCTGCGTCAGCAAAGGCGGCGGACACGACGATGGAGCGAGAAACGCTGCTTACTTGTGCGGCTTGTACTTTCCCCAGGGTGCGTGCGTTGCGGCGAGGGTACGCTTGAGGTAGCCGCTGTCGAACGCCAAGGTATCCTGCACACAGGACACCATCCACCACAACGTGATGGTGGCGAGATCGCTCTCCGCGTAGCTCCCGCCAATGTCCGAATGCGCGCCAGAGAACCACACTTGTAGGAGTTCTTGCTCGGTACTTGACGCCTTGGAGGACTTGGAGCTCGATTTGCGGAAGAGAACGGGGAGGTAATCGATCCTGTGTTCGTCGAGCGCGAGCGCGTGATAAGTCCGCGCGACGCACGTCGGCAGACGAGTCTCATCGAACCCGAACGAATTGTAGCGCGTCTCAAAGGGAGATGAGAGGCGCAAGGAGGACGGCCGTCCTCGAGTGCCGACCTGCAGAACGAGGGCGTGTCAATCTCGCCTTAGCGAGACGATTGAGACTCAAACTTATGAAAATGCCGTGCGCACCGTATCAAAGACGCCGAGGCACTCGACGAGCTTCCGCTTGCCCAGCGCCGCCAACTGGGCCGTTCGAAAGGGAAGGATGGGTTTCATCAACTCTTGCAGGCGGGCCTGCGCTTCCACGTCGTCTTGACCGCCTTTGCCGGTGTGGGCATCGAGCGCTTCAAAGAGTGCAGGAAAGAGCTCGAGATGCGAGTCGGGCGGCAAGATGCCAATCACGTCCTTATACGGACAAGTACGAACAGTTTGAGACGCCGGTTGACAGGGATGTATCGAAGCAACAACTCACCAGCAAGGAGCAGAGGAGTCGGACGGTGTATGCACCTCGCGAGAAGCCGAACAAGTAGATCTGAATGCCGAGTCAGCTTGAGCGCTTCCGCCTGCGCAGATCAATGACATACCTCGTCGCCCGGCTGCCAGTTGAGGGCGAGAAAGTCGTACAGCGCTCTGACTTTTCGTCGCATGCCTCTGCCGAGCATACCCTGTGGCAATTTGAAGCGATCAGCGATGGACTATGCTCTTCCGGTCTGGAGATGATCCGAGTTGGACCCACTGTGAGAAGACCGCCAGCGGTCGCTTCCTCCGTGCCGACCCCACCCTGATACAACTTGATCTGTTCGATCGGTGGATTGCTGCACCTTTATATATTAGCTAGGTGTTCGTAGAAGTCCAGTTTGCGGTGACTCACGACCGGGTGTCGAGGTCCTTGAGCCCACGGGCGAGTTTGGCGATGTTGGTGTACCGTGCCGGGTCCTTCTGAGTATCCGCATCTTCAAGCGTCCCGTCGCACAGCAAGATCAACCGCTTCATACTCAGCTTATCGAGCGCCAGGGTGGAAAAGGTGCCGGTTATTCGGCGAGATGTTCGTGTTCGTGGCCGGCTTGTCCGCGGAGGTCGAGAGAAAGCTTCGGGTCGAATCGGTCAAAGCGGCGAGTGAAGCGTAGCGAGTAGCCTGCATCGTATTCACAAAAGCCTAAGCAGTACGCATCGTGCAGCCAAAGTTCAGGGTCGAGCAGCCAGTTGGATTGATCGGAGGACTGCCAGCGGTCGACCTGCCGGGAGCGCCAGACCAGCGCGAGCTCCGCCGCAAGCATAGCAGGAGGAACAGAGTGCACTCCCTACTGTCCAGAAAGGGCGGTTCGAAGCGAGTCGAGGTGAATGAGCAGAGCAAGAAAGAGAGCGAGCGCGCGAGCGGGCAAGGCTTCGACTCCGGCTTGACGACTACAGCATTGTTCGACCTCGAGGAGCTCAACGCCAGGGCGCGTATTACTCTCTGATCCCATCGGCAAGAGCCCAGGGCCGCCCCAGCTGCTGTGAACGCGAGTGGTGAGGAGCGAACGCCTTTACCCCACTTGGTCACCTCGCTCACCCTCTCGCTCCAGGTAGACGACGATGCGCTGGTTGCTATGGGCCGCCCTGCCGGCTGCGGCGTCGGCATTTTACCTGCCCGGCGCAGCACCCATATCGTACCGAGACGGCGACCCCGTCGACTTGACCGTCAACGCCCTCGGTTCCTACGGCGACTGGGGCCAGTTCGGACTCGAGACGTACGATGCCTACGACGACCGGATACCGTTCTGCAAGCCGAAATCCCTCCACTCGCAGCCGCTCTCGCTCGGGTCCGCCTTGAACGGAGACCGGTTGTACAACTCGGACTTCTCACTCCGGATGCGAAGAAACGAAACCTGCCAGACCCTCTGCACGACAACGATTGAACCGGACCAGGTCGGGTTCTTGCAGACCCTCGCGAGTCACTACGCACACCGCTGGGTCGTCGACGGGTTGCCCGCCGCCGAGATCCGAGGAGACGCCAGTGGCGAGCTGTTCTACTCGGCAGGGTTCCCCGTCGGAGAACGACGCGTGATCGGCGAGACCACCTCCCAGGTCGACGCGGAGGGCAACACCGTGTCGTCCGGTGAGCTCCAGTTTGAGCACCGCCTGAACAACCACTTTACCATCGTCGTCGAGTACCACCCGCGACCGAAAGAGGGCGTCAATCGCGTCGTCGGCGTCCTCGTCTGGCCTCAGAGTGTCGACTCCCTCGCTGGCAGCAAAGATGGAAAACCCAATTGCCGGGCCCGCGAACCGTTCATCCTCTCCGATCCGTCAGTGGCGGCGGCGGCGGGATCGCGCCCCGTCGCGTACACCTACGACGTGATCTGGCGCGAGTCTTCGGTCCCGTGGGCGACGCGCTGGGACAACTACCTCCACGTGAGCTCGCCGCGGATCCACCTCCTCTCGCTCGTCAACTCGCTCGTCGTCTGCGTCCTGCTCTGCCTCGTCGTCGCCGCCATCCTCCTCCGCGTCCTGAACCGCGACATCACGAAATACAACGCCCTCTCGCACGGGTTCGCGTACGACCTCGACCTCGACCCGGACGCCCAGATTCAGGACGACTCGGGCTGGAAACTCCTGCACGGGGAGGTGTTCCGCGCGCCCAGAATCCGTATGTGGCTGTGCATCACCGTCGGCACGGGGACGCAGATGGCCGCCATGTGTGGCGTCACTCTCTTCTTTGCGCTGCTCGGCTTTCTCAGTCCGAGCAATCGGGGCGCTCTTTCGACCGTGATGGTGGTTTGCTGGACCCTGTTCGGCTTCGTCGCGGGCTACGTCTCGTCGCGCCTCTACGTGACCATGAAGGGGGACGCCATCCGCAAGAACATCATCTATACCGCGCTCGTCTTCCCTTCGTGAGGCGCATTTTCTCCGCTCTCCGCTTTGACATCCACGTGCTACTTTTGTGCTGCACACTGACACTGGCCTGCGAACAGTGTCCTCTTCGCCTTCCTCCATCTCCTGAATTTCTTTCTGATCGGTCTCGGTTCCGCCGGCGCTGTCCCGTTCGGCACCTTCGCGGCCATTGCCTTGCTCTGGTTCGGCATCCACGTCCCGCTCACAATCGTCGGGGGTTGGATCGGGGTCAAGCGCGGGGTGAGTCGGTTCGTCTAAATGCCCCACAAGACGACGACAAAGCTGACCCCGTTCGCTCGTGTGACAGCCTCTCGGCGTCCCGACTCGGGTCAATGCGATCCCGCGACAGATCCCTCGCGTCGACTGGTGGCTGCGACCGATCCCGAGCGCGCTCCTCGCCGGACTGCTGCCTTTTGGCGCAGGGTTCATCGAAGTCTACTTCGTCATGCAGTCCCTCTTTGGCGCGAAAGCCTACTACGCTTTTGGCTTCCTCGCCTTGACGAGCTGCCTCGTTGCGATGACGACGGCGCTCACTACCGTCCTCTTCGCCTATCTGCACCTCTGCGCGGAGGATTGGCGTTGGCAGTGGCGGGCGTTTGTCAATGGCGCCTCCTCGGCCGTCTACATCTTTGTGTACGGCCTCGTGTACTGGGCGTCGCGGTTACACCTCTCGGGAGTCTCCAACAAGGTCCTCTTCCTCGGATACCTCCTCTTCATCTCGGGCATGTCGGCCATCGTGACGGGCACGATCGGCTTCGTCGCGACTTGGGCGTTCGTGCGGGTCATCTACTCGCGAGTTCGGGTAGACTAGAACTGCACATGCATTGTTTTCTTCTCTCCAGCTTTGTGAGCAGATCGAGAACGGGAAGGGAGTCTTGATGCATTGCGAGGTGAACAGACTGCAGAAATACCAGAGAGGGGGACGCGTAATACGGTGCGGATAAAGGTGCGGATGCTGATGCGAATGCGGTGCAGGTGGGATGCTATGCGTGTATAAAAGAGAAGCCTGAAAGTGGAACATGCGAGAGATGCGATGAAAACGAGGAATCAAATCCGGAAGAAAGCCATATCTGAATCCGAGGTCTAGAAGAAGCCGACTCGATGGCGGCGCCGAAGTACTGCAGCCTGCTTGTACGCTGGGTGAGCTGCAGGTCGAGCGACGGACTGCGGCGGCGAATCCGCCCGCTTCTTCTTCCGCCCAGGGTCGATCATGTTCGGGTCGCCGCCACGGCAGAGCTGTAGAGAAGAGTCAGCTATGGGACTATTATAGCGAAATCTGGCATGACGTACATCGTAGTTCGCTTGAGGGATGCGGAATGTTCGAATGACCTCGGCTAAATGAGGAAGAACAGTCAGCGACGCGTGCCCTCAGAAGCACGTTCAGCTCGGCCCACTTACGCTGGACAAGCAGCGCGCCCAGAAGTCCTTGCGACTGGTGCCAGAGGATGTGACAATGAATGGCTGACGTGCGCATCCTGAGTCAGTATGTTGGTGCTGTGAATTTTGTCTTCCAAGCTCACCCCAAATGCCCGGCGTGTCCGTCACGACGCGGATGATCACCCAGCTGTCACGGAGCAGGCTGAGCGTGTCACGCCGGAGAGGGTTGAACGTGTTGACCTCCAGGGTGGCGACCTCCCTGGGACAGGGGCGCTGACGGTAAGTATCGGTTTCAACGCGCGGCAAAGATGCTTTAAAACCCACTCTGGGGCGATCAAGCCTTCACCGCGGGCAATGATCGAGAACGGTCGACCATGGAGATGGAACGGATGCGGTGGACCGACGACGTTCTGGATAACGATGTCGACGGTGCCGATCCCATGCGTTTCGATGATTGCGATGCGGCCGGTGAATGGGTCTTCGCCTCGGACAATCTGGTGCAGAAGCGGGCTGACGGCACGGCGCGAGGTCAGCGAAGACGACCAAAGGCTCTGACGCTGGAGCCACTCACTCGTAGGCAAAGTTCTCGCTGAAGGGAGCAAAATCCGTGAGATTGGATCCCGGCCTTGAGAAAAGAACGACCGAACTCACAACGTGACGTTGTTGACCGTCCAGAGGAGCTCGTCGACACCTTGAGCGAGTCCAGCCTCGTCCGTGACATTCAGCGGCCCGATGCGCGACGAGTTGAAATAGCGGATCATGTCGGCGAACTCGGGCAAGCTCTCTGGCACGCGAGGCTCGAGCAGACCTGTGCGCGGTTGGAAGGTTAATCGCGCGTTGACCGATTACGAGCTGGGAGACTCTTGACTCACGTTCGTCAAGGTCGGTACAGGGACCGGCTGTACGGTCGTTCCAATCATGCGTACGAGGTAGCGCGTTGCCGAGGTCCTGCCCCTCCTCGCCAATACGGATGACAAGACGAGTCTGCGTGGTCAGGTCCGGGAACGGAGCGTCCAAGCAATCGGTGTTTATATGTGCGCGCAGGTAAAAGCTGTCGCCGACCGAATCGGTGGAAGTGTCGAGGATAGCCGAGTACCGTTGCGCGAGATTCTGTGCGCGGGACAGAAAGCTAGATCAGCGGTGGCGGCGAGGAGGGTGTGCAGAGCTCTTCTCGGGCGACTCACGATCGGAATGCGGTGGACCGCTAGAGGCCATACTGGGCAGTCGTCGGCCTCTGATTGCAGCCGAACGGTCAGTGAGTACTAGCTCCGGAGACGAAAGACGAAACTGCTCAGCGTACCGATGACCTGGAGGGTGTGACCGTCCACCGAGACAAATATCTCCGCTGCACAACTCGATGGCGTCAATAACCTCTATCGGTTCAACCCCTCATAGCGACTCACGATGAGCTCCAGCGTAGATGAACCGCAAACGGATGCGCTTGTTCGGTGGGAAGACAAGCTCCGGCAAATCGAGCTGCGATTTCTGGTCACACTGTCCTCGGCGGCGGGAGAGCGAACAATCGTAGATGCCCGCGCCGTTGATGAGACCGGATTGAGGCGAAGGTGCGACGAAAGTCTGCAGGAGGCGCAACGGTCAAAATCTGACTGTTCTCCCGACGGAACGCGACCGGAGACGCACCTGGTTGTAGCCGTGCGGAGAGAGGAGAGCATCGACGATCACGTCGCTCGGGTCGTGATACCAGTCTTGAAGAAACACAATCTGTGACGGAAAGTTTGAACAAGGCGAAAAAGGGGCGAGACGCCACCTCTTCGAGCTCACGCACCTGATCGATGTCGAAATCACGCCCGCGGACGAGCGGATCACGGGGCGAGTGAACGATGATGGGTCCCGTAATACCGTCAATGTACGTCGCGCGACGGTGCGAGTGGTGCCACTGCACGAGAAGCAGGAGAGCAGTCAGTCATCACGCTCTCGCCAAGTACAAAAAAAAAAAAAGCTTTCGCAAACTCACATAAGTCCCGTATTGCAGCTCGCCTGTGATCGGGAACTCGTAGGTGTAGGTCCCTCCGGGAGAGATTGGGCATTGCGTCACGCCGGAGGGCCCGTCCGCCCAATTCGTGCCATTTTGGATAATGCCGTGGAAATGAACCGTCGTCGGTTGGTCGAGGAGGTTCGTGACGTGCACCAAGACGAGATCGCCTGTATAGAGTTACATTTGAGCGCTTGTTAGGCCCGGACCTAGTGTTCGAAAGCTGAGAGCTTACCGTTATTGACCTCGATGACGGGTCCGGGAAATTGACCGTTGATGAGGAGCCTGCAGGGGCAAGACGGTCACCTTGAGGACGATGCACAACTCTCTTCTTGCGTGGAGAGAATGTGAGGAGTGGAAACGAACATAGGACGATGGTCTGCGATCGGAAGGGAAGGAATGAGCACAAGATGTCGAGCGTAACGGAGGCAAACGAAGAGAGCGAACGCACAACCGTCGGGCGATCCGGGATGCTCTGCAATCTCCCAAAAGTACTCGCGCTTCTGAGGCGGGGCGTAGACGTCCCAGTCGGGCGAGAGGCGCAACTCGCTGAGCTTGCTCGTCGCGGACGGCCTCGCCGGAAGAGGTTGCCACGGGCTTGCCGAGTAGGGACGAGCACGGGTCGGCACGAGGTCGTTACTCATGTCGTAGATGTCGTCATCCTTGTTGCCGCTTTTCGCGTCTTGCCCGAAGCCGAGGGGGCGACGGACTTGTTCAAGCTGAAGAGGAGAAGGACGAGAGGGAGGAGGTCGGGCGCCGCCGCCGCCGCCTTGACGAGGCGTGTCGATGATGCGAGCAGTATCGGGGACCCCTTCTTGCGGACAGATCGGCCAGCGATTGTTGCTCCGGACGCAGTACGAGCCTTCGACGCCTGCAGAGGGAGACGTTGCGATTATCAGCTCGGCGGTCTTTCGCCTTTCGTAAGGAACTGAAGGCAACGACGTACAGCATGGGACCTCGTGACTGTCGATCCGACTGGGCATCAAACAGTAGGCAAATCCATCTTGCGACCTCTGGCAGGCGCAACCGGACGGACCTGTTAAGCGCACAGATCGTCTCGTCAGCGAGGAACTCATTCCCGCACCGGACTTGGGCTTGACCGGACCGGACCGGACCGGACCACTTACAGCACACAGGTGCATAGTCCTTGATCCCGCTGCAGGATGAGTATCCCAGTGGACAGGTGTCGAGGTCGCGCGCCGAGACGAAGGGCGAGAGAGTAAAGATGAGCGTGAAAAGCGCGAAAACGACGGTCCCAAGCAACTGGGGCATCCTTCCGCCAGCGAGGTACATTCTGGTAGCCTGCAGGGGCTCTGGTGAGTCCGCTGGAGATGCCTCGAGTGAGGCGGGCAGGTCGAGCGGGAGTGGCGAAAAAGGCGCAATCGCGAGTTGCTCGCAGCACGGGTGGCACGAGATGACCGGGCGCCGTTTCTCGTCGATCGAGGGGGGTGCGATGAGAAAGCATCACTCGGACCGGCCCGGTAAGTCGTTTGAGGACCGCGAGACCTCGTCTCTCGACTCGAACGGGGTCGGACAGTGACCGGAAACGATTAAAAACATACAGGTTTCTCAAAGAGCGATTTCTACCCGAGTGCCGAATAGCCATTCCTGCTTGCTCCGCGACCTGTGAGACGTCATAAGGGTATCAGCCGACAAAGCACTCTGGTGGAAAGAGAGAGAAAAGGAGCCCACCCTTGAACAAGTCGGAAACGACATAGGGCAAATCGCGCCAGACGTCGCGATGCGGTACCATGTCCCAGCCCGTCGCGCCGTACGTGGTTCGGTTATGATACGCGCCGAGTATGAGGTAGCCAGCAAAGCCGAGGAATAACAGCGTGATGAACCAGCCAAAGAAGCCGAGGCCTATGCTGTTCCCGACGGGGTCGCGTCCGCTCTCGCCATCGTCGTCGTCGTCGCGGTCTGCAGGCGGGTTGCCCTCCTTGTTGTTATCTTCGTCTTGATTGGGTGGAGGGTCGTTGTTCACAGAGGCCGGGCAAGCGGCCGAGGTGGTCCACGAGAGGTAGAGGATGCCGGCTTTCGGATCGTAATCATCGACCGATGGCTGAGTCTGCGGGCGGGCAGGGAGACCTATCAGCTTGACACCTAGATCAGGAGCCTGAGTCGTCGTACGCACCTCTTTGGCGCCCTTGTCGCACTTGAAATCAATCTTGACCCTCTGATCGACGCCGTTGTAATTGCCCCCTCCCATTTCAAAGATCCATTCCTCGGCGGTGTCGGTGTCGCCCTTCTGTGACGGGACGGCGTCTGCGTCGTTGGTGATGATGGGCACGACGCTGAGGACTCGGTCCTCGAGACCCGGTCGGGAGGTGAAGGTGCGCATGCAGAGACGAGTTCCGGACGGGCAGTCGTCCTCGGGGGCGTCGCTGGACGGGTCCGGCAGCGGTGAGCATAGCGATAGCGCATAGCGGTTCTGTGTGCGGATTCAACGATCGCATGATCAGTAGGCTGGACGAGCAGGGGTTGACACTGCTGGAGTGGGGGGCGGGATGGATTACCTTTGTAACGGTCGGAGGGGTTTGCGACTCTCTGTCCCACGTATGTACGCCCTTGAGCTGCGATCCGGACGTCAGCCTGCCGTCCTGCAGTCTCGGAAGCTAGCTGTGCAGACTGACTGAGGAGAGATCAAACGAATGGCCGCCGACGGTGAGCGGCGAGCAGTCCCACGCTGCGTGCACGAGGGCAGCCGACGACAGCCAGGCGCACGCGGTCCAGATCTTTGCTCTCGCTCGCATCCTCCTGCGACTTGACTGGAAGTGCGAGTGAGTGAGGCTGGCAGCGTCACCGCGATCGGACTTTGTTGCGGTCAACTCGTCGTCCACGCTACAGACAGAGTCGGGAGTTGGGGCACCCAGTACATGATTGCAAGCCGGGAATTACTGGCTACCGTGTGAATATCCTGTATGCGAGACAACCAGTTCGGACTCTTTCGTTGGCCGGCCGGTTGTTCCTTCAATTCCCCGCGAAGCTGCGAATCTGATTCAAAGGCCGTCCGACTCGCCTGCGCGTGCTGCCACTGCTTCAGAAGGACCTTCTGCATAGGCCAACGCTACTGCCTCTGCATGCTGGATCGCTGAACTTCCCACCGCGACTCGCCGCTCTTGTTTTGCTCTGCGATCGACCACTCGCCGGTTCACGAGTCGACTCTCGCGAGGCATTGCAGGTACGTACGTACAGTCAGTCACCGGGTTCTGGTGCGAGGACAGCGCTCACATCTCCCGCGGACAGGGCTACCACCATGTCGGATCAACCTCCGCCGCCTCCGCCTCCGGCGTATCCGTCGCCGTTCGGCCCGTGGTTCAACCCGTCCATCCACCCGTCCATGCAGATGCATCCGCACATGCATCCCCTCGCTCACTACCAGCTCCAGCACTTCTACGCCGCCCAGGGACTCCCGATCCCGCCCTTCCTCGCCGGCCCTTCTCCGGCCGCCTCGTCCGCATCTGCATCCGGATCGACGCCCGCCGTGCCGTCCCCAACCCGGAGCAACGTCGAACCGTCTCCGGGGTCAACGGACCAACCTGACCAACTCGCTTCCAACCCGGCGAGCGTCGATACCCCCTCGGTCAAAGGCGAGGACCCTTCGCCCGCTTCCTTTGTCGCCGCCGCGTCGTCTGCCTCGCCCGTCTCTCCCCTCGGACAATCGACGGGAAGCGCCGCCGGCAAACTACCCACAACCCACGATACCCTACAGCCTCCACCACCACCGCCACCCCAACTGAGCGACCCACGCGCATTGCTGCAAAGGTCCCTGCAAGGGTTGTACCAACTCGTCTCGACCGGCAACTTTGACGCGCGTCCGTCCAGGCAAGGGCCCGGAGCCCCGCCGAGGAGTGGAGCCTGCGCAGCATGTCGCACCGCGAAAGCCAAATGCAACCAACAGGAACCGGCATGCGACCGCTGCGTCAAGATGAAGCTCGAATGCACGTACCCCGTCTTCAACAAGCGCGGCCGGAAACGGACACGAACGCCGTGAGTCGTCAGACTTTTCGGTTCTGAGGGTGTATCGGAGAGACTAACTAATCTCGCCATCTCCTCAGGAACCAAATCCTGCTCGAGAATTGCCACGAAGATCTCGAAAAGGCTCTCCTCCTCCTCGCCGACCGCGCATTGCCGTCCATCGACGAGGATTCCATCCCGACCGCTTCAACCTCTCGCCTTCAGTATCAATCCCAGCCGCCAGCATCCACGAACCACCTCTCTGCTCCTCCTGCCAACGGCCAAGCGTACCGGACTCATCATCCCCGCTCGTCCTCTTCCAACTCGACCTCGCCCGGAGACGGCACCGACGAGGACGACCCGACCTCGCGCGAGTTGAAGAGCGTCATCGAATCCCCCTTGGCCGTGTTGGCGCACATCTCGAGCCTCAAAGTGAGCGAGAGCACCGAGGAGGAGAGCGGGAAACGGTTCTTGCCAAATCGGACGGACCGAGATCCGAATGGCAAGGAGGAAGGCGGAGGTGCTGGAACCGCTGCGGCGGGGTACTTTGCAACAGGTGCGCAACCTTCCGCATCCGAAACGATAAAGGATCCCGGTGCTTAGTCGCAATCCCCCTCCGCAGGTCTTTACCAGCTCCGGTCCGATGCCGACCCAGCTTACGATCCCATCAACCTCGGCCTGATCACCTTGCCTGAACTCGAACGAATAGTCGATTTGTGAGTCCTCGGGCGCTCTTTCGCCCTCGTCGATCGGACAGGGAGCGCTCACCTTCCTTCCGAGAAAACACGCAGCTACTTCTCCTCCTTGCGCCCCTTCTTTTTCCACCTCGAGCCGAACCTGCACACGCCTCGCTTCCTGCGCGACGTCTCCCCTTTCCTCACCACCACGATCGCCTACATCGCGGCCTCTTACCTCCCGGGTCTGCACGACCGGATCGACCGGTTACGCGAGCACACCCTCCGGTTATCGGATCGAGTCTGGAGCGAAGGCCTCAAGTCACTCGAGATTGTACAGGCTTACCTGATGCTGATGTGAGTTGGTGTCGGCCGGAATCTCGATATGTGGATTGACCCGAACACCCTTGGAACAGACACTGGACGCCGATCGAAAGCGATTGGGGCGACGACCGGAGGTGGAGTTGGCTCGGACAGGCAGTGTGAGTCTCCCATAGCCATTTCCTCTTTCTTACTCCACGCTCTGATACCTCCGACCCTCAAATCCACCTGCAGGCGCATCGCGACCGAGATCAAGCTGCACAAGACGATCAACTCGCTCACGTACGAGTTCTACCGATCTGTGACGCCGCTCGGACCGGGCGCTTCGGACGCGTTGAACGATGCGCGCGCATGGACGTGGAAATTGCTCTTCGTGGCCGAGATCGCGTAAGCCGCGCCCATCCCCCTCCATTTTCACGAATCACCTGCAGGTACTGATCCGCCCCGCGCCTCCTCTCTCGCACGGGCAGGCTCTGCGGATCAACCGGTCGTCTCGCTTCGATCCACACCCTCTCGCTCTCAACTCCAGGGCCCGACTTGCCCGCGCAGCCCGCGCCCGACAGTCCGAACTACAACATCGCCGCACTCGTGACCCTGAACCGGATCTACACGAAAGCGATCGCGCACGCGAATAGCTTGCAGGCTTCGGATGATGGACACGAGTCGAAACATCGGACGGGGTTCGAAGATGCGTGGCGGACGGATCTGCGCGCGTGGGCGTCCGAATGGCCAGATATCAGTGCGTCCCGACTCCTCCTGGGTTTTCTTCTCCTTCTAGGCCGTATGACCCATCGCCTGCTCCGCTCGCCCGCCCGCTACAGATCCTTTCGTGCGCCTCATCGCTCAGCACAACACGACAATCCTCACCTCGATCTCTCTGCGCTTCAAAGGGCCCGTCATGCCCGTCCTCGAGGAATGTCGTCGGTCTGCCTTTGAGACTGCCAAGATGGCCGTCAACTGGCCTGACGACAGCTTGCGGTGGACAACCAACCTCGTCATTGTCAATATCGCGTGAGTTTTGTTGGGGCTTGCGGCGGCGTTTGAATTTTTGCCGTGACTGATCTCGAACCTCTCTCTGCCTTGCAGGTACGCCGCCACCTTGTTGCTGCGGGTACGTTCCGGTCCACTCCCTCAAGCGGGTGATCATACTGATCGCAGTGCTCGCTCTCGCAGATTGCCGGCGCCAAATCGGAACCCATCGACCCCGAGACCAAGTTTCTCTGCGCGATCGTCGCCGAGCTGCTCGTCCGTGTCGGTGAAGCTCGTCCTTCTGTGTGAGTCGCCCATACCATGCCACGTAGGTCTATCGATGTGTCGCTAATGACACAAGAATACCCACTGCCATACAGCCGGACTCTCGCCACTCTGCACGGCACGCGGATCCGCATGCTGCTGCAGGCCGAGGCGCCAAAGGCGTCCGGTACTGCGACACCGGCGATGGTGACGGATCCCGCGACTGCCATCGCCAGTATCGTCTCGACTCCGACCGCCTTGCCCGCGTTCGGCATGCAACCCGCCTATCCGTTCGGGGTGCAGATCCCGTCAGTCGGGGGACCGCTGCAGAACGTCGACTTGATGAACGTCCAGCAGTCGCCGCCTTCGCTCTTCAACCTGCCGATGCCCGACTCGCACGCGCTCTGGGACCTCTTTAACGAGTCCGCAGCTGCGGCAGCGGGGCCTGCAGTCCCCGACGCGAGGAGCGGTCACCAGTCTCCACCTGCTGCGGCGGTGGGGCCCACCGCCGGCGGCCAAAGCGGATCGGCGGCCTCGGACGCGTCGACGGCGACGCCGATGACGGGGACGGAGCAGCAGACCTGGACCGGTCCAGGGGCGAGACCGGACGAATGGATGTACAAAAGCCTCGACCAGGACTGGCTGTCTTCCGAGCCTGGTGAGTCTTCTCCTTTAACCTTTCCCGACTGTAAGGCGGCCGCTGACCTCGCTGTTCGATGTTTGCTCTCTCTTGTAGGTGCATGGGCGTGGTAGATTTCCGCGACAGGCCGCTCCGGCGCATGCAGCTTTGAATACTTTTGAATGATGCAATCCCCGACGACTCAAATCTTCCCAGCGCACATTCTGCAGCGAGCGTTGTACATAAGTCAAGGCTCTGCAAGCCATGCATATCGTGGTCGCTCGACGATAAGCTTAAAGCCGCGGAGTTCCGAGAAGCTTGGCAGCGTCATCATCTCGGTTCGCGCGGCCGAGAGCGGGGGTGAGTTTGCTCGCAGCGCCTTGTGACCCTCTGCACGACCCTAGGAGCAGGCAGCGCACGCGTACATGACGATTGTGGGCAAAGTCAAGAGCGTGCTTGGGCAGAAACAGCAAGAAGGCGAGGTCGAGAAGGGGCAGTGAGTACTCAGCGCGGTCCTTGCGCCGGTCCTCGGCTCGGCGTCGTGACCTAGAGCTGATTGGGAATCGCATACAGGTCCTCTACCCTACCGCCTGCCGGGCAGCAGGGCCCGCCCCAACCCACTTTCGACGGTCCGGGTGGCTCAGAGGCGCCGCACAACGGCGGAGAAGGGTCAGTCAGCGCTTTCGCTTGTCGGCTTTGCACCCAGGAAGCCATTCTGACTGATTTCCTGGGCGATAGGAACTACGAGCGGACAGGTCAGGAGTCGGCGGCAGAAGCAGCACGGCGGCGGATGGGCTACGACTCGAACACTTGAAGACTTCTTCTCTTCTCTCTCCCTCGCCGCATTCCCAAGCAAGTAGCATCCTCGCACCGCCCCTCTTCATGCATTGTACAAAGTCCTTCTTTGAAGGGTGGTGGTTCCGGCCCTCTGCAGATTCGGGAAACGCGTTGAGGCGGATTTGCAGGCGAGGTGCTGAGGCGGACATCGTTCGCCGCCGCAAAATCGGTGAAAAAGCGGTCGGATTCCCTCTAGACGTGCTGAAGTGCAAGTGATCCAGCTTATGGCGCAATCAAAACGAGCGCTGGAGGTTGCACGAGCTCATCCTCGCGCTCGCTCGTCCAAAGTCGACGGACAAACGAACGCTTCTTTCCCTTCTCACCTTTGCACGCGTCTCTGCAGGTCAGAGTTGCTGCCGAGGGTACGACTACACGCCTTTTATTTCGGCTCCTAGTCTCTTGCAGTCCTGCGCCCGCTTTGCACGCCTCGCACGGCGCCCTCTCCACATCGCTCAACTTTGGCTTGCCCGCTGCGCCACCGTCCGCGGGCTGGGCCGTGGCAGGGACCCAAGAGGTGCAGATGACGTTCATCTCGCGGGTCAAGAGCGAGCTCACCGGCCGCAGGCTCGTCTGGAATCTCCTGTGAATGCGGCTGCTACCGCCTCCCGTTTCTCTTTGGCGCTGCATGGACTGATTCGCTCGTCCCGTTGCATTTACGCAGGTTTCACGTCGGCCACGTCCTCGTCTTTCTGTACGGCTGGCAGAAGCAGGCGCACGATGAGCGCCTTGCCGCGCTCAACAAGCTCAAGTACAGCGTCTGGATTTCTCGCGGAGCCGGTCTCTGCCTCGGTATCGACGGTCTGCTCATCGTCCTGCCAAGTACATTCCCTGTGAGTGCCTTAAGCCTGGGAGTTGTTACTGAGGCCAAGCACTCCTCACGCAGTGTTGCGTAACGTGATTCGTCTCGTCCGTCCGCTCGTCGGCTGGCTGGTCCCGCTCGACGAGCATGTCTGGATGCACCGTCAAATCGCCTACTCAATCCTCTTCTGGACAATTGTACACACCACTGCGCACTGTGAGCAGGCTGTATTCGCCCGTCCGAAGCCGCGTACGACTGCGGGAGAGCAGGAAAGAGCGCAGGCTGACCTTCTCAATCTTCGGATGCACTCCGCCGCAACCGGTCCTCTTGCCCCGCCCGAAACCGTTCAGACGTCAACATGATCCACGTCGAACAGTCGCAAGTCCGCAAAGAAGCCGCGTGGGCGATCCTGTTCACGCAACCCGGCGGTTTGACTGGTCACCTCATGCTCGTCCTCATGCTCCTCGTCTATACGACCGCGCACGCCAAGATCCGCAAGCTCAGCTACGAGGCTTTCTGGTACACCCATCACCTCGTGCGTCGTGCTGACCCGACGTTTCGAACTCACATCGTTGGAACGCGGAGTCATCCTGACGCCTTCGCGCCGGCAACCGCCCGCAGGTCGTGCTCATCCTGTTCCTGCTCTACATCCACGCCATCGGCTGCTTCGTCCGCGGTGCACTACCCGGTCAGGAAGTCAAGTGTCTCGGCTACAACTCGTGGACCTGGACGATCTGGGGCGGGATCGCCTACTTCTTCGAACGAGTCATTCGCGAGGTGAGCAGGGTGTCAAACTCACTTGTCGAGCTGCAAGCGCGTAACTGAAACTCATAAGTGACCTCTGCGCAGATTCGCGGACGCCGCAAGACGAGGTTGGCGAGCGTCCTGCTCCACCCGCAAGGAACGCTCGAGCTTCGCTTCATCAAGCCGTCGTTCCGCTACAAGTCTGGACAGTGGCTCTTCCTCAACGTCCCCTCGATCTCGCCGTTTCAATGGCACCCGTTCACGATCTCTTCGGCTCCGAACGACCCTTACATCTCGATTCACGTGCGGCAAGTCGGCGACTGGACCCAGTAAGCTTGAAATTCGGACCGGACGGTAGAGGCGCGAGCTCACTACCGGCACACTCTACATCGGATAGAGAGCTCGCAGACAAGCTCGGCTGCTCGAACGCCTTAGCCGACAATCTTCCCACGAGCGGCTTCCGCAAATCTTCCGTCTTGCCTCTCCCTGTCGTCGAATCAGATGATCTCGGCGATCAGAACACGATCAGCGGGGCCGCGAGCCTAGACGCTGGCGACTTTTATGATGTCACGCCTGCTGCGCTGGTCGCTGCAGGTAGCTTGCCCGAGATCCGCGTGGATGGACCCTTTGGAGCGCCGACGCAAGACGTTTTCAACGCCGAAGGTGAGCGACAACAGTCGCCTCTATTCTGCTCTGTGACGCGGGAGCTGGTACTGAATGTGTCCAACTCTCTCCCCAGTCGCCGTCCTCGTCGCCGCCGGAATCGGCATTACTCCGTTCGCGTCGGTGCTCAAGAACATCTGGTGCGCTCGACTCTTCGCGACGTTCGAACGTGCCGGCGACCTCGGACGGCGCTCCCTTGCAGCTCGATGCTGAGAATCAAGGTGCTACCACTAGGTACATGCAGCAGCAGAACCGCCTCGGTGCGCTTCGTCGCGTACACCTCGTCTGGATCGTCAAAGACACGGAAAGCATGGGCTGGTTGACCGCGGTCCTGCGTCAACTCGAGAAGGTGAGGGGTTTTGAGAGACCGAGCCCTGATTTCGCTTCCTTACTGAACCATCCGACCACCGCGGAAACGCCGCAGGCTCAGAGCGATCCGGATTTCCTTCGCATCAGTCTTTACTTGACGCAGCGAGTCTCGCCCGCCACACTCGCCAACATCACCGTCCATGCGACGTGGGAAGACGGCACCGACTCGATCACGGGCCTGAATGCTCGTACGCAGTTCGGCCGACCCGATTTCTCGATGCTGTTTGACAAGCTCAAGTCGAGCATCGAGAAGGGCTCCTACCTGCCTGGCCTCGAAAGCACCCTCAGGCCAACAGTCGGAGGTGAGCACAGATCTCAGCATCTTCCGCCAAGGCTGGTGTGCTCACTCGCTGTCGAGACTTCCAGTCTTTTATTGCGGACCGGCAGCTCTGGCCAAGGAGCTCAAAGAAGTGGCGAAACGCGCCGACAGCAAGAGTGTTCGCTTCACATTCCGCAAGGAGCACTTTGTGAGTATTCACCTTAGAGTCGTCACGTACGAGGGTACGCGCTAACCGGAGAGCTTGCCCCGATAGTGAGTGCGCATTGCACGCATTTTTTCCCTTCCCGGACTCAACACCTCATCCCGGTACTTCCCTCATTCGATGTACTCCGTAGCAGCTGGTCTGCCTTTGTGAAAAGTTCATGTTTTGTTCATGCGTGCTACTGGAAGATGTCTTCGTCGCTAGCCAGCTCCATCGCCTCTCCATCATCGTCCTCTAACGAGACCACCTTCGTCTCCGAAGCGACCAACGGCTCGCCGTCCAGAGCTTGCCCGTCGACATCGTCGGCGACAGGCGCGCCATCGACGTCTTCCTCCTCGATCAGCTCGCCGGCCACCGGCGCGCCGTCAACGTCCTCCTCAGCCTGGACGACGGGTGAGCCATCAACATCGTCCTCAACCACGGGCGAGCCATCGAGGTCGGCATCAACCGGTGCTCCGTCCAAGTCCTCGTCCATCGTTGACGAGGGCTCCTCATTCGTCGCGGGAGCGAATGCTGCAACTTTGAAGCTGGGTTTGAACCCAGACTTGGCCGACTCGGCCACGTCCTCTGCCGGGTCCGTCCGGGGTGCGGAGGCGCCGACGCCTTGAAGCTCGGCTGCGACTTCAGGAGGGAGCGTCGAGACGAAAGCGTCAACGTCCATATCTGCCGCCGAGTCGCCGGTTCCAGCATTTTCGCCTTCCTCGACATCGAGACCGGCGAGTCGGCGCTTGAAATCCTCCGTTACGCCCGGTTCGAACAGCATCCAGTCGTTTGCCCAGACGTCGATGACCTGCGAGAAAGCGGCGAGGGTTGCAATCAATGTCGCGTCGTGGATGACGGGCTTCCTTACAAGAAGCGAGGTGGAAGAAAGTTGCAGACGCACCTTTTCGATCAAGCCGCGAAACTGCTCCGCTTTGAGCCGACCGGGGAAGCTCAGGTAAATGTCGCCGAGATGGTCGAATACGGCCGGCAGTTTCTTCTCAAAGATGGACCGATACACCCAAGCGTTGGGGACCGAGGCCGCCGCGTTGTGCAGGATGTCGGAGACGAGGTGGAGTCGAGCAAGCTTACGCGGTACGGGCGTCGAGTCGATGGTAAGCGAGCACACGAGGATGTCGGCGATCTGTTGCGCAGGCAGGTGTGAGAAGAGAACATCAGAAAGCGATAAGAGGGAAAAGGTGGAGAGACGCACGTGCGAGGCGCAGTCCGCATGCTCGAGCGCAAACATCATGCCGCGCGCGATCTTTTCCCTCGAGCTGGTCAGGCCGCGCAACAAGCATTCGAAGCGTCTCAAGGCGAGTCTTCCAATTTTGCCCTTGCCGACCCGTTCATCCTCCGAGGACTCTTCGCTGTCCGAGGAATAAATCTCCGCGTTCCCCTGCCAACACCGTGCTGGGGTTAGCAGGAGCGGGAATGGGAAATCATCAAGACGATGACTCACCTCGTCGTCAAAGGTCGCAATCACCGGTGGCTCGTAGTCCGGGTCGACCAGCATGCGGAAGTAATGGTAGCTCGGGCGCTGCACAGTCAAAGGCGAAAAACCAACCATCAGTTCCTTGACGACAGAAATCCCCCGACAGTGGAGAGAACACGAACCTGCTCGTCCGTGAGGAAAGCGAACCGCGGGTTTTCCTTTTCCCGCTGTCGCAACACCTCCTCAAACGCCTTGCCATTGTCGCGCACTTTTTTCGCCACCGTGACCAGGAACTGTTCGTCGACCCCGTCCTCGAGTTCTGGCCACGAGCGCGCTGCACCGCGAGACGAGCGATTACCGCGCCCTCCTCCTCCTCCTTCGGGGGAACGAGATCGGCGTTTCCGGGGTCGGAGAATCTCATGCGGGTCGGTAGGAGAATGGGAGCGCGAACGAGACCGAGAGCGCGACCGATGCCGCGACGAACGGTGACCGCCGTGGTGGTCCTTGTTGCGGTAATAAGCCGAATCGGGTTCCGGTTCTGCGTGCGGAGAAGCAAGCCCCAACCATCGTCAGCCCACTTTCGCTCGCTGATTCGAGGTGAACAGAACCGTGTCCAGAGGCGCGCACGCACCATACATGGCCCGCGCTGCCACCGGCACCGCTTTCCCCCAACTGATCTTGATGATGTTGTCTCCCCACTCGACGCCGTCCATCTCCTTGGCTGCACGCTCAGCATCCGGCCTGCGCAAATAGGCGACAAAGCCGCCCAGTTTCCTGCCACCGACGGATGCGAGCTGACCCGAGTCGAGTCGCGGCCACATGATCTGCACGTCGAGGGAGAACGTCAGCACGGCCGCGCGTGACTTGCGCGCAAGGCGGCAGAGATATGCTGCGCGCGCGCACACCTTGACGCTGCCAATCGGACCAAACTGCGCAAACATTTTGCCGAGCGCTTCTTCCGTCACGTTTTGCGGCAACCCGCCGACATGGATGTTGGTCGTCAACGGATCGCCGGTGTCGTAGGACCCGGTCAAGACTGGGGCGTGTTCGCGGGCTGATGGGCGGAATTTGAGGGGTTAGTCATCGTCAATAACCGACAAGCGTGGGGAATAAAGACCTTACCGGCAAGAGCGGTGATGGAAGATCCGACTGCAGGGCACAGCATCGATCGTGAGCGCCTGTCACAATATTCGATAACGCCAGAAGGACTGACCTCGTCCAGCAGTATGTTTCAACCTGTCCTCCCTTGCGGCTTGCTCCCTGTTTTATTTAGTCGAGTCGAGTCGAGCGCGCACGTACGGTAAAGATTGTCGAGCCACGGCATAGGGGGGTATATCACGCAGTCAATAAGCCGTCCGCGAGACCGTAGGAGACCCGTACAGACCAGTGGGGGGATTTGGGCGGAAGGAAGGGAGGGAGGAGGAAGGAACGGGAGGAACCTCTTGAGTTGTTCGAGGAAATCGTCGCCGGCGCGCTTCTTCCGACCGGCAGCTGCGCTCGATTTCGCCGGCGTAGGTGGCTAATGTACAGGTTCAACGTCAGCGAAAACTTAAGCTTTCGAAAGGAGGAGACGCCGGCGGTGCTCACCTCGTCGTCGTCTGCCATGAAGCTGGCGGCGAGCGGCCTCGTCGACGGCGCGCCGCCTCCTCTCGTCATCGCTCTCGGACCAGTTGGGATCGCAGACGCGCTCGGTCCCGCCGCCGGAGGAGCGGAAACATGCGTCGAAGTTGGACCTCCGTAGGGACTCTGGTAGGTCGACGACGGAGGCGCTGCTGGTGGTGCTGGCCTGTCCGCAAGCGGGTTGTACTTCTCTCCGCCTCCCGCCTTGACAAAGCCTCTCCCGACCGTCTTGACTGCCCTTCCTCCTCCTCGCGCTCCTGGATTTGAGGGACCGGTCTCGTCGTCGCCTCCAAACGACTCGACAAAGTCCTTGTACGCGGCGGCGGCCTCCTCGGCCTCTTTGCGTTGCCGTTCCGCTTCGGCTTCTCGTTCGAGTTCAAACTTTGATTTGCGCACGGTGCCCTGCCCTTGGAAGCGAGCGATCTTGTTGGCAGCGACGGCCGACGCGGGCTTGAACGGACGCTCGTCGTCCGAGTCGCCGAGCGCGAGTCGCTGGCGTGCGGGGTCCATCGTGGCCTCGAATTGAAGTCGGCCGAGCTTGTTGCTGCCCCGGCTTACAGCAGCTCGGAGGCGAGGTTGATGACGGAGGTCGGAGCGGTGCAATCAGATGTGGGACGCGAGAGTCGGCGAATTGGACGACAGAGTGCACGCCGGTGAGCCTCTGTAGCGATCGCAGTCACGTTCAAGCAGTGCTCGCACAGCCGTATGCTCCTTGTTGACAAGCCCGCCCAACTCGGGAATTCGACGTCGCCACGAAGAAAACCATTTTCAAACTCTTGCGAACGGACAATAACCCCATAGAGCCAATGTACAAACAGTTGTGTTGTTGCAACGGCGGAAAGGACGCCAACAAGCATAGAAGAGACCCTCCGCCCGAAGAGAGCTCGTGAGTTTAATCCATGCGGGCCTTGAGCCACCGCTTCGTCACCTTGTCCTGCGAGAGCCAGCAATACGAACGTGGTCAGACACGCCTCTTCTTCCTCGTCTCGTCGGCTGATAAGCAAGCAGGCGCCCCCGGGTGGACTATCCCGCGGAAGCCGTCCCCTTTCGAGAATGTCTCCATCAGCAAGACTAGAACCAAAACACGCACCTTCTCGATGATCCAGACCACTGCGCCCCATCCCGAGTAGGCATCGCGGTCCACGGCGTTGAGCAACGTCTGCGAAACCGTCTCGAACAGGTCTTCGGCCGGCAGGTCCGGTTCCCAGAGCGACTCGGCCATGCCAAACAGCTTTTCGGACGCGGTTCCCGAGACGACAAAGTCCTGCAGCGGGGTGGTGGGGCGACGGAACGGTCAGAGGAATTGATTTATCATCAAAGTCGTCCTCTGGGCTGGAAGAGGGGGACGCACCTTGGCAAAGTTGATGCAGCCGATCAAGTCTGTTGCGGCGATGAACGGCTCGTCTTTGCTGTTCAGGCCTGTGGCGGTAGGCAGAAAAGATGCGCGCAAGGTCGCATGTCAGACAATCTATCCTGATGCTCTGACCCAGCTAGAGGCGATGTCGCACCTGCCACGACCGGCTCGACGAAATACGGACCAAACCTGCCACGAGCGAAAGCGCAGCGACACGAGCACTTCGAAATCAGCAACCCTCGCATCAAGGCCAATGTCACAGCACGCCTCCGACTAGCGACTGCAAGGGAAGCCTCCGAAAACAGAGTCCCAAGGAGGAAAGAGAGAGAGAGGGAGAGGGGGAGAGAAACGCACCTCCGCTCATACAGGGTGCTCGAGACGAGGTGGCAGAACGTCTCGGGTTCGATGGTGCGCTCCTCCTTCATCGCGTACAGGTTGACCCGTTGCCGCAGCTTGTCCCGCACGGTGAGGGTGTCGCTCGCGAGGCCGGGCAGGCCAAAGTAGGTCCGTTCGGTCGCGCTGAAAACCTGAAGAGGGGACGAATTGGCATGGGGTCAGTGAACGCATTCCCTGCAGGGGATCTAGTCTCTGCTCGGCGATGCGACGGGACGGCGGTGTGTTACCTTTTCAAAGTTGCACGCGACGGTGAGGGCCTGGTTCCCCAATCGGAGGTCGCACGCGATGGCGACGCAGTTCTTGCCGACCATTGCGATGCAAGAACCCTGTACATGGATCACGCAGCAGCATAAGCAGAGATTGTGTGAAACAGGTTACGCAAGCGGGGCGAGGCAACAGGTCGTCGTCAGCGATGGAGCCCTTTCACCGTAGGAGGCGAAGAGTGGACGGGTACGCACGCCGTTGAGCTCCATGACCGACTGTGTGTAACATCCGCATCCTCAGTGTCAGCCTTGTTAGCTGCGTTTGAGCGGGTGCTGGAGGGAGAACTGACCATGATGGGCGAACGGTGACGAGTTGCAGACGCGGGACAGAGACGGGAATTGAAGCTCTGCGAGAGCTAGGGTGGTCGAGCGAGACTAGAGTGCGTCTGTGTGTATGCGCTGGAACAGCGAGTGCGAGAGAGAGAGAGCTATGAGAGACTGCCGACTGACGACAGCGACAGTCGAGACGAGACGACGAGAGACGATGCATAGGTCTATCTTCTTGAAATTTTCCGATGACCCGACCACGCGATCCACAAAGTCATATCTCGCCGAAGTATACCCGCCAACTCCGGAAGAACACAGTGTATGCAGAAAACAGCTTGGCGATTATTCGCTCCAACGTACAACCCTGCAGGCACAAACTATACGACGACGATATCTATCTTTCAACACCCTGTACATTAGCCCTCTCCTTCATTCAGACGGTACATTCTCTCGCGGCGCAGCAATCACGCGTGACGACCGAGTCGAACGGGTCAAAGCGATTCCACCTCGACCTCTTTCGCATCCATCGCGACCGCCGCCTCCTTGCCGGCTTCTTCGATGCGGGCCTTGGTCCCGCCGTCGAGTACCGCGGCAGCTTGCTCGACTGTGGCAAGTGTACATCATCAGCAGCAGCGAGCGGCGGGCGTCGTCCTCGAAAGGAAATGAAACAAGGGCAGACTCACGGGTCAGGCCCTGCGTTTCGGGGAACGTAAAGTAGATGACGACCAGCGAGATAAAGATCATGCCGATGTAGACGTAGTAGTAACGGTAGCCGATCGCTCCGAACGCAATCGGGTTCACGTATTGATTGAAGAAGAGCTTGATGTGTAAAAAGATTCTTTCGTCAGAGCGCGCGCGCGGGAAAGAGAGAAGCGACGCGGGAAAAGTCGTGACTCACGGCCTGCAGTAAGTAGAGATCCCAGGTGGAAATAGAGTCACGTCAGGCAGTCAACTCCGAGAGAAGAGGAGAACTAAGCCCGGAGCTCACGCCGTAGTCGACCGCCAGGGACAGCGCCATCCCTTTTGTCCTCATCCGATACGGCAACACCTCGAGCACATACGAGTAGTACATGATCGAGTAGCTGAGGTCGTACGCGCCGTTGTAGAGGAAAATCATCGCAACTGCGGCACGGCCAGCGTTCCGGTTGCCCGTCTTGTCGAACACGGCACTCGCGGCCGTAAACATCGAGTAGAGGACCAGCATCGCGATGGTCGAGCCGAGCCAGAGAGTTCGACGCGGTACACGTTGGATGTAGATGACGCCGATGACCGAGACGAACAGGTTGAAGATCTGCAGTCTGAAGCTAGCGATCAGAAGAAGAATCTCCGAGGAGGCTTTGTATCTCGACAAGCAAGCGGAATGAGAAGACGCACCCTCCATTGAGACCTTGTTGCTGGACTGTGCTGGTGATTCCGACGCTCTGCAAGATCGGTACGAGGTAGTACGACTGAAAGAAGCGAAAGTCAGCGGGCGGGCCAGGCGGAACCGTCAGAAAAAGCACAGCGTTCAACCGACAATGATACCATTTCCGACCCTGTAGCCGAGCCATTGAAGGTCAGCCAGTCGTCGTATCCTGATGCAGACTTGTGCGCAGACTCACCATTGGACGATCAAGCCGATCCAGATGCAAAGAAAGAGGCGATGCCGATTCGGAGCCGTGCGCAGAAAGTCGAGGTAGCCGAATGCGGAGGTCTTTTCAAGCTCAAGAGCAGTCGTAATCCTGCTCCGAGCAAATTCAGTCAGCACATCGGCGGGTATTCTCCGCAAGGCGAGCGGCAGGCGTACTCTGCCATTTCAGTCTGCACGAGCTCGTCGTCCACGTCGCCGTTTGCATGGTACTTTGCCAGGATGCGATGCGCTTCTTCTGTCCTGCCTTGGGCGCAAAGCCAGCGCGGAGATTCCGGACTGCGAGGGGGGATGTTCTGGTGAGCAGCCCGCCGTTTGCCATCGCCACAGCAGCTTCGGACTTGCACCCATGCAATCGCAATCACCTGAACGAGTGAGGCGAGTCCTTGTAGGATTGACGGTAGACGCCACGACCAGTTCGACCCGATGTAGGTCGACCCGAACGTCGACCACGCGGCGCAAATCGCGCCGACCCAATAAAACGCTGCAAACAGCGTCACCATCTCGGCCGCCTGACGTGGATGTGCGAGCTCGAACAGGTCTGTGTCAAGAGTAGAACGTGCTGGCCGGTGTCAGTTGCGTGACCATCGGCGCGGTGGTAGGACGTATATAGCTCGAAACTCACGGGTCGAGCCGAGCGTGAGCGGGAACGCTGCGCCAAATCCGATCAAGATCCTTGCGCCGAAGACTGTGACCATGAGAAGGGGTCAGAGTAGGCTGTAGAACCCAAGATTGGCCGCCGGGGCGTACGTACATTTCCAGCCGCTGATCGCAAACACCTGCATGAAGCACGCGCCGACAACGATGGCGGAACCAACGAGCTGCGGCCACTTCCTGCCCCACTTGTCGCCTGCCCAACTGGACGGGAAGAAGCCGATCAAGTATCCCAGCGAGATCGCCGCCGAGAGGAGGCCCTGTTTGTTCGAGTCGGGGTCGTTCATGTCGCTGAGAAAGTCGTCGATGCCAAAGGCAGCATTGAGAACACTCCCGTCGTAGCCACTAGAGTGCACAGTGTCAGTAAATTATTTCGCTTGAGCAAGACCGTTGGTACAGTACAGACACGCACCAGACGAATGAGCCGAGAAGCAGCACAAAAAGGTGCGGAGCCAGCCGACGCAGGCCGGGATCGCGCCACCATAACCTATGCGTGTTGTTCTGCGGCACAGCGAGGACTTCGGCCTTTGCGTCGAGTTCAGTCGGCGCCATCTTCGGGGAAAGTCGGCGGAAGCAAGGGGAGGCCGGGCGATAGGAGTCCGACGGAAACTCAGATAGTACGGCTCCGTCCCTGCTGTTCGACCGAGTCTGCTGCGCCGGGTGCCGATATGCCGTCTGGATCTAGCGATGTGGCTCAGCTGTGCGGCGGAAGATGTTCAAGGGTCGGTTCAGCCTTCAGCAGTCAAGTGTTTGCGTTCCTTAAGCAGAGCTGTGCAGACCGGCCGCCGACCGTTCCGATCGGTCAACCGGGTCCGGGGATCCGGTTCGCACCTCCACGCGTGCTCCGATAAGGTTTGGTCGAGCGATTCTCATCAGCAGCAACAAGCAACGGAGAGCCTGGGCGAGAAGGGTTGGCTTTCATCAACCAGACAAGGTCAGCTGGCGGCGGAGCCCGAGATGCCCGACGCGACGTCGACTTGGAAGCGCGACTTGGACGAGCACGGCTACGCCGTCATCAAGGGCGTCGTGAGCCCCGAACGAGCCGAGCACTACACGCGGCGAGCGGTCGAGTGGGCGGAGCGGTTCGGGTTCAAAGAGCAAGACCGGTCGACCTGGACGGCGGACAAGTTGCCCGTCAACATTAACGGCCTCGTCAACGACTATGGAGTCAGTCACGAGAAATGGGTCTGGGAGGCCCGCCTGTGAGTCGCCTGGAACAAGTCCGACCGCACCACTCTCCCTTGCTGACGCCTTTTCCGCCATTCCTCAAGGGAACCGAAAGTCGTCGAGACCTTTCAGGAACTATGGAACACGGACGAGCTCCTCGTCTCTTTTGATGCCATGTACGCGTCTATGACCCAGCGTCATCCGAGAGTCGAATCGTTGACCCTCTGCGGGAATCGCAGAAACTTCTCGCTACCGATCGGTCCTCATGCTCGACGTGACATCGAAGTGTCGGCTCCATGGCAGCATATCGATCAACAACCGGATCCGACAGAGTGAGCTCACGGCCAAGCTTCGAGGCGACACCTGTGCTGCAAAATTGACCCTTTCCAAATTCCAGCCGTCCGCCACTTCAGCACGAGCTCACGCAGGGTTTACTCGCTGTCACGCGGAGCGGTCCTAAAGACGGTGGACTGGTTCTGCTCCGCGGCAGCCATAAGCTCCTGCCGCGATTCTTCGAAGAGACGGGCGGCGTCAAAGCAGATCAAAGTTGGGGAGCTCTGAACTAGTGAGTGCGCGCGCACGTCGGCGACCGGTTCCTGATCCTCGATTGGACACTGATCGCAAACGTACAACTCCTCAGCTACACCTTCACTCCGGAGGACGTCAAATGGTTCGAACGACAGCCCGGCGTCGAAGAGGTCAAGGTCGAAAGCGAACCTGGCGACTTGATCCTGTGGGACTCGCGCACAGTCCACTGGAACCGCGCACCGACGGCCGAGCAGCTTCGGGTAGTCGTCTATGTCTGCTACGCTCCGCGTGCGATGGTGACCGAAGAGGTCCTGGCGACTCGAAAGCGCTGCTGGGAGAACCGGCTCGCCACCACACATTGGTGAGCCTTCCGTTCGCGACCCTTCTTCCCTCACGGAACGGTCTAATCTGTATGCACTTGTATCTAGGCCTGCACCTTTCGTTGTCGTCCCGCGAGAAGAGTATGGACCGCCGAAACGAGGCGATGTGGTGGATCCACTCGACCGCATTCGTCCTTTCGAGGAGCCGGGCGAGACCGAGCAACTTTTGAAGTTGGTGGGAATCTTGCCGTATAAGTAATCATGTTGTACCTTCCCTCCGAACGCCGTCGACGGGCTGCAAGAGCGCGGCCACCCGGCGCTGAAATTTACGCTTGACCTTGCGGTCCGGTGAAAACACAGCCGCGATTGGGCGAGGCGCGACAAGAAAGCACGCAGGAAGAGATAGTCACTATCGCGGGTCTCTGTTTCTTGACCGCGTTTGCTGCGCCCGCGCTCGAAGATGCGCGTGAACAAGGGATGAGAACTTCTCTTCCCTCTTGACTCCGCTTTCGACGTCACGGAACTCGGCTGCTCGACAATCGACACCTAACGCCGCCATGCCGCCTCGCAAGAAGGGTACTCGCGGCGGGAAAGCGAGTGCTTCGACGTCGAAAGGTCGAGGTTCATCGACAGCATCCACAAGCGCCGCTGCTGCCGCCGCCGACGACCCGCTGAGCGCAGCAGGCGCACGCTGGATCGTACCGAATACCGCATCGCTTGCACTCGGCCCCTCTCACAGCGCCGGCGCGTGTGTCCGGCGCTTGTTCTTCGACTCGCGAGAATGGGTCGCCCCACTTCGCGCCGACGTCGCAGCGCTCCTCGCCGCTTTCGAAGCGCGCTACGATGGCCAGCGATCCCCGATCGAACTCATGAAGCAACTCTGGACCGAGACCGGCTGGAAGTGGGTCCTCCTGCTCGGCTGCCCCGGCGGTAAAATCCGCCTCGATTGGGGGAACAGCGTAGCTCGGGCATTCTTAGGTGAGGCCAAACGAGCAGACAGTGTGATGTACATTCGGTCTGCTGGACTGATGTATGCTGACACTATTGGTCATGGTCGGTTTCACAGAGAATCTACTTCCCACCACCAACAGTCCTCCTCTGCAGCAAGTCGCGGCGATCCTCGCCCTCTACATCCTTAGAGCGACATGGTGCGAAGGGATGGAGTTGTTCCACCTACGCGTCTCGCCAGGTACGCTTCTGCCCGGGCACCGGCCGTGTCTCGTTTACGAAAGTACTGATGCTTTTCGCGTTTTTCACAGGCTTTCTCGAAGACCTCGTCAAGATGACTCAATCCCACGCACCTGCACTTGATGCGGTCACAACTACGGCGGAAGAAGTCGCTGCCGACGAAGCGTCACCGCCACCGTCTGCCGACCTCGCCTACGCTATGCACTACCTCCTCTCGACTTCGGCCTTTTTCCTCGTCCCGGAGGAGACCAACCCCGTCCCGCCTCGAAACCGATGGCCGTTCGCATATGTCAAGCGAGACCGCAAGGAGGAACGCGACCGCAGGCTGCAAGCTGCCCTCTTGCTCGGCGTGGAGACGGAGCTGGACCAACTCGCGCGCGGCAAAGTCCGGTCCGAGGTCGTCGAGGAGATCCAGACCGAGTCGCGGAGTCACAAGCGGCAATGGAACGCGTCATCCGTACAGCTCGGCGACAGCGACGACGAAAAAGACGGCGAATCCGAAACACGCCCGCGCTGGTGCACCGAGTCTCTGCATCGCGCCAAGAAGGCCTATATCCAATCCAAGCGAACTGGTCACCAAACGAAAACCTCCGCACAGACCCAGACAGGCGATACGAAACCTTCCCTACTGGTCTCGCCCGAGTACGAGATCCAGGCCGAGATCCTCGCGCTGGCGAAAGCGCAAACTCGGCGAGCGGCCGACAATCTCGCCGACGACATGTCGGGACTTGCGGAGCTGGCCCGAGCCGGCGGTCGCGATGGCGACGGGCTCTTGACGCTCCTCGGAGGGGCGCACGAGTCGCGCGGTGCTCAGGTTGACCCGACCGGCGACGCTCTGGATGATTATGTTCAAGCGGTCGAGGGATTACTGCCGGAAATTGAGTAGGCGATCTAGCAACGCTTGTGCACCCAACAGATGCTGCCGTCTCGTCAGCGGATACCATGTGCATCAATTTTGCATACTCTGGTCTACAAATATCGTCTCGCTGTACAGAGCGGTGAGAATAGTACAGGTGGCGGAGGTGCGACCGGAGTCTGCAAGACAGGTGAAAGGCGGCCGCTCAAGGAGCAAAGGTGAACTAGAAAAGAGAGGGTGGGATCCGCAAGGCGTCAGGGAGGCGAGCTGAAGGAGATGGGCACGGCTCAGGATTGGATCGGCATCGGGTGGCGGAAAACGGGCGAATACGGATAGAAATTCGGAGGAGAGATATGATAACCGGTTTGCGAGTGGGAGCCTGGTGGCAGATGCGCGTGCCTATACGGGTGGGCTTCCCTGCGAGCTGCAGCGGCCTGCTCGACGCGTGGGTAAAAAGCGTCGCCGAGTGGGCGGCCGCGGGTGTTTCCTTCCCCTGGGCCGCGGAGTACCGACTCGTAAGAGCGTTTGGCCTGCTCGGGGGGAGCGTACATTGTCGTCGGGGTACGCGGCGGCAAAGCGGCATAAAACTTCGTGAGAGCCGGTCGCCGCGCGCGCTGCTGGGCCTTCGAGCCGCAGTTGGTCTCGGGCTTGTTGCCGCGACCTCTCTGCCTCTGAAAGTATGAGAGTAAGTAGCTGCCAGGAAGATCGGTGAACTGAAAAGAGCATACGGGCACATCGACGCAGAGATGCGCACGGTCGCGTTTCACGCAAGTTGGGCAAGGTCGCGCAGCAGCGCACTCCGCGTGAAGCTTCTGTAGGCAGAATCAGAAGGAGTATCAGAGAAATCGTCACTACGTTCAGCTTATTCGCCGAGGATTGCGACCGAAAAAGCTCGGCGTCGGGATGTCCGTGGACACGGGTCTCTGACACTCACCTTGCTGTAGCGAAAAGAAGCGAGTCAGGCGAATGTTTCGCGATGCGCAGACCATGAAAACCTCAGTTGACTCACCAAGGACCGCAAGCCTTTGGAGTCTGCTTCCTCCCGACTCGCGCAGGCGCTCTGACCTTGTCGGGTGGCGGTACCGCGTTCGCTTCGGCGTCTTCCGTATCTTCGGAGCCGGTCAGGTCCAATACTTCCACCTTTGGCGACTTCTTTTCCGCGGAGACGGGCCTCTGGCGAACAGGAATCGGCTGGCGAGGAGGTGAGGTGGTGGGCGAGAGGTACTGGGCCAAAACCGGGATTGAGCGGATCGAGGGCAAGGAGGGACGGTCCAGGGTCCCAGGCATTTCGGCTAGAAGCTATAGGATATTTGAGCCCTAAGAGGGCGGAGGTGTGGGTTGAGCGAGCCATGAGGAAAGAGAAGAAGGGAAAGAAGATGAAATCGGATCACGTCGTGTCCGACAAGGGGACGGCGCTCGAACCTCTCGGTCCGTGACGTTCCGCACCAGCTGACCAGCCCAGGGGACATGTGACGTGAGAGATAAGGCAGCCGGGTCGATCCGGAACGAATCGGTCTTCATTGCGGGCTGGTTTTGTAGTACAAGGTCGCGAGAACACGGGCTCACTCGGACCGCTCGGCGCGAGGATCTGGCGTGCCTGACGAGCGAGACCGAGGCACCGGATCACGGAGCAAGATCGTCGATCGCGAGAGCGGCGACCGGAGAGCGTTCTTGCGAGCTGCAAAGGCGGCAGCAGCTGACGCGGCGTGCGCACTCACTTCCTCTCGCGCCTGCGCCGTCTCCAACTCGCGAAGCACCAAGCGCGTCCCCTTGAGACAGACTTCGGCTCGCTCCTCGGTACCTTCGACGCCACATTCGAGCAGCTCCTCCACGCTCGAGCAGAGGGAGAGATGGTCGTCGAGGGCGACCTGCGCAGCTTGAGCGAGCGCATTCGAGACGCCTTGCCTTCGCGCCAGTGGGAGCGTCGTCGATACCGTCGTTGTTCGCTCGACGGTTACGACGACGGGTAGTGACGGCTGCGTTGCGGAAGTCGGGATGTATACGGTACAACCGCCGAGCGGACCGGGTTGCAGAGCCGGATCCCTGGCAGACGGGTCATCCCGCTCGACCGGCGAGAAGAGCGAGTTGGACGACGTTGGGCGCTCCGCCGTCGAGCGATCGTCCTCACCGGGACGACGCAACGAGACTTTGCTGCGCCATAAGCCGGAACCTTCGCCTCCAATCTCCTCCGCTTCTCGACGGAGGTCGAACCGATTCACATCCTCGGGACGCGGCGGGAGGTCCCAATCCAGAGTCCACGCCTTGGGATCGACGTGGCGCACCTCGACTTGGAAGCGCCCTCTGCCAAAACAGCCGCCGAAGAAGCGGATCCGGGCTTGGTGGTTCGGGTCGTCACGAGCCTCCGCCGAGACGGTGAACACGACGCGGTACTTTCCGGATTGGGTGTCGAACGACTCTTCACGGATGTGCAGATGTCCGCACGCGCGAGACAGGTAAGGGGCAAAGCCGTGGGTAGCGAGATATCGACCGATCGAGGCAATGTTGAGTGGCAGGAGGACCGAAAGCTGGTCGACCGTCGTCTGCGGCAAGTTATAGCCGGGCAGAGCATGGATGACCATTGAGACGGCGAGACCTGGCCCGTCCGAGACGGGTGGCGCCGGTCCGCCCCGCTTCTGCAGAGCGAGTTGACCCGCCCCCTGAGTGAGAAACGTCATGGGCGGATAAGGCCCGGCGACGTCGCTTGGCGATATCGATCCGGTGTAGCCGTAAGAGCTCGTCGCGGAGGTATAATTGGAAAGGGTGTGGAGCAGCGGGGGTGGTTGCGGATGACCGACATGCGTTTGGGCGCTGAGCAGGCGTGGACGAATCGCCGACGTAGGCTCGTCGGACGACTTGTCTTCCGTCTGAGGAGGAGGAGGGGGGACGGGCGGCAGCGGGATAGTTCCGAGCAAGCTGCTCGTTGTATGTAACGCCGATGCGGTCGAGCGATTCCGACGGTGGGCTGGACGGGTCGGCGGAGACCCATTCGTCTGACGAGTCCTGCTGCTCGGGCTCGGCCAAAGAGCCGGTGCCTCGTAATGCGGAGGTCTTGGGAGGGATCGCAGCGCAAAGGCGTTCAGGTGAACGGTGGTGGTGGCGCTCGAAGGCGGAACCAGTGGGTCCTCGACCGAGGCGCTCAGCACATAAGTCACGTTCGATTTTTCGGGTCGGTCATCGGCTAAGCTTGAGGTGACGACACAGAGGTCGCGATCGGATACGAGGCTGCTCTTGAGGTGCGTATGGCATAGGGAGTCGGTCTCGTTCAGGTGTTCGATAACCTGACTCCGCGCTCGCTCGAGCTTCGAGTCCCACACCGACCTCGCATCCAGCGAGACGATCGTGGCTCTGCAGGCGCATAATGTCAGCCTCCTTCCGGCGAGTTTACACGCGCGGGGACCAAAGCCTGCAGTTCCGGCGAGTTGACTCGCGCCCGGACCAAAGGTCGGATTCTCCAAAATAACAACGTAGCGAAAACAAGCGGACTCACGCGACATCCTCGCGTTTCCAGCTGCCCTCGATCCATCCCTCTCCACGAAAATACGGAAGCGGCTCGTCGGCCCTCAGTCCGCGCGAGTTTGGATGGCTGCTGTTGCTCCTCGCGAGCGACAAGGCCGGTCTCGAGCGGTCGAGTCGCGCTTCGACGGGGACCTGCGCAGCCGAGTGAAACATGCGCACTCCGCTCGTCGTCGTATGGTGCACCCAGCCTCTCTTCTCCAAGCTGGCGATGATGCCGATGCCTTCATCCCTCGACGACTGCTCGGCGACGGTGAGCGCCTCGTCGATCTGGTCTGCGAGTCGCTGTGCTTCGTGGAGCGCGTCTCGGACAGCCTGCGCATGCCTGTGCGGTTCTACGCGCTGCCTCGGCCTGGCTGTTGATGCAGAGCCCGCCGTTTGCGGGAGTGGGGCAGGCTGGGACGCCGGAGATGCAGCTGGAGGCGGATACGCGGGCCGCTTGAGCGCTGCATAGATAGGCGGAGCTGCAAGCATCCTGCTTCTGACAGAATCCTCCCTGCAACAACAAAGGGACGCGAGGAGAGCGGAGCAGAGAGTCGCTCGAAATCAAATCGGTGACGGCAGCAGCGCACTCAAAAAAAGGTGTAGATTCATTCTCTATTCCAGATATATGTCCATGAAAAAAGTTCTACAGGGATAGGTCACAGTGTCGTAAAAGACCAGGGCTCGAAAGAAGTGACGGCGGGAGGATAATTCGAGAGGAGGTACCCTCGGATCAAGCCTCCTCCTCCTTCTTGCAGGCGCCCGAGATGTCTCCGTACAGCTCCATCCGGCGCTCGACAAACTGCGCAAACTCGTCCATCTTGCATGAACCGCCGGGGCCGTCTTGGCACTCTCCGAGCGGCTGCGGCGCGCCGTTCACCATGACGCGGATGTATTCCTCCTTGCGCCCCCTGGCGGCGGTCGTCAACGACGAGTGTTGCGGCGGCGCATCGCAGGACAAGCGCTCGATCGCGACGTGTCCGAGGAACGGGAGCAGGTGCGACGTCTTCCACAGCCGGTCCTTGGGCATCGAGTCGGTCGGGAGTTGCTCCGTCGTCGTGTTCCACAACCCGAGCGCGACCAGCGCGACGGGCGGTTCTTCCCGGTGCGTGAAATACGGGAACAAGAGTTGCGTGTGGGTCGCGTCGGGCGGGAGGGTCGGGGCGGGCAGTTTCGATTTGAAAAAGGCGGCGAGTTTGCCCAACAGGGTGGTCGGGATCGGGTCCGGGTGGGGGTGCTTGGGAGCATAGGCGGAGAGGAGGTTGTGGGTCGAAACGTTGAGCCATTGAGCGCCGAGGTACGGGGCGACCTTGGAGCCGTAACCGACAAAGGCGTGGTAGTGCAGGTCGTTCCAGTAGCCGAAAGAGCGGAACTCGTCATCTTGGAAGAGAGCGTTCGAGCAGAATGCCGACGTCCGGCGGTCGTAAATCTGGTCTCGAGGCAGCGAGTCAGCGCGAGCTCGAAGAAGACTATCCCTGAGGAGGACGAGTGCAATCGGCGGCGGTTGGGCGGCCGATCTCTCCTCCCCTCGTGGATGAGGCACACACTTCGACTTACCACCGTCTCGTAGCCACACAGCATTTGCATCGCAATGACATCGTTCAGTTCGAACGAGATCCCGTTGACGAGCCCATTCAACCGTTCGACGATCGGCGGACCATAAGTGTTGAGCCACGCCTGCGCCTCGGGCTTGCCCGCTTCCTTCGTAAAGGCGTCGCAGATCTTGTGCGGCGTGAGCGAGTTGGACCAGTTCGGATCCTGTTCCCAAACAAGGGTTAGCCCGACTTTCTTGCAGGGCTTTCCGCCGAGAGAGAGACCCACCTTGTTCGGGACCGCGACGAGTTTGACGACTTGCGAGTCGCCTTCGCCATCCTTGCCTTCTTGCCAGTGCGGGAACGCACCGCGGACCCAGGCCTTGCTCGTGTCGACGTCCCGGCCAGAGCTCGCCGACCAGACCTTGAACGGGACCTTGGGTTTCTTCATCCGCATTTCTTTCGCCTCGCGACGTTCTCGTCTCCGAGCGCGGGCACTTCGGTCCTTTCGCTTCTTGCGGTCCTCGCCGCCGTGGTGGCGGTGACCCTTTTTGCCGAGGTTCTTCGGCGGCATCAGCTGGCCGTACAACTCGCGGAACCGTTTCCCGAGCTGGTACGCATCCTCGATGCCCGGTTCCGTGACTTTTTCGAGGTTGTCGTCGTTGATCGGGCAACTCCAGTCGGCGAGGAACGCGAGCGGCGAATTGTCCGGGAAGCTGAGGTCGCCGCTCTTTTGCGCCTGCTTGACGCGGTCGGCAAAGGGCGACATGTACTCTTCCCACTCGTCGTCGTTGGCGTAGATGGAAGAATGCCGGATGAGGAAAGCGGCGGCGACGACGGCGCAAGAGTCGGGAGGTGTGATGTTGGCACGAGGAGCGTCATGATAAGGAGCGATCCTGGACCGCCCTCTCCTTCAAGAGTCAGCCCTTGTCTTTCATACGCAGGTCCACACTTCTCGAGCACTCACCCGCTCATGTGATCGAGCGGGTTGAATTTCTTGTCTGCATGCATGGCCATCGACGTCAGTACAAAGGTTCTCTGCCGGTGGCGCACCGCTGATCGCAAGCGTACGAGGGATCTTGGGAAGTCCTGCATCTGCAGCCGAGTCCGGAACATGTCAGTACAGCCTTTGGAAGGCGGGAGAGAGAGCGGAACTGCGTACTTTCAACATGAACAGCTGCGGGTTCACCGAACACGACTTGGTTGACGGGACTAGCACCAGCCGTAGACGCGAGGGCGAGCGCACACGCTAGCAGGACCTTGATGCTCATACCCTCGACTCGGGATCGAGGCAACAGCAGAGGTCGAAAGCTGGGAAGAACCGCTCGTCTCGTTACGACTGCGCTCGATCGAGGCAACGTCACTACTTCGGGCGATTTGACGGCGGTCTACTTTATTCAAAGCTCAAGGACACGCAGTATATATTCATATCGTAGCTGCAATCTACAGACAGTTCTTGTATATGTCTAGGGGCGCGAAGTGGCGTGTGGTCTGGGAGAGTCGCCGGCAACTACGCGCTCTCTTCCTCCTCCTCGAGCGTCTTGATACGGAGGGTGACCGCGTCCGCACTCGCCGAAAGGACTTCAACCCTGCGCACGAGATGCACGCATCAACACCTTGCTCGATATTCAACCGGATATGTTTTCCGGGGAGAGAGAGAGAGAGGAGAGAACGAACCTGGTCAAATCGAGCGCCTTGACCGTCGCCTCGAAGGTCCTGAACCGTTCGAGCGGCTGACCGGTTCCGACTCCAAGGGTCTTGCACCCGGCTGCGAGTCCGGCTTTGAGACCGGACGGAGCGTCTTCAACGACGAGGACGTCCGACGGTTCGAACGCCACGCCGACCATCTTGCGAGCCTCTGCCACGGTGGAATCCGTCCCATCGTCAGCGGGCGCCATCGCCGTTGGAGAGAAAGGGAAGGGCCGCTCACCTTCCATGCCTTTCAGGTACGGCTCCGGGTGAGGTTTGCCGTGCGTGACATCGTTGGCCGTCACGATGAACGGCACTTCGGTGATCTCGCCCGTCTTGAGCGCCGAAGAGGCGTATATCCGGGTGGCTGCGGGTTGGTTGTAGCACCAGTGTCAATGTCAAGTCGGGGATAGGATACTGACAAGGGAAAACAGAGAGCAATTTGTGACGCCGAGAAACGTACCGCTCGTGCAGATGCCCCATCGCGCGCCTCCCTTTTTGAGTGCCATCAAAAGCTCCTTTGCCCCCGGCAGCCTCTCGATACCTTTACCTCCCGCCTCGTGCATCAAGCGACCGTTCTCGGCAATCAACGCCTCGAGGCGGTTGACCGAGTCGTCGAGCTCTTCGGGCGAGAGAGTCGATCCAGGTACGGGCACGCGCTGGAACCGCTTCAGGTTGTCTTGCGTCCGAACGCCTGCGAAGTCGTATTCGTGGAGGTCAGTGGTGCTTGTTGACTCTCGGAATGGTGAAAGGGTGAGAGTGTGAACTGACCGTGCGAGTGCTGGAAGAATTCTGACGGCTCGATCCCTTGTTCGTGGCACCAGTCTCCCATGGTCTTTTCGACCTGCCGTCACAGAGATGCGACCTTCAGTACGCTATTTGTCATTGTCTCCAGCGCACCGGAGGGCAGAGTGGACGCTGGGAAATTGGCCGAGAGAGAAAGAAGGACAATTCACCGCCGGAGTCGAGTCGACCAGGGTGCCGTCCCTGTTACAGAGGATGGGTCAGCCGGGGGGCAATAGCGCACTCTGTGAGCTAGTACGGGCTCACATGTCGAAGAGGATCGCCTTGACGGTAATGTCGACGGGCATTTTTTCACTGTGTTGGAGTGAAAAGAGGACTCGCGGGAAAGCGAAGCGAGTGGAGAGCGGTGCTGCGAATAGCTGGCTGGATCAGTCGGTTGCCGAGCTAACAGATTGGACTGCTTGAGCGTACTGTAATGTACTGAAAGGCTGAGAGCAAACGACTGTTCAAGGTCAGACGTAGAAGAAGAGCGGCTTCTCGGCTTGACCGCCCACGCCCCCGACCGGGTGGAACGCGTCGCAAGAGCGTTCAGCTACGTCTTCTCGGCTATTTTGAATTGATCCGCCAGCGCGAAAACTCGGGCGTGGGGCGAGGCGCCCTTCCGACCTGCAGCAGCAACAGCACGCGCCGTCATCAAGCCAAGCAGATGTCGACCGTCACAGCCGCAAACGCGAGGACAGCGCCCAGCAAGGAGAAGCACGTCGACGACGATGCCGCCCTCGCCGACGACGCAGCCGCCGAGCTGATCGCGGTCGGAGTCGCGGACGAGCAAGTGTACCGGAGTGCGATGCCTCCCTGGCGGTTCAAACTGCGCCAGCTCGTCATGCGGCGCCTCGCAGGAGAGATGCGCGCACTCGAACACATTCAGGTGAGCTCTCACCCCAGTGTCCGGAACTCCTGTGATGGAAGCTGACATTTGACTCCCCCGAACAGACTTACTGGCGAACTCCGTTGCGCGACCAGTACTTTGTCAAGACGAGCCTCGCAGGAACTCACACGTGAGTTGCGGGTGACGACAGGCTATCCCGCTGGAAAGAGGAGCGTTGATCCGATCCGCCGCCCGCGCGCAGCTTCTTCATGCTCTTCTTGCCGCTGTGGTACTGGTTCGGACATCCTCAAGTCGGCAAAGGGTGCGTTTCCCCTCGAACTTACGACCACGAAGTCCTGCCCTAAATAGCGGTCTTGCTCTCCCTCCTCGGCAGACTGGTCATTCTGCTCGCATCAGGTCCGTTTCCCGCTTTCTATCGATGCCGGTCTCGATTCGCAGGAGACCACTGAAATAGCTTCTCTCTGCCAAAACAAAACAGGCGCACACATCACCTCAGTCTTGAAAGATGCCCTCTCCGTTCCGCGTCCCTACTCGCCGCCTGTCGAGCGCCTCTCCGTGGGGACTCACCACCTCGAATACGGGTTCCCGTCCACCCACTCGTCCAACGCCTGCTCGATGGCACTCTTCTTTGGCTCGCTCGTCGTCCAGAACTGGACGGGCCACTGGAGCGTCATGGCCGCTGCGGTTGGGTTCGCCGCGTTCTTTGCGTGGAGTATCACCTTTGGTCGACTCTACACCGGCATGGTGAGTCTTCCTTCTTTCTTTGCCACTGGGGGCTCTCTGCGTGCGTAGAAGCACGACGACTGATTTGGTGAGGACACTCAGCACTCGATCGTTGACGTCGCTGCCGGATCCACGATCGGGTCGCTCTTGTGGCTCGCGTACCACCTCTACTCGGACAAGATGGACGCCCTCATCATGCATTCGAGGTGGACCGGCACGTTGGTGACGATCCCGACCTTGCTCTTGTTAGTCACTGTCCACCCCGAGGTGAGGCGTGTCTCTCCTTATCCTGCCCTCTCGCCGCCAACTCGTTCTGATCCTCTCCATTCCTGAATCTGTACCCCCCACCTTCCGCAGCCCGTCGAGGAATGCCCTTGCTTCGAAGACGCCGTCGCGTTCCTCTCTGTCGTCGCAGGCATCATGATCCGCGAAGCGTGGACTCCCGCCGGCTTCGCCACCGCCACGTACGGTCACGAGTGGCGCTCGCCGACCGAGTTCGGGATGTGGTGCGCGGCCGTGCTGGCCAAACTCCTCGTCGGTGCGTTACAAACGCTTCCTGGGGACTACTGCGATGTTGTGATCACCGGATTGATCGAAAAGCCCTCCCTCGCAGGCATCTCGACCATTCTCGTCTGGCGGATCGTCGCCAAGCGCGTCTGCCACCTGATCCTGCCGCCCTTGTTCCGCTTGTTCTCGCCGTTATTGCAACTGCCGCGGCGAGGCTACAAGTCCGCAACCGAGTGTGAGTGGTCTTCCTTCCTTGCGGAGTAAGGCACCGTTCCCTTAGACTGACCTCGACGCTCTTTTCCTTCTCTCTCCAGACGACTCGTACTCGCCCCACCTCTCACTCAGTCCCGTTCCTTCAATTCTCGACCTCCCCTCCCTCGTCGAGGACTCGGCCGTCTCTCCGTCCACCGACGCCGAAGCCGTCGCGTCCGCCAACGAAAACTCTTCTCTTTCTTCTTCCGCTACTTCCAGTCCAGCGGGCTCGCTACGGAACCGGTCCTCGAACGGAAACGGTGGACCCAAAAAGTCGTCCAGTAGCACGGACCTCAAGGCCTCGGCGGCGACGAAAAAGCAGCGCGTCGAGCAGCTCCGCGCGACCGAATCGGGCGGGACGGCCTCCTCGCCGCATCATCACCACGGTGACCCTTCCTGCTCCGACCTCCCGCAAGAGCACAAGGACGCCGACGTGTTGACCAAAGTGGTGGCGTATGTGGGGATCGGTTGGCTCGCCTCGACGGGCACGCCTTGGTGCTTTGAGCAACTCGGTTGGTCGGTGGCGGTTGTCTAGATCTTTTGCATTCCCTCCACCCTTCTTTGTGTCATATCGTATGCTGTCCCCTCCTCCTCATCGTCATAAAAACACGCCATCCACCGCCTCTGCGTCTCCTGTGTGAGGGAATCCCGGGCGAGAGAGATTCTGATCCGAGACGGCGAAACGGACAGAGAGAAAAGAGCACTTCTACATTCCAGGGAGAGAGGGGCAGATACCCGGTCGACTACGCGTGCGGAGCGGTGTCGTACAGGACCATCGGGAAGTAGGCGTTCGGGTCCGACGGGGCCTGTTCAGCCGAGGGCTTCCATCTGTAGGTCGTCGACAAGAGCCCAGTTAGACACGGCGGGACAGTGGTGGCAACCGCCTCTCAAGAAGGGACGCGACCTACGCGAACTTGAGGCCAGGAGGCTTGGGCGGGCGGAACGAAGTGGTCGTGACCGAGGTGTTGGTCGAGTAGAGCGAGGCGAGCGACGGCGCGGGCGAGTCGGCCGTGATGGCGGTCGACTGGGCACCCTCGGCAGCCGAGACGGGCGGGAGCCTGGTGGCGTCGGGTGGTACAATGTCAGTTTCGGAAAATGGTCCCTTGAACAAGTACCTCTTGAACGGGGGCCGAGAGGACCGCGCGCGGCGCGACCGACTGACGATTCGAATCCGCCCTGGGCGATCAAGAGCTTTGCGAGTTCGGGCTGGGTGACGACCTCGGTCTTGGGGTAGTTGCGCCTCGTGTCGCGGCGGAAGTAGGGGTTCTCGGCGACGTCGGACGCCTTGGACGACGGGACCGAGAATCGCTCGGGTCGCGAGGCGGGTTCGGGCTGACGGTTCGCGATCGGGAGCGGGTTACCGGTCGACGAGTTGCTGCAGGAGTCGTGAGAGCGGGTCAGTGAGAGCGAGAGGAGGGCGACCATCACTCGCATCGCCCGCAGCGCCGGGCAAGGGAGGGAGATACGCACGGGTTCACGACGACAGCCTTGCGGACCTTGTCCCAGAACCCGGAGCTCTTTGCGTGGTACTCGAACGGGTCCGCCGAGAGTTGCTTCCGGACGACGCGGCTCGCTCGCAACGCAGTCTGCATGGTCGCCTGCAGCGTGGATCGCGGGGTCAGCGTCGTCCTCAGGAGTACTCGCTTGTCACCTGGCTTACCGCGAGTGTTGTGGAAAGTCGAGTGAGCCAATCCGCTCTTCGCTCTCTTCGCTCTCCGAATTGCCCCAAGTCGGTCCAATTTCGCTCTTCATTGGGGCGCGTCTCACTAGCTTAGAGTAATTTACGACTATATAATATGGCTCATCCTGTCCGCCGGGTCCCGCCAGACTGCTCACCATCGACAACCCTCGGAATTTCGCCTTTTCTGGCCGTGTTACTTCGGTACAGCATCCAGGGGACCTGAATACACCGGAGAGAAGCTGAAGACACAAAGTGAAAGACACATTCCAAAGCACGAAAGCGACAAGCGTACAATCCATGCAAAGCACCTCCGACGACGCCACCGCCTTCGTCAACCCATCTCATCCCCAGCGCATCCATTCATCTCCTCTCCAAGCAGAACAAACTCAAGCCGGCGTGATCGTGATCGTCATGCTCGAAGGGAACGCAGTCGGCGGTCCGTCGCGCGCAAGGTAGACGTTGCACTTGTTGTCGGCGCCGGCGACGCAACCGAGTTGGCCCGCCGGTCCGCGCGCGCGTTCGGGCGTCCCGAACGAGCAGAGCTGGGTCAAGATCGCGCACGCCATGACCGTGTTGAGCGACTGCCCTCCGCCTGTTCCCGGTGAAGAGTGGAGGGGGGTCAGCGGAGAAAACGCTCTCCCTCGACAGAAAAGCAGGAACTCACGGCCGGCGAGGTTGCTGATGCGCTCGTTCATCGCGTAGACGTCCGACTTGCGACCGAGGTTGATCTTGTCCGGCTCGGGGAAGACTTGAGCGTCGCGGTTGACGGCGGCGGCGTCGATCCAGACGAGCTGACCGGCCTTGATCTCGCCGGCCGCAGCGAGGTGAACCGGCTTTTGGGCGCGACGAGCCGAACCGGCGACGGCGGGGCGGAGGCGGAGCGCTTCCTGGACGAAGCGCTGCAGAGTCGAGGATCGTCAGCTTTCAGTCGGAGAAGGAGGGAAGGGAAGGAGTTCGGATTTACCTGCATGGTGGCGACGTCGAGCAAGTTGTGCGCCTGGCGGGCGACCTTGCAGATGTCGTCGAGGGTCTTCTTGTTCTCCTCGCGGAGGTAAAAGTCGATCACGCACGCTGCGTCTTTGAGTCGTTTGGCGGAGGAGGAGGTGATCAGCGGCGCGCCAAGTTTCGGAAAGGGCTCCCCTCGGAAAAGCAAAGAACTCACCAGAGACGGCCGTGACGAGGCGAATGGCAGCGATCGTGAGGCATCCGGCCACCTCGCTGATAGGGCGGTCCGTAGCGCGGAGAGCGCGGCCGCACGTCTTCCTCGCTTGCTCCGACATGACGACGCCTTGGCTCTCGATGCCGAACAAGTGCTTGATGTCGGTCAAGAGTTCGTGGATCGTGAACTGTTTCCACAAGAGCATGTGAGCGAGCTGACAGAGAAGCCACTGAACGGATAGTGCGCCGACGCACAGGAGTTCCCTGAGACTGGAGGAGACGAGTTTCGATGACGGCGAGCAGCATCTCGCTCGCCTTCATCGCCTTGTCGCGGAGCTTGAAGCCGAGGCCGGGGTCGAAGCTGTCCAGGGGAGAGGGCAGGCGTCAGTCTCATGGGAAGGTCAGCTTCGAAGAAGAGAAGGAGCCGAGACTGACTTGAGGTAAGCGAACGTCCAGCACTCGGTGAGCGCCTCGTAGAGCTGCTTCGACGTGAACAGGCCGAGCGGGTTCTCCTCCGACTTGAGCGGGATGCCAAACTCGTCCGCGATGAACTCGGTGACGACCGGCACGATCACGTCGGCGACGATGTCGACGGTGTGGTGAGCGGTCTTGGAAGGGCCCCAGGCGGTCGCGTCGAGGTGCTTCTTGACCAGCTTGGCGAGGTCCGGGTAGATCGCCGTCGACCACTGGCCCGAGTAGAACGTGGCGTCGATGACCTTGCTGAAGCTCTCGGACGACTTGGGCGACGTCGACAGCGAGAGGTAGTCGAGGAGGCCAGTTTCGTGCTTGCGGGTCATCTCGGCGAGCGCGGGACCGTAGACGTTCGAGAACGAGTCCGAGTCGGTGAAGACCCTCTCAGCCTCCTTGTACGACTTGACCTCGACCCAGCTCGTCGACTCGGCCGGAGGCGTAAAGTCGTACTTGTGGGCGATGCCGAGCTCGATCAAGATCTGCTTGTTGACCGCCGGCGTCGTGAACGGGAAGAGCGCGTAGACGCTGTTGTACGTGTAGGCCTTGGGGAAGTGGCGCATGAGGAGCTTGCCGATCTGGCCGCCGAACGCGCCGTTCTCGTAGTCGGGCTGCAAGTCGCGGTAGTGGAACGACGTGACGCTGCCGGCGGTCGCCTCGTACGTGAACTTTGCCGCGAAGGGAGTCAGTACAAGGAAGTGACGGTCGCTTGGAACAGAGCACAATACTCACGAAACGGTCGCCGCGAACGAGAGCAGCCGCGTCACTCAGGATCGCGCGCGAGATGGTGTAGCCTGGAGCGAGTCCGGAAGCGGGAGCGGACGGCTTCGGCTCCTCGCACATCAAGCCCGGGTAGAGCTCGAGGTTCTCGATGTCCTTGTAGAGGTGCTTCGCCGTGTTGGCGATCTCCGGGCTCGGGTTCCATTCCTCGAAGTTGTTGTACTTCTGGAGTCCGAGCATCTCGCGGAACCTGTCGGCGGACAGAGTGTGTCGCGGTCAGTAATGCTGCTCTGACCGAAGTCCGAGCCACCGAAGGAGGGAAGAAAGAGAACGTACTCATTGAGCGAAGCGCAGCGCCACTTGGTGCGGGCGGCGTCCATCCCGACGCAGTCGATGATGCGCATGACCTCCGGAATGCCTGTTGCGGGAAGGAACTGTCGTCAGGATCTTGCCGGATACGGTAGAGAATGGACCCTTTGAGAACTCACCGCGCGCCTTGAAAGCTCCCGCAACCCACTCGGTCGCGTTCGTGAGCGTCGCGATGATGTCTTGGTCGCTGTGGAAAGAATGTTGCCGGTGTGAGCGACCGTCCTGCTTCGCTTGCTCCAAGTCGTGAGAAAAAAAAAACGCACCGGAACGGACCCGTCCCGTCTTTGCCGGTCCGCTTGAAGCCGCCAAAGGTAAACTTCCTCGGGTCGTCGCCGAGCTCCTTGTTCATGCCGTCCCAGACCGCGCGAAGGTCATCCGGGGTCATCTAGAAAGGGAGTGTTGCGAAAGAAGTCAGTGAAGCCCGGGAAGTCACGAGGTCGGAAAAAGGAAGGCTCGCCTGGTCGAACGGGACCGACGTCCACTTGCGGACCTCGCCCTCGAGCCACTCGGTATCTTGGGCGCTGATGGCCATGTGCCAGCGGTAGAGGATGTTGAACTCGGCCGAGACGTGGTTGCCCGTGCCCCTCGGAACCTGCCCGCCGATGAGCGACTTGATCTCGTCCGTCGGAACGAGCGACCACGTCGACGTCGTGCGGTTAACGTTCAGGATGACGCGGATGTAGTCCTGGAAGATGACCTCTTCGAACCAGAGGCAGTTGATGTTGCGCGCGAGGTTGAAGAGGGCGTGGTCCTGAAGGCGCTTCTCCTTGTCGTTGAGGCTATTCCACGGTTTGAACTGGCCGTTCTGGTTGACCTCGACGAGCTTCTTGGCGATCCAGTTGTGGTTGCGACTGAACACGAGGCCGAGAGCAACGGCGCCGGGCGACATGAGGAAGAGGCGGTTCGAGCTGAGGACGTCCGGGTAGATCTCGCCTTGGACGTGCGTGCGGATCTTGTCCTGCTCGGCCTGGTTGTTGCCGTAAATCGGCGACAGATCGAGGTACGAGCTCGCGTGGTTCATGTTGAGGTCCTCGTGGTCCGTGACGAAGATGCTGTGCGTGATCAGGACGGCCTACGTGCACGCGCGCACGATGAGAAGGATCAGCTCGGTCTGCACCAAAGTTCAGCTACCGAGCTCGATGTACGCACCATAGCAAACAGCATCGACGAGATGCCCGAAGGGTGCGGGACAAACTTGTCGCGCCTCATGAGCGAGTCGAAGACGGTGGCGACATCGGGGAGATTCTCCGGGAACGGGTGCAAGTTCGGAGTCGTCCTGGCGTACGGCTGCCGGGCGGCGCCAAGCTCGGGGATGAACGGGTTGTTCTTCGATCCGTCCGCTTCGCGGTACTGGTACTGGCCGACGAGGGTCGCCGGCGGCTTGGGGATGTCGTCCCAGAGGACGCGGACTGGGTGGGAAAAGGGAACGGTGAGCTCGGCTGGACTCGGACTTCGGCGTGCGAAAGGGGTTGACTTACTGAAGAGGTTCTGGAGACTCGTCCCGACAGGCGAGTCGGGCGGGAGCGAGTACAGCAGGACGACGACTTTTTCGAGGAGCATGTTGCGGTCGTCCAGGCCGGGAGTCTTGCCCTCGACGCCAGCCTTGATCATCGAGATCGCGTCTTGTAGCGGCGAACGGCGTCGGGTGGTGAGCCGAGCGAGTCAGGCGAAATGCGGGCGAATGGCGTCGGGTGGTTAGCCGAGCGAGTCAAGCGAAGTGCGGACCACCCGCCGCCGAGTTTGCCACCGGACGAGCGGCCGGACCAAGCAAACGTACCACGCGCGAGAGTCTTGTGACTGATCTGCTCAAAGACGAGCTCGAGTTGACTCTTTCCGGCGTCGACCACCGACTCGACGGCCTTGACGGGCTCGGTATCGGCGAGAGCCATCGAGGCCATCTGCAACGCCTGAGAGCGCACGAGCGCATGTCAGACGGATTCGGACTCCATGCAGTCACGTTCCGGAGTAAGTGTTAGACTCACAGTCGAAGCGGCAGCCTTGGCGCCGCCGAGGAGGCCGCGTTTCGAGGACGGCGACGGTGGCGCAGACTGACGTTCTTCTTGGGGCTGACCAAAGACAGCAGGCGCCTTCGGGGGCGATGGAGTCGCCATGTTGTCGGTAGGCTGCGTTACCGTCTCTGTATGGGGGAGGGGGGAAGGCGGGAGGGGCAGAAGCGAGACCGCCACGAGTCGGGCTCGTGTACAAAACTTACAGGAGCTTAGGAGGCTCGAGCGTCAACTTCCCGCGATGACGGCACCTCGCGCCAATCGACGACGAGGAATTGAAACGTATACTCTTACAACAGTCTACGCCTTTTTCGTACTCGCTGGCGTAGCTCAGAAATCTCCGTGGTAGTGCGCCAGGCCGATTCGACGATCAGGCTGTTTCCCGGCGCCCGGATCGAACCAGCTGTGCAGATGTTTATTGAGCTCGATGGAGATGACTATGGTATTGGAAGAAAATCATGGTCAGTCTGGGGCCCGCCAGAAAATCCGAGAAGACGCCGAGACGGACCATCGAGATTCAGGCGCATGTTGTTGGCGATGTGCAGACCGATGTCGGTGTTTTCCACATTGCCAACCAGTCCCGTTGAGTTGTATCTGCAGCAAAGAGGCACGCATGAGCTCTATCACCGAGTCTGCGCCACCGTGTGATGCGCCGAGAGCGGGTCAGAACGCACCCGTAAGCGTAAAGATTGACGTCGACCCCGCTGTGCCCAGCCGTGGACCAGCCTAGCTGCGCTCGCCTCGAGATCTGCAGACGACAACGACCATCGTGAGTGACGAGCGAGTGGTTCGAAAGCTCGCAGCTCGGAAGCGAGAAAAGAGTCAACTGACGGCGTCAGCGAGGAGTCGATTTGCACGGTAAGCGTTTGTTCGCGCCTTCCAGACGTCATCCAGCTCTTTTGAAGAGGCGTCGACGATGCCTAGTCCGCGTTCAAACAGCTCGGACTTGATCCAGTCCTCCGTGGGCTCTGCTTCGTCGGCGAGCTTGTGGCCGAGGAACGTCGTCGACTGAGTCGCGTTCGCCAACGTCTCGGGATACCTGATAGCGGCCATAATCAAAGTCAGCTCATCCGCGCCAAATCAATCGCACTTCCGCGGTCGGATCGCTCGACCAATCAACCAGCAGAGACCAAGTGAACGGCTCCCGAGAGCGCACCATAGATATTCTGGATATTCAGACGTGATTTGCCTCCCGACTGACAAGCCTCCCGTCTCGTGATCGCTCACCGAGATCAGCATCGTCTGCGTGCCCCGTTCGTTCTGCGCCTTGACCCATTGCTGGACGTATTGAACCGTGCTCTGATACGAAAGCATGTCGTGGATGTGGCCGACCGGGTCGTTGTTATGGCTGAAGGCATGGGTTCAGAAATGAGACCTTGCGGTGAGAACGCGCGCAGCAAGAAGCGGAACAGCTCACCCTGCCATGTCGATCCGGCTCCCCTCGATCATGAGAAAGAAACCTTTGCGCTTCCCCTTCTGGCCCGCGGCCGACAGGTAGCGCAAAGCCTGCGTCGTCCTGCGTGAAGTAGGGAGTGGACCGGTCAGAGACGTCAGGCTCCGCTTTGCCGCAGCGCCAACTCACATCTCCTTCAGGCTCGGTTGTTCGTTCGTCAGAATCGTGTTCTTCTGTCGATCGATCTCGTAGTCCATGTGCTGCAAGGCATTCTAACGGTCAGCATACAGCCGCGTACACAGCACTCCGTTCGAGAACCCCGGAGGAACGCACATCATCGGCAAAGAGTCCGAGGACCGTCCCTTCGTCTCCTCCTCCTTGTTCACGGTACTCTCTCAGCTCGGCCATGCCCTGCACCACCTTGATCCCCTTCTCCTTCGCTCTCGCGAGTAGGTCTTTGTCGTCCGTCCTGCAACTGCCTTCGGTGCTGTTGGGGAGGAAGAAGCACCGGCCGCCGCCGAACGCAAAGTCAACCGGCAACCCTTTCAGATCCGAGTCGTCTTCATCGACGAGGAAGTCGGCGATCTCGGTCTCGAGATCGCGATCCGGAACATGGGCATAGAAAGACGCTGGCGTGGCGTGCGTTAATCGGGAGGTCGCAACGATACCGGTGGCGAAGCCTTGCCGTTTCGCCGCTTCGAGGACCGTTCCGCAAGGTTCCTGATTTGGCGTGATTCCGATTCCGCCATTGTACGTCTTTAAGGCGCAGGAGAAAGCAGTCGCTCCGGCAGCCGAATCTGTTTCAAAGCGGAGTCAGCCTAGGGTTGCGCATGAAGTCGCTCTCTTGCACCAGATTACACACCGGTGATGAGCGAATTTGAGGATCGGGTCTAAATGTCCGAAAGCAAACTCAGCTGCCGCTCTTACACGAAAACGAGGACGAGGGACTCAAGACTCCTCACCCTGGATGTGCCGACGAGCATGTCGTCGAGCGGCAAACGACCCTGCCCGTCCGGTCGACCACGGAAGCCGACTTCCAGGTTCGCCCAAAAGGATTCGTTCAGCAGAGATCGCGACTCGAGTGAGGTTGTCGAATTCGAGGACGCGAGGTATTGAACGTAGGAGCGTGCCAGCGTTTCGGATGCCGGACCTGAGAAGGCTGGGGAGTTAGCGGTCCCTTCACCTTTTCTGGGCCCGCCGAAGTCAATGATGAGCTCACCCATTCCGTCGCTGATCATGAGGATGACCTGGATCGGTCCGCCGGACGACATTCCGAGACTGGACACCCACGTCGCGAGCCAAGCCGTTCCGAGCAAGCTGACGAGGCCGAGGAGGACCATTTTTATATGTCGAGGGCGCCTGCGCGGGTTCTGTTTAACCCCGTCGACCTCATCCCGAGTCGGTATCCGTATCGGTTCGCGGTTGGCGCGTTCGACGGGCCCACGTTCGCCGGACAAGAGACCCTGGCCGTCCAGATCCGACTCGTCTGTGGTCCCTCGTTTCTCGTCGTCCGCCGCCCTCCTCGGCGGATACGCGTCCGCGTCGCCATTCAGCCTCGCTTCTGGTAGACCGAGCAGCGAGTCTGTATGCGACGACGTCGAGTTTCGCGTTTCCTGCGAGAGCGAGATAGAGTGGGCGCAGTGGGGCCCAGCAGCTAGGTCAGCCCTCGCCGCGTTTCGGGTCTTTTGAGGAGGCGCGCGCTCACTTCATCGAGTACAAATTGCTGCGGAGAGTTCGGCCGACTCATCGCGTGTCCATCGGCAGCGTAAGTCGCGTATCGGGTCGAGCGAAACCGCGGTTTCTCATCGCGCAAAGTCCTCGAGACGCTTCCGCGCCAAGTCGACGTCGCCGGGTCAGGGAGAAAAACTTTCGGGAATGGTGATATGCTTCTATAGCCACGCAGAATCGGAAGCTACGAGACTCCTCGCAGAGTTTGATACAGAGCCGCGGCACTGGCGGCATTCCCACGGCTTGTTGCCTGCTCCGTGGGCCCCATTCGAGGTCTTCAGACTCGCGTCGACACCCGGCCAGACTTGCGCGGTGAACCGCCTTTCTATGTCGCGAGATTTTCTACACCAAGCTAAGCGGCGGTGGAAGGACCTGCGGGAGCGTTCGATGCGCGACGATTCGGCTAAGAGCTGCAGACATAGTTTGTCGGGGTTGCGGAAACCTGCTCGGAGCGCCATGACGCGAGAGCCGCAGCAATGTCCTTGTTTGTTGCTAGATCCCGGTCGCTCCTTGGCGCGCCAAATTGACCGCGACGATGCCAACGGTGCGGAGGCAGAGGAGCGCAGCCCGTCTTGTGAATTGCCGATGCGGAGAGTCGACAGCCAAGGCCGTCTCAAGCCATCCGACTGGAAGCTTTGCCGCAGTCTTGACAGGCTGTCGATTGCTCGCCTGCTTGTCGGGTCCGGACGGTCGTACCATGCTGCCACATGCAGCTTTTAGCTGGACCTAGAGTGCTTCAGACAGCAAGCCGACCGCGAGCAATAATTCGTTCCGACTCTTCCATGGCGGAACGCGACGCCCGCTGTTGTAGGTTCAGGCGAAAGTTGCTCAAGCGCGCAGCACGTAGCCCGATCGCGGAGGGGCAGCTTCACGTGCGTGCGAGAATTGGCGGAGTGGCGGGGGAAGGCAGCAGCCACACAGCGTTCACGGGCCGTCGGGTCTTTTTGTAAGGAGCAATCGCTGAGCCAGGATTGAACGTAGACAGCGTCCGCCGCGTTTGTGGCCGTGGGAAGAGGAGGAAAAGGTGCGCTGGTCACGTCGAGGCGCGGGTTGTTTGGGAGCCGGCCACCATGTCGGGAGATCCGTTTCACGAAGTCAGAGCGTGAGTCGGTAGCCATACTGGCCATCTTCAACGGGCACTGACCCGCAGCTCCGTTATCGCAGCGAGGTCGAAGCGGCGTTGCAAGAACTCTCGGCCGCCTCATCATCCTACGCCCGGCAAGCACGAGCAACGCCCAGAGCGCAGCATGCGGCCAGCAGCGAGCTGCAGCAGACGATCGCTCAATTGAGAGCTCAGCTGCTCGCAATCGAGCCGGACGTCGAGGAGCTGGAGGATGCGATCGCCGCGATAGAGGAACCAGGCGTTGCAAGGAGGCTCGGAATCAGCGACAGCGAAGTTAGGTCACGCAGGAGCGTCGTACAGAGGATCCAGGGCGAACTAGAGGTATGTAACGGCCCTCATGCCGACCGGTCCGGTACCGTTTCCCTCGTTCGTCAAGACCTGATCACTATCTCCGACAAATTCATGCAGGCAATACGAAAACAATGTCCAGCAGCAGTCTCTGTGAGTCCGTTGAAGTACATCGGTGCACCCGCACACCGACACGAGCCGCTGACGACCGAGTGGCTTTTCGTAGGATCCGACTCGAAGGAGACCATCTACGTCCTCGTCGGCCTATCCACCGTCATATCGTACAACAGAGTCCGGCTTGCCACAAGAGGACCCTTTAGGAGAGGAGCCTGATCCCAACGCAGCCTTTGAGATGCAACACCAGAGCGTGAGTACCCCTTTCTTTTTTCTCTCGAAACGCTCGCCTGACTTGTTCAGCTGACGTCGCGGCCTCGGCAGCTTCTCATCGAGCAGCAAGATCGGACGTTGACTGACATCTCGGGCACGGTGGGTTTGCTGCGAGAGCAAGCTCACTTGATGGGCCAGGAGGTGTTTGAGCAGAACCAGCAAGTGGCAATATCCAAATCGCGCGCAACTTGGGAGCCAGCGAGGCTGACGCCTTCCCCTTCCCTCAGGCTCATCAGCGAAATCGACGAACACGTCGACTCGACGTCGAGCCGACTAGCAAAGGCGCAGAATCGTATGGACCGATTCGTACGCGAGCACAGTGAGCACCACCTCCTCCTGCGGGCTGCACTCCTCATGTCGCGCTCACCGAACTGCGTCGCAGATTCGGGCTCAAACTGGTGCATCTTCATTCTCATGATTCTCCTGGCTCTCCTGCTTTTTGTCATCCTGTTCATGTAGGAGAAAAGCGAGCAATAATCCATTCCTCGCCGTCAAGGAGATTACTCGAAGTGTTATTTTCAAAGAGGACGTATGGCTACACTAGGACTTCAAGCACAAGCTCTTATTTGTTACACTCACCACTTCGCCCAGACGTGATTAGGCAAAATCTCCTGCATGACCTTCCAATGGACGCCGACCTCGTCGAGTTGCTCCCGCTCGACGTCGCGGACGTCTCGCTCGGTCCTGATGATCCACTTGTCCCCGTCGCTCGACGCCGCCTTGCTGCGGAACGCGGCGAGGTCCACCTCGCGAGAGCGGAACTGCGAAAAGACCTGCTCGCGCAAGCGGGGAGAAGGGCCTGCGGGCAGGTAATCCCCCGCGATCGGGTCGCGAAGCTCGAGATTGACGAGCCAGTCCTTCGTGCACAGAAGGACAAGGTTCGAGAAAGTCTCGTCGGCTTTGTCGGTGGGGGATACCACTGGTGTCGGCGGACCGTCCGAGAAGGCGCGACAGCGCGGAAAGACCCGCAGCAGAGTCGTGAGGATCCGGAGAGACGAGAGGGAAGCTAAGTCGCCGGCGAAATTGACGGCTATTACTCCCGACGGGTGGAGCAAACCGTACAGGTCCTTCAGAAAAGGCTCGGCGAAGAGAGCGGCAGGGACGGAGCCGCCGGTGAACTGCGAAGGGGCTTTGTGTGAGAGACACATCGCAGTCAGGACGAACAAGGCGATACTCACGACGTCGTGTACAATGTAATCGAACTGCGGATGAGGTGCAGAAGTCTTAGCTGCATGCTTGAAAGAGCCGAGTTAAACGGAAGTTCTCACCCGTCCCGCCTGATCCTGCCGCCGCGCCCAGGTCACGGCGTCCTCCAGAACGACGTCGCCAGCGCGGACTTCATCGACGCCGAAGTAAGCGACCGCGAAATCGTAGACAGCCGGGTCGATCTCCACCAGCGTCAGGTTGACCTTGTGCTGATAGAGCGCGCGAGCGGAAAGACCAGCGCCGAGACCGCTGTAAAACGACATGGTTAGCTCAAGAACCGGGTGGCTAAGGAGCAATAATTGTTGACTCACATCACGAGACCTTGTTCGGGCTTCTTGGATGGCAACTCCGGCGGGCGGATGACAAGTCGCACAAGCTCCTGCAGGAGGAAGGTTGAGTAGATTGCTTCCGCATTGCGGACAACGTCCTTCTCAGTCGCCTCTTGACGCGCTGCTTTGCGGCGCTCGAGCTCCCTCCTGCTGCGACCGACCCACAGCCCTCCGAGGAGGGAATGGTCCGCGCGGAGGTACCGCATCGTCAAGTGGTCGTCGTCCGACCCCAACCCCGGCATGTCGTGCTCGCCTACGCTGATCCAGCCCGTGACGCTTTTACGGCTCGCGAGTAGCCCGTCTCCGGCCGAGAGTGAAGGCGACGTGGGGCAATGAGTCGAGAATCGCGCCGCAAAGTGTGCCAGCGCAACGAGCGACACGAGGGCGAAGAGGCGGCTCGGAAGAGGCGAGTGCGCGATTTGCTGAGGAGGATGTGGATGTTGACTCGATCGAGGCACCTTGCGCGGCTCGGAGGACGGAGACAGGAGCGCGAGAGCGCTCAGCACGATTCCGTGGATCTGCAACCGCAACGAAAAGCAAGACGGCTGCTGTGAGCGGCGAATTTCGGTGTTTGTGAAGGAATCACTGCTCTTGTGACTCACAATGTAGCACTCAGGCACGCATCCAAGTCGCGGGAGCTCGAAAGGCCGTACTTGCGAGGCCAGAAGCGCGAAAGGCAGGAACCAATTTGGGATCCAGTGTGCTCGCTGTACGGAATCGCAGGTCAGCATCGCCTCTCCTCCGTGATCCCGGTAGAAGAGAATCTTTCTCCGTACCTCCTTGCAGTTGAAGCTGTTGAGGACCCAGATCCAGGTGGCGACGTTCGGAACGGCGTCGACCAGAATACGTCCGAACACGACCCCGGGACCTAGTCCGCGCCGCATGAGTACCTCGCCAAGGTTCACGATGAGCGGGTCAGTCAAGACCTTCCACGCTCCGAACACGAGCCAAAGCGTCCTCCAGGAGAGGCTGCGCGCCGCTTTCCGAGTCGAAATTGCGACGAGGAGCAAGAGCATGATCGCGGTCGCTGGAACGCTCGCCGAGAGAGCCCGCGTCGGGGCGGAAGAGAAGAGCGGATACAGCATTTTCCGCGCAGTTTGGGCGTGCCAGAGCGGCAGCGTCGCCGCCAGCATCACCAGAATGCGATGGATTGGTGCCGGTTGACGTCGGCCTCCGTCGTCACCACCCTTCTCCGCCCTTGTTTGCTTGCCCGACCTCTTCGCCATGTCTCCGATCTTGCTTCTCTGCTGCCCGACTCGCCGTCCAGTCCCGAGTGGTTGGAGTCCGTATGGCCGAGCCGGATGTTGAACGATTCGTCGACGCGGGCCAAAACCGCTGCCGGCGCTTCGCTGGGCGGCGGGTTGAGAGCGTCTGAGCCGAAGACGACTGGCTTATGCAGGGCGCACCGACTCTGGAAGCCCGACCGACGACTTGACGTTGGTGGGGAGCGAACACGCTCCTCCGCCCGCCTTCTCGACGCAACACCTACGGCGTCCATATTGCGGCGTCGACCCCGCGATTTCCACCAAGCTTGCGCCAAGAGCCGCTGTGAATGGCGCGGGTCCCCGAAACGCACGCACCGCTCTTTGCGTGCAGGGACCTCTCCCTCCCCGGCCGCCTTGGCATCACCGCTCAACCGCACTTTCCGCTCCCAAAGCTTGCGCATACACGGCTACTAATTGTCATGCTAAAGTGACTCATGCATTGCTATGTCACGCTACTTGCGGGCCTGTTGCTCATCGACGAGGCTCGCGCGTTTTGGCGCTTGCCGTGCCAGAGCGGTCCGCTTGTCGTCCAGCGTGCCGGTTCGTGCTACGCTTCCTCGCGCGAGATCCAGATCCCGTCGTTGACTAGCTAGCTCCAGATCCCTTGGCGAATCCGGGCGGGATTTCCAGCCATGTCCATACGTGAGTCGGGTTCTTGCTGGCTACGAATACAGTGCGTGCGGATTAATGAACAGACTCGAAATGCAGCATCGTGGGCGGGTCGGGTTTCAACCTCGACATGGACTTTGAGGACGCGAAAGCAAGTCGATGTACGAGGTATGTAGGCCAGGGTTGTTCCAACAAGTTTCTGTGAAGCTGACTTCATCGAGGGACCGGCCGCCCAGCTGCCAGGTCAAACAAGATCTCAGCAATTATTGGACTCCTGCCCTCTATTTTGCGCATGCGAATGGAAGGCGAGCTCGTCCCCCTTGCCCAAGCACGCCACCTCGATTGACCACCTGACCCGGACCTCCCTCTCCGCAGCTTCACTCTCGTCGATGGAGGCGGTTTCTTGATCTATTATCTACCCCGTCGGAACGCAGCAGACAAGGGTCCCGTCAAAGCTTTTCCAGACGGTTTCCGGATGCTCGCGGGGAATCCGTACAAGCGCAGCTTTGACGGCAGCCCCATGGCGAACGCGATCGGGATCAACTGCATCGGCGGAAAAAGCAAACCGACCAAGAAGCACGAGTTCCCGACGGAGAATTGCCCCGTACGTACGCAGAGATAGTTGAACCAGCTCCCTCGGCTTACACGAGACAACCGCTTGACAGGATGCGATGCGAATGGAGATCATGTTCCCGAGCTGCTGGGACGGAAAGAATCTCGACTCCGCAAATCATCAGTCGCATGTCGCATGGCCCATTGGTGTGCGTACCACTGCACTGTCCTTCCCGGAAAGAACCGCTCACCGTTTGCTCCAACAACGGAAAAGGGTGAGAACGGACCCTGTCCGGAAGGCTTCCCCGTTCGCATCGAGACACTATTTTACGAAGTCTGGTGGAGCACCGACCCCTGGAAGAATCGGTGGAAGGAGGCCAAGAACCCGTCGCAGCCCTTTGTGCTGTCGACCGGTGATCCAACGGGATATTCGCTACATGGTGTACGTTCGCCTCTTACGCTTGCGCCGGTGGCCTTTAGATTTGCAGACCTGACCACTTTTCCCAACAGGACTTCCTGAATGGTTGGGACGGCAAAGTATTGCAAAAGGCGATCGAGGAGTGTACTGCAGAGAGCGGCGTTATCGAGGAGTACGTGCTTTCAAGCGAGCGTGGCGGCAGGGTTCAAGCGTCTGATCTTCCATCCCACCGCCAGATGCCCAGTCTTTGACCTCTACGACTACAAAGACCCGGCAAACAAGTGCTTTCAGTCCCCGGCTATCAATGAAAAGACGACCGGAACGCTCCCTGCTTTGCCTGGTTGCAACCCCATCGTGCGTAATCGACGGGCGCTTCGCTCTCTTCGAGACGTGCGCTGACCATGGTCTACTACGCAGTTCGCTGGTCCCGAGGACGTGACCGTCTGCACAGAGAAGAAACTGCCTGCCATCAACAAACAGATCACGGTCAGCGGCGGTCTCGCGGGAGGCGAACATACCCTGCCAGTCAAGACCAAGTCGGGTGACCCCGTCCGCTCGGACTCGACTTCGCAAACCGCTCGCGCTAGCACCTCTTCTCTACGTCAGAATACTCTCGAGCCAACGCCGCTCCCCTCATCGCCGAGCACGACTGATCCCGAAACTCCACAAATTGCCACTCTCGACGAAACCGTCACTTTCGACAACGAAGCCCCCGTTTCCGCTTCGGACTCGACCGGAGATCCTGTCTCCCCTCCAATCAAGACATCCAGTTCGCTCTGGATCGCCTTGGCGATTGTACTTGTGCTCGCCTTGTTACTCGGCCTCGTTCTCTGCCGGCGAAACCAACCCGCCACCGCCCGAGAATCGTCTCTCGGCTCCGAAGAAAGTAAGTTCGCTCACCCTCGGAGGGTCTTCTCGTGACGCGGCATATCTGAAGCATCATCTACGTTCGCAGGCCGACGCCTCCGGAGAGGGACATTGGCGGGAATGAGCGAAGGAGAGAGTGAGGAAGAGCAGGACCGGCCGCTCATGCACGATTCAATACCGTTTTACGCCGGGGCAAGGATGTAGCGTATTCGGACTTGCGATTACTACGCAAAATCGGTCATTCTTCCGGACAGCTAGTAGCGAATCAATGCTTCATGCGAAAAGTTTTCGTTGCCGAAGGGCCGCGTGAAAGCGAGCCGGTGGATCTCAAATTTATGAGCCGCGACCTTCCACCCTAGAGCTCGGAGCGTGGCTACAAGCACCCATACGCATGGTCCGACTGCGTGTGGCGCCGTCCTGGCCGCTGGCGAGCCTGCGCTCCGTCTCACGACGCTCGTTCGCCTCCTCGACGTCGACGACTTTTCCGGAAGCCGCGGCTGCTCCGCCCAAAGGCCCAGCGAGCGCGCCAGGAGTCGTCGGATCGGCGCCAGAGCTCTCGCGGCATCTCTTGATCCACACGCCGCACCCGACCGCGACCTGGCCGTCGCACCTGCATGCGACTTCGCCGCTCGCGAAACTCCTGCAGGATAAATGGCAGACGCAGCCAGAACTCGCCAAGCTTGGCTTCAACTTCACCGACGGTGGTCAAGGAACGGTCGCGCAAGCCTGGGACCCCAGTCGGACCAAGTTTGACGACCCGCCGGCGGATGCTGCAGTCGAGTGCGTCTTGCTGTCCCCCTTCTACCCGTCTCCTTTCCAGCTCGGATTTGTTTCGCTGACTGGGACAATCTGGTACAGACGCTACTCGGCGGTGATCTACCCCGACTTTGTCGAACTCCCGTCCTTCTCCATCGACGATCTGCCCGCTTTCGAAAAAGTCCTCGCGGAGCTTCCCGCTGCGAGTGCGCCATTACCCAGCACGACGAGCGGAGACGCCACAACACTACAACGGACGCACATCTTTGTCTGCACTCACCGCACCCGAGACTGCCGCTGCGGCGACATCGGCGAGCCGCTGTACGACGCGCTCTTGCACGAGATCAAGCGGCGAAAGTTGGGTGGGGAGCTCAAGTCGGGGACGGACGGCGTGCGGATAGCTCGGGTGGCGCACATCGGAGGGCACAAATGGGCTGGGAACGCCCTTGTATACCGGAGTGACGGCGTCGGCGACTGGTGCGTGTTTCGCCCCCTTGCTCAACTCGCAGAGGCAGTCGGATTTTGAGTGAAGCTCATAGACCCCACCGCATACAGGTACGGCCTCCTCCGCGCCGAAGACGCCCCCAAGCTGCTCGACTACGCCACTTCGCCTTCCTCCCTCCCGTGGTTCTCGCGATGGCGCGGTCGCCTCGGACTCTCGTCCGATCAGGTTCGAGCGGCGTACGCTTCTCGGCCCGCGGCGGAAGCCGAGAACAAACTCGACGAGCCGCGGCACGAGTTGGGGGACAGCGTCGAGCTCGTGTTTAAGACCTTTGAAGGCGAGGAGCGCCGCGTCAGTGGCTACGAAGGCGAGAGCGTCATGGTCCGTTTCTCCTCCCCTCGCAACAGACACGTGTGGGACGACATACTGAAACCTGATTGTACGTTCTCGCAGGAAACCGCTCGCCGGCACGAGCTCCCCTCGATCCTCGCCACGTGCGGCGGGCACTGCGAATGCGCAACTTGCCACGTCCTGATCCCGCCAGCCGCATCCGCCGGGGGCGACCCGCCCCTGCCCGAAATGACGGACGAAGAGGACGAGCAGCTCGAGTTTGCGATCGGCGCGACGGACGACTCGCGCCTGGCTTGTCAGTTGCCCGTCACAAAAGAGCTCGGCAAATGGATCGCGAAGGGCGGACGGATACAGCTTCCTCGATACTGAATCGGTCAGGTAGACGAGTGCAACTCTGGCGCACATACATGAAGCTAGAATCGTAGAATCGGAGCACAGCATTGCGCAACACGTTATTTCTTCGAGCGCTCGACTACCCACGCTGCTGCTCTTCGGGCCGCCTCCGTTCGTATCCGTCCCCTCTGTGCCGCTCGAGCTCCTCGTTCTGCTTCGTCCTCACTCTCGTCCGCGTCCCATTCCTCGGCGACTTGCACAACCGGCCGCGCTCCGCGATCGACTTTCGCACCCTCCTCCTCCTCTCGAGCCCGCGCGTTCTCGAGTAGTTCAAATTCGACTTCGAATTCGAAGAGCAGTAGCGAACCGAGCCACTCTGTCGCATCGGGCGGGAAGCGATACGCGCGCTGTACGACGGGCCAGATCCGGTTCTGCCTCAGCCGGGGCACGAACGTCCGCAGCAAGGTCGCGAGCGGGTTGAATCGCTCGTCTTGCTGGCGACTTGGACTCGAGAGGTGCAATTCGCTGAGGTGGGCGAGGATGGAAGCGGGAGGCGAGGGGATCGCCTCGAGGGAGAGGAGGTTCGCGGCGAGATCGGCGTACGAGTTGGCTTCGAGCGCGAGTCGTAATCGGAGGAGGAAATCAAGGTGCGGATCTGGATGATGGGAATAGGGTCTGCCCTCCGCGGTCGGGGAGGATGCCGTGCGTGTCGAAGGTATCGTCAGGCGGTTGGCGGAGAGAGCTGCTTCGAACGCGGGAAGGCAAGACGAAGCAGGAGGCGGTCCGCTCGACGCTGTCGTCTCCCCTCCGGCGACGGATTGCGGTGCGGCAGATTCCGCAGGTAGGAGTGACGAGTGCAGAAGATGGAGGGCGACGAAGAAGGCTCGATGGGCCGAGTCTGCCGCGGCGTTTTTGTGCGGAGAGGACAACGAAAGATCTGCGAGGCGACTCGCGATGCTGGACTGGTCGCCGGAGCGAGTCGAGGGCTGATTGACTGGATCTTTAGAGGAAGAGGGGTCCAGACTGGTGAGATGAGAGGGGTACAGGGTCATGACGAGGTGAGGTAGCGCGCTGGCGAGTTGGGGCTCGTTCGAGTTGGCGAGTGCGAGCAGAACGGACGCTTCGTAGACTGGCGGAGTGCCGAAGCGATCACTCAGCACTCTGTGCGCTGTATGTAGATTGCGCGTCGTCGCCTGGACTGGATTGGCTCACCTTCACAGGCGAATCTGTCGATTCGGCGACTCGAAGTAACGCCTTCTCGCAATTTTCCTAGTACACCGGCGAGTCAGCGATGATCTCTCCCGAGGTGGTTCTGACTGGAGCTCACGAAAGTCGAGCAAGATGGTTGCGAGCTCTTCCTGCCTCGAGGCGCGACGTCGAGGACCTGCCGCCCAAGTGTGCATCTTTGTCCGGAGATGGGCACGGAACTGCTCCTGCACCTGCGGGTTCCGGAGTCTGGCCAGGGTGTACGAGCGTCAACAAAAGTGCAAACATCCTGCATTCTCGCCAGGAAACGTACGAGGACTCGTCATCTTGAACTCCTCGACTGGGCGAGAGGAGCATCTCGAAGTGGTCCGGTCGCCTGCCGATGTCGTGCCTCGCGCGGCGGAGTCCTTCCCTCGAGATCTGCGCATCGTCCGCGTGCGCCGACACTCTCGCTTGTGGTCTCCGCCACGGTTGCGAGGCTGGACGGGGACGAGTTGGCGCTCCACTTTGCCCGTCGACGGGTCGCGGGAGTGGTGAATGACCCGCATCTGCGTTTGCCCATTTGGATTGCGAGGTCCCCGTAGAATTCCGCATGCTCTCCCGAACTGCGTCTCTGCCAACAGCTGCTATGGTCAGCTGCAAGGAACGAGGCGGTGCAGAATGGGCTCACGCGGAAGCAGCTGCAAACGCACGGTCAAACCGCACAACAGCTCGACACCTCTACACGCCGTCCCAAAGACGCGTGCAGCTGTACAGCATGGCGCAGCCGAGACCCAGGTTCAAGACCAGGCAAGTCACCGAAACAAGCTCGCCGTCTCGTCCACTTCTGCGCCCCGCTCGTCGTCCGCGAGCTCGACATCCAGCTACACGGCTACGCAGCGACTCGGCGCGCCATGGTCAGGTTGAGGGGGAGGGCCGTGCAATTCGCAGGAACATGCGCCATTGCCGTGCATCGAGCAGCTCCCTGCAGCAGGAGATTGCCGGCCGCGAAGCCCTCGACCCTCCCTCCCGATCAACCTTCTCAGCCTTGGAACAGCTCGCAACTGGAGGCTCCATTGTACTGATACCGCGTGCTTTGATATAACAGCTTCAAAGCGGTCAAGACCTATGCGCCGATCCACACCGGCGGAAAGGCGACGCTGTCCGGCGACGGCTCCTGGCTCATCTCGACTTTGAACGAGCAAGCACTCGTAACCGACCTCGAGACCGGCGAGGAAGTCCAGGAACTCAAGGGAGTGAGCTCAGAGGAGTAGTCTCTTCACCACCGCAGAGCCCCGCACGCACGGAACTGATCCATCATTCCCGCGCAGGACACCTCGGCTGTTACGACGCTGGCCATCACTCCTTCGCCCGTCTCGCCCCAGGACGGCGGCTACCTCTTGACCTGCTGCCGCTCCCTCGCCATCCACATCTACTCCCTCCCGTCCCTCGCCCTGCACCGGCACATCCCGCGCGCGCACGACGCCCCCATCATCACCTCGTGCGCCGACCCGACCGGAACCCTGTTCGCGACCGGAGCGGCAGACGGCACCGTCAAAGTCTGGGACGCGGCTCACGGGCACTGCACGCACGTCTTTAAAGGCCACGGAGGCGTCATCAGCGCCATGGTGTTTGATATCGCCAGTGCGGGCGACGGAGGTCGGCAAGGGCGTGCGCGGCTCGTCACCGGCGCCGACGACTGCAAGATCCGCGTGTGGGACTTGCGCACCCGCGAGGGCGTACACGTCCTCGACGGGCACGTCAGCGTCGTGAGGGGACTCGACGTCACCAAGGACGGGAAATTGCTCGTCAGTGGAGGGCGCGACAAGGTCGTCAACGTGTGGGACCTCGAACGCGGCGTCCTCCGCAAGACGATCCCGGTGTTCGAGACGGTCGAAGCGGTCGGGTTGGTCGACGTGCCGGAAGGGTCGGCGGCCGACCGGAAGGGCAAGGGCAAGGAGAAGGAGGGTCCGACGAGGAGAGCGATCTACACCGGCGGAGACAAGGGGTCGATCCGCCTGTGGGACTTGATGACGAACGAGCAGATCCAGGGCGCGTCAGACGAAGGTAGCACCACGTCAACATCGGCAACCGGCAAAGTGCACGAGATCCTCGATGTCATGTATGAACCTTTCCCTCCCCTTGCCTTGGCCCCGGAGTACTGACGGGTTTGCATCGACAGCCACACTCCGGCGACCAGCTCTGTCACGGCTGTCTACGTCGACCAAAACATTGTCACTCAATCCCTCCCTTCCTTGACTGTGACGCGGCAAGTCATCGGCTTCAACGACGAGGTCATCGATTCTTGCTTCCTCGCGACTCCCCTCCCTTCCTCCTCATCCACCACCGCCATGTCCGACAACGACTCTGCTTCTTCGAGCCCGGAGAGATCGCTGGCAATCGCCACCAACTCGGACCTGATCCGGATCTACGACCTCGACCGATTCAACACGACCTTGCTGGAAGGTCACGACGATGTCGTTCTCGGACTGGCGCGAAGCGGTGACGGCCAGTTGCTCGTCAGTGGATCGAAGGACAACACGGCGCGGGTCTGGCGTGCGCGGCCGCGGGCGACGGCGACCGGGACGGCAGAATGGTCCTGCATTGGACGGGCCGAGGGTCACGTCGAGTCGGTCGGAGCTGTTGCGACTTCGAAGCGGGATCGCAGTTTCCTCGTGACGGCCTCGCAGGATAGGACCGCCAAGATCTGGGATCTCGGCGCCCTGTTCGACAAGAACGGCGATTCGGTCGACTCGGTGCAGCCGTTACGGTCCATGTCGACGACCAAGATCCACGACAAGGACATCAACTCGCTCGACATTGCCCCGAACGACAAACTGCTCGCGTCGGGTTCTCAAGACCGGACTGCCAAGTTGTTTGCGGTCTCGTACACCGCCGCGACGAAATCGACTCCGGCGTCGGCTTCGCTCTCCCTGCTCGGCACGTTCAAGGGCCACAAGCGAGGCGTCTGGAGCGTCAAGTTCAGTCCCGTCGATCAAGTCCTCGCGACTGCTTCCGGTGACCGGACCGTCAAGCTGTGGAACCTTTCCGATTTCACTTGCGTAAAGACGTTCGAGGGACACTCGAACTCGGTCCTGCGGGTCGATTTCCTTACGCGCGGTATGCAGCTCGCGACTGCTGCGAGTGACGGGCTCGTCAAGATCTGGAACATCAAGGACGAGGAGTGCGCGACCACGCTCGATAACCACGAGGAGAAGGTCTGGGCGCTCGCCGTGTCCAAAGACGAGAAGTATGTCGTCTCGGGAGGCGCAGACTCGGTCATCACCGTCTGGGAAGACGTGACCGAGTCTGAAGAGCTCGAGAAGCAGCAGGAGCAGGATGAACTCGTCCTGCGGTACGTTTACCTTTGGTTGTGTTTGAGGCGGACGAGACCGAAAAGAGACTGACCTGTATTCGATTGCACGCGCGCGCAGGGAACAAGATTACGAAAACTTCCTCTCGATGAAGGATTACTCGAACGCAATCATGCTGGCCTTGTCGATGGACCAGCCTCGACGACTGCTCAACCTCTTTACCGAAGTTCGGCTCACGTCCGGCGCATCCGCTTCGTCCACCGACCCGACAGCAGACCTCCTCTCCTACACTGGCTCCCGACACGTCGACGCCGTGCTGAAGAATTTGTCGCCGCGCGAGATCCGGCAGCTCTTGGGCTACATTCGAGACTGGAACACGGTCTCGCGGTCCGCCGAGACTGCGCAGGGAGTCCTCCACGCGTTGCTCAAGATGCACGACGCCGACAAGCTCCTCGCTTACCTCGACGGCAAGGAGGGCGCAGGTGACGACGAAGCTGCGGCCGAGCTCGAGCGACTCGCGGAGGACGCGCTTGGCGACGAGGGAGAAGAAGGCGACGACGCGAAGCGGTTGGCCAAGAAGGGACCGCGGAAGCGACCCGACGTCAAGGCCGGAGAGGTCCTCGCAGCCTTGGTGCCGTACACCGAGCGGCATCTCGCCCGCGCCGACAAGCTCGTGCGCGAGTCGTTCATCGTCGAGCACTTGCTCGGCATGATGGAGGGCTTTGACGACTTTGACGTCGCCCCCAACGGCGCGAACGGTCACGACGGCATGCTGGTAGACGAATAGACTTTTTGCGCAGAAAAGATATCTTCTCGCAGCGCAGGAGAAAATCTCGAAACGAGTGTCTGCGATTCACGTGAGCCCGTAAGGGGATATACTTTCATGCAAGTACGTGGATGTAAGGGTGGAAGGTATGACAGTGCGGGTCGATGAATAAATCGTACAGGGACGTCCGAGTCGTCTACAGCAGCAATGCGAGACTGACGAGGGAACCGGCGACGAGCGCGGCGAGCTGGGAGCCCGTCGGACGGCCTGCTGCACCCGAACTGGCACCCTGCGCGTTCGCTTGCGCAGCCTGGGCGTCGCTGCTCGCAGAAGGGGCCGCCGAGCTGCTGCTCTGCGTCGTCACCGCGACATTCGAAGTCTGCGTCGTGGCCTCGCTCGCGATCGAAAAGACCGTGAAAGTGAATCCGTCGCCGTTGGTCGAGGTGGTCGCGGCATCGCCTGACTCGGAGGATGCAGAGTCCGAGATGGAGCCGGCGTCGCTCGAAGGGGCGGCGGGGGCCGCCGTCGGGTCATAGGTCTTGATGCTCGTCGCGAGTGGCGCATTGGGACTGATCTGGGCGACCTGCGTGACGGTGAACCCACCGGCCGACGCGCCCGATTCTGCCGATGAGGCGGCCGTACCGTTGGTGGCGAGCGAGCCGGAAGACGCGGCGGACGCTCCACCAGCGGCGGAGGAGCCCGCAGCCGAGCCGGAGGGAGACGAGCTCGTCGCGGTGACCCCCGAGGTGATCGACGGAGCGAACGCGACAGCCGGGGCGCCATTGTTCGAGTAGGAAAAGACGCTGTACACGCTCTTGAGAAAGAGGGCGCCGATAATGGCGACCTGGTTCCCGTCGGCGTCGTACATGTCCTGACCGAGGATGCCGAGGATGCACTGGCTCTTGTCGGACGAGCTCGCATAACCGAGGTAGATGTCGGCGAGCGGGACGTTGTAGTTGACGCCGCCAAAGCTGAACCCGATCGCCTCGAACGGGCTGACGCACGGCACGTAGTACTCCCCGCTACCGTCACCTGCCGGGGTGCCACCGATCTGGGCGTACAACGCTTTCGCGACGGCCGTCGGGACGTAGGTCAAACTCGTGCCGGTGTCGATGGCCGCCGCAAACGAAGTACCGTCGACGACGTTGTTATTGATCGTGATGCCGTCGGAAGGGATTTCCCAATACGCTCGTGCCGAGACGGGAATCCAGTTCCTGAGAGGAGCAAGTCGCCAGTCAGTCTCGAAAGCGGCTCGACGAAAGTGACTTCCAACTTACAAGCTTCCGGTGTACTTGGTGTTGTCGGTGCAGCCAAAGCAAAGCTGTCCGCCGCCGACCGTTCCGCTCGACTCGGAAGTGAGGTCCTTGGCGCGTTGAAGGTAGAAGCCAAACTCGGGCTTCGAGATCAAGCCTGCGCTGATGGCGTTCTCGAAGACGGTCGGCGCGCCCGACGTGGCGATGGTCGAGAACGCCAGACCGCAGATCCCGTCCGAGGGCAAGTTGGTGATGACGGTCGCGGTCGTATCGGCGAGCGCAAAGATCGTCTTCGGTACGGCGAGTCCGCCGATCGTGACCGTGTCGCGGGCGAGGTAGCCTGAGGAGGAACCGGTCCCGTAGGTGATGTCCCATTCGGCAGACGAGACTTCGATGGTGGACGAGTCGGCGGTCGAGAACTTCTGGTGCGAGGTCGTCGCGTTGGCAGAGGGGACGAAAAAGTCGGCAGAGCCGGTGTCGAAAATGACATCTGAGGGGTCATCTCGAGCGTCAGCCCTTCGGTGTGTCCGGCGTGTGTACAGACGACGCGCAAGTGGTATGCTCACCAAAAGTCTGAGTAGGCGAGCCGATCCCGATCGAACCGTAGTACGCCGCATCTTGGCCACCGGAGAAGTAGTCCGTCAAGCCGATCTGGCCACTCGAGGCGCGCTTGACCACCTTGTTCCGCTTGCGGTGCGGCGCCGCGCGCTTGCTGCCGTCGCGCTTCGTCGCGAGGCTTTGCCGTTCGAGGCTCTGTGCGCGCGTGAAGACGTCGGCTTGCCTCTTGGCCAGAGTCGAGTCGACGTGATTCGCCTTGAAGTTGGTATTGGCCTTGGTGTACTTGTTGCTGGCGCGCTTGAAGTCGTTTACGAGGTAGCTGTGTGCGTGGTCGACGGCGTGGCTGGTGAGCGGACTCGCCGACTGCAACACGAGAGAGTGCAACGTACTCGGCATTGACGACTCCGTTTGGGTCGCAGAGGTCGGTCATTCGCTTGGCATGCTGTATCCGCTGGTGGCGGTGATCGCGTGCGTGGACGGGCGTGACTGCAGCGCACAGCGCGACGAGTACGGCGAAGAGGGACGCGGACGAGGAGAGCATGATCGTCGACGAACGAGTGACGAGGAACGCGCGTTGGTGTGTGTCGGAGAAGATGAAGAGATACAGGGCACAGAGCAGGCGAGTCGATAGGAAACAGGACAGGGCGGATGGATCGATATAGACGGACAGGCGGATGATTAGACGAACAGGGAGACACGGCGAGGGGTGCGAGCGGAGAGGAGGCGAACGTCCGGAGTCGGCGTGGCAGACCAGCTGCAGCTTAGTTCTCGGAAGGACGTGCGCGTTACTCGCCTGCAGAGGCAAGGGTCAAGAGTACAGTGAGCAGCAGGCGTAAGAGCTTCGCCTAGAAACCGTTGAGCGCGGGCACGTTGCTCGATCGACGCAAAAATGAGCGGCCGGCAAGTGTATGCGGCTGCGTCGCGACGCGTCGTGTCTCAAAAGATGAGCGACTGAGGGGAGGCAATAAGATGGTCTCGCCGGACTCCGCGGAGTTTGACTCGGGGTTGGGCGACGAAGCGAACCCGCACAGTCGGCCTACGACAGCCACCACTCGGCGAGCGTGAGCCAGGCAGGGAAAGCAGGACCGGGTCGCGGCAATGTCCCGCCCTCCGCCGCCTTACCCTGGCTCGACGGCAGCTTCCAGCGGCGCATCTTCAACGACGAGACGGAACCACGCTGCGTCCTCCAAGGCGGGCGCCGGAGGGGACGGAAGTGCCGGCTCGAGTGCAGCGCAAGCCATCTCTGAGGCAGAGACGAGCCACACGTACCGACCGAGCCCGATCGACGGCATCCTCGCCGAACAGGGACTCGAACGCTATCACCTTGAACCGCCGAGCTGGCGAGCGCCGTGGATCCTCCGCCCTCCTCCTGGCCCGTCCGCGCAGGCAGACAGACCGCCCGCGAGCAATGCGACCGTCGGACTCGGGCCGAACAAGAGCTTGATCCGACTCGCCGGCGCTCCTGCTCCCGTCGCTGGTCCAGGTGGGGCAGCCTCGTCCCTCAACACCGCCGACGGGGATGGAGGCTGCACCGCGTGGCCCGTCTTTTATCCGCCTCACGACGGCATGGACGAGGACCGCTTGACCGAACAGGTCGTCAAGCACGGCTTTGCCGCGAAAAGTCTCGTCCAGGTGAGCGGCCTTGCACTGTAACGCATCCAGTAACCGCACTCGCTGACCCAGTTCCCCGATGCTTTTCGCAGGCCGAGACGTTCTCCGCGCACCAGCACATCTATGAAAAACTCAAGTCGGGCGACATCCTCGGCAACCTGTCCCGCCTCGTTTCCGCCGTCCGCACCAAAGCCGAGACGCAACTGCCCACATATGGGTGTGTTCCTGCTTGCTGTCACGTCCAGAGAGTACCTACAGTACTAGACGGCTGACATGAGAACCCCCGCCCGCAGACCGTCAACATTCCGGCTTCCGTCGCGGATCACCCTGACCGATTCGAAGCGGGAAGCGTGGTTCTCAGACCTGGCCTCACCGAGCATTCCCCTGAGCAAACTCAGCCGCAGCGTCCCTCACGGCTACAAGGGAGAAAAGGGGCTCGACATGCTCGCCCACCGCAAAGTCCAAGTCGACCGCGCAGTCTGGTTCGTCCGCGCGTTCGGCGGAGTCGAGATCCAGTCGCTCGCCAAGACGCGTCCGCAGGCAACGGCCATCTACCTCTACACGACCGAGTTTACCGGTGTCGTGTGCGACTTTTTGCGCAAGCAACTCTCCGAGGTGCTCCTCCCGAGGAGCGGGACAACTGCGCAGACTGCGACTTCCGTCCCGCCAACACACTCGAGCCCGCTCGGTCCGCCACTGACGACCACGGCGACAACCGCGAGGGCTCGAAGTGGGAGTCTGAGTATGCAGGCTAAGGCTGCCGCGGCTTCGGCGGCTGCCGCTGCCGCTGCCGTCGCTGCCAGCACGGCCGCGGGAAACGCAAGCGAGAACGGCGCCGCGGCTCTGCTGGACGAAGAGAAACGGAAAGCGTGGGAAGACAAGTACGAGTACACGTGAGTTTATCGTTCAGCGAGCCAGGTCGTTGCCCAACTGCCATCACTAACGCTTTGACCCGCATCCGCAGGGTCAAACTCACGGCTTCTTTGTACCACGAATGTTTGCTCGATCGCCTCCAGTTCTTGCGCTTCCTCGTCTCTCTCCTGGAATCGTCGCGTTCGGGGAATCCCAGCGACACGCTCGGGCAGTTGTCGTTTATCGTGACTCTGATCGAGGATTACTGCGACGACATCCTCGAGAACGAACCAGAGACTGCTCGACTCGCCAGCGGCTGCATGACTCGACTCGACGAGGTGTGTCTTGAGCTTCCTCACACCCTTCACGGCACTGCGACACTGGACTGATCGCTTTCACGTGGGCGGGCAAACCAGCTCGAAGGTGTTCCCGACTCGTCTCTCCGGAACCGACTCCGATCCGCCCTGCAAGTCCTCGCCCGCAAATCGTTCGGACGGCACCCCGACTCGTTCGCGAGTCTTTTCCCCACTCCGGTCTTCCCATCTCCCGCCTTCTCGCCTACCGATCCGCCAAAGCTCCAGAGCCTCATCCAAGCGGGGCCTGTGTCACCTGCTGGCAGCAGCTGCACGTCCGCAGATGAGGCGGCCATGCGTGACAGCATCTACGCTGACCTCGCCGACCTGCGAGCCCGTCGTCAACTCCTCTCCGCCACGCTGCAGGAGAACCTGGCCGCCGCGACACCCGACTCGGCGATGGAAGATCGTGCCCGGCTAGTCGCCATCGAGCACCTCGACGCGTTCGAGTTCCCCCACCGTGTCCGGGATACTCATCGCAGCATCTTTCTCGCTCCGACCGCCTCGCACTCGCTCACGTGGCCGGAGGCGTTGCCGCTCTTCTTCACCTACGCCGTCACGCCGAGTCGACCATGCAGCGGCCACCGGCGATACCTCGTCGCGCAACTCATCTCGATGGAGCGCGAGCGCCTGCAGAGCGGGAAGAAGCGCGTGACCCGATCCGCTGCGTCAACTCTGCCTGGAGCAGAGCTCCGAGTCGAAGACGCGTTCGTGCGATGGATCGATACCCTCGATCCGAACCTCGCCGAGAAGCACGACGTTCGCCTTCTGGCGGAGGAGCTGTTCCGCGCGGGGGTCATGAACTATGGCGCGTACTTGCAGCGCATGATCGCTCGAGGTGAGACCGAACGCGATCTCGACGGCGACAGCGAGTCCGTCCACCTTTGGATCTTGCGGACGGCTCCGCTCGATCCGAGCCTTGCGGGAGTCAAGCGGAGAGTCGCCTTCAGCAGCGATAAAGCGCCCGCGAAATCGACCCGAGGAGTGGAACCGAAACTCGCTCAGGCTCGCCACGATATCGAGCAACTGTTCGGCACGGCGGCCCGAGGCGCGCAGGCTTCCGTCTCAGACCTTCTCGAAAGCGTGCGGCAATTGGTCGAGGACGGCTCTCAATGGGCGGTCACTCGAGATATCCTGCCTATTGCAGTTTCGGGTCGCATTGACCGCGCGACCGGCTGCCTGAACATCTCGCGGGATGTTTTGGCCGTCACTTGTCAGATCTACCAGTCGGTCAAAGACTGGGCCGGCTTACTGCAGGTAAGCGAACATGCACGCCCGTTTGTCCTTCCTGAGCCGTACTGACTTTCCGCTTGTGCTTTCAGCTTCTCACCGTCATGATGCAACTGCGACCGAGCGACGAGGTCTTGACGCATATCATCGACATCGTCCATTCTCGACTCGATATTTGGGCATCTCTCGACGTCTTGTCCGATCTCGGCTCCGCACTCTTCGGCGCTTTTCAGCAGTCCAAACTCGATTCACCGACAGCGAACCGCCGACTTCTCCAATTGCTCCGCGATTTTGGCGAGGCAGGTCTCATTGACCACGAAGCGCAAACCGCGCTCAGGCAAGAGCTGCAGATGCTCGCATCAGCAGCCTCACCCTCCTCGGACCGCCAATCGCCGCCCGCCCTTCCCATTCCGCTGCCAGAGATGCAAGCCCTCCAGGCCGACGCTACCGCCGAAGCAGTCGCAAAGGTGGCGTCTTCTCTCTGGCATCGGTACCGAAGCCATCCGAACTGGATCACCGCGCTGTTGGACAGCGCTATCCTCTGCATCCGGCAGCTGGCGACGATCGAGCCTCTAGTCGACTTGATCCGTCAGCTCGAGGCCAAGATGCCGCTGGGCGGGTTCTCGAGCGCACTGGCACCGTGGACGGCCGGCATGCGTGCTGCACAGGCGGAAACGCTGTTCGGGGGTCCGTCGGGCGACGCCACCGCGTCCTTTTTCGCCGAACTGGCGGTTGCCGGAGTTTTCCATCCGATCGCCATCCAACAGCACCTCGTCGCCCCGGCTCGCCGCGTCATGCTGCGCCTACTGCTGCAAGCCGGTTCGACGGCCGACGTCGGCGCCTCCGTCACGACGGTCCTCCAAAATATTCAGCGCATTTTGGCGCCGATTGTCGGCAACATGGCGGGCGAAGGCGCGCGGTCGGGCGATTCCGTCACCGACTTGCCGAGACGGCAAATGATCGCTTCGCGGAGATCGTCTCTCACGAGGCATGCGGGTCTACCGTCTATCGCGGGAGCTTTGGCGTCCTTGATCGTCGAGCAAGAGGTCGCTGCTAGACTCGGCCTCGAGGCGCATGCCCAGGCTACCGGTGCCTACTTTGTCCGACTTGCGAGCCTCCCGCGGCTACAAGCGCTGTTCTCTCGGGCGCCCAAAGCGCTGCGCGACGGCATGTTGGATTGCGCCGAGCTGAATTCGTTGCCGGGCGTCAAGGAGTTGCGGCCCAACTTGCTCGCCGGCTTGCTCGTCATCCTCAAGGACGGCGGTGCAGGTGAGCACTCCGTTGATGTGTCATGGGTCAAGTATACGAGTCTGACAAGCGTGCAACGAACAGCTTCCCCGGCGAGCCTCGGATCGACAGAGGAGCTCGACATCTTCTTGTCCGGCCTGACGATCTGGCGACTCAACATCTCGAAAGTCGAAGTCGTGGCCTGTCTCGAACGACTCGAGCTGGACCCGAGTATCTCGGCTTCGGAGCGTTACGCCGCTTTGCACACGCTCTCCAAGCACTTTCTCGAGCGCGTCTGCAGCGGCGACGGCAAGTCGTATTTGGGAGAGCAAGTCGTCCGTTGCTACAGCGGGCCGGCTTCGGATGAAGTGAGTACACCGTGTACATACACAGAGATGAATAGCAGCTGACCCAAAGACGGCGACAGCTCGTCAGCGTCGCGTTCGAACGCTTGGCCGGTGCCGTCCGCGAGCTCATCGCCGCCTCACTCGACAAGGAGACACAGGAGCGACCCGAACTCGTTCTCCGGACTACGTCGGCGCTGCTGGACAAGCTCTTGCAGAACAGCACGGCAAACGGCCGAGCGAAATCCATCGACGAGCTCCTCGAGGCCGTCCGCGACTTGCTCGTCCACCAGGCGCAGTTTCGCACGGGTCCGGAGGAGGAGGCCGCGAGGCATCAGCGCGCGCTTCGGCCAGCTCACCTGATCGTCTTGGCCCTTCGCTGCGCTGGCAAGTCTACCGGGAAGCGGACAGCCGAGCTGTTCCGCGACTGCCTCGCGCTCATCGCCGCCAGTGCCGCGGTGAGTTTCGCCCTTTCTTTCGCCGCAGGTTGACGCGCAACTGACAAGCCTTCTCTGTAGACGTGCGTGCGAGATGGACTGCGTCATGCGCAGCTGGCGACCCTCCTGCTCGACGCGTGTTCGGCCATTCTGTACGCACTGCCCGACCTGAGCTCGACCTTGCGAGCTCCGACCTTCTCTAGTCTCGCCAACGCACCCTTCCCCTACTGCTTGTCCTGCGACGGAATCCCGGACCCTGTCCTGGACCGACTCGTCCGGCTTTTCGGACCGTTCGTGCCAACCTCGCCTGTCCGGAATCCGTGGGAACTGCTCGACCACGCCGATCCGACAACGACCCATTCGGCCATCGCTCGGAAAGCCGCAGCCGCGAACGACAAGTTCTTACCGCCACCGACTCAGCTGGTCAACCTCGGTCCGATCGACCTCGCGACATTCCGCGCGCGCATCATTGCCACCATTCCGGCCGTGACCGCCCTCGACGCGAGCAGCAACGTCAGCACGTCCTCTGCTCACTCGAACAACTCGTCAAACGGAGCTCATCGGTTCGAGAAGGGTCGGCAGACAAACTTTGACTTTGAGACGCCGTGCACGACGCTGAGCGTCAGCGCGCGGGATCATCGGCGCACGCTGAATGTGACGCGACTGGTCTCGAGCCGGCTCGAGGCTGCGGCGGCTGCAGGTGCGCATGCGGCTGCTAGCGCTGCGAACGCGGCGGCTCAGATGAAGGCGTCGAGCGCGAGCGTGAGCGCGTCCGCGTCGAAAGCGGGGACTCCTGGCGCGACTGCTACGCAAACCACTGCCCCAGCCGGACGCGGTGTCAAGCGCCGCAACAGCCAGCAGCAGCAGCAGCCCGCCGCCGAGGTGGTCGTGATCGATAGCGACGACGATACCGTGTCGGGCGCAGCGGGTTTGGCCAAGACTGGCGCGACGCAGGCCAAGGCGAAAAAGGCCAAGACGACTTCGACTGCTTCCGCTGGAGCTGGTTCACAGGCTGCAACGGGTCGGACCGCGAGCAAGACGACTGCGGGCAAGGCGCCGGGGAAGACGACGAGGAAGCGCAAGGCTGCGGCGTAGAGGAGATCGTCCGGAATCTGACCATTGCCTTCCCCTTCTGCGTTGCGAATCTCCAAAGGCTCTCCTTTGCTGACAAGCTGATTCTGGTCCGCCCCTTGCTTGCACGCGCGCCTACAAATGCCGGGGGGGGGAGGTGGTCCGGGTCGGGTGGCGGAGGCGTGTTCCAGCGTTCAGGAAGCCGCCTTCTTGCTGTGGGTACGGCCTCGCATGAGGTTAGCTCTCTAAGTACACTTTTGCGCTCACGCTCACAGAAACTGCACGTACAGCTGGAAAGCGGAGGCGAGGAAGGGGACCGAGAACCCGGCGGCGACGAAGGCGGCGAACCCGACCGTGAAGCGCGTCTTGGCCTCGCCTTCGTAACGGAACGGGAAGTTCTGGTTGACACGGTTCTCGACGTGGTAGTGGCGCCTTTGGGCGAGGCGCAGCTGGTTGGTCCGAAGAGTCCTAAGCGTCAGCGCGCCGTCGCTGCGTTGCGGTGGGGACTGGAAGGGCAGGAACAAGGACACACACGGCTCGCTTGAGCGCGGCGGACGACGGCGGAGGGAATGCTCTGGATCAACATGCTCCTTTGTCGGCGCAAACTGAGCAAAAGAGGGTCGTGCAGAGGCGGACGAGCGAAAGACGGAGTTGCGCACGTGAAAAGAGTTTTTCGGTCGTTGGCGAAAAAAGAGCTCACCAGGTTCGAGCCGTTGTCTTCGAGTCTATAGATTGTAGTTAAAGTACTGTGCGGGTCTATAGAATCTGCAAACGTCCTCGACTCGAATCTGACTGTGCCACGATTTTGCGAGGTCGAGGTTCCCTCCTTTGACCTCACCACGGCCGCCACTGGGAGCGGGCTGACCGAGTACGCTACCGTGATGGTCAAGAAGCGCAACGCGGCTGTGGAGCCCACCGCGGCTACGCCAGTCCAGACGCGCGAGTCGTTGCAGAGGATCAGCTACCTCATGCAAGCCTCGGTCCTCCTTCGCTCGCTCGTCAGTCCAGAGCTCGGAGCGGAACAGCAGCAGACTCCTACAGACCGACACGACGATCCAGCTGCAGCGACAAACGCCCAATCTGCGGCAATTCAGGGTGCTCGAGACGATGCACCGCTCGCTTCAGCCAACACAGCGCCAGGGGCGACGCGAAGGGCGGCACAGCCTCAGCCCGGCAAGGAGGGCAGGCGCAAGCGTCCCAGAAGGGCGAGCACGCAGGCACTCGAGCCGGTTTCGGATCACCTCGCAAGTCAGATGAGCTCCGTCGCGAAAAAAGCAACCGTCCGCATGTGAGTCGCTGGACACACCCGCACGCCCGAACAATGGACTGCGCTGACGAGATATCGCGTGTGCACAGGGATCCGGCCCTGAAGCGAGCCGTCTGCAGGTGCTGCGATGCGGCGCTAATTCCAGGCTTGACGTCCACAGTCCGTGTCAAGCGTGAGTCGCCTGCAAGCCCCGTTGACTGCGTATGTGAGGGCTAAAACCACTCTCAAAACGACAGCATCAAAGGCACACGCGCATCTTCTCGTCTACACTTGTCTCGGATGCCATGCTCAGCGACGCATCCCGGCGACGCCGCACACGCCGCAGGAGCCTTCGACAGTTGCCGCCAACAACGAGGACTTCGCCAAGTCACAACAGGACAACGGATCTAGCTCGACATCGCTCACTAAGCGAGAGAGGCGAGAGAAGCGGCAAGCTCGGCCGCCGGTCTTTTTCGAGCGAACCGATCACGTCGTCGTGCGCGGGTCGGTCGTCCTCTCTCGGGACGAATATCGCGAGTCGTAACATGGGCGGACGACGTTTTCCTTTGCCTTCGGCTCGAAAATCTAGTCAGAACGGTCGCCAGAACACCTTGTCCTTTCCTCCTCCATTCGCAGCCCGGTCTGCCCGGATCCACGCGCCCGCGCCGATCAAACTCCCGAGCGCGCACGGCCCGGTCCTCCTCCCTGCCGAGAATATTCCTCGGAGAGTCGGCACACCCTGATCCGACACCGGTAGAGCTGCAAAGGTCGACATGCCGGGTTTCAGGCGTTCGAGCCACTCTTGCCACGACGCGTTCTGCTCCACCTCCTCCTCCGAAAAGGGACCGAGATCGAGTTCCGACCAGCCCTCGCCGCCAGCACGTGATGACAACCCGTCGAGGATCGCGGCGCCGAACGATTGCATGCAGACGGCGCTGGCCATCGGATTCCCGGGCAGGCTCAAGACGGGCGTGTTGCTCGCTCTGTGGAGGGACAACATGACCGGTCCGCCTGGCCGGATCGCGACGCCGTGGAAGAGCTCGTCCAGCTCGAGCGAAGCCAAGACGGCCGGCGTGTGGTCTGCGGAACCGAGCGAGACGCCCGCGACGGTGATGATGAGGTCGAAGGACTCGGACTCGAGCGCGGCGTCGAGGGAGGTGCGCAAGGCAGTCACAGAATCGCCGGCGGACGCGAGGAGAACGGGTTCGCAGCCGCGCGAGACGAGGGTCGCCTGCAGGAACGGCGTGATGCAATCGATGACTTGACCCGTCTCGACGCGAGTGCCGCCCACAAAGTCGTTAAAGGGCACGACCTCCTTGCCCGTCGTCAAGATGGCGACTCGTCGCTCAATCTCGCGTCTCGGTCTCGCCGACGTGGTTGCTTGAACGTTCGTGATCCCGGCCGCTGCGAGTAGCATGACGTGCTCGGGTGTGATCACTTCTCCCGCTCGGAGGAGGAGGTCTCCCGCACGAAACTGTTCCCCTTGTTGTCGGATGTGCTGTCCGGACTTGACTGGCGCGGCGAAACCGACCAGTCCTCGGCCGAGCAAATCGGAGGGCAAAACATCTTCCACCTTGATGACGGCGTCGAAGGCGCCGGAGGGGAGGATCGCCCCGGTCATGACCTCCCAGCAGCCGTCTTGCGCGGGCGAACCGGTCGGTGGAGGCGCTTCTCCGGCCAGAATCCGACCCAAGATTGGAAGGAAGATCGGCGAATGGGGGGACGCATTGGCGAGACGCTTCGCGTTCACGGCAAAACCGTCCATCGCCGAATTGTCTTCGAGGGGATGGGGCAGCACGGCATGAATGTCTTGCTCGGTGGCTTGGCCGACGCCTGCGAGGAGCGAGCTCGTGTTGTCCTCCTCCGGTGGCTGCAAGCCCATTCGGTATGCGGCGTCGCCAGTCGACGGTCTTCGTTTTCGAGGTTCGGGTAACGGCAAACTATGTGCAATCGCAATGGCAGCTTCAAATGGTAGAGACTTGTATGTGGTTCGCGAGAACGCTCGGCGGAGTCCTCCTTCCGGATTCTTTATTTGCTTGGGCGGGTTGCACTTTTCGCCAAACGGTACCTTGGAACGGCGAACAAGACATAGAAGGCGTCAACAAGCATGCTTACAACGTCATGGCTCAACTGGGGCCGCGCTCACGCTCTCTGAGAGCCCCAGCCGCCGTTGAACAGCTCGCCACTCGTCGGGGGTGTCGGCGTCGGTGATCCAATCCTCGGTCGGCACCTCGACTCCGCCCGCGCCTGGCCCGATCTTGCCGCCCCAGACATCCTTCGCCGCTCGACACGGTCCGCTCTTCCCCGCTCGACAGTTGCTCCGGAGCTGCGCGAGCGCGGTCGGCGTCCAGATGGAAAACAACGGTTCGGGATTGCCGTCGTCGCTATGCAGGTACAGCGACACGGGCGAATCTGTCAAATGCGCCTTCAAGAGGTGGAGGATAGAGTCGCGACTGATGAAAGGCAAGTCGACGGCCAAGATGAGCCAGGTTGCGTCCGATTTTGATGTCGCCGCTGTCAGGATTCCCGCCGCGGGCCCGATGTCGCCATTCGTTTCCGGATCGTCAAGGACCGCTTGCACTCCCTGCATTCCTTCCGTTCAGCTTAGACAAAGTTGTCCGGTAGGCAGGAGCTACGCACCTCTGGTAGGGAAAGATCCGTCATTTGTTCTCTGCGCCCGCTCACAAAGATCCCTCCGGGGAATATCCCCTCGTCCGCTAGCTCGAGGAGCGTGTCGATATGATGTTGCCAAAGGGGCTTCCCGCTGCGTGGATGCGGAAGAAGGTGCTTCGGCTGCCCCATCCGGGTCGAGCGTCCGCCGAGCAGGAGCAAGACTGCCTGTCCGGGCACAGGCGCCGCGAGGGCTAAAGTCGTCATGGCTGACCTCGGTCGAGTCTCTGACAGGAGCAGAGGTACGCCTGCGTGTCCAAGGGCGCAATCCTGTACGACCTGGGACCCCTTCTCGATGATGCGCTGTGCTCTCGCTCTTCTTCGGACTCCCCCACACAGCAACCAGATGTCCGATCCGGAATCGGGAGCCGCGGTGGAGAAGTTCGGCCGAGAGCTTCGCCTCTCAATTTGGAACCAGAGCAGCTGATGACCCCCTCTGACCTCGCGAAGCGACCGCTGTCTTCCAGACTGCTTCAGCAGCTAGCTGTCTGGCTCGGCTACAGCGCGCAATGCCCAAGCTAAAGATCGAGCCGCTCGAGCACTATGGGAGTTGTGTTCAGATCTCGCGAAACGCTGCCGAACGGGATCAGATTTGGGGCGAAAGGCAGCCTTTTCACGGCGACGACAAGGCGTGGGAACCGCGTGTCGACTCGTGCTATGTCGAGTGAGTCGGTGGTCCTCCCCCCTGCGATTCCCGCGACCTGAGTAACTGACTACTCTTTGGAACAGACCGCCAGAGTCGATCGAATCTTGGGTGCAGTCTGCATGCGTACTGTACGCTCTCTCGAGATCTTCTTTTCTACCCGTACTGCAGCAAATAAACGTATCTGTGCCACAGCTGCTCGAACGGTTGTGCGATGGACGTCGGTGTCAAAGACGGCAAGGTTGTCGCGGTGAAAGGTCGGGCAGACGATCGCGTGAACAAAGGTCGCTTGGGACCGAAAGGGTGAGCGCAATCATGCGCAGTCAGCGAGTCTTAGCTGACCTCCTCGAGCGGCGCAGGATGTATGGCTGGGTCAGTATGCGCGCCGAAGACCGCCTCACGAAACCGGTGAGCCGGTGCAGGACCAAGCGCAATCGTTTGTGCCAGCGTTCGGAGCACGCTCTTCTGACAATATGCTGATAAACGACACTTTCCCGATCAGCTCATTCGGAACAAGGAGACGGGGAACCTCGAGCCGGCGACATGGGATGAAGCGATGGACCTGATCGTCAAGAAGTCGAAAGAACTCATTGAGCACTACACGCCGCATTCGATCGCGTTCTACACTAGCGGTCAACTCTTTTTGGAAGAGTACCACACGCTGGCGATGATCGGAAAGGGCGGTCTCGGGTATGCGAAGCTTCGTCCTTTATTCGCTCGCCCGCACTTTTCGTCTGACTTTGCCGCACGCTCACAGAACGCTGCACATGGACGGCAACACCCGACTCTGCACAGCTACCGCAGCCGCCTCGATGCGAGAGAGCTTTGGTTGCGACTCGCAGCCTGGTTCCTACACCGACTTCGTACGTGAACGCTCGCAATTTCCACGGGATCTTCTCCTCCCGCTGACTAGCTACGTTCCTTCTCTCAGGACCACTGCGATACCTTGTTCATGGTCGGCCACAACATGGCGGCGACTCAGACGGTCCTTTGGTCCCGCATCCTCGACCGACTGGCCGGACCGAAACCGCCTTTCCTGATCGTCATGGACCCGCGGCGGACTTCGGTCGGACACGCCGCCGTCGAGAACGGCGGTATCCATCTGGAGCTCAGAGCGGGTACCAACCTCGCCCTCCTGAATGGTATCCTCAAGATCCTGCTCGAGAAGAACGAGTTCCACAACGCCGAGTTCATCGGTTCGTACGCATCTTTCACGCGAGATTTCGCCCCTGCTTACACGAAAATGGCTTCCCTCAGACAAGCACACGATCGGGATCGATGCGCTTCGCGACACCGTGAAGGACTACGATGTTCAGCGCGTTTCCGAGATCACCAACGTTCCGGTCGACCTCATCATCCGCGCGGCAGAAGCAATCGGACGCAGCGACAGACTCGTCAGCACCTGCCTCCAAGGTGTCTAGTGAGCTCTGCTTCCGTATTCGCTGTGCCGCATCGATCCGCTGTTGACAGTCTCGGAACTCTTTGACAGTCAGGCGAACCAGGCCACAGCCTCAGCGTGCGCGGTCAACAACATTCACCTTCTCAAGGGCGCCATCGGACGCGAAGGCGCCACCGTCTTCCAGTTCAACGGTCAACCAACCGCGCAGGTGAGTAGCTTTGATACGTCTCGCACCGGAAAAGTGTGCTCAAATCGTTTGCGCGTCTGCAGAACAATCGGGAATGCGGATGCAATGGCGAGTTCCCCGGTTTCCGCAACCCGAGCAACCCGCAACACATGCAAGACCTCGCGGATCACTGGAACATGTCGGTCTTTCAGCAGAGCCTTCTCACGTCCGTGGGATTGTCCTGACTTGCCTTCTCGTTCTCCTTTCTCAGCGACGTCAAGAAGCTTCCGCATTGGTCACAGCCGACACATATCATGAGTCTGCTCAAGTATATCGAGAACGGCTCTGTCAAGATGTTCTGGATTTCGGGGACCAAGTGAGTGGCTCTCCGCGCCGGATGCCGAGATTGACGGCGCGTGATTAACACTCGCTTCTGCCCGCAGTCCTGCCGTATCGATGCCGGAGCTCGCACGCGTGCGGAAGAATCTCGCGAGCAAGGACCTGTTTGTGATCGCGCAAGACATTTTCCCGACCGAGACGACCGCGCTTGCCGACGTCGTCTTGCCGGCGGCACAGTGGTCCGAGAAGACGGGCACCTTCACGAACGTCGACCGGACCGTCCACCTCGCGCACAAGGCGGTTGATCCTCCGGGCGAGGCTTGGCCGGATCTGAAGATCTTCTCCGAATATGCTCACCGGATGGGTTTCAAGGACAAGGTGAGGCGAACTTCAGCTCTTTCCCCGCTCGCTCGAGTCTCACGCCCCGTCATTGAACAGGACGGTGAACCGCTCATCAAATGGAGAAATGAGCCGGAAAAGGTCTTTGACCACTGGAAAGGGACGTCAAAGGTACGGAGATGCGTCCTTCAACCTCTCTGAATCGACGCTAATTTTGCTTCGCACAGGGCCGCCCGGTCGACTATTCCGGCATGAGCTACGACAGTAAGTCTCTTTTCTTGTGCCTAAAGTGAGGAGGGAAGCTGATGACCTGCACCTGCAGAACTCACCGGCGGCAGCGGCGTGCAGTGGCCGTGCAACGAGCAATTCCCCGACGGCCGCGAACGCCTGTACACGGACTGGATCTTCCCCACCACTCTCGCGGACGTCGAGTCGTACGGACACGACTTGTACACTGGCACGACGATCTCGCCCGAAGCCTACAAGGCGATGAATCCGAATGGTCGCGCGATCTTGAAAGCTTGCCATTTCTCGCCTCAAGACGAGTCGGCCGACGAGGACTACCCGTTCCTGCTCTTGACGGGTCGGGTCTTTGCGCAGTTCCACAGTACGATTTGCTCTCATGCGCCTCCTGCCTGCTCGTCATCGCTGACACCACCGGACAGCTCGCACGAAGACAGGCCGGTCGAAAGAGCTACACGACGCTGCGCCAGAAGCTTTCGTCCAGATCTCGACGGAGGACGCTCGCAAGCTCAACATCGACAATGGCGACATGGTCTTGGTCGAAGGTCGCCGTGGCAAGATCGAGGTGCCCGCTAAGATCGGCGAGATTGGCGTTGGCAATGTCTTCATCCCGTTCCACTACGGTTCGGCAGATCAGGAGGGCGGGGACGGCCGGAAAATCAGATCTCGAGCTGCGAACGAGCTCACCGAAAGCTCGTGGGATTTCGTTTCCAAGCAGCCGGCTTTCAAGGTCTGTTCGCTCGTTTGCACGCCTATAGCGTATCTCTCTGACCCTTCCCACTTGCAGTCCGGCGCAGTTCGCCTTACACGACTTGAGCCAGGAGTCCAAATCCACGCGCAGTCGCAGCAGTATGAAACGGAGCAGAAGAAGTCTCAAGCTGTCCGCTCGAACGGTGCAGGCAACCACGACCGGACGGAGCATCACCGCTACTTGCTCGATGCTATCGGAGAAGTAAGTCAAGGTATCTAGCCTCCAAGGAGGCCGGGAACCAGCTGACGAGGGTCGCTTTTCCAGTTTGAGGTCTTCAGTCGCGAGATCCTCGACTTGATGAGCCAGCTCGCCAAGAAGTACTCTTCCGCGATGTATGTCCTTCGCGCGCCCGGTTCTTTCGCCTTGGATCGGTCTTGACGCAACCTGTATGTACCAACAGGGAGATCTCGCACGGTCTGAAGCTGCACAAGAAGCTGTGCAAGGAGAACGTCGACAAGCTCCAGCCCTTTGTCGAGAAGTACAAAGACGACGAGCGCAACGCAAAGGTTGACGTTGCCTCCCTTCGTGCTGCACTCTTCCCTGAGAACCGCAGAGAGTCCGGACCGTGAGTCTTGAGCTTGACGAGGTCTCTGGTTAGGACCTTCGCTGATTCGCTCGTCATGGCTCCGCAGGTACCAAACGATGATGGAGTATGTACTGGCCGTCGGATCAGCGCGCCAGAGCATCTGCTGATCTTTTACACGCGCTCTTTAGTCTTCAAGGTCTCGCCACGATGACGGCGCACCTGCTTGGCTGGCTCGCGGTTCTGAACCCGGCCTTGCAAGCGCTGCACGACGTTGACTTTGCCGAAGCGATCTCTCATGCCACCCGATCCTTCTCTATGCTCCGAGCGTGGTCAGAGTGCGAGATTCTTCTCTTCGTCTGCCGGCTCCAGAATCAGCCACTGACGGTTCGACCTGCATGCAGAGACCACAACAAGGTGGCTGCCCCACAAACTCTTATCGTACCTGTAGTGTTGTAGAGTGTTCGTTATGCAGCGAGAAATTCTACTGTTGTGACCAGTTCTGCCAGCCGCCCGCCAACCCGACAGACGCAGCCCAGTCGTGCTGCGAGAGGATCGAGTCGTCGAAGAGTGTCGGCTGGACCGCCAGGGACCAGTCGATCTCCATCTCTCCGGGCATCAAAGCCATCGTACCAGCGCCGTTCGCCGACAGGTCGAAGTTGTAGAGGTCGCCGAGATTCGAGCCGGCGAGCGGTGGCGGCTGCGGTGGCGCGGCAGTCGCCATCGGGAGAATCGCCGCCTCGGGCACGGTGCCATTCCCCGACAGGATGTCGCGCAAAGAGCTCGACGATGGAGTCGATACGTGCGACGCCTGGGCCGTCTTGGCCTCGTTGGGCGCAGCGCCTGGGGGGGTGGTCTTCTCGAGGAACTGGTTGCACGCGGCTCTGAAGGAGAGAGTGGAGAATCAGCGATGCATCTGCGCGAACGCGCAGCCGGACACTCACCGTAACATGGCGGCGTATCTCTGTGAGCCGGCAACCGTCGAGAGGAGTTCAGCCGTCTGCTGAACCTCTTGCACGAGCTCGTCGCGATCGACCAGATGCGGGAAGGCCGCCGCCGACTTGAGCAGGAAGATCCCGGCAAAGCTCATGTCGGTGCGGAGCAGATAACCGGACCATTGTGTGCCGCTGCGGTAAACGGGAGATCCCAGTACCATCTGCAGGGCGGACCGTGCGTGACCGATGGCTTCTTGCACGATTTGGGTGATCTCGTACGTTGCAGTCGCGGGCGGGTCGAGCAGCTGCTGCTTGAAGGTCATCGTGATGAGACCGAGCTGAGCGTCGTGATATTGCCGATTATGACTCCGTCGAGGCCAGCTCATAGAGGAGGGTTGCCAAGACGCTGGTAGTAGAAGTGACGGACATGTCAGCTTTCATCCCGGAAGGACGGAAGAAACACAAACAGCTCATGACTCACAGATCAAGGCATCGTAGTGTGCGTGCCAGTCCTGTAGGACTTGCTTCTTCTCGTAGAGGTACGAGATGAGTTCGCCAAACGCCGGCTCCGGATGCTGCGCGAGCGCCGCCGTCTCGTGGATGATCGAGCGAACGATCGACCCGAGTCGCAGATTGGCGACATGGCGAAAGTCGGAGCTGATCGCAAACGGCAAAGAGAGCGCCCGGTCGGCCGACGACATGAGGGCATCAATGTCTTCCTGGCGCATGAGGGTCATCCGCCCCAAGTTCCGCTCGTGCTGCGCATTGATCGTGACGATGTAGATCCACGTTCGTAGCTGTGCCGTGAGACGCTGTGCCCGTTCGTCCGTCTTTGTCCAGCCGTGTTCCTCGATCTGCTCCACGGTCGTGTCGAGCTTGGCGACGAGCGCGAGCCGGAGCGCGACGCCCGAGAGGATGTACGGCTCTTGGTGGTAGCACGCCATGACCATCATCGCTTGGATGACCTCGAGCGTCGGTTTCGTCTCAAAGACCTGGTCGCGGGCGAATCGACTCGTCTCCTCCGAAGCGGCCAGCAGTTCCTTCGACGGCGGCGCGCATCGTTCGCGCGCTCGCAGCGCAGTGAAGACGACGGCGTTGAACAGGAAGGCGCTCCGCTTGCGCAGCGATTCGTACGTGTCAAAGTTGGCATCGAGGACGGAACAAAAGGGCTGACACTCCTTCATCCATAGGAGGACGAGTGCTCGAGCTTCTGTATCGCTGATCAAGCCTTTCGCAACGAGGTCAAATTGGTCCGGCGTCGGCGCCGTCATGGGTCTCGCGACTCGAGCTCGTTTCGCCGGCCGTTCGCTCGTCCCGCTGCTGCGCCCGTCCTTGTCGGCGCCGACATTCGCCCCTTTCGGATCGCTCGAGAGAGCTTTTTGGTTCAGAGGAGTGGTCGAGGCACCGCGATGACCGAGGCTCGGCTTGCGGTCTCCTCCTCCTCCTCCCGCTGCCGTACTCGATACGCCCTCGTGCTCTCCATCGCCCTCGAATGGTCCGTCGTCGGCGCTCGTCTCGCCCTCGTTGAGCTGCTCAACCGCATCCTGCAAAGCCTGAATGGGCTGCCTCATATGCGACGCGAAGCGGTGCACGTCCGGCGACGCCGACGAGGCGAGGTGGGCCAACGCGTCGAGCGCAGAGCCACGAGCGCCCGAGCTGGAGAGACTCGTTCGTCGGAGGGGGGGCGGATACGGTAAGCTGGAAGTGCTCGCGAGAGGGGAAGTCGAGTATGTCTGCTGCTGCTGCTGCTGTTGCGAAGTCGGAGCGAATTGCGAGATCGAGCCGAATCCGGGCGATCCAGCCGTGGATGGCCGTTGACGACCTAGCGACGGGTATGTTGGCGGAGTAGGGATTTGCGCGCCGGTGCTGTCTAGGTGGCTCGCAGCGTGCGGGGACAGGTGATTCCCGACGGTCGCTGGGCTTGTGCCGGGTTGGCTACCAACGGCCTGCTTGATCCGCTGAAGTACGTCGGTCAAGATGCCTGCATCGGAAACCGGGTTGTCAGTGGAGTACTTGAAGTGTACACATCCTGGAGAGAGCAGAGAGGCGTACTGGAGATCTCGCCAATCTGATTGACGACCGAGTCCATTCTGCGCTCGTTGGTGGCGAGAGCCGCCTCGATGCTCGCCAATCGAGTCAAGCCTCTATGGGACATGTGCATCAGCTTAGGATTCCGTGTGCCGAAAGCACTGTGGCGCGGAGAAAGGGAGACTCACGCATCTTCGACGACGCTCGAAGCGGGCTTGTCGAACACGCAGTCGGTCCCGTTCTGTTTGCACCGGACGCAAGGGGCCGTCCCTCCTTCGCACTGTAGAGGATGCAAGGTATCAATTGCGCCCCATCCACAAGGCGCTCAGTTCGCAGCCGTACCGTCTTTTTCAATCTTCGACAGGAAACGCACTGCGCCGGCGGCCATCGGCAAGAAGAGGGCGTCAATAGTCGCGCGCGCGCGCGTGTGTAGAGGATGGTGACTCACGGCTCTGGCTCCTCGTTTGGCCTTTTCCCTGACGATGATCACGCTCTTGCCCTTGGCGGACTCCGTCTCGTCCAGGTCGTCCTGCAGCTGGTCGCCATTATTGCCCTGCTGCTGCACCGCCGTCCGGTCTTCCGTTCCGTCGCGCGAGACGTGCATGAGGTCGGGACTTGTTGCACCTCCTCCTGCTGTCATCCCTGCGCTTTGCTGCTTGGGCAGTGCTGCTGAACCGGCGATTGCGAAGGGCGCGATTCGCCGTACTGCACGCGCAGCACGTGCTTTATACGGTGTCCGTGCGGCTCGCTGATAGCTGGGTGGCGAGCACCTCTTCTCGACTTGCCCACAAGAGCTTTCTTGGGTTCAGGATCGACGCGTCGAGAATAATGCGGAGAAGGAGAAGCGATGAGGCGGCGCAGGCGGACCGCTTTCGCCCCTCGCCGCCTACATGAGATAGGCATGAAGCCCGGATCAGATAAAACCCCTCCTAACACTCAGAAAGTGACCGTTACACCTCCGCAAGCCAGGGAGTAGCGAAAAAGTCCCGTCAAAAACTCGCGGTGGAATCTGCCTGCTAATGCCGGCACATAATCCCAGCGACTAGCTCCCAAGCTGGACTTGTAACGGCATTATTCTCGACTGGAGCGCGCTGAGCAGCGAGGAAAAGCCGACATGCTCGCATCCTGGCAGGCGAGGCCGAGTCGCGCCCTCAGAGAGGGAGCGCAAGGGGGGCGTAGTCAAGGAGTCAAAAAAATGCACAGCGTCCCTTGCCTCAGTTACACAGAGAGAGGAGAGAGGATCCTCTCTCTCTTCTCTTTTCGCGATCCCACCGTCGGCGGCGGCGTCTCTAGTGGTGCTCCTTCTTGGCGGCGTTGAGGGTCTCGTCGTAGGCGACGTAGGCGACAAAGGCGGCGAGGCCGAGACCAAAGCCGGGGAACAAGTTCCGGAACCTGACAGTTTGCGTATCATCGCCAGAGAGGCAGGAGGGCAAGAGGGAAGTCAGTTCCAAACCTCTCCGACGCCGCGAATGGCTATTCCCGGGAGAGTGCGCGTTCCGGCCTTGATGCTGTGGAGGAGAAGGGAATAACGACAAACATGGCCTTGTTGGAGAAGATGGGGTGCTGTAGCCGGCGGGGAGAGCGGGGTCAGTACGTTCGGGTCGAGGGAGGCCAGGAAGGAAGGAGCGAGGGGGACCTACTTTCCGCCATGCCTCGCGCTTCGCCCACGGGTCTGTACAAGTGCTAGGGTCAGTCTCGCGAATGGGCGTGGCTCGGCGTGGCCCTTGCGAGGTCCGGCTTAGAGAGGACGAGTCGCACCTCGGTACATGGGTGGTGCGGGCACTGCAGTCGACAGGAGCAAACGCAGGACGGTCAGCCTGAGGTCTCACGAGGGAGTGGCTATGGTGCTCTACTCACTCTTGCTTGTCTCGGCGTCGCAGCGGCGTGCGAGAGAGAGACGACGGCGGCGGTGCAGCGAGGCGAGGATTCCGCGCATTTTTCCCGCTTTCTGACCACGTCTCTGGAGTATCTACGGACTGGACAATCTAATGTATGAATACCAATTGGAAATGCTGCTGCCCTTGTCCGACTCGCACTGGAGGAGAGCGAGTTCAAGCCGGAGTGAGGCAGCAGCTTGTTGCTCTCGCCCTCCCACACTCGACTCGCGTTGCGCACGAGCGAATCGAGTGACAGAAGGCTGCGGAGAGAAAGGATGAGCAAGCCTTACAAGAAGCGCATCATCCAAGCCGACTCGGACGAGTCCTCGTCAGAAGAGCCGCAGGTGAGCAGCTCTCGAGGGAGAGAGTCGCCACGCTCGCGACTGCAAGCTGACACGCGCACCGTGCCAACAGTTCAAGCGCCCGAAAGCGACCGGCGAGACTCTCGACCCTTCCACCGGTGCCTCGGCCGCCGCCGCCTCGTCGTCGTCGTCGTCGACGCAGCCGCTCGCCGTCCCCAATGGCGACGCCGCGACCGGTCAAGTCGACACCGTCATGAACGATGCCACCGCCGAAGTCATCGACCCCAAGGCGAAGCAGCTCGCCATCTTCACCACCGGCGGGTCCGACGACGACTCGGACGACGAAGACGATGTCCCGCTCGCGCAGCAGGCCAAGGCTGCTCACGTAGCTGGCAAGGGACCCGTGCCTGGAGTCGACAACGATGGCGAACAGCCCTCTCCCTCCTCCTCCGAAGACGAAAAGCCGCTCGCGCAAAAAGTCAAGGCCAACAGCAGCAACGGCGCCGCGTCCAAGAAGAAGTCCACGCGCAAGGACCAGAGCGACTCGCCGACCGACTCGGAGGACGAAAAGCCCCTCGCCGCCAAGGTGACCCAGGCGAAGCGTCCGCGTGCCTCGACCAGCCGCGCCAGACCCGTCAAGAAGCAAGACCTCTCGGACGACGACGACTCGCTCACCGAACAGGAATCGGACGACGACGCGTACGAGAGCGATTCGGACGCTCCCCTCTCGTCGAAGAAGAAGGGGAAAGCAAAGGCCAAGGCCAAGGCCAAGTCGGCTTCCGCCGGCGCGACCAAGAAAGCCGCCGCTGCTCCGAAAAAGGCGACCCCGGCCGCGCGCAAGGTCAAGAAGGAGGAGAGCGAGGCGTCGGCCTCGCCTGCGCCGACCAAGAAGGGCAAGGGCAGGGCCAAGACCGAGGAGGAGGAAGGGTCCCTCGGCAGCGAGGACGACGACGTCCACAAGTGGTGGGAGGAGCAGAATGACGGCGAGGAAAAGGTGAGCGGGCGCACCGGTCCTTGCTCTTTGCGGTCGGCAGGATACGCTGACGAGAAAATGGGTTTTCTCCGCATAGTGGAAAACGCTTGAGCACCATGGTGTCATGTTCCCGCCCGAGTACGAGCCGCACGGTGTCCGCATGAAGTACAACGGTGAGTGCGCGCGCTGTTACCGCCCTCGATCCAGGCCTGCATCGCTCATACGTCCTTCGCCCCCGCCTGTTGCAGGCAAGGAGATTCAGCTGTCTCCCGAGGCCGAGGAGGTCGCGAGCTTTTTCGCCGCGATCCTCGAGACGGACTATGTCAAGAACCCCGTCTTCGTCAAGAACTTTTTCAGCGACTGGAAAAAGGTCCTCAAGCAGCACCCGTGTCCGGACGGCACCGAGATCAAAGACTACGACAAGTGCGACTTTACGCCCATCTTTGCCTACCTCGAGGCTGAAAAAGCCAAGAAGAAGAGCATGACGGCGGCTGAAAAGAAGGCGGCCAAGGCGGAGAAGGACAAAGTCGAGGAGAAGTACAAGACTTGTCTCCTCAACGGCCGCAAGGAGAAGGTCGGCAACTTCAGGATCGAGCCGCCCGGTCTTTTCCGTGGGCGTGGCGAGCACCCCAAGACGGGCATGCTCAAGGTGCGTCGTCGGCCCTCGTTTGGCCCTCGCTCCCTTCATACTCAGACTGATCCTCGTTTCTGAACACACACTCGCAGACCCGCGTCCGGCCCGAGCAGATCACGATCAACATCGGCAAGGACGCGCCGGTCCCGCAACCTCCCAAGGGCCACAAGTGGAAGGACGTCGTGCACGACAACAACGTCACCTGGCTCGCGACCTGGAAGGAAAACATCAACCAGAACGTCAAATACGTCTTCCTCGCGGCCGGCTCGTCGCTCAAGGGTCAGTCGGACCTGAAAAAGTTCGAAAAGGCGCGCGCTCTCAAGGTGGGTTGTCTCTTTGTTCTCCCTCATTCTCGTTGGAGGGACCGTTGCAAACTCACCTGAGCGTGTCGTGCGATCCGCCGATGCGTAGGAACACGTCGACCGCATCCGCGCCGACTACACCGCCGACCTGCGCAGCAAAGAGATGGCGATCCGTCAGCGCGCGACGGCCGTCTACCTCATCGACCGCTTCGCGCTCCGTGCCGGTAACGAGAAGGGCGAAGACGAGGCCGACACGGTCGGCTGCTGCTCGCTCCGGTACGAGCACGTGACCCTCACGCCGCCGAGCAAGGTCTCGTTCGACTTCCTCGGTAAGGACTCGATCCGTTACACGAACGAGGTCGACGTCGACGAGCAGGTCTTCAAGAACCTGCGCATCTTCAAGAAGGAGCCCAAGACGGTCGGCGACTTGCTCTTTGACCGCCTGAACGTGGGTCCCTAGCCTTGCCGACTCGCTTTCCTCCTTCTCCGCTGATTATGCATCCGGAATGCACGCGCGCAGACTTCGGTCGTCAACAAGTACCTCGCTTCGTACATGGACGGGCTCACCGCCAAAGTCTTCCGTACCTACAACGCCTCGTGGACCTTTGCGCAGCAGCTCAAGAACACGCCCGCGGACGCCTCGGTCGCCGACAAGCTCCTCGCGTACAACCGCGCCAACCGTCTCGTCGCCGTTCTGTGCAACCACCAGCGTGCCGTCTCCAAGACGCATTCGGCCGCGATGGAAAAGATTCAGGACAAGGTGCCGCAGGGAATTCGGCAACTGTGATGACGACGTGACTGACTCTTGCATGTTACTTTACTAGATCCGCTCGCTCAAATACCAGCGGATGAAGCTTCGGAAGCAGCTCTTTGCCAACGCGGACAAGCCGAGGAAGTACAAGGAGGAGTACGGGGATGACGAGGTCTGTCCGGGCGCAGTGATTTCGGGCGCAATGGTATCTGGGCTCGACAAGACAGCTACTGACCGTCGCCTTGTGTCCGTACAGTCTGACTTGGACGACGACTGGATCCAGGAGCACGAGAAGCAGCTCGTCGTGCTCGAGGGTGAGAAGATCCGCAAGAAGTTTGAGAAGGAGAACGCGAAGCGCGAAGCCGAGGGCGAGAAGCCGCTCCCGGAGAAGGAGCTCAAGGAGCGGCTCAAGGCTGCGGACGAGCTCGAGAAGACGATCAAGCGCGATCGCAAGAACGGCTACGAGGAGACCAAGATGTCGGAGGAGAGGATCGTCGCGGCGCTGAAGAAGATGGACGAGCGCATCCAGGTCGCGAAGCTGGCCGCCACCGACAAGGACGAGGGCAAGGGTGCGTTCCAGCTCTCTCCTGCGCGCGACATTCGTGGGGGTCCGGAACTTGCTGACACGGACCTCTCATCTGTTTGTTCGCTCGGCTCCCTCTGCGCTGCCCAACCGGCCTGACCTTGGTTTTCGGATTCTCGCTCATTCACACGACCCCATCTCGCGCGCGCTATGATCCGCCTCATCCCCTCCGCCACGCTCTCGATCTCACCGCTCGACTCGCCGAACTGGCCGATTTCAATCATTCTCACCCTCTCCGTCTGCGTTCCGCCGGGTCACGCATACAGAGATCTCGCTCGGAACCTCGAAGATTAACTATTTAGATCCGGTGCGTTATGGATCTTCCTCTATGACCCCCCCTGTGTGGTGCGCTCCTCCTGACTCCTGCGTACGCTTCCAACAGAGGATCTCCGTCGCGTGGTGCAAGCAGTTCGACGTCCCGCTCAACAAGGTCCTCACCAAGACGCTCCTCGAAAAGTTCACTTGGGCGACTCACGTCGAGGCCGACTTTGAGTGGTAAACGAGCCACCGCGCCACTCCGCTTCGCCGTCGTCCTCCACCCCCTCGCCTGCCGCTTCCTTTCGAGACCGCTTGTTGCCAATCTACATGTCTTCCCTGGTCCATCCCCCCACGCTTGTGCCATCTGCATCCTCATACTCGTCGTTTTACGCCACGACCTCGTCCCTCGACATCCCCTGCATGAAATTCCCCCGCTTCGCTTCCCTAGCTTGTTACGTCACCTACCTGGCCGCCTGTTTCTCCGAGGCCACCTTAGCTTGAAATGTACTCTTAACGCTTGCATAGTCTGTCGCTCGGCCTGCTTCTTTCGGAGAGCGAGAGAGCAAAAGAAAGACAAAAAAGTCTGGCGAAAAATGAGCCGGCTCTGCTCCCTGCCGCTCGCATCTCCCCACGGACGGCATTATGGAGCGCAAGCACGTCTGCATTCTGCCCACAGGTACGAATGACGCGTCTGCTGTGATCGTGCGGCCCTGACCGGTCCCGCATCGTGCAGACGTGCCCCTCGAAGCGAGCGAGTCATCTTGCTCGAGTTCGCGCTTCCTGCGGCTGCCACACCCGCGTACGAGTGAGTCGGTCGAGTTGTACTCGTTCAGAGACCCTTTTGACACGTCACGGCCCGCGCACAGACCAGCCGGCACTCTTCTTGCCGTACTCGCGGACCGGCCATTCCGCCAGCGGTCCGGATGCAGTGCTCGAGGTCCAGCGGATCTCGCCGGACGCAGACAAGCAGCGGTGCTGGTTCATTGGTCAGGAAGTAGCGTCGGGTGCGTGTCACGCTTACACTTGGCTCAGCGTCGTTGGATGTTGCTCACCCTCCCTCCCTCGGACAGACGGTTCCATCGCCATGTTGACCCCGTTCGACCCCGCCTTTTTCGCCATTTCCTATCTTTCGACTCTTCCTCCACATTACCAAACGTACGCAGATCTGTGGGACGCCGTCTCGCAGAGGGCGTTCGAGCCGCTCGGAGAACTTTCGTCGAGTGCAAATGCGGGCGTATCCGTCGACGAGTTCGCAGAGGACTTGAGCCGGCTCGGGCAGATGCAGGCTCTCCGGGAACGGTTCCGTTGTGTGTGCGAAATGCAGCGTGCGTTCTGGCCATCCGTCCCGGGCGAGTGCGGCCGAGATTTTTGCCGCGTCGTCGCATACTGACGGGCTTAGCTATTCCCGCAGCTTCTGGCGACGGCGACGAGTCTCTCCTGCGGTACAGCCCTGCGAAAGCTCTGGACCTGTTGCGCTCGAAAGTCGACGCGTTGGCCAACCCCGATGGCGGTATATTCGGTCCGCTCGAATCGACCGAACCGGGAGAGGACCGGAAACCGCTCGCTGATGCAGCAGTGGACGCGGGCGCGTCGGCGTTCTCGAGCGCAAGACGCGGACTCGGGAAGGAGGACGTCGGTAGCGGTCACGGCTTGAGCGCCGAGATCCAGACCGGTGAGCAAGCTTGCGACTTTCTCTGTGCTCCCTCGGGACGACTCGGTCGCGGTCCGGTCTCCATACGCATCGTCATAGGTTTGCTCAGAATCATCTTGTACGAACTCGCAGAGAGTCGGCAGAAATACGCGATCGGGATCATTGCCAACTACCTCCCGCCGGTTGTGACCAAGCAGTTGCTCGCTGCGTACGAGTGCGTCTCGCGTTCCCCCCACACTCCTCCTTGTGCATGTTGCTGATATGCTGCTCTCGCTCGCATCGGCGTGCAGCTTCCCCGCGTTGACCGCTTACCTGTCTTTGACGACGCCGAACTCGGTCGTCCTGAACACGACCTACCTCCCCGGCCGCGCTTCTGCCAAATTCGACAACGCCACGGGCGACGATCTCGGTGGCGGCTCTGCAGCCAAGAAGCGCAAAGCCGTGGAGAGCAAGGGCAGTCGCGGCGTCGAGGCGCTCAAGAAGGTCAACACCAAGGGGATGAAGAGTCTGGCGGAGCTCTTTGGGAAGCAGACCGCCAAGGCGTCGGCGTCTTCCAGTGCGGCTGGCAAGAAGGCTGGAGGCGAAGAACCGCCGGCCAAGAAGAAGAAGCTGGCCAAGTGAGGCGGCACGTACGAATGGCCCTCGATTGCTTCGCACAAGTCCTTTTTTCGACCGGGCGTCGGAGCTCCGATCATGGTTTCTCTTATTCTGTACTGTTGCGCACCTTAACGTTATATTGTCATACTATATATTCCGAATCATCCCCGTTGAGACAAGTTCGATCGCTGCGTCAAAGTTGCGTCGCCGACGACTTTCGACATGCAGCGCCTTGCTTTCCCCCGCATCTACAGCTTGGCTAGACAGTTCAGCACAAGCATACCCAAAATGGCTCCTCCTCGTCTCAGTCAGTCCTGCCAGCTCTTTCCCCGTCCTCCTTCCCGACCGTCCAGCTGCTTCCCCTCAATTCGCCGTCATCACGCTGCTTGACGAATGGCTGGACACGCAACGAGCGCATCTGCCGACGTGAATAGCCTACGCTACGTCCCGCAGACGCGCGCACCTGTACACATGGCTGCAGCGCGCCGCGAGCAGACGCTGGCTGCTCCCGCTCACCAGGGCAAACCGCTGACCTCATGCCTCCACTTTGCATATACACGCTCGTGTGCAGACCACACCATGTTCCGCATCAAGGATGCCAAGGTCTCCCTCAAGTTCTACACCGAGATCCTCGGAATGGAGCTGGGTGAGTCCGACACCGAGTCTATCGATGTCGGAACCGAACCGTACTGCTGACCCGCTGCTCCATCCGCACAGTCCACAAGTCGGACGGCGGCGACTTCACCAAGTACGTCGAACGGCAACGGGTCGACCCTGACGTGAGGAATGCATGACGAGCTCTTGCTGATCCTCATTCGCATCCGACTTCCTGCCCATCCTCTGGCCCCGCCACGTTCTCTCGATCTTTCCCTCCGCAGCTACTTCCTCGCTTTCCCCGAGGAGGGCAAGGAGCACCTTTCGGCCGAAGAGAAAGCTGATCGCAAGTTCATGCGAGAGGGCATCCTCGAGTTGTGCCACAACGTGAGTTTCTGCGGATTTTCGCTCGCGCGCGTCCCGGGCGGCATGGCCTTTTTTCGATTTCCGGACGCTGATCTGATCCTTACACGGCAGTGGGGCACCGAAAGCGACCCCGAGTTCAAGGGTTACGCCAACGGAAACGAGGAGCCGGGTCGCGGGTGAGTTGGGACCCGCTCGGCCTTCCTCTTGTGCCGCACACGCCCGCCAAGTAATCAACGCCCTGACGCGGCGTTGTATGTATTCGAACAGCTTCGGTCACATCGCCGTCTCGGTCGACGACGTGCAGGCCGAGTGCGACCGCCTCGAGAAACTCGGCGTCGAGTTCAAGAAGCGCCCGCAGGACGGCAAGATGAAGCACATTGCCTTCATCTACGACCCGGACCGCTACTGGTACGTTCCCGTTGTGATCAGATTGCCTTTCTGTCCTTCCTGACGTCAAAAACTCTCGACAGGATCGAGATTGTGCCGAACGGTGGCAAGAAGGGCGAGAAGGGCATGTGACTCGGGCGGATGTAGACCCTCCCGAGGTCGATGTGAATAAAAAAACCGTTGTCCGTTCTTTGTAACTGGCTGTCGCAAGAGTATAGAGCCAAAGGATTGAACAGCTTCTCGGACTCCGATGCCTCGAATTCGTGCGAAAGCAGAGAGTGGAGGACTCGGCGGCGGTCCGGATTGCTACCGCAGGCTTTGCGTAATCTGAACTTGGCACGAGTCACCTGCTTTTCTGGAACGGGCGAGTAATGGTTCCACTCTGTCGATCGGCTACGGAAATCGCGAAACTACCAAGTCAGCACGCGTCGAAATCGGAGACTTAAGGACACTCGAATGCGCTTCGGCTTTGTACCAAGTTAGCCGCCTTGCGCAACCATTATAGCAAATATTTCGCAGTGTCTCTCGTACGGCCGGCTCTTTGGCTACCCAAGGGGCTTGCGGCCGAAACCTTGCGAGAGACGGCGAGAGCGCTACAAGACTGAACCTTTCTCGATCCCCCATTCCAACGTTCATTAACGCTATAGAAACGCCTCTCCGAAGTCTCTTGCGCGCTGCGAGGGCTGCACTACGCTTTGTTTTTCGGATTGGGAAGGTCGCCACCGATTGGACCCTGGCTGGCTGTTCTTCCTCCTCTTCATACAGAACAAGGTATACTCCTTGGACGTTTTGGAATCTTATGATGGTAGCTTCGCAGTGCACATCCGAGGTGCCCTGACAACTCGCCTGCAGCAGATGCTGCTGACCGGAGCACCGAGGCTGGCCGTGGGGAAAAGAGCTTTGCTCCAAAGCTCTTTTCCCCCGAATTTGGCTTGGTTTGTATACAGTTGCAGCAACAGACTCAAGTGCAGGGGGAGCTTACTGCCCAGTGTTGATCTGTGTGACATGTGTAGCCAACGGGAGAGGGTGAGCTTGACGCAATCTGGCTGATCAGGTAGGCCCTTGCTGTGCTCCTGCCCGTTTTGGTTCCCCTTTTCTGGCTATATATCTCTCGGCTTTGGGGCTATAAGGCCGCCGCCTCATGAGAGCTATGCAGGCTGTGGTTTGGTGAGGTCTGCTTGAAAGATTTGGCTTCTCCCGCTAATGTTTGAGCGAAAAGTTCTGGCTTCAAATCCGAGTTGTCGGAAAGGAATGCGGCAAAAAAGCGACCTCGGTGGGGATCGAACCCACGATTTCCAGCTGATCCTAACGAGGCACTCGAGGATGAAACTCGAGACTCGTCATCGGAGACTGACGCCGTGCCACTTGGCCACGAGGTCATTTTGTTGTGTTGTTCCACTCCACTCTGGCGTACAAAGTGAGATGCAGCTTGATGGGCTCACTCGAGAAGGGATCGCCGCAGTCAAGACTCAAAAAGGCCGGAGGCAGCTCCTCGCTTGCAAGTATCTTTGCCTCTCTTGAGCGTTTGAATCAGTCTCCTTGCCCGCTGCACAGACTGTGCGGTACAGGGTTAGAATTGCATGCATGTCTCGCAAGACGCGAAGGGTGCCTAGGTGTGTGGCCGCCTCGAGAGAGCAAGTGCCTTGAGAAGGCTCGCAGCTCGAGCTCCTCCCTGCTTGCCTGCGGGGTCTATGCAGGGCGAGTACCATTGGAACTTGATGGCAAGTAGCTGTTGGGTGCATCTGTGGGCCATAGCAGGTTGCATACAGGCAAATGAGTCGACAAGAGGCTGTCTCAAGCGCAGATCAGATATCACGATGCTGGAACTTTTGAAACGACTATGCCTGCAGAATGCGTCCAGATGCGAATCTGCATACTGTGAGATATGCACTGCTTTGCATGGTGGCAAGACTGCAAAAACCTTGATCGAACCCACGATTTCCAGCTGATCCTAACGAGGCACTCGAGGATGAAACTCGAGACTCGTCATCGGAGACTGACGCCGTGCCACTTGGCCACGAGGTCATTTTGTTGTGTTGTTCCACTCCACTCTGGCGTACAAACTGAGATGCAGCTTGATGGGCTCACTCGAGAAGGGATCGCCGCAGTCAAGACTCAAAAAGGCCGGAGGCAGCTCCTCGCTTGCAAGTATCTTTGCCTCTCTTGAGCGTTTGAATCAGTCTCCTTGCCCGCTGCACAGACTGTGCGGTACAGGGTTAGAATTGCATGCATGTCTCGCAAGACGCGAAGGGTGCCTAGGTGTGTGGCCGCCTCGAGAGAGCAAGTGCCTTGAGAAGGCTCGCAGCTCGAGCTCCTCCCTGCTTGCCTGCGGGGTCTATGCAGGGCGAGTACCATTGGAACTTGATGGCAAGTAGCTGTTGGGTGCATCTGTGGGCCATAGCAGGTTGCATACAGGCAAATGAGTCGACAAGAGGCTGTCTCAAGCGCAGATCAGATATCACGATGCTGGAACTTTTGAAACGACTATGCCTGCAGAATGCGTCCAGATGCGAATCTGCATACTGTGAGATATGCACTGCTTTGCATGGTGGCAAGACTGCAAAAACCTTGATCGAACCCACGATTTCCAGCTGATCCTAACGAGGCACTCGAGGATGAAACTCGAGACTCGTCATCGGAGACTGACGCCGTGCCACTTGGCCACGAGGTCATTTTGTTGTGTTGTTCCACTCCACTCTGGCGTACAAACTGAGATGCAGCTTGATGGGCTCACTCGAGAAGGGATCGCCGCAGTCAAGACTCAAAAAGGCCGGAGGCAGCTCCTCGCTTGCAAGTATCTTTGCCTCTCTTGAGCGTTTGAATCAGTCTCCTTGCCCGCTGCACAGACTGTGCGGTACAGGGTTAGAATTGCATGCATGTCTCGCAAGACGCGAAGGGTGCCTAGGTGTGTGGCCGCCTCGAGAGAGCAAGTGCCTTGAGAAGGCTCGCAGCTCGAGCTCCTCCCTGCTTGCCTGCGGGGTCTATGCAGGGCGAGTACCATTGGAACTTGATGGCAAGTAGCTGTTGGGTGCATCTGTGGGCCATAGCAGGTTGCATACAGGCAAATGAGTCGACAAGAGGCTGTCTCAAGCGCAGATCAGATATCACGATGCTGGAACTTTTGAAACGACTATGCCTGCAGAATGCGTCCAGATGCGAATCTGCATACTGTGAGATATGCACTGCTTTGCATGGTGGCAAGACTGCAAAAACCTTGATCGAACCCACGATTTCCAGCTGATCCTAACGAGGCACTCGAGGATGAAACTCGAGACTCGTCATCGGAGACTGACGCCGTGCCACTTGGCCACGAGGTCATTTTGTTGTGTTGTTCCACTCCACTCTGGCGTACAAACTGAGATGCAGCTTGATGGGCTCACTCGAGAAGGGATCGCCGCAGTCAAGACTCAAAAAGGCCGGAGGCAGCTCCTCGCTTGCAAGTATCTTTGCCTCTCTTGAGCGTTTGAATCAGTCTCCTTGCCCGCTGCACAGACTGTGCGGTACAGGGTTAGAATTGCATGCATGTCTCGCAAGACGCGAAGGGTGCCTAGGTGTGTGGCCGCCTCGAGAGAGCAAGTGCCTTGAGAAGGCTCGCAGCTCGAGCTCCTCCCTGCTTGCCTGCGGGGTCTATGCAGGGCGAGTACCATTGGAACTTGATGGCAAGTAGCTGTTGGGTGCATCTGTGGGCCATAGCAGGTTGCATACAGGCAAATGAGTCGACAAGAGGCTGTCTCAAGCGCAGATCAGATATCACGATGCTGGAACTTTTGAAACGACTATGCCTGCAGAATGCGTCCAGATGCGAATCTGCATACTGTGAGATATGCACTGCTTTGCATGGTGGCAAGACTGCAAAAACCTTGATCGAACCCACGATTTCCAGCTGATCCTAACGAGGCACTCGAGGATGAAACTCGAGACTCGTCATCGGAGACTGACGCCGTGCCACTTGGCCACGAGGTCATTTTGTTGTGTTGTTCCACTCCACTCTGGCGTACAAACTGAGATGCAGCTTGATGGGCTCACTCGAGAAGGGATCGCCGCAGTCAAGACTCAAAAAGGCCGGAGGCAGCTCCTCGCTTGCAAGTATCTTTGCCTCTCTTGAGCGTTTGAGTCAGTCTCCTTGCCCGCTGCACAGACTGTGCGGTACAGGGTTAGAATTGCATGCATGTCTCGCAAGACGCGAAGGGTGCCTAGGTGTGTGGCCGCCTCGAGAGAGCAAGTGCCTTGAGAAGGCTCGCAGCTCGAGCTCCTCCCTGCTTGCCTGCGGGGTCTATGCAGGGCGAGTACCATCGGAACTTGATGGCAAGTAGCTGTTGGGTGCATCCGTGGGCCATAGCAGGTTGCATACAGGCAAATGAGTCGACAAGAGGCTGTCTCAAGCGCAGATCAGATATCACGATGCTGGAACTTTTGAAACGACTATGCCTGCAGAATGCGTCCAGATGCGAATCTGCATACTGTGAGATATGCACTGCTTTGCATGGTGGCAAGACTGCAAAAACCTTGATCGAACCCACGATTTCCAGCTGATCCTAACGAGGCACTCGAGGATGAAACTCGAGACTCGTCATCGGAGACTGACGCCGTGCCACTTGGCCACGAGGTCATTTTGTTGTGTTGTTCCACTCCACTCTGGCGTACAAACTGAGATGCAGCTTGATGGGCTCACTCGAGAAGGGATCGCCGCAGTCAAGACTCAAAAAGGCCGGAGGCAGCTCCTCGCTTGCAAGTATCTTTGCCTCTCTTGAGCGTTTGAGTCAGTCTCCTTGCCCGCTGCACAGACTGTGCGGTACAGGGTTAGAATTGCATGCATGTCTCGCAAGACGCGAAGGGTGCCTAGGTGTGTGGCCGCCTCGAGAGAGCAAGTGCCTTGAGAAGGCTCGCAGCTCGAGCTCCTCCCTGCTTGCCTGCGGGGTCTATGCAGGGCGAGTACCATTGGAACTTGATGGCAAGTAGCTGTTGGGTGCATCTGTGGGCCATAGCAGGTTGCATACAGGCAAATGAGTCGACAAGAGGCTGTCTCAAGCGCAGATCAGATGCTAGGACTCGCTCTGCAGACTCATCTCGCTCTCGCTCCTTCAAGGCCTTTTCCAGATCTAAGTCCTCTTCACTCGCTCACTTTTCATTCGAACCCTCGCTGACTTGATCTCTCCCCCTAGACTACTACATACTCTCGGACTCAAGATCAAGACGACGATGCGTTATTCGGATGAGGCGTTGAGTGGAGGTTGGAGGAGGATCTCGGGCGCACTTTGTCGTAGCTCGCCCTCGGGCTCCCCTTCTGTTTTCTTCTTCACCGCTCACATCTCGCAATCTACGCTCGATTCAGTGTTATTGTTGAGTGTCTATCTACAGTCATTCCCTGTCAGCAGAGTAGCCTCGTCTCGCATCCGCTTGAGACGAGTGCCCTCTGCATCAGATATCACAATGCTGGAACTTTTGAAACGACTATGCCTGCAGAATGCGTCCAGATGCAAATCTGCATACTGTGAGATATGCACTGCTTTGCATGGTGGCAAAACTGCAAAAACCTTGATCGAACCCACGATTTCCAGCTGATCCTAACGAGGCACTCGAGGATGAAACTCGAGACTCGTCATCGGAGACTGACGCCGTGCCACTTGGCCACGAGGTCATTTTGTTGTGTTGTTCCACTCCACTCTGGTGTACAAACTGAGATGCAGCTTGATGGGCTCACGCGAGAAGGGATCGCGGCAGTCAAGACTCAAAAAGGCCGGAGGCAGCTCCTGGCTTGCAAGTTTCTTTGCCTTTCTTGAGCGTTGGAGTCAGTTTCCTCGCCCGCTGCACAGACTATGCGGTACAGGGTTGGAATTGCATGCATGCCTCGCAAGAAGCAAAGGGCAACTAGGTGTGTGGCCGCCTCGAGAGAGCAAGTGCCTTGAGAAGGCTCACAGCTCGAGCTCCTCCCTGCTTGTCTGCGGCGCCTCTGCAGATTGTCTGCGGCGCCTCTGCAGAGCAACTTATGCTAGAGGTTGATGCAGAGTTGAATTTGTTGAGTTTTCGAAGCATGATGCCACAATCCAAAGAGGATCACGCGCGGTTACGCTGATTAAGATGTCTGGGCGGGCTTGGTGACTCCAGAGCCCGATGTGACAGCTGCTGACCGTCGCTGTGTGTCCGTACAGTACAACTTGGATGACGACTGGATCCAGGAGCACGAGAAGCAGCTTGTCGTGCTCGAGGGCGAGAAGATCCGCCAAAAGTTTGAGAAGGAGAACGCGAAGCCCGAGGGGGAGGGCGAGAAGCCGCTCCCGGAGAAGGAGCTCACGGAGCGGCTCAAGGCTGCGGACGAGCTCAAGAAGACGATCAAGCGTGACCGCAAGAACGGCTACGAGGAGACCAAAATGTCGGAGGAGAGGATTGTTGCGGCGCTGAAGAAGATGGATGAGCGCATTCAGGTTGCGAAGCTGGCCGCCACCGACAAGGACGAGGGCAAGGGCGCGTTCCAGCTCTCTCCTGCGCGCGACATTCGTGGGGGTCCGGAAGTTGCTGACACGGACCTCTCATCTGTTTGTTCGCTCGGCTCCCTCTGCGCTGCCCAACCGGCCCGACCTTGGTTTTCGGATTCTCACTCATTCACACGACCCCATCTCGCGCGCGCTATGATCCGCCTCATCCCCTCCGCCGCCGCCGCGCTCTCGATCTCGCCGCTCGACTTGCCAAACTCGCCAATTTCCAACATTCTCACCCTCTCCGTCTGCGTTCCGCCGGGTCACGCATGCAGAGATCTCGCTCGGAACCTCGAAGATTAACTATTTAGATCCGGTGCGTTATGGATCTTCCTCTATGACCCCCCCTGTGTGGTGCGCTCCTCCTGACTCCTGCGTACGCTTCCATCAGAGGATCTCCGTCGCGTGGTGCAAGCAGTTCGACGTCCCGCTCAACAAGGTCCTCACCAAGACGCTCCTCGAAAAGTTCACCTGGGCGACCCATGTCGAGGCCGACTTTGAGTGGAAAAGAGTCAGGGATTTACCAGTCCTGCACGCCGCCGCCCAAGCTCATAGAGTCGTTCAACCGAGTCTTGTGAACGAGGTTGTCCAAAGCGTACCAGAATGACAAGCATCGGCAGTGCAAAAGAGCAAGGGTAAGCCCAAGCAAGGACTTCCACCCACTCAAGTCTATCCTAGAGCGAAACAATGTTGTCTAGGCATCGCGCTCTTCTGGATGCCGTACTCGCCTCGATGGCTCGTCGAGCAGGGTCGCGACGACGAAGCCAAGTCGACTCTTTCGTACCTCCGCAGCTCGCCCGCCGAGACTCCCGAGGTCGTCACCGAGTATCTCGAGATCAAGGCCGAGGTTATGATCCAGCGCGAGCTCAAGGCCATCTCGACCGCCGGCAAAGGCGGACTCCGAGCGGCGATCCAGCCTTACCTCGACTTGTTCTCGTCCTGGAGCAACTTCCACCGTCTCTACATTGGCTGCACGACCATGTTCTTCCAACAGTTCATCGGATGCAACGTGAGTCCTTCTCGCACTCGACCGAGCCAAGTCCGGGGTTGCGCGCAACTTGCCACTCCAAGCTCCGACATTTCGTTGTTTCTTCCACTGACATTCAGATGATGCTGCTCAGGCCATAATCTATTACGCCCGACTATATTCGCTCAACTAGGTGCGTAGACGCTTTTCAGACCACTTCGGACAATGCTGACCGAGTCCGGAACTCGTGGAAACAGGTCTCGACCCGAACACGACTTCCCTCCTCGCTACCGGCGTCTACGGCATCACCAACAGCGTGAGCCCTCTCCCGTGAACCCTCAGAGCATCTCCTGCGCGCTGCGTATGGAAGGGCAGCAAAGAAGCCCGGGAAGCGTCGTGTCTCCGGGCTTACCTCCAGTGGATGGGACTTACCTCCAGTGGAAGGGACTGACTCCCTTGTTCGGCAATGCCTTCAGGTCTTCACTCTGCCGGCTGTCTTCTTCGTTGACCGTGTCGGACACCGGATGATCCTGCTCGCCGGTGCTGTCGGTTGAGGCTTCTCGCTTATCGTCGTCGGTTCCCTCGTCGCGGCTCACTCGCACGGCTGCGCACGCTTGGACCAGCGGCCTCGAAGCTGTGGGTACGGTCACCGCTGCAAGCAGTCAAGCTCACCCGCAGAGGAGAGCAGCGCAGGTATGTGCATTAGTTGTATTTGCATTTGGAGAAAGGTATATGTTTATCCGTCAGAGCCTCGGCAGGCAGCATCTTCCCGGCCAGGTGAGCCGCGATTCACGGCTGTGTAAACTCGGTAGGAAGTTTCGCCCGTCCGGAGCTTCCGTACAAGTGTCCACCTCAGAGGTCCAAACGACCCGGGTGGACCTCGACCTGGTCCTTTCCACCCGCTTCCTCCTTGCTGTCCGCAGTCCCGCGCTCGTTCCGCTCGATGTCGGCAGCCCAAAGGGCCGCGCCGATAGCAGTGGTGAACATGAGGGCAGGTCCGAAGAGCGGGATGAGAGAGAGGGCGATGGAAGCCATGCCGAAGCTGCAACGCCGCCGCAACAAGATCAGCTTGCGAACAGGCTCGAAAACTGGCAAGGACCCAGGACCTACGAGGTGTACGCCGCGGAGCGCTTCTCGACAAACTGCTCACGCTGCTGCTTGCTGAACTTTTTGAGCTGGAAGTAGCGCTCGTGCGCCGAGCTGCAAAGAACGGAAGCAGTTCTCATCAGCCGCTGCCCGGCGAAACTGCCCAAGATCGACAGACTCACGGGCCGGCCTTGCGACCGTTGAGAACCAAGAAGATTGCGGTTCCGACTCCCGGGATAAAGTTGAGCGGGAGGGTGACGAGGTAGCGAGCAAACCCAGCGGTCGAGAAGCGGTTCTTGACGGGCGAGAGAATGCTCTTGCCCAACTCGACCGAGCCTCCGCGCTTCGAGAGGGTCCTGCCGTTCTCGACGAGGTCGGACAGGCCCTTCTGGACGAGGACGGCGTCGAAGATGCGCTCCGAGACGGCCGCGTTGAGGAAAGTGCGGTGGATGAAGAGGATGATGGCGTACGTCTCGGCGAGCACGAGCGGGACGGCCGCGATGAAGGCTGTGGTACCGTGCGAGTATGTCAACTGACTGAACTGGGCGGAGGTTAGTCTGCTCCGAGCGAGACATGGACGCACAGAGGGGTCCCGAGATGACGGAGAGGACGGCGACTTGGGGGAGGTAGGTGAAGGTGAACATGGCCGAGACGGTGAACATGCTGATAGCGAGACTGCGGACGAGCATGGGCTTGATGGTCTCCACCAGGCGCGGGTGTTTGGCGAGGTAGATGCAGCCGTAGCTGCGCGCAGGCGGACGGACGTCACGACGCGGCGGTGTCAGTTTTTGGTCCGACTCCAACGGCGAGGGCTAGAATGGTCACGGGGGAGAGTGCGCACATCGGGTAGAGATAGGCGGTCGACTTGAGTGCCTCTGTTCCGAGCGAGGCGACGGCTGCGGCGTCTTGCTTTGCGAGGTTGATCCCTTGCTCGACTTTGCGCTGGACGAGTCCGGCCTTGTCTCCTCCTCCGCTCGAGGTGCTGACTTGGTTCGACATTGTGTGTAGTGTCTTCTTTGAATGACTGGCTTGTGAAAGAAGAGCGAACTCGAGAGCAACTCGCGACTTGGGTGTGCGACGCGAACGACGATGACGGCATGGCTTGAAAAGTCCGAGACTCGACGAGTGATCGACAAAGACAGGGGGAACGCGACGACCCTTCCAATTAGTAATGCTCTCTTACAATTGGAAGGAAATTCGATCAAGCCGTCCCCACCTCGCTCGCAGTGGCCGGCTTTCACTCTCCTCCCGCCTCTCCTTAGCACACAAGTAGCTTGTGAGTCTGCTCGACTGTCTGCCAGCCTGTTAGCCGCCTGCTGCCCGGGGCACGCGACTCGCGCTTCCCCCGCGCAAGCCCTCGAGACGTGTCGGGCGGTCACCTCACGCATCCAACCTTCGGCTTTGCATTCGCTGACCCTCTATGCTTTGCGCGCTGCCCTCGAATCCAGCTTCATCTACACCAAAGTGCGCCACAGTGTACCGAGCTTCTTGACCGAGGCGAATGTAGAGCCGCGAGTACTGACCCCTGTGCTCCCCTTCGCCCTTCGGCAGTGACTATCGCTGTCGGTGACACCATCCCGGACGTCGAGCTCGGCTAGTACGTTCACGACCCGAAGCCTGTAATCCGTGCAACGACGCTGACGGGAGGTCCCTCCGCTTCGAACAGCGTTCCGTATACGCCTGAACTCGAGGACCCGATTGTCTGCGGACTTCCGTACGGATCTCGCTCGACCACTTTGACGTCGCAGACGCCCGGTCTCACGCTTTGTACCGCCACAGGGGCAAGATCTCGACCCACAAGGACTGGAAGGGCAAGAAGGTAGGTTCCGACTTGCCAGGACGCCCGTAGGCAGGGTCGAAGCGAAGTGCTGACAAATGCTCACGCCGCTCTGCAGATCGTCCTCTTTGGTATCCCGGGTGGTGAGTCTCGCTCTCCGTTTACGCTTGATGCGGCAGGTGTCCAGAGTCAGTCCGCTGAACGAGGTCTCGCTTCGCAGCCTTCACCAAGACCTGCTCGGAGAACCACGTCCCGCCCTACGTGACCGCGTATGACCAGTTCAAGGCCAAGGGTGTCGACGCCATCGTGAGTCGTCTCTCTCTGAGTGAGTGAAAGGGTCGGCAGCGGCGGGGAAACTGACGCACAAGCGACTGCTCTTTCGCGCAGTACTGCATCGCGACCAAGTAAGACTTTCCCGCGTCTCGCTTCGTTCGCCGCCGCCCCGGAGCTCTCTCGTACTAATACGTATCACCTATCCCAAAAAGCGACCTCTTCGTCCAGAGCGCCTTTGGCCGCGTCCAGAAGACCGGCGACAAGGTCATCTGCTGCTCCGACCCCGAGATGAAGTTCCTCCGCCCGGCCGGCCTCGTCCAGGACCTGTCGCACGTCGGTTTCGGCGAGCGCGCCAAGCGCTTCGCGCTCGTCATTGACGACCTCAAGGTATGTTGCCCCGCTCGCGCTCACGCTCTTTTGCTTTAACGAAGGCTGATCTGGAAACTTTCTCTCTCGCAGGTCACCTACGTTGGCGAGGAGACCGGTCCGGGTAAGCTGCGCAATCTTCCGATACACATCAGGCTTCCCTTCCTGACAGAGTCTTTGGGGTTCCTACAGGTGTCGGCCCTTCGGGTGCCGAGGCTGTCCTCGCCAAGCTCTAAGCAACGGGACGAGAAGACCCCCTCCGGTGCAGATACGCAGTGCTTGGACCGTAGATCGGTAAAAAAGAACTAGTAGTGGAAGTCATGATGTCGTGCATGAGGCTATGATCAGGTATACTGCGAGCAGCTTTGTGAAAGCCCTCGCCTCTCTGGTGGCGTACGCGCGCAAAGTTGGGAGAGATTGTAAATCCGACCGACAGCCTATGGCCTCGATGATGCTGCTGACGCGAGCTCGTCCGCCTCGCGTTGTCGCTCCATTAACCGCTTCTTGACCACCTCGAGCTCGGCAATCTCGCTCCTGACTTTGTCGCGCTCGTCCGTCCTCAGCCGGAGCAACTCGTCCAACCTGCGCTCGTACTCGCCCTGGTCGATGCGTTTGAGCGGGGCGAGGACGCTCAACTTGTCGGTGAACCAGCCCCAGCCGGACGAGACGAGCCGGTCGGACCGTTCGGAGAAGGTTTCGCGACCCGGGTCGGAAAAGGTGGACGGATCTCGCGGATTGACGTCGGTCAGATCGCTCAGTGGCGAAGCGTTGATTTCTGTTGTTGTTGTTGTTGTTGTTGTTGTCGCTGAGGATGGGGTGGGCTCAGAGACGCGGCGCTCTGCCGACGCCGACGCCGAGTGCGGTTCCTCCCCTCCTGGGAGTGTCATTCCGGCCTCGAGGCGTTTAATTCTCCTCCGCTCTTCCCCCCACATAAGCAACCGTATCCTGACGACGTCGAGTTCGTTCACGATCCCCTGCAGGACGGTACAGCCCAACGCAAGCGTGAGTCCGGCCCGGGCATGGGTCGCGAGTGGAGTGGCGGGCGGGCGCTGGAAGTAAGAGAAGCTCGAGCCGGCGATGAGGCCCGACACGGCGGTAGGGAGGAGATTGTGCAGGTGCGGAGACGGTGGAGATGCGGGTGCCTGCGTTTGCGGGAGGGGCGACGGGTTGAGGTGGAAGTGGGTCAAGAGCGGGATGACGCCGTATTCTCGGAGACCTGCGCGCGCGTAGGGTCAAAGTGAGTTTACTGTTTCACCCTACCGTAGTAGCGTAGCCCTCCTGCAAGGACTATAGTACTGACTGAAAAAGGTAAAGGCAAAGATGCCCGTCTTGACGCTTGCTTGGAACGCGGTCGGGATGGCGGGCTGGTTCCTAGCGACGCCCGATGCCGCTCCTGCAGCTGCGCCTAGTCCGGCTACACTGCTCGACAGCCCGGTCAGCTTAGGCGGAGGGTGGAGGGAGAGGCGGAGATGACTGACTCGCGGCGACGGAAAAGTAGACGACGCGGAGGGGCGCAGTCCGGAGCGTATAGTCGACCAGCGACTGGCCCGCACTGTTCTGCTGCTCCATGGTCCTGGCTTCTCCGGGCACAGATGTGAAGAGTCTGAACCCAACTCTCTCTCTCTCTCGTTGATCTCCGACACTTGACTCCTCCAAGTCTAGTCGAGCGTGTGATGGCGTTTGCGCACCAAGTCGGCGGGCATGCAGACACGATCCTAGCGTCTCCGCTCTCGTCGTCGACGCTGATCAAGCCCGCGAGTGAGCGCGAACTCGCGTTCTACCAGTCGCTCGGTCCCTCGCTCGCAGGCGGAGACTTTGTCCAGAGATGGACGCCCGCCTTTTACGGCACCCTAAAAGCCCATGCTCCTCCAGCTCCCGCTGCTGCTGCTGCTCCTGCTGCTCCGGCTGCGACTCGTGCTCCGCCAGACGTGCGTCCGAGACTCGTGATTCAACTCGCGCCGAGAAACGCTTACAGGTGTGCTGATGCGTCTATCTGGCTAGATGCTCGTACTCGAGAACCTCACCCACCGCTTCCTGAGGCCAAACGTCCTCGACATCAAACTCGGAACTCAGCTGTACGACGAGGACGCGTCCGCCGAGAAGAGGGAGCGCATGCAGAGAGCCTCCGAGGCGAGCACGAGCGGTACCACCGGGATCAGGCTCACAGGCTTCCAAGTAAGGCCATACTGTTTCCCTTGATCGAACCGGCGGACGTTTTGCCACAAGCTGGGCGCGCCCACTGATCTTTCTGTGCCCCTCCGCCGGACGCAGGTATGGAACCACGCGACGCAGACGTATGTGCTGACCGAAAAGGCGTTTGGCAAATCCCTCGCCGTCGACGAGCTCGAGCTCGGCCTCGCGCGCTTCTTCCACCCGTCGCAGTCTCGACTCTCGCGCGCCGAGCAAGCCGCCCTTTCCGTACCCGCACCCGCACCCGCGCCCGCTGCCGTCGAAGAAGAAGACGCCCCAATCGCTTCGACGAGCGCAGCTGCCATTCCAGCGTCTGCACCCGCGTTGACGACCTCCTCACCACCATCACTGCCGAATCGTCCCGATCGACCTCCTTCCTCCACAACGCCCGCCTCCCTCCCGCCTGATCTCCTCCTCCCCGTTCTCCGGACCCTCGTCCGCCGACTGAACCAACTCATCGAAGTCTGGCAGACGCTCGAGATCCGGATGCGCGGCGGCTCGCTCCTCGTCGTCGTCGAAGGTGACCCCGACGCGCTCGAGCGAGCGATCCTCCGTTCCTCTTCCTCCACCGACAATTCCGCCCTCAATGCACAACAGCAAGGAGATGGGGGGGACGAAGAGTACGGCGGCGACGACAACGACGACGCGGCGAGCGTCTCGACCACGGACGAGGAAGGCAACGCCAAACCCGAAACGCTCCTCCCGCTCGAGATGCGCCTGATCGACTTTGCTCACACCCGGAGTGCCGTCGGCGAAGGACCCGACGAAGGGGTCTTGCTGGGATTGCGGACGGTGCAGAGTTTGCTCGAGGCGTTGACTGCAAAGCTCGAAGAGCAGCAGGAGGAGGAGGATGAGGACCGGTAGGGCGAACAAGCGGGTGTAGCGGCTGCCGGTGCCTGATCCGCATTCCGGTCATGGTCGGCTCATCGACGTAAATATACATATGGTGCAGCATGAAACAAAACGAGGGTAGTGCTACAAATGCGCGCAAGCGACGAGGATAGGTGAACAAGAGAATACGGGCAGGAGGTAGATTTGCGCCAGGCAAAGCCCCCATGACTGTGAGGCGCATCGGGGACAGAAGAAACATGATACAGTGGGCGAGGGAAGAAGGGAAAAGTCGACAACGAGGGAGCTGTTTTGTGTGCGTGGCGAGTCGGTCGCTGATCAATAGCGCTCGACCTCACCGGGAGGCTATCTCACGTGCGCACGTCGAGCTGCCCCGGCCATCGACGCCGTGACCTAATCGCGCCACGTCCTCGGTGGTGGACGCGTACATCAAATTCGCCCTCCATGATACATGTTAGGAGGAGGCGGTCGATCTGCTGCTGTTCCTGTTCCTGTTCCGGCCGCTGCGGCAGCCGCCACCGCCGCCGCCGCTGCCCTCTGAGCGGCGCTCATCTCGGACGCGCTCCGGAGTGGCAGCGGATGATAAGGCGAAGAGGAAGAGGCGGCGTTGTCGTCACTTTCGCCGCCGTCTGATCCGGACGCGGCGCGTAACCGTCTCGATTCGGGATTCGGAACTTGATCGTCTTTCCGGTCTCGCCGAGGAGGTCGAGAAACGTCTTCGATCCGGTCGTCCGTCGTCCAATCTCGCTTCATCGCCGGCGAACTCGAGTCCCAAGGGTCCTCAATCGCGGCGAGGTGGCGCGGAGAAGAGTCTCCCGCTCCGAGATAATTATCACCGTGACCGTGACCGTGGCCGATCTCGAGATCCGGTCGCCACGACGCGTCCCACGCCGCTTCAGCGAGAGACCGTCTCCGACCCAGAGTTGTGCCGCCGCCACTGCCGTACTCGAGTTCGTCGCCGGTTCCAAGAGGTGCACCAGATTCGGCAAGCGAGAGTTTGGAACTCGTCTCGGTTTCAGACATGTCGCGCAGCACTTCGGGGTAGAGCTTGCGCGCTCGCCTGATCGCGGGAAGCAGAAAAGCGTCAGTAGTCTTCTTGCCTCTTGAGCGCGCACAAAGTGAGCACCATACTCGAAAGAGGAGAAGGTACACTCACATGTAGACGATGTACAGGGCGAGGACCGTTGCGAGAGCGGTTCCGAAAAAGACCGAGAGCGAAATGATCTTCTGCTCTTTCGCTTTGGCGGGGTCGGAGTTGTGTTTATTGACCCCGAACTCATACCCAAGCCAGACAACAGCGAGCTGCTTCGGCAACGAGACGATGCTATTGAGCGGCAGGAAAAGTCGGTCAGCGTGCACGCCCGCTGGCGCAGGGAGGACAGCTGAAGGCCGGGACTGACATTGCGATCGAGTAGATCCAGATCGACATGCCGACGGTTGACTGGATCGCCGTGACGACGTGTCCGGGCACTGCCGAGAAGCGCACGACGATGATGCTGATGGGCCGGCAAGGGGGGGTCAGACATTTTCCGGGCGGCGAAAGAATGAGGAAAACTGCTGCAAACTCACATCCAGAGACTGCCATGCCTCATCATGCGTGCAACGCAAGCATAAAATACGTTCTTCCTCTCGATTCTGCGGGGCAGATAGTCAGCGGATGTTGGTTCGACCTGAAGCCAGACGGGGGAATTTGCCAACGCACTTTGCGGCATGGTCCGTCAAGAAGTAGCGGAAGACGTAGTAGCACGCGACTTCGCCGAGAAAAGTTCCGGCGCAGGCGATGGCGAATCCGATCCAGATGCCCCAGATGAGGCCGACGACGAGGAGGACAATCTCGTGGCCTCCGAGGGGCGGGAAACTGAGGACAATGAGGACGACGATGGGGATGACCCACGAGGCGGGGAATTTGACGATGGCGTCCTTGTGCGGGTCAAACTTTTCGACAATCTGGTCGCGGAAGATGGCGAGAAGGGCGACGGCGACGACGCAGATGATGCCGACGACCCACCAGACTGCAGGCAGATCCGCGCGTCAGTATTGGCTCGTCAGGATTTATAGCGAGACGACCGGAGAACTGACTCCAGTATTTGCGTTGGAGGGACGAGCGAGCCGACTGTTTCCAGTTGTGCGTCCGGACAAACTGCCAAATCTCGCGTGCGGCCTCTTTGGCGTCGGACCACTCGTTGCGTGCCCAGTTTCCGAGCCCCATCGTAGTGTATAGCCGTGCCGTGTCCCCTCCCTCGAAGCTTGATCCGGAGCAGCGTCGATCCGGTTCCCAGACGTTGTTCGCAGCGGAGGGCTGAGGGGGTGCGTGCGGGGGCCGGAGGTTGCGTTGACGGAGAGAGCGACGAGAGATGCGGCAGAAGCAAGCGCTCTTCCGGCGGCCCTTTTGCCACTTGACTTGTATCGGCTGCTCGCCTTGGAGACGGAAGCCAGGACTCAAGGTGGCTGATCGAGAAGGCGAGACGTTCGCAGCGGACGACGAGGCGGTGCAACGGAAGGGCGAGGCCCCACTTTGCACGTAATCTGCGCCTCCCCTCAAGCACTAGACGCGTCCTCTCGCTCGCACCAACGACTCGCGACGAGTGCCGCCGTCAAAGACACGGGCTTCGGACCGAGCAGGCGCACGAGTGGGAAGCAGAGGGGCAAAGACACGTCCAGGTCAGTCGATCACGCCCCGTCAGAACCCTCGAAGCGAGAACCGAGGGACCGCCGCCTCGACTCCTTCAACTTGCAGCGGCACCTCGCCGCTCTCTGCGACATAGGGTGCATAGAGGCCCCGCCCGAGGCTCGGAAGTGCGACACACAATCAGCCTATCCTCGTACCCGAAGGCGCCGAGTGGAAGCTGACCCACTTGCACTCGCTCTGCACGCACCTCGTCTGCCGTTGGCGCTGTTTGGCACACTCGTAGGCTCGCGCCCAGAGGTCCTGCCGGCAGCTCAAAGAATGGCTCGGCCACGCACAAGAGCCGTATCGACCCCGACGAGGCACTCGTTCTGCTCCGCGAGGCACCTCGCCGCCCTCGTCGTCTCGGTCGCCGCCTCGACAACAACAGCCAAAGCCGCCGCCTCGTCGTCGCTGCCCCAAGTCGACTTTGCAGCGCTCGGGACAGTCGCCGTCGTCGGTGACTTTGCTTCACTCTCGCTCTACGACCCCGAGAACCCCCCACGGCCGTACGATCCGCTCGCAGCGACCCTGCTCGCCAAGTCGACCGCAGACGGACAGATCCGACAAGTCGGCGCTACCGACGAGGGCGGGCAGATCCACACCGTCTGTCAACAGCCACAGTCATCTACAGGAGGGACAGTCTATGTCGGCGGAAACTTTACAAGGATAGGCAGTGTCGCCGCGGCCAACATTGCGGCGTACGACCCCGTCGCAGAGACCTTTTCCGCACTCGGATCCGGACTCGACGGGACCGTGCGGACCCTATCATGCAACGGGTCGACCGTTTACGCCGGTGGTGAATTTGCCGCCCCGGCGGGCGTGGCCGCGGCAGGACCTAACGTTGCAGCCTGGTCGACCTCGGAACAGGCTTGGACCGCCCTGCCCCTGTACGGCTTTGACGGCGCCGTCGAATCGGTCTCGCAGTCTCGAGACGGCCGCTCCCTCTTCTTCGGTGGCGGTTTCACCACCTCGTTCGCCAACGGGACCGTCTCGAACGAAACTCTCACGTCGTCCTCTTCGACCGGATCCGGATCGCTCCTCGGCGCCTCTATTCCCTCCCTCGGCTCTTCCCTCACGCCCATCTCGCTCAACGCTTCCGATTACTGGGCGTCTCCAACCACGTGGACGTCGGGCTACGGGCGACCGGAGTACGTCTTCTGCCCGAAAAGAGACGACGGCGTCGGCGCGAGCTGGCTCCTCGTCGACGGGCAAGCGGGCTTCTTCATTGCGAGGATGTACCGCCAACTGAACGTGCGAGGTATCCGCATCGGCAACACGTTCGTTGAAGGTCGCGGCACCAGGAATTTCTCGTGAGTCCGGGTGACGCCGATGGGCTTTTTCCAGTTTCACCTGCTGATACCGAATCCGCCATCTCGCCGACAGGGTGGTCTCGATCCCGACCAATGAAGTTCTTACGCTCACGTACGCGACCGATCCGACCGACCCTTCTTCGGCGCTCGCGACTTGCTCGGACGACTGCCCCCTCGCGCACGACCCTTCCGTCCCTTACCAAGACTTTCTCTTCCCCGAGGGCACGACCATGACGGGCTTTCAACTCAACATCTTTGGCTGGTACGGAGCCGGAGGTGGCTTGCACTTGTTGCAGCTCCTCAGCGAGGGGTCGTTCGCGTACGCCGTGGAGCAGCAGAATGCTGCGCCGTGCTCGGCCGGTTTGGGCGCGATGCCGCAATCCGGAGTCACGACGCAGGGTTCGTGGGAAGCGGCAGAGGTCAACACGGCGATCGCGGGTACGGTGCAGCAGGTCCTCGTCGCCGACGTACCGGGAGGGACGAATCCCGCTGCGGCGCCAAGCGTCACTTGGACGCCGGCCATCTCGCAGGACGGCAACTATGCCGTCTACGTTGTCACTCCGGGCTGTACCGCCGCCGGTACTTGTGCGCAGCGGACCCTGGTCCAGGTTACGGCGACGGCCAACGGGAGCGGCTCGTCAAACCAGACAGTCGTCGACCAGACGAACGAACAGGACCAGGCGACCTTGATCTACAACGGTACCCTCAGTGCCGGTGTGGACAGTCTCTCCGTCACGATGACACTCGCTTCGGATGGAGCTCCAAAGGCGGGCAAGACGTATCAGCTCGTGGCGAACTATGTCAACGTCGTCGCCGCGTCGACGAACGGGACCACCACGCGCATCGAGCGCGGATACGGGATTTACGAGTACCCGCTCGTCGACTCGGGCACGTTCGGTGACGCCGTCGCGACGGCACAGGCGCAAGGCGTCAATGCTTCCGCGACCATGACCAACGCGTCCGGCTTGGATGCGCTCGCGTTCCGCCTCGCACCAGGTTCGACCGTCAACTCGATCATCACGGTCGGTGAAGGCGCAAGCTCGCAAGTCTTCTTCGGCGGCAACTTGACCTACACCGGCGCCGGTTCCGATTCCGTCTCGAACAACGTACTCGGGTACCAAGCCAAGCAGGCGATTCTGCCTCCGAATGGCGGCCTCAACGGACCAGTCTCGAGCCTCGCCGTCTTGGATGGAGCACTCTTCGCGGCCGGCACGTTCACGGCGACGGCCGACGGTACCGTGAAGGACCTCGCCGGAATCGTCAAGTGGAACTTTTCCTCGAGCGCATCGGCGTGGGAGAGCCTTCCAAACGTGCCGAGCGTGGGCGGCCATGTTAAACAACTCGCGGTGGATGTGTCGCACGCCGACGGTTCGTCCGCTCTGGTCGTGACTGGCGCTGGCGGTTCCGGACTCGCCTACTACGAACCGTCGACTTCCGCTTGGAACGCCACCGCCGCCGGTTTCTTCCTCGGCAACCTGAGCGCCATCAGCACTCCCTCCTCCTCCGAGTCTGCAACCAAGAACGCCACCGCGTACTTTGCCGGCAACGTCCTCGCGGCCGCCCAATACGCGACGCCCGGCGGCGCGATCCTCAGCAGCTCGAAGCAACATCAACCGCAATTGTCGGCGTTCGCGTTCGACTTCAACGCATCCAGCGACGCTCGTACCGGCGCTCCGAACGCCTCCTCCTCGAGCTCGCGGGCAGCCGCGTCTAAGCGAGCGCTCGAGCACCGGTCTTCTGGCGGGCTTGCGCTCGACCGGCGGTCTTTCTCGCGAGTGACACTCGAGCCGCGCGCCCCGGCGCCTTCGCCGGCTGTCAACCTGACGCTCCCTTCGCCGATCCAAGCCGTCGCCTCGACTGGACCCGAAAGCGGCGAGAACCAAGTCCTCGCCGGAGCGTTCTGGAAGAACGGCTCGAACGAACTCATGCTCGTCGGCGGCTCGTTCGTCTCGTCTGGCGGCGTCAACAACATCGGGACTTACGACCCTGACGGCGGAACTTTGACCGCCCTGCCTGGAATCTCGATCAACGGCACCGTCACCGCGCTGAGAACAGTTTCCGACACGCTCTGGATCGGCGGAAACTTTACGGCGTCTGGTGGCCGGGCCGGCTTGACTGCTTACGACCTCGACGGTCAGCAGATCGACGGCAGCGTGCCGTCACTTACAGGTCAGTCGCACAGTGTCGTGAAGACGTCTTCCTCGCTGACCCCTTTTCGGTCCGACAGGCTACGCGGAGACGGTCCCGGCCGTGAGCGTGATCACCCAGCGGCCCGGTTACGATAACGAGGTCCTCGTCGCTGGCGCCTTTGCGTCCGCCGGTCCGCTATACTGCGCGAGTATCTGCCTGTGGGACACGAAGGACCTGCAATGGTCTTCGCTGGGCGCTGGTCTCCCCGGCGCTGTCGGCGCAGTGGATTTCGCAGGTGTATGTCCCGTTTCGCCACCTGTGTTTAAACTACCGCGAGCTGACGCACAGACTCTTCGTACAGTCGAACTCGGCCTACCTCGTCGCCGCTGGTTCCTTCGTCGTCGGCGGAGAAAACCGCTACATCGCGCGGTGGAACTTCCAGAACCAAACGTGGTTGAACATCGGCGCCGCGGATGACCTCCCAGGACCCGCGACGGCCGTCTCGGCGGACGACCACGACGAGAACAAGATCTTTGTCGCCGGAGCGTCGACGTCGGGTGCGCCGTACTTGCTCTACTGGAACGGCACCGAGTGGCAGGACGTCAACAACAGCACGCTCGGGGCGGGATCCGGCGTTCAGCAACTCGTCTTCGTTCCGCTCGCCAAGGACCACGACTCGAACGGCGTGCTCGAGTCGAACCGCATGCTCCTCGTCTCTGGCAAACTCCAGATCAACGAAACCAGCGTCTCGTCCGCCCTCTTCGACGGCGCATCTTGGTACCCCTTCCTTGTCGCGACAGCCGCGTCCGGATCCGCCGGCGCAGTCTCTCAGCTCTTCTACTCGATTACCAACTTTTCGCTCAGTGCAGCGGGACATCTCGCCGCCGGTCTCGTGATCCTCGTCTCGATCGCAATCGGTCTCGGCGTCGTCTTCTTGTTGGTCCTGATCGGACTCCTGGTCGCCCTCGCGCGTCGCAAGGAGGAACAGCAGTATCCACCGCCTGATCCTGCGCATGAGAAGGACGCTGCCGGTCTCGATAGAGCTCAGCGTCCGTCATCGCTCCTGCAGACCGTCGGCGCCGCAACGGCCGTCATGCTCGAGGGCGAGGGCAAAGGCGGTGAGAAATCGTCCCCGCACGATCAACACGACGCCGACAGCAGCTTTGGCGACGACTCGGCCATCGGCTACGGCTCCGAGTTTGGCGAGGAGCGAGAAGCCTCGACGGCGTTGGCGCGCTACTCGTTCCATGCGGAACACCCGGGCGAGCTCAGCATCTCGGCCAACGAACAGCTCTCGATTCTCGAGTCGGGCGATCCAAATTGGTGGATGGTCGCCAACTCGCAAGGACAACGAGGACTCGTGCCGTTGGCCTATCTCGCGTGATCGCCCCTCCTTTCCCGTCCCTCTTTCGAATTTCCTTTCCCTCATTGTTTCCCAACCTCTCTTGCTGCACGGCCGGGCCGTCTTGCTGGCTGGCTGTTTGATACCCCTCCACGTTCCTTCCCATTTTACCCCTCGTGTTCTCCTAGATTCCCTTGACCGTGCATACGCTCATATCCTTAAAACTCTCTACGTTGTTTGATATCGCAATTCGGACACTTTTCTTACAAGCAGACGCTTGATTAGGGCACGCAAGTTTCAAACGCAGCTATATGAGAGAGAAGGGGTATCCGCAAGTTCTACAGGTGGCGACAAGAAGAGAGGGAGACGTGGTTCTTCAGATCAGATCAGGCTGCCCGTTGCGACACCCGAGTACCCCGTCGGTTGCGAAGTGATGCCGGCGCTCAGCGGTGTGTTGAGCGGGGGCAGTTTCGTGCCTCCGAAGGGATTGAACCCGGTTGACTGAGCTTGCAGTGGCGACTGCGCGGGAGGTACCGAGGAGGAAGACAAGCCGGCGAAGGAGGAAGAGGTGTTGCCGTTCACGCTGGTCGAGTTGCCACTAAAGGCGCCCGTCGGCTGCGACGACAAGGGCGTCGACGGAGCTGGGCTCATCTCGGAGGCGAGCTTGCTCCCGAAGGAGGATGTCGGCTGGAATGGCCGGACGTTCGAGCCGGCGAAACCGGTCGACTGCGCAGTCAGGTACGGAGCCGACGAGTTGGTCGTCGTCGTCGTCCCGCCGTTGCTCGAGAAGGAAAGAGAGGAGAAGGGACCCGAGAGCGAAGTGGGCGAGGTCGCTGCGGAGGACGAGGAGAAGGCAGTCGAGGAGGGTGCCGAAAACGCGGTGCTCGAGGTCCCAAACGGCGAAGTGGGAGCGGACGAAGCACTGCCGGTCATGTTGTTGCCGCCGCTCGCCCGTGCAAGATCGGACGCAACGTCGGCGAAAAGGCCGCCCGTCTTCTGAGAGATGAGAGGAGCCGTTCCTCCGTTCGCGGCGGCGGCCTCCTTTTCTCGCTGCTGCGCCACAAACGCCGAGAACGCATCGGGCTTCTTGGACTGCTCCGCTGGCTTGGTCGACCCTTGCGCTTGTGCGTTTCCGCCCGATTGACCGAAAGTCGTCCACTGCGGCTGATTCCCTCCTCCATTACCGGCGGCGGCGGTCCCAGTTTGCTGCTGCGCGAGCCGAGCCGCGAACGAGTTGTGAGCGAGTTCGTTCAGGCTCGGTACGGGCGGCGCGGCCGGTTGCGGTTCGGTTTGCGGGATGAGGGTCCCCGGAGCAGGCGCGAACGGATTCCGCATCCCCGTCTTTTGCTGCGTGAGCGGGGCGGGCATCGTGTTGGATCGCGCCGGACCGGACGTTGATGCACTTCCTCCTCCACCCTGCGACGTCGATGACGTTGCCGGCGCGGCTGACGACGATCCATGCAAACCGCCTGCACCCGTACCTGCGGAACTCGAGCCATTCGCAGACGGCATCATCGACGTCGGGCGAGTTTGGAAAGGGTTCCCGGTCGGTTGCGCCATCATGCTCATGGCTCGCTGCGGACCGAATGGGTTGCCAGTCTGCTGCGGACCGAGATGCGACTGCTGTTGGCCACCGAAAGGTGACGACTGCCCGAACGGACCCGACGCTGCTGCTGCTGCGCCCGTCATGTGCGGCTGGATCTGCGGCACAGGCGGCGGCATCGATGACGAGGACGATGGCGACGTGAATGCCATTCCGGTCGGCTGTTGAGGCATCCCGAACGGATTCGGCGACGCGGGCATCATGCTCTGGCGGAACGGGTTCGGCTGCATGCCCGTCATTTGCGGGTGCTGCTGCTGCTGCATGGTACCTCCAAAAGCGCCCGTCATCTGAGGCTGCTGCTGCATCATGCCGAACCCACCCGTCATCTGCGGTTGCAGGAACGGGTTGCCCGTCATCTGCGGCATCACGAGACCCATTGCGGGCGCGCCGAAAGGCATGCCGATCGGTTGAGCGCCGATGAAGCCACCGCCACCACCAACAGGGGCGAAGGGCGAACCGGGAAACATGCCCGTGTGTTGGGGCGGGGGCGAGTTGAACATGGGCGTCTGCTGCTGCTCGATCGACTCGAAAAAGTCGGTGAACGATTTGGGCGGTGCCGGCGTCGCTGCTGCGGGAGACGGCGACGCGGCCGAGCTTGTCGGCGCGGGTTTCGACGAGGCGGGCTCGCTGGTAGGTGTAGCCTTTGGTGTAGCGGCTATGCGGTCGTCGTCAGCAGAGCGGGGTTAGGTCAGTCTCGAAGAAAAAAGAAAACCCCAAGAGAGGACATCGCCACGCACAGCGTGGCCGGCCGCCGTCGGCGATGCGCTTATTCTCCTTGTACTCTTGCCGGTTCTGCTCAAAGTTGGGGTCGTTGAGGTACTCTTCGAGCGACTTGGCGAGCGAGAGGGGCGCGTGGCGGATGTTGGGGATCGGGATGTTGAGGACGTTGTAGAGGCGCTTGGCGGTGCCGAGGTACGCGACGACTTTTTCCGTGTCGCGGCAGAACGTCTTGTAGATCTTGAGGGCGAGGGTCGCGTCGACGTGCGACATTTCAAAGTAGTGCTCGAGGACGTTGATGACGCCTTCGTTGACGGCCGTGAAGAGGACGAGCAAGTCCTTGACGAGGAGACGGAGCGCCGTCATCGAGACGTCGTCGTCGACGTCCTCGGTATAGAACTGAAGGTCCGTGCTCGAGTCAGTGTGTGTACAGGGAGACTGTCGAGGGGAAGGACCGACCTTGGCTTCGACGAGGGCGGCAATCATACGCTGGATCTCTCTCGTTTCTCGGAGCAACCCTTGCTCGACGGTAAGAGTCTTGAGGCGGTTCGCGGCTCTCCGGTCGCTCTTGTCTCGAACGACGTCTCGCTTCAAGTTGCCGTACGACTTGATGCGGCACGCGAGGTACTGGCCGTACGCGGCGACGTTGGCCGCTTCGGGCGATGAGAGCGAGAGCGAGGTGGACGACGTCGACAGGTACGAGAAGACGGCTTCGAGGTGACCCGAGCGCATGATCGTGTGCAGGACGATCAACGCCTTGAATTCGACCTGTCCGGGCCGCATTCGAAAACTTTGGATCAGCTCTGAGGCAGTGAGGGCGGTGGGGGCGCGTGAACCGCGCACCGTCTGGCTCGGGTCGCGCAGTTTCGCCGACAGGCACTGGACGATTTCGCGTATCTGACCATCTTGCTGGAAGGTGGCCTGCACGATCGGGTCAATGTACTGCGAGGGTGGAACAGCGAGCGGACGAGAGGGGCCGCAGAGAGGGCGAAAGGAAAGCGAGGGGTCAGCGGTGCTTGCCCTCGTCAGGACCCTGTTTCCCGGGGTCGGTGAGGATGATCCGCCTGATTGCTCTGCACTCTGGGTCCCTGTCTCCCTCGCCCGAGAGCGTGACAGCCAGAGTGGGAGTGGAGGGGGCGTCATAGTCGAGTTCGGCCGAGGTCGTGGAGTGAACTGACTTTGGCTTTGGGAGCTGCCCGTTTGGGTTTAGTTGCGCCGTCTACAGCCTTCCTCATCGACATCTCGGGCGCTCAGCAAGCAGCACGAGTCTAGCGTCGGGAGCGGCTGCAGCGTGGTGTTCGGCGAGAGAGACGGAGTGGGGCGCGATGCGACAAGTGGACGGATTGCGGAGCGGATTGGACTGGGCGACTCGGAAACGAGTTTCCGACTCGGCTAGCAGCGTGTCGTTCTGGTCCGAGGTGAGCAGACGCCGAGTGAGAGGCAGCGAGAGTCGAGAGCCGCGCCCTCAGCTGGGGAGAGATCCGCAGCACGTCGCTCACGCCGACACTCGCTCGAGGGAGCGCGATGGACGCAGACCAGCAGGATGTGTCTGGACTGGTGCACGACCAGGCCGACCTGTCTGCGCTCGAGCTGGCGGACGGGCTGCTCGAGAACGTCGTCCAGTGTCCCGACTGCTCCAAGCCACTCCTCCAGAGCGCACTCGAGGACCATGCGCCCACCTGCCAGGCCATACGCGAGGGGAGACCGATTCCTGCCTCCCACCCGCTCAAGCGCAGGCTCTCCGAAGGTCAGCCCGACTCCCTGCTCCCTCCCTACCTCCCTCCACCCTGACTCCCTCCCCGCCTGCAAACCAGTCTCGAATACGTCGTCGAGCCAACCGCCGAAAAAGTCCAAACTCGTCGTCCACTTGAGCGGTGCCGCGCCCGACAAGGCGAAACCGCCCGCCGCGTCACAACCACCCTCGACCGCTCCGTCGGCGACGCCCTCCGAGAAGAAGAACAAGCGTGGCAAGTTCCTCTCCCTCTACGCTAGGAGCTAGATCACGGCAAGACTGACCTCACTCGCTGCAGTCGTCGATGTCGACCGACAATGCGGCGTCATCAACGACAAGGGCTACCCGTGCCCGCGCTCGCTGACCTGCAAAACGCACAACATGTCGGCCAAGCGAGCCGTCCCGCACCGCTCCCACCCGTTCGACATCCTCCTCTTCGAGTGGCAAAAAGCCAGCAAGGCGAACCAGCAACGCGCCGAAGCCGCAAAGCAGATGAACCAGTCCTCCGACAGCGCTCCGACTCCCACTGCGGGCGACGGAAATGCAGCCGGAGCAGCAGCAGCAGCAGCCGGCACGAATTTCGCTGCACCCAGTCTCGCGAGGGACCCGAGTGCCGGGAGCATGGTCGGACTCGATGCGCCTCCAAGACCCAAAAAGCGTAAAAGCGGCATGACCGGCGGCGGCGGCGGCGTCAACAACAGCGAGGGCGGCGCGCTCACTTCGTCAACAACTTTGACCTCCTCGGGATTGTTCCCCAAGACGGCGAGCGAACGGCGAGCCAAAAAGGGCATCGTCTACGTCGGCGAGTGGGAAGAGAGCGACGACGACGCGGCGGACGAGCTCGTCGACTCGGACGACGAGGTCGAGGCGACGTTGCGCGGACTCGCGCGCGTCGAGCGAGGCAGGCCGCTTATCCTCCAGAGAGGCGGCGGCGCCGGGTTCGCCGCGGCAAGTCTCTGGACCGGCAGGAACACCAAACTGAACCGGCTCCGCGACACGCTCCGCGACGTCTTCCGCCCGCGCGGTTGACGCAGCTTGGTCGCGGGCCTCTCTTCTCGCGCCCGAACGCGTGTGTGTACCGATACCTCTTCCGTAAAATGCAGTATCTCGTGTTGTCTGTAGTCGTATGGTCTCTGCTCTTGACAAGCTTTAGCTCCGCGCCGTCGCACATGTGTATGAATGCAATGGCAAGGGCGCATCTCTATGTGCAAGTCGCGCTACGCGGACGGCGCTGGCCAGAACGAGCTCAACGTTGCGAGATCCGCAAACGGGAGCCAGTTCTGCGCGGCGTCTTGACCCGCCCATTCTGACCGCGCCAACATCTCGGCCAAGATCCCCGTATCGAGCTGCATCGACCCGTTCGGGTCTTCTCGCGGCTTGAGCATCTCGATGATCTGCAAACACCGTTGCGCGAGCGGTTCAGTTGACAGGATCGAGAGAGTCGTGCACGTCAGGGCGACGAGGCTGAGCCACGACGATCTCGAAGTCGAGGTCGGATCGGCGTGCAGCGCAATCAGCGGCACAAACGACGCGTGGAAGAGAAAGTGGCTGGCGACAACGAGAGGGGTCATGTGAGCAGGGAGGTGGAGCGAGCGCGAATGGAAAGGGCCAGAAGCTAAACTCACAGTCCGTACCACCACTCTAATCGATTCGGTGCGCCCCGATGGCCGGACAGGAACTGATGGATCGCAGAAATGGTGTCGGCCGCGCTCTGAAGGCACAGAGACGCGCACGTCGCGTCAAGATCAGTCGAAGACGCCGCCTCGTTGTTCGAGCCCGGCAGAGGCGCGAGCGGTGCGCCTTTCAACGCCCGCTCGAGGAACGCTCGTCGGTGCAGGATGATTCGCAGGTTCGAGTACCGCCAGAAGAGTTTGTGCGCCGAGAAGGAGAAGCGAGGGTACGCTTGCGCGGCTTCTGGTGTCGGCTGCATCCAGCTCGGGAGGCCAGCTTTCCAGCGCTGCAGCGACGCGTCCATCGAGAGCAGGTCCTGCGAGGCAGGCGGAGGCGTCGAGACGACCAGGTTGTAGCAGACGTTGCCGAGGCGGTGGAACGAGGCTTGGTGGATCAGGGATGTATACATCGTTGGTTCCGGCGAAGGCGGCGGCACCGAAGTCGCCGAAGGAGGGAAAGCCTGCGCTCTTTGAGCCGTCAGTCGTCTAGCATATTTTGACTCCAGTGCGCGAGCAACTCACGCGGTCCGATACGTTGTGCACCATCTGTACGTCGGCTTCGCCTGCCGGTAAAAGCTGCATGGTTGTAGATTCGGGTCAGTCACCGCGCAGTCCGTGAGTCAAGGACACGTCGCCACTCACGATAGGTCGGCCGAAAGTGATACATGCGCCAGCGTCAAAGCAAAAGACGGTCCACCAGATCCTGCGTCTGCAAGGTAAGAAGAGGCGAGTCAGGTGAGAAGTGCCGGACAGTCTCGACATCAACGTACCGGACTTCGCGCTCATGCGGAGTGATCTGCCATGACGGAAGTTCGCGATGCAGACCAAGACTCGTCGCCATCCGCGTCGCGATACCCAAGTAGATCGAGCCGGCGTTTGGCTTGTTCCTCTTTTGCGTGATGTTGCTCAAGAGCGTAAAGCCCTGGACGAGCGTCAAGCTGCCAACTTCGAGACAATCGACGTTGACCTTGGTCAATGCTCGCTCGAGGAAAAAGTCGACGGCTTCCATCGGCCGGAACGAGACGAACGCGCCGAGGGCGAGGACGACGTTGGTCAACAGGTCCCAACCCGGACCGCTGGGCGGAGGGATCACCTCATTCCACTGAGCGCGAAAGGTCGCTTCGTGGATGAGCGGATATTCGGCATGGTAGTACGTAAAGTAGGCGTCGACGCAGGCCGTCATCTCCGCGTCGGTAGGTTGCCACCCAGCAGAATCGGACGGAGGTCCCGCTGCTGCTGGGACATCGATGTGCGATACGCCGGCGATGATCTGCAGGATCCGGAGTAGCGTTGCGCCGGATGCAAAGCCGAGGTAGCCCTGACCATCGGGCTCGAGCGAGAGGCTCGCGGTCCCGTCTTGACTCGGCTTGGAGCTGTTGGCGCGCTCATTCCATTCGTACCCCGAAGCGTTTCGGGGCTGCTTCTCGAGCGCTTCCGACGACGATGCGAAGCCGACAACTGGAACGAACGCCGGGGGGAGGAAGGTGGCTGGTGCAGGTTCCGGAGCGGCGACGGGTGCGGCCAAGCTCGACGTCATGTTGGGCAAGGACAAGGCGGCATCATAAGTCGTCGCGCTGCTCGTCGAGGCGTAGCTGCCGAGAAATGGCGGTGGTGTACCGGGGAAAGCGAGTCCCTGTGCATGCGGTGAAGCTTGCGAAGGACCGGCGACGGGAGCGTTCTCGTCGTGAAGGAACGACGACCTCCGCTGCGGAGGCGATAGCGGCGATTGTTGTCGCGGTTGCTGTACGAGTCCTGCTTCGAGTTCGCGAATCCTGTCTTCGAGTTGCGCGGTGTACCTGTGCGAGCGGCATCTCTTGGTCAACTCGTTCGCTTGCTCTGGAGGAGGAGGCACCGGAGTTACTCACGTGCGGCGAACTCTCGTTTCCTCGGTCGCCGTGGTATAGCTACACTCTTTGTCGTTCTTGAGACAGTGCTGGCAAGGCAGTTGCAGGTTGCACTGGTGTGCACACCAAGGCGGCTTCAGTTGCGTGCGGTTTGGCCTCACGTGGCGCCCGCACTCACCTTGCGCTTCAATCGCCGGCACTCTATGCACTGTGGGCCCTCGTTCGCTGTCAGCCGTCCGCGGAATGCTATCCTCCCCCGCGGGACTCACGGAGCGTGCTGGCCCGCCTCCTCCTCGTTTCCGTTCCGCTGCGGTCGACGGTCGCTCGTACGGCGTGGCGGAGGCCATCGCAAGCGGATCAGTTTGTTCAAGGCGGAATCGCCCTCTAGCCACGCGTGTCTGCCCTTTGCTCGCTGGGTATACAGAGGTCTCGAGAAGCGGCGGCGCCCACGCTCCGCTCCGCTCTTCTCTCGGCCGAGTGCGCGGAGTCTCGCGCCCCCATTCAATCGAGCACGCCGACGAGCTCCGCTGGACTCCGCTCCGCTCATCTCCCCCGCCACATGCTGGAGTAGGAGCGTCCGCGGGTGCGCTGCCCACACGAACTAGCGGAGTCGGCGTAGCACCACCTCCGCCCTGAAGCAAGCCAATCTCGCAAAGCCGCGTTCGGACAAACCGACCTGGCTCATCCCACTGCTCCCGCCGCCAGCGATGACCTGCGACATCGAGCAACTCGCTCAGCACATCTACCGCCAGTCCAAGCTAGGAGAACCGGGTCGGCGCTTCTTCGTCGGCGTCGCGGGCATTCCCGGCTCGGGCAAGTCGACGCTCGCGTACCCTTTGACCGATGTCATCAACCGACTCGCCGAGGCGGAGGGAAGGACGGGACCGGTGGCTATCTGCATCGGTGGAGACGGGTGGCATCTCAGCCAGGCTCAGCTGCGGAGTATGGAGGTGCGTCCGCGAGAGGAAAGGACGCTGACATGACCGCTTCGCTGACCTCGACTTTAATCAAATGCGCCAGGATCCGGACCACCTCTTCGCTCGACGAGGCGCGCATTTCACTTTTGATGGCAAAGGCTACTCCGAGTTCGTAGCAAGGCTCGACTCGACTCCCGAATGCCCGTTCCCGCTCTTTTCGCACCGCGAGAAGGACCCGGTCAAGGACGGGGGGCTCGTCAAGCCCCACCATCAGATCATGTGCGTTAGGAGTTCTCTGCTGGCTGGCCGAATCGTCTATCGAGACTGACTCGCTCCGTCGCTTGTGCAGCATTCTCGAGGGTCTCTATGTCTTCTTAGGAGAGGAGCCATGGCGCTCGGCCGCGCTTCGACTCGACGAGCGGATTTGGGTCGAAACATCCAAGTAAGGCAACCCCTTTCTCGTGTTCACGCCCCCGGAGACTGACCATGTATACATCTTCAGATCTGAAGCGCGCGAACGGCTCGTCAGCCGGCATCTGAGCGAGGGAGTGGAGAGTACTCGAGCGGGAGCAATCCGGCGAGGTGAGCTCCTGATTGCTTCGGTGTCGGGAAGAAGCCGCGCCGACTCAGGAGATGTGCTGACTTGGTGACTGCGCCTCTACAGCGAACGATTCCGACATGTGCGTGCCGAAAGAGCTCCCGAACATGATCCTGTTTGTTAAGTCTGACTACTTTCATTGACGCAGGCTCAACGGGGACTTTGTCGTGGAACATTCTCTACAGCCGACATATACCTTCACGGGCGCTTCAATCCATACTCCGAGCACCCCCTCGCTGCTCGACGTGGGCACCGAGACAACACAGCAACTCCCCGAGTCCTGGCAGTCAAGACGCCCGCCGACTCTCATAACGGCTTGAGTGTACCTATTTTCTGATCCTGCACATATAGACATGGAATGCTGTGCTTGCATCCTAGGCGTGCGATATGGAGAGTGCCCGTCTCTGTCAGGAACGACGCAGACGGAAGGCGTGCAAGATGATTTGCTGCTTTCGACAGCCCGATCGTGCATGGCGGGGAAATCTCTATGCATTGCGAGAGGGGTCTATGACTGCAGGAGTGAGTATTTAGCTCCGCCGAATTTCGGAGGGACCAAGCTGACAAGGTCGCATGCACCTTCACAGCATCCCAAGCCAACTTTCCTCTGACTCTGAATCCGAAGCATTCCCCGTCTTTCCTCTCCTACCACTTTGTACAACTTCTGAATTTCCAGACCAGTAGTGCGCGGCTGCCACTCTCGCCGCAACATCGGCCGCGTACGTTGCCTCGATGTCGTCTCGGCAGGCCTCGCGCTTGCAATCGACGTCGTCCTGTGTTGATCGAGTGCAATGATGAGTGGCTCGGGTGGGACTCGCATTGGCCTCTCGAAGACTTCACCTTGGAAGAATTGAGTCTGAAGATCAGGCGGAGGCGCTTCCTGAAGGTCTTGAAGATCATATCGCGCCGATACTGATGGCAACGCCAGCACTCTGCAAACGCGAGCGGACGAGGGGGTCTCTCGATGGTGTACAAGGCAACACCGACTTAGAATCTAATGAGCCAGAACGGAAGACATGACAGGGAGGAAGAATCGTAGGCGAACGCGACAGTAAATGAACGCTCCGCGGACATCCCGTACTCAGCACCCCAGCGTACCGGCCTTGACCTTATCTCTCAGTCAATATTATCCCGTCTGTAGCAGCTGAAGACAAGCTGCGGATACCTGAAGATGACACACGCGTCCACGTGTCCCTTGCGCCACAGAAACGCACAAGCTTACGAAAGTGCCGGTACGAGCTCAACATTGGAAGGAGCATCTGGTTCTTACGGCCGGACTTTCAATCGTCTTCCACCCCTGGGGTGTGCGAGAGGATGATGCTTAGATAGTCTATCTTAGATTTCGCGCTCGTGCGTGGTCAACTCCTGTGTTTCGTGTGTGCCACGCCAAAGACCCGTAGCAAGTTTCCGTCCTCTTCACGGATACACAGGTGCCTTGGACCAAGAAGTCCGAGTCCACGACGACGACGATCATTCTCGCGTTGTCGCGACACCGAGACAGAACTCTGCTGCGGGTCGCCTCTCTCTCTTTCTCTTTTCCCTCCACGTTGCCTGCCCTTTCATTCTCTACAACCCTCTCAACCCTCTCAGCAAGTTTAAAAGTCAAATCAGCTTGTCTGCGCTTTGTGTGAATCCAACCACCTCGCAGGGCTTGCGGCGAGTCTACGGACCAGGGCCCCTTACCACCGACTACTTGTCGGTCACTTGGGTAAGTTTGCGCATCCGGCGCCACCTTGCGGCTCTACCAATGTGCGTCTATTTCACAGTTAAGATGTCGCGCACCCGTTCAGCTGTGGCAGAGAAAGCTGCAGAGCTGGATATCTTGTAACTCAAAGGTGAGCCACCAATCCGTTGTTTGTTCAAGTACTCGCCTCGGCTGACCAGCACAACAACTCAGACCCGTGGCAACAAACTCGGACAATAACAAAAAGGTAAAGATTGTTTCTAGGCCAGAAGGACCCGCTGAAACAAGTCCTGTAGCAGGTACGCAAACAAGGGTCCCTTGTCCGAGAGCCTGGTGCAGCAGTGACATTGGACAAGGAACATACTCACCAACAAAGCATGTCTGACCTGTACAGGTACCTCTGCCGGACCGGGGACGGCCTCCTACGCTGCCTCCGCTCCTCTCACGGGAACGCGAACGCAAAGTGAGCCGGCTGTCTGATCACCATTTCCGGTGCTCGTTTGCTCTATTCCCCGCGCCACAATTTGGACGCGTATCGTCATCCGCAGGCTCACTCTCATGGTTACCAAGCATGGACCAACTCAGTCTCTGCTTGGTCCGAGGGTGCACACCTTGCCCACCAGCACATCTCCCTCTTTCTGCGAGTCGCATGCTGACATCTTTGTCTTCCCCGTTTGGACAGCTCCCGCCGGTCCCTCTCACCGTGAGTACTCTTTCTTGAAGGCAAAGGCACCCAGTACTATCAATCCAATCTTTGCCTTGCACGCTCGAGGTGTGCGGGCAGCTTGTTGACCTTCCTACCGCGGGTATGTTCTCAGAATCGACTGCCGGCGGCACCACGTCTTCCACCTCGACCACTCGTAAGTGGAGTCAAAATCCACACCCCACTATATGACTTCAAGCTGCTGATCGCCTCCTGCTCACCTGCAGCATTTGTTTTCAACGAAAAGGACGCGGGTCGGTCTTGTCCTCTTTCCGGCAGAGCGCTTCCTTTTACCGGCGCTGACATGATCACTCGCTGCTGTTTACACTCAGCTGTCATTCGTGTCATAGAGTTGTACGCCATGCAGTACGTGTCATTTCTTGTTGTGTGAGCGCATCGGTGTGCACTCTCCTGACCATCACCGGTCTCCGCCCTCACTTGCAGGAAGCACTGCAAGAGTGTCGGCTACGTCGTTGATTGGTACGAGTGGCAAGGCTACGAGGGATCGTACTGTGGCAAATCGGCAAAAGATCACGTGAGTCTTTGGTCTCTCGCACCTCCAACACTTTCCGAGCTGATCATCTGTTCCGTCCCTTCCTTTAGCTGCCGGAATTTGCCAATTTCCTCAGACAGGTCTTCAAGATCCACTGTTACCTCGGCATGATTCAGGACTACGGACCGGTCGTCCCGCTCACCGAGCTTTTCCTCGCGTCCAACATCAAGTCGCGGATCCGTCTTTCGGGATCGCAGTTGTCTAGCTGGGATGCCTTCTCATGCCTCGTATACGGAGACTCGCACAAATTCCCAAACACCATCAGCGAGTACCTTGCCTTGATGCCCAATCTCACAGAGGAGCGCTTCAATCTGAAGGGGTTTTCAAAGAAAGCGGTTGAGACCGCTTACGGGTGCGGTCCTTTTTTCTCTACTCCACCCTTTTGCAGCTGAACTTGATTCTTTACTGTTTTGTATGACAGGAGCTGGGTCAAGTCAACTCCAAAGCGTGAAGCCGAACTCAAGTCGCTTTTCCGAGGCGTGGTCGGCTCGTCGGCGTCGTCGTTGATCAAGGTCGGAGACCGTGAGCTGGTCCGGTCTGAGCTGGTCCGGTCCGGCACGTCCAGCGAGCATGCCTTGAGGATCAAGAATCCGAGCGGGTCGTACGCCTACAACGAAGCCGAGGAGCAGTTCATGCGCGATCTGGTCACCCGCGTCGGTGCAATGGTGAGTCCGAGATGCCTGCCATCCCTGCCCTATGTTGCCTGACAAAGCTGCCTTCCCATAGCTGCGCCGCAACATCATGAAAGACATGCGTGAGGTGGTCTGTCACGCCGACGAAACCTGTGCGGGCAACATTGTCCTCGTGTTCTTTGCCTGCCTGACCCGTGAGTCTGCCAGCGTCCGCAAGCGCGTCAACCGACGCCGCGAGCTGACAACTTGGACTTCAGTCTACCAAGTTCTGCCAGGTTATCGCGTGCCCAAACATCGAGGACTTCTCCTCGAAAGTCTTGAAGGGCAAGCAAGCCGGAGCCTCGGGTTTTCTCCCGATGATCGATGAGGTCGTCAAAATTGCTGTTCCAGCGATTCAGGTGTGTACATAGCTTTCTCGCCTTTGACTCTTTGGCGGCTCACCTTCGTTACCCTGGTGGGATTTGGTGGGATCAGAATGGCATGTCGCTTGACGAGAAAGAGGCCAAAGAGCTCTGGAGCAGTGGCATGGCCACTGATTCCAATGAGTGGGAGCCGATGGTGCTGGCATGTACGTACCCTGTCATTTGCATCCCTTCTGTGAAACAGTATTGACAGTGACTGCTGCGTGGGCAGACGAGGTGTTGAAGGCGGCGGGCAAGTACCAAGGCTACGGTATCGTCCGCATGGTCAATGACTATGACCGCCTCTTTGCCATTGACAAGAATGCCGAGGCCACCGGTCAGCGGACGAAAGGGTCGAACTGGAGTACCGCCCGGCGCCGAGGTCAAGGACATTTTCCGGTAAGCTTTGATTGCTTTGCCGCTCGCACAACTCACACCTCACTAAACCCCTCCCGTCCCTCAGAATCATCCAGAAGATCCAGCAGAACCGTGTTGATGACCTCAAGAAGCGCGCCGCTGCCGGTGACATCGCGGTCCGCCTGTCCGACGAGGCACTCGAAGCGCGCGCGAAGGCTCCCGTCTCGTCTCGCAGCTCTCGCCAAATCTGCGCATACCGCTTGCAAGAGATCAAGGACGCCGAGACGCATGCGTCAGAGACCGGCAAGCCGGTGCCCGCCAAGCTCCCCTACCGACCCCCGCTTCCCTCCAGGGACAGAAAATGCTTACGACTTGGCGCTTGGCCAAAGCCCTGCAGACCTTGAGTCAAATCCCCTCTCTCTCTCACTTCTCATGCATCATGCATTTGTGCATTGGGTCTAAACTCTCCCCTACAGTATCCGGAGAAGGTCCGCGCAAGCTTGATTTCGTCCTTCTTTGTTTCGCCACTGTCCAAGCGTGTCAAGCGCCTCCTCGCGGACAAGTCCCTCGAGGTGAGCCTCTCTGCGTGGATCCAGTACCAGTTGAATGATTCGCTGACTTTCAGTCACATGCAGCGCAAGATCTACGACAAGGATAGGGATGTCGAAGTCATCAACGGCGCACTTAACGGTAACGGGGCCGGTACCGGGCCGTTAATTTTTCATAACCGGGCCGTTGAATTTTCATAACGGCTCCCGGCCGTTACCGTCAGGTGATCGCCAAAATTTTGATCGAAAAAACGGCAGTACAGCGCGTTACCTCATATCTCAGGAACCCCTCTGTGGCGTGAGCCATAGGCCCGTTTTTCCTGGGATATAGACCATTAGATTCGTCTCGTCAAGAGCAGTCGAATGAGCCACTTTGTGACTATAGTGACTTATAATCAAGCTTTATTACAAATACATTACAAATACCTCACATTTTTCCTGATGCGCAAAAATCGAGGGGTCAGAAATCCAAAATGGAAATCTGAATTTGGCCCAGCTGAGTAGTCTGGAGTAGCGTGACCAGTTGGAGAGTCTAGCAGCAGTATACAGCCTCCCCTTGGGGTGTTTACACTCAATCTTCCCGAGGACCAAGCGAGAAGAAGTTCAGCAAGTTCATTACCGTCTCAATAGGGCAAAATGTGATAAGGAATCCAGAACTTGAAACCGCTCTCTCTCGCGCACTACACAATGTTTTCTTACTCAAAATCCAGCCAGCACCTCATATAAGGCCAACGTACATTATGGGGTAATCAGCTCTATAGCCAAATTAATTGTCATTACAAATAGTATTACAAAAAGTCACAACGCGCAAAATTTGGGCCCTTTTTCAAAAAACCAAATTCTAAAAGTGTAGCTATAGACGTGAAAAGCAGTGGGCCATGAGCTCTGGTGCTGTAGAGCACAAATACAGGGTCAGAAAGAGTTAAGTGACGCTTGCTCTAAACTGATGAGGCGGAGAAGTTCTGCCCATTTTCAGGCGGAAAGCGTTCCCGAGAAATGAGGTAACGCGCTGTAACTGCAGTAACGGCGAGTTGAGAAGGTGATCAGTTTGCTTGATTAGCTGGAAATAGCTTTAATTGTATTGTGAATACAATCTAGAATAGGGACCCCATACACCAGTTAACGGCAAAAAACGGCAAAAACTGTATCTCCCGTAATCGTTAAGCCAAAACTACTGGTTTTCCCGGTAAAATTGCAGATAACGGGAGTGCCGTTGATGACTCCGACATCCCTAGACAAGGATGAGGACGAGAAGGCGTGGGAGACTCGCTACACGGCGATCCAGAAGGAGGACGAGGACAAGGCTGCACAAGTCAAGGCCACCAAGGATGCGAAGAAGGCAGCCAAGAAGATCGCCGGCCCCCGGGTAAAGGCAGATGAGCATGATGTTGGGGTGGAGAATGGACGAGGGGGAGGGGGATGAGAACGACGAGAAGCTTGTGATGTGCAGCGAACAACGCTTGAATTTCGCTTTTGACTCAGCCTGTTATGTGGAAGATCTTGCTATCCGCAGAGGGCCACTAGAAGTGCCAAGGGCGCAACGGACCAAGTCAAAAGGGAGAAGACGATAAGGCCGTTCACGCAGTCGTATAGGCCGTTGATTCTCCGGTGCAGAGTAGATGAAGATTGTAGCTTGTTCTCCTGTTTGTGCAGTACTCGCAGGAGGTATCTTCAAGGCGCACTTGTAATGAACATGAAGCCAAAGACCTCAGCCTCGCAACGAAGGCCGACTTCAGCTTGTTAAAAGGCTCCTACCGTGCTCCCACAGCTCTCTATGCGGCAGTCTGCAACACCAAATTGATTTGCACAGCTCTGCAAAGGGGTTCAATCTGCGATCAAGCTTTCTTACACTTCACCTCTTTTGTTCGTCGTCGCGCCACCCCCAACCGCCTCATCGTCAGATCGCTTTGCCTTCGCCATACCCGTGGTCAACCTCCATCTCCACCGTGTTGTCTACCGCATCCTTTACGAGCTCTTGACTGTACCACATGGGAATTGGACGGCTGGAAATGGGTTCAGGCGAGGCAACTCGAGTGAACGGGCATTTGTCGGCGGTCAGGGCTGTTTGCGGAAGTGGACAATTCAGCAGGCAGCGCAGCTGTGACATGAAAGAACAGAGGACGCACAATCTTGTTCCATCTTGTTGACCTGTTTGCTCTAAGTCCAAGTGGAAGACTGCTAGCTCACGGCTTTGCGCGCCGTCTAGCGGCTGCGCCCCGTCCGGCAGGAACGCTCCTTTGTTTGCCGTGGCGAGGAACGCAGTCAGGCAATCGATCCAGGCCAGCTCAAGACTGAGGCGCTTGACGTTCATGCGTGCAGACTTGGCCGCGGTGGCTCAAGGGTCCTGGAGGAGGACCGCCTGACGCGTCGATTTGGGGCGGAGGCGTGAGCGCAGCTTGACCTCGAAGGCAGCGAAGCCGGTCGAAGCGTGATGTTGGTGTTCAAAGGAGCGTTTCATTGTCTTGGTCCAGCCAGAGCGTAGTTTGTACAGAGCGAAGGAGGGAAAGCGTGGTGAGCGAAGAGTTCTCATCGCCGCACGTCGAGTTTCTGCTCGACAACGCTCCCTCGGACCACGCACCGCTGCTCTAGACTGTGCACGCAGTACGCTCAAGAGACCTCTGACGCCAGGTGACTCGCGCTTGCTGCTCGCGCAGCCCTTTCATTCGACAATCACCCACTTACTCTCCCCATTTGTCTCTCTGCAGTCCCTCAGCCCTTCCACACGCGCCCTGCACGGCCGGAACAACAGAGTCTACGAATCCAACTTCTCTCCTTTTCAAGGTGTGTCTTGCTCCGGTACAGGATCATGGAATAACTGCGCTGACTGCTGATGACGCCTCCAACAGAAATCGCGACTAATGCCTCCTGCACGCGAGATCCTCTACATCGAGGGTATGTGCTTCTATTCTCCCAGGCTTCTACTTCTTGCCAGTCCTATATGCAAGGAGTGTTTTTCGGCTTGCACCCTCGCCTTGCTGGGTTCCCACAACGCAATCACATGTTCAGCTTTTCGGGCCGTCCCGCGAGCTGACGCCATGGCTTACGACTTTGCCAAGCAGATTCTGACTCTGACCAAGAAACTAGACAAGAAGCGTATCCGTCCCACCGCGGGGATCGCCAGCGTGAGCTTAGGTGTCCTCCTTTGGCTGGGTGGTGTCGTTTCACGAGTTGACCTTCCCATCTCTCCCAACCCCGCAGCAGTCCAGAATTGGGCAGACTCAAAGGAGCATAGCACCAGAGTCAAGAATGGTGCGCTTATTCATTCTGTCCTACCTTTGCAAATGATGCACTAACTTAAACAGGTTCTCCGCTCGCTCTTGCAAAGCAGCCACCTCCTCCTCCCCCGAAGATCCGGAATCCGAAGTGTCGGACCGGGACGACAAGGATGCCACCTTCGAACTTGTCGAAGATGAGGACAAGCCCGAGAGCAAGAATGCCAAGCGACTGACCGGCGACTCGATTGTCGCCGGTCCGTCCACCGCCCGAGCAAGCTCGCCGCCGGGTGACGGCTTGCGCGTTGACGACGCAGATGTCGACACCGTCGCGATCCAGCCGAGAGACTTGGAGAAAGAGCGCGCTCGCCTGCTGGCAAGCTTCAAGAAGCTCTGCGAACGGCTCAAGCGCGGCGAGATCGTAAGTTTCTCGAGATGTCACACTTTGGCGCGAGGTTTGGCACGGGATTAAGTGCTTAGCTTCTTGAATCCTGTCACAGGAGCGTCGTCTGAAGATCATCAAGTCGTGGAAGCGGTGGTTTGTGAAGAAGTCCCGCAGAACGTACATGTGAGTCGCGACAAAATCTTGAGTCTGGGAATCTCGCTTGTGCGCATCTCCTGACCCGTCAAGTCTGGGCCGACAGCCTCCGCAACGAGGTCTTCTACAAGGCGTTGAAATGGTCCTCAAGGTCCTTCGTGACCGACTATACTCAAGCAGTCGTACCGGAGCAGGTCTTTGAACTGTTCCCTCCCGACCTTCGGAGGTTCACCTTCCTCGACCTCGCGATCTTTGAGATGCTGTCACGCGATGTAGAGCACCTTCACCAATGGCAGCGGTGAGTGGATGCTGGGTCTCTTGACCTTGATCACTAGCTAATTCAGATGATTCCGTGATCCGCAGATTCATCTGATCCGCAGATTCATCGAGGAGCCGTTGGACCAGATCATCCACCTCGACCCTTGGATCCTCAAGAATCGCTCTAGCATGCTCAACTACAAGGGTCCAGGTCTGTACGCGTTCGCCATTGGCAAGGGCACAGAAAAGGTACGCCCCTGTCTACTCTTCTCTTCACTGCCACAGTTTGCAGGCTCACCCCTTTCCCCTCAACAATCTGCAGAAGAAGACCCACATTGGATCCGGAGACGTGATCTGCAAGAGAGGCAAAAAACACTCAAGCGCTTCCGAGGAGGAGCGCGACGGCGGTCCGGTACAGCGAGGAAAGTCAGTCTCCATGCTCGTGAGACTTTCGTTCCTGGAAGCCGGTGAGTTCCTCTTTCCTGCTTTGCTCCATGGTGATCTCAAGCTGAATTGTAGGGTGCAGAAACCTGCATCGCAGAAGAGCTTGAATGTGTTATCTACCAGGCCCCGAAAAAGATGGAGAGGACGCATCTCTTCACTCTCGAGTCGGTCAGGCTGCCCACCTACGGCGCCCTCCAGGAGATGGGCGGGATGAACACAAATCTGCTGGACGGCTGCGGTCATGCAAGGCACATCTCCGTTGCCCACCTCCACCAGGGCCTTACCCGCCTCTTCGACCACCTCGCACCAAAAAACGGCAACTTCCGTCGGGTGAGTGAAAAAGGGTGTAAAAGTATACATTGCCATCTGCTGACCTTTTTTTTCCGTTTTTCGCAGGCCCGCTCGTCGCTGCCGGCATTTGCGCTGCACAAGAACGACATCGACCTCCTCGGTTCATGGGCAGCCCTTAACGCGGAGGCAGGCTGGCAGTTGTCGCCAAGGACACTCATGTTCATCCTGTACGGGCAGTGCCATGTCGACACGGTTGCAGCCATCAATCGCCGTGGAGGACGTCCCTCCCGAGATTTGGCAAACCGGCGCGTTCCTGCCAAAACTGGCAGCAGCCCTCCGCCACGCCAAACCCGCCGTTGCCACCGTGGCCGATGCCAACGACGCCAGCTGTTGGGAAGTACGGAGAGTGGTGGTCGGGAGGATTTTCGGAGGAAGTTTTGTTCCGGCGAGTCCGGAGGTCCGAGGGCCATGTTCAGTTTCATCATGTTTCCCTCTTTCTTTCTTTCTCCTCACCGACGTTTACACTTCTCTCTAGGTAGATATGATCTCGCTTGTCCTTGCATAGCACTGACATTTACACTTCTCTCTAGCCGCGGCGGGAACCCTACAGGCTTCAGCACTTGCGCCAACACCGGCGACGACGTCGATGCCGACTCCGACGACGACACGAGATTTGGGCCAGATGGCAGCGCCCCGTCTGCTGCCACCCGTCTCGAGCACGCAAAGGCCAGCTACAAGAAGCGGAAGGAGGAGCAAGCGCCGGCGGCATTTCGTCTTGCCCCGCATTGCGACCCTTTGCAGCCCCGCCAGACCGGTCAACTCTCTCGATCAGGATTACGGAGGGAGCGAAGCCTCGGGGCCGTCCCACGCCGGATCCTCTTCGTTGGCGGGGAACGTCCTGAGCGGGTCGGTCACGGTCCCTCGGGTTCAGCAGGCGCCGACGGTCCACGACCCTACTTTCTACAGGGCTCAGACAAAGAAAGTGTGGAAGAGGAAGGGCCGTGATCCGTCGGAGGGCTTCCGAGTAGATGCACAAATCAACCTTTTGTGCGCAACCGCTTTTCTCTCATGCGCTGAGCGTGGTTGAGAACCTAAAGTTCCTCTGAGTGAAGATAAAGGTTACTCAGCTACATAGTGATCTTTTAGAAGAGCGTTGCAATGCGCGTGGGTCACCCGAAGGAGGCGTAGGCGGTCCTGGGTCAAAAGGAGGCAATTCCGAGTCCGAATCCTCATCCTCCTCGCTGCTGGTCCTTTCGTCCACCCGCCGCGCGTTGCCCTCTTCTTCACTGCTGTCTGTGTCTCTAGAGCGCCTGGGCTTCCTTGCACGCGCAGACATGTCCGGTGACCGGTCGCGCTCGTCGCATCAGGGCCAAGGAAAAGACTGGCACCTGCCTGTCAAAGTGGTCCCTCCAGGTCGTAACAACTGCGCGCAGGCCTCTTGTTGTTCTTGTTTGCTGACTGTATGGTGCAGTCAAGGCAGAGGTGGACACAAATCCGAATCTGTACAGTTGAATCGGGTCAATTGCCAGCAGAGGAAGAGCGGCATAGACGGCGGCCGGGAGAGGCTCTTTGTTGTTCAAGAACACGGTGATGGAGATAATCTTGTTGGTAAGATCATTGAGGATCAGCAGGTTGGCACGTGCGAGGAACTGGCGGGAGACGGCAAGGAGGGGTAACCACGCTTCAAGCAGCGGAAGGATTTCGTTGGCGATAGACCGGACAAGAGCTTTGGTGCTGGCTCGGACGAGACAACCGGCACGCTGCACACAAATACATATCAGTTCAAGCGGCGGCTTAAGAGGCAAATTGAGACGAGGCGTACCGCGTTCGCCTTTGCTGCTCGCGCGATCTCGTCATCCTCTTTGCCATCCTCCTCCTCCTTGGGTCCATTGTGGTGCTCAGCGCCTGGAGAGTTGTCCCCGACATTTTCACCGCCATCATCGTCCTCAGCCTGCACAGCTTCTACGAGGAGATTGAGCGTTGTTCTCTGGTTCTCCGTCTGCCCCCGTTCCCCCCCGCATTGCCTGCGCTAGCGCCATCCCTACGACTGCCTGTTGTTGTAAGATTGGGGGCATGACCAACAGTCGATGGATTTACGTGCATGTTCGCGAGTTCGGGGGTCGCCTCGGCAGATGCTGGAGCAAGAATGGTGGCGTCGGCAGAGGCGATACCGGTGGCTCCAGCGGCAAGAGCGGCCGTGCCACTTGCGTTGGCACGGCTTTGCAGGAGAGGGGGCGGGTTGCGGAACGGTTGGAAGCTGTCAGGGTTGGTAGAGGGCTCCTGAGAATCGGTCGCAACTGGCAAAAGAGTGTGTAGCAAGGCGAGGCTGGACGGAGAAGACCAGAATGCAAGCTCCGGGCTAGAGCCCCTGTTGGAGAGTAGTATCGGACGGGAGCGAGGTGACGCCAGCAAGATGGATTGATTACGGAGATGATTAGTTGAGGAGGCAAACTTATTTGTTGTATTGCCTGCTTGAGCGCAGATCGTGTTTGACCTCCAGTCACTCACACTCGCTACAAGCAGGTACGTAGATTTGTATATGCAGCCTATGTACTGCAAGGAGTCACTCACACTCACTACGAGCAGACTCCCTCACATCTGCACAGGCCCCAAGCAAGTCATCATACCTGACCAAATTGCCGACGCGCTTGAGGGATAGAGGAGGGAGTTGCGACAAGCTTGCCGCGTGAACGAGAGCATTGTAGATGGACCGACGGGTAGCGAAGTCTGCGTCAGCCAAAGGCTTGCTTACGACACCGAGAAGCAAAACATGTACCTCAAACGCTTCTGCATCGGCAGCAGACTCAGACCATGGCACAGAGAGCCGTCGTCAACAGAAAACGGGTGAACAGACCGGCGGCTCGCTGCGGGCACTTAATTGCCAGGAGATGGCAATACAGGGTCATCGTTTTTGCAGCACTCTCGAGAAGCTCCTCGGGCAGGAGCACCTCTAGCACGGAGACCAACTGCTGATGCAGAAACAGCATCAGCTTCGAGATCGGGCGCGAGTGAATGCTGCACGTACCGGCACCCAGATACGTCAAGCAGAGGCTGTAGCTCTGTACCGACGGGGGACGCAGTCACGTCATGGAGGGAGTCAAGCAAGTCCAGCTGCTTCAGAGAAGAACCAGCGGTGAAGGATGAGGCACGATCATAATCTCATGCATACGCGCGTCGGGCAAAACTCGCTCTTCGATTGGAAGTGAGCAGAGAACACCGTCCCTCTCTATCATCGAGGAGATCACGTTTGCAATCCAGCTCATTGATGTCGAACTGAGTGATGCGCCAGCACGGAAAAGCCACTGACGTCAAGCGAGGTGCAGATTCGGATTTGGAGCAATGCTTTTCGGAGCTCCGAACGTATCTGGACTCTGGAAAAGTTTGACGGCATGTAGACAGCGTGGTGGAAGACCGCTCGTGAGTGTCTCGGCAACCACCTTTGTCAACATCTCGGCGCTGGCAAAGTCGAGAGGGCCGACGGTGGCTAGTCGGTGGCTGAGATGCACAACGGCCTCCATCAGTGGAGGAACAAACAAAGTTGCTCAAGTACAATGGCAATGGACCAGATGAGGATGAGGAGCAACTGGCAATCAAGACCCTCATCAGCCTGCGAGACATCATTCTGGGACTGCCTAACCCTGACCTAAGGCGCGCAAGATGATTTACTGCTTTCGACAGCCCGATCGTGCATGGCGGGAAGGTCTCCATGCATTGCACGAGGGGTCTATGACTGCAGGCTGGGGTATGTAGCTCCGCCAACTCTTGAACGGACCAAGCTGACAAGGTTGCATGCACCTTCACAACATCCCCAGCCAACTTTCCCCAGACTCTGAATCCGACACACTCCCCGTCTTTCCTCTCCTGCCGCTTCTTACAACTTCTGATTCTCCAGACCAGTAGTGTGTAGCTGCCACTCTTGCGGCAGTGGCGGCCGCGTTCGTTGCCTCGATGTCTTTTCGGCGAGCCTCGCGCTTGCAATCAGCGTCATCCTGCGTCTCGATTCACAGGCAGAAGTGGCCCTATTGGGACTCGCAGCGTCCGCAGAAACTCTTGAAGACTCCACTTGGAGGAATTGAGTCTGAATATTCGGCGGAGGCGCTTCCTCAAGAATGTCATGTCCGGTACTCAGCACCCAGCGTACCCGCCTTGGCCTTATCTGTTAATCAAATTTAGCCCGTCTGTAGCCGCTGAAGACAAGCTGCGGATGCCTGAAGATGTCACACGCGCCCATGTCCACGTGTCCCTTGCGCCACAGAAACGCACAAGCTTAGGAAAGTGCCGGTACGAGCTCAACATTGGAAGGAGCATCTGGTTCTTACGGCCGGACTTTCAATCGTCTTCCACCCCTGGGGTGTGCGAGAGGATGATGCTTAGATAGTCTATCTTACACAGTATGATCTACACTCCGAAGCAAGTCCTGGATGAAAAACAGTTGACAGCGGGAAACAACGAAACCAGAAACTTGGACTAGACCGCCTTCTCCGCCTCGACAGAGTGCGACCGCTCGAGGCCCAACTCTTGACGCACAGCTGACGTGATTTCGCGCTCGTGCGTGGTCGACTTGGCGTTGAAGAGCTCGTCCATCTCTTCGAGAGTCTTGAGGCGAGTTTCGGGCAGGAAGAAGTACGTCGAGATGAAGGCGAGGACGGCAAATCCGGCAAAGAAGAAGTAGGTGCCGCCGTGCGCCAAGTTCTCCAGCATCATCGGAGAGACAAGGCCAATGATGCTGCGGGGATCAAGAGGAGAAAAGACGGTCAGATTGCGTTCGTCACTTCGGGCACGAACGCGCGAGAGCATGCACGCACAAGTTGGCCATCCAAGTCGTCGACGTCGTGATCGAGACTGCAGTGGAACGAGTGGCGAGGTTGAAAATCTCTGAAGGGAGGACCCTGTGTGAGAGCAAGAGAGCAATGAGTTCCAGTCCTCGTCTAATGCTCCGAAGAGATCGAAAGGACGCACCATCCGATTGGCGCCCACGAGTAGGAGAAGTTGACATCGTAAATGTACACGAATGCGATGGCGACGCGTCCGGCGACGGCATGCGCAGGCCAATCATGCGAGTAAGCGGCGACGAGGGAACCGACGACGATGAGCGAGAAGCCGCAGCCGACAGCACCGGCGAGGAGAAGCATACGGCGTCCAACACGGTCGAGGAAGAAGACAGCCGGAAGAGTGAAGACCTGAAGGGATTGCCGAGTAAGGGGTCAGTGCCGTCCACTGGAAGTAAGTCCCGGCCACTGGGGGTGAGCCCGGAAACCGACGGTTCCCGGGCTTCTTTGCTGCCCTTCCATACGCAGTACGCAGTGAGATGCTCAGAGGGCTCACGCTGTTGGTGATGCCGTAGACGCCGGTAGCGAGGAGGGAAGTCGTGTTCGGGTCGAGACCTGTTTCCACGAATTCCGGACTTGGTCAGCACCGTCCGGAGAGGTTTGAGAAGCGTCTACGCACCTAGTTGAGCGAATATAGTAGGTGCGTAATAGATTATGGCCTGAGCAGCATCATCTGAATGTCAGTGAGAGAAACAACAAAACGTCGGAGCTCGGAGTGGCAAGTTGCGCGCAACCCCGGACTTGGCTCGGTCGAGTGCGAGAAGGACTCACGTTGCATCCGATGAACTGTTGGAAGAACATGGTTGTGCACCCGATGTAGAGACGGTGGAAGTTGCTCCAGGACGAGAACAAGTCGAGGTACGGCTGGATCGCCGCTCGGAGTCCGCCTTTGCCGGCGGTCGAGATGGCCTTGAGCTCGCGCTGGATCATAACCTCGGCCTTGATCTCGAGGTACTCAGTGACGACTTCGGGAGTCTCGGCGGGCGAGCTGCGGAGGTACGAAAGAGTCGACTTGGCTTCGTCGTCGCGACCCTGCTCGACGAGCCATCGAGGCGAGTACGGCATCCAGAAGAGCGCGATGCCGAGCACAATAGCCGGGAAGATCTGGATCCCGATCGGTACGCGCCAAGCAGCCGGAGTCTGGCCCGTGCAGCCGCCCGCGGGTACGTCGTTGTAGGCGTCGAAAGTCGCGCGGCCGTTCGAGATCGGACCGGTGTACGGGATGTTCGGAGCGCAGCGAGTCCCGCCGATGTGAGAAGTGCCGTAAGCGATCCAGTAGGAGAAGAGGATGCCGAGCGTGATCGAGAGCTGCTGGATCGCGACGAGAGAGCCGCGAAGGTGTGCGGGCGCGAGCTGTGAGAAAAGGGGTTGGAGTCAGTCAAAGTCGCGAGTGCGGCCTTAGAAAAGCTCTCGTTACGAGAAGCTAGATGTACCTCGGCGATGTACATGGGTCCAGTGTGAGTCAAAGCGCCGACCGAGAAACCGGCGACAGCGCGACCGCCGAAGAGGTAGCCCTCGTTCGTCGCGCCCGTCTGAAGAGCGGCGCCGAGGATAAAGATGATGGTGTGAACCTGAATGTTGAGCCTTCGTCCGTAGCGGTCGACGAGCGGGCCGTTGACGAGCGATCCGAACCAGGCGGCGAGGAGCAGAGTCGACACCCACCATCCCTACGGTCAAGATGAAGGTGTCAGTCCGGTCCAACTGCACCGTGTGCCGGATGGGCAACGCACCTTGAGAGACGCATCCATGAAGATGCGGGGGTACTCCGCACCGAAGGATTCCAGGACGAGGACATTGCCAACGACGCCTTGGTCGTATCCGAAGAGGAAACCGGAAATCGAAGCGATCAGGCAGATGCCCACCCTGCAGCGAGAATCCGGTCAATACACACGACCACAAGCGATAGAATGCGACTCGCGCGACCCGAGTCAACAACACCCCTCCCCAAACTCACATCCGCTTGTCTTTGAGAAGGCCGACGATTCCGGACTTGCGGTGCTGGCGTTCCGCCCGCGCTTGCTGTGTGGTGCCGACATGGTCCAGGTAGTGCGTCGTCGCCTTGGGCGACTCAAGAGATGCAGTCGTCGACATCGTTCACGGTTCAAGAGCGTGGGCGATGGCGAGAGTGTGAAGGAAAAGAGAGAGCGGGGGCAGCGGGGGCCCAGCATGACTTTAGGGAAGTTGAGAGCTCTGAGGGGCGGAGCGGAATATCAGCGGAATCGAGAGCGCAGGGCGGATCCGGCCCGCTCATCAGGAGCCGCGGCCGACGCAGCTGATCAAGCGAGATGGCATGGGGGGCAATATAAGCATATGTACGCATGTGAGCATTCCGCCGAAGATCTCGCTGAGAGCAGCTTTGAGAATGGAAGCGGATCAGCGGAATCGAGCCATGTCGGCGCCCATCAGATGGATGGAGCGGAGACGCGCGCTCGCCTCGGTGAAATTTGATGTGAGCGATCGATGACCCGCCCAGAAGCTCCGCCCAATATGCGCACTCGCAGAGCCTGCGTGGGCGAGAGAGTGAGAGCCGCGGCATCCTTGGGACGAACTGCTGAACGAAAGCCAGCTCGAGGGCGAAGGAGGGCAAGCTGATCGCCCTCAGCTGAGCGAGCGCGATCATGACGCCGAAGAGGTGACGTTGCCCTTGACCAGCAACCAGAATACGAGCGCACAAGCACGGAGCCCATTCGAACGAGTCGGAGAAGATGCAAACCACGGCAGGAACTGTGCACGTCGTCTCTGCCCACCCGCCGTTGACCGCGTTCGAGTTCGCCTCATCGCCCGCTCGGAACGCCGCGGACCCGCTCCTGCTTTTCGTCGCGGGACTCGGCGATACCCTGCTGAGCGTCCCGTATCTCGGCCAACTCGCACAAGCAGTCGACAAGCTCGGCTGGCGGTGCGCGCAGGCGCTGTTGACCAGTTCCGGTGCCGGGTGGGGGACTGCGACGGTCGCGCAGGACGCCGTCGAGTTGGCCAAGATTGTCGGGTACTACAAGGAGAAGGGTGCCTCAAAGGTCGTACTACTCGGACACTCGACCGGTAAGCGACCAGCCTGCCTCGTGTCGACGTGCAACCGGAATTTACCTCCTTTCTTTGCAGGCTGCCAGGACGCAATCGCCTACCTTCACCTCAAACGCTCGCGCCCAGATATGCCCGTTCTCGACGGAGTCATCCTTCAAGCTCCAGTGTCCGATCGAGAAGCCCCGGGCGTGCCCGATGTCGTCGACCGCTTGGTCAAACCGGTTTACGACGACGGCAAGTACGATCTCGACGCTTTCGTCCCGCCGGCTTGGGCTGCAGCACTCCAGACCGAGATCGGCATTACCTATCGGCGCTTCTTCTCCCTCGTGCTCCCGCCCGAATCCGGGCGCGTCGACTTGCGCCGCCGAGAAGACCTTTTCTCTTCCGACCTCGAACCAGAGTACCTCGCCGAGGTGTTTGAACCCGTCGACTACCCTTTGCTCTTCGCGCTGAGCGGCAACGATGCCACGTACCCGGAGCACGTCAAATTGCAGCTACCGGCACTGCTCGAACGATTCGAGACTGCGACGCCCGCACCTTGTCGAAGCCGGTTCAGCTGCATTGTCCCGAACGCAAGTCACGACCTCGACGAGCCGGAGCCCGCCAGAGTGTTCGTCGATAAAGTCACCGGTTTTCTTCAAGGGCTGTAGGTACATGTTCTAACGCTCGTAATGTCTTGCGCGAAGCACGCACGCATGGACTTCCAGAGGCGCGGCCTGTTGCAGACCTGAATTCCCGGCGTTACGACGGACGTGCGCGTGCAAGATTCGAGCGCGCTATATATCAGCGCTGTCTCTGCCCGATTGTCGAGCGCCGAGAGGCGGGTGCGCAGCATGTTTCGGAGAGAACAAGGGGAAAGCTGGAACAAAAGGAAGGTGTCATCTCGTCTCAAACCCTCTCTCTCTCCCTTCTCTTGTGCTGCACACCTTCTCGTCGCTGCAAATCTCCGAGTTCGTCGAGTCTGTTTTGTGCGTTCACAGCTCCTGTCTGCGGTGGCCGAAGCGATGAAAAGTTTTTCCTGACGCACGCGCTGCCCGCCGCGACGCGTCCGCCGACCTTTTGCTCTCTCCCCTTCCCTCTCGCCGAGTCTAGACCTGTGAGTGAGCTTGGAGCTACAATCTGGCTCGATGGACCACTCGCTGACGACCGGAAGCTCCTTCTCCCGCGTCCTCCCTCTGGACCCTGTCGGACCCTGTCCTGCGTCCCCACTTGTTTCCTCACGCCGGCACCTCTCTGCCCGCTCACACCGCCTCGTGCTTTGACGGTCTTTGAACATAGTCACCGACCATGTTTGCCGCTCTCCGTCCCGCCGCCCGCGCCAGCGTCCGCGTGCGTCTCCCTTTTGGTCTACTCCTGGCCGCCGTCCGTCGGCCAGAACAGGCAAGTCACCGCTCCTCCTTGCGCTAACACCTCTTCTGTACACCGCACGCAGGCTTTCTCGACCTCCCCCGTTGCCAAGCGCGACATTGCCAAGATGACCCTCGTTGGTCGCCTCGGTGCCATGGAGACCAAGGAGGGCAAGAACGGCCGCCAGTACCTCAAGTACGCCATCGCGACCACCGACCGTCGTCCGCCTCCTCGGGAGGGCGGTGAGTGCTCTTTCTTCCTGTTCCAAATTAGCGAGCGAGAAAGAGAGACTTCGGGGCAGCCTGCGGGTGGTGTGGGTGATTGAAAAACCTCGCCACCCGGTTCGGACGCCGACTTGCGGTTCTTCAGCCCACTATACTGACAACATCTCGTTTCACAGAGGCGCCGGAAGAGCCGACTACTTCCTGGCACACCGTCTTTGCGCACGGCGACGCCGTTGAGCGCCTGCAGAATGTTCAGATCGGGTGCGCTGATGTTTGGCCGACCCAGTTGCAACTCCGTGCTGATCGCGTCATTCTGTTACGCAGGTCCTTGGTCTTTGTCGAGGCTGCGTTCCAGGTCCGCAACCAGCGCGATGAGGCGTCGGGCAGCTACTCGACTCAGGTCCTCGCCACCCACGGCAAGTCCCCGGCTCTTGATCATAGCGAGAGGGCAAAACCTTGCATGCTGACTTGCGCGGAACACACAGAGCGCATGTCGGTCATCTCGAAGCCCCGCCCTCGTGAGGAGGCTGAGCAGTAGGCGGTCCGAGCCAACGGGCTCGTCTCCTCTGGCATCCTTCCCGTTCTTCGCCTTTCGGTCATACCCTCCCCGTCTGCGGTCTGTCTTTCCGATGCACATCTTTTGTCGCGGTGATCTAGACGCAACATGAGCTCTCCACTTTCGAGATATCCTTGTAAACGCCTTCTTGCAACCACCACTCCACTCCTCTCAGGCTTGTCTGTACTCTCCGGACTGGCAAGACGAGAGCGAATTTAGTAATCGCCTGCTCTGCGCTCCAGCATTTTCAAACTGGCCTTTTGTGTTCGCGCCGCAGCCCTCCGATCTTGCTCTCTCTCTCTCTCTCGCATGCATTCCACCACAGCTTCTCCTTCTTGCTCGAGACCTGGCTAAGCGGCGGCGGCTGGATGTTTACGAGCTTCAGTGAAGGCGCTGACCATTCCGGAGACTGGAACGGTATGTACATTTGGTGCCGCTCACCTGTGCTGCACGTGCCTCGGACTTGCTCACGACCGATCGTCAATGCGCGTACAGACGAGTCAGCATACCTGCCCGGTCGCTTCCGAGCACATCCAAGGCCAACTTCGCCCGCGCCGAGCGACCCGCGAACCCCCAACGTGCGCAACTTGAGGCTCTCGGCGCTCACTTTGTCCTCAAGTTCCGACGCCCCACCAGTCGCTCCGAAACTCGAGAACAAACGCGCACGCGCGCTCAAACGGACGCTCGATGCTCTCTCACCCGATCGAAGACGCAGGCGTGAGCTCGAGGCCGAGCGGGAGGGGCTCGTGAGCCCATGGTTGACGAGGAGTGGTGGCGGCGGCGCTGGCGAGGCGCAAACTCTTGCGGCGGCAGAACGCTCTCCCATCCTCGGAAGGCACGAGTTCTCCGGCGCGTATTACTCGGCGCACCCTGCCACAGCAGACGAGGACGAAGAAGACCGCGGACTGTTACGACCAGGCCGGCGAAAGGTCGAAGGCTGGATGTCGAGCTGGTGGCGAAGGTGGTCCCTCCTGGTTGGCACACCTTGCCTGATCGTAAGCATCTCTACATACCCGCTGCAAGAAAGATCTATCTGACAAACTGCCTGTGGCCTGACAGGTCTGGCTATGGGCCGCTGTCCCCTTCCCGGTTACGGATCCTTACAAGGAGGAACCTCCGTGGCGTGAGTCGTGTCTTTACTATGGGCGGAGATGTATGCGCTGACATGTACCGTCCCGTAGACCTGCCATGGCCTCCCACAAAGGCATTGCATGCGTCCAGCACGGTCACGGAAGACCTGCCGGTCGACGCCAATTTCCTGTTCTTCCTCTTCTTCTGTGGGTTTTCATTCCAATAGTCGACACCTGTTCGTCGAGAGTGTCGAATCTACTCAGAAGGCGCTCATCGATTGTTCCCTCTTCGACAGACTACGGCGTATACCTCGCCATCGCTCTCGTTTTCGTCACCAAACTCTTCGACCTCTTCCGCCTCAACTGGTGGCCGCGCTCGCTCGGCGGCTCCATATCATACATCTCCTTCTGGTCTCTCGCTCTCATCGTCGGCTACCTGCTGCACAAGTTCCGCCTCGACGGCTTTCGCCAGACACACCGGCCGGGCCATACGGGCAGTCCAGCGGGAGACTTCGACTGGCAGAGGAAGACGACCTGGGTGCTGCTCGCTTTTGCGACGATGGCGCTACCCGCCCTCGCGTGCTTTGCCAAACTTCGCGCGGATCGACGAAACAGTTACCGGAGAGACCTGACTCCGGCGCAGAAAACGTGAGACTACTCGGTGCTGATCGAGCTTCTCCTGTTCCTGAGCTGACCTCGCTTTCACACAGGTTCCTGGAACGACAACTCACGCAGCGCATGCCTCGGTCATATCGACGCTTCCTCTGGTTCATGGGCGTGATCGGCTTGACTCTCCTCGCCCTGATCATCGGTCAGGCTTTCGCGACCGTGTACCTGTCGACCCTGCCGCACTCAAGCTTCGACGGTCTCGTCTATGTCTGGACTTGGATCGCGACAGTCAATGTAGGGTTCCTCGTTGTGTTGTTTCGCCGAGAATGGCGCGCGCTGACGATTGCGCATCACAGGTCTTGTGGGCAATCAGCGGCTGGATTCTCGTGCGCAAAGTGCGCAGCCAGGCCCTCATCTGCGTCTTTCGCTTCTACTACTTCCTTCTCTACTACGTCTTCTACCGGACTCTCTTCGCTCGACTCCGCTCCCCCGATCAAGCTGTCTACATCACGCTCCTCTCGTCCGTCCTCGTCGTCGCTTGGTACCCGATCTCGATGAGCAAGACTTGCTGGCGGATCTTGCGCCGGACGGTCGGCGTCGAGCCGGAATGGGAAGAGTATGCGGCAAACAGGGGGACCGAACTCTACATTCGGAATCTGAGCGAGAATGTCACGAGTTCGTCCATTTCAGCTTTCTTCTCACCGTCGTCAATCTCAAGCTGAACTCGGTTTGTCTGCAGTGATTGCGTTCCTCGGCTGGGTCTCTATACTTCACCTCGGACCAAACACACCGATCTACCCGTTCTTCGCTTTCGACGACCCGAACGATCCCTACACTTTCCGTCTCACACTGTCCGCCTCGGCCGTCATCTTTGCCGCCGAACTCTTCGCAGGCTACCTCGCCCGCAGCGCGTGCTGGCTCGCTTACGAGATAGACGTCACAAATCTCGGGTTGGACCAATTCCGCGAGCATGTGAGTTTGCTTCGCCCTGCGCGTCAAGCCCCCCTCCGAGGACCCACTGACATTCCGCGCAATGGCACAGCCGGAGCTCGTCATTGCTTGTATCTTCACGGCGTGTCACGTCTTATCCGATATGCTCTTGTACGTGCGCATACTTGCGCACTTGCCGCCTCCCGAAACTACTGACACGTTCTCTTCTCTGCAGCTTCCTCGTCAAGCTCAACTTCCGATAACCACATGTTGCTGTATCACATCCTGCAATTTGCACCGGCATACTTCTACTATAGTGCCTGATTCTTGTTCAAGAGGGAGATCATCGAGTCGCCAAAGCTAGTTCAGCATCCCGTCTCAATTCGACGCTTTTCCACGTCGCTCGCCTGCAGCGCGGCACAGGACGCAAGTGAATCAGTTTCCGGGGAAGGGACTGTCTACGGTTCCGTTCCCTTCACGACTCACCGTGCAAAGATCAAAGACTTGACACCCGTTATCGCCCTCGTCAAGATCTGGCTCGCTCTGACTCCCATCTTCGTCATCGTCGGCCAGCGACTGCACGACATTGACCCCGCAACTGTACAAATTCCCAACCTGCTCTTCATCTTCGTCGTCGTCCGAAAATTCTGGCTCGGCGTAAAAAGCGCGCTGGGCGCTGCGCAGCTCGCTTGCGGTTTCCGGGAGATGTTCTTCGGACAGACGTCTGCTCGGGACCGGCGGCAACGGGAAGTCAAAGTGGCTCTCACACGAGCTTCCCGAGAAAGAGAGCGACGGCGAGGGGCGGATGGTCGGCGACGGCAACGGTGAAGTGAAGAAGGCGTCCGAGGACGATTTGAGCGTATTTGGGTCGAGGTTGTGGAGCGAAGTTGCGCGGAGAGAAGTGCGTTGTTGCGGTGTGTCACTCGGCGGTAAGTCCTGTCGAGCCTCTTATCAGATCAGCGAAAGGCTTCGAATGCCGATGATTCCGACTGACCTTCACCCGCTTCGACACTCGCTCAAACGGCTTCATCAGCTGGGACGCGAGACGCTCTTCAGAGCTTGAATTAGTGTCGTCGGTACGAAAGCTGTTGCGCGTTGCGGGCGGCTCGCTTCGCTTGTTATTAAGAGCAGGTGAAAGGACGGCATGTTGGATCTTCTCCTGTCCGCGAGCTGGAGGAACGATCACGATGCGGTAAACCGGGTTATAAAGACCAGAGCCATGCCACTGTGTGATCGGATACTCCGTGCGGTACTTCTGCGAGGACCGCTGCCCGAGCATCGGAGGCAGCGGATTCGAAACCTTCGCAGTCTGCGGGACATCAACGGCGAGTACAGGGTGGTGTTCGCTGCATTCAGTCGACGTCAAAGCGGCATAAATCTCACTGAGGGACTGGGTTCCGTCGAGACTGTCGATCTGGCTCGGGTGGTCGAGACCTTCCACCAGATCGTGTTCGCGAATTTCCCGAAGCTGATTCAGCTGCTCCGTCCAGTTCGGATCCTTTCTCTCGCTGTCACCCTGAATCGAAAGCAGAGAGGCAGGCAAGGCGACCGGTCGAGGTGGTGTGTACGGGACCGACAAGGAAGGACTGGACGCTGTCGAAGTTCCGCGCGAGTAGGAAAGATCAGAAATGCTCGGTGAGGCATTCGGGGTGGAGGCGAGCGCATCGAATCCGGAAAGACTGGACGGCTCCAGCGCGATTCCCGAGAACGTGGAGCTAGTGCGGTGTCGTGTCGATTCCGACGGATGATTTCGCTGCGTGTTCAGATGGCCCGAAGACGGCGAGCACCACTCGCAAAACCAGCGAGCTCGCCCGAGATCGATGTCGAATTCGATACGACCGGCGATAGCTACAGTGTAGTGATTAGCTGAGGCGCTTCCACAGGTCAAAGCGAGGAATTGAAGCAACGCACGCAGTTGCAACGTTACGGCCTCTGCATTGAGATATGGTCTCCACAGGGTCGCCCACGCTTCCTCCGTGACGCGAACGGTCCTCATCACATCATCAGAAGCAGTACCGTAGCCAATGTCGACATAGACGCATAGCCCTGCGACCGACGGCAAGCCGTAATCACGCGCGATGAGCGCGACTTGGCTCGAAAGCTAGATAATGCGCCGCAGGAAGTCGCGATCAGGATCCCGTTGTATCACGCTTGAGAACGCTGTAGACTCACGGTGGTTTGCAACGGCATAAGGCTGCCGCTCGAGAAGCGGCCTGGAGGTCCATACGCGGACGCGAACGCGCTCGTGCCGGGAGGCGGAGGCGAATGCGGCAGCGATGTCGGTGGTTTCTGCGAAGGCACGATTCAGGCTGAGACAGGTCAGCGATGTACGGAGTGAGAAACGCAGAGGAAAGAAGGCGAGACGCACAACGACCAGCAACCAGTCGGCAGTCGCGCGCGTTCGCTTCCGGTCAACTCCTGCGGGCGCAGATGAGCCCGCCCTGCCCGCAGTCCGGCGCGTATCGTCTTCCGATAGCGTTGTCGCAGTCGAGCTTGCGGAACGGCGGCCCAGTAGCGAAGTCAGCGAAGGAGACCAAGCTGTCCGCGAAGCTGCCGCGCTGGGACCGACGGTAGACGCAGGGTTGGGTATCGTGCCTGACTCCAGGCGCTGCTCCTGAGAAGACATGAGGAGCAGCCGGAAGTGTCACGAGTATAGAGCTGAATCAACAGTCCATGCCAAACAGCCGTTGAGTGTCCTGGTGCGGGGGTTCATCGAAGGGGTTCGTGCGCAAGTTGCTGCGCGCGGCGCGACGCGCTGAACTCCAAACATTCTGCTCGCAGGAGAGTAGCTTATAGCCGAACGGGCCGAAGATGCACCGTCCAGCTCTCTCAGGGCGTCGAAGCTCGGGGCCGAGTAGCCGATGCGGAAAGTCAAAAGCGAAGGCGGAAGGGTCAGGCGGAACGCTGCGGTGATGCGTAAAGAGGTTGCACGCTCATGCGATCTAGACCTTCCACTTGCCAACAAAGGCATCGAAGACCGCGAGAGCCGTCCATTTCCTGTGCGAGTAAGATGTCAGGAGGAATGGGCAAAGACGAAATTGCGAAAGTCGGGCACTGACCGGTTCTCCGCCTCCTGGAAGACGACCGACTGCTTGCCATGGAAGACTTCGTCGTCGACCTCTTCGTTGTGGCGCGGCAAGCAGTGCATGAAGAGTGCGTCCGAGGCGGCACCTCCCCGCTTCAGGAGCTCGTTCGTCACTTGGTAGCCGGCAAAGTCCTTCAACCGCTTGGCGCTCTCCTCTTCCTGACCCATCGAGATCCTGCAGACGGCATTCGATCAGTGCCATCGCTCTCGCCTGAGGGAAAAGAGCGAAAGAAAGACTGACCAAGTGTCGGTGGTGATGACGTTGGCGTTCTTGACCGCTTCTGCCGGGTCATTGGTGTAGATGATCTTGCCCTTTCCGCCTTCCTGCTTGATCCCTTCGTTGGCGCGCTCGACGACCTCCGGCATGAGGTCGTAGCCCTTCGGAGTCGCGATCTGAAGGTTGACGCCCATGCGCGGGTAGGTGACCATCATCTCGTTCAAGATGTTGTTCGAGTCGCCGACCCAGGCGATGGTCAAGCCTTCGAGAGACGACAGGTCGGTCGTGAAAGGCTGGCGGAACTCGAGCAGTGTTTGCAAGTCGGCGAGGATCTGGCAAGGGTGGTAGAGATGCGACAGGGCGTTGATGACGGGAACGGTCGAGTGCTTGGCGAGGGTCTGCCCCAAACACAGTCTCGCTTCAGCAAGCAGGTCCGAGACGTCGACTCCGGAGCCGGCGGGCGGCTGCACGCACCTCGACTTCGGAATGGTCGCCGACGCGAGCAAAGATTCCGTCGACCATCGAGCTGATAACCCGGCTAGTGTCGTACAGGCTCTCATTGACGCCGAGCTGAATGTCTCCGGAACCCAGGAACATCGAGTGTCCGCCTGCGAGCCGAGCATGGTCAGCCCGATGGCTCTCAGAACGAATAGAGAGGAGAATGTCCGGACTTGCCCAGGAGCGAGATGGCGGTCTCGCTCGAGACACGCGTGCGCGTACTCCGTTTTGAGAACATGAGCGCGACCGTCTTGTCCGTCAGCGTCTTGGCCTTTGCGGCTGCCGAACTCGCCGCATCTCCGCGTTCAAACTGTGCTCCCTCGATGCGGCCCGCCTCTGGGATCGCGACGCTCTTGTAGTGCTTCTTGAACGCGAACGCCGAATTGATCAGGGACTGGATCTGCGGCACGGTGAGGTCGGCGAGGGTCAAGAGGTGCGGCGGCTTGAGTCCGGATTCCAACGGGTGAAGCGTCTTTGCGGGCGCCGTAGAGAGCGAGCGGTACGCGACCCGCGCCGTGCACGTGCAGCTCTGCTGTACAAGCTTCAGGGACTTGTTTGCGAGCATCTTGGAAGGGTGTGTGCCGTGAACGACAAGCTCGCTCTCGCCTGCAAGCTGTCGCCCCACTTGACTCACTCGAGAGGAGAAACTTTTCACAACTCGTCTGAATGGTCATACTCCAGACCGGAGCAAGCTGTACGGCAAAGGGACTGCGAGCTCTCGAGGCGCGCCGGAGAACACAAGAAAATGGTGATAGTGATAGGATTACCATCTCGGCGCGCCGCGGCTGGGGTGAAGAAAAGGCCGGCCTGACTACTCATCCCACCTCGCATCGATGCGAGTGTTGTCGGTAAACCCACGCTTGATGTCCTGGTGGAGCGTAGCCTGCAAAATGGCTTCGACCGAGTAGATCTTGCGGTGGTGGGGTGCGGCGGCAAGACTTTGCCACTCGCGCCGGTCCTGCTCGCACGAGACGACGAGGGCTTGCGGGTCCTCGAGGACCTTTTTGGAGAACTTGGAGAGATCCTTGGTGTGTACCTGTCGCGGGTCGAGCGGGTGTTAGCACCGGGAAAGAGAAAGAAGAGTGAGAAGCGTCCGCTCACAGTTCCGCCGCAGGCAGTGATGATCCGCTGCATCACGCTCGTATCGGGCTGGATGTGCTTCGTGACATAGATGTTGTACCCGTCGAAGAGCTTGCGCTGACGTGCGCGCTTCAAGATCGCCTCGAGCGTGTCGCCAATCTCTTTCTCCTTCTTGACGTCCTTCAGGAGATACGGCGTCTCGTCTGAGGCGATACTCGCGGATCAGTAGCTGTATGCACAAATGACGTGCACGGATGGGAGCAAAGGGCAGACGTACCGACCAACTTTCCAGCAGCTATGCATGCCGAGATCCAACCAGGCGTGACAATCTTTGGTGAATACGGGAGACCTGGAGGTTGAATCCCGCGCGATGAGTACGCGCCAACAGTGCTTCCGATCCGGAGCAGCGCAAGGACGACGTACTGCAGAGGAACTTTTCTGTTCGCGAAATGCCCTTGACGACGAGATGAGTCGCATCTTTCGAGTTGTCGGTCCACGCCGCGCCGAACAGTTTCAAACTCTGTTGCAGCAGCAAAGGCTTTGGTCAGTCGCAGCGGAGGACACACACATACAGAGAGACCGATACCCCGCTCACTTTGATATCGTCGTGGTCCCTGTCCAAGCCCAAGCCAGTCGAGATAATTTTGACCTTTTTGGGTTTGTCCGTCCTGTCCAGGGCGAGCGTGCAGTGTGTCAGCAAAAAGCCGTCCGAAAAACACCCAGTGCGCTCAACTCGCGCACTTCTTGACTGGCTTGGCATTCGGGGGTCGGTCAAAGCTAGAAACGACGCCGCCGTCCTGGGTCGTACCGTTTCCGGACGCCTGCACAGTCTTGAGCTGCTTGTTCGCGGGCGGCGCCTTGGCCGTCTTTGCCTTTTTCCGAGCAGGCGGCGCGTCCCGCACCGGCTCTTCGGCATCCGAAGCTGGCGCAGCTCGGGAAGCCGCCGCTTTCGACTTGGTCGCGGTCTTGCCCCTCGCCTTTTTGACGGCGACCGGCGGTTCCGGCTCGTCCTGCTCGTCTCCGCCGCCGCCGTCGCTCATCTCTTCGTCCTTGACCTCGTCCTCATCTTGCGTCATCTTCTTACTCGGACTCCGACTCCTTCGCACCCCGCCCCCTTTCTTGCGCCCGCTGCTCTTGAGCTCCTTCTCGAACGCGTTCCGGTCCTTGATCTGGTCGACGAGCGCCGCCTGCGCTTTCGCCGCCGCGCCCCGCCGAGAGCCACCTTGGACGAGGTTCTCGCCGCTGATCTGCGCGTAGGCCTTGTTCATCTTGTTGGGCGATGGTGGCAAGTCTTCCCCGTCGGACGACGACGACGAGGCCGCCGAGCTGAGCGTGGACTGGGACCGCTCGCGTTTCCGCTTCCCTGCCAACGGGACCTTGCCGTTCCGCTTATTCGGGGTCACCACCGCGACGCCCTTTTCAGGTACGTCCGCAGCGGCAGCTTCGTGCTCCGACTCGGCGGCTTGAGGCGTCTCGGTTCTCGACTTGGATCGTCGGGCGACCGTTTCCGCCTTACTGGCCGCGGGTCGAGGCACTGTCGCCTTGTCGGGCGCGGGCCGAGAGATTCTTCGTTCAGGAGCAGCAGGCGCAGCCTGCTCGACCTCCATCGCCGCAGCATCTTCGAGGACCTCGTCTTCGGCGACAATGTCTGGCATCTCGTCGGCTTTCGCAAGCTCCTCAATCGGCCGCATCGCTTCATTCCGCGCCGCCTTGACGTCTTCTCGCTGTGTCCACCGGCGAATAATATCTCGAGTGTACGGCGTGTCGCCCAGGATCGCGGCGTAGTGGGTACCGTGCGAAGAGGACGAGGTGAGCAGGTAAGAGGGATCGGCCGTCGGCGGGACGTATCGCCAGTCGAGGATGAGGGCTTCGAGCCAGAAGTGCGTGACGAGCGGGATATGCCACTCGCGAGCGTGCGAGACCTTGGAGCCGTTCTCGCTGCATCAACGCACGCCAAAAAGAGGTCAGTCTGGTGAGCTTTGGTTCCACTTCGAGAGCATGCTGGGAGACCCACGTAGCAGAGACGACATAATCGGTCGACTTTGTCATCGTTCCCTCGAACCGTGCGCCGAGCAACTCGATCAAGGTGCGGACGTAGTCTCGCGCCTCGGCGGCGTAATTCGACACGGTCATGACGGGCGGCGTGCCGCGATCTCGTTGCGGCCAATCCGGCAGGCCGGTCACCGACGGTACGGGGTAGTAGCAGAGTCGGGCGAGCGGGGAAAGCAAAGTCGAGTGGGCCATGCAGTCGTAAAAATACTGAAGGTTGCCGATCGAGAGCGAATTCTCGTACGCCTGTAAACGACCTCGTCAGCGTCCAGGTCTTGTGTCGATTGAATCGACCCGTGAAGAGCGTCCTCGTGGAGAAACGCACCGTCCAAAACTCCCAGCCTTCGCGGACCTGCATGATGACAATGTCACTCTCCTTGAGGCGCTTTTCCGCCCGCCTCCTCGTCTCCCACGCGTCCGCACCCTGACTCGTCGCCGATCGCCGACTTCGCAGCTTGCCGACGACCGCAGCATTCGCCTTGGCGGGATCCTTGTCGTCGGCCTCGTTCGCGTCCTCGTCGTCGTCATCGCCCGGGAAATCGTCGTCGCCGTACTGGAACGACCAACAAGACCCTCCTGCTCGAGCGACCTGGGCGCGCAACCCCCCTTCAAAGCCAAGTGAGAGGGACAAGTCGGACGCGAGGTAGATCCGTTTGCCGGCAAAGAAGCGCCCGTATGAAGAAGGATCGACTGGCTCGTTCGGGGGGACGGGCAAGCTTGCCGCGTCGAGGACGGTCGCGGTCCGTTTCGCTTGCGAAAACGCGCCAGTCGTCTGTAGGTACTGCTGCGCGTCGATCGGACGGTCCGCGCCGCCGGTTGGCATGGCGCCCCCTTTGCCCGGTATGCCGAGGATCAAGTACGTCGACGTGTTGGGAACCGCCTGCGGAAGCGGACTCGCCGCCGCCGCCGCTGATGTGGAGGTGCTCGCGCCGCCACTGTTCGTCGACGAGAGACGCGTTCGCCAATAGTCAAAGAGACGATCCGCGAACGGCTTGGAAGACGTGTCGTCCCGCAACGAGGTCGAGAAAGGCGGAGAAGGGAAGCGGTAGACGTCGGTCGGGACGAGCATCGAATGCTTGAACGATTCCTCGAACCTGTCACCAGTGCCGGTGTCGGGGCCGGGTCAATTTTCCGAGTCCGACACTCGTTCTTGAGTAGAGAGCCTTTCTCACCAGTGCGGGAGGACCACCTGCATCCCGAGTTCGGCGCCGTACTTCATCGCCGACTCGTACTTGCGCCCCGACTCGCTCATGCAGATCAAGTGAGTCACTTCGCGCGTGAGTTCGCGCCGGGTTTGTCCGCCGAGCGTAAGGACGGCTTGGTGAATGTCGCGCGTGTCCGAAGCCGGGAGCTGGAGTGTATTTCGTGGCGAGGATCAGCGAGTTGCGGGTTCACGCGAGTGTTTGCTGAGGATCAATCACCTCGGAAGTACAGATCACGGTGCCGGAGAAGAAGAGCTTCTTGTCGGCAGAGTAGAAGCGCGGACTATGGGCACGTCTCTCAAAGTCAGCTTGCGAGTTCGCGCTAGAGGAGAAAGAAAGTGGACACGAACGGCTGAAGTGTCTGCAAATCGTATGATCGCGTCGCCCAGGCCGGCTGCAAAACGCGTGAGGTGTCAGCAGTCTTGACTCGCGTACGCGCACGCAGTGTCTCTTGGGCAATTGAGACTGACGGTGACGATGTGAACCTTGTCCTCTGTCGAATTGTTGAGCGCCCCTCCGGCGTGACCTTCCTTGCTCTTGCCCTTGCCCTTCTTGTCATGTGCGACCTCTCTCCCGTTGAGTTCCTGGATGAGGTCAAACTCGGCAAAGTCGAGCGAGTCGGTGATGAAATGGGTCAGGCGAGCCGGATCGAAGCGAGGTGGCGACCTCGCCTTTTTTGACGGGGAGGGCGCCGCTCCTGCTTCAACTCCGGCGGCGGCGGCGTTGGCCGCGGTCGGTGCAGGCGGGCAAGGCTCTGCGCCGGACGCGACGAGGAGATCGTGCAACTGTGCGCGGGCAAAAGGGGGTCGGTCAGCCGTGGACAGAGTTGACATTGGGGTTCGAGTCGGCGTCGACGGACCTGGGCGCGGACCGAGGGCAAGAGCGAGTCGTTGAGATGGAACGAGACGCCGTGGAACAGCTCTCCGTTCGCTGCAGCTCCCGTCGTCGTGGTCGCCATGAGGGGAAGCGAGCGAGCAGCCTGACGAGGCGGAGAGCGATCAGGGTGCGACGAGCGCGTGCAAGGTCCAGGCGAGACTGTAGCCCTGATTAGCGTGTCGGTGCGCGCACAGCAGCAGCAGCTTGCGACTGGGAGCAAATCAACGCGTGAAAGCGAGGAACGCGTCGACTCGCGAGGGTTCGACTCGCTCCGATCGCCCTCTTTCAGCGACTGCGCGTACCTGCAGCGCGGTCTACACTCGGACAGGACTAGAATCGCTATTCATTCGACCCGGGCTACACTCCGACCCGCTCCATCGCGTGAGGACACGAGTCGCCGCTTGCTGCTCGTCGAGGATCAGTCAACTCGCCCTTTCGCCCTCGCACGTACACGCACGCCAGGGGCACTGGACTGCAGCCATGTCAGACAGGAGAAGGACTACAATGACCACCCACTCGCTCGGCGGTCAGGGAGCCGTCCCGTCGTCGATTCCGCGGCCGCCAAACACCCTCAGGCACAGTCTCGCACCCGCCGCTCAAGGCCGGCAGAGCATCGCACCGGGTGGTGGTGGTGCATTTGGAGGACGAGTCTCGGGCAGGGCGAGTATGGCCCCCGGAGCAGGCGGAGCAGGCGCGTTCGCAGACTCGCAAAACTCGCAATCCGGTCCTGGCGCCAGTCAGGGCGGCAGCCAGTTCTCGCAGGGGCACGGAGGACCGCCGCCGCCGCCGCCGCAGTCGTCGCACCTCGTCGCGCCTATGACGGCGAGCAGGGCCGGCAACGTCTACACCTCGTTCGGCGCGAGTCAGAGCGCCGCAAAGGCCCACCCGACCCTCCGGACTTCCATGGCCGCCGACTATGCCCCGCCCAGGCAAGCCATCTCTCTCGTTTACCGGGTCTAATCAAGCGACGCTGACCTCTCCAGCCGACACCGCAGCGAACGGAGGACGTCGACGTTCCGCCGCTCGACCATGGCCAACTCGGTCATGGCCACCCCGGGAGGCCACATCGGCGTCGGTGCCTCTTCGCGCGCCAACGCCGTCAAGGACCCGCGCGACCCTCGCCCGCGCGTCGTCCGCGACCGCCTCGCGCAAGACATTGTCGACTTTTGCGAACTGCGCCAACACAGCGTCATGATCCGCGAGTTGCTCCAACCGACCGGGACCCAGTTCTACAACATCTTCAAATACCTCGTCATGCAGTACGCCGGGATCAAATTCGGAGAGATGCTCGGACCCAAGGGGAAACCCGAAGACGAGGTGCTCGCCATTCTGCGCGCGTGCCAGTACCCGTTCGCCGACTCGATCAGCAAGAGTCACTTGCAGGCCGTCGGTTCGGCGCAGAGCTGGCCCAACATGCTCGCCATGTTGCACTGGTTCGTCGAGATGATGAACGTGAGCTCCCCCCCCCCCCCCCTCCCCCCCTCTCTCTCGCCCAACGCTACGTCGGTATCACAGTCTAATGGCGAGCGGTCAAATACAGTGCCGCGAATCCGCCTTCGCGTCCTACCCAGAGATCCACATCCCCGCGCCCGGGTATCAAGATCGGTTGGCCGAAGGCGAGATCGCTCCCGACGCCATCACGCCGCACGCCTGGCTCGACCATCTCGCGAGGGTGTACGCTCGCTTCCTCAACGGAGAGGGAGAACCCCTCGAGCCGGACAATGCCGACAGTCCGACCGCTTTCCCCGAAGAAGAAGATCAGCTGCGAGATGTCATCGGTGCGTGTTCACCGGAACACTCGGGAGTCTGAAGGGTCTCCAGCTGATCGTGCGAGTTGTGGCCCCCCATAGAGGCATCGTCGAGTGTTCAACGACAACGACTCGAAGCGATCCGTGCCGAGCACTCGAACCTCGCTGCGCAATGGGATGAGCTGCAGTCCGTTCCGGTACGACAAACCGCTTTCAAGCATGGTCATGATCTCCGGGCTGAACCATGAGAACCTCTCCAGGATCCGATCCACGCCTACTCGGCACACTGTACGAGGCTCAAGAGTGACGTCGGCAAAGCTACCGACTACATCGCCAAGACCAAGAACACGCTGGCCGCGCTCGCGCAGCAGAAAGCTGATTTCGAGGAGGACATCCAGCGAGCGCGTGAGTTGCCGAGCTACGAATTGGCGCCTCTACGCAGGACTCAGAAGCTAAATATTTACGTGTGCACCCTACAGTCCGAGATCGCGAGGAGAAGCGCGAACAGCAGGCGCAGACAGAGCGGACGATCCGGGGGCAGAAGCTCACGCCGCTCGAGATTCAGAACCTCTCGACCGAGCGCTCGGCCCTGAGTCGCCAAATGCAAGACATCCAGCAGCGGTACCGGACTGCCGTCTCGCGAACGATGAACCTCGAGATCGACCTCAACAAGCGGATCGACGAGGCGACGGCCCTCGCGGCTCGGTACGAAGAAAAGGCGCAGCCGCTCGGACTCTTGAACGGTCCGCTTGACGGGTACGAGGACGTCCCGTTCGCGCAAGAGATCAACGGCGCGAGCGACAACCCCGTCCCGGAGGGGCTCGGCACCGTGGTCAAGCCGGCGTTGTCCAAGCTGCGGCAAAAGACGCGCGACGAGATCCGCGACGTCAACATGTCCGACTTTCGGATCGAGTCCGAGCTCACAAAGCTCAAAGAGATCTTGGCCGACTTGCGCGAGAAGGAGACGGTGCAGGTGCAAGAGCTCGACGTGGTCGACCATGAGAAGGGTCAGATGCAAGAGGTGCGTGCTTCCTTCTTCTCCCGTTTCGCGCAATTGCGTTCTCTGTTCACGTGTCATAACCGCAGGCTATGGACCGGGAGCTTGCCACGACCGGAGCCGAGCTCGAACGTTTGCAGAACCAGGTCCTCGCCGTCCAGGCCACGATGAACGATGCCCTCGCCGCAGCGAACCACCGCTACGAGCAGCGGGTCGTCGAGTGCGCCTTTCTTTCGAACTCTCTCCGAAGAGTAGGAGACGATAAGCTGATTGCTGCCGTCCCCGTGCTTCGCAGACGCATGGCGGCTTATGAGCAGACATCGGCTCTCCGCCGCAAGAACCGCGACGCGCTCGAGCAGGCCATCGAGCAGTTCATGGGCTACAAGGAGCACATGACGGACGGCACCGACCGACTCGCGACCTTGCTCGACGAGGTGGCGGCGACAGTTTAGATCGCCCGTCTCGGTCTTTCCTTCCTCTCTTTCGATTTTCGTATCAAACGACAGTTCTCGGCCCCCCTCCCTTTAATGGTCCCGGCGCCCTACATTATGTTGTGTAATGCTGTTTTCTTATGTGGAACGTATGTTCTGGTTACATCTGGGTCCAATCCGATACAAGAGAGACATGACACGGAAATAAATACGACAAGACGGACGGCGAGAGAGGAGGTGCGTTATCTATCAACAGGGGTGAAAGGGTTGGCGAATGGCGCTCACGAGCGCTTGACGAGGCGCATTCGACGCATCCCCATGCCTTTGGCTCCCGGTCGTGCACCCGTGCCGACGCGTTTGCCCGCCTCTTGCTTGACGACCTTGCCGGCTTTTTCGCCTCCGCCGACCCGCTGCGCCTTCACCGGCTTGGGCGCCGAGTCGGCTCCGGGCAAAGGCTTGACGACGCGACCTCCTGTGCCGATCTTGGGTTTCCCGACAGCGGGTGCGGCGAGGTCTTCCTCGACTCCGAGCTCCTCCGCGGCCGGCTCCGCGACGAGGACCTTTTCCCCCTTCGCCGGCTCTGGTTGGCGGATCTTTTCGGAGGGAGGCGGAGGAACCTCCTTCTTGTCGTCCGACTCGAATGACGCCGCTTTGGCTGCGGCGTGGGAGGCCGCTTCGGTCGTTTCCGAATTGGCAGCCGCGTCTGCCTTGTCGGCAATGGCTTGCTGCACGTCCTTTGGCATCGGAGGCGCATCTTTGCCTTTCGTCGGAGGCAGGACGAGCGCAGCCATCGGAGCGGCGTCAGCAGCACCCTTTTTGGTCGCCACGCTCGGAGTGTCTTCCAAACCGTCCTCTCCGGGAGTCGAAGTGGCGGAACCGGCTTCCTCGTCGACAGCGCCTCCGCCGCCGCCAGTCTCCTGCGCCGACTCGGCGGTCGTTGTATCGGTGGTAGTTTGCTCTTGCTTGGCGCCCTTCTTCTTGTCGACCGCCTGCTTCTTGCCACCGCCGCCTTGCGCGGCCGCCGCCTTTTTCCTCGGCACGGGCGCCTGCGCCTCTGCCAGCTCGGCTTCGAGGCGAGCCATCTCGTGAGGCGAGTACACGCCAGCCTTGGCCTTGGCGTCCTCGACGGCGGCGCGATCGGCCGGCTTGAGGGCGTCTTGCGGCGGCGTCTTGCCGAACGGACGCGCGTGATGGTTTGCGAGCCTCGCCGCTTGCTCTTCCGGATCGACGGCCCCCGGAACCGCGAGGATAGGATCTTCGTCGGCGCGGTAGTTCTTGCGCGGAATCGCTTCGGCCTCGAGGTTTGTCGGCGGCGGCGCGTCTGCTCCGGCGTCGTTGCCCATGTCGCCCATGATCCCTCCGCCGCTTCCCCAGCTCCAGTTTTCTCGGACCTTGGCCGCGACGGAGCCCTTGGACGAAGATGCGGGAGAAGCGGCGCCGGTCAGGGCGGTGGCGTCGTACAGGGTCAAGGTGTAGATAGTCGCGAGGGAGATGGCGATGGCGATGAGTCCGCGTCGCGAAGTGACGAGCCTGCCTATGCTCGCGACGAGCGCCATGTTTCGCTGGTCGCGGTCGAGTTGGCTGCACGCCAGCCACGCGGGAACGACTGGTCGACGTCGATTCCGAGGAGTGTCGACAGGAAAAGGTTGAATGCACTCCGAAAAGTGGAGCAGCGTCTCGATCGTTGCAGTCCGGAGGTTCGAGGTTCGTCGAGGACGCTGAGAGCGCAAAGCTGTCCCACTCGTGTACGCTTGAGTCCTTGGAAGAGCAGAAGCTGCAAACACCAGCTCGGGTCCGAGTTGAGCGAAAATTCCTCCTTCTCGATCGAGCAAATTTCGGCAACCGGGCAACTTGGCGAGGTCGATCCGTAGACTCGACTCGCTCGCTGGCAGCGCGGGTTCTTCGCTTTCCGGCTCAGCAGCGAGTGCTGTCTACAGATGAGCAGAGTGTGCGGGACCAAAGAACGTCGGCATCTCAAGCTCCGCGGGCCTTCGGCAGCAACAATTTGCCACCATGCGCACTAGTACTACACTCACGCTAGACTCGTAACGGTCCACTTGAGTCTTCGTGAAATTGGCACGCGGCGCGCGTGCGCTCTGCAGCGAAAAAAAAACAAAGGCGAAGAGGCGACATCCCTTCCGAGAGCGGAAAGGTTCCCTACGGGCCTACTCTGGCTGCCGAATCAAGCTTGACGCTTACCCACCGATTGCACTGCACTGTTGAGCTTGACAATCTGCGCATTGCCGCGTACTGTACGGTTCGTCACGGTTGCGCGTCGGCTGTGAGCCATGCCGCGGAGGGTTCTGCTCCGCTGCAACACAACTCCGATGGGCGACAGCGACCGTTACCCACTTGCGGCCAGCTTGAGTGGTTTGTCATGCATCAGTGGTTTTTCAGTGAGTTTCAAGGGAGAGATCAGAGCTCGTTCGGAGAAGAGAAGAAGGGTTAGTTTGAGGAGGGTGTGCGCTGCGCTGCGGGTGAGCTAGACAATTACAACCAGAATAAGACAGATCAGAATGGCATGGCGTCAGGAAGGAAAGGGAAAACGACCAGCTTGGGGCGTCGGACGTCGTCGAATCAGTAGCCCGGGACTGGCGGAGCGGGAGGGTAGCCGCCGTATCCTTGCTGCGGCGGCGGCGGCGGAGGAGGCTGCTGGTGCTGCTGAGGAGGGTAACCGCCACCGTCTGTTTCGAGCAAGTTGGTCAGCATGCTGCGACCGAGCACGTAGCAGGAAAGACTCACAGCCTTGCTGCGGGTAGCCTTGGTACCCGCCGCCGCCGCCGTGATGCGGACCGGGACCCATCGGCGGACGACCCATCGGCGGGGGTCCACGGTTGAAACCACCCGGAGGTCCCCTTCGCCACGAGTTCGCACAGGGTCAGCAAGCCCTCCAAATACTCTACATCAAAGCGGAGGAACGGCGACTCACCAGTTCTCGGGGATCCGCCAAGGCGGGATCTTTTGACCCTTGTCGTCGAGCGGCTGCGGCGGCGCCATACCCATGCCCATGCCCATGCCCGGACCTCCTCCCGGTCCCGCAGGCGCACCTCCAACACCAGCACCACCACCAACAGGCGGGGCCGTGTCCGTCTCGCCGAGCTCGGCCATGAGGGACGCGTACTCCGAGTCGAACACCTGCGCGGTCGAAGGCGGACCGCCGGGAGGACCGCCTCCGGGCATACCGGGAGAGCCGCCGAATCCGGGAGGTCCACCAAAGCCGCCGCGACGTTGTGTGCAATCACGAGCCATGTGACCGGCTGCCGGGGGGAGCAAAACGAGTCAGGGCGGGTGCAGTCTCCTGCGAAGGGAAGAAGGAAGGGGGGACCTACCTCCACCACAGATTCGGCAGATGATGTTGGCGCTCCAGTTCTTTTGCTCCGGGCAGTCGTACTTGCGATGTCCCAGGCCACCGCAGTTCCTGAGGGTGGTCGGAGGAAGGGCGGGATGAGTTAACCGATTGCCACGAAAATCGAGGAAGTCGAGACGACTCACTGGCAGACCTGGTTCTCGTCGTCACGGAGGGTACCGTTGAGCGAGGCGAGTTCACGCAGCTGGTTCCGTTTGTGGTCGTTCTGCCCTTCCGGAACCGATGCGGCCTGCAAGAGTAAAGGAGGAGAAGGATCAGCCGGCGAGTCCCCGGCCGGCACCAAGAGCACAGGGAAGAGGTCGATACGTACCGTCTCGATGACGCTGTTGATCAGCTTGACACACGCCTGGACTTTTTCTTCGCTGTCGGCCGTGATGAGGCAGTGCAACTCGTCCGTCTCGTCTTCCTCGCGGTGACCGGGCTTGCCCTTGCCCTCCTTGACCGAGCCCTTTCCACGGATACTGATCCTCGCGCCACTCTCGCGCTCCATCTTCTTGAGCGAGTTGCCGCGCGGGCCGACGAGGAGGCCGAAAAAGTTGATCTCGGGGAACTCTTTGACGGGGATGTAGACCTTGTCGGTCGGGCGGCCCGAGTTCTGACGCTTGGCCATGAGGTACTCTGCCGGAGCGCGATAGTTGGGGTCCAACTTGATCTGGCGCTCGACGAGGCGCATGCGCTCGTCCTCGAGCTTCTTGCGGTACCGGACCTCGCGGGTATTGGTACGGCGACCGTGCGCGTCGTAGGTCGGCGGCGGCGAGGGCGAACGAAGGTGGTCGGGCGGGACGACATTGCCCGTCTTGAGTGACCGTCCGATCTCGTCGAGACGCAGGTTGACTGCCAGAGGAAAAAAACACGGGTCAACCACACACGAGTTAGCTGGCGGCGAGGAGGAAGCACACGTACGGGCATAGCTTTCGAGGTCCTTTTCCTGTACACCGCCCGTAATAGCGACGGGCATGGCTCCCTCCTGCTTGTCTCCCCAACGACTCTTGCGCTTGCGTTCGCCCGACGGAGCGGGCGACTCGCTACCGAGGGGCGGAGGCGGCGGCGGGGGCTGCATCGGACCCCCCGGGCCGTGGCCGTAGCCGTGACCGGGTGCACCCCCCATGGGTCGACCACGGTCATCGAAAGCGGGCGGTCCCCCGCCGCCGCGGTCATCGAAGCGGCTCGACGACGAGGGGCGCCCGGGGTCGTCGTAGCCGCCGTACGAGTCCCTCTGCTGCTGCTGCGGCGGCGGTCCGCGGCCGTAGTCATCGCGGCCGTGCGGACCTCCGTTCTGTCCACCGTAGCCACCGCTGCCGTAGTCGTCGCCGCGACCGGGTCCACCATCGGGAGGCGGAGGACCACCTGGCCCTCCTCCTCCTCCCCAGCGCCGTTGGGCAGCTAAGGGAGCCTCGTTGGCGCCCGTCTGTCGTGCATTGGAGCGGTACATGGCGCGCTCTGACTCGCGTCTGCGAGGTTCGCTCTGTCGTGGTCAGCGAGGAGAAAGGAGACGAGGAACCGATGGTCGAGTCTACGCGCACAGCGTAGGAGGTGCAAGAGAGCAACAGAGGGCGCTCTGGTATCGCTTTGAACCGACTTACAGCCTGCGTGCGCGTCCGAGAGATGACCGTTGCGGGTCAAGTCACCTCGCAGCCACGACCGACTCCTCCTCTGCTTGCAACCAAAAATTCCACGCAAGTGAAAAAGGGCGCATGTGATTGCGCAACATGGCAACAGTGAAACTACGAAACAGACCGGTCGGAAAGGGTGGGGGGACCCGCGCGACACATAGAGAGAAAAGGACGAAACGGGATGAGACGCAGGCGGGTGAGGGGGTGGGTCATTGCTCCTCGGCGTACTCGGCAGCGCCTTCCTCGCCCTCGTAGCCGCCTTCCTCGTAGGCGCCTTCCTCCTCCTCGTACGCGTCCTCGGCCGTCGCCTCCTGGTACTGCTGGTACTCCGACACCAAGTCGACCATGTTGGACTCGGCCTCGGTAAACTCCATCTCGTCCATACCCTCGCCAGTGTCTGCAGAATGGCAAAGTGAGCCTTCTCTTGGGAACGAGAGTGTAAAGAGGACGAGTGTGTGTGTGCTTACACCAATGCATAAAGGCGCGGCGCTTGAAGAGGGCGGCAAACTGGCTGTGGGTCCTCCGGAACAGGTCCTGGACGCACGTGTTGTTGGCGACAAACGTCGCCGCGATCGGCGAGTCGACCGGCGGGACCGACGTGAGCGCCGTCTGGACCGCGGACGGGATCCACTCGACAAAGTAGTCGGCGTTCTTGCTCTGCATCGTCAACATGGCGTCCTCGACCGCGCGACTCGACAGGTCCTTGCCGCGGAAGAGGGCCGCCGCCGTCAGGAACCGACCGCTCCGCATGTCGGTCGCCGCCATCTGGTTCGCCGGGTCAAACAACTGCTGCGTCAAGTCGGTGATGCTCAACCGCGCGTACTCCTTGGCCGACGGCGCCGTCAACGGCGCGTACGACGACGTCAAAAAGTGCAGGCGCGGGAACGGGATCAGGTTGGTCGCGAGCTTGCGCAGGTCCGAGTTGAGTTGGCCCGGGAACCGGAGCGGCGTCGTGATCCCCGACATGACCTTGGCGATCAGGCCGTTCAGCTCTTGGTAGCTCGGGCTCGACTTTTTCAGCGTCTTGTTGAAGATGTTGTACAGCGCCTCGTTGTCAAAGTTGAACACGAGGTCGGCGTGCTCGATCAGCTGGGTCAGCGCGAGCGTGGCGTTGTACCTGGTTGGGAAGAAGCGATGTCAGACCAAGGCGGACGAGTTGTCGGTGGGCAGCAACCACTCACGGCTCGACGACAGTCTCGGAGACTTTGGGCGACGGCAGGATCGAGAAGGTGGCGAGCATGCGGTCCGGGTACTGCGCGCGAGACGGAGGGGGTTCAGCGGCTGGCTACGAGGGCCGGCTGTACACGCGACGACATTCACCTCTTCCCGAATCTTGCTCAGCAAGAGTGTTCCGAGTCCGGATCCCGTTCCGCCACCTGCATCCCTTGGAGTGTCAGATTTCGATGTGGGTCAAGGGGAGGGAAACCGGGCGCACCAAGCGAATGGACGAGCTGGAAGCCCTGCAAGTTGTCGCACGCCTCGGTCTCGTGCCGCGTCTGCTCCATGATCTGGTCGATGAGCTCTGCCCCCTCGGTGTAGTAACCCTTGGCCCAGTTGTTGCCGGCGCCCGAAGTGCCTGCGATGAATCCAGAGGGCCTGTAGAGGTGACCGAGTTTCGAGGCCCGGATGGCGTCGCCCGTTGACGGCTCGAGGTCGACCTGGATCCCTCGCGGCACGTACTTTTGCTCGGCGGCCTCTGCATATCTCGGAAACGGGGCGGTCAGGTCAGGTCGGCGAGAAAGTGGGGGGGACGAGAGAGACTGACCGGAGAAGAAGACGTCGAGGCGAGCAGTCTGGACGCTCGAAGCGCCGTCGACGATGTGGCCGTCATAGTCGAGTCCGTGCTCCAGCAGGATGTTCTCCCAGAACGCGGTCGCGACTTGGTTCCCGGCCTGACCTGGTTCAAACAAACATTCCGACACGGCGTCAGCTTCGCTCGCAGCCTGGTTTCGGGGCGAGCTGCGCTGCCCAGCGTAGGCGAATAGAAGTGGTCCTGGTGCTGCTCCCGCATTGGCCGTGTCCTCGAGGGAGCGCAAGGTCGAGAAGCGGGTCGGCGAGTGGGTCGAGCACACGAGTTGACCGACTCACCGACTTGAAGCGTGATGAGCTCGCGCATGGTCGTACTTGGCTGTGCGATATTCTGTGAATCAGATCTGCGCGCGTCTGTTCCCTTTTGTGCAGAGAGCGAGTTGTCGGTTAACGAGGACGACGAGCAGCATGACGACGGCGCTCGTTCTCTTCCCGCCGAACAGCAGAGTCCTCGAGAAAGGTGGGAAATGGAGCAAGACGGTGCTTCAGCCTATGGCAGGTACTCAGACTCGGGCTACACGAGCGAGCCTTCACGCTGTCAGTCCCCTCGCCCCCCTCCTCCACTCACCTCTCGGTTGACTGACCTCGGACAGCGCGACAACAGCTCTCGGCCACTCGCAAGCGCCTCCAGATGATAGCTACGACCTCCAGCGCCGGCCTCGACGCGCGACCCGCCGCACACGAAGCTCCCTGAACGCAGTGGCGGACCAGTTGACTGAACAACTCGTCGAGACGGCCGACGCCCTCGTCCACCCCGCCGGTCAGCCCACTAGGACCCGTGGAACGAGTCGCGGCGTCAAGACTTCGATCATCCAGCCGGTGCCGAGGCGCTCTCAGCGCGGTACCACGCCGCCGTCCCTGGTCGGGGCTGCACCCTTCGAGAGGGAATCCCGTCCGCTTCCGGCGCACAGCTCCGGCCCCAGCAGAGTGCGAAGCGTGACCTCGACTTCGACGATGCCTGACTGGTCCGAGGACGACGACGCGAGCGGCAACGACGACATGGACGAAGCGCCCGTCCGCCTGACCCAGATCGTGTCCCCCCGAACCGGCAAGACTCGCACGATCGTGCGCAAACCTGCAGCAGAACTCCTAACGATGACGACGACGACGAGTGTTTCCACCAGCGTCGGAGAGCTCCAACTACCGTCTTTCATGCTCTCGAACCAGGTTACAGCCCGTTTTCCTCGTAACTCTGCCGTCCTTCTCGCGCGAAAACTGACCGCCACCTCGCAGTCGACGAAGGCGAGACAGCAGCAAACGTACTCGCCTCCGCCGAAATGGCTTGCTGCGGCCTTGTCCGGCACCACGAACTCCGAACAAAGCGCTCCTAGTCGGCCTGGCGCATTCGACAGCTTTCCGACATCGAGACCAGCTGCGCTTGATTCGATGCCTGCGAACGGGACGCTCGGCTCCTCGATCGACGAGAACGATAGCAACAGCGACAGCGACAAGCACGCGCAATACAACGCCTTCGTCAGCTCGCCCACCTCCAGGCACGACACCTTCCGAACGGCGGCCCCCGAGCCCGCTCAGCTTCTTGCCCGCTCAGCGCCGAGTCCGCTCCCGTTCTCGCTCCCGGGTCATCTGCCTCATCATCAAGACGCTGCCTCTTCGCCCTCCGACTTGACTTCGATGAGCCGCTTCACGCCTCCGACGAGCGTCACGCCCTTGTATGAAGCGCAGATGCTCCGTGCCCCGCCGCACGCGTACGCTTTCGCCGCGGAGGAGGGTGTCTTCTCGCCTTTGAGGAGCGGTTCGTGGCTCGCTCAGCAGTCTTTGGGACACCTCTTTCTGGACGACAGCTTCAGCGGCGGCAGCGACAACGATCGGCACGTTCACTATGATCCGAATCTGTCGAGTTGGGACGAACCCGAACGCGCTCGTCTCGATGAAGGACAGCCTTCCGCCTCCAGAGCTTGGCAACAAGTCCGCCGTCCGTCTATCAACTATCCTCAGTTCGATCACGAAACCGTGCCTACTGCTCTTGAGGGAGGACAATACCCAGCCCTGCCTCCTCGGAACATGCAAAACTCGATGTCTCGGCCTTTACATTCACGCGAAACTCCGTCTCCCAATCCGCAGCAGGTGAGCCCGCTCAACATGGTCCTCGCCCGAAGACGAGCTGCAGAAAAAACGGTGACCGCGGTGCTCCGCACGTCAGATGGTGCAGGAACTCGCGCGGGCGCGTCGAGTAGCCAAGCTCGAGGAAGCTGCGGCAGAAGTCGTCGGACCGATGTCGCCGCTTCTGTTCATTCGGAACCCGGACCGCCCGGACGTTCCCCCTCTTGCGGCGTCCCTAGCTGCTGCTGCTGCGGAGGAGGAGGACCGCTTCTCGCCTCTGCCTTTGCCGCCCATACGTTCTCTTTCAAGCGCCTCGGAGGAGGAAGTCTCGGCGAACGGTGCCGCATCGACGTACGAGCGTCGCCATTTCCAGACTCCAGAGCCTCGTCTTCCCAGCTTCTTCTCCTCCTTTGCGACGCAACCTCATCACAACGCTGCTGCTGCTGTACCGAACAGTCGACCTACGTCTACCAGCTCGTATCTTCCCGAGTCCGGCGTGCCTTTGACGGTCAATTTGCGGTTCGAGGGCGAGGATGATCGTGCTCATGGCGACGACTCCTTCGCGGTGCACGAGCCCGCGGACGAGGACTCTACCGACGTCAAAGACTCTGGTGCGGGTAGGACGGCTGTAGAGCCATCTGCCAAGCCGGCGTCCCCGAGTCGGACCGACCTCCCGTTCACGATCTACGAAGACTCGGACTGATGAGACTCAATAGAAGATCGCTCGTAGCTTTCCTCTCGCTTGCTCGCTCCCCTGCATTCCGTTGCTAAGAAGAGTTGTTCCTGCTTTTCTCATCAGAACGGAAATCACTTCTTTGGCAGACCGTACGTGCTCGAGAGGCGAGCCTGCAAGTGCTCGTCGGCCGTCAAGTCCGTGCCCGGCTTGACTCCCTTGCGATTCATCCGCGCGAGATCATCTGCCAAGTAGGGATTCAGCATTGTGAGAAAGAGGGCGAGCTCTTGCAAGGGGACGACGCACTTTCGCTGATCGAAGTCACGTCGACGCAAGTCTTGAGGCTCGCGGTCGGCGTCGGCTGATTGAACCATGCGATCGAGAAGCGCTCGGCAATGCCCTCTGCTGGCACGGGCGTGGGAAGCACCACCTGCGCAGAAGAAAAGGACCAAGTCAAGGGGCAACTCTCGGACGATCAAGCAACTCTCGAGGAGTAAGTGAAGTACCCGATGCAACGTCGACTTGAAGCGCGCGCCACTCCAGAGCTCGAGCGCGTCTCCAACATTGACCAACAGCGCATCGTCCACCATGCCCGTATCGCGCCAGACTCCCCCCTCGAGCGGTTCCGAAGGGGGCAAGATCTGCAAACCTTCGCCGCCGTTCTTGCGCTGGAACAGCAGGGTGAGCGACCCATAGTCCGAGTGGGCACCCGCGCGATTGGGTTCGACGTTGGCGCCGCCTGGGATTGCGGGATAGTGCAGGAAGCGCAAGATCGAACGCGAGTCGGGACCTTCATGGTGTTGTGAAGAGAAGAAGTCTTGCGGGAGCTGCGCGGGCTCGTGTGAGTCAACATAGCCTGGACGCTTTAACGAGATCTGCCGCAAGACAAAGCCGCAGCCCACCTCGAGCGCGACGGCGAAAGCAACGAGCAAGCGCTGGCAAAACTCAAAGCAGCGATGCTGAAAGTCGGCGAGCTCGGCTGCGTGCGCTGCCAAGAGGCTCGGGAGCGGTTGCGTAGCTTCGGGGACAGGTCCCGGGCGGATGTATCCGGTATTGAAGCCCTCCTTGAGATCTGGCGCCGGTTTCGAGGGATCGAGGCTGGACTCGGAGAAGCGCTCAGTACAGCGGTCGAGCTCTGGACGAAATTAACGGCAATCGCCTCGGGCGCCTACCTCTCCTGCGACACTTTCGTGTAGCCCTTGTTGTCGGCGTATGCACAGCGTGCCTTTTCAGCTTCGGTCTCGTCGCGGAAAAAGCGTTCTGCAGCAAGAGACCCGGATCAGCTCGTCCTTGCTCGGCACGGCGCTCGGCATCTGCTTACCAGACAGCTCAAACATCCTCTCTGCTTGTTCTTCGAGTCCGTGTCCGCGAATGAAGAGGAATCCGGTCGAGCCGAGAGCGTCCGAGATGGCGGCAGCGAGTTTGTGCGGGTCTTCGAGGTGCCGGACGTCGACGACCGAGACAGCTCCGGAATGCTCCATCTTATCGTCCGTGTCTGTGCTCGTCTTGCACCTGCACAGAGTGATCCGAGGTAGAGCAAGACGAGAGTCTCAGGCGAGAACTTGCGCGTGAAAGCGGGTTGACGACAACAACTCAGTTCGGCCGTGATGGGGACCGCAGCAGGATCGAGTACTCCGACCTTCTCGTCCGCTCAGGCTCTCCTGGCAACGTTCGAGTTTGAGCGCCTCTTGAGCGAGGGTGCGTCTTCCCTCTTCCCCCACTTGAAGGGCACCACACACCAGCCTCGCCACCCAAACTAACCGTAGAGACGTTGCCGTGCAGATCCTAGGGCGCTCTCAGTCTATATCCTTGGCACCGCGCGACCGGAACAGGCTCCGGCCAAAGTCCCGTGCATCCTCAAGCTCGAAAAGACGCCGTACGCACCGGGCGAAGCACAAGCGCTCACCTCGCCCGACGCCTGGAGCAAGATCGAGACGGTGCGCGGACCATGAAAGAGCACAGTCGATGGATGGGCAGAGCGCGCTGACCGATCAGCCCATGCTACAGGTGACGGCCAACGACATTTACTCGACTTCGCTCGCTTGGTTCGCTGCGGGTCGCTCCACCGCCGACGTTCAAATATCGTCTATATGCCCAGCAACTGAAAAGGTTAGCATCGATTAGACACCGCCAATCTCTACCGCAGCTGATGTTGAATTCCTCGCCCATCCTCTGAACAGCACATCAAAAAGTACAGCGTGCAAGTCTCGAGGCTCGTCCGCGAAACGCCAGAGGTCTACGAAAGAGTGGTCAAGCCATACGTCGACAGCATCTCTCCTTCTTCAATCAGCTGGGTCTACAACATCCTCGATGGCACGGCGGAAGCCGAAAATGTTCTCCATCGGGATGACGACCCCGAGACTGGCTTTGTCTTGACGCCGGATCTGTGCGTCGCGACCCTTCGCCCTCCCTTTCCGATCTGCTGCTGCAAGTCTGACTATCCTTGCCCCGCACAGGAAATGGGACCAAAAGACCATGTCGGCGCTCTACTTGCTCGTCCTGACGCAGGACCGATCGATCCGCTCCCTCCGAGACCTTCGCGCGCGCCACCTCCCGCTCCTACGCAACATTCGCACCGAGTGCGAACGCGTCGCCCGGGAAAAGTACGGGCTTGATGCCGGCGAGCTGCGCTTCTTTGTGCACTATCAGCCAACGTACTGTGCGTTTTCCCGTTCGGCGCTGTCACGTCGCGCCATAAAGTGCCCGGCAGTGTGCTGACACCGGCTAGCTTCCGTCGACATGCCTGCAGACCATTTCCATGTCCACGTCGTGAGTTATTGTCGATGTGACCGCCCCAATCTCGTCTTTGCCAAGTTGACCGCGTCGCCCTTCGCAGGTCCACCTTTCCTATGTCTCCTTCAGTGGCATCACGGTCGGACAAGCGCACCTCCTCGACGACGTGATCGACGCGCTCGAGCTCGAACTCGAAGCGACGCAAGCCGGCGGACCGACTCCGCTCCAGAGCTGGTTCGAGCGGAAAACGTTCACCTACTCGCTCGGCGTCCAACACCCTCTGTACGCTCTCCTGACAGCTGGGGGCTCTGCATAAGACGCTGCTGTAGCGAGTAGATGTTGGTGCGAGAGAAGCTCGAAGGATTGCAATGCGAGATTAGGCCACTCGGGCTACTGGATTAACTAATAGTTTGCTATGCGAGGCGGAGTAATTAGGCCACCGTGATGATATAGTGAGGATACTAGAATAGATGTTTGAAATGCCAAGACGACGGAAAAGTGGTTTAGACAGTAGCAGTCGGGACCTCCTTGGTCTGCTCGACGGCGGGGGCGGGAGCGGCACTCGAGTCTTCGGCCACCGGCGCCGGCGCAGCCTTCTCGTTGATCGACGGACGAGTGCTCGACGCGGCCGTGGTCGATTCCTCGTTATGCAGCGGGGTCTCGAGCGGGCCGGCGACGTCGGGACCGTACTTGAGCGTCTTGCGCGCGGCGATCGAGACGAGGACGAGCGAGATGGCGGTCGAGAGGAAGGCGATCCAGCCGACGATGACGTACGACTTGATCGGCGTTTGGGACGAGTAGGCGAGCGACTCGCCCATCGATTTGAGGATTTGGTTGATCAAGGACGAAGGGATGCCGGGAGCGGAAACGACGCCCGACTTGGTGGCGCAGTAGTACTTTTGCGCCCGGCCTGGCGTCAGTGATGGAGGTCCAGCTGGCTGAGAGGATATATAATGAAACTCACGGTGGCGGGGATCAGGGTTCCGAGGAAGAAGCACAGGACAAAGACGAAGAGACCCTCCTTGATCCGGACGGAGCGGAGCGTCTCGGCGCGAGCGGGCTTGACAAGGGTCCAGACGAGCATGCCGAGGCAAAGGAGAGTCGAGACGGCCTGTTGAGAGATGCCTGGTCAGCATGGTCGACAGGCGAATTTCTAATCAAGGGGACATTACGCACAGCAGCGGCAGTGACGGCGCCACCGACGGCGAACGCGTCGTTCAGGTCGAGCGAAGCACCCGGGAGAGTGTGCTTGGCGAGGTCCTGCTTGTCATGACCGCTGCAAAGGAAAACACCGCGTGCGAGTCAGATCAGCGAAACGGACCACGGGAACGACCGGCAGCCACAACGCGAGCAGCGGGAGAGAACGTACTAGCTCAACGACCAGGCAGCGAGACCAATCTCGGTGATGCAGAGTGCCGTAGTGAGCAGGAAGAAGGTGATGCTACGGATGTCGAGGCCAGTGCAAGCGACAGTCAGCAATGAAGCTCCTGCCCATCCAAGGTCACAGGTCACAGCGTCCTGTGCGTAAGAGCATTGCGAGAGGTAGCCACCGGTCTTGCTGTGGTCTGCAGTCGCTCCCGGCCGCGCTGATCCGCCTTCAAAGCGTGTTGGGGCAAACCCGCATGGCGGCAGGAAGGAGCCGCACTCGCGCCGGGAGGGACTCCGCACTGCAGGATGCGGCGAAGAGGACGAAAGGACGACGCACCGTGCCCAGCGGAGATACATGCTGTCGTCTGTGGTGGTCGCAAGGCGGTCGTTAGGGAGGAAAGAAGAGCAAGAGCAGCAATGTGGCACACAGCAGGAAAATGCTCAGAGCTTAATGGAGATCGCGCTCGAGCGTGGAGGCGGTCCTCCAGAAAGTTGCGAGCGGAGCCGGGGAGCGGAGGCGGAAGAAAATGTCTCATCGCCAAATGAAGTCTGGAGTCGGTCGGTCTGTCGCCCGCCTCGGGGCTGGCGGGACGGCGAGTGTGCATGCGGCACCCGCGCACAGTATATATGGGTTGTATGGAGCTGTGCAAGGGCCGGTGGACACGCTGCGAAGTCGTGTTGGATCCGCGTGATGCAGAAAGTGAAAGTTTCTAGTTTCTGCAGAACCGGCTGCACGCAGGCGATGTGAACTGACTGCTGAGCCGGGCACGTAGCATCGGGAGATGCGAATGTCCTGGCAGATTGTAGAGCGCTGTCGTGTTGTGAAGGCTCAAGCAGACGGCGGCAAGCGAGCCTCCAGGATTGCCGAGGTGAGACGGTTTAGGTCAAGACATGGCCTCTTGCCGGCGCAGTCGAGCGCATCGTCGTCTTACGGTGAAAGTCGTTCACAGATCCGCGAGGCCCGTGAGACTTAGGCTCATGCAAGCCGAGTCGAGTTTGGCGAGGGATTCGGGCGACACGTTGACGGTCAGGGGAAGGGAATGGCGCGATGGCGGGTGTCGCGAGGAGGCAAAGCTGCGCAAGGGGCCGGCGTTGACAAGCTGACCCGTCGTCGAAAGCAAGAAGCAGCGGCAGGCGCACATATGGCGGAGTGCGAGTGACTACATAGAGACCAGAGCGTGTGGCTCTCGTTTTCCGCTGCGGTTGCGGTTGCTGGGGGTGGCGGTGCAAGCGAGCCCAGTGCCACGTGTCACGCGGAAGCGATCGAAAACAATCGCCCGCAGCTGAAATTCTGCCTCGCGAACAAGGCGAACCGCATCTCATCTCTGTCCACACCGCACGCTCATACACTCGGCAGTGCTAGCAGTGGACAGGCGCACAAGCTGCGAAACAGGGCACCGAACGTTCGTCATGAAGCGCAGCTCGAGCGAAGAGGCTCGTTCGCCTGCGCCGTCGTTGTCGTCAGATCTGCATCGCGATCTGCGTCCGCCGACAAACGAAGCCAGCAGGGGCAGCAGCAGCACTGCAGGTCGACACGATACAGTCCCGAAACATCACCTCGAGCCGCATCACCACCGCAGGCGGTCGGCGGCGGCAATCCTGCCCGGCCAAGTCTTGCTCGTCGTCCTCTCTGTTTGGTCAAGCCGACAGCACGAATACGCAGCCAACGCCCCGTCGAGCCACTTGACAGCTCTCCCCGTCGCACACTTTGCTGTCCTCGCCGTCACCGTCACCGGATGGTCGCTCTGGACCGGTCGGAGGAAGAGGACACCGCCGGCTGCGGCAATCGCAGCGGCTCGAGCGAGCGATTCGAACAGCGCAGGAACGGCGGAGGCAGCACCGCGCACAGCCACGGCAGGTGCTCAGCGCAAGAGGGCGTGGCTTGCCGGAGCTACGGCGGCAGTTGCAGCGACGGTCCGTGGGCTGCAGGCAACGAAGGATAGTTCAGAAGGGGAACCGCGGTTGACGGACGCGCTCGAGGTGCGCCTTTCCTCTGCTTGCGCTCGTGTACCAGTACTTCGCTGACATATCTTGTACAGATCTTTGCCGTGCCGAGTCTGCTCGCGTTGATGCTCGCGCTGCGACCTCGCCTCCTCCATCCACAGAATTGGGCGTCTCTGCGGTCCAGTCGCACTGTCTTCACCTTTGTCGGCCTCACGTTCCTCCTCGCCTTTCTCCTCATCGGCACCCCGCTACGCGCATCCAACGTCGGCGTGTCCCTCGCTCGGAGCGTGTTGGAGGCTGGCGTGGCGCTTCTCGCCAAAGACGGCCTCAGCGGGGAAGGGTGTGCTACCCACTTCTTGCAGCACGCCAGCGTCGTGAGTGTGTTTGTTCGTTAAGTTGACGTAAACAGGAAGACTGACTATCTGCCACCCCGACAGAGCGCTCTCGGTTTCGCCTTGTTGTCCCTGCCTCTTGTTCGCGGATTCGCATCCGGTTCGCCACCGACCCTCCTTGCCAGTCTCGCCGCCGCTTCATCCTCGGGACTACTCGTGTCGACTGTTGCGACCTCCATAGCCTTTGTCGCCGTCCTCGCGACCTCGTCGAGTGCCATCACGCCCCTGCTGGCGCTCTTCCCTCGTAACCTTGTGCTCCTCGTCCCGGAAATGGGTCGTCGCTCCCAGGCGGTCTATCGGATGCCCTGGACGCAGCTCGGATTGCTGTACCTCGCCGGCACTGCAGCATCAATATGGACCAACGAGGACATTTCGTCCATTTTGCCGAGTCGGTGGCTCCGCATTCCGCAGGCAGAAGAAGCAGAGACGTTCGATCTCGAAGGCGACGCCTCGCGCCCGTCGACGCCCCCGCCATTGTACCGCAGCCAATCGGACGACCACTCGCTTCACTCCCATCCGGCAAACCGGTCCGGCAAATCCTCCTCCCTCTTCAGCCTCAGCCTCGTCCCGTTCTTGCCGCTCGTCCTTCAGATGGTCTTGTCGCCGCTGTCAGCCCCCGACTTTCGCAAATCGTGCGCCTACCTCCCCGCGTCCCTTCGCGCTTCAGTCTGCCCGCTCGTGATCCCTTCGACCAATCCTCGCACGGTCGATCTCGTAATCGCGTACTATGACGAGGATTTCGACCGCACGCGCGCGCACATTGCTAACTTGCGCGCGTCTCCGTTCGTCGCCGCGCGGGAACAGCGCGTCATCATCTACAACAAGGGACCGCAACTAGAGCCGACCTTGCGGACGAGCCTCAATCTGACGTCCGACGACGAGGTTGTGCCGCTTCCGAACCTTGGACGAGAAGGTGCCACCTATCTCAGCGTGCGCTCTCCTTAGACGAGCTTTTTGCGCCGAGTTTAGTCTCGCTGACCTGTTCAAGACTCTCTGTCCCGTAGCACATCCTCCTCCACTACAACACGACCGCCGCCAGCCTCATGCCCGATTGGCCCTCGCCGCCCCCTCCTCCACCGCCTCTCGCCGCTCCGGCCTCACACCTACGCCGCCGCGTCCTCGCCGATGTGACGTACTTTTTCCAACCTCACCTCGCGTGGGAGGGCGTCGCCGGTCCGCGCTTGGCTAAAGTGACGGACAATGTCGGGTTTGTGCACTTTGGACCCCTCGTGAGGTTGGAATGCGGACACGACATCCGCGTCGATATCAAGCTGCCGGTAAGGGCCTCGAGTGGCGGACGGATTCAAAGCCGTTGACACGAGCATTTCAAGCTGATAAATGTGATCCTTCTGCGTTTGGCAGATGAACGCCGAATTGTGGAACATCTTTCGCGGCGAATTGTGCCGACCCCAGGTTGGACAACTTGTGAGTCCCCGATGGTTGCGATCTTACACGAAAACATAAGCATAGAGACTGACTTCCCCCTTCTGCCATCGATTCGTCAGGGAGGCTGGTCCGCCCAATTCGCCGTCACGAAGCGGCGCATCCTCGCGAACCCGTACGAGCGGTACGCGTACGTCTCGTCGTTGCTCGAAGCGCCCGCCGATCACTGGATCCACAACCAGTGGGGGCCGAACGATTCCGGCGGACCTTCGAACCCGGCGTTCGGGCACGCGGTCGAGCGCGCGTGGCCGTTCATGTTTGGGTGTGCGGACGCCAAGTTGGTCGAGACTTGCCCGGACGAGGAGAGCGACCCGCTCAAGTGCCAGTGCTTTGACGATTGAGAATAGAGGCTCACACAGTATAGACGAGCGCCCCCACTTCCCTGTTGTTCTACTCCTGTATCTGCGAAGAAACGCGTCTTCTTGCCTTGTCATCTGCGGGACCACTCGCTCGCTCGCTCGCTCGCAACGCTTTAAAGTCTATTCGTTCGCCAAATTGCTCTTCTATACGGCCGAACCTTCTCTAGGCCGGGACGGTTCAGAGCTGCTCCTTGAAGTACTTTTCGACCTCCCACGCTCCGCCCCACGAGACAATCTGGCACTTGAGGTCCGAGACGTGCACATTGGAGGTGTCTTCGATGCGACGCGACAGCTCGCGGTACATGCGGACGAGCGCGACGTCTTGACTGCGGGGTATACGGAGTGCGGTGTGAGCAAATGGTGAGGGGTGCGAAGGAAGATTGAGGGGAAAAAAGAGAGAGAGAGACGCACGCGCGGAGGCGCAAGATCGGGCACAGGTCGTTGCCGCCGTCGCCGATGTAGACGACCTTGTCAAACTGGTCCCATCCACCGTGGCGCTGCATGAACGCCTCGAGCTCGTCGCCTGCAGAGCGAAAATGAAAAGGGGGCTCTTTTTATCAGTTTGTGTTCCTCTCCGGCAAGGTGTCGTCGGATCCAATTGGAAGAACGACACGCACCCTTGCACATGTTGGGCGAGCAGCCGACCTTGCACGAGTGCTGAGGTCCGTTCGGGTCGACCCTCCGCCGGAGCTCGAGCAGTCCGTCCGAGTTGAACTGGGCCGGGTTGGTGACGACTTCGTCAAACACGTCGGTGACGCTGTAGTGCTGTGCGTGCGGTTCGCCCCCAGAGAGCACGATTCGTCAACCACAGAGTTGTAGGAGAGTCGAGAACAAATCAGGCGGCGCACCTCGAGGATGGTCTTGATGTAGATTTCGTTCGAGTTGGAGAGGCAAAAAGTCGTGACTTGCGGGTCCTTGCTGGCCTTCAAGTCCTTGAAGGCGCGGCGCATCGCCGGGTGCTAGACATAGGGTTCCGGGGGTGTTAGCGACCCCCCCAAAAAATGGGCGGAATGCTCCGGAGGGCAAGCGTACGACGGGGAGCTGCTGCATGGCGCCAACAACGTCCTTCTCGACAAAGCCTTCGCCATGCAGGCGGCGCAGGTGTTCGGCGCTGCGGGGGGTTCGGAGGTTCGGAGATGAGCATGGTTGTAGCCTGCAGAGAGACGAGCGGGACGGACCAGTTGTCGGTCCACTGCATCGTCTTTTTCGACTCTCGGAGCGAAGTCCGGAGGTGCGGCGCGAGGACTTCAAAGACGTAGCTGTACGGCGCCCTCCATCGTCAATCCTGCGATCCTGGTGTGTGAAGAATGTACGGAGGCTCTCACCGGTCCGTGTCCTGGTCTGCATAAAGTCGGCACGCAAGTGGGGAGGGAGGTGAGTCGACGCCTGCAGCAGGAGTACGAGCGGGAATCGGGACTGGCTTACCTGCCCATGACCAGTCGAAGTCGGACACAACGCAGACTTTCCTCGGAGCCGTAGACCTGCAACAGTAGCAGCAGCAGAGTAGCGAGCAGCAGGAGAAGCAGGAGGAGAGCGGTCATGCCAGTAAGCGGGGGTGTGCAAGGCGGGCGCTGCAGAGATCTGCGTACATTGTTTGATTCTATGCTCTCTTTGGGACACCTGGACTCGTGTAGAGTCGAGACCCGCGTTGACGCTGATCGGATGAGCTCGTTCTCTTTGCTCTTGCGCTCCTCTTGCTCTCTCCCCTTGCTAGACTCTAGCAAATCAGTCAAGTACACGTACAGAAATGGCCCAGCCTCTCATCCTCGGTCTCTGGTACGTCGCATCCCTCTCCGCGCGCGCGCTCACTCGCTCCAGCTGCGCGCTCTCGTCAAGAGTGGTCGCATCGCTCAACCTCCGACACAGAGAGCGCCGTACATTGACTGACCGTGTACGCCGTGGATAAATAGGTCGGTTGTCCTCCAGCCGGGACAGAGTCTCTCGCAAAACACCTCGCCCGCCATCCAGATCACCAACATCTCGGTCAGTTTCACTCACTCACCTCGCGCCCCACGTTGCACCTCAACTCACTCTCCACTTGCCCTTGCAGTACGGCGCAGAGGTCAAGGGAAATGCTCGCTCGGTCGTCACCATGAAGTACCCCGAATTTGAGTCGGACGACGAGGACGAGGACGACGAGGACGACGAGGAGGAGGAGGACGAGGACAACATTAAGCTCCCGCAGCTCATCACCAAGGAAGCCGTCCTTGCCGTCCTCAAGCCCAACGGCGTGCGTCTCCTTCTGCACGCTCACCTCGCGCTCGCCCGCCAGACTGACCAACAACTCTTCCCCCGTTGCCACTCACTTGTGCGACAAACGATTGTACCTCACCCTCTGCAGACTGAGCAGGTTTCGATCAACGTCAACCTCGTCGAGGATGTCGAGGTCGTCGAGTTCTCGGTTTCGGGCGAGAAGTACGTCGTCAACTTGTTCTTTTCCCGGCATCGGCTCAACTGGGGTACTGACCGCGATCATCGTCCTTCTTCTCCCTTCATTGCGTTCCTTCTTGTATTACTCTATCTCCTGCTCTCCCACCATAGCGCTGTCCACCTTGTCGGCCACTACATCCGCCAGGAGGACTTTGACGAGCCCCCCTCGTCGGACGAGGAGTACGACTCGGACGACTTTGACTCGGAGGACGGCGACGAGGACATCTCGGGCTTGATCGACATGGACGACGAGGAGATGGAGGAGGCCGCTGCCCGGATTCAGGAGATCGAGGAGCAGCCCAAGCCGTGCGTGGTCTTCTTCCGCGTTCTTTGTCCTCTCTGCGCGCTTTCGCAGCGACACGCTGACTGACTTGAGTACTCGTCAAACGCGTTTATGTTGACCACACGCAGTTCGAAGAAGCGCGCGGCTGCCGAGGAGGAGGCCCCGGCCGGTGCGGACGACTCGACCGCCAGCCTGAGCAAGAACCAGAAGAAGAAGCTCGCCAAGAAGCAAAAGTCGGAGAACGGCGAGGCTGTCGCCCCGGCCGCTGCCGCTGCCGCTGTCCCGGAACCGAAGAAGAAGGCTGAGGAGCCGAAGAAGGCCGACACCAAGAAGGTGCGTCCGCCGTGGCCGCATCTATGAACCCCGTCTCTTCGATTCTGTCCTGGGAAGAAACCGCAAGACAGGGTATTGACCGGTTGCCGACGGTACGCAGACTCAGGTCCTCGCTGGCGGTCTCGAGATCACCGACGTCAAGGTCGGTGAGGGTGCCGCTGCCAAGAGCGGCTCCAAGGTCGGCATGCGTTACATCGGAAAGCTCGAGAACGGCAAGGTAAGCTGCCTTTTCTTGATCCTTGAGATGGTGTATCATGCTGACTTGGTGATGCGTTCGGATCGTAGGTCTTTGACTCGAACACCAAGGGCGCGCCCTTGACCTTCACTCTCGGTCGCGGTCAGGTCATCAAGGGTGAGTCTCTTTCTGTTGCGCAGAGAGGCGAATGCCCTTCCTCCCTCGTCGGGGCAGATTCACTGACTCGGCCCACTCCAATCTCGTAGGATGGGACCTCGGTGTCGCTGGTATCAAGGTCGGCGGTGAGCGCAAGCTCCGGATCCCGGCCAAGCTCGCGTACGGCTCGCAAAAAATTGCCGGCATCCCGCCCAACTCGACCCTCATCTTCGACATCAAGTGTGTCAAGATCGCATAAAGCTGCTTAGGCCGCCCTCTTGACTCTCGCTTGGGGGGGGGGGATGAGTTCTTGATTCGGGGGAAAAAACAAAAACCGGGCGCGTGTGGCCAGTGTGGTACCGCCCCGAGTTGGTGCAGTCTCTCTAGATTACGCACGATCACCTGAAAAAAGAGATCATAAGCCGTCACAAACGATCATGTCGGGCGCGTTGAGAGCGTCCTCTGGATCGTTCGTGTTGCCGCGTTAAAGAGAGGGCTCAAACGACTCTCTCTGCGTCTGCGAGTCTAACTTTTTCATCCTTGGAACGATCAGCACCCGGTCGACTGGCAGCGTATTCAACGAATGTACAATGCGAAAAGGAAACGATCAGAGCGATCTGATGTGTGTGGATATTCTATCATACAAAGCGTTTCCGCTCGAGGACCTGGCTGTTCCCGCCGTTGACGACATTTCCGACCCAACCGGATATCCCTCCGGCGTTGCCGCCGGCTTTGCTCGTCAAGCCTCGACTGCCAATGTTCGATCGACCTTTCGCTCTGCCTTTGGGACTCAACGGCGGCACGCCCGCGTCCGGGTGGTACCCTCCCAACGGGTACTCCTGCCCGCGCGTCAACTGCCGTTTCCTCGACCGCCACACCTTGTCGCCGAGCAGCGCCACGACCGTGACCCCGGCCGCGACGAGCACGTGGAAAAAGACGCCCCACGCCCAGACGTAGAGCGAGATGAGCTGGCCGACGTATTTGAGCATGACTTTGGACGAGAGTTTCGAGGAGCCGGTGGTGCGGATGCCGAACGAGTAGGGGACTTCGGGCAGCGTGGCGGGATGGGGCGATTTGAGGAGGAGTTCGAGGGCGATTTTGAAGCCGGCAGGGTTGATCGGCTTCGAGCGGCGCAACTGCAGGCATTTGTCCCGGAGTGAGTGGGAATGCAACACCTGGTAGAAGACAGGTGTGCGTACCTGGTCTTTGGTCAAGCCGAAGAACCCCGTCATGGGATCGCTCGCGCTCGTGAGCGGTCGGGCCATCGTCCTCGCGCCCCACGAGATGATTCGGCGATGTAGCGGCCAGTTCTTGGACATCGAGACACCTTCGCCGTATCGAGTCCCGAGCGCGAGCGGTGTTTCCGGAGTGAGCGCGTCCAGGAGGGGCTGCACGGCTTCTGGCGGGTGCTGTGGGAAAACGGCGCGGATCAGGGTTCCCGGTCGATCAGAGCTCCGCAGGAAACGGACTGACCTGCAAGTCGGCGTCCATGACAATCATCTTTTGGCCCCTCGCGCGTTCAAAGCCGCGCAGGACGGCCGAACTGAGCCCCTTCTCGTCTGTTCGCACGAGCAACTCGACATTGTACCCTCCCTCGCGCCGGAGTCGTTCCACCTCCTCGACGGTCCCGTCCCTCGAGTTGTCGTCGACGATGACGATCTCGGTCCCTGCTGGATCCCGGAGCGCGGCAAAGACGGATTGGACGAGCGGGGCAATGTTGTCGCGTTCGTGGTACGCGGGAACGACGATCGAGCTGTGGATCTGGTCGTTGTCGGAGGGGGCGTCGGGCGGAGAGTACTTGGCCGACGTGTCCGGGTGGTACAGCTGCTTGGCTGGCCGGAGCAGGAGCAGCGACGCGACAAAGGCTCCGGCAAAGATGGCGGCGAGATGAGCCGGAGAGAGAGTCGACGCTCCTGTCCGCAAGCGCATCCTTGACTGGCTCCGTCTCGGGCAGTTGGCGCGTACAACAGACAGACGTCTTTGTTAGAGCGTGTAACGTGGGATATCAAAACTCGACGAACGTGAAAAACTCCAAGTCTGCGGCGTTCGCGCGGAAGCAGACAACACGCGTGCGCTCCATCGGCGCCGAGTATAGGCGGCCGAAATTTGGAGTAGTTCAGGCGGGAACATCATGCCTGAAATGCAGACATTTTCGCAGTGGAAGCGCGCTCTCGAAAATGAGACTGTCGTCGCAGAACGCCACTCCGTGTAACTTGACCGAGAGCAGAGAACGCAAGAGAACGCTCACCTCTTCTCGCTGCTTTCCGACATATACAAAGGCTCGGATGGCAGCGCAACGCGACATCTCTGTCAGTCGCCGAAGGGGCGACAGGAGCTCGGGTCCGCCGAAGAAAGGGTTTTTGCAAGAGGGACGTGGTTACTCGGTGTGGTAGAGTAGCGTCATCGACTCCTTGTCCCAAGTCACGCCGCGCTGCGGGTCGTCCGGGTGTTCGCGCGGGTACATGTAGCAGTTCCCCATCGGCGCTTTTTGGAATTTCGGCGGCAAGGTGACGACCGCTTCGTCTTTTCTTCGCTCTTCAAAGTCGGCGTGCAGGGTCGCGTAGTGCTTGAGGAACTCTTCCTGCATCTGGTCGTCGAGGTAGCCCGGGAGAGCATAGGCCACGGTCGGCTTGGTCACAGGGTCCTCCTTCGGCTCAATGTCGGCTGCTGCGCTGTCCTCCTCTCGTGCCTCGGCGTCGGCGTCTTCCTGCGTCTCGTCCTTGTCGTCCGCGCCGCGAGCAGCAGCCTCTGCTTCTTCCGCCTCTTTCCGCGCCTTGGCTCGCAGTTTCCGTTCCTTTTTCTTGCGATTCTGCTCCGCCTTGGCCGCCGCCGGATCCCTCGGCTCCTTCGCTTCCGCCTGAGCCTGAGCGAGGACCCTCGCCGTCTTTGCCGCCTCTTGATGGATCTGCTCTAGTCGCAGCGTCTCCTTGTTAGGCGCGCGGACCCACGGAGCGGGCATGGTCGAGTAGATCGAAGGGAGGATGTACCACGGGTTCGGAGAGCCGAGCGCCGGGAGAGAGTGAGGAGTGCCGATGGGGACGGGTTGGAGCATCCAGATCAGGTCCATCAACGAGACGCGGGTCTCGCCCGGCTGCAGGGGCGTGCTGGACGACTTTGCACCGGAGGAAGCGTTTCGAGCGGGGCGACTCATGGCGACTTTGAAGCAACGTGTCCTGGTACAAGACAGGCGAGTGTGTGCCGAGCGGTTCGATCACTCGTCGGGATCCAGGCCTGCAAGTGAGTATCGCTAGGCTTGTCAGCTTGCCGTCTGCGCTGGACAGTTCACAACTGATGAGGAGAGGATCGTTGGCAGGCGGCCATATGACTTGCCTGCTGAAATCGGCAGTCGTGTGAGATATGCTTCCGGCTTGGATTTATGCTGCAGTCAGCTACGTAAGAGTGACCGGTGCGCCGAGCTGCCTACAGTTCAGTAGGCATGAGCGCGACTCGCTGGGCGCTGAGCGCTGAACGCTCATCAGCTGGAAAATTTTCCATCAGTCGGGGCGAGCGGGATGCAGGTGTTCATAGCTGCGTGCAGATGACCTAGTGCGGCAGTAGTGTATCAAAGAGCAATCTAAAGGAGCGGGACGATGGCGCCAATTGCGCAGGGAACGGCGTGCCGAAGGCGTGCCGAAACTCTCCAACTTTGTCGGCCGAGCCGAGATGATCGAGTCGTGTTGGTCCGCACTGCTACCGCTTGACTCTGCAAGAGCTCCTGCGGGATACGGGAGCACGATGCTGAAACGTACCGCTGCGCCGCTCCGAGCTGCCGTCCAGTCGCGTGCCGCCGTCGCCCATCCCCGACGCTCCTTCGCTGCCGCCCCGCAGCCTCACCCGCTGTCGCGCCGTGCGACTCCGTCAGGCCCGTCCAGCGCGCAACGACCGCCGCCGCAGCAGCAGCAGCGAGAACAGAAATGGTCCAACCTGACCCTGATCCTCCTCGCAACCTTGACCGGTTCCGTCACTTATGCTCTCGGACGAGTCGAGGGTTCGAATAAAACGGCGACAAAGAGTCAGGACAAGCTCGAGTATGCCGTGCCGACTCAGGAAAAGTTTGACAAGGCTCTGCAAGAGATCAAGGCATGGTTCCCGACCGACGAGATGGACCAGAGTCGAGAGACCTTGGTCGCGCACGGCTACAATGAGTGGGGTACGCTGCCCCGTCCCTCGCCATACTTGCCTCTCGCTGAAATCTTGCAAGTCTTGCAGCCGCCCACGGCCCGACTGGCTTGCCCGGAGCCGTGCTCTACCCGCGCTCGACCGACGATGTCGTCAAAATCGTCAAGACCGCCTCGAAATACGGCATTCCCTTGATCCCGTACTGCGCCGGAACGTCCCTCGAAGGTCAGTCTGCGCCAGGTCTTCCATTCGTAACCAAGTCCTAGGCTGACGATCTCCGAGGGCCTCACAAAACAGGGCACACGACTGCGCTCGGGTATCCGAACAACCCGTCCGAGAAGGCGGCTCAGGAGAAGCTCGCTCGCGACGGCCATGTCGAGGTGGACGACCTCGTTCCGGGCCTGGCGCTCGTCCTAGACTTTGCCGAAAACATGAACAACATCGTGCAGATCAACCGTGAGTCTTCCTGCTTGCCCGCCCGGAACAAAATTCTCAGGATGCGCTGCTGAAAGACGCGCTCGTCACCGACAGAGCAAGACCTCGATGCGGTCGTGCAGCCCGGAGTGTCGTACGACGCTCTGAACGCCGAGCTGAAAGAGCGCGGAATCCCGCTCTTCTTCCCCGTCGACCCGGCGCCCGGAGCGCAGATCGGTGGCATGATTGGTACCGGCGCTTCGGGAACGAACGCGGTGCGGTATGGCACCATGCGAGACAACGTCCTCAAGTGAGTCTGTCTTGGCCGGGGACGAATGCGCCTTTATCGCCGAGATGCTGACGAGTTCGGGCCCGAAACCACCCGTCCAGCTTGACCGTGGTCCTGCCGAACGGCGAAGTGATCAAGACTCGTCAGCGAGCCAAGTGAGCCGGTCTCTCGAGGTACAGCGCAAGCCCCGAGATTCCCGCCGGGCTGACCACGCCGTGCTGCAGGAAATCGTCGGTCGGACCTGATCTTGGCCGGCTCTTCATCGGTGCGGAAGGCACGCTCGGAATCGTCACCGAAGGTAAGCAATCCCTCTATACAACTCTGAGATTATACGCGCGTGTACTGAGTCTCGACTCCGTGGGGGCGGAACCCCGCAGCTACTCTCAAGCTCGCGCCGCTCTTGCCGTCTACCGTCGCCGTTTCTTCCTTCCCGACGATCGCCGCCGCAGCTGCTGCTGCTCGCGACCTTGTTCAGAATGGAGTCTCGCTCGCTTGTATTGAACTTCTCGATGAGGTGATGGTCGCGGCGACCAATGCGCAGACCAAGAATGGGAAGGGGAGGCAGTGGCCCGTCAAGCCGAGGTAACGCTTTTTACGGGTTCCCCTAGCATAGTTTGCGTCAAAGGAATAGGGCTGACGGGAGGTCCTACAGTCTCTTCCTCAAGTTTAGCGGAACCCCGGAGCAGATGAAGCTCGACGTGTCCAGAACAAGTACGTTGTCCTGCGTAGTGACTCCTATCGTGCCCGCGACAGCGCTACTGACACGGGTATGGTCTCGCCAAACCAAATAGAAACGATCACTCAGGCGAACCAAGGCACCGGGTTCACGTTTGCTCGAAACGACCGAGAAGCTGAGGACATCTGGCACTCTCGCAAGGTCCGCACTCTCGTTCTTGCGGAGCATTCCTATTGGAGCACGCTGACGGAGAGCTCATCACATAACAGATCGCTTTGTGGTCTGCTCTCGACTATCTCCCCGGCGCGAAATGCTGGGTTACGGACGTTTGCGTGCCGTTGTCGCGCTTCCCGGAATTGATCGCCGAGACAAAGGTACAGCACTTGCAGCTTTTCAGGTTTTGCAGATGCCGCGAATACTGACGCATGCGGTCCTTGATAGGCCGAGATCGATAAGGAGGGTGTTCTCGGTCCGATTGTTTCTCATGCTGGTGAGTGACGCCCCAAAGGATCACGATGGAATGACAAAGGTGCTAACGCTTTCTTTTTGGACCGATGATAGGCGACGGCAACTTCCAGTACGCCTCAGCAATCTTCTAGCTTCGAGGCTGGGAATGCGTCGGAAAAAAAACAGCCGCTGATTGCTCCGCTCTTGACCCGCAGCGCTCTCTTGCTCTTCCGTACAGACGAGGAGCTCGCCAAGGTCGAGCGGCTGGTGCACAACATGGTCGAGCGCGCGCAACGGATGGACGGTACTGCGACGGGTGAACATGGCGTCGGGATCGGAAAGAAGGTGCGCGAGCGCGCTCACGCATCGGACTACGCAGCTTTACCAGCATGCTGACCTCCTTCTCGATCTCCCTTCCTCTATAATTGCGAAGCCTTATGTGGAGGATGAGCTCGGCAGCGGGACTGTCGAGCTGCTCCGGCGGCTGAAGGAGACGATCGACCCGCAGAACATTATGGTGCGCCTCTTTCTGCCCGGATCTGATCCTATACTGATGACTTGCATGCCTTGCTGTTACACAGAACCCGGGCAAGCTCATTCCGGAGAGAATTAAGGCGTAAGGGGGCTAGCACATCGTAGCGCCACCGTAGACGAAAGCGCTTCGCGCGCAAAGTGGCAAACATCGTGTCCGTTCTTGATCGGCTCGACAGAGGAAAACTTGATGCAAGTTTTCAAGAATGCGTGCGACGCGAGTCTTTTGCGAGTTGCCGATGAGCAAAGGTGGTCCTATGCATCAACAGGGGGAAACCGAGTCATGACTTTGATCTGCTGCCGTTTGTGTCGAACGTCGTCGGCGCGCTCACGCGATCACCAGTTCCGGTGACGCTACATAGGCTCTCACCGCGGCCACCGTTAGCCGCTACACCTGGGAGCTGTGATCCTCCCTGCATCCGCCTCGGAAGAACGCCCTTTGGTCGCAGGCAGCTTGCGACAAGTCGAAGTTGCCATCGACGTCGCCGCGATCATCTCGCGCCCGTCTCTCTCGCCTCGCCTAACGCCACTTCGCCCGAGAACAGGCAGAGCGGCACAAGGCGAGCGCAGACAAACACGCTCAGCAGGGCGTACATGCCCGTCCAGCAATCCGCCGCTGCTCACGCTCACGCTCCCGCTGCACCCGCTCCGGGCCACGGCGATTACCCCACCTCGGCCCACCACGACTCGTCGTCCAACGCACGGCACGCGCAACGAGCGACGGCGCAGAGGAATGCGACGAGGAGGCAGGATGCGCCGCCGGAAGACGAGGAACGAATAGGGCCCTACTTGATCAAGGAGGAGATCGGTCGAGGCAGCTTTGCAACCGTGTTCCGAGGTGTCCGATATGTGAGTCACCGCGTCCTCACCTCGGTTCCGGAAAGGTCATCGCTCGCCGAGCGGGACTCTATGGATACAGCTGGTGGATATTTGAGGGGCGACCGACTGACTACTCATCTGCCCGCACCGCCAATCGCGCCATGAACAGGATACGCACGCGCCCGTCGCCATCAAGGCCGTCGTACGCAGCAAGCTCACCGCCAAGCTGCTCGAGAACCTCGAAAGTGAAATCTCGATCCTGAAGCGGATCGTCCACCACAACATTGTCGAACTCAAGGATTGCTTGGTTAGTCTCTGTCTCCGCCGAATTCTGCCTCCGTCTGCTGTCGCACTTCTCGCGCCTTCGACCGGATTATGCCTCGCATACGGTGCACAGGAACTTGGGAGAGGAGACTGACACGACTGTAACTCACAGAAAACCGACTCGCACATCTACCTCGTGATGGACTTTTGCTCCGCCGGCGACCTCTCGATCTACATTCGCAAGCGAGGCGATCTCCCCTCCCTCACCGCTTCGAACCAAGGCCTCCCGGCAGAACAAGGGATAGTCGCCAGTGGCACCGAGAAGGTTCTGTATCCGCATCCGAAAGAGGGCGGATTGAACGAGACGATCGTACGCTGCTTCCTGGGCCAGCTGGGTGAGTCGACTCTTTTTTTCAGAGCATGCGGCGAGGCCACATCTCGCTAATTTGGGTTCGCAATGTCCAGTTGACGGTCTCCGCTTCATGCGCAACGCGAACGTGATCCACCGGGACATCAAGCCGCAGGTGAGTCGCCCTTTTTCGAGTCAGCAAACAAGCAAAGAAAAGCTCACGAGGTTTCACGGCCTGCAGAACCTCCTCCTCCAACCCGCTACAGCTTCCGAGCTGGCTGCTGGTCACCCGCCGGGCATCCCCGTCTTGAAGGTGGCCGACTTTGGCTTTGCACGATGGCTGCCGAGTCAGAGCATGGCAGAAACCCTTTGCGGATCTCCGTGAGTCGGCAGTGCGGTGGAAACGCTCCTCCTCAGCACCTCCACGCGCTAACCCTACGATGACATGCCCTAGGCTATATATGGCACCTGAGATTCTCCGGTACGAAAAGTACGACGCCAAGGCAGACTTGTGGTCGGTCGGCGCCGTCCTCTTTGAGATGAGCGTCGGCAAGCCTCCTTTCCGAGCGCAGAACCACGTCGACCTTCTACGCAAGATTGAGCGGGGCGAAGACAGGATCAAGTTCCCGGACGAGAAGCGACAAGAGCCGGGCGACACCAAGGTCCCGACCAAGGTTGCCGACGACGTCAAGGCGCTGATCCGCCGACTATTGAAACGGCATCCGGCCGAGCGCATGTCGTTCGAAGACTTTTTCCGCGAAGCCGAAATCGTCTCGCGGTCAGGTTCGGCAGCACGACTCGTCAAGTCGTCGTCGTCATCATCGTCGTCGTTGCCGACGCGGTCAGCGCGAGAAGACGCTGCCCGATCTGCTTCACCCGCGATCGAGACGTCTGCGACGGGAGCGAGTCATGTCCGACGCCCAAGTCCGACAGCGTACCAGCCCGCTTTCGTCGCGGTTCCGCCGGTTCCGATCCCGCGCGCCTCTCCTCCTGTCATCCCAGGGAACCGCGCCTCGCCTTCGTCGAACGTGGCCGCAACTCCGCCGCCTCCGGCATCACTACCGTCTCCGCAGGCTCAGGTACCGCCCCTAGTGTCGCGGTTCGCGCCTCCAGATGACCCGCCTCCGTTCGCGCGACGGACTTCGGCCAACCCTTCTGCGCCCTCTCCGCCGCTAGGCTACACGGGCGCTGGTCCGACTCGACGAGCTTCGAGTTACACTTCACGGTACGGCGCACTACCACCTCAGGATGCTTCGCGGGAGGTGCCTCCGAATGCGCGAGACTCGCCCGTACCGCGTGCTGCGTCAGCGGGTCAAGCGCCCGCGAACACGACTGGCGCTGTCGACGCCCCGCCGCCGTCTGCGGTCGATCGCTTCGCCACGAGCGCGAGAGGCGCAGACTCTCTCATGAACTCGAACGATTCGGTGCTCGGTACCGACTATGTCGTCGTCGAGAAGCGCACGGTCGAGATCAATGCGCTCGCGGACGAGTTGGCTCAGCTGTCGCCGCGGCAGGAAGGGATCGTGGCGCGGCGGCCGTCACGAGGGTTCCTCAGTCGACCGTTGAGCTCGTTGGGCAACCCTTCGTCAGGTCCGGCAGACTCGTCCCCTTCTGCGGGATCGGCACCACCCTCTCCCTATCCACCTGTCGCCTCCGACGGATCCACTCCCCCTTTCGCAATCCCGCCCCGCCCGCAGCCTTCTCACCACCCGTATTCGATGTCGTCCTCTCCGCGACCGCTCTCGTACCTTTCTTCGTCACCTCGAAGCGTTTCGTACCCGGTCGACCGCTTCCCCGGTTCGCCGCTCGCGTTGGTTGGCAGTCCTTCGACCGCTCTCGCCAAAGCGATCAGCAACTTGTCGTCGCTCAAGATCTTTGGCAGCCCGAGCGATGGCATCCTCGTGCGACGCAACTCGGCGAGGAAACCGATTCCGCGGTCCATGACGGCGCCGGTTGCGGTCGACCCGGAGGAGGAGCGGGTATTGGCCGGCCTCGAGGACACCGCGCAGAAGGCTCTCGTCTTGTTCGAGTTTGCCGACTCGAAGCTGCTCCAACTCCTGCCGCCTACACCCGCCGCATCCACTTCGACGACCTCTCTCGGCACCCCGTCGTACTTTTCGCACCTCGCCGCTCGAGAACAGGCCCAGGCGCAATCGGCAGCCGCAAGCAACCCTTTCTCCGCGGTGCCGACCTCCCCGTCGATGCGACGCAACTCGTCTTCGTCATCAGGGCCGGATCGACCGATGGTTCTCGCGTCGTCTGCCAAAGCCGATGTGCTCGCGACCGAGGCGACGGTCCTCTACCTCAAGGCACTCGCCTTCTTGCAACGTGGAATTGAGCGAGCTCGCAAACACTGGTCGAACCGACCATCCGAGCAGCACGCCGCCAGCGCAGACTTTAATGACGGCAAGTTTTGCTACCCAAGATCACGCCTCTGGACCTGCGTGCTGACTCTGCCCCTTGAACTCCGTAGCTGTACAATGGTTCCGCCAGCGCTTCAACGAGTGCTACGACAAGGCCGACTTTGCCAAGACGCGCTGCCAGGACGAGCTGCCCGAAGCGACCGCGTGTGCGGAAAAACTCGTCTACGACCGTGCGCTCGAGCTCGTGAGTCTCATTCTCCGTCTCAGGTCACTTTCCACCGGCACTGACCTTGATGTTTCCCCAGTCCCGCGCTGCCGCTGTCAACGAACTTCGAGGCGAGAATCCGACGGATTGCGAGACCGCGTACGAGACCGCGTTGTGGTTGCTGTACGCCTTACTCGACGACACGATGCACGCCGGCTCTTCCGCCTCAGCCGCCGAGTCGGAGGAAGATCGCGCCACCGTCTCACGCTTCGTGCACTCGATCACTGGACGTCTCACCGCTCTTCGGAAGAAGATTGCGCCGACGAGCGGAGCCACCACCGCTGGCGCGACGACGGCCGTGGCGGGCTCGCCTTCGTCCTTGCCGACTAGTACTTCGCCCACCAGTCCTCCGCTCGCGTCTGCGACCTGAACGACGAAACTCTCTCGCGGCCCATGTACCCATCCCTTCTGACCCTAACCGTGCTTTGCACCCCTGACATCAGTATTTTCTTCCACTTGTTCCAGTCACGCGCTTCTAGATTATGTGCCTCTACATCCCATGTTCCGTGTCTTGCCTCAGCATCTACCGATCCCTGTCATTGTTTCTATTTCGCTCCAGACTCCCTGTCGTCCTGTCCATGTTTTGCCCACCTCAGCTCTTTTCGTCTTGTGACGTGCCGTCCCCGCTCAATTCTCGACATAGCTTCCGTACTAGCCGCTCTGGTGCAATGTGCGCGTATAGTATATCGAGCATTTGGCTATCATTCTGAGACTCGCGCGGATCGGAGAGGTTGCATCCCCGCGGGGCGAAAGAAGGGGGTACAAATGCAGTTGCTAGAGTTGCGAGGGATGATACAGTTGCGTGTCTATGGCTTCTCCGATGTCTCTACAGAGATCCTCTATAAGGAACGAGCGACTTCGACCTCCTCGATCGACTGGATCAAGTCGTCTGCTTGCCAATCTTCGAAACCGTCGAGAGCGATACCGCACTCGACACCCTTCGGGATCTCGCTCACGTCCTTCTTGACTTGCTTGAGTGTTGAGACGGTTCCTGAGGAAGGAAATGTTTGTCAGCACCGAACCTCTCTGGAGCGGGAAGAAAAGGCAAGAGGCGAACCAGTGAAGAGCGTCTCGCCGTTCCGGATCACGCGCGCCTTGCGAGCTTTTTGGACAACGCCGTTGAAGACCTTGCTTCCCGCAATCTTGATCGGCTGCTTGCGACCCTTGACCGAGATCTCAAAGACCATCTGAACGTTGGCTTCGCCGTGGACGCGCGTCTCGATGTTCTTCGGCAGGAGCGCGGCAGTCTCGTTCCGGACAACCTCGACGAGGCGGTAAATGATCGGCGAGGTGTGGACCGGCACGGGGTGAGGACCTTTCGCAGCGTCCTTCATGACTGAACCCGGCGCCTTGACGTTGAAACCGATGATGGAGGCTGTAGTGTGCCGCGAGTCAGAATCGAGGCAAAACGCTTGTCCACGATAGCAAAACGGAAGCGCAACTCACCGCCAGCCGTTCGTGCCATGTCTACGTCGGCCTGCGTCACGGGACCGACAGCCGAAGTGAGGATCTTGACCTTGGCCTCCTTGTTGCCGATGCCTTCGAGCGCTCCGACGACTGCCTCGACGGTCCCGCTCACGTCGGCTTTGATGATGAGCAGAAGTTCCTTGATCTGGTCGCCACCTGCCGAGAGCTGTTCGACCGCGACATCGCCCGCATGAATGACGGCGTTGCCGCGGAGGCCCTTGGCTCTCGCCTTCTCTTCCTCCTCCCGGCGGACAGCGAGGATTTCAGCATCCCGCTTCTGCTTCTCGTTGATAATCTCGACCTCGCTCCACATCTTTTCCTGCTCGAGCCGACGCAGCCGGTTCGAGACGGCTCGTTTCGCCTCATCTTCAGTGGCGGCTTCGAGGACGACGTCGCCGGCGGTGGGGAGATCTTTCCAGCCGGTGACCTCGACGGGCTGACCAGGGTAGGCAGACGTGACGGCTTTGCCAGTGGGCGGAAGAAGGGTGCGGACGCGAGCCCAGGTAGTGCCGGCGACGAGCGAGGCCGTCGAGCGCAGGCAGCCACGCAAGACGAGGACCGTGGCGACGTTGCTGAGAATACGGGCATCACGTCAGCACATCTCGAGCACCAGAGATTCAGACTGTCGCAGCAACTCACCCACGACCCTTTTCCACGCGCGATTCGATCACGCGTCCCTCGACGCGACCGTCCCGCTCGGCGGTCAGCTCCCGCACTTCCGCCAGCGCCGAGATCGTCTCGACCAACTCTGCGAGTCCCTGTCCCGTCTTGCTCGAGACTTCGACGCAGGGAACATCCCCTCCGAGTTCCTCGACGGCCACGTCGGCCGCGAGCAACTCGTGCTTGACGCGGGTCGTGTCGACGCCGGGTTTGTCGACTTTGGTCAAGGCGACGACGACGCCGACGTCCGGGGCCGTCTTGAGGAGCGAGATGACCTCTTCAGTCTGGGGCTTGACGCCGTCGTCGGCGGCGACGACTAGCACGGCGACGTCCGTGACGCCCGCGCCGCGCGACCGCATCGCCGTGAAGGCGGCGTGGCCGGGCGTGTCGAGGAAAGTGATGGTTGCGTCGCCTTCCCCGAGAGGCTTTGCAGCGGGGGCAGGCTTCCCTTCAGCTTTCGACCGCAGGTTCGCCACCATGCTCTCGACGCCGACCTCGAACGCTCCGATGTGTTGCGTAATGCCGCCGGCTTCGCCACTCGCGACCGAGGTGGACCTCAGCGCATCGAGCAGAGAGGTCTTGCCATGGTCGACGTGGCCAAAGATACCGGTAATGGGCGGTCGAGGCGAGACGAGCTCGGGAGGCGAGGGCGGGAGGGGGAAGAGATCAAAGCCGGCTTCGTCGTCGATGACGGGGTCGAAACCGAGTTCGAGAGCGAGCAGCGATGCATCTTCCGAGGTCAGGACTGTGCGCGTTACCGTGTGTCAGTGCCTTGCAGTCGGAACAGCAACGTCAAACACGGGAGACTGACGTCGATCTGGGCGAACGTCCTCGAGGCCTATCCGTTCGGCGGCACGCTGCACAGTGACTGCTCCGGAGACGGTGGTCAGACTCATCCATACCATCAATTTAGACGACGAGAGAAGCGCGGAAGCAACTCACATAACCGCTCGTGCAAGAGGTTGACGAGGTTGTCGAGTCGGAGCGTTGACGGCAACTCGACCTTTTTCAGGACCTGCTTCGCCTTGACCTTTTTCGGCCTCGACGCCGCCTGTTGTCTTTGTCTCTGCGCCAAAAGCGCCTGCTCCTGTTCCCGCTTGACTTGCCATGGTTCGAGCATGCCCGGTTCTTTCGCGCCGGCCGGGCCAGCACCACCCGCCTCACTTCCTCCGCCACCGCCACCACCTTTGCCTTTAAACCTCCGACTCCGCTCGCGGTGATCCTCAACCTCACTCCCAACGAAGGAAGGATCGAGCCCGAGCGCGACGGCCGACCGCGCGAGCCGGTCCGCCTGCGGTTTCCACTCGGGTTTGTGCGGGTCGACGCGACGCAGGCGGTCGTGTTCGCGCTTCTGGGCATACTCGCGCTCGGGGGTGATTGGTACGCGGGATCCTGGACCGGAGCGGTCCTGTCCGCCGCCGACATTGTCGCGACGGGGAAGTCGCGCGCCGTTGGGAGATGAACGGGGACCATCGGCCCGCTGTTGATGATGCTGCTGCGGTCTCGGACCGCGATTTGAGCGTCCCTCCAAGTGTTCGTCCCTGCGCGGACCACCGGGTTTCCGGTTGTGTCCGCCGTGGTGCTGCAAGCGCGGCGGTCTTGGCTGCCGCGGACCGGGCTGGATCGGACGCCACTCGCCGTCGCCGCCTCCTCCTTCCCTGTTGCTCGGTCGGGGTCTTGGAGCTTGCGCATTCAGGAATGCGGGTTGGCTCGACGAGGAGGAGGACGACGACGACGAGGAAGACGACGAAGCGGCGGCGGATTGCAGGCGACCGAGCGAAGACGACCCGAGTCGGGACCGCACCACAGCGGTCGATCTGGACAGGAGCGACGCCGACATCTCTTATCGTTCTTGGTGTTGCGGCAGATTTGCTTGGGCGTCTTGCAATCCTGTGGCGCGAGAGATGGTGAGCCCGTGGCAAGGCGCCTGAAAGCGAACCGCGATGGAAGGGCGAAAGGGTTCGGTCGCGACTCTGAGTTGCTCCGTGCCGACTCGGTTGGATAGTTTGACTTACTGGAAGCCCTTTTGACCACCCAATGTACCCCCGGAGGCAGTCGCTGTGGTGTAACCGACTCGAAGAGAAAAAGTCGAGCAGGCGGTGCAGAGTCGACCTCAAAGTCGATGACGGCGGCTCGAGGTGCCGTAGGAATCGAGATGTGGGTAGCCTGATACAAATCCGTTCCAAGATCAGCAGCAAGCGTCTGATCCGGTTGAGCCGAGTGGCGAGTCGAGAGCGAAACCTGCTTCCGCTGCTCTCTCTCTTCCACTATTCGCCTCGAGTAAAGCAAAGGATGGCACCTGCAGCGACCAAGCGGGCACTTGCACTCTCGCAATCTTCTCAGTCGCCGTCCCAAGGCTCGCAAGCCAGACCGAAGAAGCGACCGCGCACTCAAGCCCCCGCTTCGCAACCTTCAACATCAACTCAACTTGCTCCTCAACCAGCTCCCACCACAGCAGCAGTAGCCGAGACAGGAGCGCTTTCCGCTCCCCCAGCCGCCCCAGCACCCGCCGCGTCGAAAGTCTCGCTCCCTCCGCCAAAGAAACGCACCCTCCACAAGGGCAAACTGCGCCGCCTCTCGACCGGACACCCGCACGGAAACACCAACGATACTTCATTCGCCGCACTCAACAGCAACGGTCTATCAGCAAGACCTCGCACGCGCGAAAAGTCGACCCTGTCGGGGGCCAAAATCGGCGGCAAATCCAAAGACTTGCGGGACCGCGTCGAGGCGGAAGAGTTGTGGATCCGGAGACCTGCGAAAGGCTCGACGAGGACGAAACATGGACTTGGTTACGCCGGGTATCTCAAGATGGGCGTCGCGGCTTTCGTCGAAAGGGGGTGAGTCTCCTTCCGGCCTCGCGATTGAGTGCGGGTCCGGAAATCGGCCTGGCAACCCTTGAGGGGAACGGGCCTGGTTTCCAGTACACCGAGACGCGTCTATTGACTAGCCCCTCGTCGCCTGACAGATGCACCACTTTGACGCTGCACGCTCTCGGCGCGGCCATTCCGCTGTGCCTCTCTCTGGCCTTGGCGATCCGCGATGCCATCCCAGGCGGCGAACCGACCGGAGACGATTCGAATGACGCCCAGATCAACGGCCAAGGGGGAGAAGAGCCGTTGGTCAAGATGGAGGTGATGACGGGCAGCAAAGACGTGCATGACGAAATCACGCCGGACGACGAGGTACGGCTTCTCGCGCGACGATCGTCTTCGAGGGGCAGGCGGGGTTGCTGTATCGCACCCTTGTCTGCTCCTTCTTCAGTGAGCGGGTGGAGCTGACATCCCTCGAAACGCTTCACAGGACGAAGACATTCTCTACCAAACTCGGACAAAGTCGACCGTCTCGGTCACGCTCTCGCTGTCCGGATCGCTCCGGTCCAGTCTCGGCGCGGCGCCGCCGACTACTTCAAGAACGGGAGGCGCGAGTCGGAGGGGGAAGAAGAGGAGTGGGAGGGGTCGGTGAAGCGGTCCGGATTGGAGGAAAGGGTTACACGGTCGGCGATGACTAGCTGGAATGCCTTTCTTTCCTCCCGGTCTCGAGGCATGCAGAAAGGTGGACTTTCTGGCACCATGAAGGAGGATGCAGCGCGCACGTTTCTATGTAGTCAGACGGTTTTCTGTGAAACCCCGGCTGGACGCGGAGCTTTCGAGAGCTCGAGTACCCACTATCTCTTCCTTACGTCCGAGATCTGCGCAGTGAATGATTGCACGAGATGCAGCTGGTATATAGTCACTTGCGATCAGCCATAGTGGCCCGCTCAGCTCGGATGCGGACGCGCGGGTGCGGAGTGGCTTGCTCTTCGACGTCCCACTTGCCCATCTGCGTATCACGCGCGGAGGTGTCTAAAGCTATGCTGGCTTGCTGTTTCTGGTCTACTCAGTCTGTGCGGCCCCGTCCTTGCTACGCACCGCGATCCCTTTCGCTGCTGCTCTCCCATCTCAGCGTCATCACAAACCAATTGCTGCTCTCTTGCGTCCCCGTCCTCATCCGCACGCTATACCAAAAGCTGAGAGCGATGCACCTCGGCTTCGCCGCCGCCGCCCTCCCCGATCCCGCCACCTCCTGGATCCCTCGTGGTTTCCTGCTCGCCCTGTTGCTGTGGGCCTTGAATCGCAACATCGCCCCGCCGTTGGGTTGGGAAACGTTTCGGCAGGCGAGCGTGCCGGGAGGGGAGGTCGAGATTTTGGGGATTGGGAGGCACTCGGCGACGGTGGTGTTTGTGCAGTAGGTCGGCGCAAGCGAGCGCAGAAGAGTCTTGCGTTCTTTTCGTGCGGCTGACTTTTTGCCTCCTCGCGTTCGTGGTCGACAGCCGACTCGGAGGCAGCGCAGCTCAGTTGTGAGTTATAGGACCTCGTTCTTTGCTCCGCCGGTCGTACTGAGCGTCTCTCCCTGTGCAGAACGCCCATCGTGCACAAATTGAGACAGCACCTCGTCCAAGTCGCGTTCGTGTTGCCCTCGGCGTGCGTTTCTAGTACTCTCAACCCTCCCCCGTGATTATCGGCTTGTGCTGACCATGCCACTCCGCGCGATTGCAGCAACTATATACCTCTGACATGCAAGCGAGGGGTTTCCATCCCTGCATGGTGTGTGTTTCGAAAATCGCTTTCATCCGTCAAGTCTTTGCTCACCCCTTGGCCCCCCTCTTACAGGTTCGACATCCTCGCCGTGCCTTCGGGACCAACTGCTCCGATGCCGACGGGGGAAGATCAACTCGGCATGGAGATGGCGACGCAACGGATCCACAAGATCATTCGAGACCAGGTCGAGCGGGAAGGGATCGACGAAGACCGGATCGTCCTCGCCGGGTTCTCGCAGGGCAAGTTCTTTCTTCATTTCTCCCATTGTGCTTCCTCAAGCTACCTGCAGAACTGACGCTCTCGGGCTCTCTCAGGCTGCGCGACGGCGCTTTTGTCAGCCTTGTCGTACCCGGGAAAACTGGCCGGCGTCGCGTGCTTGTCGGGGTGGTTACCCTTGACGGACAAGATCAAGCGCGAAAGAGATATCTACAGGCATCCGGTGCGTGAGATGGCCGCTCGGAAGAGTCTGGACATTCTGCGGTCGAGACTGACGTTGCTCTGCGGGGGATCCGACGCGCAGCTTCAGTCTGAGCATGCGCACGAGATGCCGGTCTTCTGGGGTCACGGGACGAAAGACTCAGTCGTGCGGTGAGTGTGCACATACTCTCACAATCCTCTGTGGAAGTCAATGATCACTTCGCTTACGTGCTGCCCCAAACACAGTCACCACTGGGCGCGAGAGAGTATGGATCACCTTTATCGAATGGGGTTTACAAACATCTCATTTCACTCATATCCAGGTGCGCCGGGATCTAGTAACACTCCTTTTGACAAGCTCTGAAGCTGAACTTTTTCGGGAAAGGCATGTCGCACGATTTGTGGCGGCCGGAATTGCAGACAGGTGAGTCTACCGGAGGCTGTCTCTTCAGCGCTGCTTCGTCTCGCTTGGAGAAGCTGTGATCAGCAAGCTGACTGCAACATACCCCTAGACTTGCAAGCGTGGCTCCAGGATCGACTGCCACCGATCTGAGCTCGAAGTCGAGGCTTGGTCCATCTCTCGATTCGTCTTCAACCTCTCGGCTTCCACCTGCTGCACCATATACCTGCCAATGGAAAACTCTAGAGTCAAGTTACGGAACTCTCTTCCGTGAGTCTCCGGCAGCAGGTCCGAGGGGGATGAGATCGAGTGCTCCGAGTTTTTTTTACTTGGCTTTTCCGAGTCCAACCGGGACTTGTTCTACTGGCGCCGTTGCGGATCTGGCGTTTGGCGCACTGACCTTGCCGTCCTGGATCCGAGACTCGCCGCTGCGCCCCGATTTAGTGCGGTCGGAGTTTTTGAGTCCGCGGGCTATACGGGACCCTCGATTTTCTCGCGCTGCACGAAGGTTCCCTGGGAGCGCTAGTATTCGCCTGTGCTTTGCGTACGCGTGTTCTGCGTATAAGATTATGGTTATGCGCATGTCTCGGGTCGACACGCGCGCGTGAAAAGATTCTCGCGCGTGCTATGAGTTTGTGCGCTGCCCAGCTTGCTTGCGGCTGAGAGACGACGCCTGACTGATCCGAGAGCGTTCCTTTGTGAGTACTCCTCCCTCTCGTAGGCCTCTGCGCCGCCCGGACGTGTACGAACAGGCGACGACGCCTCGGGTCAGGAGCAATGAGGGACCCACCTCTTGGCTCGCTTGCTGGAGAGACTCCGGAGCAGGTCCAGAGTACAGTGGTCAGGATCCTTGGCGTCTGTAACCTGGCTCCGCATCAGCACCGGACGCGAAGAGCTGACCACGAGCGCCCAACGTTCAATCGACGCTCAGTTCCCGCTACAAATCGCATAAGCAGGTGTTTGCTGCCGACACGCGTTCGCAACCAGGGTTGCCATATCTCGGCACAGGCGCGCGCCTTCAGCCCGTCAAGTCGATCCGTTCACCTTGCGCTGCCTCCGCCTATTAAAAGCGTCACCGGCCGACCCTAATTTACAAGAGGAGACCCAACCATGGACAGCGTCGATACTCTCACACCGTCGAGGCCATCGGAGCACTACGAGGACGTGGCATTGGGCGCTGCCGGAGGAGGAGAAGAAGGTGATGTCGGCGACGTCAACATTGCCGTCGAGACCGACGGGCGAGATCACCAACACAGCAGTGACCCGCCCAGCAGCGGACCAGAGGAGACGACAGCGACTGCGTCCTTGACGGGTCATCCTGCCACCTCGTACTACCCGCCGACCCGGTCGGTCGAAGCGTCGTACCCTCCGCTGCCCTCCTTTTCGCGCCCTTCGGACTCGCGCATCCCGACCGAATCGCCCTACTCGCCCGACACCAACGCCGACCCTTCTACTCGCACCTCTGCACCCCGTTCTCCACCGGTCCGAGCGACTTTTGCGCGTTTGCGAGCGCTCCTGGACGCGCAGTCGCCCGCTTTGCTCGACTCGCTCTCGCCTCCGCTTCCTTCGACCGACCCAGCTCTCGCCTCGCTCAAAGCTGCAATCGCGCCGTACCGATTGCCGCAAGCCGTGATCGACTCGTATCTCCTCGCGCACGACGGGCAAGACGTGCTCGCGCTCGGCGGGTCTGCGTCCGGCGGCGCGTCCGGCGGGGCCTCGCTCGGCGGGCTCGGACTCGTGTACGGCTTGTGGTGGCTGCCGCTCGACCGCGTCGAGGAAGAGTGGCGCTTCTGGCGTCGACTGGAAGAAGCGGGCGGCCTTGTCGGCGCCGGCGTTGGAGGGGATCCCTTTGCGGCGAACGCGGCCGAGGCGGCGAACCGGTCTCGTCATGCGAGTCGGACTCACCCTTACATCCCGGAAGAAGCCGAGTCGGCGCAGGCGTCGACTTCGGGTGGTAAGGGTCCCACTGGCAACGGCGGCGCCGACGACGGCAAGGGGACTTCGATGCAAGGGATGGCATCCTTCCCGGACGGTTGGGTTCGGAATCGCTACTCTCATCCCGGATGGCTGCCGCTCTTGACCGACCGGTGCGGCAACTACATCGGTATCGACCTCGATCCGCCCCCTCCCCCGCCTGCAAGTCGGAGCGAAGGAACCGGTGCCGGCGCCGGAGCAGCGAGGCAGCGCGGGTACGGTCAGCCGGGCCAGGTGATCGCGTTCGGGCGCGAGATCGACGAAAAAGTCGTCCTCTTCCCGGGTGACGGCCCGAGCGGCTGGGCGCGTTTCCTAGCTGCGTTCGTGGAGGATCTGGAGAAGGGCGAGTTTGCGAGGTTGGGCGAACGACCGACGACGCGGGATGCGACGGGAAGGAGGAGCGAATGGCGGGCGGGCGCGCAGTGGAGTGATGAGGAGCACAGCGGGCTCGGACGCAACGGCAGCGATGGCAGCGATGAGGGCTACGAAGGCCTTGGTGACGGGCTTGGAGAACGCGGCTACTTTGAGACGAACTTGTACGGCGACGAGGCGGTTGGCAGTAGCGCGCGGACGGCGCAGACCTGGTCAGTCGGAACGGGATCGTCTTTGCTTTGATTTGCGGTGACAGCTGACCTTTATTACCCTCGCAGGGTCCTCCGACCCGAGTACCGTCGACTGTCCGACGAACTCTCGCTCGAAGGCGGCGTGATCGCCCTCCTGTGCGAGCGCAGCCGCCGAAAGTGGCAGTCCCTCGGCGTCGGTTCGAACCACCCGGCACACCGCCGGACCATCTCGATCCCGATCCTGCGCGACGGGATGCTGATCCCGAGTCCGCGGAAGGCGGCGGCGCTAGCCGCCAGCAAGAAAGCCGCCGCTGAGCAGCGCAGGGACCAGGACGAGAATGATCAGTATGCTTCTAGCGCAGACCCGGCCGTTTCTCTGGTGCTTTCGCCGCCTTCGCCCAAGAAGTCGTCCGCCTTCTCGTTCCAGCAGCCGACTTCTCCTTCCGAATCGGCGGCCGCGCCGGTATCGGAGCCTACCTCGCCGCGCAACGACTCGAGCGGTCTCCGCAGCCCCTCGCGGCCTTCGTTCAAGTTGTTGAACTCTCACAAGAACAACGGCCGATCGGCGTCGAAACGCCCTCCACCGCCGCCGCCGGCACCGCTCGACCTGCCCGTCTTTTCCGAACTGGACTTTTCGGACGCGTTGGGCAACCAACAGCCGCGACCGATCGTGCCGCCTTCAACGGCGAGTTGGTTGCTCGCCGATCCGCCTGTGTCCAGAACCCTCGGGGGCCGGAAAGGCAGTGCGAGCAGCGCGTCCGGCGGCGGAGGGGCCATGGCCGAAGCGACCAACATGCTGAGCCGGCTCAGCTTTGGCTCGAGCTCGACTTCGCCACTCGCTTCGCCTACTTTATTGCCGCTCGCGCAGAACTCGATGTCGGCGCAGCAGGCGATGGCGGCGGCGGCGTCGGAGGACGAATACCTCGCTAGCAGGACCGCGTTGGTCGGTTCGCCGTCGTTGGGTCCGCCGTCGCCGACTTCGGACGCAACGAGGTCGCCGACTTTGTCAGACAGCCATGTCGTCGTCGTGGAACACCACTAAGTTACGCCCCTCTTTATGCCTTGAGCGCATCCTGTCTCTCGGAACTTTTGCAAACAGACAATTCCCCTCTTCCCAAACTCCTACTCGCTCGTATACCTCCCTCCCCTAAGCCTCTTTCCGGCACTCTTGTTTCCTTCGTGGCTTTGACGACCTTTCGACGATCCTCGCACCTCCCTCCGTATACACACTTTCAGACTCGTACACCGCGCTAGCTCCGGACTCTTCACTCCTCGATCTTGCACAGCATGTCTGCTTCTATCCCGACTTAGGGCTCTTTGTCAGGGGTTTCCGGTACCTGGGCATGACTGCTACAGTCAAGCTCCGACTGCAAGCCGAGAGCCGCTGCCGAAAGTGCTTGCCTCCGTCGGCCGGAGTTTTTTCTCCGAAGAGCGGAGGGTCACGTGCTCGGAAAGGAGAGGTGCTGCGGATTGCGAAGGTGCGGCCCCACCTTCGGAAAGCTTCTCAGCTTGCGCCTTCTCGCGATTCTGCTCGCGGCCTGTCGTGACCGTACGACGCGCTCTCTCTCCCTCTCCTTCTTTGCCTCCGAACGCAACCAGCTCTTTTCGTTCGCCACTCGCCAACTTACTCATGTCGGCCTCCCTCGCTCGCACTCTGTTCCGCCCAGCTGCTCGGTCAGCTCCCGCGGCGACAAAGGGCACGACGACTTGCCCCGCTGCACGGTTCTTCCCCTCGTCGCCGTCCGGGACTAACGCCATCATCAAGACGAGCGCGTCCGCGCGCACTCTCAACGCTATTGCCCATATCTCGGTCGCGGCCGCGCTGGTCGCCTCCTCCGTAAGTCGCGTGACCTTCTCCGTTGTCCCGTCGACCGGAGGAACACTAGAGGCCTGCGTGTTCGTGAATGTGCGGCTGACAACTCTCGTGCTACGCAGGTGTCCTTCCTGAATCACCCCGATCCGCTATTCTTTGACCACCCTCCGAGGTCAGCGATCGGGTTCATGCCGTCGAGGTACATCGTCGCCGGAGCAACAGCCGGAGGAGCGGACCATGCCCCTTCGAGCAGGCCAAGGCCTCGTCTGTCGCCCTCGGAAGGAAACTCGACACCACTCGGCGATGCAACCAAGATGACGACCGCCACAAGGACCGCCACCGCGCGCGCTTTTCTCGACTCGACGTCCTCGCCGAGCATGGTCGCCTACGCGGCGTTGCTTTCCCTCTCCGACTCCCAGGGGACAGTTGCAACAGTAATGCAGCTCATGGCGAAGCGGTAACATCGGTCCGGCCTTGACGACAATGCCTCGCCTCGAATTGCCACCTGCCTCTTTCCTCGTCGTTTCCCGACCTTATGTACCCGTTCCGTTCTACGCATGTTTCCCCACCTTGTCGTAATTCTTTACTCGTACTGTACTGGCCTTCCAACCTGCAAATCCTGTTAATATCGCACCTGCAGCGCCTCTCGTTTGGTCAAGCAGAGTCGGTCGCTGGCTTCAGCCAAAGTGTCGGAGGAAATGTATAGAGGGGGAGACACGGGCGGCTCAGGTCGTAGCTACCTCGCGGGTATAAGCACAGTAGCCTGCCGTAGTAGATTGACAAGCCCTTCTCTCCACTTGACCGCCGCCGAGTTTCATCTGAGAGAGAGGCTTTCAGACGACACTGACTGCTCCTGCCTGGGGAGGACACGAATACGAAAAAGCCAGCTCTTGTGCTGCTCCAGTCCACGCCGGCTTGCACGCCCATAGAGCATCGTCGTCGAACGGCCGCCTGGAGTTGGGCCCCTCTTTCCAGAACGCCGCCGACTTCTCGCCTGCATAGCGCGCTCGAACGGCAGCTCTGGCTCGCCGTTAGACCGACAAGCTGGAGTCGTTCATCCAGCCCGCCAAGCTCCAGGTCCTCGTCGTCCCCGTACACCCCATCAAACGCGCGACGTTCGAACAACATGTTCAACTCGTGAAGCAGTACGCGACAGTGCCCTTGGCGGACGTCCCGCCGGACCGAAGAGGCGACAGAGGTGAGTACACGCTGGCCTGTTGGGTCCCTGCAGGTCTGGAGTCAGGACTCTGCCCGCTCGTCCTTGCCGATTGCCGATCACGCAGAAGGCCTGCTAGTCGCCGGTTCACAGGCTCTCTCAGCCCAGAGAGAAAGCCAAACTGAGACATACATACTCCCTGCGCAGCCATATTCTCAGCGACGCCGTCATCCTCCGGGTCGCTGCTGTTCGACTTTGTCACTCCGGCGACTTATGCCCCGTTGCGACCACTTTCGTTTCTCGCCGAACTGCAAACGCACCGCCGCGTGCAGGGCATCATCGGCATCTTCGATGCGTCGGAATATTCTCAGCGGCCGCTCGAGGAAGCGCTCACCAGCTTCCAAGCCTCGCTGAAGAATTTGCCGAAAACGTTTGCGACGAAAGTGTACGGATTTGGCGCGAACGAAGCCCAGGTCGAACAGGCTCGCGGGCTGAAAGAGTCAGACGGGCTGGTCATGGTGCCGAGTCAGGGCGACGTGGGATTTTACCTCAAGACGTTCCTGGCAGAGTTTGCGAGCGGGATCCTGTGGGAGTTTTCCAACATGGTGAGCCTGCGTTCGTTTGCACTCGCTCCTGAGCCTCCGATCGTAAGCTGACACGTATCCGAGTACAGGCCGCACAGCTCGAATCGCGAACGTCCATCCCGACTCCGCAAGGGCCGGATTCCGTCTCGCTCCAACGGGCAGTTTCTCGCGCCTCGGTCGACTCTTACGCCGTGTCAGATCGAGCGTCGACTCCCGACTCCCGCACTCCGATCAACGGCGTCCCACTCCTAGGAGTCGCCGCTCCGCCTCAGTCCCATCCGCACAATGTTCCCACCGGCGTCTCCGCCGCCCCGAAACGAGAATCTTCGCCCTACGGAACCTCGCCGCTACCGCCGCCGATTAAGCCCGTCCTCCCGAGTGCGAGTGCCGCTTCGGGAATGTCGTCGTCAGCGCAGCTGGTAGATGCACGGGCGAGGAAACGCGTCGCCGGGAGGGAGAAGAAGTTGATGGGCGACATGTGGTTGCTCTCCGGCCGCCCACAGGAAGCGATCGCAGCGTGAGTCTACGCGCTTCAAAGTCGGATGTGATAGCAGCAAACTGATTACGCGGCACCGGTGCAGGTACAACGAGGCGATCCTCCTCACCAAGGCGTGGTCAGATCAGGTCTGGCAGGCGAGCGCGTACGAAGGCGTCGCAGTCGCGCTCGTGCTTCAAGCAACCCAGCCTCGAGGGTCTCAAGGAAGTGTGAGTATTGTGGTACATGTTTCGTCCCTTTGGCGACTCCCTGACCAGTGAGACGCGCAGCACCCGCCATCGCTCACGCCGCAGAGAAGCGAATCGCCTGCATCCCTCGGACCGACGCCCGACATCTCGACTTTTCTTTCGGCAATACCCGAGCGACTCACGCTCGCGACGACGCTCTACGAAAAAATGCTCGCGCCGCTCAACTCGTCTCGAGATTCGGCCGGGGCGCTCGATCCCGATCGTGCGCACCCCCTGCTGTACGTCGAGGCGTGCTTGCGGAGCGCCAAGTTCCTCTTGGCGGTCAACGAAGCACGAGGCTCGATTCCGAAAGCGCTGCAAAGCTTGGTCTCGCCGACTTTGCCCGTACCGATCGCAGAATCTGGGCCGGAACAAGCCCGTCGCGCTCGCTTAAACTCCCTCGCACCTTCGAACACCGTCCCTCGGTTGTCGATCGCGACATGGCTGGATTCCGCCTACTCGCCGCACCTCGCGACGCTGTCCGTCCCGACGCGGATACGGGTTCTGGCGGACATTGCGAGCTGTTTTGGCCGGATCGGCTACCGGAGGAAAGAAGCCTTCGTGCTCCGCGAGGTCGCGGCGCTCTGCGCCGACAGCGCGGCGTCCGATCAAGCATCCCTTGCTCTTCAGGATGCGAGTGGAAACGGAGGTCTCGACTTGCGCATCGATACGGGGTCGAATTCGAGTCGGAACGGAACGAACGGAAAGGTTCTTCCGACACCACGTCGCCGCGCCGGAATCGCGAGCGATACCCAGTCACAGATCTTCGGAGTCCTCGAGCGAGTATGTTCGGCGTGTGGGCTGGATCTCGGCCCGACTGGCGACCGCAAAGGAACCGCGGGGAATGCCTCGCCGATCGAGCAAACGCAGATAAGCTCCGTTGAAACCCGCTTCGGCTGGCCCGCGATCCAGCTGGGCGTACTTCAAGACGCGAAGAGAATGGCAGAACTTGTGAACGGTCTGTCTTGGTACTTGTTGCTCCTCGAGGCTCTCCATGTTGACCGTCGGCGACTCGATCCGCAGATTATCAGAACGCGGTCCGCTTTACGACCCTCGCTCTCCGAACCCTGGCGACCGTCATATCTCCAGAAGATCAGATCGCGCTCTGTCGAGAAGTCCCGCGCATCGTGGCTGCAGCGACGAGGAGCGGTATGCCGCTGGCTCTCGAGTATTGGGGTCCGCCGCAAATTGTCATGAGCCTCGAGATTGCCAAGTAAGCGCGCGTCCTTTCTCGTTGCGGCTCACTTTTGCGTTCATTGACCCTTCCTCCACCCTGCCTTTCTAGGCTGGCCAAGTCACGACATCCGCACAATCGACGCATGCCCGACGCAGCCGCCGGAATCGAGGGGTCGGGCACGAAACCGTCCACGACGAACCCTTTCCTGTATGACCCGCGTACGCAGGCGGTGCCGAGCCGCGACGAAGCCGCAGTACTCGTGCAAGACGATATCGCCGAGGTTTTCGTGACGCTCCAGAACCCGTTTCTTTTCGAGCTCGAGATCGCTGCGTTGTCGCTGAGGTCAGTTTCTCGCACTGCAGTGCTGCGCGCAACCTGAATGCTAACGTTTTCAATGCCGGTAGTACTCGCGGAGCAAGATTCGCGAGCGAGACCATCTCCGTCGTGGTGCCGCCAGCCTCGCTCCAAACCGTGCGAATGGTCGGGACGCCGCTCGAGCCCGGCACCCTGCAGATCCGTGGCTGCTCGGTCCAGCTTGCGGGCTGCAAGTCGCGCGAGTTTCTCCTTCCGACTTCGAAGTCGGAGTCGACAGAACCTGAGAAGACATCCGTTAACGTCGATTCGCGGCCGGAACGGATCAAGCACACCGGTCTCGACGCCTTTGCATCGCGGACGCGGACTGTAGCCGCAACCTCGAAGGAGTTTGGCGGCGAGGCCGAGAACCGATTCCTCGAATGCACGGTCGTTCCGGCTCAACCGCTGCTGTGGATGCGTTCCACGTCCTTGACGCACGGAGCTCTGATGCTCTTCGACGGCGAGACGTGAGTCCAAGTGAGGTGCATCTCGACAGCGATGCTCATACTGAACTCCTCCCTAATAGCTCGACCATCCGAATCACCCTCGAGAACGCCTCGTCGGTTCCGGTCGACTATGTCCATATCACATGCGCAGACTCGCTGACGACCGCCACACGCCAATACCTCTCCGATGCCGAACTCGAAGCTGCCGAGATCTACGAGCTCGAGGTCGACGCAGTCGAGAGACCAGTCTTCCGTTGGCTCGGGTCGCAGGACTTTTCCATCGCGCCCGGATCGTCTCGGGTACTCGAAGTCGAGTGCAGGGGCAAGATCGGATGGTGCGTCTCGGAACCTGCATGCGTCTGTCCTTGATCTTACTAAGATGCGCGTTCTTGCACAGCATGTCCGGCTCGATTCTGGTCGACTACGGCTTCCGCGGCGACGCAACTCGTCCTGCCGACGGAACCTTGTGGACTCGACGTCTATGCTGCGACGTGCTCCTGACCGTGCACCAAACGCTGGTGGCGCACTCTCTCGAGCTTTCGCACCTCCGAAGCACGGCCAGTCCAGGAAACGCGCATGCTCGTTCGGCCAGCGTCGTCAGTCTGGGGCAACGTGGCGCTGCAGTCGACAGCCGGCTCGAAGACAACTTGCGTGATGTCGCGGATGGCGAGCATTGCTTGGCTCAGATCGCCGTCACGAACGTCAGCAGCAAACCTTTCGAGGTCAAGCTTGAACGAAAGGAGGAGGGTAAGTCCAGTCGCCAATTCGCATGACGCTTGACCGCGCTGATCCATTCTACTTGCAGAGACCTCCCTCTATCTCGAGCGGAAACGTGCCGAGCCGGGGTCAACCCATGTGTCCGTTTGAACTTCTTCAGAAAGGGAGGTCGCAGAAGTAGCTGACCCACGCTCGGCGCCCGACCGCAGCATGCTTGTTCGACTCGATCGCCTGTCATTGTCTCCCGAGCAGGTGGAGCGCCCGACCCCCAGCCTCTCGGAGAAGCAGTTCATCGCCTCAAAGGTCAAGAGGTCGGCAGAGGAGGAGCGCCTGGAGCGCGAGCTCTTCTGGTATCGCCAGGAACTCCTGCAGCGGATACGGCTCGTCTGGAACGAGGTATGTTCGCTCGCTGGTGAGCGCGCTGCTGAAGGTTGACCCGTCGTTGCTGCAGGTCGGAAGCTTGCGGACGGGAGAGATCGGGCTACAAGCGCTCAAACTTGACCCGTCGGCTCTGGAGGTCCTGCGTCAGGATCCAGTGCAAATCCAGCTGCGGCTCTCGGGCGAGAGTGTCATCGTCGGACATCGCAACGGTCGCGGCCCGCCGGCGTACACCGCTGCTGCGGACGACTTTCTTGCCGTCGAAGCCAGAATCACGACCAAGTCCGGTACGTCTTCGCTTCTCTGGCCCAGTGAGTGGTCATCGGAGCTGCCCCGCTTATGTATTCTCTACCCCTCGCGCAGCTTTGCCCCTTCGCCTGCGTTTGCGGCTCGAGCTCGTCCCGCCTGGATCGCCTCCGACGCCTCTCGCGCTCGCCCATCTCGCCCGCTACGTCGTGATCGAGGGCGTGACTCCCATTGACGTGGGAATGGTGGACTCGGAGAAGGACGCGGCGGTGTCGATGCCAATCTGCCTGTTGGCGCAAGGTCGGTACGAATTCGGTTGCGTCGTGGAAGAGCTCGGGGTCCCCTCAGCCGTCAAACCGCGCAGCTGGCGAGCTCGCAGCACTCTCGTCATCAAGGTAGATCGGTAAAACGTGTATAGATATACGATTGCTGTCGCTTGTTGCCATACTACTATCGCACTGGCTCAGAGGCTCCGTCCGTCCAAACTTTTATTGCAAAACGGAGAAGGGAAGCGTGAGTGAAAGCTTTCTCAGAATGCGCTACGTTTGCGGCTCTTCCATTGCTGCTCATCCGAGTCGCTGCTGCCGCTCGGGTCGGTCTCCGAGTAACCAACTGTCTCCTTGGACCTCCGGAGCGGATAATCGGCTCTGCCTTCGGCGTCGTGTTCTGCGTCGGCGAGCCTTGCCCAGCGATGTTTGTCCCCTCTGCGCTCACGAGCACCGCGACCGAGGCTCCTTGCGGTAGCGGTGGTGGTGGTGCTCGGGGACTTGCCGAGCGCGTTCTGGGGCCCTCCGCCTCCGCCGCCGGCGCAGGAGAAACCCATCGCGGCCACTGCGAGTTGGGACAGGCCCGCGGTCACGAGCAGCTGTTGTGGCTTGTGAATGAGCTCCGAGTTCAGTCTTGGCGGCCTAATAAAGCCGTGGACGCACTGCATAGATGGCATACTTGATCCAAGATATTCCGCAATTGACCATGTCGGCGACGCCTGCTTTGCCGGCGAGATCCGCTGCTCCATCGCAGATCGTTCCCGGGTTTCCTTTAACGGCCCAGATAATGTAGCCGATGATGTTGAGCACGGCGAGGATCTGCCCGGTGTGTTTTTGGCATCAGCAAAATGGTTCAAGGCAAGATTGCCAGCGACGTACCCCAAGCAGGATCCCGCACTCCATCGAGACACCGGTACAGAACGAGATCAGTACAAAGACGATGGCAGCTGCGCTGCCTGCTAGGCTCCACCAGGGTCCGATGATTGCCAAGTCGGTCGTGAACTGGAAATTGGAAAAAGAAGGCCACAAGTAGACCTGTAGAGCGCGTCAGCGCGTCGCACAGTCGAGTTTTCCGAGCTGCCTATGCGAACACACTCCTGTAAACAACACGAGCAAGACGAGGGCGATGAGATCTACGATCTGTGGGCAGGCAGATCGACGTTTGAGCACATTTCTCAAGGGGGAAGAGCTCTGATGGAACTTACCTTGGCTAGGGTTCCCCACATTGCTGACTATATCGGGAAGTGAGCGGATGAGAGGAGAAAGACATAGCAAGAAAGCAGCTCGAACGCTCGCGACTGGCGGGGTGTCCGCGGAGGTCGCCCAGCAAACCGTTGCGAAGGAGGTTCGAGCGCGGTCGGAGGCGGTGCACTTTCTCGCGCGTCCGCAGCGTATCCACTCGATACACATCCGAGTAACAAGCGGTATAGGCACCGCGTCCTGCGCAGTACATAGCACAGACAGGGAAGACACGCGAACAACAGATTGACCTTCTCAAGCAAAGAATCTTCCGCCTACGAGCACTGTGAACGCCGGCCTTGCTCCTATTTACTTGGCCATCATGCGCCTGTAGCGTACAAAGGGACTGCTGGTCAGCATGACCCCCGAGAAGGCGAGCGGCTACGCGTGAAGGGACCCACTTAAGCTGCTCCTCCTCCTCTTCCTGCTCCTTCGTCCCGTGCGGGATGTGCATCCTCGTGTCGTGCTCGCTGTCGCCGGCAGGGTTCGACTCGCCACTAGGCTGGACCATGATGATCTCCTCGCGCGCGGCCGGGTCCGGGTGGCCAGACTGGTGCGGCGCGGCGCGGCGCGGCCAGACTTCGAGTCGGACCTTGCGGGAAGGAGCGGGTAAGCGTCAGCCAGGCCACCTCGGACGCAAGCCAACCCTCGCTTACATGTCTTGCATTCTTTGGTAGTAGTGACTTCGCAAAAGGGGAGAGAGGTGTGAGGAGAAGGAGAGAGAAGCGGGTCGAGTCCCGCCCCGACTCGCATCTCGAGCCAGGTGGCACATGACGACAAGGTGGGGAAACGAGGAAGGCTCGGTCGAGGGTACTTTCTACGGCCAACTAAAGCTGATCTAGACTGTCGCTACTCAGGCGCCTACTCGAGCGACTGCCGCGACGTCCGAGACTCCCGTAGCCCGCCGACTGCGAGCGTGCCAATCCATGAGGAACGTCTTTGTCTTCGCTGCTCCCGAAAGCCTCCACGTCTGCCAGCCGGCGACGGCGAGATCGCTTAGAGCGACGAGTATACTCCCTGCCCAACTCATATGAATTGTCGTATCCATTTTGGCCTCCGCCGCCGCCGCCGCCACCCATCCCCATGCCTGAGCTCATGTTGTTCTGCCGGCGGGGACCACAGCAGGGCGGCTGGCCCGAGCCGGCGGATGAAGCGTGTGGATCAAACATGAGGTGCCAGTATAGAAACTGTAGAACGCCGGACGCGACCAAGAACTGTCACGCGATTCGAGTCAGGGTATCCGTTCACCATGATCTGTTCTCGGTTTTCTGATGGCGCCACTCACGCTGTAGAACGCGTATCTCGCCTGCCCTTGACAAATCCACGACATCGGAGTGGCCGAGCTGTATTTGGGCCAGAAAAGGGAACGGTCAGAGGTTGCTCGGCAGCTGCAGGAAGGGAAGAGAGAGAACGATCGGCGCCAGAGCACCAGGTCTCTGCAGCTGTCTCAAAGTTCAAGCTCCAAAGCACGCAGTTCGCGAACAGGCACACCTGGAGAAAGGAGAGAACAAGTCAGTCAGTGGGGTCGGGCAAACGTGGCCGGCAAAAGCTCGAACGATCCCGTCGACTTACGTGTAGAGTGGTCGAGAGCCAGTTTCCGTTGGTCGTGAAGGCGCTATACACGGTGAGGAGCAATGCCACGTCGGCGAACAGGGCCGATCCGCAGGCCCAAGTCTTCGCCCATGGGTCGGAGGGCAGCGCGAACATGCTCCACCTGGACGGCGCAGAGATTCACCATGTCAGCCTTCCTCCCAGAGGACACTCCCAGACGTGCGCAACGCGGTGCTCGCAAAACTTGGTAAAGAACGCACGACAAGATCAGGGCCAGAACGGCGAGACAGAACCCGTCGGCTATCTGCGGGCGGACATCCAGGTCAATCAATTCTTGGTAGCCGCGATAACGATCAAAGTTGAGCATACCTTGATAGCAAGGGCGTACGGACTGTTGTTCGGGCGCGCGCTTGAGTAGCCGCCAGAGTAGCCCCCAGAGTAGCTATCGTCCATGGTTCACCGATACGAGCGTAGCACTCCGAAGCAAAGGAGCGAGCCGACAGATAAGAGAGCGAGAGGGAAAGAGCAGAGAGAGAAGAGGGATATGCGAACGTTTCCAGGAGGGTGAAAGACTTCGGGAAGTCCGCGGATCAGTCGGGCGGACTGAGCGAAGTCCGAGCTCCGAGCGCGAACGCGAAGAAAGATCCCGATCACGCAATCGCCCAGATATAGCTGCCGGTGGAAGGGCCTATAGACACCTTCAGGCATAGGTGACGAGTTGAGGAGACGGCAGTGCGAGAGAAGGCGCAGCGAAAAGCGCGAAAGGCCGTGCGAGCTTTGAGGTTTCGTAAGAGTGGCGGCGAGACGCGAAGCTTGAAGGTGTGAGCAAGCAGAGCCGATGCTGTAGTCCTTGCCGATAGTACAACGATGTATGCACCCGCGAAAACGTCAATGGTATGGTACGACAACAAGGTAACGGGCGAGAAGAGACGATGGAAAGAGGAATCCGGATGCTCAGAGCGAAGCGCGACTGAGGAGGATCTTGAGGTCAAGCAGGACCTGCGCAGAGGAGTTTGCTCGATAGTGAGTATCTCGGTCGTATGCGTCAAGGGGTAGGCTCGGGGCAGCGCGGCAGCCAATCGTCGAGCCAAGTTGGCGGGACAGTCTCCCGAAAGAAAGACATGCCACACTCACATGCCGCAACGCGCGCGTCCAGGCTTCGTCGCTCCCGAACTGGAGCTTGATCGAGACGTCGCCGATCCGGTCCTTGACGACGCTGCGGTATTGCACGTAGCCGCAACGAGTAAGTCTCGTCAGTAAGGCCCAGAGTGAAGGTTTCCTCCGGTTCACGCAACCAGGCAAGAGCCTCCCCAGACAAAACCAAGAGACAACGAGCGAATGGTTGCTTACGCATGCGGGACTCGGACTTTGGGGTCACGAGCGGTGACAAACTCGACGAGCTGGCGCAAGCACTCGAGGAAGGCGACCATGGCCATGTCGAACCTGCGATTCTGGAGCAGGCGGGTGACGGCGAAATCGCCAGAGCCGTACCTGAAAGGGTCGAGGGAGGCGGGATCGGCGGCGGTAACGAGTCGCGACGAAAGAGAGAGTGAGAGAGTTTACGAGTGCGTCAACACACGGATTCGTCGCGACACTTTCCTTTCAGCTCGTGAAGGTCCTCTAGCAGAGCAGAGAAAACCTGCCGCGAGCATCTGGAGAGCATGTAGGGCCAGAAAAGGTCCCGACCACTCACAGTTCATACACGGCAACGACACTTTTGTTGCCATCCGACCCGCCATCTCCCAGTCCCCCACCACCACCACTGCTGACCGCAGCCCCTGAACCGCCCACACTCGTCGCCGCCGCCGTCGAAGCTCTCACGCCGTTCGCACCACCCCTGCCAAGACCGGTCGTCCCCGCCATCGGTAAAAAGTCCGCCTCTGCGTTCGCCGGATCCTCTTCGAGTTTCTCGATGGTGCTGAAACTCCCGCAGGGGACGAGTCGGTACCCCCTAAAGTGGTAGAACCCAAAATTGTGCGCGATAGTCGACAGAAGCAAGAGCGTGTGACCCCACGCGGCGTTGATCTCGGGCCATTCGACCTGCGCCGAGCGAGGGGACGAGAACGGGGGCCGGAGGTTCGGGAACGCGTCAGGCGACTGTAATGGAGGTCCGAGCGACAGGAGGGAGGGACCAGAAAGATACGCACATTGATGCCGGGTAGACGGCCGAGTCGCAGTCCGTTGATGGTCCCAAATCCTGCCTCTTGTCCAATACAGAACGCGTCGTCTGCCCAGTTTAGGTGTGAAGTCAACACCCCGTTCCGCCCGCGTTCATAGTCGATCACCACCGCAGAGTACGCACTGTAAACGTTGGTCCGCTGCAGCTTTTCGAGCTCCTTGTGCCCGTACGCGAGCCTGGTCCGCAGCGAGTCTTCACGGTCTTGCAGCTCGTCCCGCCGGACGACGTACTTGGAATGCTGCTTCCAGAACCTGTGCGCCAGACGTGTAAGTAGCGGAACCCCACATCTCGAGTGCTTGATTTGTATGTCGGCAAGGCCGGCTCGAGAAGGGGAAGGGAGAGGAAGGGAACGGAGCGCGCACTCTGCTTCTTCCCGCGCGAGCTCGGCTTCTTCGGCGTCGAGCGCCGCCTTGTCATCTGCGAGACTAGCCTTTTGCGCCTCGACGGCCTTCAACTCGGCGACCGCGTGAGCCTCGGCTTTCCGGAGCTGCGCGCAAGGGGAAACTCTGTCAACTAATCGCTGTGCATACCTCATGCAGTCTGCAATGAGCGAGATGGACCTGGGATTGAGAGTCCTGCGCACCTTGGCAATGTCTTTTTCGAGCGCTTCTTTCAGCTCGAGTTCCCCGGCTCCGGCTCCCGGTCCCTTCCCTCCCGCTGCCGCCGGGTTCGCCACCTTGAGTTGCTTCAACACCTCGTCCCTCCGCTTGTGCACGTCCTTTTCGAACCCGAGGAGGCGGTCCCGCTCCTTTTTGAGGGCGTCGAGCTCGCGCGTCATGAGTTCGAACAAGAGTTCGGTGCATTCAGTGCAGAGCGGGTGCGAGAGGCCGGTGCCGCCAGCGGATGCGACGGTCGAAGGTGGCAGGGAGAGGAGGGCGTAGAGGTTCGAGAGCTGAGCGAGGTGAGCCTGGAGCGAGTTGTTGTTGTTGTCGGACGAGGAATTTGCGACAGCGTCATCGCCGTCCTGGGCAATCGACAACCCATCCGGAGTGGCCTGCCGTCTCGCGGACGAGCCCGCTTGAGTCGGTTGAGTTGATGCGCCAGCAGAATTCGTCGAAATGGTCGACGGAGCAGTCATGGCGGGTCCGGCGTTCGAGTTGGGCGAGATGACTGACTCGGTCAAGACGATGTACGAGTCCTGCGGTCCGAGGGTGCGTCGCTGTGGCGGCGGTGGTACGACGATGCGGTCCACGGGATTCGGGGCAGGTGTTCGGTTCCGTACGAGGTTGTACATCTGCGGGTACGGCATGCGGGCGGCAGCATTGGGGCGAGGTGGGGCTGCTGCTGCTGCTGCTCCGGCTGTGGGAGGAGCAGGGGCGGTGAACCTGTCCGAGGCGGACAAGAAGTCGTACGTCGATGGCGACAGTGCTGCGACTGAATCCTGGACATGCTGGCCTCCTCCAGCTGGATGAGCGAGTCGGCGAGGATGCGGATGATGAGGATGAGAAGGAGACGGAGCAGGGAAATTCGGCAACGACGACGAGATCAGAGGTTGCCGGCAGCGCTGGCAGTTGGCATTGATCGACATGCCCGCAGCCTGGCCTAGACTGGCAGAATGGTCAAAGTCCGAGACGCGACGATGAGAAGTCGCGGCTCTCGCTTCTCCCTAACTTATCACTTGCCGACCGGTCTCGACGCCTCGCCCAGCTTGACCAGTCCAGACAGGGACCGCATGCTGCAGCCGTCCCGACTCGACTCGACCCAGGCGTGCCAGTTGTTGCCACTCTCATTCCTCGGCGCCACATTGTCCTCGACCGCTTCCGCAGGACTCGGCAGCTCCTACGGATGACAGACGCCCAAAGTTTCCAGCTTGCTCGTACACCCAACTCTCTCGGCCAGCAGGCACCTGGCCCTGCTTCGCGTTGCCGCTCCCCCACGACTCTCGATCCTGACGCTTCGGCCCGGTCAGCCTGCGTCTTGGCTCCCGTACGCCGGGCACAACGCGCGACAGCTCTCGAGCAGGAGCTGTGCATGTCTGACACTTGATGATGCTGGCCTTCGACGATGAGACTGCAAGAGCTGGCATCCTCAATCGGGCGTCCACGCTCGCATTTGACGAATCGCACTGGCGAGGGGGTCAACCTGCCGACCGATCGAATGTAGCGCGCCTACGCCTGCTCATACGTACATGAATCTACTCTGGTGCGCTCAGGGTGGCACATCCCGCTTCTGGGACTCGGCCGCCGACGACAGCTTGGGCGTTCATGACTACAATCCGCTTCTCCAGGATGATTCTACGGTTCCCGCGATGCTAGCCGAAGGCTCTGCTCCAGCTCACTGAATGCTGCGTCAACTACATGCGCGACAGCCGTACCTTCTACGGCGAGTGACTTAACGCCAACAGACGGATTTCGACTGCACCTCGTTCGCACTAGTCTTGACTCCGGATCGGTCCCCTGACCAAGCTCGAGTTCCGCCGCCGCCTTCGCCTCCGAGGACGAAGATCAGGATTATTTGTTGCAGGTGCTTCGATTGTCGGTGTATACGGATCCGGCGTCGGCGGACGTAAGGAAAATTGTGCCGGATCATGATAGCGTTCGACTTCACCTTCACAGGGCGTAAGAGCACCATATCTGTACTTTCTGACAAGTCGAGGAAGGATTCGGTGTAAAATATGGCGTCTAGAGACGAAATCGTCTTTCCGTGTGCGATCGTGCAGCAGCCTACAACCGTCATCTCTCGAGACCCGCTCCCACAGCCCAGGCTTCTGCGAGTCCAGCCAGCGCGTATAGAGGCTAGCTGTTGGCGCTCTAGGGGCGCCCTGGACTCGACATGCACGCGAGCGGTGAGCCGGCAGCAGCTGCTCCCCACTCTGCCTCCTCGACGTCGCTCCCTCCGAGCAACGGCACTCGCCCCAACCAGGATGCGGACGGTGGAGGCGAGGGCGACGAGCGAGAGCTGCCCGTCGTCCTGCAGGACCTCGTCCCGCTCTCGTACTTGATCGACCGCGTCGTCTCGTCCGCCTACTCCGACCTCGCGACCCTCGTCGAGACCTTGCCCGGCAGCCACAGCCACGCGTCGGCGCCGAGCAGCGCAGCAGGCACCGACGACCAAGCCCGCAAACGCAAGATCGTAGACCATGTCCTCAACTCGCGCCGCCAACTCGTAAAGTTGCTCGTCCTCGCGCGCTGGTCGAAAGAGGCTCACCGACTCCACAAGGCCATCAACATTGTCGGGTTCCTCGCGATCCAGAATCACCAGATCGATCGCGCGATAGAAGCCCTCACCGAGACGCATGGCATGCTCGCGCGCGCCCGCGTTCGGAACTACGACCTCGCTTCGGCTCTCAACGTCCTTTCGACCGGATCCGCTGCCTCCCTCCCCGCGAGCCTCACCGACCCGTTCGCAGCCGAACTCGCCCACCCGCTCACGGACACACAAGTCCTCGACACCCTCGCCGAGTTGGACCGCGTCCTGCTCGCGCGCCTCGTTCTCCGGATCGAACCCCTCCCACCTGCACTCAGCGACCCTGCGGCATGGCGGATACACGACGGCCGCGTCACGTTCCGAGTCGACGGGATGTGGGAAGCAGATTTGACTTTTGGAGGCGACAACGAGTCGGAAGAGTCGACGGGGCAGCAGGGCGGCGAGTGGTACCTCCTCGCGATTAGGTTCCTCTTCCGCGTCAAAGATGCCAGAGGAGGTGCGCTCACGGTCATTGATTCGCTCAGGAGCGATGGAAACTGATCAGACTCTGTGCTTGGGAACCCGGATGTAACAGCCTGGTCGTCGACTCCGCTCGGTCCGATCAAGGACCACTTGCTCCAACTCTGCAACCAAGAACTCCTCCGCCGACCCTACTTTCCCCCGCCTCTCCCACCTCGACCGACATTCGCATTCGATCCAAACAGCAGCTCCGCGACGACTGGCGGCGCAGGACGAGAAACGAGCACGACCGCCGCGGCGCCGCTGTTGCCCGATCCGCAAGCTCCTCCCCCCGCACCGGGCGAGATGCCCGTCCTGTTCCCGAACGGGGACTCGTCTGCGGCGCCGAACGGAGTGATCATGGGCGGGGAGGAGAACCAGAGCGAGCAAGAGCGGGTCAGGCAAGAGTGGGACGAGAAGGAGCGAGAGTGGCAGCGTGAAAAGGACGAGGTGATCAAGAAACGGAAGAGGGACCGCCCGCTTGATCGCGGCTACACTTTCTTGCGTGCGTGTCCTTTCCTATTCTTGTTCGCGGAACACGAGTGCGCACGCGCCGGAAACGTTCACTTTGTTTCGGTGCTGATTCTCGTAAACCGTTCCGTGCTTGAGCACGCACAGAACGACTCGCGCTCTCGTACCAACTCGAAGCGGTCCATTCGTCCGCGGCTCGACTCGCCGCGACGAGCTGGAGCGGTACCCTCGAAGTGGAAAGGAGAACGAGCAAGACAACGACGGCGGGAGCGGGAAATGCAGAGGTCGAAGGGGAGGACGAGGTTCGGATCCACTACTGGAGGTGAGTGTTTGCCTCCATGACAATCCTTCTTGGCTTGCGTACAATCGGGATTCCCTCCTCGATTTGGCGGAAGGCTCCGCAAGATTGTCGTTGAGGCTAACACTGTGTCTTGCCTTCTCTTCGAACCAGACCACCTGCCGCCATCTCTTCTTCAGCGGCTACAACAGCTTCTGGCAAGCCGCTCCGACCGACTTCCACACCTGCGCCTTCCACCTCGACCGCGGCGCAACAAGGTCCGCCTGCACAACCGGGGAGACGAGCCGGACCGGGCGGCACCCTCGTCTTTTCGTTGCGGCCGATAGCGCCGGCAGCTGTCATCGCCGGCGGGGGCGGTCCGAGGAGAGGAGGGATCTCGCGCTTGAGAGGGGAACGAGCACGGCAGGACGCGCTGCAGGCTGCGCTGGATCGAGCGGCGAGGAGCGCTTCCGCTTCCGCTTCGTCTTTCGGCTCGGGCGGCAACGACGACGACAACCTCGAGGATGCGGTCTCTGCCTCCCAAACCCTCCCTGCCAGAATCGACGTGCCCAAGACGCTTTCGGTGACTTGGCTACCATCCACCTCGAACAGCGCTGCGGCATCGATCCCTTCCGCCCTCGCCTCGCTCAACTTGACTTCGCTGCTCGGTTCGGACCTCGACGTCGAGCGCGTCCTGCGACACGTGACGGCGTTACATGCTCGAGACGCGATCGAACGGTTATCAAACGTCATTCTTGCGGCGCCGGTCCCAGGTTCGGGCGACGAGGCGAAAAAGCACGAGCGCGTGCCGCGGCGTGCAAGGCTCGTGTACCCGTCTCCTCGGCGACGGCGGCGGCGGCTGGGTGGTCTTGCTGGATCGGAGACGAAGAACAAGGAGGATGAGGAGGAGGATCCGGTCGACGTCGTCGTGCCGTATCTACACCTGCCACTCGTCGGCGCGCATGCAGTCGGTGCGCATATCGATCCAGTCACGGGCCAATTCGAGCTCCGCGGCGCACCCGACATCGCGCCCGATGCCGAAAATCTCGACGGTCGAGTCGACCTCGCGGAGGACGAGGATGGAGGATCTGTCGCTGAAGCGGAGGGTGGATCGAGCGCGCGAGATCAGAGGCTACGACTCGCTTCGGAGCGGATTCATCGCGAGCGGTTCGGACCTGCCGTGATGGGAGTTCCGAAGGGCGTCAAGCAGCAGCAGCAGCAGCAGCAGCAGGGAGACCCCGACGCGTGGATGAAGGGGCTGGTCGAGGTTGTGGCGCGGATACGAGCTTCGGTGCGTTCCCTCCTTCTCTCCGCAGATGCTTACGAACGTGCCACCCTGATAAGCGTGAGAATGGCAGACCATCATCGACGAGCTCGATACGCTCCTCTCGCTCCTGTCCCTCCCGCTCTCTTCGCCTCCAGTCCGTCGACTCCCCCTCCCGCCCCGAGAACTCGCCAAACTGGGTCCCAACGCCTCTGCCGCAGCCGGCCGCGCCGCGTTCCTCTTCGTTCCCTTGCTGGCGGACGAACCTGCCCTCGCGGGTTGGTTCCTCGTGCTCGAACTGTTCGAGGATGGGATTCGGGCGGCGCTGCTCTCTACGGCGGAACGGAGCGATCAACTCGGTAACTGGACCGAGATCCTCGAAGTCGGCTGGCTCGGCACTCCTTCACCGGCGGCGGTGACTTCGGAAGCCGTCGAGGCCAAGACGGCTGAAACCTCGGCCGGAAACGCGAAGGGAGCCAACCTGGGCTTTGAGATCAAGAGCGAGGTTTTGCGCAGTTTGTGGTGGCACTGCGTGTACGCTTCTCCGCGCGTGCTTCGAAGCGTGTGCGGCACTCACTCATTGCTTATCCCGACAGTCGCCGGGCCGCCGCTTTCAGTCTCGAACTGCAGCTTCATCTCCGCCGCATCCCGTACCGGCGCGAATCCGTCTCTTCGGCCGCGACGGCCAGTCGACTCGTCCTCCCAACGGCCACTCTACTGCGGATCCCCGATGTCGAGCAGCTGCTTCGCCCAGATGCAGAGCTACGCTGCGCTGTCGAGGAAGATGGCGGGAGAAAGGTGCGTGCACTCGAGTCGCGGCTACTCTCGCTCCCAGGGACAGTCGCTGAGACGCATCATTCCCATACAGGCTATCCTACTGGTCTACTTGCGCATCAGCCCCGGGGCGCCATCGCCCTTGCCGCCTCCGAACGAGCTCCCGCCGTCCGTGCTGTACAATCCGGCCAGAGGGGCGCTCGTGCTCCTCGCGGAAGGAAGCCTCGCTGATACGGTCGAGAGACTCTTGCGGTGAGAGTGCTTCCGTTCTCGCCGCTGTACTGCCGGCAGAGACTGATCCTGCTTGACTCGGCAGCGCGCTCGCGACTGTCCTTAAACTCGTGCGATTAGCCAGGCCCCTCGGATCGCCTGCCAAGGCGCTCTCGGCATCGGCGAGGTTGAAGACTGTCAAGTAGTGCTACAATACTACCGTCTCAGCCCTTTCCGAGTGTCGCTTGGCCTGCGATAGAAAGTGTCTGTTTACGATGACGAGACTACAAAAAACTGACTAATGCCTGGGCTCCCCTCGTTGACGACTGGCTTGAAGCCCGTCGAGACGGCTCGGCCCTCTCACTTGTCAGCTGCTGATGGTGTCTGGATCTATGGTGCCGTGCCGGGTTCACTGCTCGGCCTGGCGCTTTCTCGGAGGAATCATGATCAACTTCGGTCTCTAGAAACGAAGTACCGTTGGAACGCTTGCCTGCTCGAGGTTTGGGGGACCACGATGGGCGCTGTCTTCTTGATGAACCGGCGAACGACGGGTACCGCTTCCTCCGAGTCTTTGGGAAGGATGGGTTCCTCGGAGGGGCGGAGGACCTTGACCATGACCATGATGTCCTTCCAGTTTCGGGGACCGAAGGGTACCGTTGCCGGCGAGTCTTAGGGGATGACCGGTACGCCTTCCTTCTGATTCCCGGGAAAGACGTCGAGGTGATCCACTGAGAGGAAGAGCCGGATCCGAGGTCCTCCCGCTTTCGTCGGTGCGGGGTAAAGGCTGCAGGTCTTCTTCAGCCCCGCCGCGCGTCAATGCACTCGCTATACTCCCTCTCTCTGGATAGATGGACGAAACATCGTCCGTCAACGACACATTTTTCGGAGACTGCCACCCCATTCGGCGCAAGGCTCGGAGCGGGCGCGCCGCAGTGGTTCTGGAGGCCGCGCCCTCATCAGACGGGATCATACTCTTCTTGGTGAGCATTCGGATCCCTGGTTGGTAGGGCGTCTGCGTTGGAGCAGTCGGAGCAACCTGTGGCGCACACGCCTGTCAGGGAGAAGTGACATGACTCTCCTGCGTTGCCGCTCGGTGGCACCTTTTGATCACTTACTGCATTTGCTGAGGCTTTCGGGGGAAGGATCCTGCGCTCCTTTGCGTGCCACAAACGGTCGTACTGCCTACTTGCAGCCACTCCGTTTCCGTCGTTCCTCGAGGGTGGTGCCCCCGTCTTCGGAGCAGGTAGCGCTTTGACCGGGTACAGGTACACCTTCGGCGGTGACCGAGGAGCGGGTTCGTAAGGGTTGTGTTTGCTATGCTGTGTAGGCTGAACTGGCTTGCGTTCCTCCTGGGTCCACGCGAGAGGTGTGTTAGGCCGCGGTGGAAAAGCAGACGCAATATCTGGTGTTCTGGCCTAAGTCACTACAGGTGCCCCAGTCTTCCTGAGCCAGCGATGCGCTACCTTGATGTGATTGCTGAGTTCCGGGTCCACTTCTTCGTCATTTGTGACTGGCGCGGGATCATTGCGGGCAGAATGCGGCGGCATGCAGATCGTAAAGACGTTCTTGTGAGCGGGTGCACTGTGCAGGTCGGAGCAGGTCTCTCCGTTCAAAGACAACAAGCAGCGTGAATAGAACAGAAGGAAAGGTGGCAAGCATGCGTGGCGGCAGATACTGTAGGCTTGCAGCCGACAGTCCGATCGGACAAGCCGCGAACTTGGCGCAGCGGGGCAGGAGGAGCGAGCGCGACGCGGCCAAGCCAAGCATAAATTAGGAAGCGATGAGGAGCTACATAGTGCAGTCTAGACCCTCGCGCGCACCACTTCGGCGGGTGAGACGAACGAGATCACGAGAGGAGTCGCACAACGTGCTCGCCTTCTCCGCCGCCTGCACCCTCCGACGCATGGACGACAAGAGCGTTCGCAAGCTACATGGCCTGTATCAGGTCATAGAGCCTCCTCACGACAAGCAGTGCGAGCGCGCGCTCGTCGTCGTCAGCCAACTTCATCGCAAACCGCCGTCGAAGCGAGCCGTCACCGGCGACGCGAGCGGATCGGGCGCACCGCAGGGCGAGCTGGAATGGGTCGTAGGGCTAGCTGGGCCCGGCAAGCCTGATCCGGATGCGAAGGGGAAGAAGCGCGAGCCGGCCGACGAATGGTGGGAGTCAAGGTTGTCGTCGGACGAGATTGCAGAATGGCTCGACGAGGTACGCCTGCCGAGATCGCCTGCAATAGGTCAACTGTCTCTAACTCGAGTGGGCCGGACCCAGGCGGACGCTCCCCACCAAGATCCGCCCGCCCTGCTGGCGAAACTTCGCCTTGCTTGGGAAAACGGCGAACTGCACGTCAAGGGCTATGCTGGTCCGGGTGCTGATCCTCGCATGGGACTCGAGGTAGGCCTCGAGTACCTATTCCTTCCGTCCGGATGAAGTCCTTGACGGCTAGGCTCTCGTGACCAGCTCGAGGCTCGGATCGACTCGTCCACGCATCTCTCGCTCGTCCTGTCGCCCTCCTCTGCGCCGCCGTTCTCGCTCGAGCAAGTTCTGGTGGAGGTGAGCAGGAGGCACCCCTGCTCGGACTTGGGAGCTGCGAAACTGACACTGCGTTGATGCTGCAGACTATCCCGGCGTTCAATCGCGATAAGGCGACTTTGAAGAGTACCGATCGCCCTGCCGCTCTCGCTCCGACCGTGGACTACAAGGAAAAGTACGAGAAGCTCCTGCTCAGAGCCGACAAGCTGGCATCCGGCAAGAGCCGTCTCGAGTCGGAAGTGGCCGTCTTGCGCGAGCAGACCAAGCGCGCGAGGAAGAAGGCAAAGCGCAACGACTCCGGCGACGGGTCGCTCGGGACGAGCGGCTCTCCGAGTCCGACGAAACCGGCTGTACCTGGAGGTGGGTCCGCTGTCTACATCTCGCCCGCTTAGACACTAAATTCGGGAATGCCTGTTTCTCTCGCAGAAACGCATCGCGCCTTGCTTCGCCCGGGCGACGTCGGTTATGCCGGCAATAGTGCTCGCGTCGGCAGAATCGTCCAAGAACCCGACTTTGATCCGGTCTCGGACTCGGACTAGATCGCCTGTGTCCACCGCTTGGCTATTTCCTTGAAGACTCACTTTTTCCACTGTTGTTGTGTGCATTGAGTACGCTTCCATCTCTCTCCGAGGCGCCCACGTGTGGTTGCCTGCGCTTACAAGGGTGCCGAGCAGCGCCCACCTCGCCTCTCGGATAAACCGTGCGCTATCAACATCGCGCGGAGGGTAGGGCGGGAAGTCCGCGGGCCCTACCCGTACCGCTCTGCTCTGTTTGTCCTCTCGTTCGCCCCTACAGCGCCAACGCCCTAGCTCCGACTCGACTGGTGACTGAGAGAAGAGAGAAGCATGTCCGCACACCAAGACCGCCATGCGCAGTCGCTGGACACCGTGATCGACGGCATTGCGGCCGCAAACCCGAGTCTCAGCGAGGCTATCAAGGCCCATTGGGATGCGCTGCTTGCGTCCATTGACCACAGCAATGCCAAAGAGCTCACGCAGGCGGTCGAAAAGACTGAAACTTTGATCCATCAAGAAACTCGCTCGCAGTGGTGGCTTGTCAAGCAGGCCGTTAACCAGGGACTTGCACGTCTTGGATAAAAGGCGAGCATGTGATCTTTCTGTGAGCCCATGACTCTACTGAAATGGGGCGTGCACACAGGCCACCAGGCGCAGTCGGAATCCCGCTCCGTCGGCATCTCCCAGCTCACAGCCTCGGAGGGTAATCACCGTCGTCGCCGCATTTACGGGATGCATGCGAAGTAGCGACAGAGGAGGGCGCTAGAGTAAAGCGGCCGACAATCGGCTCTGGCACCGCAGCGAAAACGAGGTGGCGTGTGTTTTGCAAATCTATTTTCGTATTTGCGCACAGGCCCGGGAGGAGTGACCCTTTCCCCTTGCGCGAGCCAGCAAGGTCTACACCTTTCTGTGGACCGTCTCTACATCCATGTCTTCTGTGAGAGCGTTTGCGTACCGCCGCCGTGAGCGGCAAAGCTTCGAAGTTCAACCCTCGGAAAGGTAGCCCGAGCGCAAGACGTGGCAGCGAGACGTTCTCGCGAGAGCTTCACCTGCCAGCTGGCAATTCCTGATATCGATGTTGAGCAGACGCACCGCAGAGAGCGTGGCGGTGCATAGGTCCGAGCGGATCGATGAAGAGCACGCACCTCCGCGGAGGGACAGCAAATCGGATTCCCCACTGCAGGGCCGAATGAAGCTTCCTTTCTTCTTTTCTCTCTCTCCCATATTCAAGCCGCACCCCCAGTGTAAGCATGAATAGAAGTTCTTCCTCGCGCGGACCAGTGGAAGTACCGGAGTCGCGCCTTCCCGCCTTGATTGAGGAGATTGCTGCTGAGGCAGACGTGCCCGGCTATATCGACCAGAACTTGGGACCACATTCGGCATATCATCAACGGATCAACTCGGGCGGCGCGGACTTCGGCCGCTGAAGACATCCATGACCGATTCATAGGTCCCGACGATCGTCTCGACAACCCTAACAGGGTGCATTGGCAGAAAGTATATTTTAAGCTCCTAGCCACCAAGCCACCTCCATACAGTGCGTGGCTCTATCGGGGGACCGAACCAACACGGTGAGCTCGACTAACGGACGAACTCCTGCAGAGTCACCATTCCACGGACGCACACAATCGCGTTCCGTAGGCATCTCCCAGCTGACAGCATCAGAGGGGAGTCTCCGCCAACAGCTCATCTACGGGAGGCGGGCGTAGGATGCCTATTGGGGTGGAAAGTGAATTACCACGAGGCGCCAGGATCCCGCAGCGAAACCAGGTCCTTTGTACTTCAATCTTTCGTTCTGGACACTTGCAGCGTACCGCGAGAGGCGAGTGACTTCCGCTCCGCGAGAGCCAGCAAAGCCTACGCCTGTCTCCAAATCGTATTCGCTTTCTTACAAGACAGTGTCTACGCGCCGCTTCGGATAATGGTCAAGCCTCGGGGTCCGATGTCGACGCTTTCAAACGAAGCCCAAGCGCGAGTCTCAAGCTGGCTGCGAGACTTGCTCGTGAGAGCGTTACTACGCGCTAGACGGCCTTAAGCAGCGGGAGCAGATACGCCATACAGTGCAGCAGGGCTCCAATCTGCAGGCCAAGTAGAGGTCCGAGCGGATCGATGAAGAGCACGCACCTCCGCGGAGCAGCCAGTCGAGAATGGCTTCGCACGCTTTTCACGGCACAGGTTTCCTTCTGCTGCCCCCCCCCCCCCCCCCCTTCCCACCCTCGCAGCGAAGCCTCAACAAAGCATCCTGAAGATGGCGGCAGCGAGCCCCGACAACGATATCCCGCACCCTACCTCTTCTCTCTCGATGCACGTCGCTTCGATTGCCCACCTGCCAGACAAGCTCGGGTACGTAACTAGGTACAAACCAACCCTAGAAAGTGTTATCGATCACACACCTTGGAATATCCGACACGATGTGGGCCAATACATCCATCGCTTTCCAAACCAAGCGGCCAACACGAACGACTGGCAAGCATGGACCGACCTGTTCGATTGGATTATGAGGAGGCCCGTCCAAGAGGATGGCAATGATGGTGCGTCAATACCCAAGCCAACATAATACAAGGAGCTCGTGCTGAAGGATCCTCGCTTTGCAGCTACCCACTCGCACACGAATGCGCACTCCGTCGGCACTTCCACGCTCAGAGCGTCGGAGGGAAACCACCGTCGTCGCATGATCTACGGGATGCGCGCGTAGTATCGATACGTATTGCGGGCAGGACAACATCGGCCGGTATGTGTGCCGGATTGACAGCAAACCCCAGTTGGCGTGTGTTTTGCAAACCCGTTTTCGTCCTTGAATGTCATGAGAGGCATGGCCCTTTCCCCTCGCTAGAGCCAGCAACAGCCACAATTTTCTGCGCAGAGTATTGCTTTCATGTCTCCTGACTGTGTTTACGTGCCGCTCCGGCAAATGGGCGAGCCTCTCTCGCGGTCGGACCCTGAGAAACGAAGTCCGAGCGCGAGTCTCGAGCTAGCCGCGAGCTTTTCTTGCGACGCCCTACTACTTACTTCACGTCCTTGCAAAGCAATATGCATGGAGGCCTTTCTGGGGGGCGGATGGATGAAGAGCACGCACCTCCGCGGAGGAGGAAGGGAAAAAGACTAGGGAGCCTTTTGTTCGCGTGCTTTCTTTCTCCCTTACCTGTGACTCGCTCAGCTGGATCCCTCCCAGCGCAGCTCGCAGGAAGCAAAGCACGATGCCGTACATCCCACTGCCCGAAGAAGCATGGAGATCCGAATGTCCCTGCCCACACCCAGAAGAACCGCTCTCCAAGCTCGTGGAGGAACTTGTGCAATGCACAGGACAGGGAAAGCTGCTCAGGATCCAGCATCAAAGCTTCTCGAAGGGGTACAAGGAGATGATACAGCGGACGGCTATCCCGGTACGAAATGACGTGGCCCAATACATCCGGACCTACTTGCTTGATCCGCACAACACTTCGAGCGACGCGCGCACATCTCGGGAGGTATGGTACCAACTGCTGGACTGGATCGCCAACGAACCTTGTGAAGACACGAGAGCCACCCGTGCGGACGTTCCTGCTTGAGCAAGACGACTCGAACTTGGACTGACGATCTCAAGGGGTTGCAGGCGAACACCAACCAACGGACAGGCGTTCTGTAGGCGTCGACCAGTTCAGGGCAACGGAGGGGAGCCACCGTCGTCGCATCGTGTACGGCATGCGGGCGTAGGCGCATAAGGTGACAGGGGTACGTTTGGTCGAGTCCAGGACGAAGTGGGCGTAAGGTGGCACACGTTGCAATTTCTCCTCCGCCCTTGCACTCGTGCAGCGATCACGAGCCGGAGGAATACATACAGCGTTCTGCCGCGGGTGTCACCTTTCTGGGACCTGAGAGTGTTCACTCGCCGATCCGGCCAAGTTAAGGGCCCTCTCCGAGTCGCGGTCCGACCCGGAGTAACCAAGTCCGAGCGCGAGTCTCATGCCAACTGCGAGAGTGCCTTAGGAGGAGTTGACTAAACACCGAGAGCCCTTACAAAGTCGATGGGTGGGCTCTAGAGCAGATCGATGAAGAGCACGCACCTCCTCCGCGGAGAGGGAAGGGAAAGAGACTAGCGAGCCTTTTGCCCAGGTGCTTCCTTTCTCCCTCCTCTTTCTACCTGAGCTTTCGCGGATCCTTCGCAGCGCAACTCACAGAAAGCAGTATAATGCCGTACATCATCGAAGAGGAGCACCAAGATCCATGGGGACCTTGCCCGCACGGACGCGAACCGCTCTCCGAGTTCGTAGAAGATATGAAGACGAGCGCGAACAAAGAGGTCTTCCTCAGTGACAATCAGAGGCGCTTTGACGCTGCGATTGCAATCACACCCCGGGGAGTACGAAATGCCGTCTGCGAGTACATCAACCGCCACTACCTGCCCGGAGGGTACGACCCACACACCATGCGCATGGACGATGACACCTTGGCGTGGTACCGGCTGATGGGCTGGATCCAGCGTGGAAGTAGGTCATTCCGTATCCGCCGACGTTCACAAACCGCAGATCCCCATCCGGGGAAAATCGCGAACTTGTACTTACAGCGAGAAAGTGTCGCAGGCCGCCACGTTCCACAGGCGGATTCCGTAGGCGTCTTCAAGCACCGAGCGATGGAAGGGAGCATCCGTCGTCGCCTGATCTATGGGATGCAGGTGTAGGATTGATGCGCATCATCCTCGAGGGTTAGGATTCGCCGGGAGGGGAGTCGGCTCGAAAAGTCGGTGTGTGAGTTTGTGTGCAAACCACCTGAAGAAGTCCTTTTTCGGACTTGCAGAGGATTGTAGAGGCGAGAGGTCTCTCTTCGTCGAGTGGGAGCACCTTGAAGCTCGAGTGGAAAAATTCCTGACAGACACTGCTTCGTCGGGGTTCCGTTTTTCAGTGAGCATGATGCGCAAGTGAAGACGGCACTTCCCCGAGGGATGTTGTTTTGGATTTCGAGAGAGAGCGCAGTGCATCGGAATGAGACGGGCAAGGCGCGAACGACAGCGGCCGAGGCCGGCTCGAAGCGCCCAGCGGCGAGCTTCACGAGGAGCAGCAGCCCCGGCTCCGTCTCGCACGTGTCCGCAAGCCGTTCTGCGGGCCCTTGCGGATCACTGTGCTCCAGCGAGCTGCGCCGAGCTGAACGAGCCAAGGACCCGATGCTTTGGCGCGCCGAAGAAACGCCGTTCGTCGTGATCAGCTGTCGGAAGCTGGCCGAGCAGTTGGGGAGCGACTCAGTCCGTACACGCCGCCGGTAGTTGCTGCTCAACGACGCGCGAACAGATCTTAGTTGGTTGCTGTGCAAGGGCTGATCCAGCAGAGCGAAACAGCTTTGCCCGGTAAAGCACCTGGAGGCGGTGGTCCTGATCCTGATTCGGTCGTTCCGCCAGCGGGTGGATCGGGCCTCGTCCAAGGAAGCGACAGCTGCAATCTTTGCTGGCGGCCTCAATGATGCGGTCGACAACCCAAGGCAGGAGCTGATTTGGGTCGCCGAATTGAGCCCGAAGAAGCAGCCCCTCCGCTTCGAGGTGTTGTAGACGAGGACGAAGCCAATAGCACAGCCGCAAAGAGCATCCAATAAACAGGGCAGCGTGTCGATGGTAATGGGCGGAGTGAATGGCAGCAAGCCAACCTTTATGAATGAGAGCGAGGAGCCACTGCTTGCTTGACTCTGGTCTACACCCACAGCTTCGGACCCCGGAGTGCAAGCTTCCGTCGAACAGGGTCGGATCACTGCCCGCTATAGCCTAGACGCGCCTACCCAGGTCAAGCGAGCTGTGCACGCTCCCCACTTTCGACCGCCGCCGTCTCGCGCTCTCGTCGCTCCGACACTCTCGATCCACGCGCCCTCTCGCTCGCACAGCAAACAGTCTAGGAAAGGTTCTAGCCGCCCAGACGAAGAAGAAGCGATCGGGAAGCGACCGCGTAGGAGCCAAGGATGAGCGAGTTCTTCAAGGACCAGCCAGAGTTTATCGAACTCGACCTCGGCGAATCCCTCATCTCGCGCACAGAAACCCTCGGTCAGTCCCTTGTATCTTTCATCTCGGCGGGGGTCGTCTCACTCGAAGCGAGCGGCGACCAGCACGGGCGCGTCTTGGGAGCCGGCGCAATGGGTTTGTGCGTGTCATGGTGGGGCGGTGCGCAACCCATCCTGGGGCATCCTACGGCTCGCTGGAGGAACCGCGACAGACCGTTCACGAGCAGACAGTAGTGCGGCAGTCGGCCTACACTGGCGAAACGGGGACGAGATCGCGCAACATGACCACCATCTCACCAAGCAGAGCCGAAAACTGACGGACCCTACGCTCTCCTGCTCGCAGCCTCGTTCCGAGAACTCGGTCCACCAGATCTCTGTCACGTCATCAAGACAACCGGCCGAGCCGGACAGAAAGATGTGAGTCCTGCCGAGTTCTCGCAGGTGGCTCTTTGTGCCGTGTCCCTCTATCTGACCCACGACTACCACGTACGCAGGTCGGATCGTATCACTATGTTTCGGGAGTCGACGCCTCGTCATCAGCATCCCTAGCGGCGTATATTAACTCGCTCACTTACACCGTTGAGGAAACCTCGTCGTGGTTCTTTGGCTCGTCGGCAGCGAAATCCGGCTGGCGAGTTCGAGGCGGCGCATTCTGCTCGTTCAACGCCTTCTCGAGGGTCGACGTCCGCGTAGAGGTCAAGATCCCGGGTGGAGTCGAGGCGTATGCGATCGACATGCGAGGCGAGCGGTGCGTTGCGGCTTCCTCGTGCTTCCCGTCGACGGCCTCACTGAACATCCTCCACCCCGCAGACACGAAGCGACACCGCAAATGTGGCAAGAAGTGTACCTCTCTGCGATCTTGCGCGCGATCCTCTACGCCGACGACCCCAGTTACCGACTCGCCGGGTTCCGCAAACTTGACCCGATCACGTCCCTCGACGCCGAGATGCGCTTCGTCGCTGCTGCTGAGGCAGCCTTCTTCAAAGGTGCGGATCCGGCGTTCTCTCCGGTTGTCTGTCGCTTATAGGTACTAACTCTCGTACCTCTGTCCAGGCTGGCAACTCGGCTCCGAGCCCGAGGTGCAGGTCGCGACGGTCGTCTCGAATCACCTCGCGACCGGACTGATGAAGTACTTTGGCGACGCGGCGCGGTACGGACCGCTGATCAACCTGTTTGAGAAGCTCGTCGTCAAGGAAGGCGAGGTCGCTTGCTTGCTGGCGCAGAGCTACCTCGGCATGAGTACGTGTCTTCCGTTTGCGTTCTGTGCGAACGAGTCTCTGGAGACTTGACATCAGCTCACCACATGCGTTCTATAGACGAGGAGGTGAAAGCCGTCCGGGTCCTGCAGTCGGCGATCCAGCAGCACCCGCAATCGTACTCGCTCCTGCACGTCCAGTGCGACTTTTTGCGCTCAAAGGGGAGGACCGAGTGGGCGCTCAAGCTCGCCAAGGAGGCGGTCAACTGCGCGCCGAGCGAGTTCGTAACGTGGGCGAAACTGACGGAAGTCAATATGGAGCTCGGCCGGTACACCGATGTGAGATAGCCACCCTTCCTGGCACCGCTATATTCGGCTCTCCGCGGGAAAGAATGACTCACCGCTGCTTGTAATGACGCAGGCGCTCCTCACGCTCAACTCGTGCCCGATGTTCACGTGGGCGGAGCGCGATCTGCACCGCATGCCGACCCCGGCCAAATCGCACCTCCCAATCAAAGAGTTCATCGCGTCTTCCGGCATCCTCGACGACGAAAACACGTCGTCCCACTCGTCCGATGCCGACGTCGCTCTCCTCCGCCTACCGGCGCCCTCTCTCCGCGGCACTTTCGCCAAAGCCTACGTCCTCCTCGCCAAGCTGGTGTCGCTCGTCGGCTGGGACGAGCTGCTCAAGTGCCGGAGCCAGGTGTTTGTCATGGAAGAGGAGTACCGCGCGCACCGAGCAGCGGACGGACCGTCCGAGTCGCCGCTGGTGCCGAACGGCGGTACCGAGTCCGCGAGTGGTACGGACGAGACGGAGGGCCCCGGGCCTCTGGCGCTTGCGACAGATGATGAGGCTTCGGAAAAGGCGCCGTCTGTCAAAGAGGCCGAGGAGGAGGAGGAGAATCAGTCGGAAGCTGTCCCTTCGATCCCGACCATCGCAGTGAATGGCCAGACCGAAGACGGCCAGCAGATCGATGGGGACGACTCTTCGGCTGCAGAGATCCCGACCATCAAGGTCTCGACCGAATCGGACGGCGAGCGCGAACGCGAGGAATTGAAGCGGTTCGAGGAGAGCGAGGCGGGTCGCAAGGCTCGAGAGGTGGTCGGCAAGCCGAATCAGGCCAGGCAGGCTTCGGAGGAGGATGGCGAGGCGGGATCGAACGCTGCTGCTGATGCAGTGGCGACGTCCGAGGGCAAGTCGTCGTCGTCGCCGACGATCCAGAACAAGCGGTTGTGCGAGCGGTGGCTGGACAACCTGTTCATGGTTCTCTACGAGGTGGGTTTGCACTCCTCCTCAAGTTCTGCAACGAGGCGCAGGCTGATACGATTTTCCTCTACAGGACCTGCGAATCTTTACCATCTGGCGGGCAGAAGTCGCGCACTTCAAGGCGCAGCACTTGCCGTACCGCAAGACGGGCACCGAGTGGGAAATCCTCGGCGAGCTCGCGCAGCGACTGCACCACCGCGAGGAAGCCAAGGACGCGTTCCAGCGCGCGCTTGACCAAAAGTTCTCGGCCAAGGCGTGGCTCAAGCTGCTCGAGATTTACGTCGACGAAGGAGACGTGCAGCGGAGTTTGAACGCTGCGATCCGCTTGAGCGTGTACCAGCACCGGTGGTACATGGAGCAATCGGTGCGTTCGCGACTGCGGTGATTGACCTTTCCATGACGCGGCGGGGCTGACACTTTTGCCGCTTTTTGCAGTACCCGACGGCGGTCGCGAAAGAGCTGTTCAAGTTAATCCGCCGGGACGGTCTCGCCAAGATCTCCTACTCGCTCGTCTCTGTGCGTGATCAGAGTTGCTCCTATATACCTGCTCGACATTTTTTTCTGACGAAGCGCTCGGGTGCAGATGAACATCCCGCAACCGATCCTCAAGACGGTCATGCAGCCGTACTTTGCGTATGCCCAAAACTTCCGAGGCGAGTCCTTCCTATCCCTTTCCAGCCTTGTGCTCTCTTGCTGACCTTTTTGACCTGTCCTCCCTCGCAGTGGAAGGCGCCGACTTCTGACCTGGCTTGACTTTCACACCTCTGACCGCACAATTTCTTTCTCCGCGTGGCGACCTTATACCCTTCTCCCTCTGTGCAGCCATATTTCTTCTTTGTCGCAGTTGCAAACACCGTACACATTCATCAGGCGATGGACGGCGTCGCCGGGAGAGCTGGAATTCAGGAATGCGTTTCGCTCCTATGCCCTCGCGCGCTCCAATATTTCCGCACTTTCTCTACGTTTAGCTTGGTTCCACTTTCGCCCGCGCTCAGGCATGCAAGTATGTGCGTTCGATGACAAATTCACCGGCCTCGCCCCGATCGGCCGAGAAGTCGAAGAGTGGAGCGACTCGTCGACTCCTCTCAAGCGGCGGCTCGCGATCAGTGTACAGAGCTCATACACCTGCATACTCTCGATTCTTTGCCGACATGCCCGCTGCAGCTCGTCAACCCCGCGGAGAGGACTACGATGTCCCCGCAGCGTCCATCCTCGCCGGAGGCTACCACCACCCGCTCTTGCGGTCCCTGCAAGCTGAGCGACACCTGACCAAGGACATGCTCATGTATCCCATCTTCATCACGGACGAGCCTGACGCAGAGGTGCGTGCAGCTGTCAGCAAATCCCGCCCTCGCCCTGTTCGCTGATCGGATTTGCCTTGCACGCCTGCCGCGGCAATCATCTCGGACGTTCTGCAGGTCGAGATCAAGTCGCTGCCGGGGCAGAAGCGGTGGGGCATCAACCGGCTGAAAGGCTTCCTCGCTCCGCTCGTCGCCAAAGGTCTCCGCTCCGTCATCTTGTTCGGCGTCCCCGTCGTGCGGGAGAAGGACGCGCGCGGATCCCTCGCCGACGACCCCGAGACGCCCGTCATCCTCGCGACCAAACTGATCCGACGCGAGTTCCCGTCCCTGGTCATTGCGTGCGACGTGTGCCTGTGCGAGTACACCTCGCACGGCCATTGTGGCGAGTTGTGCGCGCTCGAGACTCTCACCAAGGCGGAGCAGGAAGCCAAGGCCAAGATTATCGACAACAAGGCGAGCGTCAAGCGGATGCAGGAGGTTTCGCTCGCGTACGCGCGCGCCGGTGCGCACATTGTCGCGCCGAGCGACATGATGGATGGCCGAATCGGCGCGATCAAGCAGGCGCTCGTCGATGAAGGGTTCGGAAACCGGTGCAGTGTCATGTCGTACTCGGCCAAGTTTGCCAGCAACATGTACGGGCCCTTCCGGTGAGTCGTGCTGCCGATTTCTCTGAGCCCAGCGTATTGCAGCTACTCCGTCCAGGACAGGCAATCGCCTCGGCTTGGTCGGCGTAGATCGTCCGGTCCGAAGAAACCGACGTCTTACACGTCTCCGCTTATACAGAGAGGCAGCGGGCTCCGTGCCCAACTTTGGCGACCGGAAATGCTACCAGCTCCCGCCCAATGCACGCGGACTTGCTCGCCGAGCTATCGTGAGCCCTGGCCATGAATGTCGCTTTACGATAGAACTTTTACTGACAACCGCGATGGAACGACGACACAGCTCCGCGATGTCGCCGAGGGTGCCGACTTTCTGATGGTCAAGCCCGCGTTGCCCTACCTCGACATCATGTCCGAAGCGCGCGAACTCGCCCCGAACCACCCGCTCGCGTGCTACCAAGTCTCGGGCGAGTTCTCGATGCTGCACGCCGGCGCTCAAGCGGGCGTGTACGACCTCAAAGCCATGGCGTTCGAAACGGTCGAAGGTTTCCTGCGGGCTGGTGGGTCCTTCTCGGCCTCGGAGACGGGGTACTTGTGCTCACACTGACACAGACCTCTGCAGGCTGCACGCTCGTGCTGACCTACTTCACGCCGGATTTCCTCGACTGGCTCGACGAGGACCGGTAGAACCGCCGTCTGCACGGACACGCACTCTCTGCAACGCGCATTTCTCCGCTCCGCTTCATGCGTTCACGGTCCAACTCTCCGACTCACGTATCCCAACTCGTTGCGCTCGTAGGGAAGGCGCTGGGCACATCCATCATGCATGCGACCAGCCGCCCCCGCCGGGTTGCATTTTCCGGATCGAAACGAAATTTGTCGTGAGAGAGTTGATTCTCGCGTTGATTGGGGAACGGCGGAAGGAGGATAGTGACCACGTACATGTACATACAGTCCGTGTGTACACATATCGCGTTTCTGTACATGTATTAAGTCAAAGTGGCGAGCTGGCGAGAAGATATTAACCGCCGCGTGGGCAGGAATGGGGACCCAGCCCCTCGATCACCGTCAACGCAGCTCGCTTAATCGGAAAAAACGTCTCGAATGAGCGGTTCTTTTGGTCCGCCAGCTGCAGTGACTTGCTGCACTACAGAGAATTCCGCACGACTAGAGCAGAGTGCAGCGACAATCCCTGCGCCCGTCCGCGCCCTCCCTAGACCCGGCTCAGCCACTGTCATCGTGTCCGCACGTGCTTGCCACGACGACGCTGCACCGCCTCGTTCCGCCCAATCTTCTCGCCGGTCGCTGTGCACATTCCTCGCTCACCGACGACGGCAGCTCTAGCGGACCACGGCGCAGGTCGCCATGCGGTTCAGCATCGACAGTCAGCTCAGCGACCGAGACCGGTCCAGAGACGACGTGCCGCTGCTGCCGCACCACTCTCGCGCCGCCGACTGCGAAGCGAAGCACGAATGCCCCGCGCTGGTTTGGTCCGCCGTCCACAGCGTCTCGAGCGGCGCTTCGGACGACGGCGAGCTCGATCCGACGAGGTCACGTAGCATCATCGTCGAATGTCCGGACGCGTCCTATGCGAAACGGATCCGACAACATCGGAGGCGACACCGGTTAGCGTCGCTCGCCTACTCGTCCACGTTGATCTGCTTCGCCGTCTCGTGCATCCTCGCCGCCGGAGTACTCGGATGGGTCGCCCATTTCCTCTACATGCGACACGAGGCATACGCGACCGCCGTCTTTGCCCGCCCCCTGATCCCTGATCCGAAACCGGTCGAACCGAGAGTGGCGCCCTTTCCGCGCAGCAGCAGTTCCGGAAACGCGTCGCAGACTCAAGAGATCGCGGGCGGGACAGCTTGGGCAGTGCAGGACGTCGAGGCGGAGTTGCAGAGGCGCTTCGACCACCTCGACCTGCCAACACGGCCCGACATGCGGGCTCTGACCTGCGCCGCCCTCGACCACACCTCTGCGTCTTCTTCATCGCTCGTCCAGCGATATGCGCCGTTACAAAGCATCGGACCCTCTCAGGCTCGACAAGGCCGGACCTTGCTCGCCCTCAACCTGTACAACTCGCAAGACCTCCTCGCTACTCTTTCCCGGACTCTCCTCACTGTCACCGACTACCTCGGACCTTCCACCGTCTACGTCTCGATTTTCGAGAACGGCTCGACAGATCAGACCACCACTATGCTCGCCCACCTCGCCGCCGCCTTGACTGCTCTCGGCGCAGAACACACGATCGTCAGCGACCCGCGCAAAACCGACTGGAAGGCCGTCGACCGGATAGACCAGCTCGCCGTGTACCGCAATGTCGCGATCGCACCGATGACAGAGAATCCAGACGGAGGGTGGGACGACGTCGTCTTTGTCAACGATGTCTACGTGTGCCCCGCCGACATTCTCGAGCTCGTCTACCAACGCAAGGCGCAGGACGCCGACGCTGCGTGCGGAACAGACTGGCGGCGCACGAAAGGCTTGGGCGCGCGCTGGCGCTCTGGTGTCAAGTTTTACGACAACTGGGTGAGTTTCTTGTGGGAGAAGGTCTCCACCGTTTTCGCAGGAGGGAGTCTCGTTTCGCAGAATCCGCTGACACCGCTTTCGGCTCGTGACAGGTGGCGCGCACAATCAAAGGCGACATGCTCAGGGCTCGCACAGATGTGTTTTCCGAGTTCCGAAACGGGATCGACGAGCTGTGGGATCAGCCGGGCGAGGAGTTCTCGCGAAACCGGTTCCGACAGGGTCTGCCTGTTCCAGTCTGTACGCAATTGAGGGTTCTATCTCGCTTTGTGTTTACGCGACGCTGACTCACACCGGAAACTGAACAGACTCGTGCTGGAACGGCATGCTTTCGTTGACCGCCACCCCCTTCGTGTCCAATTCCTCCGCGCCCCGCTACGCGTCGTTTCCTCCGCCGCGCACCTCTTCCTGGAACCGACCACCGCCCATCCAGTTCAGTCGACCGACCCGCTTCCGGACTGCGCTGAACCACGCCGGCGAGTGCGCCGCGAGCGAGTGCAAGACGCTCGCAAAGGACTTCTGGTCGCGCGGATTCGACCGGTGGTTGATCGTGCCTTCCGTTCGGACGACCTACGACCTCGGCGTCTATACCCACCCGCAACTGGTCGATCTCGTCTCTCGCAATCCGCCCGCCCAGTCAACTCTCTCTCTCGCGCCGCCACCACCGTCGAGCGAGACGGAAGACTCGCCCGAACGTATTCGATGGGCGGACCTCACTGCGCCACAAGAAGTCATCTGCTGGGCCTGGGTCCGAGGGTTCCACCTCGACTTTGAAATCATCCGCGCCTCGTGGGAGCGCCCATGGGCTTATGCCCGCAGCCTGATCTCTCGCGCGCGATGAAGGCGGCGCGCACTTTGACCGGCAGACGAGCCAAATCCCCTGCGCACGCAAATCATTACCCCCGCTTTGTTTCATATCACGACGCAGCATGTACCACTCGCATCTCGGCTTCTTTCTTTCCTCGGGTTCTCATGGCGGCGATCATGAACTTTTGGGTGCATAGTGGGCCGGGGCAGACGTTCTTCTCTATTCTCCCCTTGTTGTGTAGAGTACATTGCATTCCTGCCGGGACGCTCCAGCAGTCACAGAAACATGTAAGACTACTTCATGAGCATATTCTTTCAGTTCGCAAGAGCGTGACAAAATGTCGACTGAACATGGTCAGGAGAGCGTGTAAAATGGCACAGAAAGCTCCCGGTGGCACAGATATAATATGCAGTGTGAGTACAGAGAAACAACAGGAGAGCGCGAGGAAGGAGACTAGACCAGGATTGGGAGGAAGGAACCGATGACGAGGAAAGGACACTGTTTCAAGGGCAAGAAACCAGGTAAGCGATCGATGCAGTCAGTCTCGCGGGGAAATCGAGAGAATTACGCACCGAGAAGAGGTCCCTCCGAACGGAGAAACAGAACGCGCAGGGGACGGGGCGGCCATCCAGCGCAAGTACGACACACTGCATCGTGATCGAGGTCGCAGTCGACTCGAAGGCGTGCTTGGCAAAAGATTCGTAGTATTCGACCACTGAGGAAGTGTCAAAGAGCTGTTTGTTGCAGCAGTCGACGGTCAGCGATGCCGCCAGATCAAAAGCGCTCGAGGGAGAGAGAGAGGGATGAAGTCGGAGCGAACGAACCTCGAAGATGTATTTCTTGCCGACGAGCTCTTCCCGCTTCCAACCCGTAAGCAGGCAGAACTCGGTCCCGACCAAGCAGATCTCGCCCGTCCTGCGCCAGACGACGGTCGGCGTGCCCGAGAACGAGATGAGCTTGTTGAGTTCGACGAGCGTGCGTTGGAATGTTCGCTCGACGAAAGTCTGTCGCTCGCCAAAACGAGTCAGCGCGCGAGGGACGCGGCCGGGCGGTTAGGCGACGGAGACGCACCTCGTCCTCCTCTGTCAGCGGCATTTGCAAGGCAATCAGACTTGGCCGGAATGTGGCGAGGGCGCGAATGATACGCAAAATGTCATTCTTGTCGAACCTGAGCATGCGAGGGAGGTCAGCGATCACCTCAGCGAAACGGCACCGACGCGACTGGCGCGGCGACCAACCTTTCTTTGAGATGCTTGACGAGGTAGTGGTAGCTCTGAGCATACGGATACGGCTTGGTCACGTTTCGATACACCTCCTCTGCCGTCAGAGCGCCGCTTCCTCCCGGCCGTTTTGACGACGAGGAAGAGTTCGCCGCCGTCGGGCCGTTCGAGTCTGTCGGAGGGGGGCCAAACAAGCTGCTGTCGTTCAAACTGAACGGGTTGTCGCTCGAAGATGGACCGCCATCGCCGCCGCCTCCACTGCTGCTTCCGAGGAGCATGGGATCGGAATCGCCCGTCCGCCCAACCCCGGCGAGGATTCCACTCGGTCCGCTCGGTCCGCTCAAGAGGGACGAAGTGGCGTTCGTATCGACTGCGAACCCGTTACCGTTCAGCATGGCGTTCAAGATGGCGTACTCGAAGCCGGCAGCTTCCGAGCCGAACTGGGTCGAGTCGCCCAACAGGGACGAGGTCGCGAACGAGAGGTACGAAGAAGGATCCGCGTTCGCGGCGGCTGTGAAATCGGACGTGTTGGGCGCGGCAGAGGTGGTAGCCAGCGGGGAGGGGAAGTCAAAGAACGGTTGTGATTGCGGTTGCGGTTGGGATTGCGTGCCGGCGAGGAGGGAGTGATCGACTTGCTGGTCTTGCTGCGGTAGAGGCGATTCTGGAAGGCGTCGACGGCTCGTCAGCGGGGGAATCCCTCGTAGAGTCATATGCACGGGACGCACCTTGGAAATAGCCCGAGTCTAGTTGTTCATTGCTCAAAGGCTCACCAACAGCGCCGGCCGGGGAAGGGGTCCCACCGGGACCACCCACTGAACCACTACGGCCTTGTACCAGCACTGCCGAGGGGGAAGCGCGTCAGTCGAGGCGATACCTCAAGCAATGTTGTCGAAGGGAAGTCCTGCTCACACTCGTCGGGAATCTCTTGCAGGTATTTGGCTTTCTTCCGCGCTCCATCGACACATTCCTCCGGGCACCCCTTTTTGACGCATCGCGCACAAGGTCGGGCTGTAGACAAACACGAGTCAGCGTTGAGACAGGTCAGGAGAGCGCGATGCAGCCGCACCGTCGTCGCAAGTCAGGTGCGCTTTCTGGCACGCGGCACAGGCTCGTCCGGCCTTTTTCTTTTTCGGCAACGGTTTCCCATCGGGTCCGATTTGTTGTTTCCGCTTGACCCCACCACCACCACCGCCTCCCGTCGCCTTCTTCTTGGCTCCGCCGTCTTTCGCTTTCCCTTTGCCCTTTTGGCCCGAGCCGGTCTCGACCGACGAAGCGACCGAACTCTGCCTCGCGGCTCGGGGTCGGCTGCCAGCAGGTGCGGCGGCCGGAGTGACGTAAGAAGTTGACGCTGCGGGCGAGTCGGACGCGTTGGTCTCTTCGTCGCTGAGGAGAGTGGCCCCTCCGACGCCGAGGTCGCCTCCTCCTCCTGTGCTGGTGGACCTGGTCGGCGGTAAAGGGGGCAAGAAGACCTGAGTCGACCTCGGCTGCGGAGCTGCTGCAGTCGTGGAGGTCGACGCGGTCGGGTACGAAGCCGCGTGCTGGTTCGAAGTGAAGAAGCTGTTGTTGTGCGTCTCGGCGCCGGCCACAGATACGTCGCCTCCTCCGCCGCGAAAGCTACTGCTGCTGTTCATGCCGTGACTGCTGTGCAATGCCGCCGTTGCATGCACGCTCGTGTTCGGTCTCTCGCTCGTTCGCTGTTCTGTTGCCGATGGTCAATTCGGACAAGTCGAGAGTTGCGTGGGGGGGGAATCGACTTTTTTTTGCCGGCAAGCGCGAGAGTTGCTGAATCGGTGCCTCGCTGTACACGCGAGCGAGGGGATGCGGCCTCTTCTGGGGGCGTCTGTATGCCGGGCGCGGCTCTGCGGGACGTGGTGGACAGTCGAAGCGAACCACAGGCCGGGGACGGGAGCGTCGAATGCGGCGAGGCCTATAGTGAGTCGGCGATTGGTGCCCTCTCCTGTCGGCTGAGCACTGTACAGTACTGGACTGGGTCGAGTGTGTAAATTGCGAGTGAGAGCGCGCACTCTAGCTAGCGGCCAGACCACGCGACGAGATCGCCCTCGCGTGCGGAGCGGGGTCGCTTTCAGCCGACGCCCAGCATCCAGCCTCTCCGTCGGCGCAACGGCGCTCTTCCCGGTCTCATTTCCTATGACCCGACTGGATATGTACAAGCACGGCGCTCTCGAGAGCAAGAGTCTTCGGCGGGGTCTATGCCTCGTTCAGATCGCTGTGAATTGTGATGTCTCTGCTCTTGCCAGGCGGCTCTACCGCACCTCGACTTGCATCTCCTTCGTAACCCGGTCGACGAGTCGCTCCTGGATCAGGTTGACCTCTTCGTTGCTCAGTGACCTGCATCGAGAGGGGAACAGGTCACGAGACGAGAAAAAGGGTCAGCGTCACAGATAATAATAAGGAAAAAGGCCCAAGTTCTTGGACGACGTCGAGGAAGAGGGTGGTGCAGCTGACCGGTCCATGGAACGGTACGTGAACCGGTAACACCGGGATTGCCGCTTCGACTTGGGGTGCGTAAATTCGTCAATCTGTTCAGGGAAAACAGCAGAGTCAGTAGACTGGGCTGCGGTCAGACCAACCTGCCCGCGACAGAGCGTAGCGCCCTACTCTGTCACATGGTGCAGTCTGCACGAAGAGAGACCCGACTCTGACTCACGAGCTGAACACCTTCGACGAGATCGCCCGCCTCGTCCCTGACCACCTCCATAAAGTCATTCTCGTGCCACTCTTTCCCGACCGTCGCCGCCGCCGCACCACCCCGCTCCGGCAACCAGAACGCCAGATCCTTGTAGCACTCGGGATACTTGGAGTACGGCTTGAAGGTCGAGATCTCGTTCTCGCGGAACTGGGACAGGAACCGCTCGTCTTGGGACCAGAAGAGGCGGATGTCGGGGATCGAGAACAGGACCATGGCGATCCGTTCGAGGCCGAGTCCAAACGCCCAACCTTGCTTGTGCGGGACACCTGTAATTTCAGCGCGCCAGACGACGTCAGCTCGTCTCCGAGAAAGCGTCGTGCTTCCGCGGACTCGGCGAAAGAGTGATGCAGATCTGCCACCAACTCACCTGACCGCGCGAGCGCGTCCTGCTTGACGACTCCGCACCCGAGGATCTCGAGCCACTTGCCGTTGAACAAGACCTCGACTTCGTAACTCGGCGCCGTCCACGGGAACGTCGCCTCGATCCACCTAACTTGGAGCGGTTCGCCCGCCTTGGCCGCATTGGGCCCAAATAGTTTCAGGACGAGGCCATTCAACGAGTTCTTCAAGTGCTCGGCGATGATCTTGGCGACGCGCGGGTCGTGTTCGGGTTGGTACGGGTTCGTGGCGGTTTCGGGTCCGGTCGGGTCGTCGATGATGATGTTGGCGGCCGAGAGTGCCGCCCTCATCTCTGCGTTCTCGCGCTCGAGGCGTTCGATGCCGCCCTCGCTCGGGTCGACGACGTTGCAGCCTTCCATCTGGTGAAAGACGGGGTAGTGACTCCTGTCGATCTCGTCCCGGCGGTAGACGTCGGCCGAGAGGAGGAACCTGTCCAACCCTTTCCGGAAGGATTCGACTTCGTGCGCGGACGTGTGCGTCCGGAGCATGTACTCTTTGTTGAGGTAGTACGAGTCGGTGAGGGCGCGACCGGGGTGATCGGGTGGGAACCCGAGGTCGTCAAAATTTTGTTGGACGGTCACGATCGGACTGAGCGAGTTCAGGTGCTCGAACGAGTTGAAATGGGACTCGATCTGGCGGCGCAGGATCCCGATCGGGTGGGACGGCTGGAGGTGCAGCTGCCGCGGGAGTTTTGAGAGGATGGTCGGGGTCACGTTGGTGAACTCGTCTCGCGGGTAGCTCTTGCCCTCGACGACGAGCGGTTCCGCCACCTCTCCTCTCCGCGTCGAGTATCTCCTGAGCCATGTTTGCGCCGAGTTGGACCCGTTCGTCAGTTGCGACCCGATCAAAGACGAGTGTCGGCGAACTTTGAGCGAGCCAGTCGTCCGCGGCGGCGCAGCGGCTCGGGGCGCTTGGCGCGAGGCATTGCAGGTACACAGGGCAGCTGACCGCCGCGTCGCGCCGGTCGTCAAGCGTGTCGCGAGCATTGCTCCAGCGACCTTTGGCGGAACAAGACGGAATCGGTCTCCGCGAGCAGGCGGTCCGATATCACGAAAAATTCTTTCAGCTCTGCCTGATAATCTAACAGCTTGGTGATTCGCTATCATCGAGTAGCCTGGCTTTCGCAGATCCTCCCGAGCAGTCTGAAGCGAGCAAGGAAACTCAAGCCGGGCAAGAGGAACGTGCGCCTGCAGGGCTCGCGGTGAGCTCGCGGCCCCCTCGCCGGACTGCGGCTAAACCTGGAATGCAAGTAGATTGGCAGCATGGCTCGAATGCACTGCAGTGTGAGAGTCAGCGTGCGATGCGAGAGCGGGTGCAGGCTTGGGCGAGTGACTCGGGTCGAGGCCCACGACGCGCGAGCTGCTCGCCCATCAACCACCCACTCGCACTCACTTATCACCCAGCTTGTGAGTGCCAGACTAAGACAGACAGGCAGTAGGGCCCTAGATGCAGCGACTGACCCGCTCGCCGCACCCGCCCACAGCTTGACGGAAGCTCCCGACGCCAGACCAGGCCCCTCACTCGCCACCTACGCCGCGACTTCATCGATACGCTGGAAGACAGCTAGCCATGGAGCCCACGTCTAATCAGTCAAATGATTCGTATAATTCGTACGTGCACCCACCTACGCACTCCCCGGCTGGGGTGGACCACCGCGGGTGGCGGTGTCATCGCCGAGCCGAGCCTTTGCCATCATCGCGTCGCCCGCATCGATACTGACCCACCCTCGCTCAAACAGGCGCGGTGCCGTAGCCGGTATCGCACCCTTCACCCGCACTTTCCCTGTCAACGCCGACGTCTTCTCGGCGAGCGCCTTTGGCGACCCGGACGGACGGTGGCCCTGACATCGCTAATCAGGGGCGAAACCGGGCCGCTCCAGCTCAGCAGGCTGGCCGTGCGAGTGCGTGTGTGAGAGACACAAACTCGCTTCTCCAAAAGACTGTTCCTCCCAATGTGCTTGTATCCGTTGTACCACCTCCCATCACCTCGGCCACCACCACCACCACCACCTCGACCCCCGTCAAGAAGTCCGACGTCGCGCCGCCCCCCGCGTACGACTCGATCTTCCCGCCGTCGCCTCCCCTCTCGGCTTCGTCCGCGTCGTCGAGCCCGACCGAGTCGTTCTTCTCGACTCTGAAGCGCACCAACAGCGGCGGCGCGTTCGCCGCCGGCGTCAGCGCAAAGTCGCACGCCGCGCCCGCCCTCTTGTCGTCGCCCGTCTCGTCCGTCGGCAGCAACAACTCGTTCGACGCCGCGTTCGCCTTGTCCTCGCCCCCCGCGTCGCCCGGCCGTCCGACGTACGGCGCTGCGCCGACCCCTTCGCTCCTCGAGCAGGTCTTTGCGCCGACCGCGTCGATCCACCAACTGCCCTCGACCGAGGTCCCGCTCGACGACTTGCTCGGCACCGGATGGACCGGCGCCGTCGTCGAGAACCCGGTCGCGGGAACGCGCACCCTCTACCTCGCCGGTAAGGTCCTGTCGGACGTCCAACTCCGCGACAGCATCGTCCAGGTCGTCGAGCGCGCCGAGGAAGAGTACGGCTGCGACGCGCTCGTGCTCGCGCTCGACAAGAAGACGGAAGGGCTCGGTGACCTCTTGCACCAGCTCATGTACGTCGGGTGCACCGTCGTCTCGAACCACGACAACACGGGCGAGCCGAACGACAACTACCTCCTCCTCGGCATGGAGTTGTAAACCCCACAAGCAAAAGGTCGCCCCTCTTGATACGCCCTCAATTGCGTATTGGGCCTTTCTCTTCGCCAACCCTCGCCAACATCAACTCCGATTCGCGTGCCTTCTCTTCACCCTCAAATCGAAAACACACAACGCCCCGGCTTCCCTGCTTTCACCTTTTTCCCCTTCCAAGTGACTTGCACTCACCCTAATCCACCCTCCTCTGGCCGAGGATTTCTTCCCGTTTCCTTTGTAATGCTTGGCTTTCTCCTTTACACATTGACAGGCGGCCGCGGTTTCCGGAGATCCGAGAAAGGGGTTTTGTGCGATGACAGCGGGCCCTTGTCTTGATAATCTGGAGCGTGCTGCGTGGCATGAAAGCAACGTGCGTAACGAGAGCAGAGAGCCCGATGCACCATTTAACGTTAAATGGGCTCCGAAACCCTGAATGGCTCGATCAGGCAGTTCGAAGAGGCGCCGCCTTCTCTTCTTTCCGGGTCCTCGATGGACTGACTGCTCCCTTGGGCAGATCATAGCACCTCGTATTCCCAACAAGGACCACCCGCGACCAGCTCGACGGTCCGACTTTGCGCGTGCCGACGGCTCTCTGAACCTCGGGCCAGCTGCTCTCTCTTGCGCCGCCATGTTGAGGCCACGACGCCTGCTAGGCTCGCCGTTGAAGCTCGCCGTCATCTTGACGACCCTCGTGGTGCTGTACTACCTCGGTCCGAGCCTCTACACGCGCCTGGACACGTCGGGTAGCCGAGAGGGAGCCCCACTACCACCAGCAGCCACCACACCAGCGGGAGCAGCAGGACGCGTCAAGATCCCGAACGGCGCGCCGGGAGCAGCGCAGAGGGCCCACCAGTTCGACCTCGACGCGGAGCGGAAACGGTTCGCGGACGCCAAGGCGCGAGAACGGGAACAGGCGGGGAGGAAACCGGTCCCGGCTGGCGACGGAGACGATGAAGACGACGACGACAACGACGACGATCCGATTGCACGGATGGGCGGCGGCGCGCAGAGGTGGGCGGCGGCGGACGAGGCGCGCCGGCGCGCTCAGAGGGAACACGCCGAGCGGGAACGCGGTCGCGATGCGGCTGCCGACAGGCAGAGGGAGATGGACCGCCTCCGCGCCGCCAAGCCGCCCAAAGTGGACGACGAGCAACCGCAGCCAAAGGCGATGCGAGTCCCGGTCCCGTGGGCGGCGAAGCAGCAACCAAAGCCGGCACCGCAACGTCCTCCTCCGCCACCCGTACTGGTCGACCCGTTGAAACCAGAAAAGCCGCTGCGGATGGCGAAAGAGCCGCAGCGTGTACCCGCCGTGGTGCCTAAAGCTGCTGCCGACGACGACGACGAAGAAGAAGTCGCAGCTCCGAGACACCAGAACATCTACGAGGAGGAAGTCGAGGCGCTCGCGAATCGTCGGGCGCGCCAGGGCGCCAGGGTACAGGAGTGGGACGACCGCCTCGCTGCCGCTGAGGGCGGGAATCGTCAGGATGCCGGCGTCGAGTTGGACCAGGACGATCTCGACGGCGTCCAGAAAGGAGTGGCCGCTCAGCGTGGCGCAGCGGCTGCGGGACGGAAGAAAGGGCCGCTGATTCAGGTGGGAGGGGCTCGGAACGCGGCCGGAGACGATAAGGGTGGTCGCGTCGCTCCAGTAAGGGATCGCGGAGACACGAACCGCGCCGGGAAAGGGTGGGATCAGCGGTTCAAGAGACCGGCGGCTGCTGCGGCTGCTCTCGTCAAAGACGACATCGCCGACGTCGATTTGCGAGACGGTGCGGACGAAGAGGCCGAAGACCCTACGTGAGTTGGATTGCACTCGCATCTAAAGAAATGCTACGTTTCCCTGATTGTCCCCATCTTCGCAGGGCGTTCGAGCGATTCGCCGAGGCCGACGACCATCAACAGGAAGACGGTATCTCAGATCATCACCTCCTTCGCCGCATCGCGGCATACGACTTTGTCTCGATGCAGACGCCCCTGCTAGACGACGAAGACTCGGCGCTGGAAGAATCGCTGCGGGCGGGTGCAACTACCTCTGGCGAAGAGTCCGCAAATCGCCGTTTCAATCTGACCGTCTGCGCCTTCATTCCGCATGAGAAGGTGAGTCTCGCTTTTCCACGCGCATGTTATCCTGGCTCTGACAGCGCTTCTGTGATCGCAGCGCTTCCTCGGCGAGTGGCTGCTGTACCACCGTTTGCTCGGCGTCGAGCGTTTCGCCTTGTACGACACGGCACACCCTGGCGTCTTTGGCGCGGCAGAGATTGACGAGCTGATCGACAAGATGAAGGGCGAGAGTGGTGAGGGCGAACTGGCGCCGACGATCGAGGAGCTCAAGGCGCACGTCGGAACGGCCAACAGCGATCTCGGCGGCTTGGACGAGCGAGGCGAGATCCGCAAGGAGAAGATTGCAGGGTTCGAGCGCTGGATCGACCAAGGGGTGGCCAAGATTCACTGGATGAACTTTGGCAGTGAGGCTTGGTCCTCTTTCGACGGGATGAGGGGGAATTCTCTCGGCTGACGCAACCTGGCCCGCACAGATGCTCGAGAAGCGCGAGATCCGCACGCCACCATGCTCGAGCATTGCGTCGACAACTTCGGCTCGACTTCCGAATGGCTCGCGCAACTCGATGTGGACGAGTTCCTGTCGCTGGCCCCTTCTGACAGTGCCTCGGATGCGCCTTCTGCCGAATCGGGTACCATGAGGTATCCGCTCCTTGACCTCCTCGCCTCGCGGGACTTGGACGATGCCGCTTGCGTGCCCTTGCCGCTCCTCAACTATCGAAACCACGGCGTGCGCGAATTGCCGTACGCGCAGGGGTTGCTCGAGACCCAAGTGCGGCGCGACGTGATCAAAGAGAGCAAGACAGGCCTCGACTCGACCCGGAACCATCAACGGGTATGGCTACATTCGGTTTCGCGTTTCGTTCGTGGTCAACGCGCTGACTGTTCGCGCCCGCGCAGATCCTCCTTCACACGGCATGCTCGGACGAACCGACAGTAACCTTCTCCGGAGCGCACTCCTGTCTCGTTTCGGCTGCACGCGACGACACCTCTGCCAGCTCGCGATCCGCAATCAGGAGTAGCGACGGCAAAATCCTGCAGGACGGTGGCCGCTACAAAGCCGTCTCGATCCCGACCGAACCATTAGCGGTGGCTCGTGAGTTGCTTTCCCTCTCGCTCGTCATTTCTTATCTGATGACTGTCGTGCTGAGTTTGTCGCTTGCGCAGACTACGTCCAACGTGACCTCCGCGACTGTTTTGCCAAACTCTCCTCGCTTGCGGACCCGAACGACCTGCACCCGCGGAGTCGGGGCATGCTCTCCTGCGAAGAGCACTACATCCCGACGCCAGAGGAAATCGAAGCCTTGCCGCACAATCAACAGAATCGGTTCCTCCTCAGGAGGCCGCCGAGCGATTCAATCGTGCTGGATCGCCGAGTGGCGGACTGCTGGGCGGCACGGGCGACGCGCGAGATCCGGCGGCGGTGGCAAGCCGCACGCGACAAACTCGGGCGCGGTCCTGGGCAGGGCGGCGACCACGATCAGGTTCCCAGAGACATCGTTGACCGAGCGCGCCGAAAAGTCGAAGTCGTGCAGCTCAAAAGTCGGCCGCGAGTCGATCCTGACGAGGACGAGGATGTGTAAACGGTCGTTCAGTACCCTTGTTGTAGTCCTAGCTATCATACTCGCACGGTGTAAGTTATTTCCCGCGCTCCTCGCATCGCTCCGGCAGCCGTCAGGAAGAGGATTTTCATGCTCGGCAGTACTGGGTCCATGACGTCGCGACTCGTCGAGCGAAATCGGTGGGGCTTCCTCGACGCCGAGCGTTCTCTCTTTCCTTTCAGCTTCACTCTTTCGCCCAATTTCTACACGAACGAACACTACAACCCAAACATGAGTGCAACTGGAACCCAGACTGGCGCGCCCGCCGGAGCCGGTGAGTGATGACCAGGGAGTCCGCAGCTCCTTGGCGGAAGAGGACGCAGTCGTCGAACGCGCCGACTCTGTGAGCTAAATGTTTTCCGTTCCATGCAGACTACACCAAGAAGGACACCGACTTCAACATGGACCCGTCCTCGAAGTACGCCGAGTGGGAGCAGCGCGGACAGGGCACCGTTGGCGCCAACCCGCACGAAGGTGGCGAGAAGCCGTCAGGTCTCGACAAGGCTGCCGGAAAGCTCGAGGAGGTGACTGGCAAGGCCATGGGCGACAAGGAGCTGCAGGCTCGCGGACTCGCAGACCAGGGTGCGTCGGCTATGCTTCGTCCAACTCGTGCTCGTGTTGGCCTTCTCGAATCCGACCTTTGACCTTGAGTCTGCTCCCTCTCGTGCAGGCAAGGGCACCGCCAACAAGATGCAAGACCTGAAAACCGAGGCCGGCGGTAACGTCAGCTACCCGGACCGCGTCTGAACCCTGTGAATAGACTGCTTCTGTACAAAGTCTTCGCACCATGCAAATATCGCAGTCACAACACCCTTCACACGTTGCGGGTCCTGGACTGAGAAATGACTGCTTCTGATGTTGACAACATAGAACTGCTACTAAGGCTATGCATGCGGAGAAGGAGGAAAGAAACGTAAGGCTGGAGCGCAGATGGGGCGGAGGCGCAGGCTGGGAGCAAGACGACTAGTATCCGAACCGCAGTTCTTGCCGGGTAAAGACGGGTGGCCGCCAAATGAGTTTGCTCGGGTCGATCATATGCCGGCTCTTGCTCTTGACGCGCTCGTGCTGCTCGAGGACGGCGGGAGAAACGACGAGGTGGTGCTGCCCCTTGTGGAACTTGAGTAGCTGCAGTACTTGACAGCTGCGAGCGGAGGAACGTCCCGGTTCCCATCAGCACGAGCTCTGACGAGAGCGTGGCCGACAAGAGCAGGCAAGGCAACTCACGTGTGCATGATGTCGGCGTGAGTGATTGCGGTCTTGTTGGCAATCTCGTCGATCGAGATGTCCTCCTTGGTGTTGATGAGGATGTCGACGATCGTTTCGGCCCAGTACGCTCGGTACGAGAGCAGGCCCAGGTCGGACAGCGGCTTCTCGGGCGATCCGAGTTTCTGCTCCTTCTTCGACAACTCGTACGAGAACTCGATCAAGAGTTTGCCGTACCCCATTCGCTGGAACTGCGGCATCGTGAGGATACACGCGACGTTGTAGTTCTCGGCCGACTCCTTCTCCTTCGAGAAGAAGCCGACAAAGTGCAGGCCGTACTCGTCGCGCGAGCACATGACGTAGTACATGAACGGGTCGACGTCGTAGTAGAGCGTCTTGTGGTCGAGGAACGCCTTGCAGAGCAGGCACAGGTTGCGACACCACGTCTTTTGTTTCCGGCCGTCGATCTCGAAGAAGCAGACGTAGTCGTCGCGGTAGATTTCGTTCCCGGGCGGGTGCTTGAGCGTGCACTTTTTGCGATGCCGCTCGATCTGCTTCTCGGACGCAAAGAACGAGAGGCAAAACTCGCAGACGTAGAGGATCGGCGTGTGGGCGTACTCGACCGGGTAGGGGGAGAAGTACCACGCCTCGACAATGTGCCGGCCGATCTGGATCCGGTCGAGGTTCTTGACGCGCGAGACTTCGGAATGCGACTGCGTCATGGACCCTTGGGTGCGCAACTTTTCAATCTCGCGCGCCTTGGAGAAAGTCGGCACCTCGCCGCCGTCGTCGGTCGAACCGTCGGCGAGTTCGGGTTGGACTGAACCGTCCGCGCCGGTCTGGGCGTCGACCATCTCCGAGTCGCCGTCCGTATCCGGTTCGCCTTCCGCATCCTCGTCCTCGTCCTCGTCCGGCGTCCCGAGCTCGGCGTCGACCGCCTTGCGCTTGTTCGACACGCTCGCCTCGTGCGCGGCGCGGATCGCCGCTTTCCGCAGCAGGTTGCCCGCGTCGGCGGCCTTTTTCGCCTCGGAGGAGGCTCCGTTCACTGAAGAGCCGGCTGGTGATGGAGACGCGGGCGGAACGGTCGATGACTCGCGGCTGTTCTTTCGTGTGGACCCGGGTGCGGCGGGTGGCGCCGGCGGGACCGGCCACTCGACTTCGCGCGACAGGAGGATCTTGGATGCAGACACCCACTCGTCGAGACGCTGTGTGGAAGGTGCACGATTTCTTCATCAGTCATGCCGCTCCAGCCAGGCAAATGGTTCTGTGCCGACAGAAACTGCCACGCTCCTCCTCCTCACCTTGTTGAACTCGACATAGTGGCAGTAGTACTCGAGCCTGTCCCCGCCCGACCGGGCCTTTTCCTCCTCCTCTTCGAGCTGCTTCCGCTGTGCCTCTGCAGCCTCCTGGTCGTCCTGCGCTGCCCGTAACCGCGCTTTTCGTTCTTTCCGCTCTGCGCGTCCGAGTTTCCGCTCGCGGATCGACAAGATCTCGGCCTTGCGGACCTCGGTCTCGTCGGGCTTGTCGGGGTGGATCGTCCGCTCGACATAGACCTTGCAGCCTGTGATGATTTGCGAGAGGGTCAAGGTGTTTGGCGGTGAGATGACGGGTTTAGGAGGCGGCTCGGCTGGTCTGTTTACGGCGGAGCAAGCAGCTCGTCAGCATTCTTCAACCAAGTGTAGGGTGTGTCAGGCACCTCATACGAGCGCATAAGCCTGCTTACGTTGCGGGTGCTGGTGAGGCGACCATGACTGGGACGACGACAAGCTCTCACGCTCGCCGGCGTTTCTCGGTGCGATGTAGGGCCTTTGAAACTTCTCCTTTCGCTGCTTAGACTCGACCAGCAAGCTTGACGGCTGTGGGAGGGCGTGTGGCGTCGCGCTGCCTTGGCCGCCCCCTTGAAATTGCTCGGCTCAGTATTCAATTTGGAATACATATGCTTTGTATTGTGATCGGTAGTCTCCTGCCCGAGCAGCGGCGGCCAGCTTGCTCTCCCTCTTGCTGTCCAACTCGTTCCCCACTGCAATCCGCGCTGGCTGGACTGCATGCAAAGCCATGCACGCCTATTCTTGACAAAGCGCTTGCCCGCACTCATTCGCACTCCACGTCCAGTCCTGCCGTCGACGCAGCACGAGGCTCGCTTTCCTTCGGACCGACGACGCTCCTTCGCCTCGTCTCGCGTCGAGCCTAAAGCGAAAGGCGGGTCCAGCTCGCAATGGCTAGAACGCCAAAAGAACGACCCCTACGTGCGCGCTCGAGCGGCACAAGGCCTCGTCGACACTGACAGCGCTCCGTCGTCCTACGTCTCGCGCGCCGCTTTCAAACTCATCGAGCTCAAGGAGGCGTGGAAGGGCACCGTGCCGATGCTGCGACCGGGCATGACGATCGTCGACCTCGGGGCGGCTCCAGGTGGTTGGATCCAGGCCGCGGATCAGGTCCTCGGCGGACGAGGGACCATCGTCGGCGTCGACTTGCTGCCGCTGCACACGTCCATCCCCAAAGACGAGGCCGGCATACGGTTCGTACAAGGCGATTTCACCACCCCCGCGGTACAGAACAAGGTCAAGCAGATCCTGCGCGAAGCGACGGGTCGGGGAGAGGTCGACCTGGTCGTCTCCGACATGATGGGGAACGTGACCGGCAACATGCTTCGAGACGGCACCATCTCGCTCGAGCTCTGCGAGACCGCCCTGTCCTTTGCGCTCGCGCACCTCGCTCCTTCGACGACCGCCGACCCGACTTCGAAGACGGCGCACCCGGTCCAGTTCGTCGTCAAGCACTTTACCTCGGGCGCGACGTCCGACTTGCGCAAGCGTCTCGCGAGCTTGTTTTACGTCGTCAAGTGGGTCAAGCCGCACAGCAGTCGCAAAGCGAGTCGTGAAGGCTTCTTTGTCTGCGCGGGCTTGCGACCGGGAAACAACGACCATCACGCTACATCCTCGTCCGGGACGACCGCGCGCTCCTCTACCGAGTCGGGCGACCTCTTTTTCTGAGCATGTCGCGTCCCGCTCCTCTACCTAGTAACAAGGCGAGTTCCCTCGTTTCCGTGATTTCCCGCACGCTTGGCAGTAAGGTGGAGCACAGACGATGCCGATTTATTTCATAACAATCCAACGCCGAGATGTACAAGCCCACGCGCGTCGTGCTGGTGCGGACAAACCACCCCAATCAACGCAGATTTTTGACTGATGTGCATGTCCCCCTTGCTGCCTTGCTCCGTGCGGGAAAACGAGTGACACACGTCGGGAGTCAATAGTTGCTGACTTCACTATCGTACAATAGCTCGACGACGTCGGTTCACGCTTTGAAGCGAAAGTTGTCGCACCTGTCAATCCCACTGTTATTTCTGCTCCTGAACGAGGAACCGGCGCATTTGCGAGAACATGGGAACAGCCTGTCTGGGGCCTGAACGAAGCGGGGGGCGAAAGAGAGATTCAAACAGCGAGAGCGCTGGCTACAAGTGAAAAGGACAAGAAGTGAGGAGACCGCGGAGCGTGCGGCAAGTATGTACAAGCGCAAAATTCGGAAAGAGAGAGTTTACGCGGCGACTTCTCACCGCTCCTGGACGTCGCTCAGGAGGCGGAGAATCTGAAGGAACAGGTTGACGATGCTGTGGGTGTGGGTCAAATGAGAAACCTGTCAGTGCGAGCGATGTGCAGGGCGAGAGAGGCGGTAGTGAACGTACTCGAGGTAGAGCGAAACGCAGGCAACCACCCAGTCGTCGACGTGGAGACGCGAGAACAGGAGGTGGCTGCAGGTTTGCACGAGAGAGTCATATGAGCTTTTTCGACACGCAGAGAAAGATAAAGAGCGGTAAGACTCACGTGTCGAAGACGATGTAGGCCGAGAAGAGGCAGCAACCGAGTCCGGCCATGAGCGTGTCGAACATGCGGTTGTAGGGCAGGAAGATCCCGGCCAAGCTCGTGAAGAAGAAGACGAGGAGGAAGGTGTACAGGTAGGTGCCCATCGAGCTAAAGTCGTACTTGCTCTGCAAATCCGGGGGGCAAGATCTCTGAGTCAGTAAAAGGTGGAAGGTCGTGTTCCATTCGCCACCCGGAGACGAAAGCGCTCACCTGAAGCGTGAAGAGCGTCAAGCCGAGGAAGACGAAAGTCGTGATCATGAACGCTTGCAGCACGATCGCCGAATTGACATAAGAGATGGCCGCTCCGAGCGTGACGGCTTCGAGGAGCGTAAAGACTCCGAGGAGAATCACGTTGGCCGGGGACGAGTGCCGCTTCCAGTACACGCCGAGCATGGCGCCGATGGCGGCGAATGCTGGGACGAGCATGAGGCCGCTGTGCTCGCGCGTCCAGTTGACGACCGACTCGTTCGTCGACATGAACCAGCCGACCAAGGTGGTGCCGAGCTGCGGTGGGTTTGGGATCGGAGGGTTAGCGCCCAACACCATCAAGTGAGTGAAGGTGATTTAGAAGCGCACGATTTGCATAAACAAGACCGAGTAGACTTTCTTGACAAAGTCGTGCCGGACATCCTGCGAAGACTGGCTGACCGTGACCCCGATCTGAAAGAAAACCCAGTCGTCAGCACGAGGACCCCGCGAGAGAAAGCAACGGCAGAGCGTGCCCTGAGCTCACCTTGAAGTCATCCTCGAGCCCGTCTCCATCCTCTGCCCAGACGTTCCTCGCGGCGGCACCCTCGCCCGCAATGCGACCCGCCGCCGCCGAAGTCCCGAGAAGCGGTTCGTGTTGGCCCGCATCGGCAGTCGCGCCGTAGCCGGTGCCCTTCTTCGTGGTTGCAGGAGCTGCAACGTAGCCTGGTGGCGGGACCGTGTAGCCTTCGGGGTGGTTCGACATGATGACGGGGTTCCTTCGAGTCACTTGAAGTGGGGAGATGGCAGTCGCGGCCTCGAGAGTAAGCGCCGAAGGTGGTCCTGTACAGGCGCGTACGAGCTGCTTGTAGATTGCCGCTGCTTTGCGAGCAATTCGCTGCACGCGAGTGTCGTGTGGCGAGTCGAGAGGCGCTCGTTCTCCGCGAGGTTTCTCTTCTTCCCGCCACTCACCTTCTCGTCCGGGTACACCTCCTCTGGACGTCCGTGCACTCACAGCGGAACTTCCAAAGCTCTGCTTCGTACTGCACTGGCTGCGTGCGAATCGTCCGACGCCCTGCAGGCGGCTCCTTTCTCGCTCCCCTTCGCCCGCTAGCGATGAGACGATACCGTCTTTCAGAGTATGTGCAAGCACGTCTCCGACGGCGACATGCAGGCTCCGCAGTCTCCCAAGATACACCGTTCGATCGCCCGATTGGCTATGATTGATCTCGCCGTCCGCCACCGCGCTGCTCAGACCTGCTAATTTCCCACTTGCCGCTTCCCAACTGGCGCGAAGAACACGCTCGCACCCCGAGTGAAGCTTCCTGAGAGGGGCTCAAGAGCGCGAATTGCTGGTGGGATTCGCCTCGGGTCCGACGTGCAGCGGCGGACGATTCTGCTGTCAGCCAACGTCTGGCTGGTCCCAGCTGCAGTGTCTGGTTCTTGCGCTCACCGGCTGCAGATACGATGTGTCACCCCGGCGCCAACTGCTTTGATGCGGTACGTGTGCTCTCAGCTATGCTCCGGCCGCTTTTCTCAAACCGTTGAGCCATTTTCCTCTGCCCACCTGGCGAGAAGAACCGATACGCCGCGCCAGACCCGTCTTCGCGCCCGCTCTGCCCCCAAAGCTAAGCTGGTTGCCCTTCGGAGTACATAGCTTGATGTGTATATGGAGCAGCTGCGCTCCAAGCCGGCACACACGTTGACTCATGCGTCCTGTCGCGGTTGACGTCGAGTGAGAGTGGCGAATCGACTCTCGGAGGAAACGGGTTCCAGCTTTCGAGCACAGCTTTCAAGTTGCAGTTTCTAGTAGTACACATATGCATAGCACGAGGTTTTTCAAAGTCAGGAAGATGGGGACCCTCCTGCGGAATCAGCGAAGATGGACGCGTTTCACGCTGAACGGAGGACGCGTCGCCCGCCGAAGTCATCGCGCGGGCGAGCGGCATGTAGCCAGCCAGCTGCTTCACTCACGTACTCGTGGAACCGCTGCTTGGTTACTCTTTGGACTAGATAGCTTGATCTCTGGCCGCAAAGGCCCCTCATCCGCCCGCTTCCCCGAGCTCGACACGCCGCTGCGTCGCGCCTCTCAACATCAGCAAACAAACCCGCCGCGTGTTTGTCGGTACGTCCAGCCTCGTCATACGCGCAGCGGGGACTGCCGGGCTGACTCCAGACCTTACAGAATCGAATCTTAGGCCGTTAGCGCAAGTCTCGGCGCCTCCCGGAAGCAGTCATGGACGCTTTTCGATCCGCCGCGTCTCCTTCGCCATCTCCACACACGCACATCCTCCGACCGCGGCGATCGTTCCAGCGTACGCCGTTCACGTCCAAGGCCAACCTGCTCTCATCGAAGGGGCTGCTCGGGGGTGGTCCGAGAGAGGGACAGGATAAACTGCAGAGTCCGGTCAAGTTGGGCGACGGCACCCCCGATCCACAGCAGCAGCAGCAGGAGCGGCTGCCTGCCCGTGGACGCGGTCGAGGCAGCGCCGCAGTCTTGTTTCCACCTTCGCCCGACTTGGCCAGCGTGCCCGCGTCGCCGTCTCGATGCGCCACGTCGCCAGTCTCGTTCCCAGCTTCGCCGGCTGCAACGGCTGCTGCCGGACCCGCCACCGCCTCGCCCGCGCCGGCACCGACCCGTGGCAGTACGCGGCCCGGCCAACGAGAAGTGGCAAGCTTGAAGCGACTCGCGAACGCGTTCGGCGGCGCCGTCCTCGGCAAAACGCGCAGTTCGACCGCGCGCAAGGCGTTCGACTTGAACGACTGGAACCACGACCTCGCGGCGATCGCGAGTCACCCTTCGAGCTCGACGCCGACGAGCCCGCCGGTGCAGGGCGCTCAACTTGCTGGCGAGTCACCGAGCGTGCCGAGGAGGAGGTCGTCGAGGGCAAATATGCGAGCCGAGATGTCGAGTCCGGTTGCTGAAGTCGCATCGCCGAGGATCACTCGGCCGCGACCTGGTTCCGGCGGATCGGCGACGTCAGACAAGGCTCGTCCATCTGGCGGCGAGATCGGTCGTCGGAGGAAAAGCGACGAACTCGACGACGTCCAGCTCGACTCGCCCCCTGCCGCTCCATCTGGACCCTCTCGACGGGAATCCCACCACGTCCACCATCCTCTCCACGCGCATAGTCACCCCCTCAGCCGCCCGCATTCGCTCGCCCACGCACATACTTTGCGCTCGTCCCGCTCGCTCGCGTCTCAAGCCGGTCACGGCATTTCGAGTCCGTTGTCACCTCTCGCGACATCTGCGTCCGCCTACATCCCGCACTCGGCCCCGTCAGTCTACTTTGACCCGCACGCTCGTGTCGACGAGTCGACCTTGCCGCCCCCCTCGAAGCGCGTCTCGATCGATCGGCTTGCCTCGCTGAGCGAAACGGAAGGCGACAGCAGCAGCGCGAGCGGCTTTTCAGGCGACGACGCCGTCTTTGGTGGACCAGCGGTGACGCAGACGCCTACGGCCCCGGCGCTCGCGACTCGCAAAGTGACTCGAACCAAGTCGCTTTCTCGACCGTCCGTGCCGTCCTTCACCATCGCCCCGATCTCGTCTTCTGCATCGCATCCGGGCTTCGAGACCCAGAAACTCTCGCCAAACTTGCCTTCGCCGTCCGAACTCCAGCGCGCGCCGTCTCCCTTGAACCGCTCGCGCGTGGCCAGCAGCAATGCCTTGGACACGCTCGAAGAGACCGGACCCGCGATCGACTACTTCTCGACTCCCGGCAGCGGCCTGAGGGAAGGTCCGCTCAGTCCCGCCCTCTCGATCGAATCGACCATGACCCCTCCGCGCCGGCGAGGAGCCGATACCGCGTTCACCCTCTTTGGCGCCAATCCGACTTCGGCCGGAGCGGCAGATCGCGCCGCGCGCAGGCACTCGATGCTTCCGCACGCGACAGGCTTCAGCTCGCACGCGTTGGCGTCTCCGCCCCTTGCAGCGTCCCCGGCCAAGTCAGGCGCGACCGGCTCGACTTCGATGCCCGACATGTCGTTACCCGGAGGCACGTCAACGGCCACGGGTGATGCGAGCAGCGGGCCCGACTCGGACCGACCGCCACCACTGCCTCGACTGCGTCCTCTGCATGCGACGACGGGCGCGAAGCGCCTGAGTCTGGCGCCGAGTGACGCGGAACTGGACAGTCTCCACTTTGCGAGGCGCAGTAGCGCACCGGATGCGCTGCGACCTTTCTGTACGTTGCGATTCCGGTTGCTGTCCTTACCACCGCTTACCTTGCCGTCATTTCTCGCAGCTACGCCGCTTCAAGCGCCGCCGGTCGGCCGGAAGCGAAACGCGAACGGTACGCTCCTCGCTGGTGGTGCAACGAGCCGGCTCGCTGCAGTCTCGCCCATCGTGAATCCGCCGAGCTCGTCGCCTGCACAGATGCGATGGCGCGGCGGCGAGCGTCAGCACTCGGCTGCAGAAGACGCCGACGGAGAGGACGACGTCATGGACGAAGACGAGTTCCCTTCGCGGCTCAGCATCGACAGCTGGCGTGAAGGCGCTCCAGCGTTGACGGACGCCGCGACGTCGATTTCGTCCTCCTCTCTGTGCACGGCACTGTCGGGGCAGGCGGAGAACGGCGACCCGGCGATCGTGACCGCTTCAACCTCGGCGCACTCGCTCAACTCGGCCAACGGCGCTGCGCACCCGGAAGGCGTCTCGGCGGAGGGTACCTTCTTCACGCCGCAGAACTATAAGAACGTTCGACCACTCGCCGCGGCGTTCATGTCGACCGGACTCGTCAGCAAGCGAAACCGACCGCGCAATAACAGCTTGAGCGGCGCCCCCGTCTTCAACCTCCATCAGCACCTTCAACAGCAGCTCGGCGAAACGGCTGTCCCGAAAGGCTCGCCTATGAAGATGCCTGCGAGCGCCGAAAATATGGTTCCACTGCCGAACCCCTTGGTCGCCAGCTTGTCGCGCCCGTCCATCATGCCGGACACGCCGGTGAAGCGGTCCGCCTTCCAAGCGGGCGTGACCGCCAGCAGCAGCCGACCCTCTCTAGCATGCTCGGTGGCAACCCCGATCCTCAAGGTCGAGGATGCACCCAGCAGCGAGAGCATCCAGGACTCGCCGACGGCCAACGCGATCGGCAGCGGGTCTCCGGTCGGCGCCGGGGGCGTCTTGTCGGAGAAACAGACTGCTGCGCTCAGCCTGACGGCGGACATGGACGAGCGTGGCGAAGGTCGAGGGTCGCTCTCGCCTTTGGCTAGCGGTATCGTCGACGGCGTCCCGCGGTCGCAGTCACCTCTTTCCCGGTCGTCGGTCTCGCCTTCGTCGTCCTCAACCGGGGGCAGCACCATCGACTTGCGGCCTCCCGCACGAGTTTCCGCTCAAGCAGGAGACGTTTCCCCCACTGTCCATGCCTTTAAGGCTGGCTCGCGCTTCAGTTCTGCCTCGGTGCGGAACAGCCTGGGACGGGTACGACCTGCGCTCTTCCGACGTCGAAGCAGTGGCCAGCTGTCGGGCGAAGGCAGCTTCCTCGGCGCCCAATACCGCAGCGGCGGCTCTAGCTCGGGTAAGAGCAGCGCGACGAACACGATTGCAGAGGGAGAACCGATGACGCCGACACGGAGCGGCAATACCAAGTACTGGGAGGGTACGACTGTTCTTTTCTCTTTCCGAGAACTGTTTTCGCGCGCCCTAAACTGACATGTTTCACGCACAGGTACTCAACTCTTAGATACGCCGACCGAGGAAGTCCCGATCACGCCTGCCACCACGACCTTCCCTGGTCTCCCTTCTCAACACCTTGTACCGTCGAGTCACTTCATCCATCCTCTTGCGACCCCGCACGGCGCACCGCGAGCTTCGTTTCCGCTGTCAGACGTCGAACAGAGGGCTCGTGGCGATGGCCCTCCCGGTCGACCCCAATTCAAGATTCGCCATTCGAGCTCGACGGTCCTGTCGTTGCGCCAACACGAGATGTCGCAGCCGAACCGGTTCGAGACCGACTACACGTTGCTGCGAAACCTCGGGAACGGCGAGTTCAGTGATGCCTGGGAGGTGCAAGACCACACTCGTGACGGTCAAGTCTACGCCGTCAAGCGAACCAAGCAACCGTTCCTCGGTCCGAAAGATCGGTGAGTTTGATCGATCGGTGTTTTCTCTCGTCGGTCACACGCTGATTGGCCTGTCCTGTGTAGATTACGCCGGCTCGAGGAGGTCGACATCCTTCGCTTGTTCTCCTCGGAACACGACGCATCGCCGCACCTCATTTCGCTCGTCGACGCTTGGGAGCAAGCTGGCCACCTCTTCATTCAGACCGAGCTCTGCCCGGCCGGCAATCTCGCATATTGGCTCGAGGAGTACGGCGCGGAACACGAGCAGCTCGATGAGGCTCGGCTGTGGAAGATCGTGACGGAACTCGCAGCCGGCGTCGCGCACATGCACTCTCGCAACGTCCTGCATCTCGACCTGAAGCCGGCCAACGTCTTCATCACCGACAAAGGACACCTCAAGATTGGCGACTTTGGCCTCGCGACTCGTTGGCCTCGAGCCGACCCGCTCAGCATCATCAGCGGCGCCGCGGTCCAGTCCCCCGGCTGGGAAGGTCTGCGCGTCGACACGGTCTGGCGCAGCGAGGCCGGCGAGCGTCGGTCGCGCGCCAAGTCGAACGGAGATGCCCCGGAAGATCTCGAGCGCGAGGGCGACCGCGAATACATCGCGCCCGAGATCCTCAGCGGGCGGTACGGCAAGGAGGCCGACATCTTCAGGTGAGCTTTTCTCGCTCTCAAAAACGCGACTGGCGGCTTGGCGCTGATCACCTCCGCGCACACACCCTACAGTCTCGGTCTGATTGCGCTGGAAGCCGCCGCCAACGTGGTCCTGCCCGACAACGGACCGGCTTGGCAAAAGCTGCGAGCCAACGACTTGTCGGACGTCGACCTCTCGCGCCTGTCGCCCGTCTTTGTCGGCGTGTTGCAGGGTATGCTCAACAAGTCACCGGATGCCCGTGCCACGATCGTCGACGTCGTGCAACACCCCTTGATTGCGCAGCTGTGCGGCATGCTCGAGCGCTCGCTCGCCTTGCCCGCTGCCGCCGCCGATCGCTCGATGGACGGCAGCGCTCCGGAGGTTCTCGGCGCCGTGTGCGCGGAAGCCGACTCGTTCCTGCACGACGTCTTTGCCAAGGCGTACCCGGAGCAGGCAAGCCCTGCTGCGCCGGCTTTCCTGATGCCGCCGCAAGCGATGTCGCCACCACTCTTCGACATCTCGCCCGCGGAGGACTCTGAACACGTTTTGACCCACGAAGACGAGCGCATGGACCTCGACTAGATCAGGAGACCTCTTGTGTCATTCGTTCGCGACACTCGATCCGATTTGTACCACCTTTTGTCTTCTCTCTCTTACGCGTTGTCGATCTCGGTACATGCGCCCCCCTCATTATCCATTCGTACCATATCTCTGCCTTATCCTCTTCGATACTTTCCCTCGTCTTGTGTAGCTTCTGAGCGCCCTCTTGAGTGGCTGCCGTTGCCGAATCTTTTGTTATCCGGTCCAGACTTGGTCTCATACTGCAAGTGGGCCGGAGTTCTGATTATCTAGCTTGTCTTTGAGTGAAGCGTAGCTGTACCTGATCCCTATAGCCGGCGGCTCCTCCTTTGTTCGCTTCCGCCACAGACTTGTCCCCTCCGCCACTCGATTGCGCGCCTCACCCAAGCTAGACATGGCGGCGCAAGCGTTCTCGTCGGCCAAAGACGGGCTCGCCGGCGACGCAGACAGCCTCGCGGGAGCTGTGCTGCGCCGCCTCGTCTTGACAGAAGCCGACTTGCCGGAAGGGATCCAGTTCCTGCCTTCCCTGTTCCGCCTGATGGCGTTCTTGCTCTTCCTGCCAGTCTCTGTACTCACTGCGGTATGTCCGGTCTCCTCTAGTCGCTCCACGGGGCGGCGTGCCGCCTATCACACCTCATCAACAATTCCGACCCCCACTCCTGCTGTTTGGGGCTTCGAAAGAGCGTGCTGACTGACTGTTGGACTCGCTCGACAGGTCGATCTCGTCGGTTGGATCTTTTTCAAGGCCGTCCTGAGACCGCTGGGCTATGCCTCGACGTGCGTGCTGCTATTCCCCTCCGGTATTCGTATTCAGAGCGACCACGTTCCGCAGCTGACCCGTCCATGTACACAGGATCCGCTTCAAAGACCCAGAGCCACCCTCGATGCTGTTTGCTCCAGCAGTGGACAAGAACGGATCCGGATTGCCAGCCTCGTCCGCCGGCGTTCTCCCCTCGGACGAGTCTTCCTCTTCCTCTTCGTCCGGAGCAAGCGATGCCTACCCTTCCCCCGCCTTTTCCGACAGCCTCTCTCTCCCCGACGTCGACTCTTCCTCTGCCGCGTCTGATCCGAGCCGCCCCGCCAAGAGCTCGGCAGGGAAACGTTCGAAGCGCAAAAAGGGCGGCTCCCACAAGGACGACGGCGACGAGGACGACGAGTCTTCGACCACGTATCGCATGTCGCGCGACCGCGCTCCGTCTGTCGGCCTCGATGGTCCCCTCTTTGGTGACGAGACGGACGGCGCGACGACGCCCGGGACCGACAGCGACGCGAGCGACTACATGTCGGCGGCGCGCGGATCCTTGCCGGGCGCGGACGACTCTGCGGGTCACAACAGGAGTCTGCGCGGCGACGGCGTCCCTCGCGGAGGGTTCAAACTCGGTCTGACTGAAGTTAACAGCAGGCCCACGGCGGCGGCGGCGGCATCGTCTGCGACCGCCACCGACGAATGAACCGGTTCCTTCTCGCACTTCTGTTCCTGAATCCCACGCTTTCATTCTCGCTTTTCGCCACTGACTTAGACCCGACCTCGCGCGGGCAAAAGTACCATGTCTCCCTGTTTCTTGCTGTTACTCTGTGCGTGTCATCCCTTTTGTAGCTAGTTTGCCCCCATGACCCTGCTTCTCGCCGGCTGGCGTTCCCCCTCTGTTGATTACCTTCGGGGCTGTTGCTTGTTCGTTCGTGTCAATTTCACCAACATCTTGCCTTGTCCCGTGTGATTTGGTGTCGGAAGGAGGGATTTGCTGAAAGTTCGGGGAGACGGGCAGGAGAGACCACGATGGCGCCGTCTTCGGTCGGCTGTGACCATAGCGTCTGTGTGGCACCTCTCGCGATTGCAGGTGAGGTCGGAACGAGGTGTACTCAGCTCTGGACTTGCGGTCCTACACGTCTCTAGGCGGGGCCCAAGCCGCTCTCTCGTGTGCCCCACCTGCAAGTCTGTCTGCTGACTGGGTCGAGCTCTTCGTCACCACAGCAGGACACCCGTCGAGCATGGCGACTGTCGCAATCAGTGCAACTGCCTCGCCGTCCCAACAGGCGGGCGGGCCTCCCGTGACCCAGAAGCAGCCGCGGAGTCGCATGTTCCGCTCCATCAGCCGCTTCCTCTCGGGAGGGACCAACAAGCAGAGGCCGAAGCAGCAGACGCCCGACTTGCCCCACGCAGCATCGACTCACCACAACAATGACGAGCCTGTTCGCGAGCAACCGAGGGCCGAACCGAGGAGGACCAGCTCGCCGTCCCGCTCTGGAAGCGACACCGAAGAAGACGATCGCGGCGGCAACCACCACGACGACGGCCGCTCTACAGAGGGCGAAGAGCTCAGCACTCGCGCAGTCAGGCGTTTCCCGAGGAACGATTCCGTTTCGCGGTACTCGGCCGTCTCGGGCGCAGACACCGAAGCTTCCCTCTACGCGATCGCTTCGACTCGCCCCGGCAGCAGTCTGCACACCGTCGACTCGTCCTCGCATGCTTCGTCAGTCGCCCCGAGCGGGCACGCGAGCACCCACAAGAGCTACGCCTCGACCAAGCCGACCACGCTCCTTAGTGTCGATTCTCTCGGCGGTGCGAACCGGATCGCCGTCGTGCCAGGCACCGGGACTGGGAACTACCATGCCGCCTCGCCGGGCGGTGCCTCGACCGGACTCTCGTTCGCTTCAGTCTTGCCTTCGACACCGCCGCAGTCGTCCCCGCTTGCGAATGCGGCAGCGGGACCGAGCGGACACAGGCGCGGCACGTCCGCTTCCTCGTCTTCCTCTTTCAACTCGTACGATCCGGCGACGACCGACCCCGGTATCGCCTTCTCGATCGCTCCCGACTCGCCGTCATCGGGCACGTCGGGACCCTCCGCAGAGCGCCGGCACGACGGCGTCAACGTCCCTAATTTCAGTCACCCGCACCCGCGCAACAACCCGCATCCGGCCTACCCCGCCCAGGACAACGCCTCGATCTTGACTCTGGCGTCTTCGAGCTTTGCTCCGAGCTTTATTGGCTCGACCGGTGGTGAGAGCAAGACTCGCACCAACGGTTGGGGCGGCGGCGGACTCGGCGGCTTGCACGCTTGGAGCTCGAAACAGCAAGCGCGGTCGCTCGGCGGAGGCGGCGGTGCGAGGTCGCTCATGACACCTGATGGGGCTGGTCCTTCGGGCGGCGTCGCGGCGGATGAGGACGCCTCTGTGCGGGCGCTGCCCGGTTCGAGGCGGGCGAGCAACGAATCGCTCGGGAGTCGATCGACCTGGTCTGCCGCTCCAAAAGACGCGACCCCGAGCGTGCGGAGTCGACCGCTCGATGACGAACTCGCCGCAGCTGGGGCTGGTCGTGCGGCGAGTGCGAGTCCGAGCAAGAAGGAGCGGAGGACGTCGATGCGCACGGTCGAGACGGCGCCTTCTGTCCGCTCGGCGGCGACGGCGGATCGACGCGAAACGGATGACGACGATGATGGTGGTAACGGGAGTGTCCATCAGCACGATGAGGCTGCGAGCGCGAGCGCAACGGAGGAAGGGACTACCCCGGCGGTCACGGACGAGACGGCGGCATCGGCGGGCGATACGACCCTCGTCACGCATCGGCCTGGGTTGCTCTCGCCCCGACGAGCCGATTCCGATCTCGCCACGACCGCTTCTGCTGCCGAATCGTTCCGGACCGCACCCGAAGGCGCTGCTGACGACGACCGGACCAGTCTCGCGTCTTCGACTGCCGCGCCGGCGGCGATCAACTCTCACGCCGGGGAAATGGAGCTGGCGCCGCCGGTTCCAGATATTGAGCAAGGTTCGCCCGATCATGTACAGTCTCCGCCTATGTGAACGCTGCCTGCGGTTCTGTAGCCATATCCTCTTTCCGCCCGGTGTGCCGTTTTGTGAAAACATGTGAAAACAGCTTTATTTTCCCAAAGCTTGCTCCGACTCCTACCTTTGGGAGCGGGTTCTATAGGCGAACATGGTCTTGTACCGCGAGCTATCAAGCGAAAAATCCGCGAGACTATGCATGTGGAGCGGGATAATTGACCGGACAACCCAACCCGCATCTTATCTTCTCGCGACTCTGAACACTGCTCTACGCTCTCTAGGACTGAGAACACATACTTGCCTCCGGACTGTGCCTCGCAACCCAGCGCCGGCTGCATACTTGGGACCGACACTCGTTCGTCGACTGCAGCGTTCATCCTCGTCGCACGCTCCTCGCCAGGACCGCGACTTCCTCGGACCGACCAAGGACGACGCCGAGCTACAGACAAGCTTGATCGGAGGCGCTTCCGTCTACCGTTACGGCGCACACAGGACCTCGAGAGGGAGGACAGGGTCTCGCTGCGTGGCTGTTCGCTCAACGGTCAGTCGGGTTCGAGTCTACACGTGTGTGCGAGCCACCGGGCTGGAGAGCCTGGATGGCAGTACACTGGATACCGTGTGGCGTGTGAACACCACTGACGAACGAACATTACGCTGCAACAGCTTCGCTCGGGGAGTTGGGTCACGACACCAGTTCTCACCCTCGCTGTGTCTCCCCGACCGCACGTGCTTCCGCCTAGTTTGACAAGATGAGCGCAACCGCCAACGTCAAAGTCGTCTGTCGATTTCGTCCCCCGAACGCGCTCGAACTGCGCGAGGCGGGCGGCGAGTCGATCGTGCAAATCGACGAGGATGGCACCAACGTCAAACTCAGGTCGCAGGAAGCCATGAAGGGCCCAGAGGCGCAGGGGTTCACGTTCGACAGGGTGTTTCAGATGGATACCAAGCAGCACGAGGTGTTTGAATTCGGTGTCAAGGACATTGTCGACGGTACGTTCGCCTCTTTCAACACTTTTGACACGCCGTCCGTGCAGACCCACTGACTACTTCGGCGTGCTCAGACGTTATGGACGGCTACAACGGCACAGTATTCGCCTACGGTATGACCGGCAGTGGAAAGAGTGTAAGCTCCGGCTTGAAGACTCGGGGCCGCCAGCCAAAACCTTTCTAATCGACGCACTCTTCTACTCATCTGCAGCACACGATGATGGTCGGTCCTTTCAGTAACCTCTGCTCCCAACACAAGCTGACCGCTTTCCGATGCAGGGACCCAACATCGACGACCCCGAGATGAAGGGTATCATCCCCCGAATCACTGAGCAGGTCTTTGCTTCGATCATGACTTCCCCGGCCAACCTCGAGTACCTCGTCAAAGTTTCGTACATGGAGATCTACATGGAGCGCATCCGCGACTTGCTCTCTCGTAAGAGCTTGTTTAACCTCTCACGCACCTCCTCGGCACACCCTGATCGCCTTGCTCTCGCAGCTGAGAACGACAACCTCCCGGTGCACGAGGACAAGCAGCGCGGAGTGTACGTCAAGAACTTGTCTGAATTCTACGTCGGCAACTCGGCCGAAGTCTACGAGATTATGCGCCAAGGAGGTTCGGCCCGTGCCGTTTCATCCACGAGTCCGTCATCTCCACCTCCTGCTCTCAACGCAGCCCGGTTCGAACTCACTCCTTCTGCACCGCGTAGACATGAATGCCGAATCGTCACGATCCCATTCTATCTTCGTCATGACGATCCAAGCGCGCAACACCGACACGGGTACCCAAAAGACCGGTTCGCTCTTCCTCGTGGATTTGGCCGGCTCGGAGAAGATCTCAAAGACGGGGGCGACGGGCCAGACGCTCGAGGAGGCGAAGAAGATCAACAAGAGTCTGTCGGCGCTTGGCATGGTCATTAACGCTTTGACAGACGGAAAGGTGCGCGCAAGCTCGAGAAAGGATGCAGACCAGTGCGCGAGCAGCGACTGACCTGCTCAGAACGATCGTTGGCCGCGCACAGTCCTCGCACGTACCCTATCGAGACTCGAAGCTCACCCGCATCCTGCAAGAGTCGCTCGGCGGTAACTCGCGTACCACCCTCATCATCAACTGCTCGCCTTCTCCGTACAACGAGACCGAGACTCTTTCGACTCTCCGATTCGGTATGCGCGCCAAGTCGATCAAGAACAAAGCACGGGTCAACGCGGAACTCTCGCCCGCCGAGTTGAAGGCGCTACTCAAGAAGGCGCAGCGCGACAACGCCAACGCGAGCGCCTATATCGGCTTGCTCGAGCAGGAGGTTGCGATTTGGCGCGAGGGCGGCAAAGTCAATCAGGAGCAGTGGGCGAGCATGGAAAAGGCGCTCGGGCTTGGCGAAGGCGAGTTGGAGAAGCTCGTTGGCAACGGTGGTGGGGCAAAGGGCAGCGGGCGAACCACGCCTCGCCCTCTTGCGCTGGACCGGCTGAGCGAAGGCGGCGCGAGTCGACCGGATACCCCGACGAGTACGGGACTCGGGTCAGACGAGCGAGAAGAGTTCCTCAAGCGACAGAACGAGATGGAGGACCAGCTGTCCAAGACGGTGAGATTATCCCTCCCTTTGGAAGGCCACTCGAGAACATTGTTGACCCTGGGCGTCGATCGTTCCTAGGAATCGCAACTCTCGTCGCAGGAGAAGGTTATCCGGGACCTCCGCGAGGAATTGTCTTCGCTCAAGGAATCAGAATCCTCGGCCCTCGCCGACAGCAAGTCGATGAGCGGCGAGCTGGCCGACATGCGTTTGGAGCTCGAGCGGCTCCGCTACGACGGCAAGGAACAGGCCATCACGACCGATTCACTCAAGGAGCAGAACGCCGAGCTGGAACGCGAGCTGGAAGAGTTGCGCGTGAGTTCCGGTTCCCGCGAAGTCGCACGTATTCTGATCCGACTCACTCAAGATCATGTGTACAGAGGGCCTTGTCGGACGCAAAGTCGACGCAGAAGTCGGTGGACCAGGACGGCAAGGACAAGAAGAAGGCCGAGCGGATGGCAGCCATGATGGCTGGCTTCTCATCAGTAAGTTTCACGCGAGAAGAACCATGATGCTTCGGAACTCTTCGAGCTGACCGCGAGTACTCGCCTGCGCAGGGAGGACTCTCCGAAGCCGAGACCGACATTCGTGCCGCCCTGGCACGGTTGGAGGAGGCTGCCCAGTCCGACAAGCCCCTCTCGCCCGAAGGGCTGTCGGCACTGCGACGTCAGCTCGAGGATTCGTCGCTGTCACTGCGGGAGCAGTCGGATCGGTCCAAACAGGTGCACGAAGAGAACGCGCACCTCGCGAAACGACGAGACGAGCTGGAGCAGCGGTTGGCGACCCTCGAGCAGGAGTACGAGGAGCTTCTTGGTGAGTCGTACCAGCGTCCGCGAGTATCGTCAGTCGTGTTAAGCCCAGGTCGCTCTTGCAGACAAGACCGTCGCAGATGAAGAAAGAGCAGATGCCGACCATGTACAGGACATTCGGGTACGTCCGATTCCGCGTCCTCCGACTCTGCACTCCCTGCTGACTCTACAATTCGCACAGAACAAGCTCGAAGCCCAGTATGCGATGAAGCTCGATGCGGCCGTGCATGACGTCGAAGACTTGAAGCAGCAGCTCGAGCTGAAGAATCAGGAGATTCGGGCTGCCCACTCGAGCCTTGAGCACCTGCGGACGGCGAATGCTGAACTGGAGGTGAGCAAAGGACCGCCGGGTCCTGTGCATGCGCGAGTGCCTGTCTCTGATTGCCGTTCCTACTCCTGCAGCGAACGTTCAAGATCACGACGGCCAGTATCGAAGGCGGCAGGAACTTGGAGGAAGCGGCAAAGGACCTCGAGCGGCAGCACAAGGCCGTCGCCCAGCAGCTGTCCGACTTTGACACGATGAAGAAGAGTCTGATGCGAGACTTGCAGGACCGATGCGAAAAGGTGATGCGCGGGGTCTCTCAACGTGATTTTGACTGGCGAGCTGACAGGAAACGTTATCGCCAGGTGGTCGAACTTGAGATCTCGCTGGACGAGGCTCGCGAGAACTACCGCAGCCTCGCCAAGAACTCGAACAGCAAGACGCAGCAGCGCAAGATGGACTTTTTGACACGCAACCTCGACCAGCTCACGGTCGTGCAGAAGCAGGTGAGCGCCCGCATCGACATTGCGCCCTCCCCAGTCGCCTGGTTCGGATGTACAGCAGTTGGTTCCCTGAGTACTGACTCGAGGATCGGTGTCCCACAGCTTGTCGACCAGAACTCGACCCTGAAGCGGGACGTTGCGCTCGCCGAACGCAAGCTCATTGCGCGGAACGAGCGGATCCAGAACCTCGAAGCGCTCCTGCTCGACGCGAACGAGAAGGTGAACCAGCAGAACGCCAAGTTCGAGGCGCGGTTGCAAGCCGTCCGCGAACGACTCGACCAAGCGCGAGGTACGTCGTCGTCGCCAATGTTTTCGTCCTTCTTTGCTGCGATGTCCCTGTGCTCTTCTGATGCCCGCTTCACGCAACACAGCGCAAAACCAGCCTGTCGTAACGTCCAACCTGAATTTCGGTCGCATTGCCAAGCCTCTGCGGGGCGGTGGCGCAGACGGCGAGGTGACCTCGTAAGCTTTCTCTTGTGCTTCTTTCGGCTCTTTTCGAATCGTGTCTCGCGCCTGACACGTTTCTGGGTTCCCAGGCCGACGTCGGAACGCCGCGCGTCCGGATTCTTTGCTCGATTTGGATCTCCGGCCCGATGATACGCACGACGCACTTTCACGTTCACGAAAGACGGGCTACATTGTCCGCGAGTTGTTCTCCAGCAGTGGACACTGCACCATATGCCACTTCTGCCACCGTTTCATTTGGTCTGTCTGATACCTATCGCGGGAGAGAGTTCTGTGGGTTCTTGTGCGTGCGAAATCCGAGCGTCGGGTGCATTCATTTCATCCCGCAAAAAGTCCCCTGCCCCTATCGCTGCAGTACCCATTCCTTGTAGATGCGGCGAGCCTACAGGTCTGAGCCTGCCAGCGAGAGCCCAAAGAGGCAAGCCGAACGACAGAAGCGCAACAAGGAAGCTTTAGGAGAGGGAAGCCGCCATGAATTCAGGCGTGACCGGGCCGATGAAACATTTGTCGAGAAGAGCAATTGAATGTGTTTGCGTACAACGACAATAGTATGTAAACGATGGAGGACGGAGCGCGGCGCTACATGACCTCCGCCCTGTGGGAAGAAAAGGGTGAACCCATGCGACTTGACTCCCAACAGGCCTCCCTCCAGCTCGCTTCCCCGGAAACAACAAACGCCCCGGACTCGCCACCTCGTCGCTTCACAGCTTGACCAACCCCCCGCCTGCACCTCCTCCTCCTCCTCCGTTCTGCCCAAGGCCGTGCCCAGATCCGAGCGGCAGACCGCCGTGCGTTCCCATTCCCATTCCCCCGCCGGGAGGCAAGTTGACCGCTCGCATCCCCATCGGAAGTCGCAGCGGCGGTGGCGGTATCGCATGTAACTGGTGATGCGATGGGTAGTAGTAGGAGGGGTCGTCGTCGTAGTAGTAGTTCGTGGACGCCTCCTCGTTCGGGTTGTGGCGTAGTGGTGGTGGTGGTCGTTGGTGGTGGTGGTATGGGTCTTCGTTGTCGTCGTCCTCGGAGGAGCCGGACGAACCGCCGCCGCCGTTGGCGTGGGCGCGACCGGGAGGGGGAGGCACGCGCAACCCAGCACCACCGCCGCCGCCTCCTTCTCCAGCGAGCGAGAAAGACGGCCCCGTAAAACTCGAACGATGGCTTCGACTCCCGCCTCCCCCGCCTCCATGATAAACATCCCTCATGACGTTCCCCATCTGGATCCTCACTCCGGTCAATTGAGTCCTCAGACTCGCGACGTCTTCACTCAGCGCGAGGGTCGTCCCGAGCTGGTGCGAGTGAGATTGGGCGAGGGAGGAGAGGGACGAAGAGAGGTGCGAGGTGTGGTTTTGGAGGTGGGAGAGGGTGGAGACGAGGGCAGAGGGGGGAGAGGGGAGGTCACCGGTGGTGGTAGAGTGGTTTGACGACGACGACGAAGAGGTGCGCTTGGTCGGTGCGGGTCGAGGAAGGGCGGCGGAGGTGGTGGCCGTCCTGTCGACGTCGGCCGCAAGAAGCTGCGGCGGTGCAAACTCGCCCAAACTCGCCGCCAACGCCTCCATGACCCCCGCTAGCCTATCCAACCTCTCTTCGGCGACCCGTACCCGCTGCCGGAGTTGCCAATTCTCATTCTCGAGGTGAAGGACCTGGCGATCCGCGCGGTCAAAGTAGTCGCTCAGGGGTTCGTAGGCGCATTCGGAGGGGAGGTGGTCCTGTTCGAGGAGGGCGCGCGGACCGGTGTAGGGGCACCCGCGCGAGGCGTGCGGGCACGGGCGGGAGATGACGGTGCAGGTTGAGAGGAGGTGGGCAGGGTGGGAAGCGAGCGGGAGGACGAGCGTGCAGTGCTCGCAGGGGGCGGCGGTGGGCGGTCCGCCTTCCTCTTGTTGTCGGGGCGAGCCTTCTCCTCCGGACTCTAGATCGGGATCGGGATCGGGATGGTTGGCCGAGTCGACTTGGGCGGCGGTTCTCGTACTTGGACCGGCTTGTGCGGCGGCTTGACCCGCAGCAGCGGTGGCGGTTGCGATCAAGCGGTCGGCCTCGTCCCTGGTCACGATGCGCCCCTGGTAGTTTACGCGCAAGTCTCCTACGAGTTGTACGAGTGCCCTGTGGGGCGGGGAGCAGGATGCGATGCCGCGAGGGAGGGGCGACCTGTCGATGGGACACTTTGGTGCGAGGGCGAGGGATTTCTCGAGGCAGCGTCGGCAGAAGAGGTGGTCGCAGTCGGGAGTCTTGACGGGGTCCACGAGGGCGCAGCTGCAGTCGCGGGGATGGAGAGGAGAGTCAGTCGGGGTCGGAGAGAGGTGGGGAAGAGAGAGAGAGAGAGAGCGGGTGTACCGGCAGATGGGACACTCGAGTGCAGCGGGGACTGGATCGACATAGTCATAGTCGTCCACGTCACTCATGGCGCTCAAGTGTCTCTGTGTAGGTGGGAGAGAGAGACGGTCCTCCAGCCGAGAGAGACGCCGACCTCGGCTTCTTGTCCACCCACACTCGCTCACTCGCCGAGGCTGAGAGTGCACGGAGCACAGACCGACAGACAGCCATGAGCCAGCGGTACACGCAGGACCGCGCGACGACGCAGCGGCACCTCGCCCTCCTCAAGGACCTCCTCAAGCAGCCCGACAACAAGCTCTGCGCAGACTGCAAGCGCAACGACCCGCGCTGGGCCTCGACCAACTTGGGATGCTGGCTCTGCATACGCTGCTCGGGTCACCACCGCGGCATGGGCGTCCACATCTCGCGCGTCCGCTCCGTCGACCTCGACACTTGGACGCCAGAACAGATCGAGCACATGCAGCGATGGGGCAACAGGAGGGCTAACCTCTACTGGGAAGCCCACCTCAAACCAGGTCACATGCCCCCAGACCAGTCCGTCTCCCTTCCCTCTCTTTCGTAGTGAGCCCCTTGCCCCCACGCTGACCACGTACCTCCCCCCCCCTGGCAGCAAAATCGACAGCTTCATCAGGAGCAAATACGAACTCAGACGCTGGGCCATGGACGGTCCCATCCCGGAACCCGAAGCCCTCGACGCAGCCGCAGGCGCAGCGAGCGTCAGTCCACCTCCCGGTCCCCGGCCCCCGGGTCCCTCTTTTGCGTGACTGACCCCCTCGCCCTCCCTCTGATGTCTACACAGACTGTCGGAGCTGAACAGGCATCCTCCGAGACGACGACGACGGCGCGCTCGGATCGGAAAGCAAAGGCGTCGACTGCGCTCGACTTGCTCTCGTCCGCCCCGTCCGGCTCCACCTCCACCTCCTCCTCTTCGCGCAAATCGACCCCGAGCCACGCCACCTCGACCTCGTCAAAGAAGCCGGCCAAGGAGGCGTCGTTGTTTGACCTCGACGACGATTTCGGATCTCAGGTCCCCGCCGTCTCAGGTCCCGCTTCCGGTCCAGCACCAGCACCCGCACCCGCATCCGCACCGGCGCCGAAGCGAGATCCGAAAGCCGATATCCTCTCGCTCTTCAACGCCGCACCTCCCATCAGGCCCACCAACCACCACCACCACCAGCCGAACAACAACAATAACCACGGTGGTCTCAACAACCTCAGCAACGATTTTGCCAGCCTCTCTTTCGGCGGCGGTGGTGGCGCTTCGTCGTCGTCGTCGTTCGGCGCCTCCGGGTTGTTGGGACAGCCGACCTTGCCTCGGAGTACGAGCACGACGAGCGACTTTGGCGGGTTCACGTCCGCTCCTCCCGCTTCAGCAAACTCGACGAGCAGCATGGCGCCTCCCATTCCGCTGATCGGCGGTTCCTCCTCTTCTTCTTCTTCTTCTGCTGCCACGGCGGATCCGTGGGCTTCGTCGACGACGACGACAGTCTGGGGTGGTGGCGGCAACTCGTCCTCCTCCGTTCCGGCATATCACCAACAACACCCGGCGAGCAAGCCTGCTGCTGCTGCTGCTGCTGCTCATCACGATCCGTTTGCCGACTTTGGAGCGTTCACGGGGACTGGTACTAGTGGTGGTGGTGGAGGTGGGCAATTCGGAGGCGACATTTGGGGAAGCTCGGCGGCGGCTGGCGGCGGCGGCGCCAAGTCCACTGGAGGAGGGTTTAGCGACATTTGGAATTGAGTCCAGTAGTGGGGAGAGGGGACTGCGTAGCAGGCCGGATATACGGTGCCGAGGGAAATTGCGTGTGTTTGTAATCCCTTTTGCCGAATACTAAAGATTCAATAGTCAGACTCTTTGATTTCGGCAGCAGGCTCCCTTCGCCTCGACGCTACCCAAACCGCGAGCACTACAGAGCGACGACGGGTCCTCGACTGGCGAACAGGCTCCTCTACACAGTGCAGGCCCTGCGTCACCGCCGCCGCTGGCCCGAACAGCAGCGCGAGAGGCAACAAGTTTTCTTATAGTCGCTGGCTCGTGATTGAAAGATCACGTCCGCACGCACCAGAGGACGCGCGTTCACTGGTTGCGTTCGTCGTTCTGCCCGTAGAACACCATGAACGGACACGCGGCGGCGCCCTCCTCCTCCTCGGCGGGAGCGGGCGCAGACTGGACCGAGTCGTCGTCGGCGGCGGCAATTGCAACGGGCGGCGGCGAACAACTCCTTGCGGCGGCAAAGGAGGCAGGTTCCGTAGCTCCTATGCTACCACCAGCATCAACGACGACGACCTCCTCCTCCTCCAAGAAGCGCGTACCGCTGACAGAGGCGCTCGCACCGCCGACCAAGAAGGCGAGGACCGTCGCGGACGGACCACCACCGTCCATGGCGAGGAATCGGGCGGGTGCGGGAGAAACTGATGCAAAAGACGACGATGGAGAACAGGAGGAGTCAGATGAAGAGGCGCAAGATCCGAAACTCGAGGTGCGTTGGGTCGACCTGCATGACTGGATCTGTCCCCGAGGTCGTCGATTCGTGCGAGACGAGAACCGGTGCTGATTTTTATTACCCATGCGCACGACGCACAGGCCTTCCGAAAAGAAGCCATCTACCGCGAGATGCTCTCGTACAAACGCCAACTCGCGCGCGCCCACTCGGAAACTGAGAAACTGCGCTCGCAGCGGCTCGCGTACCAAGTCCGGGTCAGCCGCGTCGAGCAAGAGTGGAGTGCCCTCGTCGCCGAGGCGAACCTCCGGTTACCGTCGACGTCAACGTCCTCGACGCTGGACGCAACTGGTGACGAGGGCGCCGGCGCGGACTCGGACTCGCTCGAGCTGGACGTGGATGTGGATGCGATCTTGCTCGGCGCGAGTGATCAAGACCTCGACGAGGTCTTGGCGCGCCGCAGTACTGCGACCAAAGCGCTCCTCGAGCGACTCCAGTCCCTTCAACCCGCCGCGACAACCCAAGCGCCTTCCGAGTTGGAACAACGCTGCGCCGAACTCGGCGCGCAAGCCCTCGCCGCGCGCGAACACCTCCGGATCCTCCGCGCCGAACATGCCGAGACGGTCGACCGACTCGAAGAGACGCATGCGCGGTTGGTCCGCGTCGAACGCAAGTTTGATCGGATGCAGAGTCGCACGGTCGCCGAATTGGAAGGGCGGCCGGATCCGGCGATGGCGGCGCAGGCTGTGTCAGCGACTGCGAGTGGATCTGGCGTTGCTGCGGAACGAAGAGGGAGTGGAACGCCTGGCGTCGCCGCTGAAGGGGGTCGCGGCAGTCCGCTAGTGGCAGCGAACGGCGCCACCAGTACCTCCGTTGCTCCACAAGCAGGATCAAGCGGCGGCGCGGGTCCAGACGCCGATGATGCAGCAGCAGCCGCCGCCGAGGCGAGTCGGGAAATCGAGTCGTTGCGGGATGCGGTCAAGCGGAGGGGGAATGAGATTGAAGAACTCCGGAGTGAGAGGGTCGCGCTCAAGAACGAAATTGACCAGCTTAAAGTCAAGGTGCGTCAGTGACAGGAGCCGCGCGCGATCTTTGGGTGGGCGCTACATAGCGCATGCACGCTGGCGCTCACTGGTTTTGACTCTGGCGCAGCTCGTCGACTTGCCGGAGGACGTCGTCTCGGAACACCATTTATTCAGGACGATGCAGCAACACGTCCAGTTCCTCGGCGGCGAGTACGACACGAAGCGGCTCGAGGCGGAAAAGGCTGTCAAGGAGGCGGACGAGCTGCGGGAAGGCATGGAAAGCTTCCGCGAAACACTTCTCGTGAGTTGCTTTTGCTTGCGCTTCAAGAGCCTCGCCGGCCATGCGTGCTCACTACTTGACCCTGGCAGCGCGACGCGAAAACGCAATCGAGCGAGTTGCAGTCCAAGCTGTCTATGCGCGAATCCGAAGTCGCGCGGATCCGCTCGAACCGCGACGAGCTCAAGGCCGAGATCTCGGAGCTCAAAGCGAAAGACTCGGACAAGATGCACGCTCTGTCCGAGGTCAAGACGCTCGCCGAGGCGCGCAAGTCACGGTTGCAAGCCTATGCGAGTGAGCTTCGGCGTCTGCGGATAGGGCAGGCCGGCGATCGGGGCGACCTCGAAGGCGTGCAGTTGCGCGTCCGTCATGCGGAAGCGGCGGCCGCTGCAGCGGACGAGATGGAGGAAGGCGAGGTCGAGATTGGCGAAGACGAGGTCGCGAAGGACTTGCAGAAACGGCTCACCAAGGCGGAGGAATTGCTCCTCGCTCTCGGCGAGCAACTGCGCGCCTATGCGGCGGCGTCGTCTTCAGCATCGTCTGCTTCGGCCTCCGCGTCGTCGTCGAGTGGCGGCGGCGGCGGCGGCGGCGGCGGCGGCCTCTCCGGACCGAATGTGCAGGCGCTGATCGAGAGCGAGACGCGCGCGCGGTCCGATCTCGTCGAAGCGAGGCGCCGCGTCGAGAAACTCGAGGCGATCCTCGGACCTGGAGGCAGGGCCGACGTGCGCGAGATGGCGGACCGCTTGGAGGAGAAGGCGAGAGAGTTGAAGGCGGCCGAGGCGAAGGCGACGAGCCAAGAGGCGGTGAGTCCGGTGTTTCTCTGTTTTTGAAGGTATTGAGAGGTAGCGCGCTGACGTCTTTCTGCTGGACGGGCTCTGCAGACGGCGACGATGTTGTACAGCGAGATCGAGCGGTTGTCTGAAGCGTGGCAGGCACTCGATGAGCAGAATGCCTCCAAGGTGTTCAACCTCGCAGCGATGGAGGAGAAGATGCAGCGACTCAGCGCAGAAGTGAGTGCTGGTTGTTCGTCCGGATCTCGTCCCTCTTTCGCATCGGCTGACCTCGTCCAACAACTCCACAGAAAGCGAAAGCCGACAACCGCTACTTTGCAACGATGCGACAAAAGGACGCCCTGGCCAACGAGAACGCCGTCTTAAACAAGCTGGTCGAGAAGCAGCAACTAAAGGTCGAGGCAGCGAACGAGCTGCAGCAGAGTCTGACGGAGCAGCTCGTGAGTCTGCCCCGCCCACTCGTCCGAACGAGCTGGCACTGACTTGCTGAGGACGCCACAGACGTCCATTGAAAAAGAGCTCTCGCTGCATCAGGCGAATGTCCGCGCCTATCAAGAGACCATCAGCTCGCTCCAACGCGAAAACAGCACGTACGCCGCTCAGCGCGAGCACGACCAACGTACCATCGAGCAAGTGAGCTGAATCGCGCACACAAGCTATAACGTAAACTCTAGGAGTTGATCGCTGACCCCTTGATTGCAGCTTCAAACGCAAATGGCGGAGCGCGTCAGCGAAGCCGAAGCCGAAGCTGCTGCCCGGAAACGTGCGGACGAGCAGCTCGAGCAGATCCGTGGACAGGTCGAACAGCTGCAATCAAAAGCGGCCGCTACCGCTGCCTCGACTTCCGGTGCATCCGATCCGGCGGAAGTGCGCGAACTCAAGAAGTACAACGACGACTTGCTGGTAAGCCACCCTTCGAACCCGCTTCTGAAACTTGTGCTCACCTCGCTCTCGATCGCAGCGCATGCTCCGCTGCGGCACTTGCAACACTCGCTGGCGGTCTTGCGTCATCACTCGCTGCGGTCACACATTCTGCCGCGAATGTGTCGACGCGCGGTTGTCCTCCCGTGCACGTCGCTGCGGCACCTGCGGGTCCAGCTTTGCCGCATCCGACGTCGGCGCCCTGTACTTTTGAGCCCCATCCTTTCCGTCCCCACTCGCAATTTCCTCCCCGTCACATAGTCGGTGTACAAGCTTGCAACTCGCATGTCATAATTTGCTTCTCTCCGGTCTTCAACGTGTGCCCGATACAGGAGTGCTGTTGCAGCGGAAAACCAGAAAAGAATCTAAGAGAGACCATTTTATGCCCATACGAGAGTGAGCGTCATCTTGTCGTCACCGACCTCGACCTCCTCCTCGATGACCACGTCGCGCTCGCCGGTGAACTCGGTCTTTGGCCGCGGCGACTTCTTGAGTGTCCGGCAGATGACGTCGTCCGAAGCGACCATGATGTCCTCGAGCTCCTTGCCGAGACCCTCGGTGAACGAGTAGAAGACATCGATGTCGTCGGTCGCGACGAGACCGGCCTTCTTTCGGAGACGCTGCACCCGGTTGACGACCTCGCGGGCGGTACCTTCCTGCTCGAGTTCGGGACGGCGCAGGCAGTCGAGCAAGATGACGACGTCGTTGTTGGTGTTGGTCTCGTATTCGGGACCGCCTTCTGTCCGCGGCGGGACCTCGACGTAACGAGTCGCAGTCAGGTCGCCCTTGACCAGCTCGACGCCGTCAACGGTGATCTGGCCAGTCGCGAGGTAGGCCTTGACGTCCTCGGATGCGACGTTCGGGAGCGCCTTCTTGACGCGCGCGAGGTCCTTGCGGAGCTTGCGTCCGAGCACGGCGTAGTCCGCATCGGCGCGGAACTTGATGCCGCAGCGCGCCTCGTCCGAGGTGAAGACGACCGTCCGGACGTTGAGTTCCTGCTCGACGTACGGCAAGAGCGACTTGACGTCGTCGAGGTACTCCTGGTCCGGGTGGAAGACGACGAGCTCGGCGAGCGGGGTCTTGACGGGGATGACTTTGCGCTGACGGACCTCACGACCGAGGTCGATGACGGCCTGGAGACGCGAGACCTGGCGCTCCATGACCGGGTCAAAGTACTCCTCGCGGACGTGCGGGAAGGGCAGGAAGTGGAGCGAGCGGACGTCGTGGCCGACGCCGAGGTGTGAGACGTCGGCGGGGAAGAAAGGTCGGAGACCTTGGTAGATGTTTTCCGTCACGAACGGAGTGAAGGCGGAGAGGGTGCGGCACAAGGTGAAGAGGGTCTCGAAGAGGGTGTTGAGAGCGTGCAGGGTGTCTTCCAGGCCGTTCTCGCCCTTGAGTCGCCTCCGGTTGAAGCGGATGTACCAGTTGGTCAGCTCGTCGATGAGGCCGAGGATCTGGTTGACGACCGTGTAAAGGCGGTAGGCTATGTGGCACACAAAGCGCGCACGTCAGTACTGGCTCGTGAACAAGTCGTTCTGAAAGATTGGGGGCAGAACGCACCCTCCATCTCGGTCTTGACGGTCTGGATCAGAGTCTGGCACCGGGCGAGGATCCATCGGTCCATGACGTTGCTGCTGCCGAGGTTCTTCGGGTCGTACTTGTAGTCGACGTTCTGGTCCTTCTTGAGAAGGGCGGCCTGGCCGAGGAAGAAGCGGTACGAGTTGAGGAGCGGCAAGAGGACGTGCGAGATGACCTCCTTGACTCCCTCCTCCTTGAAGCGGAGAGAGTCACCACGAACGACGGGCGAGTTGATGAGGAAGAGACGGAGGGCATCGGCGCCGTAACGGTCGAGGATCATGTTCGGGTCGGGGTAGTTCTTGAGCGACTTGGACATCTTCTTGCCGTCCGCAGCGAGGACGTGACCGCAGACGATGAGGTTCTTCCACGGGGCGGTGCCGAACAGGTGAGTCGCGAGGACGAGGAGGGTGTAGAACCATCCGCGAGTTTGGTCCATCGCTTCGGAGATAAAGTCGGCCGGGAACGAAGCCTCGAACTCTTCCTTGTTCTCGAACGGGTAGTGCACCTGCGCGTACGGCATGCTGCCCGACTCGAACCAGCAGTCAAAGACTTCCTCGACGCGCTTCAGGTCGCCCTTGCCCTGCTTGGACGGGATCGTGATGTGGTCGATCTTGTCGCGGTGGAGGTCGGTGATGCCCTTGACGCCCGAGAGCTCCTCGAGTTCAGCGACCGACGAGACGCACACAATCTCCTCGTAGTCTTCGCTCGCCCAGAGCGGCAGCGGCGTGCCCCAGTAGCGGTTCCGCGAGACGTTCCAGTCGCGCGCGTTTTCGAGCCAGTTCTGGAAGCGGTTCTCGCCGACCGATGCGGGAACCCAGCGAGTGTCGGCGTTGTTCTTGACGAGCTCGTCCTGGTGGCCCTGCACGCGGACGAACCAGACGGGGATGGCGCGGTAGATGAGCGGGGTGCCGGACCTGTCCGACTCAGCTTCCATCAGTACATGGACGGTCTTCTCCGCTGGAATGGGGAGGTCTTTGCTGAAAGGAAGAGACGGGAGACGAACCGCCAGCAGAAGGGGTACGAGTGAGTCAAGGTGGAAGCGACGACGATCTTGTTGCGAGCCTTCAGGTACTTGATGACGTTCTTGTCGGCGTCCTTGATGTACTGTCCCGCAAAGTCGGGGACCTCGTCGGTCAAGAAGCCGCGCTCGTCGATCGGGCACGGGGGCATCTCGTCCTTGGAGACGACACCGGCGGCGACACAGACGCGGTGATCGTCGTCACCAAAGGCCGGAGCCTGCTGGACGATACCGGTACCCGAAGTGTCGGTAACGTAGGTGTCCGACAAGACGCGGAAAGCGCGACCGGCGTACTAGAGCGCGGAAAGGATGCTGTTCAGCCAAGGCGGGCCGTCACCGATTTTCCTGGGAATCGCCACTCACGCGCTCCTTGAAGTACGGGAACAGGGGCTCGTACTCCATGCCGACGAGGTCGGTACCCTTGTACGTCTCGAGGACCTCGTACTTCTTCTCCTTCTTGGCCTTGACGGGGTCCTTGTACAGGCACGAGAGGAGCTTGTCGCAGAGGACAAAGTTGGCGTCGCGCTCGACGTCGTGGATCTTGACGTAGCCGAGGTCGGGGTGCACACAGAGTGCCAAGTTGGAGGGCATAGTCCAGGGCGTGGTCGTCCATGCGATGAAAGACGTCTTGGGGTCGTTGGCGAGGGTGAAGGCGACCGTGACTGCTCGGGACTGATCAGCTCGTGCTATATGAAGACCGACCCCTCACAGACTGGCGAACACTACTCACCAGCCGGGTCCTGAACGTCCTTGTAGGCCTGACCGGCCTCAAAGTTGGAGAGCGGGGTGGTGCAGCCGGTGGTGTACGGCATGACCTTGAGACCGCGGTAGACGAGGTCCTTTTTCCAGAGCTGGCCAAACACCCACCAGACCGTCTCCATGAAGGACGGGTTCAGGGTCTTGTAGTCGTTGTCAAAGTCGATCCAGCGACCAAGGCGCTCGACCGTCTTGCGCCACTCGGACGAGTAGCGCATGACAATGGCGCGGCACTCGGCGTTGTACTTGTCGATTCCCATGGCCATGACGTCGGCCTTGGAGGTGATGCCGAGCTTCTTGTCAATCTCGTGCTCGACGGGGAGGCCGTGCGTGTCCCAGCCGAAGCGGCGCTCGACGTAGAACCCGTTCGAGTGGGCGAACCGGGTCACGATGTCCTCTGCGGGGCGTTCAAGGTCAAACTTGCTTTCACAAATACTGTCACATCTCTGCGCTAGTGTACTCACTGACGGTTCCCATGAGCAAGTGGCCATGATGCGGCAGACCGGTCGCGAACGGCGGTCCGTCAAAGAAGGTGACTGATTAGGGAGGGTGTGAATGTCAGCGCGGGTTCCTCGCTGTGTGTCTGTACGACACGTGCATGACTCACAGCGCGGCCTGTTCTCATCGAGCGACTGCTGGACACTGGTGCGGAACTGAAAGGAGAAGACAGATCAGCAAGACCGACCGGCAGCGACGAGGACCCGGCGGGGTAGGCTCGTGCAGCTTACTGCGTCGATTTCCCTCCAGTACTCGAGGACCTTTTCCTCCTCCTTGGGGAACGAAAACTGGGCGGCTGCGTCGTGAGCCGGGAACTGGGCGTCCGCGTTCGTCGGCTGAGGTGCAGACATGCTGGGCTCCTGCGTAGGCTGCTTCCTGGGGAACTTGACCCCCTTTCTAGCACTCTGGCTCTTGACCACAGCGTCCAAGCGAGAGCAGTACGAGGTCGAGGCCGAGAGAGGAAACGCAGGTTTTTCTCTCTCGCCCTTCCTCGAGTCACGCGGCGTATTGCAGCCAGACTTTCACAGGCTATGGACGCTATCAGATGCGCGAAATATGCTCCTTGCATACGGACTCGGCGCACGCCAGTTCTCGTCGCACGGCGGACGCGTGCTGGTGCTCGAGCTGACTCAACCGCGCGCACGACGACCGCAATACGTCCCTCTCGCTCGCATTGGCTGCCTGGCGCGCTGTATGCAAGCATCTTGTATGAGTTTACATTGCCGTAACGAGCTCTTTAGCGCGGGCAATGCCCGAGGCGGGTCCTCGACGGAGAACATGCTCAAACGGGTGGCCGAAGCACCGCGTCCGCACTGTCAGTCTCACCGGCGGGACGGATCATAGCCTCGCTTTGGGATGTGTCGTGCTCATGCTCACCCCCTTGGGCCGTCCGCATCGATCGTTGCGGGGTGCTGCTCATGTCAGCCTCCTCTCCCCCCACTTTGCGACCCGACAACCTCTCGACTTGCTACCTCTCGCCTTGCACCCAGCATTCCTCTTACCGTGAGCAACATGCCCACTTACCAAACCAAAACGACAGGCGGCACACCCATCACCCGCGCCGCGCAATTGCTCGAGTCAGCCCTGTCGACCTCCTCGAATGCCGCCTCCACTAGCAGCCGCGGCTCGTTGTCGTCCGCCCTACAGGAAGTGCACGCGCTCATTTCGGGTCAGGAAGACTACCTCGAACGAAACTCGAGCGAGTTGATCGTCCCGCGCTCGCATGCCAAGTCGGAGCACGAAGTCCGCACCGTGTGGAACGAGTTGCTCGAGATGACTCAGGAAACCGACTGGGCACGACTCAAGGACGAGTCTCGGACAAAGCTCGAGCTCGGAGCCGGTATGTGCAGCGGCCCTTATGAAGCCGTCGTCCTGCAGAACCTGGCGCTCCTGCAGCGGACTCGATCCGTCCTCGAGATTGGCGTCTTCACCGGCACCGCAACGCTCGCGCTCGCCCTGATCCCTTCCGTCACCGACATCGTCGCGCTCGACATCGAACCCTACCTCAAAGAGACCGTCGAGCCCTACTGGGACCGTGCAGGCGTGCTCGACAAGATCGACTTCCGGATCGCGCCCGCCCTCGAATCGCTCGCTGCCCTCGCCGAGGCCAAGCATGAACCGTTCGACTTGGTCTTTATCGATGCGGACAAACCTTCGTACAAAGCCTACGTCCAGGCGGTCCTCGACGGGGGCTTGCTCAGCGCAGACGGTGTGATCTTGGCTGTGAGCGACCACTTCGTTGCCTCTGCGTGACAGAGTCCGACCCGACTTGCTGAACACTCCTCCGCCCAAACACACAGGATAACACCATGTACAAGGTAAGTATATCACCAGGGCTCCCTCTGTCACTTGATGCTGGTGCTGATCGCTCAGCATGTCCCGTCCTCAGGGATATCCGTGGGTCACGCCAGGCGCTTTCAGCGCCTCTACGGGGGACGGCGGCGACGGCGAGGGTGACTTTGCGCAATCGAACCGGACCAACAACAAGAGCAAGAACGAGGCGACGGCCGGTATCGACGAGTAAGTCATCTCGTTGCCATCGTGTCGGTGCACGAAAAGTCGCTTGGTGGCGATGGGGGACTGCCCGGCACAGGAGCGCAGTGCCGCTGACCGAGGCTCACATCCGCTCACGCATTGCTCTCTCTCTCTCGTATATTGCAGCTTCAACACGTTTGTCCGGCAACACCCCGACCTCGAAACGGTCATGCTCCCGATCCGGGACGGCATCACCATCATCCGGAGGCGGGTCTGAGATTGCCTGGCGTCGGTAGCTGGAATGTCACTTCTATATGAAGATATATGCCTTTTGACCGAGACCGGGCTCGACAGCATGAAAGGGAAGGAAGTTTGACGAGCCCGCTGCCCCAAACTGGTAGCACCGTGACCGTCAGACTCGAACCTCAGGTCCCGCCGAATACGTTGCGTTTGACCGCGCCAGTTGAGCAAATGAGCAGCAGCACAAGGCAGATATACTCATACTCGGGGCTGAATGCAGATTCCGGTGGCGAATTCCGACAGAGAGCAAACTCGTTGGTCAGCTCGTACGTGCATGCGATCCGTCTGCGCAAGGAAGGACGAGCTCTCCATAGGATGCGCGGCTTGGGAATAGCTGCACAGTATCGGCGCCTATGAATCGCGCCAAGCTTAAGCTGACGAGAGAGCCAAGCGGCTGCAGACTTTGCGGATCCGAGCTCTGAACGATTTGGACATGTCCGCCGGAAGGACTCGGTCTAAAGTTGCGGTCCTTCCTTGCTGCCTTAGATTACCATAACCAATCTCGAGACTCGAAAGAGTATGCATCACGGCTATAGCAGTTGACGGAGAATTGACGAGAAAAACCTTCACGCGGCGAGCCAAGTGGAGGCGGCGAGCGGATCTCCGCGGCGATTGCGCGCGCGCTCATCACGCCATTGAGTCCCGACTGCCGTTCGAGTTGGTTTGCAGCCTGCTTCAGCCTCGTCTCTGCCTGACAAGTAACTCGCACAATGGTCAGTCCTCGCACTTGCGCAGGCATCTCGGCCAAGCTCCGCCGCAAAGGCTGCAGCTCCTGAGCCGTCGCACGTCTTCCTCCGTTCGAAATTTCGGATTACTGAATCACCCTTGCATCTCGTCCGGCATCGCGCTCCTTGGCGCACTTGTAGGCTCTCAACGCACCCCACGGAGGAGTCCTCAAGGACCTGCACGCCCGCGATGCGCCCATCCGCGCCCAGCTCCTGCAAGAGTCGGAGCAGATTCCCGACATTCGCCTCACTGAACGTCAGCTCTGCGACCTCGAACTCATCATGAACGGCGGTTTCTCGCCGCTCGAGGGCTTCATGGGCAAGGAGGACTACGAGAGGTGCGCTTTCCTGGAGCTCCTCGCTTGTTGACAACCAGGGGAGCGAGTTGGCTGAAACTGGTTTACCGCCTTTCCCGCCTCCCTCTAGCTGTGTCGAGACGCTCCGCCTCGCCGACGGTTCGCTGTTTCCGATGCCGATCACTCTCGACGTCTCTCAGGAGCAGATTGACGCCCTCAAGCTCGCCCAGGGCACCCGCGTCACTCTCCGTGATGCCCGCGACGAGTCGCCGCTCGCCATCCTCACCGGTGCGTGCTTGCCTGAGCCGCATTTCCAGCTCGCAAACTGTCTGACAGGAGTGCCCTCCCCCAGTCTCTTCGATCTACCAGCCGAACAAGTCCAACGAGGCCGAGAAGGTCTTTGGCGCCGACGACAAGGCCCACCCCGCCGTCACCTACCTGCACTCTTCGGTCAAGGACTTTTACGTCGGCGGTTCGGTCCAGGCCGTCAACGCTCCGGAACACTACGACTACGTCGAGCTCCGCTGTAAGCCAGATTGCAGGGCGGTCCGCAGCGTTCACTGCCAAGTCGGGAGATTGACTTGTTTCGGCACCGACAGACACTCCCCGCGAGCTCCGTGCCTACTTTGAGAAGCTCTCGTGGACTCGCGTCGTCGCGTTCCAGACTCGCAACCCGATGCACCGCGCTCACCGCGAGTTGACGGTCCGCGCCGCCCGTCAGCAGCGTGCCAACGTGCTCGTCCACCCCGTCGTCGGCCTCACCAAGCCGGGCGATGTCGACCACTTCACCCGTGTCCGCGTCTACGAGGCCATCATCCGCACCTACCCGAAGGGTATGGCCGCTCTCGCGCTCCTCCCGCTCGCTATGCGCATGGGTGGCCCGCGTGAGGCTGTTTGGCACGCCATCATCCGCAAGAACTTTGGCGCGACTCACTTTATCGTCGGTCGCGACCACGCCGGACCGGGCAAGAACTCGCAGGGCAAGGACTTTTACGGCCCGTACGACGCGCAGGAGCTCGTGACCCAGTTCAAGGACGAGCTCGCGATCGAGATGGTTCCGTTCCAGGCCATGTCGTACATCCCCGAGCAGGACATTTACCAGCCGGTCGACGAGATCCCCAAGGGCACCGTCACTGCCGACATCTCGGGTACCGAGCTCCGTCGCCGCCTCAAGACGGGCGCGCCGATCCCGGACTGGTTCTCGTACGAGCAGGTCGTCAAGGTCCTCCGCGAGTCGTACCCGGCCAAGGCCAGCCAAGGTTTCACCATCCTCCTGTCCGGTCACGTCAACTCGGGTGCCAACGCGATCGCCAAGGCCCTCGAGTCGCAGTTCCAGCAGCAAGCCGGCCGGTCCGTGTCGCTTCTCCTCGGTGACACGATCCGTTCCGAGCTCAGTGCCGAGCTCGGGTTCTCCCCCGAAGAGCGCCACAAGAACTTGCAGCGCGTCGCCTTTGTCGCCGCCGAACTGTCCCGCGCCGGCGCGGCCGTCATTGCGACCCCGATCGCCCCGTACGACGCTTCGCGCAAGGCCGCCAAGGCTCATATCATCCAGAACGGCGGCGCCGGCGGCGGCAACTTCTTCCTCGTGCACGTCGCGACCCCGCTCGAGTACTGCGAGAAGACTGACCGTCGTGGCGTTTACGCGCGCGCTCGGAGGGGAGAGATCAAGGGCTTCACTGGCATCGACGACAAGTACGAGGTTCCGGAAGACGTGAGTTTTGGCCTTGTCGCTTCTCTTACAGTGCGCGCGGTAGCTGACCCTCCTACCTTCCACCGCAGGCGGACCTTGTCGTCGACATGTCGAAGCAGACTGTCCGCAGTGCCGCGCACATGATCATCCTCCTCCTCGAATCGGCCGGCCTCCTCTAAGCGTTGTTGTTCCTCCCTTTTTTTAGCATCCTTCTCTCTCCGAAAAGCGGGCTAGACGACCAACCCCCTGCGTATATTTGATCTAGACAGTTCCGTTCGTCCGTCCGTCCTCACATTTCCGTATATCAACTGCAACCGTTGCATACCCCCCCTGTCTATGACTGCTCCGACTTGAGCACAAAGTACGAGGATGCGCGCGAGCATACAACTTCGCCGAGCTGCACGCCACACTCTCGTATCCGCCCTTCCAAGCGGAGGTTTCGGGCAAAAGTCGGTCGCGGAATCACGTCGCCGAGCCCTAGTTGACCGTCTGCGTCTGCGAGAGAGAGGTCTGCTTAGGTCATGGGCTCATCAGGAGCAGAGAAAGAGCGAGACGTACTCGTCCCTGCACACCAGACCTGTCCGTCCCGAGTTCGCAAAAAAGTGTGTGCCGCTCCGCACGCCACCTGGACGATCTCGATGCCTTCTTCCTCCTCCACCTCTTCTTCCTCCAGGTCGATCATTTGCGGTTCGCTGCCGCCGCTCTGACCGCCGCACTGCCCTTCCTTGTCGCTGCCAAAGAGGTAGGCGGCGCCGTCTCGAGTGACGACGGCGGAGTGGAAGGCGCCGCACGAAACGGCGACGGGGAAGAGTCCGTCGAAGAAGGAGAGGTGGTTCAATGCCTGAGGTGCGTCGGAAGCACGGAGCGGTTGGGAGGAGAATGGACCTGCTTGGCCGTACCGCGAGTCGCCGACAGAGTAGACCTGCTGGGACGAGGACAACAGCAAGAAGTGTGCTGCACCCGCCGCAATGGAATCGATGCGTTGCTCGTAGGTTCGACTTTTCGATGAGCTCGCAGCTGGTGGCTCCGCGCAATGAGATGAAGCGATTCTCAGCCGAGCCGGCGGCGACGAGCCGGAAGAGTCGAGGAGAGCGTCGAGAGAAGGATAGAGGTGAGCCTCGTCGGCGTGATCCTCTACGGGGGAAGAATATCCAAGAATGAGCTGCTGGACAAAGCCGAAGAACCGGAGACGTCTCTCACCGGGGACAAGCAAGGATTCGCCCTTCCCGTTCATCTCGGCGAGCGCGTACCGGCCTTTCGAGCGAGCGCCGTCTGAGAAACGCTCGATGCGGCCGTCCTCCAATAGCGCAGCGACGAACGACTCTTGTCCGAGCCAGCGCCGCACGGGTCCCGTCGAATTGCGGTCGAGGTCGAGGCCGATTGAAGCGAGTTGATTGCAGTCTCCGGTAGCTAGGTGCAAGGGCCGCACTGCTCAGCTTTTGCGAAGCAAGGGGTCGGTCCGCGAGGGAGCAGGTAGCACGCAGGACGCACAGCGCAAGACAGTCTGTGACCACGAAGCGGCGGCAAGGTCGGAGGCTGTCACATCGACCGGGTCGCTCAGAACGAGCTGGTCGGAGGGACAGAGCTGCTGGAACGCGTTGGAGCCGCACGCGAGCACAGTCATGTTCAGTTTCTGACGACCCTGCCTGCAGCAGCACCAACTTCATCGGCGCCCGCAGAGGTTAACTTCCGAGGCAGACGGTGTGCATGAGGGGAGGCTTGAGAAGAGCTCGACTCGGTTGCACGTGCTGCACCGCCTCGCCTCGTTCTCGGACTCTACCTCGGACTGCCGATTTGACGCTGCTCTTCCTGCTCGTTCGCTATGTAGAGTTGCCAGTCATCACCAGCTCATTGCTACACACCTATGCTCGACCCGTCCGATCCTGCGCGACTGCGACAAGGTCATCACCGCTCCTTCCACCCATGCCCGCTGATGAAAGTGCACCCGTCGCACGGCCGGCGCCGCTGCCGACCTCTTGCCAGACCTGTCGGTGCGCAGTGCAAACACCTTCAACACTGCTTGACTGGGCGCTGACGAGATCCCATGAACAGGCTGCGCAAGATTCGCTGCCAGCCCTCGGAGGACGGAGCGGACCAGTGTCAGCCGTGTCGCAAGAAGGGGATCAACTGCGTCTTCGTCGAGCGGTCAAGGACTCGCAGACGATCAGGGAAGAACGTCGAGGCAGCGAAGGAACGCTACGGCAGCGTCGTGCCGGGCTCGTTCGCCCCGTCGACCTCTTCATCATCATCGTCGTCGTCTTCGTCCGTCTCGCCGCCGTCTAGGGCCAGCGAGGACTCGCTCGTCCAGCACCAGCTCGCCAGCTCGTTTGGCGCCAAGCTCTTCGATCTCTGGCTCGACAGGCGTCAGACACGGACGAACATGCCGAACGTCGACCTCCCAGTCGTCGATTTCTGGGAACTTTTGGACAAGTTCAACGACGTGTGCGCGTTTGCCCTTGACACGTTCAATTTGCGCTCTACGCAGACTCTCTGACAAGCTCAAACACACAGCGGGCAGCGCTTAGACCGACTGCCTCCGTCCGACGAGGTCCGCCAGTTTTCGGCCTCCAAGTCACCCAGCTTGATGGCAGCCGTCGGCTGACATTTGCGGCCTGTGCGCAGCTTCTGTGCCGAATCACGTACGCTTTTGCTGCGCCGTTGTATCTTCCCGATCGACTCGCCGGCAACTCTCGACGCGACATCTCGAACCGTCTTCTCCAAGAAGCCGAAGGGCTCGCGGATTCTCTCCACATCTGGCGCAAGCTGGAACTCGCCCACGTGGCGTCGCTGCTGTTACTCTCGCGGGCGAAAGGAACGGCTTCGTGTGCAGGGAATGACTCGATGCCGTACTTGTCAGCCGCCGTTGCCCAGTTCCGACAACTCACGCGTCGCACGGTCGCGAATCTCGAGGAACGCGAGGAGCCGTTCCGGCGGCTCGGGTGGTCTCTCATCGTGGCGGACGTGTTTGGCGCTGCCGAACGACGAGATAGACCGCAATTGTACGTCCTTTCGCTTCTTTCTACTCGCGATCCGACCGATACAGTTGCTGACCACCGGGTTTACGATAGCGCGCGCGAGGAGCTGACAGCACATCTGTCGGGCTGCCCGCCGAGTTTACCTACATCGGAGGAGCTGCTGGCGGCTGCAAGGATCTCGGGCGATGTGTCGTTGTCGCGCATTCTCCAAGCGGTCCAAGTCGTCGTCCTGATTGCGCACGACACCGCCATCTACACTGCCGCCGACGCTTTCTCTCTCGCGGTGACGACCAAGCTCTGGCTCCGTCTCGACGAGGTGTACGGCTGGGCGCGCAACACCCTGTTTGCGGTCTACGCGCCGGAGCTCGTCGGTCACGGCTTGATCCGCGTGGGTTGTTTTCTGCATCACGGGTCTTTGTCAGAAGCTTGTACTGACAGCCTCACTTACAGATCTATGCCCACGTACTTTGGGTGGCCGCGCTCGCGCTCGAGACGTCGCTGATGCATCATCTGAGCGACATGATCACGCGCGTGGCTACGTCGAACGCCCGCGCTTGCAGCCTGAAGAACACCGAGCTCCTCGCAAACCTCGCGACCATGTGCGGACACGCGAACCAGCGACTGGCTCGCGGGCTCTGCGCCTTGCTTCGGTTACCGCAGGTGCGCAACCTCGGCCGTTGGGAACAATAGGGAGCAAACTTGTGCTGAATTGTCATCCACGCGCAGGAACAGCAACACTGCCTTCCTCTGTATGCTATGAGCATCGTGCCGGGCGTAGTCTGCAGCGTGGCTCGCGTACTGGACCTCGCCACTGCCTTTGCCGGCGCGCCTGCGACCGACACGACTCTCTTCCCTCTCGGAGCGTTGGACAAGCTGGTCTCGTTGCGGCAGTACGTCTTCCTTCTCTTGCATACAGAGAGGGACAATTTCGAGCTGAACTCGCGCTTCCCTTTCGCAGCTTGTCCGAGCAAATTCGCTACTTGTCCCGAGGGTACCCGAGCGCGCAGATGACGGCTACCCTGGATGCGCTCAACGCCGAGGAGATCGCGCTGGGCGGATCACCTACGGCCAGCGTACTGGACCTAGCCGTTTCAGGTGAGTAAAGAACAGTAAAGAACACACATCGGTAACCTTGTTGCGCTGAGCTGACGGTTTGTGATCCTCTTCCAGATCTCAACTCAAATCTGTCCTCCTTCGATCCGCATACCGCTTTCGGGACCCCGCAGGCGCCGCAGTCTAATCCGAACTCCGTCTCGACATCCCCGTGGCTTGCCGATCATTTGTTCTCGGATCACAGCCTCCTTCAGCCGCTACACACTTCTTCGGGATCCCTCTCGCCGGCCGAGGAATGGCGGTGGGAGCTTGTGTAGAGTCTGTCCTATTTGTATGCTATAGACGCTGTGGCAGTCTTGTCAGTCTCCGTGCTCTGCAGTGACTGGCGCAGGGGACTGTCGCGAGAAAGAAAGAAAAAGCAGTCGAACCTTCGCAAGTCGAGTTGGCGATGGTCTTCCTCGCTTGCCACTTCGCGGACTCGCTGGCGTTCACACGCGGGGCACTTTATAGCTGACAAGTCATCCGTGACCCGTCTCGGAGTAAAGAGAGACCTTGTCCGCCGATCTTTTCACCTTTCACCGCCTCCGAGAAGACGGCGGCGCCTTCCTCGGAGCTCGGAGTGAAGGCGAGACGGACCTTATCGCGTTATCCCGGAGTCCGAGACTGCGCCGACATTGAGCGACACAAGCTGTGGGGAGCGGACCCATGGCTTTCATCCGCTTCATACGCTATGGCGACCATCACTGACTGGACCGACAAAGGTGCTCGCGCTTATGGCTGCAGCTCAGTTCTGCAGCAGGCGCTTCAATCGGCGCTTCTCGTGCCAAAGAATGAAGGGGTCGGCTACACTTCGGAAGAGTACATCGCAACGTGGGCGTGTCGCTTCTCCTCTGACGGTGCCGTCGCCGATGCGGCCAAGAAACTATGGCCGACGCTCAACTCGTACGGTGTAAGTTGTCGCAGCCGCCTTCGTGCATCTATGTCAGCACTGACGTGTGGTTCTCTCGAGCTTCCCCTTCTCGCAGTACTATCCCTCCGCAGCCTTCGGTATCGTCGCGATGGTCATTTTCGGCGCTTCGGGAGCGCTGCATCTGTACCAGCTGTGGAGGTCTCGTCGCTGGGCCTTCATCTCCGTGATCTGCGCCGCCGGTTTGGAGGTATACGGCTGGTATCTGCGCTTCCAGTCCGCTTCCGACGTGATGTATGGGTGAGCATTCGCCACCTTTCGTGTTGCGACTTGCCGCGCCGGTAGGCTGACACCTCGCTTCAGATACGTAATCCAGCTCGCCGTTCTCACTATCGCCCCGACGTTCTACGCCGGCGGTGTCTGTACGTCACAAATCGGGGGTCCTCGACCTGCGGCTCTCGCGCTCGAACTGTCTTTCCGAGGCTGACGCTAGCGCTCCAGATGCCCTCTTTTACGCCCTCGCCACGACGCAAGACCTCGACGCGATGCCTTGGACGCGGCCCAAGTCGTGAGCAACCCCGGGTGATTCTTCTGTACTCGATGCGTTCGCGCCGACTGATCTCGCCGAACGCAGGTTTTCCTGGTCGATTTTCGTCGTCGAGATCATCACCCTGTCAATTCAAGCCGCCGGAGGGGTATGTTGAAGGTTTTTACGTTCGTACACTACTCGTTACGGTGCTGACAAGTACTCCCCAGGCTCTTGCGGCGACTGTTAACGGCAGAAAGCAGTTCCTGATGGGCACCCACATCATGACTGCCGGGACTGCACTCCAGCTCGCCACTTCCGTCTTCTTCACGGGCTTCTTCCTCGTATACTACCGCCGACTCTCTTACCGGACGGACAACCCTTACTCGCTGAGGCGGAACTTCGGCCGGATCTTTTGGGGAACACTTCTGACGGAACTGTTCCTGATTATTCGGTGAGTCCAATCGCCCGGAGGCACCGAATACCTGCCGAAGGAGACAGGAAACTGACAGATATGGTACCTATAGAGGAGCCTATCGCACGGCCGAGCTTTCCGAGGGGTTGTTTGGCAAGCTCGGCACGTCCCGTAAGTCTGTCGTGCCTCTGGTGCCTCTGTCTCTCCAGGCACCCTCTCACCTGACGGAGCTTACCGGTGCAGAGATTGCGCTCATACTCGGCGACGCCGTTCCAATCTTCTTCGTGGCGATTTTGCTCAAGTGAGTTTCCGGCGACGCCACTCGGCGCGGTAGGCTTTTCCCCCCGTGAGACTTACTTGCGCGTTGTTCACTCGCGCAGCTTGATCCATCCGCTCTGGACCGTCAAGCGTATTCCGCCGACCCATACACAAGTTGTTTCGCATGACGGCGACAGTACCGAGGAGATGAAGGTATTCGGCCGGTCATCCAGCGTTTGATTTCGTCTCTTCCACCTTTTCCTTCCCCTCTCCTTCCTCGGATCGATGCTTTGCGCCTACTGAACGGTTGTATGTTTCCCATGGACCTCATTCTATTCCTCAAAAGACACTTGAACCTTTACCTGTCGAGTCCGCGTACCCTTTCCCTCTCGAAAATACCTGTTCACTGTAGAATATCTAGCTCTCGTCAAGCAAAGTCCCTTCTGACGTCGGAGAAGTTCTTCCGATCAAGTACACTTTGCGAGAGCTACTGTTTTGTCTTACATCTCACGAGAACACGAGCCGGCGAAAAAAGCCGCAGCATGACCTGAAGTTCAGGAGGGGATCTCTCCTTTGGAGGGTCTTTCCACCACGCGTACCCACCTGATCGGCGCGTTCCGCACCGTCGCAGGGTCCAGAGAGCGTATACGGAGACCATGAGCGACCGCAAGCGCCCCAGCACGCACGACGACACGACGCAAGGTCGCCCGTCGGAAGTGAAACGGCCTCGAGGGTGAGTCGGCCTCCCGCGCGTCTAGCCAAGCAGCGAGGCGCCTTGCATGGCCCAAATGCTCTGCGAACTCTATGCAAGCGGCGCTGAGCGCTTTAGCGCATCCGTGTGCAAGAACTGACTCTTGTCATCTCGTCGTCCCCTCCTCAATCGGTGTGCCGCGATCACAGAAACGCAGTGCGTACAAGGCATACAGCGTAGCCCGCCTGTACCGGCTTGACTGACCCTTCGTGGAACCCTGCAGCCCGCTCAGCCGTCTTTCAAGCCGACTCCTCTCGATGACGGACTCGCTTCACGCCCTGGAGGCTCCGGCGCCGGTCCCGCCATCGACATCGCCGCCAAGCGAGCCGAGATCCAGGCGAAACTCGCTGCGATGAAGGCCGCAGCCGGTGGTGGGCCTGGTGCGGCCTCTCCAGCTGCCCCGATTCCGACTCATCCCCCTCCTGCGACCACTCTTCCGTCTCGACCGAACATGCCGGCCGTTCCGGGACTCCCGCAACCGAACCTCGATCCGGAACTCGCGAGAAAGATTGCCGAGGCGAAGCGGAAGGTCGCCGAGATGGCTGCGCGGAAACAAGCCACAGAGACCAAGATCAACCCGTACCTGGTGAGTGACCCTGTGTCACTACTTCTCCGGTGCGCTCGTCTGACACGCATCATATCGTCCAGTCCCCTGCGCTTCAAGGCAGTGCGGCGAAGAATGCACCGGCTGTGGATCCGTCCATGGCCGGCCGTGGCGGTCTCAACATGGCGGCGCACCCGCTCCTCATGGACATGAGCACGCCCGCGACCCCCGCCACCTCGAGCAAGGATCGGTACAAACCGATGGCGCCCAAATTCTCGACCGCGAAAGCGAATGCTCGCCAGCCTGCGCCTCCCTCGCGTTCCCTCACTCCCTCCACCTCGGCCGCCACGCCCGAGGTAGAATCGCTCAAGGATACGAACTTCTACGATCCTCGCCTCGGCTACGGTTCTGCTGGCGTTGCGAGCAAATCGCACATGGGCAAAGGACCCGCCCGGCAGACGTTCCAGTTCAAGCAGGCCGGAACTTTTGTCAAGAAGGGCGAGGCGATGCGTGCCGAAGCTCGGATGGAAGATCTCAAGCGGAGGATCCTCGAGAGCTCGCAAAAGGCGGGACTGCAGAGCGACTTGGAGGAGACGGCCAAGAAGGTCCGGCGGCCGCCTCCGCCCGACGTCGAGTGGTGGGACGAGGGTTACCTCCCCGAAAAGTCGTACGACTCGTACTCGACCGAGTTCCTCGACCAATCGCAACTCATCTCGCACCTCGTCCAACACCCGATCTCGATCCCGGCGCCGCAGGACAAGAACCAGGTCAAACTGAAGCCGCTGTTCTTGACGAAGAAGGAGATGAAGAAGATGCGGCGGATCCGGCGACAGGCCGAGCTGCAGGACAAGCAGGACCGGCAGAAGATGGGCTTGCTGCCGCCACCACCGCCGAAGGGTGCGTTGCCGCCGTTCGCTTCCTGACGAGAATACGTGGATGGTCCCTGACCTTCTCGCCGCAACGTACAGTCAAGATCTCCAACATGATGCGCGTGTTGACGCAGGACGCCATCGCGGATCCGACCAAGGTCGAAGCGCAAGTCCGCCGCGAGATGATGGCTCGCGAGCGGAAGCACCTCAAGGACAACGAGGAGCGCAAGCTCACTCCCGAAGAGCGGCGGGCGAAGCGCGAAGCGCAGTTCGAGAAGGACGAACAGAAGGGAATCCACGCGATCGCGTTCAAGGTCCGGTACCTGTCGGACCCGTCTCACAAGTTCAAGGTCAAGAAGAACGCGCTCGACTGGCATTTGACGGGTCGGATCCTGCACAACCCCAAGTTCTGCCTCGTGCTCGTCGAGGGCGGTCCGAAATCGATCAAGAAGTACCGCCAATTGATGCTGAACCGGATCCGATGGACCGAGGAGGCTGCGCCGCGCGCGCACGCCGACGCCGACGACGCCGACGCCCCGCGCGGACTCGAGAACCACGACGGGATCTTGCGCCCCGCCGGACCGTTCAACACGCCGGGCGAGGGCGGCACCGCCTCGGTCGAGGACCCCGAGGTGCCAGAGAGCCTCGCGAACAACTACTGCCGCGAGATCTGGAGCGGGGCCGAGCGCGAACACTTGTTTGGCGACGTGCGGCACGCGAATTGCCCGAGCGACGCGAGCGCGCGCGAGGCCCTCGGCAAGTTGGCGATGCTGTGGGATATCGCCAAAGCCGAAGGGAAGGTGGAGGCTTTCGACATCTGAGCAGATGGAGTCGGGCTCGAGAGACCGTACAGCTGCGTTGCAGTCATGTAATTTGGGCCATGGAAAACTTGCATCTCGATCGGGTTCCCTGCGCTTCCAGACGAGACTACGTGTGTAGACATGTGTACGAGTGCGCTGCTGGAAGCAGGCTGCCTCCCGTCGAGTGGTCCGGCGAGCTTAAGCCGACGCTGCTGAGGCGAGACATCGCATCGCCACGTGCGTGCGATCTCGGCCCCGCCGCGGACGGCCGATTAATCGTGGCAACTCCTGACCGACTCCTGTCGCGTATAGCGCTCCCTGGACTGGTCCAGTCGCTAGCTGCACCTCGCTAGCAGAGTGCTTGGTCCGCCAACAGACGCCAACTTGAGCGTGCGCTGTTCCCGAGACGTCTCGCCGCTGTTCGTCCGAACCCCACGACGTCGGTCCGCCCTTGAGACTCGAGCGCAGAGGCGCGCCCCGTACGAGGTGCGTAGAGGCAAGGGTACATGACTACATGGAAAGCATACGCTGACTGGTCCCTCCCCCTCCCTGCCTCCTTGGCGACGCTGTTCCGCCTTCTTTCCCTTTGTGTTCATCGCCGCCGATCGCAATAAATCATCCCACCTTCGAACTCGGTCACCATACTGCTCCTTGCTATACAACGAACGCTCCTTACACACGGCTGAATATACGCACGGCTCCCTCGCGCTTTGCCGACCTCCCTTCGTTCCTGTCCCCCTCACCGAACGCCGGACGTACCGAACGACCGACCGACCGATCGCTCGTCTCTGCTCCTCTCCGGTGGCCTCGCATGCAGCCTTACACTCTCAGGGAGAGTCACTACAGCGCCACTTGCATTTGGTACTCGCGTCGTCTCGCCGGAGGGAAACTTGGTGATACGGAAGGATGGGCTGCGGATCGTCAAAACCCGTCGATGCGGCCGGCAAAGCCCGGTCAGACGAGATCGAGGACCAGCTCCGCAAGGATCGTATGGCTATGCGGTGGGTCCACCTGTCGCTCTCTTACGAAGGGAGATCTCGGGGCGGCGCTTACTTATCCGTTTTCGGCCCTTTTCCCGCTCGCCCCTCCTCTTTGCGCGTGCTCTCGTCGCCCTTTCGCCAAACAGCAACGAAATGTGAGCCGTTCAAAGATCCACAAGCGGTCAGAGGGAGCGCACTGACATCTTTTTCGTACAGCAAAATGCTCCTGCTCGGAGCTGGAGAGTCGGGCAAATCGACCATCCTGAAGCAGATGAAGCTCATCAACGAAGGGTCCTACACGGACAAGGAGAGGGAAGCCTACAAGGAGATCATTTACTCTAATACGGTGCAGAGCATGCACGTGAGTCCTCTCGAACTCACCTGAGCTTTCTCTTGCCGGCTGCCTGCCGAACCCTGCTCGATTCTGACATGTTGCACGTCTGCCCGCCCCGCCGTGAAACAGGTCATCCTGGACGCGATGGAGATGATGGGGCTCGACTTGGTCAACCCGGAGGGGCAGCGGTACCGCGAGGTGATCATGGCGCAGCCGCACCAGATCGAGGCCGACGTGTTGCCGACCGAGGTGACCGAGGCGATCACCGAGCTGTGGCGCGATCCGGCGGTGAAGCAGTGCTTCGCGCGGTCTCGCGAGTACCAGCTGAACGACTCGGCGCAATAGTGAGTTTCGGACGTTTCTACTCCCTCGGGACGGGGGGTGATCTAGCCCTCTGGCCCGTGAAAGGAGTAGGCTGACCGGAACAATTTAACTCTCTCCCGCAGTTACTTCGACTCGATCGCACGGATAGGCGCGCGCAACTACCTCCCTTCCGACCAGGACGTGCTCCGCTCGCGAGTCAAGACGACCGGTATCACCGAGACGACGTTCTTGATCGGCGAGCTCAAGTACCGGATGTTTGATGTCGGCGGTCAGCGATCAGAGCGGAAGAAGTGGTGAGTGTCCCCCGGTCTCGTCCGAGAACGTCTGGTCGTCGTGGCTGACAGAGCGCGCCGTCAGGATTCACTGCTTCGAGAACGTGACGGCCATCCTCTTCCTCGTCGCCATCTCGGAGTACGACCAGATGCTGTACGAGGACGAGTCGATCAACCGGATGCAGGAAGCGCTGGTGTTGTTCGACTCGATCTGCAACTCGCGGTGGTTTGTCCGGACTTCGATCATCCTCTTCCTCAACAAGGTGAGCCTCGTTCTGCCCTTGTGGCTCGAGACACTGTGCTCACGTCGTGTGCTCAATCCCCCCCAGATCGACCTGTTCCGGGAGAAACTCCCCCGCTCGCCGATCGCCGACTACTTCCCCGACTACACCGGCGGGTCCGACCTGCAAGCCGCGTGCGACTACTTCTCGAGCCGCTTCGTCAGCCTGAACCAGAGCACGGCGAAACAGATCTATGTCCACTTTACGTGCGCGACCGAGACGCAGCAGATCCGGTTCGTCCTGAGCGCCGTCAACGACATCATCATCCAGCTCAACTTGCGCGATTGCGGTTTGCTGTAACGCTCCTCTCCGCGTCACGACACTATCCTTTTCGCGCTGCTCCCCTCCATATGTATGTGTGTTTAGAAAACTCCTCACTGCCGCTGCCCACTTGGGCAAGGAGTGGCGGCGACGTTCGTTTGATTCTCCTTCGTCCATCGACTTCTTCTTCGTCCACAGCTTTGGATTTCCCTCGCTACGGAGGCCGCCTTTCCCCATAATTATTCTGTTTTCATCGTCACATCTTCATCACCCCGGCGTGCTCTCCGTAGCAGCAACTTTCAACAACTTGCGTCTCTCCTGGTTCTCAATGGCATATCTCTTCGTACATGACATCGTCTTTTGCGGGTGGTGAGAGATTGAGAGTGCAAGAAAGGAGTACAACAAGCCAAGATCTATCACCTACAACATCCACGACAGCCTCGACAGGTGTCTATGCGAGCAGAGCGACGATTTCTTCGTGTTCGGCGAGACGAGCAAGGTCGAGGGCCGAGTGTCCGTCCTCGTCCTGCGGAGAAAGTCCGTTACTCAACGCACTACAGTGAGAGATACGCATGAAGCCGTACCGGTATGGATTTGTCCGCTCCGGCTGCCAGCAACGCCTTTACGGCCACGCCGTGACCTGCGGCGTATTCTCGACTGGCGTCAACCTCCGCTTCTGCGCAAAAAAGAGGGGGCCTCGGTGACGCACCTCGATCTGTAGCCAGATGCAGGGCGGTGTATCCGTAGCTGTCTCGGGCATTGAGGTCGGTTCCTTTGCCCTCCGGACTTGCGAGGAATTCTTCAAGTCGTTTCGGGTCGCCGGCGATGGCTAGTTCGTGGAGCTTGGAGGCCGGTCTGCCACGACGGGGAGGAGTGGAGCGTCAGAACGATTGAGAGTGAGTCCGGTGCCAACAAGCGAGCAGTGTTGACTGACGCTTCGTCGACGAAATCACTCGCGAGCAGGGAAACGCCGACCATGTGTTCTGGTTTGGGCTTGGGAGGCTGACTAGCTCGCACATCGGACGATAATTGCGACGGCTCGGTCGTCAACCCTTGTGGCTCGGGCCCGAACCGGAAGCCGAATCTCTCCTCCGCGAGCTGGATGTAGCGTCGTTTCGCCTCGTCCGAGTTCATGCCCTCTTCGGAACCCAACCGGTCCCAGGCGGACCACTTTGCTTTTCCCTTCAGGTCGAACATTCCTGGTCGTGCGCCTTCGGGTCGGTTGGAGACGGTCGCGATCTTGTAGAGTGCGTACACCTGCCAGACGAGGGGAGGAGTTTGAGTGGAAATCAGACTGGGCTCAACGAAGTCGGGACCGACCTGCAAGAGTGTCTCGTTGCCGGCGGATCCTTGCGAGGACCCGACGTGCTTCACGGCGTCCTGGAACACGCTCTCCATGGTCGACGAGAGCGACGAGTTGATGGGGAGAATGACAACCCTCGGATGCGACGGCGGCGAAGTCTCTCTCTCGATCGCAACAGCTACTTTTCGCTGGCTAGCTCGTGCAGGACGCAGCCGATACGAGTGGCAACGGCTACAGCTTGCCCGCCGACTCGCCGAGTCTAGCGAAAGCTCACACCGCCCTCATGTCGTCGCCTACCCCACCTCGACCGCTGCACGAGCACCCTTCCCTCGCTCCAGCCTACGCGATCGGCAGCTCGAACGCGACAGCAGCAGATCTCTCACAGGGCGCAATCGGTCCCGAACCGCTCGACGCAAAGCATGGCCGATACTTCCTCGACTCGTACGGGCGAAGGCTGCTCTTGCACGGCTGCAACGTCAGCGGCATCAACAAGTTGCCGACAAAGCCGAACGGGCTGACCCATCTCGACATGGGAGAGGCCTGGTTCGATGGGGAAAACGTCTCGTTCGTCGGGAGACCGTGGCCGCTCGAAGAGTCGTGCGTTCACTTCCGATCTGCCTCTTTTTGCTTTTCCTGTTCCTTTCCCCCTTGGCTGACAAGCCCGCACACAGACACGAGCACCTCTCACGATTGCGCAACTGGGGCTTGACCTTTATCCGCCTCGTCGTGCCTTGGGAGGCTCTCGAGCACCGCGGTCCGGGCGAATACGACGAGGAATACATGACCTATTTGCACGACCTCCTCTTCCTCTTTCCGCGCTACGGCCTCAAGTGCTACATCGACGCACATCAAGACGTCTGGTCGCGTCATGCCGGCGGGTCCGGCGCTCCGACCTGGACCATGACCCTCGTCGGTCTCGACCTCCGCAACCTCAAACCGACCGGTGCCGCACACGCCCACAACCTCCACCTCGAAGCGGACGACCCCCCTCCGAAGGTGTGGCCGAGTGGGATGACCAAGCTCGCTGCTGCGACTATGGCGACCGTCTTTTGGGGTGGAGACATCTTTGCCCCGAAACGAAGAGTGCGACGTAGGCTGCACAAGGGACCGTGGGGTCAGGCTGGCGCCGAAGATGAGGAGGTCGGATTGCAAGTCTTCCTGCAAGAAAGCATGTGCGAGGCATTCGGGGTCCTGGCGGACCGCCTGCGGGACCTCGAAGCAGTCATCGGGTTCGAGGTCAGTCGGCTTCGGTTTCGCTGGGGACTGATTCGTCGCTCGGCAAACCTGACTGACCCCTCTTGACACACTAGGTCATGAATGAACCCCATCGCGGCTACATCGAGCTCCTCTCGCCTTACAACTGGGATTTCAACACCGACCTTGCGATCGGCTACTTTCCTTCGGCCGTCCAATCGTAAGAACCGTCTCTCGACCCCTTTTCGGGCGTAACCAAAAGCAGCCCGCTGACATCCGTGCTCTTGGACAGATGGGCGCTCGGAACTGGGCACCCTGTCATCATCCCGCACTACGTTCCCTCCTTTCCCGTCACCGCAATCTCGCACCACGTCCTCCTGCGCCCGCCTCGTTGTCGATCAGCATGGCTCGATCCGTCATCGAAGGAATACCAAAAATTCCCGACGAACACGACGGGCTGCCTCTGGGCGGAACATGGCGTCTGGCAATGGATCCCGGACCGCGGCGAGATCGGGGAACCGATCGTCCTCAAGATGGAGTACTTCAGGCGGTTCCCGGAGGATTGCGTCGTCGAAGGGTGTGTCGAGGTGGAAGGTGGGAAACTGGGACGGCGGGGACACCGGCGGCAAGGTGAAGAGGTGGACTGGCATCGGTGAGTCGCTGTCTCCTTGTGGCGATCGCATGGCGTTCTCTCGAGCCCGATCCGGTACTAACAGAACCTCTTGGCTACTTACAGAGACTGCTACTTCCCCTTTGTCCGCAAGTTCTCGCGCCGGATCCGAAAAGCCCCGAACCCTTCGAGCTGGCTCACCGCCGTCGAGCCGATCCCGAACGAGTTCTGCCCCCGGTACGAGCACGAACAAAGGCCCGAAGGCATGGTGTTTGCTCCGCACTGGTACGATCTCCAAGCACTGTTTGAGAAACGGCTCGGCTTCATGACGGCGAACGTTCAGGGTCTTTCGCGGGTGCGCGCGTGAAGTTCTTCTTTCTTTCTCTGGTTTCTTCCGAGACTGATCGGTCGCTGTATTTGCTTTGGCAGGGCATGTTTCTCCTCAAGGGTCTTGTACGTCCGAGCTCCCCTTCCCTTTGCGCATGATCTCGTGTCCGCTGACCTTGATCCGCTCCCTGCAGTATTTCGGTCGGAAAGGCCTAAAGAAGAAGTGAGGCTGGAGCGCAGTCAGGCGTGAGAAATGGAGGAGATGGAGGCTGATCGTACCTTACACAGCTACGCGACCCAGATGCTCAACATCTTGCGACACGGGTACCGGCAAATCGGCGAAGTCCCCATCATCCTCGGCGAGACCGGCTGTCCTTTCGACTTGAACGACAAAGCGGCGTTTCGGAGCAAAGATTTTCGATGGCAGGAACGCATGCTCGATGGGATCTGTTCCGCGATCGGGGACAGCGGGTTGAGCAACTTCAAGTACGTTGTCCCAGTCTGTCGCGAACGAATTCCGCGCCGTCATGTCCGCTGACTCGCATCGGGGGAGCAGCTTGTGGACCTACAACCCGATCAACAACGACACGTGGGGCGACAGCTGGAACGGCGAAAACTTCAGCTGGTTCTCTCTCTCCGACCGGACGCCAGAGGCGATGGCCGCTGTGCGAGACCGCCCGGAGTGGGAGCAACTCAACGTCGGAGCCCGCGTGCTCGATGCAGTCGAGGTGCGTTCCCTCTTTCCAAACTAACTGTCTACATTTAGCAATCCAGCTCACTTTTTCATGGCCTTATCGTTTACAGCGCCCGTACGCCTGCAAGACTGCCGGCATTCCCCTCCGGTGCACGTACGACTTTCATTCCCGCCGCTTCACCTTCGACTACATCAACCCGATCCCTACCGACCACCCGCTCGCGAGCGTTGCACCGACGCACCCTCAATCGGAAGCAGAACCGGGGCGGCCGCCGCTTGTCGGACTCGCGTGTCGCGCTCGTGAGACCGAGATCTACCTCCCGCGGAGGAGGTACGGACAGGCTGCTCGCGACGGCCACTTGCGAGTCAAGCTGCGCGACGGGGATGGCGAATGGCGTTACGACGAAGAGGTGAGAGCCGCGTTGGTCTTTCGCCGCTGTTGCGTCGACTCGACTGACCTTGATCTTGCATCCTTTGTCGAAAAGCGCCAAACCCTCTACGTCCTGCACCGGAACACTACGCCAGGCTATCTCCACTCTGTCCAAGTGACCGTCGCAGGTCCGGCCGACCGCGCGTCCCTCCGCCTTTGGTACGAACCGCCAGCCTGGATCCTCGACATCGAACCGGTCTGGCTCAACTTGGCGCTCGTGGTCGTGATCGGCGGGTACATGGGGATTTGGCTCCTCTCGCAGGCGTTTGGTGACCAAGGGAGCGCGGGCAAGTACGTAGAGACGGGCACGCTCGCTGGCGAGCTGTAGAGAACGGCGGCCCCGACGGGCGGTGAGAATTCGCGCCGGAGCGCAACTTCTCTCTTTCGGCGTTGACTTACTCGACTTCTGTACGTTAAGAGGAAGGACTCTGCACGAAATGTCTTGAATACAGCCACGCGAGTTGATGGAAACTTTTTCCGATGATGAAGACTCCGACGAGAGTCTGCCAGCCCTGCCCACTACGCTCTACTCCCGACTCTAGAAACCGATAGAATGCCTCGCGTGTCGAACAAGATCTGGGGTGCTGGCCTCTCTGCCATTGTCGCTGGCCTGTTTGCCGTCTCGTTCATGGCGACCGGTGCCGCCGCGTCCTCGTCGCCCGTCGCTGCCGCCGGTGCTGCTGAGCCGACCGAGCTGAAGATCGGTATGTGTCTCTGTGTATTGCAGAACGCTCCGCTGCCCGAGCTTCGAGCTGATCCTGGCGTGCGCTGGGCTGCCGCCCCACTCTCGCTCTCTGTCCTCGCCAGATGTCACGCACAAGCCGACGCCGTGCGTCTTCCTGTCAAAGAAGGGTGACAAGCTCTCGATGCACTACGATGTGAGCGATTGGCTCCGGCGTCAAGATAGGGGGTCCGAGCGAGCACGGCTGATTGTTCATGAAATGTCGGACAGGGCCGATTGTCGACCGGCAAGGAGTTTGACTCTTCCCGCAAGCGCGGTCAGCCGTTTGACTTTGTCAGTGAGTCCGACGTCTGCTGGACGCTCTCGTGCTCCGCTTCAAAAGCGCTCTCGCAGTGCGTGCGTAAATCAGATCTGCGGTCTGACTCTCGGATGTCTTTCCCCCAGTCGGCCGCGGTCAGGTCATCAAGGGTTGGGAGCAGGGTCTCCTCGACATGTGCCCGGGCGAGAAGCGGACGCTCACGATTCCGAGTGACCTCGGCTACGGTTCGCGCGGAGTGGGCCCGATCCCGGGTGGTGCGTTCAGCCTGGATCCCCGTCGCAATGCCCGCTTCCTCTGGCTGACTTGACTCGGCAACTACTCAGGTGCCACCCTCGTGTTTGACGTCGAGTTGCTCGACATCAAGAACCGCAAGCCGACCAAGGACGAACTGTAGATTGCCCGTTTGTATCCGATTCCTTCGCAAAATTGAGACCTTTCGCCCGCATGCAACGTGGGTCTCGGACGCGCAGCCATCGCCCATTTGCTCCGGTGAGCTTCCGTTGATCTGATTGAGAGAGATACCTGGCCAAGCTTTTCGCCTTTGTCGCTGCTGTTTTGAGTCGACGGGCTCCTCGGCCGAGAAAGAGCCTCTCTCCGCTGAAGTCGAGCAACTCGACTGCTGAGCACATATAGAGCATTCGCTGGGATGTCGTTCAGTCCACGGACGCGTCCGGACACGGTCAACCTGCCGTTTAGCGACGCCGACCTGACCGACTCTTACCGCGACGACGTCGACCGTTCGTCCAACAACGCCTCCTCGCCGCGTCACAGGCACCCGTTGGGCGATTCGCCACTCTCGAGGCGAACATACGACGCTGGAGATGCTACCGGATCGAGTCCAGGTCGCTTCGGCTCGAGCTGGGCTGGTTCTTCTCAGGTCGGCAGCGAGGCGAACCATTCGTCGAGGATCAGGTCCAACCTCGACAAGCTGCTCGACCTCTTGGACGAAGACGACCACGATCACGTGTTTGCGCAGACATCCGCGGACGGTCCGTCCTTTGCGCAAGGCTCGGGAGAGAGGACCGTGATGTCGACGCCTCCACCTCCTGCGGCAGCGGCGGCGCCCTCATCCGCCGCAGCGGACCAGTCACACTATACCCCGCGAGCCACCCATTCACGCAAATCTGCTTCTTACTCGGTGCCGGGACCGTCCTATCCGCCGCCCGAGCGAACCCCCCTCTCTCCCGATCACTACACAACGCGGTCAGAATCAGGCCGAAACTCGCAACACGCCATCTTCAACTCGGCAGGAAGACCACCCCTCTCGGCCCGAGGTAGCAGCGCGCTCGAACTCTTACAGCGCGCGAACGGATTCGCGCACGAAGCCCGAGCCGGGTTGCCAGACTCGCCGAGTCCGAGACCGGGCAGCGTTGCCGCTTTGAGGCGGAGCGACATGCCACCTCCTCTTCCGAGCGGTCGATCCGCCGGCCTGATGCAGGACGAGGGCACAGCCGGACTCGCGTCTGGATTTTCGCGGATGGCAGTCAACGGGGATGCGGAACCGTCAAGAGTGTCCGAGGTGGCGGACGGACGGTCAGAAGGCTCGCTGAACTCGATTGCCCGAGTCGCAGAGGCGGTGAGTGCGACGTCTACCACCCATGACTTGCATGTCTACTATCCTCCAAGGGACAAAAGGTTGACCGCATGATCGCTCTTCTCCCACACCTCAGGCCCAGCGCGAGTTTGACGAGATCATCTCGGAAACAACCCAACCAGACGGACGACCCGCCTCTCGCATGAAGTCTGCCCCGACACCCCCTTACCCCGCACCTTCGGAAGGCCCCAGACTCTCCTCTTACGGACTAACCGCCGACGAGACACTCGCCAGCCCCGGACCTGCAGAGCAAATGAATCGGCAGGTGAGCGTTTCGCCACTTCATCCCGTGCGGCGCAGCAAACCGAGGAACCGGTGACAGGCTAACAGCCTTCACCAACAGCTCGTACAGGAGCTCCGAGACGCGCAGGACTACATCTCATATTTGCAAGAAGAGCTTCGGGCGATTAGCGAGGTCGTCATTCAGCTTCGGGAACAACCCGAAACGACCAGGTGAGGACAGAACGTCAGATGCGACTGTGATCAGCACCCCTTGCGGGTCGTTAACAGAAGCTGATGATGACATGCTCCTTCTCACAGCCCGGAAGCGTCGCAGCTTCCATACCGTGAAGAAGCGCCGCCACAGCGACCAACGCCTCGACAGTCTGCACCTTCGCACGGCCTAGCACAAGTGCCAGCCCAAGCTGCGCTAGAGGTTATGAAGGTATGTCACGTCAGGAAGAAAAAAACTCGCAAACTACAAATGGACGCTGAACGCTGCTTTTCTTTTTGCACAGCACACACTCGCCAGCTTGCCTTCCCTACTGGACACCTCCGCTCCGCTCGACTCGTTCGCGCGCACCTTGTCCTTCACTCGACGTATGGACCAACTCGTACACCGCACGCGGGACCAGCGACGAGACGAGGCTGTATTCGCCGAGCGGAACCTTGCCGATATTCTTCGAGCGGTGGAGACCTGGTCCGGTGCGACAGGATAGCCGCCTGCGATAACTTCCAACTTGGTAGAGGGATACAAGAAAGATCTATTGCAGGGGTATATATATACTGTCCGCAGTCGTGTAAGCGATGCCAGACGGAATCTAGTACGTCTCCGGCTCGTTCTGCAAGAGCGCTTCCCGTTCGTCGTCAACAAAGATCTTGGCCTTGCGAGCCTGCTCGAGTCGGCGCTCCTTGGCATAGTAAGCGAATTGCCCGAGCACGATAAAGTCGAGGAAGATGGTCCCCGCCGATCCGAGCAGCCACGGGGCGTTGATCATGATGTGCTGTGCGCTCGTGCTGGTGAGGAGGATCGACTGCAGAGGGTGGGCGTTAGCTCACGGACGCACCGGAGACTAAGACTAAAGAAGACGCACGGCAACGTAGGTGGCGTTACCGCAGACGGCGAACGCAAACATGAGCAGCGACAAGCCGGCGCACTTTGTCTTCCGGTTCAAGTTCAGCTGCGGCAACCGGGAGCCGACTGTTACGGACAAGATGTGTGGGGTCAGTTGTGCGTGCGAGAGCGGGGTTGGCGAAATTAGGCAAGAAGCGAAACGCACGGTACAGGAACGCCGAGATCCAACCGACAATTTGCGCCGACGTATCCCACACTTCTTCCGTCCGCCCGTTCTTGGCACTCTTCTTTCCCGCCGCGTACGCGATCAAGCCGACGACGACGATGAGGACGAACCCTCCCGCGTACGAGATGACGTCCTTGGTCCGCTGGAGCGCAGGCGAGAGCGGCTCTTCGGACGGTCCCGAAGCCGAGAACGCCGAGAGGAGCGGAGTCTGTTCCATTGGCGGGACGGGGACGAATGGCGGGGCGGCGGGAGGGGCGACGCCGTCCTCTGCGGCGGTCGCGATGGGGACGTGGCCTTGGTACAGCTCGGGGTGGAGGCGGCGTTTCCGGCGGTAGTAAAACACTTGGAAGAGGAGGATGCAGTCGCAGATGGTGTAGTAGAGGGCGACGAGGATGACGGTCGGGATCAGGCCTTGCCAGATCGATCCGAGCAGGTTGGTGATGTCGCCCGTGAGCCACTGCCCGGAGCGTACGGTCAGCCGGATCCCGCGCGTGGACGCTTCTCCCCCTGCCGTAGTACTCACAATGAAGAGGAAGAGGAGCGAGAGACTCTCGCCCGACTGCTCCCTATAGCACAAGATTATCTGGTCCAGCGAGCTGTAAGGTCAGGACAGGACGGGGAATGTCAAAACGAGTGGGAAAGAAGGGAGCGGAATGTACGGGATCGGTGTACACGAGGATCCAAGCAGCGAGAGAGCTCCAACCGAACGCGAGCGCCAACCGCGGGTGTCCGTCTGCGTGCAGGCAATTGTCGTCATGATCGAGAAGACGGCGGAGTTGCGATGACCAAGGCAAGGCCAGCGGGTCAGTACGCAGGACCGCCAGGATACACGATTACGGCAGTTATCATGCACGTACCGTAGATCTTGACTGGCTCGTCGTGCCAGCCTGGCGGTGCTGGTGGTGGCAAGTGACCGGTCGGCCGAGCGGAGCAGACGACAGCTGCCAGAGCGAGGACAGCCGCAGATACGAGCATGCGCGGCCGTAATGATGCCATTCTTCGAGACGTCTCTAGTCTAGCGGGGCTTGAGCAAGGCGACGGTGGCAGAGCGCAGCCCGAGCGACGAGTTTGGAGTCAAAGAAAAAAGAAACGACGCGCTTTGGCTCGATCACTTGCCGCATGATCCTCGCTCACCAGGCAGCGTGAGGTTTAAATCTACAGGAGTATGAATGCTCGACTTTGCAGTAGAGAACAGCGACCCGCGCTGGTGTCGACCAATTACTCGAAAAAGCTCCGGATTTTAGCCTCAAGTCCGTCCGCATCCAGTCGGACATACTTGCTCGAGTCTGTCGGAGCGCGACCACGCAATCAGCATATACGCACGCAACAAAGGTAGAAGACGAGACAAGGCGAGGGACGTACAGTTGTCCTTGCGGTGCTTTTGAACAAACTTGGCATAAGTCGGGACGACCATCCGTTCGACTTCGCTCCGCAACCGCTCGCGCAACTCGAGGTCGTTCTCGTCGATCCGCGCATGGACATGCAACGCCTCGACTTCCTCAAGCGCCTCGTGGAACCTGACGAACCGGTCCTTGGTCTCCCTCCGCTCGGTCCCGCCCGTGCCCTTGACGGCCCCAATCCCAGCTTTGATCGCCCCCGCGGCGCCCGTCTGTTCTGCGAATCCGGCGTCGAGCAACGCCGATACGAGCGGAGACCACACGTCGAGGTACGAGGCCTTTGCGCTCCGCATCCGCTTGTTGAGCGTGTCCTCGAGGCCTTCGCCGAGGACGTCGACGATGGACGACGCGAGGATCGACTGTCGCAGGAACGAGAGGTTGTTGAGGAGGAAGATGGCCGACGTGCCGTTCCGTCCGCGGAGGTTGCGCGAACGCGAGTCGAGCGCCGTCGACAGAGTCGAGAAGACGTCCGCTGTTTTATTTCCGGGATTGGTGGGTCAGCGCTGGACCCGCCTGGTTCAGAGCAAAAAGCTGGAATCCTTACCAAGGTAGAGGGGCAACAAAGCGACCTCGTCATCCTCATTCGCGATCGTCCTCCGCGGCGGACCTCCCCAGTTCCCGTTCCCGAGCACCGCCAGGAACGTTTCTGCCTGCGGCGGGTTGTCTGCCAGTTGCCGCATAAAGTTGACCACCTGCGTGCAGTGATAGGAGAAACGTAAGCTCGAGGTGAGTTTCGGAGCGGGGCGCGGGCAAACGGCACGAGAGACTCACATTGATGGTGACCGTGTGCAAGCCCGAAAACAGGGCTTCGGTTCCGACCAGCGTCTTGTTGCCCCAAGCCTGCCAGTCGAGCGCTTCAGTACACGGTACGCTAGTGAGGTCATGGGAAGCGATGACAGGGCTTCGCGAGCCAGGGAGGACTCTTGACTCACCTTTGTGTCCTCAATCACCGCAGGCAAGCTCGTCAAACACGTCCCCCTAAACGCATGACTCAGTTCGCCCAACTCGTTCTCCTTCCGCTTGTTCCCCTTGACCCTCACCCACTCTTCAAACCCATCCATATGTTCCTGGATCTCTTGGAACGTGACGAACGCGAGCGGCGCGAGCGCCGCCGAGTGCAGGGTCGTCGCCGAGGTGGTCGAAGTCGAGGAGGAGGATTTCTTGATCAGGGCGTTGAGCGAGGTGCCGGTGCTGCTTAGGAGGGCGAGAGCGGGAGGCAGTAAGGAGGCGTAGATGGCGGGGAGGTTTGCCACCGTGAGGGAGGATGAGGAGGACGTTGCGGATTGAGTCAAGAAGACGGTCGTGAGGATTGCGTGTTCGGACTGTTTGAGATATGCATCTCCAATGTCAGCCGGAGCAGAAAAAGCTGAGAGTCCGCCCGCTGGAACCGACCTTGACCATGGCCAGGAACGCGTCCAAGAACCTGCCGAACGTTCTCGTTCTCCTGTCAACCCCAAGCCCGCCACCTCGTCCCGCTTTCGTCGCCCCCGACCCCGCCCCCGCCGTGTCCGGTCTCGGACTCTGCCCCAACGGTACCGCCGCCGCTGCGACCCGTTCCGGTTTCGCATCCTCGAGGGCGTCCTTGGCACACGCGCGGAGTGACTCTTCGAGGTACGCGCCGCGGATCGAGGCGTACGTGGACGAGAGGAGGGACGCGGCGGTCTTGCCGTGCGGGTCGGGGAGGGAGCGGAGGTACGAGATGAGGGGGAGGGCTTGGTCGAGGTAGACAGAGGACAGGGTCGGGAAGGATCGGCCTGCCGCGAGTGCGGAGGATGGAAGTCAGATTATACTTGTCACCATGGAGGGAAAGGGACTGCTCTCGCACCTTGATCGAGGAGTTTGCCCGCGTCGACGACGTGACTCGTCTCCTTCAACCACTTTGTAAACACGCCGACGAGTTGTTTCGCGCCCAAATCAATCAACTGCGCCATCTGCGCCAAGGTGGCGGCCTGCCCTGCGCGAGACCGATTCGCTTCACTTCCCTGGGGGGCCGCCGCCGCCGCCGCCGGGGTGGAATCGGTTTTGCGGAGGGCTTCGGACGCGGCGACGAGTCGGTCGAGCGAGGCGAGGTAGGGTTTCAAGTCGTCCGGTTTCGGGCTGCATGCATGGGCGCACGTGTGCGAGGGTCAGCTTCTATGCTCCGGTCCCAAAGGGCGGGGAGGGGGGTTGGGTACGGACCCGGCTTTGATGAGGCCCTGTTCTCGCTCGACGAGGTCGTTGTGACCGAGCAAGCCGTCGATGGACCGCATGGTCGCTTCGATGTCTGCGGGCGCAAAATGGCGGAGTCAGGAGGTGAATCTGGAGTCGTAGTTCAGCCTCGAGAGGACTGACTTTTCGAAACGCGGGTGAGCCTGCCGGTCTGTTTGTAGATGGGGACGAGGCTCTTTTCCAACCTCGCGAGGCGGTCGTCCAGCTGACCGAGGACGCCGCTCATCTTTCCGGTGATTTTCGCCGAGCGGTTCAACGACTGCTGCAAGAGGGTCAAGTCTGCGCTGGCTTGCTCGAGGGCGATCGAGTCGGCCGAGGTTGCCGGAGCGTGCGAGTCGAAGCGGCCGCCGGCGGAGGTGGAGCGCCCTGCTGGTGCCGAGTTGGGCGCGACCGAGTAGGACCTGAAGCGCGTCGTGGCCATGGTGGCGAGGTGGTGGTGGGGAAAGTGATGCGCCGAGGTGACCGCGACAAGACGCGCCGCTTTTGCCGCAGCGAATCAGAGCGCACAAGCTGAGCAAAGCCTTGTCCTTACCAGCTGTCTCTCTACACCAGCAAGTGTCTGTAGAGTCTCGAGCAGTGCTCTGCGACTGATGAAGATTTCCTCGATCGTTCCGCGCAAGATTTCCATTGTTCCCTCGACTTGTCGCCGACTTGACTCTCCTCCACAGCGAGACCTGCATAGTCTGAGCACCAGGCAGCATTAAAGAGCGAATTTTGACCGCCATCCCCCGAGCCCACCACCCGCTCGTCGTTCACGCTCTCGCTCAGTCCTCGCCTCGCCTCGCTCGCTCCCCACTAGTGCACGGCCTTGGCGCTCCCTGCGCTCTCCGACGCACCACCGTAGCCGTAGTCTGAGTCGACCACTAGCCATGACCGACAAGATGGAGCAGGCTTTCCTCGACGGGACTCACCCCGCTTTGACGAGGGACGCACAGGCAGCTTCCACCCTCCGCGAACAGCCTCTCGCTTCCGAACAGGAGGACAACCACAGCCAACACTCGGACGACGACGGCCACGACAAAGGCGCTGCTAAGCCTGCGCCTGAGCCTCAGCCTCCGCTCAGGGAAACGACCAATGCCCGGACGCAACCGTCGCAGCCGGCGGCGAGGCGAAGAGGCGAAGAGAGTCGAAACACGGGCGTCAAGGGCGTCAAGGCAGATTACGCAGAAGCCATGGCCAGGCAACAACAACAACAACAGCACCAACAGCCACACTTGGCGCGGTCCTTGGAGCGGAACCTCAAGCTGAACGACAACGCCGCTGACGAAGAGGACGAACTCGACCGCGTGAGGCGGAAACGGCTCGCCGAGTTGCAGGGCAGCGGAGAGAGGAGGGCGGCGGCGGCGGCGGGTCAGGCCAGGTCGTTTGGCCACTTGAGCGAAGTCGGAATGGAAGGGTTTGTCGCCGCGGTCGAGGACGAGGATCCAGAGACGGCCGTCGTCGTCCACCTGTACGAGCCGGTTAGTCCCTTGCCCTTTCCGCCTTTTTTAAGGTGGCAGCGTTATTGACAGTCCCCGTCACCCCCGCAGGAGATTCCGACCTGCGCCTTGCTCAACTCGCACTTGGCCTCACTCGCGCGCCTCCACCCTTCGACAAAGTTCCTCCGCGCGCTCGCTTCCGAACTCGACTTTATGCAACCGACCACCGACGACACTACTTCCTTGTTGTCGTTCCCTCTCGAAGCCGAAGCCGATAACGCGACCTTGCCGACCGTGTTGGTGTACCGCGCCGGCGAACTCGAGACGACTTGGGTCCGGTTCGATTTCGAGTTGCCGGGTGGTCACGTCGCGCAGGGGGAACAGGGCAAGCGACACGTCGAGGAGGTGTTGTACAAGTGCGTTTCTTTCTTCGTTCCTGCGCGCTACCGTTGTGCCCACGAGGTCACTGAACTGAGACGCGGACGGAAAAAACAGTGCCGGCGTCATTTCGTCGTTGACGTCTGCGGCGGGCGATGCCGCTGCGTCCGGTCCTCGAAGTATTCGGCGCACTACACGCGACTCCGATGGCGACGATGACGACGACTAGGTCCCACCAGTCTGCAGGGATGCCACGCGTACGCTGCCACCGTGCACAAGATACCCCTACCTCCAGCTGTTGATTTGATCCGCGTCCTTTACCTCTATCTGTCTCTATACCCACCCTGTCCGTATCGGTCTGTCGTATTCGCCTAGTAGCACGCTTAGCATGTGGACTTTTTGTTGAACTATATGTCGAGGTGAAAGGGTTTTCCTGCACGCGATGTGTAACGGTGTGCGGTGGCCTAGACAGCGATCCACTACTGCCGACTGCTGACACGTCTACGGTAGAGAAGGCTAGCCACTCGTGTACGCTTTGCTTCGACTAGGCAAGCAGCTCGATCGCCGTAGAGGGTGAGGGCGGTCCCCTCTCAACTCGCCCCACTTCCAACACCTCTCCGCCGAACGGCCGGTCACTCAGCGACGAGCACAGCCCTCGGGCAGGCGACACCATGAGCATGCGCGAATCGTCAGGAGTGCAAGATCCTTCCTCGGCCGATGCGATCGAGGACCGAGACGAGGCGCCAGCAGCAGCAGCAGCTGCTGCGATCGATCGTCACGAAGAGGACGAGGAGGACAACGACCACGACGCCCTGAGCGGCGGTGCAGGTGCATCTACAGCTGCTACTACGTCCTCAACTGAAGCTGCTAGCTCGGCCGAGCCCGGCCAAGGCGTCGACTCGGTAGCACCATCACTCGGCGGAACCTCCGGTTCGAGTGAATCAACACCGGCCGGACTTGCCAGCGGGTCCGAAGCGCCTTCGCCTATCGAGAAGGAGAGTGCGACTGCTCCAACGACAGGAGACGAGCCCCGTCCTCCTCCGCCTCGGCGTCGTCGACCGTTACCCCCACCGCCCCGAAAGGGGATCCTGCGCCCTCCCTCGTCCTCACACGCAGCGACAGCTCGCTTCTCCTTCCGCCGCGACATCCTCCAACCTTTCAACTCGTCCTACTCTCGCGCCGGAGTCGCCGTCGACCATCAAACTGGTTCAGGGTCGGCAGCGCCGCTGCCGCCGCTCGTGAGTGAGAGAGGAGCTGCGGCGGCCGCGGCGGTTGGGGAAGCGGTCGGCAATGCAGCTGCGACGGCGGGTGGGTTCTTTGGGAATGCGCTCAAGAGGCTGAGTGCGGCGGCAGTCGCGGCGGGACCGGTGGCGCACGCTGCGCCCGACTCCGGGGAGGCGACGGCCTCCCGCGCTGGCCCTGTGGCGGCGGAGGCGACGGCGACTTCTTCGGCACCGGCAAGTGTACCCGCAAATGCTTCGACCTCGACCACATCCGTCGCATCCACCTCCTCCTCCTTCAGCACGCTCGTTCCGCCCTCTCCAGCTCCAGCTCCTCAACCACTACCACCACCACCACCTCCACCGCCACCGCCCGCCGCGCCGGCACATCCCCTCCCCATCTCATCTCTCAAACAAGTCCGCTTCCGCATGTCGTCCCTCAAAGTCGTCTACCCGATCAACAACGGCACGCTCGATCCGATCGCGCCTGCGGATGAGGCGCAGACGCGCGACCGGATCGAGGAGGAATGGCGCAGGGAGATGGGGATCCGGGTCAATGGCGTCACGGATCCAGTACTCGATCACCGTGCTTCTGCTGCTGCTGCTGCTGGAGAGAAACGCGCGGAGAAAGAAAAGGGCAAGGGGAAGGACGAGAGTCAAATCGGCGGCGGCGGAGAGGGAGTCAAGGCGAGCAGGGTTTATACGGGCGAGGAACTTGCGCGCGTCTATGCCGAAGCGTGTCGGACTCGAGAAGAACCCGGCATCGAGCGCCTCCGGCGCTTCTTTCGCGTGGGTTGCCTCTTCTTTGGGTTTTCACCTTCCGCTCGTACTTTTGCACCACCACCAATCCGCGCGCTGACGAGGATCTTCAAATAAAAAAAAAAAAACATAACGGCTCGCAGGACAACCCGAAATCGTTGCCGAAAGTGCTCGACCTCTCGCACGAGTTGCTGTCCTCGGGCGCCGTCGCCGCCTTGTCCGACATCCTCGCCATCGATTGGGGCTGCAAGAAACTCGTGCTCGATGGCTGCGGGCTCGACGACGATGTAAGCTGCTGACCTCGTTTTCGCTTTTTCTCTCCTGGCTCCTTGCTTGCATCCGTTGAAAGCAGCCCTGACGCTGATGCACCCTTCTGCTCCCGGTGTCGCTACAGGCTCTTAAACCCCTTCTGCAGTCTCTGCTCGTCTCTGCGTCGATCCCGACTGTCAGCTTGGCCGGCAATAAACGGATCCGAAACTGGGGCTGGAAATACCTCGCCGTCTTCCTTCGCAAGGTTCGTCTGCCTCTTGTATGAACACCTACCAGACTTTTTCACTCTGACGCGATGAGGTACAGGCTACTTTCCTCCGGTATCTCGACTTGTCCGAAACGTCCATCGACCGGAAAGCGGCGGAATGGCTCGTACAAGCCATTGCGCCGCAGCCGACGCCGCAGCCGCCCCTTCAGCACGACAAACAGACGGTCGGGGCCGACGACGGCGACACCAAGAAGTTGCCGCGCGTGAGAGGGCCGTGGGAGGAAGAGGACGACTCGGACGACGACGAAGGCGGCGGCGCGAATGCTTCGAATCTGAACAAGGAGGACGAGTCAGCATCGACTGAGGTAAAGGAAGAGGAGGAGGAGGAGGAGCCGATACCGCCACTTTCGCCCAAACCACCGCTATTTGATTCAGCGCCGTTGCTCAAGGAGGATTGGTCCGGCGATGGGGCGGCGGTGCAGTCTCTGCGGTTGGAAAACTGCGGCTTGCGAGGAGCAGGGCTAGAGGTCCTCGGTGAGTTGCCGCGCCAAGCACAGATTTCAAAGTGCGCGCCCAAACTGACACACGAGTTTACCTTCAGCGAACGGCTTGCGAGTCTCGGAGGTCAAGCACGTCTCGCTTCGCAAGAACCGGATCAACCACGCCGGCGGTCCGTACCTCGCCATCATGATGCGAGACTACCCACTCTCGACCGATTCGACCTCGGTCCTCTCCTCGGCACTCAACTCGCCGGCGCTCAGCTCGCCGACCATTTTCCGGAACGGCTTCTCGAACGGGACGACCGCGGCGGACGCGCCAACCTCCGAAAGCCCAGCAGCAACCGAAGGTCGCAATTCTCTCACCGTGCACCGACGACACCTCTTCAAGCCGCTCGAGGAGGGCTTGCATACCCTCGTCGCTGGCAAGGTGGCGACGACGACGACGACGGAGACCGATCACCAGAGAGAGAATGGCGAGATTTCAAACGAAGGGAGGCAGCAGCCATCTGGGCCGTCAGGAGACCCCGAGATGTGGAGGATGAGCGAAGCGCGGACTAGACTGCGGAGACAGATCGACGCGCTGCCTCGGTTCGGGGCCCTGTTGACGCTGGACGTCAAGGGCAATGATCTTCGAGTGAGTTGCGCCAGGCTTTGCGTGTCTTCCAGTTCGTGCGACTGACTTGCCTTCTCTCGTTCTCCGCGGCAGCACGGCGTGACGTATGTCGCTCAGGTGCTCAAACGGAATCGGACGCTCAAGACGCTCAACCTGAGCGAAAACAAGATTGATTCGCACGGACTTACTGCCATTGCGGAAGCGCTCGTGTGTCTTCCTTGTATGATCTCACCAAATTCGCGTCCCGCTGCTGACCAGCTCTTGTTCCTAGAAATACAATTCCACGCTGGAAACGCTCGACATGAGCCACAACCCTTGCTGCGGTCCCGGCGTCGAAGGCATCTTGGCCCTCCGATCGGCGCTCATGGTTTCCCACTCGCTCAAGCGCATCTTCCTCAACAGCACCGAGCTCACGTCCGAAGGCGCGATCGCCCTCGCCGAGTTCCTGCCCGAATCGCGGTCGGTCTTACACCTCGACTTGACCAACAACCACATCGACATCTCGGGCGTCCTCGCGCTGTCTGTCTCGATCAAACTCAACTCGACTATCCGCTGCTTGGACCTCAACATCCCACCCAACGATCCCGACTTTAGCCGGTTGAGTCAAGACATTCTCAACACCTGCGTGCGCAACACCGAACTGGCGCAGGAAAAGGCCGATGCCGAGGCTCGTCGCGCCGCCGACGGGACCAAGCGTGTCGTCGTGGCGCAACCGATTCGCAAGTCTGCCTTGGCCAGCACGCTCGAAGAGCGACAGCGAGCCGAGGAGCGGCGCGAGCAACGGCGGCAGGAAACTCTGCGCTCTCAGCAAGACATCCTCGCCGCCGCCGCCGAAACGCGCGATGTCGTCCGCGAGCTGCTCAGCGTCGACGAGGCCGCTTCGGCCAAAGGAGTCATCGTCAGACCGAGTGAAGTGGTACGCGACGCGCTCGTGCAGCTGCAATTGGCAGAGGCGCAGTTGGCGGAAGCGGCCCCGACGACGCGTCAGGGCGAAGAGCGAGGTGAGTTTCCCCGGCTCTCCATACTTCATGCTCCCCCGTGTACTGATGGCCTCCCACGTGGATAGAACAAGCCGAGGCTCTCCTTTCGGAACTCGGTTCATTACTCGACCTGGCCAAAACGCTCTACGATCGCCCTGCTGCCGCGCATCCAGCGGCCCCCGTCGAACACCTCACCGTTCCACCACCGGCAGCAGTCAGTGCCGACGAGGCTCCTCCTTCTCCGACGTTCTCCCTGGTGGACTCATCGGATGAGGAGGAGGGAGAGGAGGCGGAGGCGGGCACTGAGATGCGGCCCGCAGCCAACGGTGCCGCGCAGCCCCACCTCGACCCACTTGCGATCCCGGCTCCAGACTCATCGTCCGAGCAGCTGACCGTCCCGCCGCCGCCGCTGATTGCTCCGTCATTACGGAGCCCGATCGAGAGCGAATCTCGTGCGATGGTGGCGGAGGAATCGGAGGTCTTCCGTCGAGGGCTCGCGCTCGGCGTCGATGACGTATCGGACGAAGAAGACGACGAGGACCACCGCCACCACAGGTCGAAGAAGAACGTGACGGTGGATGAAGGGCAAGTCTTGAAGAAGAGTGAAGTCAGCGGAGAGGAGCTGAAGAAGGAGGTGAGTCGCGCGCGACCCGTTTTCCCCTCTGCTTGAAATACAGCCGGGGTGCTCATCGAAACTATTCGCGGCGACGACGTCCACACAGATCTTGGAGACGCCCGTGCAGCGCAGCCCCCGACCGAGTTTCAGTGCCGAGCCGGAAGCGCCTCCTCCTCCTCCTCCGCGCACCCACCGACGCAACAGCAGTTCCAGCAGCAACGCCGTCGACCTCTGAGAACGACAGTCGTACATTGTCCATGACCCCCCCACCACGGTAGATATCTACTCCCAATGAGGCTCCTTTTCCCGCCTTGTCCATCTTGTCGTAACGATTCCCCCCAAGTTTTCCTTGACTCGCTCTCGGGAAGTGCGAGTCAAATGCAATGCGAAACAGAGAAACATGCGCTACATGCCAACACTCGTCCGTCGTGTTGTCTCGGTCTGCGAATCCGGTTGTGGGTGTTTTCTCCGCTCCTCGATCCGCGCGAGCACTTCCCGCGCCCGCTGCCACTCGCGCGTCCGTTGGCGGATCAACTCCTCGCCCAACCTGACCGCCTCGCGCGACTTCCACGCCGCCCGCCCCGCGATCCTCTGCGCGCGGACGCCCAGATCCTCCTCCAAGCCGCCGGTGATCCGTTCCTGCACGTCTTTGCGGAACCGCTTCTTGGCTTTTTCCCACCCTCGTTGCAAACCCCATGCGCCCAAAGTGACGCCGAGCAAGCCGACGCCGACGTTGGTGCCGAGTTCGGCATAGTGCAAGAGTTCCGACGCGAGCGCTCCACCTGCCGAGAAGAGGGACCAGATCGCGCTCGACACGACGGCCTTTTGCGCTCGTCGCTGCAGGGCGTCGGTCGGTCCCCCGGGCGCGGTGATCTGACTTCGACGACGTGTCACAGCGGAGGAGAGGGCTGTCGGGGCCGAGGCGAGGGCTTGGGCGGCGTCGCGCGAGGCTTGCGCGACATGGTTGAGCATGGTGGCCGAGTGGAGGGAGGCGAGGCGCGCGGCGGGAGAGAGAGGGGAAGCGGTCGGAGAGTCGGCAAAGATCGGAGCGGCGAGGACCTTGTCCGTCTTGGTCGACAGTTCGTCAAACGTCGCGACGGCGCGTCCGGACGCAAAGACGAGGGAGTCCTCGAACCGAGGTAGCCAGGTCTTTTCGACTACGAGTGCGATCTCGGCGTGCATGTCATCGACGCGATACGGAAGCTTGTACCACGCGAGGCGGTGGAGCAAGAGGTCCTCCAACGCTGCCATCCCTAACCGCAACTCGTCCTCCGGAACGCGGACGAGTCCAGTTTTGGGGTCGGCGACACCGAGGTCGCGCAGCAACGCCAGGCACGCCTCGTCCGTCTGTTGCGAGAGGGCCGACAACGAAGCTGAAGCCGAGTCGAGCGCGTCGGCGATGGTGGCTCCCGCAAAGGCGGCGCGGTGCAACGCCGTCGCCAGCACGTAGGCTGCCGTCTGTTGTTGCAGCAGAGATGGCGCGCCGGACCCTGGCCGGACGGAGCGCGGTCCCGTTGCGGTGATGGCCGAGGTGAGGAGTTGGTGCAGTTGCGGGATCTGCGAGGCGAGATAGTCCTTTTGGAACGTTTCGTACGAGGGTTTGTGCGCCGGCTCGGTCGGCTCGAGGGCTTCGAGTGCAGCCGTAGCTTGCTCAGTCGAGATTGCTACTGCGCGAGGGGCGACGCAGTCGTTGGACGAGGAAGGGGGGAGCAAGGTCTCGAGTTGGTGTTCGAGGGACCGGAGCGCCGAGGAGGACGCGGCGGGTGAGGCGTCTGGGCAGTTGAGGGCGACGAGCACGTTCGGTTTCGAGGCGAGGTTGTACAGGGTTGTTTGTGCGGCTTTTGAGGCGAGGAGGGTCGAGTCGGACAGGACGAGGATGACGAGGTCGGACAGGTGCAGGGACGAGAAAGACGATTCGAGCGGGGCGACTCCTGCGCGCGCAAGTGTAAAACGCTATCGTCAGCGCGTGTACAATACTTAACCCATTCATTCCGACTTGCCTCCGTGCGCAATCTCGACCAGTTCCGCCTTGATGTCATCGAGCCAAGTCGAAGGAACCGTCACCTGTCCGGCCTCGAGTTTGCCTTCGGGGCCGTATCTGCAGATTCGTACTTTGGTCAGCAGCCTCTCCCCAAGGATCCAGCGTGAGAAAAACACTGACCGGATGAGGATCGCCTCTGGTGCGTTCGGATCGAGCCTGCGACTCTCGAGGGTGAGAGCGACCCTGTCGTCGGACGCGAGTGGGTCGTCGAGCAAAGTGGTGACGAGTTGGGATACGCCGCTATCCCTTTCTCCGACGACTGCACCGACGGCACTTGTCAGCCCGCGCCAGGGCGAGAGGAGGAGGCCGATGAGAAAGAGAGGAAACTGACCTGCGATGGTTGCTGGCCTGCTCGGGTCTGCTGATTTTTCGACGGCGGCTGCGATTCGGAGTGGCCATGCTGATTCGAGCAGCGGATAGCTCTGCAGGAGCGCGTCGAGCTGGCGGAGCAAGGTGACCGTGGTGTTGTCGGAAGCGGCGAGCGGTGGGGAGACCGAGGCGGCGGCAGCGGACTGGAGCGAGCGCCGACTCGCTGGCCAGGGCAGCCGAGCTGACTTGTTGCGTGCACGCTGTACGGCACGGCTCAGCATCGTCTTGCCCTTACAGTGTCGGCGAGAGAGAGGCCCGGAGAAAAGGGAGCCCCTTGTAATCGAGATTTGTATTTCAATTCAACCTGGTTTGTAATCAACTCTGAATACCGTGAGGTGCATTTCTCTCCGACTCGTGGCTCTCGCGTACACCAACACACGATGCCGCCTGCTGCGCTCACGCCAGAGCTCGAAGAGCTCGCGAGCTTCTTCCAGCGCTGCGGTCTCTCGGAACAGCGCGCGACCGAGACTGCGCGGTCCAAGGGAGCTCCGGCTGCTCGCGACTTGTTCACCGCCGCGCACCTCGACAACGAACCGCTCGAAGACAAGCAGGGTGCGCTCGTGCTTCAGCTTGCCAAGGATGGCGCAAAGCTGTCCTCCGACGCCCAGCTCTACGTCGTCAATGCTATCAGGGGAGGACGCTTGCTCAAGAGCGATCAAATCACCGGCAAGTCCCTTTTCTCTCGCTGTTTTCAGAGTCTATAAGCTCATCTCCTCGCGCGTATAGCGGCCGTAAAGTACCTCGGAGCGACTGTCCCTCCGGTCGACGACAAGGCGTTCGATGACGCGTGCGGAGTCGGTGAGAGCAATGTTCTTTGATTCGTACAGCGCTCTGAAAAGCGACATCACAGGACGCCCTATTGCATGAATGCTGATAACCCCTGGCAATGCTCTCACAGGATTTTCCATCACGCCCGAAGAGCTCGACGCCCGCGTCCGCGCCTACCTCGACTCGCCGACCAACGCCGACCAAGTCAACGCCGGCTGGTCCGCCATCAGTCGCGTGACCGGCGCCATGCGCCAGTCCGACTCGCTCCGCTGGGTCGCCCCCCTCGACTTGAAGAGTGCGGTCGAGGAGGCGTACACGGAACGGTTCGGAACCAAGGAGGAGGCGACCAAGAAGGCAAAGGCGCAGGCAGAGCAGGCCAAAAAGGTTAGCCCTTCACTCGGTCTTTTCGAGGGGCAGATGGATCGCCTTCTCTCAGCCTGCATACTCACCATCTCTTTGCGTTGCCTGTAGGAGGCCAAGGCTCCCAAAGCGTCCACGTCTGCGGCCGCCACCCCGACCGTCGCCGCTTCGCCCGACGACATGTTTGCGACCGGCTGGCTCTCGCGGCTGCACAAGCCGGGCGGGAACGAGCAGAAGTATCCCGAACGCATGAAGGAACACTTGGCCTGGACGGGCGGAAAGGTCTTCACGCGGTTCCCGCCCGAACCGAACGGTTTCCTCCACGTGAGTCGCTCGGAATGAAGAAAGCCGCTTCCGTCCGAAATGTTCTGCTCGAAGCAAGGCATGCTGACGGTGGACAGCTGCCTCCGCGTCTCACAGATCGGACACTCGAAAGCGATCGCCGTCAACTTTGGTTTCGCAAAGTACCACAAGGGTCACTGCTACCTCCGCTACGACGACACGAACCCGGAAGCCGAAGAGCAGATCTACTTTGACAAGATCCTCGAGAACGTCCGCTGGCTCGGGTACGAACCGTACCAGATCACGCACTCGAGTGACCACTTCCAGGAGCTGTACGAGCTCGCCGTCCTGCTCATCAAGAAGGGTTTCGCTTACACCAGCAACGACACCAGTGCGTCTTCTTTGCTGTTTCACCTCGAACCTTGAGGGATCGCCCGGAACTGACGACGACTCTGACTTCGCGACGTGCAGCCGAAGAGATCTCGGCGCAGCGAGGAGGCAAGGACCACGGACCGCGGCACGAGTCCAAGGACCGGAACAAGCCGATCGAGCAATCGCTCGCCGAGTTTGCCGACATGAAGGCCGGCAAGTACCAGCCCGGTCAGATGGTCCTCCGGATGAAGCAGGACATGGAGAGCTCGAACCCGACCATGTGGGACATTATCGCCTACCGGGTCCTGAGCAAGCCGCATCACCGCACCGGCACGGAATGGTGCATCTACCCGACGTACGACTTTACGCACTGCTTGTGCGACTCTTTCGAGAACATCACGTGCGTTGTTTTTCTCGTCGCTTCTTTGTCTGTCTTGTCGTTGCTGCTGCTGCTGACAGGCAATTCCGACTCGTGCCCCCACCCCCCCCTTTTTAGGCACTCGCTCTGCACGACCGAGTTCATCGGTGCGCGGACAGCGTACGAGTGGCTTTGCGACGCGCTCGAGGTGTACAAGCCTCGTCAGTCCGAGTACGGCCGGTTGACGCTCGAAGGTGCAATCACCTCGAAGCGGAAACTGCTCAAGCTCGTGACGGAGAAGCACGTCTCGGGTTGGGACGACCCACGGTACGCTCTTTCATTCCGTTCATCTCAACAGCGGTGACATCCGATTCGACAAGCTGACTCATGGACTGCAGGTTGCACACTCTCGTCGCCTTGAAGCGCCGTGGTGTCCCACCCGCCGCGATCATCTCCTTCGTCTCGAATCTCGGTGTCTCGGTCTCCCCTTCCCTCGTCCAGATCTCCCGCTTCGATCAGACTGTCCGTTCGCACCTCGAGATGACGACTCCCCGACTCAGTCTCGTCCTCCGACCAATCAAGGTCACGCTCGAGAACTTGCCGGAAGACTACTGCATCGAGGTCGAGAAGCCGTATCACCCGAAGGATCCGTCGATGGGGACTGTCAAGGTGCCGTTCACGCGCGAGGTGTACATCGACGAGGACGACTTCCGACCCGAAGCGAGCAAGGACTTTTTCCGCCTCGCTCCCGGCGCGACGGTCGGTCTCCTGCACGCTCCGAAGCCGATCACCTACGTCTCGCACGAGACGGATCCTGCGACGGGCAAGGTCACGCACATTGTCTGCAAGTACGAGGTCGACGCGCCCGCTTCGCTGAAACCCAAGGGCTGGATTCACTGGGTGGCCCGGTCCGCGCAGCACAAGTCGCCGGTCGAGGTGCACGAGACGCGGTTATTCTCTCGGTTGTTCAAGTCGGACAATCCGGGCGCGCTCGGCGACAAGTACCTCGAGGACTTGAACCCGGAATCGCTCGCGATCGTCAAGGGAGCGCTGATCGAGACGGCCGTGTGGGACGTGATCCAGTCTTCGCTCCGCCGTGCGAAGGAGGTCGTCGAGTTGCGCAAGGCCGAGGCGGCCAAGAACGGGACCGAAGCGCCGCCGAGCGTCGAAGGACTCGAAGTCGTTCGCTTCCAGGCGAACCGCGTCGCCTATTTCTGCCTCGACCTCGACTCGAAGCTTGATGAGGCAGCAGACGGCTCTGTCAAGGGTGGCGAGCTGGTCCTCAACTTGATCACGAGCCTGAAGGAGGACAAGGGCAAGAAGGCGTGATCTCCTGAATGTGCTTTCCCCCCCCCCCCTAGATTTACCCGTAGACATCAAGTTTGGAATGAATGTCACAACTTGGACCACTCGGCTACAAGGGTAGACGCGCCCGAGACATAAGGCCAGACTCTATGAGGATGATTGAGATGCGGTGGGCACTGACTGATAGAACGACAACAGGTGGTGAAAAAGAAAGGAGTGTGAGCGACGGGTCGCGGTGAGCTGGAGATGATGCAAATACAGGCAAGCGCTGCTGACTGCAGGTCGTGCGCGGCAGGTCCGTGTTAGGCTTCGATCGCGGCTCGGCGTCGAGCTTCTTCCTCCTCGCGCCGTTTCCTCGTCGACCCGGAGGGCGCGACGCCCTTCAGGAGCTTATTCTGTTGCGCGGGCATTTGGCGTTCAGCTTTGTTGAAGTCCTGCGAGTGGAAGAAGAAGTACACTCACAGCATCTTGTGCAGAATAGTTGACAAACATGGCACCGGGCTGGCGCTTGGTTTTGGCCGGCGAGCGCTTCTTCTTCGGTGACGAGGGTGCCTTCGGCGTTGGCGCAGAGATAGCTTTGGCTGGGTAGCCGCCGGTGCTGGGAGTGACGACCATTGGCTCCGGCGCCGACCTCGACGGTGGAGTGACCGGGCGCGAGTCGGAAGCTGGCGAAGGCGAAGACGACGAAGTTGACGAAGGACCATACGCTGGAAGCTTGAACGTGGGCGGTCGCTGCTGCTGCTGCTGCTGCTGGTGGTGCGGCAAGAGTTGCGGGTTGCGGTGGTCGTGAGACGTCGGGAAGCCGGAAGTCCAAGGCGAAGCCGGGACGGGATAGCGCTGCGAAGAGACCGGCACGTAGTCGTAATTGGACGTGCTCGACCGCCGACGACGTGCGACCGGCGACGCTGGAGGCGGGTACGTTGCAGCCGGCAAAGTCAAGCCGTTCGGGCGCGGCGCGATCGAAGTCTCCCCGTAGGCGGAATGAGCCCGTGCGTGCGGGTTGGCCGGCAGAACGAAGGAGGAGACACTCGGCGGTCGGACTTGCTCGTAGGAGGAGAAGTGGGACTTGTAGGAGGGTCGGTCGTACGTGCCACCGCCGGTAGTCGGACCGTAGAACTCGTCCGGCGGAGTTGGCAGCTCGAACGACGTGCACCAAGGAGGGGCCGAAGCAGGTGGCAGTGGTAGTTCGTCCTCCTCGGCCAGCAGAGTGGCTTCCTCGAGCAAGGCGAAGTCTTCCGGACTCAAGGTGACGCCGGACACGGAAAGGTTGATCGGGTCGGCCGGGAGCAGAACACTCGGGACTGGCGCGTGCTCGACGGCGCCGAACGAAACGCGTCGCTTTGCCCGCGTGACGTTCCCGCGCGCAGGTCCAATCTGACCCGGGACCTGCTCGCCATCTCGACTGTCGGGAGCCGGTGCGGGGGCGAGGCGAGGCGGTTGCCGTCGTGCGCTCTTGCGCGGCGAGACCGAAGGAGAACGGCTCGACGGCGAAGCATCGAGGTTGAGCTTGGAAATCCGACGGATACTCTTGGTCGGACTTCCCTTCGAATCAAACGTAGTTGTCACCGTGGCGACCTTGCGAGGCGACGTGCGCTTTACCGGTGGAGTCGATTCAGGCTCCGACGTCGGCGGCGACTGTCTCCGTGCCCTCGATTCTGCCCTCGGACTCGTCCCCGGAGTGATCGGCCCTGCTGCGAGCGGCGCACTCCGACTCGACGACGGGACCGAGTACGTCGAGGTAGACCGGCGGAGACTGCTCGAGTTGGGCGAGAACGGGTTCCGCGGGCTGAGCAGCTCGGTCGCGATCTCGTCGACAGAGAACGGATCGGCTGCGACATCGCGATATGCGTGTTGTTCTGCGGACCACTGCGCGCGAGCAGACGAGCTCAGGACGCCTCGGTCGAGCGATTCTCGGCGAGGACCGAAATCGATTGTTGTAGCGTCGATCACGGCCGATGGCAACAACGCACTGGCGCAACTCGAGAGCAGTTCGGGCGTGGTGGCGGCTGAGAGTGGTTCGAAGGCTGCTGCATGTCCTGCATGCATGGACAACGCCGGCGACTCCCACGTGAACGACCGCGGAGAAGTCGCCGTCCCAAAGCTAGAAGATCGCCGAGGTCCGAACGCAAAGGCCCCGCCGCTGTCCTGATCCAGCAGCAGCTCCGAGGGCATCGTCGACGCTGCACTGTTGTATGTGCGCTCTGCCGTGCTGAACCGGTGCGGCGGGAGGGCAAAGGGTCGAGTCCCGTACGGCGACGAGTCCCGCTCGTTCTCGCTGACGAACTGCAGCTCCGCCTCGGGAGCATAGCTGGGCGCTCCCGCGAGCGCGGGCTGCTCGTGGATGGCGTCCCAGTCGCCTAGGTACGAGTCTGTTGTCGGGCCGAACCGTTCCATGGCCGGGGGTCGACTTGAGATCGGGCGCGGGAGTTCTTTTGTGTTGTGGAGCGGCGGAAGGAGATGGGCGATCGCTCGTCAGACGATCTCGACCGCCGGCGCCCCAGTCGAGGGGCGTGCGCTCGCTGCTGTAGTGGCTCGGACTCAGCGAGTGGTCGGAGGGGCACACGATGCACGGTTTTGAGAAGACGTTAGCTTGTCGAGATCAGCGGTCGTCCCTGGTTAATCTACAATATGCGCGAGTCCCGGCCGGTCCGCCGACTCGCCGGAAGCGCGATCGGAAGCGCGATTTCGGACCAACTCTGCCAGGCTGCAGCAGGCTCAGCTCGAGCTCAGCTTGCAGCACGTCGAGATGCAGCGCTAGCTGCAGCGCAGCGCACGCTGCGAACCGGTGACTACAGTAGCTTCAGCAGACGCGAGGCAGTTCTAGGCTGCACTCAAGAGGCCGACTTCGGCGGGGCCAGATATTGCATACGCCTGCGCATCTTCGCGGCGGCCGGGGTTGCACTCCGTTCGGCGGCGGGGCCAGCGGCAAGTTTACATATCAACTCAGCTGCAGCTGGTCATAAGTTGATTTTAATAAGATGTGCGTGTACAGTAATGTAGCTGGCCTCAAAGTTGACTTTACAGCAGGCGTTGCGGATCGTGCGTCGATCTGGGTTGGCCAGTCCGCGGCCTCGAATTTCATTTGGCGAAGAGTTGGACGGACAAAGTTGGACTCCTCTCTCCTTAGTGCGCATACAAAATAAAATAGTGCGGCTCTTGCATTCCAGAAAGACGTGGGCAAGCATAGCGACCTGCCCGGGTCATCGCGGGAAGCTGATCTCGAAGTCAACTCTTGGCGCACCGTGACGAAACGTGCTCGAGTTGGGAGTGTCTATGTATGTACTGGTTACGAAAAACTTTGTTAAAACTACGGCGCGAACATCGGAACAGCAAGCTCGCGCAATCTACAGCACTTCGCACTGTGTCCGGAATCAGGATATCGCTTTGGCGGCGTTGCGGGATCAGCCTTTACTGCTCCTGCAGGGTCGGAACCTCGCCGATCTCGGGGTGGTCTGTCGTAGATCACAATAATGTCAGCTATGGCGCATCCTGTCCTCGCGAGTTTTGGCCGAAGAAAAGGAGGCACGCACCCTGCTGAGTCTCCTCCGCATACCTGAGCATCTTGACGCTCGTGTGCTTGTAGAACGACATACGCTCGTGGGCACGCGAAACGACGCCGCCGACGCGGCGGCGCTTCTCCTCACCCTGGATGTTGTCCTGGGTCGTAAAGTTGAGGGTGACTGTGCCGCGACAAGCCCTCTTGTCAGTAAACCTCGCCGCAATTGTAAATCATGGCGAAGGTGCTCAACTCACCCATCTCGAGCGCCTGTTCGGCGAGCGTGAAGCGGTCGGTCTGGTTGAGCGCGAGCATGCTCCACGGAGTAGTGGTGGTTCCGGTCTCGCGGTAGCCGTTGATGCGCATGCGGCGACGACCGACCGAGTGCGAGCGGTCAAAGAGCAAGCTCGCGAGCTGGCCCGGGTAGCTGTCACGGGGCAACGCGTCAACTTCAGCTGAGTCCGCGCGACACAAGAGAATGTTCGGAACGTCAAACTCACCCGTGGTAGTTGAAGATGATGGGGACGCCAGGCGGGAAGAGCGAGTTGAAGCCCGCCTCGTCGAGGGCATGCGGGTGGTCGCCGGCGGCAGCGAGGATGAGGAGATCGACGATGTTGACGACACGGACACGGAGGTCGGTGCCAAAGTCACGGCGGAGGAGAGCCGCAGCCTGGATGACCTCCTGGGTGAGCTCGAAACCGATGCCGACGAGGACGACGTCCGGCTCGACACCCTTGTCGACCGAGTACTCTGTCGAGACGGAAAATATGAGCGGCTGAACAAGCTGTTTCGGGACAGGATGGCAGACTTACTCTCCCAGACCATGGCGCCGGCGACACACGATTCCTCGGCTTCCTCCTTAGTCAGGTAGATCGGCGACGGAGCCTTAGTTCCGACGATCAAGTTGACGTCTATGGGCGTCAAGCAGGTCAGTCAGTCGGTCTGGATGAGCATCAGCCTTGGAGGAGAGCGAAGACGAACAGTTCTTGCTGCGGAGGCAGTGCGCAATGACGCTGACACTCTGGTTGGCGTCGGCCGGGAAGTAGACGCGGGCGAGGTTCGACGGAAGCGAGAGGACAGTCGAGACGAAGCCGGGCGCCTGGTGAGAGAAACCGTTGTGCTCTGTACGCCAAGGGTGTTGTCAACATCCGTTCATGGAGCGCTTTCTTCCTGCGCCACCATCCGGACTCACCCTGGCGAGTCCAGGTCGAAGTCTCGATGTAGGTCAGGGCGGCGACCGGTCCGCGCCACTTGCTCTCGAGACCCATCTTGAGGAACTTGGTATACTGGACGACCATAGCTGGAGGAAGGCGAAGAACGGTGCGTCAGCGGGAGCCTTCTCAAGCCGCATCTCGGGAACGCCGGGGAGAACTCACTCGCAACGATGCCGAGGAAAGCCTCGTACGACGGGAAGACACCGTGACGACCGGTCATGGTGTAGCCCTGCAGCCAGCCCTGGAGAGTGTGCTCCGAGAGGATCTCGGTAACGCGACCACCCTTGTGAGCCGTTTCGGGGTCCCACTGGAAATTGCGGTCGGTGACGCTGAGGACGTCGTCGAGCTTGTTCGACGCGAGCTCGTCGGGCGAGAACATGCGGAAGTCCTTCGGGTTGCGCTTGACGACATCGGCGAGGTACTTGCCGATGGCCTTCATGCAGCTGAGGAGGCGATGAACAAAAGCGTTTCAGCGCGAGTCTGCGGGTCACCCTCTGGGACCGCCTCGTCTGCTCACCTGACTTCGTCCTTGTTCTTCTCGTAGCCAAAGTCTTGCCAAGCGGCGAGGTCGAGCGGCTTGTACGCGTTGTAAGTCTCCTTGATGAAGCCGAGACGCCTCTCGTGGTCCTTCGGGAGGGCCTTGAACAGCTCTGCCTTGAAAATGGAACCCTTCTTGATGTTGTCCTCCGAGAAGTCGAAGTACTTGTCGGCCTCGTACGACTTGAGCCAGCGCTCGAGGTAGGCGTTCGCCTCCTCGTCAGTCTTGGCGTCCGGAAGAGGAACCTGGTGAGAGGCGAAGCTGTGCGAAGAGTTGGTCCGGATCAGTGACCCGCTCGAAGGCGTACTCCAGTGCCCCCAAAACTCACTTGTTGAGGAGCTGCTTGCCGTGCTCGCTCGGGGGACCGGTCCAGCCCTTCGGCGAGCGGAGGATGATCATCGGCCAGCGGGGCTTGTCGATCGGCTTGCCCTCGCGAGCGGCCTTCTGGATGCGACGAATTTCGCCGTAGGCCCTGCAGAGTTCATTTGTGTGGTCAGCTGACTTGGCGCGCCGTTGGGGGCGAGTTGCGAAAGGCTCACCAGTCCATCGAGGCAGCCATGTCCTCGTGGCACGCGCGGTCGGCGGGGTCACCACCACCCATGTGGGTTTCGCCCTGAGCCTTGTACTCGACAAAGCGGACCTGGTAGCCGTAACCGGTGTAGAGGAGCGCCAGCTCGGTGTCGTCCATGGTGCCCGGGATCGTGCGCTCCGAGATCTTGAAGCCGTTGACGTGCAAGATCGGGAGGACAGCACCCGACTCGGCCGGGTCGATCCACTTGTGCGAGCTGATGCGATATAAAGCAGTCAGTGAAATTCCCCTGTGGTCCGATGCGGAGTGTGTCTGCTGCGCAACTCACTGCCAGGCGCCCGCCGTTGGGCCGGTCTCGCTCTCGCCGTCGCCGACAATTACGACCGTGATCTGCTCCGGACGGTCCATGACGGATCCGTAAGCGGCAGCAAGCGCGTAGCCGAGTTCGCCTCCCTCGTGGATGCAGCCCGGGGTCTCCGCCTGCAGGGATTTCGGTCAGTCGCTGTTCTTCTTCGCCGCGGCGCAAATGCCGCGGCGCAAATGGGGGGCTCTACCGACGTTGATGTGGGACGGCAGCCCGCCTGGCCAGCTGAAGGCCCTGACGAACTTCTCCAGCCCGTCCTTGTCGAGCGCCCACTGGGGGTAAAACTTCGAAATCGCGCCTTCGATGTAGAGGTTGGAAAGGATCGCCGGGGCTGCATGTGCGACAAGCGTCAGTGGCATGATACAAGAAAGGTAAGCGCGTAACTGCATGCTAAACTCACCGCCGTGGCCAGGACCGGTGACGAAAATCATCTTGGGCTCCTCGCCTTCGACTTCGCCGCGGCGACGGATGAGCGCCTGCGTGTGGACGTACGCGAGCGAGAGACCTCCAGTGGTGCCGTAGTGTCCGAGCAGGCTACGAAGATCGAGCTATTTCAGCTCGAGAGTCTGAAAAACTGCGGTTCTCAGACAAAGGTGTTGAAGAGTGCACACGTACCGAGGCTTGACGTCGTCCGTGGTCAGTTTGCGCTCCAAGGTCGCGTTCTTGGCTGCGAGAGAGCGAGGATATGGTCAGCGGAGTCCGGTCTAATCGTCTCGAGAGATCCGTTCAAACTAACCGAGGAAGATCTGGGCGGTCGCGAGGTAGCAAGACAGCCTCCATCCGTGCCAGATTGCGTCGAGGTGACCCTCAGGGTACTTGGAGGTGTACTCGGACGGCTTGATCTGGACGGGGAGGGACGAGATCGTGGCGTCCGGCTTGCCCGCGAGCTCCGACGGCATGATGGGAGGCGGCGGTGCTTCGACTTTGTCTGCCATCTTCGCTGGGTTATCTGTGACTGATGCAGAGGCAAGATGGGACGAGTTTTAAAAGCAAGGAGACAGGATTGGCGATGGTGGATCGGCGGTCAAGCGAAGGCAGGGGAAGCGAGAACGCGACGAAAACGATTCACGATGACGGCGGCCAACGAGCCGAGTTGTGGGGTAAGTTAGCCGAGAGGTGGAGATGCCAGCATGGTGCGAGCAGTGACAGACGTAGCGAGCAAGGTCAGTTCCTGTGGCTGATGGACAGGCAGCAGGTCTCGAAGCACTCACGAGGGCAGGTTCGGGTAAGGGAGGAGAGGGGTGTGAGGAGAAAGGAAGAGAGACGAAGTGACGGATCGTCACGGACAAGGACAAAAACGGACGGACCTGGAGCCTCCGCCCGACTGATCCGCTTCGTCCTGGCTGGTTTCACGGTGCTCTACCAGCTACACTTTACTCGCAAGCTGCTTCCGAGCAGAAAGAGTCGTCGTGCGAGCCGAGAGAATGGGAGAAACCGTCTAAGCGCACGTTTGAACAAAATCAACAGGCCTCTCTCTACAGCACCCCTCATCGCGACGTCGCAGCCTGCAACGCCTCCTCGGCCATACGGACCATCTCGTCCTCCTCGCTCGTCTCGACCACCCAAGCGGGGACCTTGCTCCCCTTCTTGGTGATCTCGCGTCTCCCTTGACCCTGCTCGTTCGCTTCCTTGTCCAATCCTCCCTGCGTCTGCGCCAACTCTTCGATGAACCGGAAACGGGAGAGGACGTCCGCTCGGAGTCGGGAACTGCGCTCGCCGATGCCGCCGGAAAAGACGAGCGCGTCGAGCTGCGGCGCGGACGAGAGCGTGTCGGTCACGTAGTCGGACAGGAACGACAGGAGGTGGTCGAGGTAGAGCTGGTACGTCAGCCGGCTCGACATGTGGTCGTCGTGAGATGGTTGCTCCTTGTCTCCTTCGGAAGGGAACGCGCGCGAGGTGATGACGCCAAAGTCGTTGGTGCCGCAGAGGGCTGTCCAGGTCGGGAGGGGTGGGTCAGGATTCGCATTTGGCAGACTGGGCTAGACTCTTGGAGCGCACCTCGGAATCCGCTCTCCTTGTTCAACACATATTCGGCTTTGCTGATGTCGCGGCCGGACCACTTGACGGTGGTCGAGCAGTCGGGTGTGTGGTGAAAGATCAGACTCGGGTCGAGCGTGCCCGAGCGAGTGCCGCCCGGCAGGCCTGGGCGAGTAAAGTGGTCAATACCAGCGCAGATGTAATGACCGAAAGAAGCGACCGCCTCACCTTCGAGCGGGGTGACGCCCATGGTCGTCTGGACGCTCTTTCCGTTCCGGATCAAGCAGCAGCTTCCGCCGCTGCCGAGATGCGCCACGACGAGGTTGACTGCATCTTTCGGTTTGCCGAGCGCTTCTGCCATCTGGTCGCGAATGTTGGCGTAGCTCAACCCGTGGAAGCCGTACTTGACGAGGGGAACGGGCGTCTTGTGTTCGGGTTGCGAGATGGCGTACGTGCGTCGGAACTGCGGGATCGTCTGGTGGAAGAGGGTATCGAAGCAGAGCACTGAGTAGGCGTCGGGGAGGTGCTCGAGGCACTCTTTGACGATGAGCATGGCGTGGTGGTTGTGCAGCGGCGCGAACGCAGAGACGGCTTCCATCTGGTCGAGCGTCTCTTGCTCCTCCTTGTCGCCGTGGCGGATCACGATCGGGTCATCGGCGGTTCCACCGTGGACGATGCGGTGCGCGACGAGCCGGATCCGGGCCTTGCCCTCGTCGCCGAGGACCTCTTGCTGGGTCACGTCGCGGAGAATCTCTTTGAAGATGTCTTGGTAGCTCATCTGGCTCTCGAGCTCCTTCTCCTTGTGATCGGATTTGCCGCCTTCTCGCATAAAGCTGTACTTGTACTTGGCCGGCGAGTCTCCAGCGACATTGCTGGCGCTGCCCTGGACGACGACCTGGTTGGATCCCGACTCGTAGAGCGAGAACTTGATGGACGAGCTGCCGCAGTTGACGGCGAGGTCGAGGTCGGCGGGCATCTCAGGCTGGTAGCGTCTCGTGTCAAGCCTGGCAGGCAAGGCTATAAGGCGGAAGTGCAGGTTCGGTCAGGAGGAGAAGGTCGGCGAAGTCTTGACGTCTCTCTCACTCCCCACAACGCACCCTGCCGCTCGGCCAGATGAGCTAGACTGCTTCGGATCAGACTCTGCGAAGGCTTCCGTGCACGTCCGAGCCGCCTACACTCGTGCCCGCCGTTCTGGGCGACTCTGCTCCGACGTCATCCTCCGACCTCCCCACATTCGCTCACCCTCCTCATCGTTGATGAGGCTGATGGTGCTCAGTCCTGCACGGGATGCGCTGCACAGAAGTATACGAAGGGCGCAGGGCGCTACAGAGCGCGAGGGTCGATTGGCTACGGTTCCCGGCGCTCACAGACTCTCATCTCATCACCCCAGCCGCAAGGCTGCCGCAAGGGTGCAGCTGCACGCTCGCAGGCCCTCACGTGCTGCACAACGACGCAACGAGCTGCTTCGAGCTGTCAGCCGAGCCGGCATACCGCTGATTCGCGCGCGACCTGGCCAGCAGATCAGCGGCGCCGGTTCACGCAAGATTGCGTGCTAAACGCCGGTGACTGAGCCACGGGACGGTTGCCGTTTGACTCCGTGTACAGAAGTTCTTCTCCCAAGCTTGAGAAGCTGACCCTCCTTCTCGGCGCCACCGTCCTGGTGATCGCGTCATCGCACGCCCGTCCTTGCTCCCACTCCCGCCTGCTCTTTTCTCTCGCTTTTGCTTCTCTGCTCTTTGCTCGATCGTACATCTGTCCCGTTTCGCAACAGGACTCTGCGCGTCACTTCCATTAGAAATCATCAGAAGGATCCGCTACACTCGAAACCCTTCTCGGAGCTGCTGTCGCCAGAAACCCGTTTGCAAGACTCGTTCAATCTTCTAGTATCCTTTACATGCGCACGCCCCGGTCTCCTTCTCGCCCAGGTCGCTCCCCGATCCCCTCACCAGTCAACTCGTACTCTACTCTCCCGCCGTCGACCATGTCGAACCCTCCTCTCGCGCCGCTCGAATCGGGATCGTCCTCCCTCGCGTCGACTCCGCCCGAACTTCCAGCGTACGTCGACCGCAAGGCCGAAGCCGAACAGCGAGCGTTGAGCACCGTCGAGGATGCGATCGCGGCGATTCGGGCTCGCGCAGGGTTGACGACGGTCGCGCAGCAGAGCGGGGGAGCCCTCGACGCAGCCGACCCGCTCTTGTACCTCCCTCCGCTCCTCTCGCGTCTGCCGGCCGACACAGCTCCCGCATCCTCTCCAGTCGCCAAAGAGGCAACTATCGACTACACCGCCTCGCACCTCCCGCGGATAGACTCGACCTCGTTGGCGCTCCACCGAGCTTTGCACGTCTTCCGCCCCGTGACGCCTCTGTACGCCATCGCGCCGTACCCTTCTTCCTTCAACTGGTCCGACATCATCCTCGAAGATGATCCGACCGGTTCAGTCCGCGGGCAAGAGCGCGAGTGGTACATCGTCGCGTTCCGGAGCAAGCGGAGGGAAGGGTTCACGCCCGCAGAGGCACTCGATTTGTACGGCGCGGACCGGGAGGCGCATGAAGAGGCGGTTCAGGTGAGTTCTGCATTTCTTGTGTGCACCCGCCATAACTGACCCCTTCACGTCGCCCAGTGCGGAGGGTTGTTGTTGTATTGGTTCGGCTCCCCCTTCCCTTCCGAAGCCGACACTGCGGACCATCCGCAAACGCTCCCCTGGTCGACGGACCTCGCCGGTCGGAATCTTGCGACTTGCATCTGGCAATCTCGCGCCGATGCGGTCGCAGCGATGCGAGGGGAGAGGCACAAGCGGGCAGCCCAACTCGCAAGTGTGAGTCGGCCTTTTCAGTTTCTCGGGTTGACGCGCGGTATTGACGAGGCGGTATCATCGAGCTTGCAGCGCTCTTACGAGTCGTACACGCTCGAGCGGTATGTGCTCAGGAAAGAAGCGGGCGAGTTGACTGTGCGGGTCGCGCCGTGGCATGGCGGTGAGGTCGCCGGAGCTTCAGTAGCGGCAGTCCCTCTGTAAAGCGTGTTACCACGGTCTCAAGAGGATAATGAAGCTCTCCGAAGCCATCCTTAATTACGGGGCCGCCGGAAGAGGACGCTCTCCGGGCATGCATCGCGGATCCGTGAAGAATGCGACCGAATGCGCAGCAGGCAAGTCTCGCGACCGCAAGCACCCGGAGCCTCTGGCTCATACGATACATACAGATATCAGCCTTGTCGCGCGGTGAGAGAGATGCAGTCCTGGTCCGAGGCAGAGCCCTGAGCGCTGAGCGACCGTTCGCCCGGAGTTGACAAGTGAGGGAACTGCGTCTCCTCGGACGCGTTCGTAGCAAAGACGTGAGCAGTCTCTTCGAGGGAATGTTGACCATCAGCGTATTCCTCGTCCGTGCCGTACCCAGTAGACGGTTGCCGGTGCGGGTCATGGCAGGAGGCAGGAGAGGCGCGCAGGTTGACATTCGACCAATATTCCTCACTCGTCGCCGTGTCGAGCCGTCCGAGCGAAGCAGTTGGTGGTCAACGGATCTGCTGCTTGTTCCCGACTGGCTCGCTCCGCTGATAGCCCGCTTGCGCTCCTTGTTGCGGCGAGACGTCCGCCATCGCTGGTTCTCCACCTCGTCCGTCCATCTCTCGTCCGCCTTCAATCTCACCCTTTGCCAGCCGCTCAAGCAGCTCGGTCGACGCAGCAAGAGCTTGCGCAATGTCCGATCCTGCCGCTTCCGCCTCGAAACCGGCGGCCGTCAAGGCGCAGTCTCCGTCGCCCGACCAGCCGATGGAACCGAACGACGATCACGTCCACTTGAGTGACCTGTTCTCGGCCGAGGAACTCGTCGACAGGCTTGTCGGCGCAGTCTCCAAGAGCGACGTCGCAGCTTGTCTCTTCTACATCCGCCAGCTCGAGATGCGCAAGAACCTCGACTTGGTCAACCACCCTCGTGAGTCCTCTTCGGGTTCAGGTACAGCCGGCGATACTACACTCCCTCCGCAGTGCTGACCATTCTACTTGATTCTGTCCATCGAATAGACTCGTCGACGAACCAGACCGCTCTCATGGCCGCCGCGGTCAAGGAATCGAGCCGCACCGCTCAACTCCTCATCCGCATCCTCGTCCGCAAAGGAGCCAAGTTGCCGCCGGCCGACGGGAAGGCCGACTGGCTCGCAGACGTACAGGCGTGGGCTATCGAGCTGGTCGAGGCGCCGGTCCAGCCCGAGTCGGAAGAGGGTGAGCATTCGAATCAGCACCTCCCTTCCTGCCTGCCTGCCCGCTGACCGGCTTTTCTCCTCGCGACACAGAACGCGAGACCCAGATGCTTCTCACGCTTGATTACGATGCTGCCCAAGAGTGGTGCATGACGAACTTGCCCCCGCCCGAGCAGTCCGAGGAGGAGGGAATGGAGGATTACGGAGGCTACACCTCGGAGGACTTGGGAAACGGTCGCGCCTCGTCCGTCCCGCTCGACGACATTGCTGCTTACCGTCGTCAGATTCAGCGCGCTACGACGGCCGATGTACCCGGTCCGGTCGATCTCGGGATGGCTCCGACCGGGACGGGGGACAGTCGCGCTGGCATGTCTGCTCGTGCAGCGGGCAAGCGCGCCGCTCGGTCGCAAGTTCAAGGGACCGTTCTCGACCTGACCGGCTCGCGTACGCCGAGTCCCGCTCCGAAGAACGAGCAGGTCGAAGTCACGATCCCAAACGGCAGGCCCGCTTCTCCGTCCGGTCGCAAACGCCCTCGCTCTCGCTCGCCGCCGCCTCAAGCCGGACAGGGTCGCGAACAGCGCCAGCTCGAGGCGCGCGCGCACCTGCACGTCGCCAACTTGCCGCTCGACTTTACCGGCCCCGAGCTCGCCGCCGTCTTTGATGGCGTTCCGGGCGTTCTCGAAGTCGAAATGTACGGCGCCAACACGGATTCGCCGTTCGGTTACGTCAGTCTCGCTTCCCTTGCCACGGCTCAACACGCCTACGCCCTCAAACACAACACTCTGCCTCGCATCGGCGCGATCAAGACTATCGAACTCAAGATCTACTCGGCCGATGGCACCCCGCTCGACCCGCACCGTCAAGTCGAGCCGGTGGTCAACAACCTTCACGGCGGCGGACCCGGCGCTCCTCGCGAGGCTCCCCACGTCTTCAACAACTACCGCGGTCCGATGCAAGGCGCGATGCCGTTGCGTTACCCGAGGCCGAGGGTCCCTTTCCACTTTACGGCGGCCGAGCTCGCGAGGCGCGTCTACCTCGGATGCCTCCGCTGGGGGATCACCGACGCCGAAGTCGCGGCGCTCTTCCACGAACGGGCGGGAGTCGTCGCCAAAGTTTTGAGGGTCATGAATGCGCACGACGGATCGCACGCTTTCGGGTGCGGGGATTCTCTTCTGCCTCTCTTTTCGCTCCCCACTCGATGAGATACTCACGCCTATTGGATCTCCCTCGAACAGTTTTGTCCAGCTCCCTGACGCGATCACGGCCGACCACGCGATCAAGGTCTTGCACGGAACCGTCAGCGGTGAGGACCCTCTCTTTGCTCCGCCCGTCCGACCCTTGCTCATCCAATTCGAACTTTCTCTCTTGGCTGTTCAGACGGTCACCTGCTTCAGGTCGAGCACGTGAACGAGCTGAACCACCGCTGGCTCTGGTCGCTCACTTTGCATGGCTTGCCGCTCCGTTGGGATTACCGCGATGGTCTGTCGATCTTTTCTCCCCTTTTCCGCACCCTGCCGAGACGCAATCTCACCCGTCCGCTTCCTCCAACATCAGTTTCCGACTTTTTGATCTCGACCATCGGCAGTTTCGCTGGCCTGATCGTCCGTCACTCGCCGGCCTACTCGGGAGACTCGTACGCCGCCGAACTGCACGTCCGCGTCGAGCTCCGCTACGAGACCGAGCTCCGCTGGGCCTTCAACGAGTTGAACGGGTTGATGATCGACCGTCAGCCGGTCCGGGCCGTGATCGACCAGGCGCGCGTCCGCCGCGAGGTCGAGAACGAGCTCGCGTTCCAGCAGCTCGCGCAGGGGATTGCCAACGGCCAGCAAGAGCAGCAGCCAGCTCAACGCGTTCCCACGGCGACGCCCATGTCGAGTGTTCATGGCGGTGGCACCGGAGGAGGTTACGACCCGCGCGATCCGGCGGGGACGAACGGTGGAGCCACGCCGACTCAGAAACGTCCTCAGCCTCCCCCGCCGCCGCCTGCGCCGCCCAAGGCTGCCGTTCCCGCTCTCGACGATGACGCTTTGAATCCCTTCTCGCCGGCATGGTTGATGAGCAACCGCTAGCTCTCTGGCACGGTGGGTGCAGCGTGAGGCATGGATTTTCCGGAGGAGAAAGGAGGAGGGGGTTCAAAGGCGGTCGCTTGCTCGGGATTACAATGCGCATGAGCAGGATCGTGTACAGAACCGTATCTACTCGCTTTTGCATTCGCAGGACGTGATTACTCAAGCAGGCATCCGGAACAAGCAAATCGCCGCAAGCAACCCGACCCCCTTTCCCCTAATCCCGTCCTCCGTTCTGTGTGCCCCCGCCGCTACTACTCACTCGACCTCCTCGAGCTCGCGCAAGGTTCGAGTCCATCCGAAACGATTCTTGCGCTTGCTTTTCGCAATGTACTCCGACAGGATGTCGCCCTGTTCCAGGCTCATCAGCGTGGTGGCGGCGCGTGCCAGGTACGGGACAAGGTTCCGACTTACTTCTTCCTTCGTGAGGTACTCGTGCCTTGCCCCGAGGTCTAAGCGGCGCAAGCCCGCAGCGCCGATCAAGCCGACGAGGTTTTCTTGGTGGCGACGTGGCATATTCCGCCGGCTGCCAAGCACGAGCTGCCGAACCGGCTGGCCACTGAACGCCCTCTGCAGAAGGACGTTTATGAGAGCGTGGATCGCATCTTTGACCGGGATGACGGACTCGTCGACGAGCGGGTGCCCGTATCCGACCGTGCCGACCAGTTCTTCAATGTACAGGCTCGGCGGACCAGTCGGAAAGGCGAGCAGAATGCTGATGGCATCGCCTTGGAAGCCGAGCACGCTCAGGTACTGTAGCGAGTCGCAAAGGCGAGCGAACACCCAGAGTCGCCACTTTTGCGGGTCGTTCGGGTCGAGAAACGGCAAGTCGAGCTGCCAACAACCTGGCGCCATTGGGACGAGCGCGAGCATGTGCGCAGACGCTTGCGGGAGGTGCTCCAGCTTGAGGACTCGGAGAGTCGAGGCAGTGGGCGACGACGCTAACGCGCGAAAGGTGGCGGACCAGTCTCGGTCCATCGCTGGTTGGTCGTCGATGATTGCCAGGCGTTCCAGCTTGGCGTACATCGGTCGGCTGAGTTTGCCCGCGAGTGGACTCGCGAGCTCGAGCGAGACGACGCCTGCGCGCGTAATCGCCGCGAGAAGACCTTGAGTGAGCGGGCAGCGGCGACTCGGACCTGGGTCTCGGACTCACCTGAGAGCTGAGGTCCGGCGAGGAGGTCCACTGGAAGGGAGACTTGGCAGAAGAACAGGATGGCGATCGCCTCGACGCCGACGACCGCGTCAAAGAGCGATTGCAAGTCGGCGTGCGACCATTTGCAGCTCGGACGGTCTCCTTCACGGAAGGGCAGAGTGTCAAAGAGCGTCAGTTGGCGTGTAGGGTGCCGTGGCTCTCTTTTCCCTGCATAGTCGAGCCAGTTCTTGACTTGGGCCCCGGTGCGGAAAAGCAGGAACCGGTTCATCTCCCTCTGCGCCGCCATGCGAAAGGTGGGTGCGACGAGTGACAGTTGCGAGAGGGCTTTGTACGTCGCTTCGATGCTTTGTATGTGGCCGAGATCCGGGTCCGATGCTTGATTGAGGCAGACAAAGACGACGATGCGGCTGACGACCTCGTCGGAGAGGCAGGCGAGCGTGGCAGCTGATGCTCCCGGAGTACCTTGCTCAGAGCTCATTGTGAGTCTTGGAAGCGCTCTGACTGCTGGGAGCGGGCGGGAACGAGCGAGAGAGAGGGCGGGCAGTCACGAGAGTCATCGGACCGACAGCTTCCCGCAACATCAGTCGAGTGACCTGTTCCGGACTGGCACAAAATCCTAGTAGGGTCTCTTAGCCATCTTTCTAGCCCTCCGATATGGGTCAGACGCGTATGTAGCTCGCTTAATCCGCTGGGAAAAGATCCGGGAGACACCTTTTTCCGTCTCAGCCAATTGCAAAAGCTGCGAATGAGTCGGACCCGAGATTATTCACGCGAAAAGGCCAATATGAATGTTTAGCAGCGGAGTTGTGGCTCGAGGCGCCGGCGACTTTGACTGGCGTGGCGATCGCGCGCGCGACCAACGCTCAGGATTTCGGTGTCGAGCTTGTCGGACTAGACACTCTCGATTCCCTGCCAAGAAACTCAGGGTTGCGCGGTTGAGAAATCAGCGGAATTTATGGCTGCACTGTCTGTACGGTTGCGTTCTCGCGTTCTGGGGGGGAAATCCAACGCCTGATGACTTTGGACGAGTGCGCCACCGTCTTTGCGACGTCGTCAGCGGGCGGCATAAAAGTCTCCGTACTCTCAAAGTATCTCTCTGGCCTTGCTGCTGACTCTCCAACGGATCCGGTCGTTGTCCGCCAAGAAGGACGAGGCGAGTGGCGGAGCCGCATTTTGCCACTCAAAAGTCATCTCCTGCTTACTGTACTGCTTTCTTCCGCTCTAAACCTGGCCCTGGTACAATCTTATCTTTTTCACGTCCTGTGTGTCTGATATTGTCCGCGTCCGAGACCTGTGAGAGCTGGGGAACGTGCGAATAAGGAGACTGGCCGGTTGAGAAGGTCTGCCTCTTTGGACGGACTCGCGTCCGCGCAGACACTGTAGCGAGGGTGGTTACAAGTATACTCATCGGGACTGCCAGACGAGTCAGTACCGGTCGCCCTTCTCTGATCTCGAGATGGGGAAGCGGCAAGTGTTTCGCCCTTCGTCTCATCCGTTGGATATTCAGCCAGCTGGTCGGCGCGAAAGGAGCTCGAATCGGGACCACGGCAGTTGCTGCTGCAGCGTACCCTTAAGAGCGCTCGCAGCTATGGTCCGGTAATTGCGAACGGGAGCGTGGAAGCTGGCGAACCTCGGCACTGACTTGCGCAAAGCTCACCCCTCGGGCAAGAAGCGCGGGGTGCGCAGGTTACGATATGCGACTCAAGGAAAGATGACCTTCTAGGCACTTGGTACACGGTGTAGGATTGGCGAGATATCCTGGGCGAGGCGCCTCTTCCGCCTTACAAGCAGACTGTCGCGCAAATGCACCAGGTGGACAGTCTGACCACGTCGTACGCATCTTCGGTTCAGCAGTTAGCGTAAGCGTACGTTTCCTGCGCGCAGAACTGTGCAACACCTGCAGGCTGTATCATGACCACCGGCGCGCCTGCGACGGCTGCGAGTCGAAAGGGGGTCGTAAGCGAGCGAGTCGGTGATTGGGTGACTGTATAGCCTCACCGCCTGGAATCTACCAAAGCAGTCTCCTTTCCATTTGCAAGATCCCTACACACCTCCCATTGCAGCTCTACTCGCCCTGAAAGTGCTCCGGAGCACCCCAAGCCGGGCCTGCGCCGACCCATTTGCCACGTGAACTTCCGGCTGCCCTTCTGTCGCGAGAATTGCTTCGATTGATTCCGGACTTGGCCCGAATGGTAGCGACCGCTTGTTTGCGTCGGATGAGCCTAATAATCCCAAGCTGCGAGGCATCCTCTTTGCGAAAACTCGCTCGACGAGAGCAAGTTGCCACCCGGTCTTTTGGCTACCCTCCCGTTGCGAGGACCGATCTGATCGATTCCGGACTTGGCCCGGGCGGTAGCGGCAACTTTTCTGCGTCAGATGAGACTAGCGGTCCCGAGCTCCGAGGCGAATTCGGGGCGGAAAGTGGGGTGATGTTTATGAGTAGGCCAAACTCGGCGCTACTTCCATCGGTGCGTTTGTGGTTTAGTGGTAAAATTGGGCATTGCCAGCTTCTTGCTGAGTTGCCTAGCCCCGGGTTCGATTCCCGGCGAACGCATGTCTTTTGGTTTTCTACGCTTTTGCCCGGTTCGGATGGCCGCGCCTCGATTTTCGATCGATGACGTGAAGCAACACTGCATTTTGCCTCGCTGGGGAGCGCTCTGTTCTCAGCCAGCCTAGAGGTAGGTGGGGTCCGGCAGGGACCTACAAGCTATACTAAAGGCAGCAAACGCCGCGGACGCAAATCCCTTTTCCTCGTCGCGGACGTCGCGCGGAAGGAGACTTGCGAACGTTCATCGACGACTTCGCGGCACCGTAGGCAGCCCGGTACAGCGTCGCCTAGCTGCCGGTCAGAAAGCTAGCAGAACGGCCCAGGCATGACCTCAAGAGGCGGCGGTCCGCCTGCGGACTTGTCGACCCCGCTCGTCTCGAACCGGACTCTGCGTACAGCCGCAGCGACCGTCGGTTCCTCGAGGCTGCCACTCAGGCGTGCGTATAGCTTCAGAGGCTGTGACTCGTCGCGCCCGCGCTGACCCACGCTTGAACACGACTCGCAACAGGCGAGACGACCGCTGCCGAACCGCAGACTGTGGGGAGACCGTCTATGCTGAGGCGACCGTCAGCGAGCGATCCAGCCAGAGCGCCAGGCGGTCAGTCCAGGTCAGCGCTCTCCTACTGCCTTGACTTCCCCGCTGAGCCGTTCGACTCGCAGCTCCACCGTCGCTCTTGCGGTTGTCGACTCGAAGGCCTTCGCTCTCGAATGGTTCTGTGCCCGAAAGTGCGTGTGCAGTCGCAGAATCCAGACAGACTCCCTGCTGACACCAACGGTCTACTCAGCACCCGCCGGACAGGGCCGATCTACCCTCGCGACACCGAGTTTGAAGCGCACGCCTAGCCTGGCAGGACTGCAGCAAGGTGCGTCGTAGCCGTCGTACAAGTCGACTCCGGGGATTGACCAACATGCCGAAATCGCCACAGAAACCGAAACGTCCTCCCTGAAACGGCAGCTTGCGCGTGCGCTGGCTCAGGTGGAAGAGTACAAACACGTCTCGGAACGAACGAAACTCGAAGCCGCTATCGCTGCCGACAAGGCGCAGGCCCAACTCGACGAGTCGGCGTCGCGGATCGACCTGCTCGAACGGCACCGCGCAGTCCTCCTCGCCAAAGAACGCGAAGCCTCTGAACGTGCCGATCGCAAGAAGCAAGACGAAGATGGCGAAAAGGCGAAATTCGAGAAGCAGGCTCGCGACCTGCGCCAACAGCTCGACCAACTGCAAGACGAGCACGCCGATCTACAGGCTTCGTTTTCCGACCTCGAACACTCGGCCAGCCAGGCCATCGCACAGGCGAACAGCCACCAGCAGCGAACGGCAGGTCTGCAGCAGGAGATCGAACATGTACGGAGCGAGGCAGAAGAGCAACGACAGCAAGCTACCCAGGAACGGCAGAGGAGGATCAATGTCGAGGCCGAACTCGAGCAGGAGAAGCTCAAGGCGCGGTCAGCCGGCGACTCGGCCATCATCCGCGAAGAGCTCCATCGCAAGTCTAAGAAAGTCCAGCTCTCGTTCCCCACCCGAACTGACCGCGATCCGACGTGCAGGTCAAGTCTCAACATTGCGCACGCTCGAAAAGGACAATGCGAAACTGCAGCGGCGAGTGGAGACGTACGAGCAGCAGCACGCCAATGCTGAGCTCTTGAAGGAGACGAACCGCTCTCTCGAGAAGAAGCTCAAGCAGGCCGAGTCGTTGAAGCAGCAAGTTGCGGCGCAGGCGGTCGAGCTGGAGATCCTCAAGCGCGAGAAGGCGGACTGGTAAGTCTTCCTTGAGGTATGGTACCGACGGGCGTTGACCCCGAAAGATCCGCCCGCAGGTCTGCCTTTATCAAGGCGGAGGACAACGACGCCTTCTCGTCGCCACGCAAGATCACCAAGAACCTCGCGACGACGCGCATCGAGAACGCGACGCTGCGCGACCGACTCAACTCGCACGAGCTCGAAGTGCAACGACGGGACCGCATCGTCGGTCAGCTCGAGCAGCGACTAGCGGAAGTCGACGCCAAGCTGAAACAGGCAGAGAAGGAGCTGGCTGCGACCAAGGAGAAGGCGCGGGTCGACTCGTCGCAGACCACGCTGCTGCGACAGGAGGTCCAGATGCTCAAGCGTCATCTCGTACGTCGCCACACTTTGCTGTCTCAACCTGCCACTGACTCTAACAACACGAATGTACAGGAGAGCTACACCACCGAAGAGGCGATCAACCACGCCGGCAACTTTGACACGCAGAAGACGACGCGGATCGCCGAGCTGGAAGAGCTGCTGGAAGCGCACCGGCGAGAAGTGGCCACCTTGACCGACCAAGTCTCGCATTGGCGCGGTCTCGTCGAGCGCTACGGCGGCAATACGACCGAGATTGTCGACCTCGAGGAGCGTGAGAAGCGAGAACGGGCCGACGATGCCGCGCAGACGTCGGTCAAGAACACGTTGGAGGAGCAGTTGCGCCTCAACGAAGAGCTTCGGCGAGGTAAGACATTGTGGAGGGTTCGCTACATGACCCGCCGCGTGCAACTGAAACGATCTCGGCCCTACAGAGCTGGACGAGGCGAGAAACGAGCTCGAGCTGATGGAGCAGGAGAACGAGGGTCTCGCGAATCAGGTCGAGCTCCTCGAGGAGAACCAAGGGATCCGAGGCGCGTACAACCCCGAAACGCATCAGGTGCTCGAGTTCCGCGACTCGCCGGATCGAGTCGAGCATGCTATCCGGACCGCCACGCTCGAGCGCCTGCGGAGCGAGAACGATGCGCTTTTGCGACGCCTAGGTGACCTCGAGAAGGGCTTGCTGGCGAACGACGGCCAGAGTCTCGTCCCGCGCGAGTCGCTCGAGGCGGCACAGGCCGAGTCGGCGAAACTGCGAGAGCAGGTGCAGCAAAAGGAAAAGATGATGAAGCGGATCACGCAGGTCAGTGCGAGTCAGGGACATGAGAGGCGGAGGCCGAGCTGATTCCCTCGCCTCGATGACAGGCCGTGGCAGAAAAAGCAGAAACCCTTCGACTCGCCGTCCAGAAACTGCTCGGCTTCCAGCTCTCCTTCCTCGAGTCTGGTCGCATCCGGGTGACGTCGGTGTATGCGCCCTCGAAGGACCGCTCGCTCGCGTTCGACCCGTGGCCGGGTGGACCGATGCCGTTCAAGCTCGTCTCGGCGACGGACGAGCAGGTCATGAGTCTCGACGAGGTCCGGCGGAGTGTCGGCTTCTGGCTCGACGGCCGAGGCTCTTTGCCGGGCTTTATGGCTTCGCTCACCATGTCGCTGTACGAAGAATCGACGCGCGGTCAGAACAACGGCGTTGTGTACGGTTGAAATCCCTTGTTGTCTCTCTTTCCTATGCGCAATCCGATGACATCTCGTGCGCTTGCGCGGCAATCTCAATGGATGGCAAAACATGCGTGATTTGCAACTTCTCGTGGTGAAAGAGTGGAAGAGGTAATGGTGGGCAAAACGGGAATGATGTGCAACAGCGCTGAATGGGTGGGAAGGCAAAAGGGGCAAACGAGGGAATGTTCGAAAATCGGGTATGTAGGTCTCCGGAGAGGCCAAGGTCGGTGCTGAAGGCAGTCTCGTGAGCGGAAGCATGGGTAAAGAGGGAGGTGGTAGTCGGGAGGGAGGAATCATATAGGCCGTCTCCGCGAAAAGCGTCGCGGCGAGGCCGTATTCACATCGTACAGAGCATGGTCATGATCTGCTGCTGCATTTGGATCGTAGCCATCATCATCAGGGCGACGTCGTTGTCGGCGTCGAGCTCCCGCTGAGACAGCGCAGCCGCGAGTCATAGAGCCTCCTCCATCTCGTCCTCGCGAGGAGCAGCGAGTTCGGCCGACCCGTCCCGCTTGACGTCCTCGCGCAGGAAGCTCGCCTCTTGGTACCCCGAGTCGTCGCATCGACTACCCGCCCCGTCGCTCGATGCGTGCGCCGATTCCGCCTCGCTTGATTCGGCCTGCATCGCCATGTCGTCCTCGGACTCTTCGTCGTCATCGTCCACGTCGACGAGGCGCCTCCGCTCAATCTTGGCGAGCAAGACATCGAGTTCGTCCCAGTTCTTTTGGTTGAGCGCAAAGCGACGGTGTTTGCTCGACCGGACGTGCGCCGAAAAGTCGTCGTACTTGATCCGACAGTTCTCGCAGTAGCCCGGTTTTTTGACCTCTTCGCGCTGCACAGGAGCTGCCGCAGCGAACCGGGGAGGGTGCAGCCCGGCGTCGACAGAGACGCTGCGCTTGAGGCCGCCCGCGGGCCGTTCGGTCTGCTTGAGCGCGGCGACCCGGTTCCGAGTCGCGCCGGCCACACCGCCGCTCGCCGTGCCACCAGAAGCGCTCGCCGCGCTGCCGAGGAGACCGCCGCCCGAGACCGACACGTTGCGGTTCGAGAGCACCGCGAGGCGCTTGTCGACGTACGGGTTCGCGCCGTTACGGCTCGCTTGCGCGGCTCCAGATCGTGCCGCCGTCGACGTGGCCGAAGCGATGTTGGACGTGATGATCTGGCTGTTGCCGGACGCGGCGATGTAAGAACCGCCGCGGCGGTTCATCTCGCGCTCGGCGCACGCGGCTCCGTCACGCCGGCATTGCTCATAGATGAGTTGCTGTTGACGCGTGACGTTCTGCAGAGAGACGGCGCGACGCAAGTTTGGTGCGACGGTACGCGTGGCAGTCGTGGCAGTCGGGGCGGTTGCGGCCGGCGTGGGCGGCGCCGGTGGCTGTCTCCGCTCGTAGGTGAGCTCCGGGCCGTCGTAGTGGTAAAACCCGCTGCGGCCTTCGACCCCTCCCCACAGAATAGGCCACGAGGGATCTTCGTGCTTCTTCGGCTTGTCGTACTCCTTGATGACGACGGGGCGGTGCTCGCCGGTCGAGTCCTCGACAAAGAGGTACATCTTGTTGGCCGGGAAGTAGTACATGTCGTTGCGCGGCACGACCGGATCACGCTCACGGGTGCCGTACAGCTGCTCATCGCGGAGCAAGGTCGGAAGGGAAGGGTCGCGCTGCAAGCCCTTCTTGTCCTTGTGCGGCGAAACTTGGTTGATTCGGTCGACAATCAATTGCAGCTCTGTTCGTTGTGATGCCGACATGAGTTAGTGCGCGCACGCGGCAAGAAGGACAGTGGAGACAGGACGCACTGTCGCAAGCCCAGATCTTGAGGCCAAAGTCGGCCGCCTTGGTCAGGATGTCCTGCGAGTCGATGAACGGGTTCTGATCGACCGCGCCGTCCGAGCTGCGCAGAAGGTAGACAACGCGTCAGACATCTCTCTTCGCGATCAAAATACAGCAGACTCGCACTCACTGGCGCATGCGGTGACCATTCGGCAGCTCGTAGATTTTCGGACTCCTCGCGGTCGGCTTCCGTGCGCGTCCGGCGGCCGAGTTGGTCGTCGCCAGTCTGCTCGCGGAAGCCGAGTCGACGTTCTCCTTGCCGGACGCGCTGGTTGCCGTCGGGATAGACCGGCTCGTCACGACATGTGTGACCTTTTTAGAGAAGAAGTTGTCGACCGACTGTTTCGGACGCAAATCATCAGCTTTCGAGCCAAGGGGGAGGACGAGAACAAGGGCAGTTGACGTACAGCTCCGAGCTTCCTGACGGCGGAGCCAAGGGTCGACTGGGTTGCCTCGTCGATCGCGTCAAAGTAGAACGTGAACGACGGGAACGCCTTTCGGTACTTTTGCCTCCACTGCTGCGTGTCCTGCTGGAGCTTTTCGATCCCGGCTCCTCGCTCGGCTTTGCGCTGCTTGCGCCGCGCGATCGCTGCCGCAACGGCGTCGACTTCTGCTGCGCCGCCTGCTCCTTCGCCCGGAATCGCCGCCGCTGCTCGGAGTCGCTTCACTTGCCTCGCGGCACTCTCGTCTGGAGAGTGACCGTTCTCGCGTGCGGTCGCCGTTGTTTCGGCCAAGGTACGTTTGCGCGTGGTCGTCGACGCCTTGTTAAAGTCGCCAAACTGCCTGCCGTCGATCCTGGTCGTCTGCATGGGGACCGAAGTCGCGCCGCCGTTGACGCTCTTGGTGCCGAGGACGGGCGGAGCTCTCGAAGGTCCCGCGAGGGCGTTCATGAACAAGGGTTGGTCGAGAAAGACGGGGCGGGCGGGCGGAACGGCATCGTCGAGGGAAGCGGTCGCGGCTGTCCGGACGCTGTGAGAGCGGCTGTTGAGCGGCTGGGTCGCGTGCCTCGACGAGTTGGGAGTCGTCTCGGCGGTAGCCATGCTCCTCTGCGCGTGCAGCTCGAGAGATTACGGCCGTGTCGAGGAGGAGAGTCGGGGTGGTTGGCACGGCGAGACGAACGGCGTTCCGTCAGTGACCGGCGACGCGTGCGTTGTCGAGGGCGGAGGGATCGCAAGCAGCTCAGAATGTACACCGTCTACTGCTGCACGCCGCTCAGCAGGCGCGAGAGCTGGCGAGAGAGCGAGAGCGGTCAACACACAAAGTCGCGCGGCTTCTGTTTGCGGCACGCGCGAAACATCAGCAAACTTGTCTCGCATTTTCGCATTCACGGGGTTTCGCACCGCTGTTGGTCACAAGCATAGGCGCTCTGGAGCCTGCTCTGAGTGCACTCTGACATCTTGTTACACGTGCCACCCAAGTCAGCGAGGCTACAAAGCGCAGAGCGAGAGTTGTCGACCGCGCTTCCTCGCAAACCGCAATGATTCTCCGCTCTCCTGAGAGCCAGCGAGGCGGTACCTAAGAGCAGTAGGCGAAGACTCATCTTGCCTGTTCCTTGTCGGAGCAACGTATCTAAGGCAAAAGCCGAGATCACACCCCCGGCCCGAACAAGCAAGTCAGGCCAGAGACTGCAACTGGCAGCCCACGCGTCCATACAGGGGTCGAATTTCCCTTCTCGCGAGCGCGTCGGCGTAACGAATGAGCCTCCGTCTGAGTACTCAAGAAGAAGTTCTTGCTGGAACGGTGGAGGACTGGTACTGTAACTTGCAAGTTCCTCGTCACGGCCAATCGGAGCAAGAGAAGGAATTCGCCGTCGGACCAGGCAGCTGCGGCGGAGCAAGAGTAGCCTCATGGTCCTGGGTGAGGTTCTGTTGCGCTCGAACGTCTCGCAGGGGGCGCCTAGCAGAGTCCGTCGAGGATCCGGAGCAAGCAGCGAATGAGACGAGAGCGAGAGCGACGAGCGTGGAGGAGGGGCGGGTGAGCGGTGCAGCAAGGAGCGCGCACGGAGTAGAGCAGCAGTCTGCTCTTCTTGACGATACCGCAGTCTAGATACTGGGGCAGAGTGAATCGCCGGTGAGTGAACGCCGTCGTCGTCGTCGCCGATTCGATTGGCGGCTGTCGGACTCTTACCGCTCAAAGCAGCTCGACCGAGGATGCAGAACGTCGCACGCGCAGTAGCACGACAGGCTCGTGGATTCGCCTCGACCGCCCGCAAGGGCTCGGACGCCCTCATGGTCGTGAGTGACCGCTCACCTCCTCGTTGCCCCGACCTCACAGAGGGTCGCACTCGCATCGACCTCTCGTTCGGGGCTGCGCGATGTGGCCTAGGCACTGATCAAAGGTGGACACCGCTCGCAGCACCGCAACTCGTCGTACAACAACCCCGAGATCCCGTTCAAGCTCTCGGCAGAGAACCAAAAAGTCGCCGAGACCATCATCGCAAAGTACCCGCCCCAGTACAAGAAGGCCGCCGTCATTCCCTTGCTCGAGGTCGCGCAGAAGCAGAACAAAGGCTGGACCAGCATCTCGGTCATGAACCACGTCGCAGAGGTGCTCGAGATGCCCCCGATGCGGGTGTACGAGGTCGCGTCGTTCTACACCATGTGAGTCGCCGCTTCCGAGGTGTACATGAGAAGTTGTCTGCTGACTCGTCGTCCTCACGCCAGGTTCAACCGGTTCGCTGCGATTCGGCTCTCCTCCTCCTGCGTTAGCCCCCACGACTAACTCCTTGCCGCAACAACTTGACCAGGGAACCGGTCGGCGACCACTTTGTCCAGATCTGCACCACCACCCCGTGCATGCTCGGCGGTTGCGGTTCGGACAAGATCGTCGACGCCATCACGTCTCACCTCGGCGTCGGACTCGGCGAGACCACCCCGGACAAGAAGTTTACCCTCCTCGAGGTGAGTCATCGGCATGGCGGAGGTCAGGCCTGGAGGAGAAGCTGATGGTGGTGACCCAACGTCGTCGCGCGTCAGGTCGAGTGCTTGGGCGCCTGCTCGAACGCACCGATGGTCCAGATCAACGACGAGTTCTACGTGCGTCCCTCTAATCGCCCCCAGCCCTTTCCCTACCCGCACTCACACTCATTCACACCGTACAGGAGGACCTCACACCCGAGTCCATCGTCAAGGTGCTCGACGAGCTCGCCGCTGGCAAGAAGGCCAAGACGGGCCCGCAGAGCAAGCGCAAGGGTAGCGAGCCGGACGGTCCCCTCACGGCCCTCAACAACATTGTAAGTCGACAAGATAATGTTCCCTTTCTCTTGCGCGCGCCGAAGCGGGAGAGCCCCCGAGACGGAGACTGACTCCGCCTTTGGCACATCGATCGCTCGCAGCCGAAGGACCCGAAGGCGCAGTTCGCCGCCGAGTGGAGGTAGACGGTTGTCCCGCTGCATCTCCAAGTGTAGCAGGCATCCACAACATGCAATGCTGTAGTATTAACACACTCTCTCTCTGTCTCTTTTATCCCTCACTCAAGGCGATCGGGAGTTGTCTCAAGGAGCGGGTCTCCACTAGCCCACGGCCACGAACGCCAGAGGTCCTGCAATCTCGCAGCTAGGCAGCGGTGAGCGAACAACGCGAGTGCTTCCAAACCTGTTGGGGTGTCACGGGACGACGGCGCCCGTCAAGCGCGTCGAGTCGACCGAATCACTCCGCTTCCAGCGAAACCCCGTGAAAAGCGCTATGGTATCTTGCAAAAAGGCTTCAGGCACGACATCGCGTAAGAGAAGGGGATACAGCGAGTACAGAACGAGACGCGAGTTGGAACACATGGTGGTATGTCAAAGGTGCGAAGGGAGAGTCAGACCGTGAAATCTTCGCGGTTGCTAGAACACGAACGAGGAATGGACAACAACGTGGGGAAGGGATCACAGGTAGGCGAAGGAATTGTGCAGGGGCAGAGGCCAGCGAGAGAGGAAGAACCGGGAAAAGCATCATCGTTGTCGGTGCTCGCGCCGGCGTCGATGTTTGAAGCGGCCCGATCACTGCTTCATTTACTTGTCGTCGGCGATCTCGGCAAGCTTCTCACCGAGCACAGCGGGGATCGTGTCGTCCCCATCAGTCCTCTGGAAGCCCACGCTCTCCATGTCGGCGAAGGCGGCGTCGAGGTCTTCCGGCTTTGGGAGCCAGCACCCGTTCGGGAAGAGCGCCGCTAAGACGTCGGAGCTATTGAAGATGCGGGTCAACTGCAAAGTATGTGGCTGGATCAACTATCATTCTCCAGGGCTCAACAAGACAAACACGAGCTGACGTCGTCCTCGGTTAAGTCTCGCGGGACGTTGCTGCCGCGCGGCTTGGGCAGCTTCTTCTGCTCAGCAGATGCGTCACAGTGTCAGCTCAAGTTTACCGAAATATGTTCTCGGCTGACGACTTGCGCACCAGCAGATCGAGCGAGAGCGACGCGATTTGACAGGGACTAAGTTCCCACTCCTCCTTGGGGATTCCGCGGGCGTCAAAGACAAGCTCTACGATCTGCAGGTGTCAGAAAGCGCAGGATATCTAATCAGAGTCGAATGGAGAAACACTCACTGTCACGGAGGGTCTGCAGCATGCAGGTTGCGACGTAGTTCTGGATTCCCGGCGGGAGGAGATTGAACGAGGCGAGGTCGGTGAGCTTGCCGTGCTCAAGAGTGGCGAGCAAGCGCTCAAAGGCGTAGTCTGTTGCAGACCACAGCTGTAGTGTCAATCTAGCTTCTCCGTGAGCTCGAGGGAGAAACGGGGTGAAAACGAGCACTCACAGCCGAGCAGGGGCCAATTCGAAACCGAGACATGCTTCCGCCAGTAAGTCGTGCCGGCTTCATCGTCGGCAAATATCTCGTTCAGGCCGGCCAATTCCCAGCCTTCGATCAGCACCAGATCGCCATGCTCTGCGTGACCGTGCAAAGACTTGTGAGCTGCCTGGCTCAAGGCGCCGACGAAGCCAATAATCGAAGTGAGATCTGCGATGATTATGCTTACCGATGACGACCTGCTTCTGACCCCATGCTTGGTAGTGTCTGAGCCCGTGGGCGTCGAAGATTTGCAACATTTCCTTCGTGATGATGCCGATCCAGAAGAGGGAGACCTGCGACATGGGGCAGGTCCTCCATCAGCTACCGCTCGGTTTTCGTACTCTGCCACTCTCTGCACGGTGATGGCAGTACTCACATCGCCGTTGGCGATGCGCTCGGGAGGGAGTTCGAAGCCCGGTGGCGGAATTTTGACATTCGACCTCAGGACGAAAGCGAGGTCAGTCTTGCTGCCTGCGACACGAAGCGGAGCGGCGAGTGGCACACATTCTCGAAGTGGTTGTAGTCTGTAGAGGTAAACGATTGCGTCAGTTCCCCTTTCTCTCTCGCTGACGGAAGCGAGCGGTCGCCGTCTCCAGACGCGTCGGCGGTTGGATGACGACTTTTGACATCTGCACCTGAACTCGCTGCAGAGCCCTGCGCGGCTCGTGGACTGCTCCGAGCGAAACAGGACTCACTTCTGGTATGCTCAAGTTGATTCTGTCCGCGTAGCTGCGGTTGTGGTGAGATGGAGGAGGAAAAGGTTGACTTCTCGCGGAACGCGTCGAAAAAGAGCTCGGTCCGAAGCAGCGCTTGCGCTCTACAGCACTCGCTGTAGCAGAACAGCTGCTTGCTTTTCGTGCAGCCAGCAGCTAGCTCGCGCCAGGACAGCATGGTACCGCCGCACAGGGTCGACGCAGGGGCCGCTCCGCCGCCCGGTTCGCTTCTCCTGCCTCATCGCTCCGTCGACAGCTTCAGCCTCGAGGCGTCTTCTGCTCTCAAGCAAGCCACGCAGAGTTCAGACGGTCCGGACGAAGGTCCTGGCTCCGAAACGCTTGACGGCGAAGAAGACGATGCCGCTGACTTGGCGGTGCTGAAATTGCTCGAGGTCGAGCTGGACCTCGATTCGAGCGAAGAGCAGAGCGACAGCGACAGCAGCGATGAAGAAGACGATCCCGGAGACGTGGATCTTGTTGACCTCCTCGAGACCCGCTTGCGCAAAGACGGCATCGGCGTCGAGGGGACTCGACGCATCGCCGAGCAGGTGGTGCAGATCCGCACGAAGCGCGACGAATGGGAGTCGGTCCGCGCGAATATTGAAGCAGCAAATGCCGCCTACGACGAGATCCTGAGCGAGTTTGCCGAGCGCAGGCGCGAGATCGAGGAGTGCGGAGTCGAGGTCAAGATGGGGCCGATGCCGTGCGTCCCGATCCTCCTGCATATATCGAGGCTCACGTCTGATCAGTCGTCCTGTCCTAGCAGACCTGGAAACCCGCTGGCCGTGTTCATTCTCGACTTTCTGTACTGGCCGCACGACAAGGTCTCGCACGACGTCGGGTACCTCGACACCTCCATCTTGACCTATCGAAATCTCGGGCAGTATGGCTTCTACGACACCATCCGGAGCGGCCAGGTGCGGAGCCGCATCCCGTACTAGATCGCATCCCAACCTCAGGCTGACCCTCCGTGCAGTCGACGGTGATGCAAACCCATCTCTGCCAGGCTCATTCCTCGTCCGCGAAGTCTCCGACCCACCCTCGGAACGGCGTCTTTTCGTGCGACCAGGCTGTGCAGGAGCTCTGCCGCTGGTTCAGTCAAACCGTCTATCAAACTCGCTTGAGCTTGCACGTCCCGGGCTTCATCTTCGGCTACGGCGCTTACAACAAAAAGTACCTCGCCCGGCTCCGGAAGGGCGTGCCTACGATCACGAGCGCGACGATGCATCGCTCCGTCAAGCCGCTCAAGCGCGATGCCGCTCTTGTTGTTCCTCGCTCGTTCCCGTTCGTCGCCGTCTCCGCCGCCGAAGCCGGATCGCAGCCTTTCAGTTTCGAATGGGATGTCGACCATCCGTCCTCGTACGCTTACGCGGGCACGTCCAGTGGACTGAGAGGAGCTCTCGAAGGGCTCTCTTACGCGCTGCCTTTGGTGAGTCGCCTTTCACATCAGCTGTCCAGTCTCGATCCGCTCGGCGCGAATCTGCTCATCTCTGGTTTACATTCATGGACTCGCAGGACCGAGCGTTGGAGGAAAGGGTTCTCCTCGCTGGCTTGCCACAGGTGGCGCGAAGGAAGCCCTTCTTCCAGAGGAAGGCCCGTGCGATTTACCGCGTCCTGCTGTGGAGACAGCGGATCGCTTACTCTAGCGACGCCGAGTGGGATCAAAAAATCAGCAACGCTTATTACGCCGCGCTGAAGCAGGGCGAGCGACTCGCTTCCAGCGACGCGGATGAGTCCGACGCACGGGACAGCTTCTCCTTGAGCAAACTCGCCACGATGCTCGACAACGTCAAAGCCGTGGCGAGCACCGAAGGCAAAGCGGAACAACACGATCGCAGAGTCGACGAATCCCGCCAAAGCTCTTGAAGGCAATGCAGATGCCTTCTCGTTGGGCATCTCTCTCGCGCTCCCGAGGCGACTCGCTCCTCTTGAGAAACACGCGGCTATCCACGCTCTCGCGCGCCCTAGTGTGCGCACCCCCTGAAGCCCAGTCTGTGAATTCCCGCTCGAGTGTACATCCCCGTTATCATGAATTGCAACTGCAATAACCGGTCGTATCGAACGTCAGACTATGGATCCGGATGAGAGCTTCTGACCCCGCAAGACGCAAGCTGCTCAACAAGTCCCCCGGCCGACTTGGGGCGGTGAACTCGCCCCTGTGATGGCTGCGACAACTCCAATAGACATGCCAGTCAGTGCCCGTGGCAGGAATGAACGTCAACCAAGTGCGAGCGAGCGGCAGCGAGACTGGTGGCGAAGCACGCGGACGCGGCGCTGGCGCGAATGTGGTCGTTACGGGCTAGCTTCCGCAGCTGGCCATACCCACTTTCACAGACTGTTGATCGGCAGGTCAGTGGCGGGGAATCAAGCGCGCGCGCAGAGGGGATTCAAGCAGGAGACGGTTCAGAAGGTGGCGGCGCTTGATTCGTCCTTATCACTTGAGCGCACTCCGGCTGTAGCCGGTACAGCTCTGATCAGAACAGCGACAAAGACCAGGAGCGACGCAATGATTAGGGAGGGGGGAAACTCCGGTAGAAGAGGAAGAGAGTGTCTGCTTCGCCATTTTTCGCCCCCGTCCATCGTGCGGTGCAGAGCTTAAATTCGCACGCCCGACATGCTTCCGTAGTAGCTGAAAACCGCGTGTCCCTGACAAATGACTGTTGATGGCAACATTGCAAGCGAAGCGTACAGAGAAAGAGGAAGTGCGGGCGAGAGAGAAGACGGAAGTGGATCGTCGCAACCGCTCCTGGGCATAGTGACGCCTCGATGCGATACCAGGTGGGACTGTATGGCGGAGGGACTGGCGAGGTACGTGATCGCGCGGTCCGATTGGACGGTCGGCGGCGAGTAGGTGAATCAGACCTACTCGGAACAGAGTCAGCGCCGGCCACTCAAAAAAAAAAGAAGAGAAACGCAAAACGAACGAGGAGGACCCCATTGACCGTACCGTCCAAGTCCTTAGAGTGTATAGAAGGCGTCAGTAGCAGCTCTAGAGGCAGCGGTAGCGTCAGAGGAAGACGCACGGGGTTGTTGGTGACCTGGGCGTATTTTCCCCACACGACCTTTCCTCCTGCGGTAACGAGACCAAGCTCCGACACGTTCACTTCGATAACGGTACCCTTGGTGATGACGCCGAGCTGGGTGTACATAGGCGACTGCGGGTTCTTCTTGACGCCGATGATCGGAAGCTGGAAAGTCGCCTTGAGTTCGGCTGCGGAGAGGAAGGGGGTCAATCACCGCAATTGCCGCATATAGAGCACAGTGACAAGAAGCTTACGGTGCGTGATGTTGGCCTTCTTGACACGGAGAGCGGAAGGACGGATGAAACGCTCGAGTTTGGGCGGTTTCCGGGTAAAGTCCTAAAATCGCTACACGGGATCAGCCCAGGGCTCTTCTAGGTATAGCGGAAAGGGACGGAAAACCCACCTCTCCGACAAAGGTGGCCTTGGTAACCATGCGCTTCCATCCCTTGCGCTTGCTCTTTCCGGTCTTGAGGACCTTGAACATCTCGTCCTCGGCGATACCTCGGACCTTGGGCAGCGGGACGGCAAACTTGCCGGCCTTTTCCTTGCGCTTCTGCTTGATCGCCGACGAGAGCGCCTTGGCGTCGTTCTGGCCCTCGCGGTCGAGCAAGTAGGTCGGCAGGGCACCTTCGGGGAGGGCCGAGGCGTCCTTGGTCTTGACGTCGCGCTCCTCGTGGGCCTTGATCGTCTTCTTCATGGCGACCTTTTCGGCGTATCGGCGAGCGTGCATCATCTTGGCCTTGTGGCCGTGGAGAGTCTGCGCCATCTGCGACTGCTTGTGCACTTCACGAGCGGCGCGCTTGCGCTTGCGCTCCTCGTGGTCGAATTGCCGACCATTTCGCTGCAAGTCACAGTCAAGTTAGCAATCGTGACTCTTCTCGGTGGATAGAGAAGGGCAGCGCCGGGCAGAGTAAGCTGTGAAAGTGATCGCGAACGCACTCGGATCGACTCTTCGATGTACTCGTTCTGGGGCCTGTCGTCGAGAATCCGGGAAGAGTCAGCGAGAGTCGGCCAAACACATGACAAACCTCACCCAACTCACATTGTGTGTTATGGGAAAGTGGCGGAACGAGGTTGACAGAGAGGGGTGGGGTCAAGCTCGCGATTGCGGTAGACGAGAGATGCGGTTCAACGACGGGCGGAACAGCGACGGGTCGATAGAGCAATCTAGACCGAGTACAGTTCAGTCTCGGGGCAGTCGTGTAGCGTGTGAGCGAGGCGAAACGGCGTCGAGGCTCAGCTCGAGCAACTCCTCGCCGCGATGAAAAATTTTCTCTTTTCGAGATTGCTTCAACGCAAGACGAGTCCCCTCTCGCCGACACGCCCTCAAGCGACCAAGTCTCGGGACAGCAGCTGATCCAGCGCGAGAGAGATGCACATCCAAAAGGTACGTGTTGCTGCTATCCCGGGAGTCGCTCTTCGCTGACACTCGCGCTCCCCCTCCGCTCGCTCCCTCTTGCTCCGAGCAGCTCAAGGTCAAGCCCCGCAAGACGGCCCACGTCCAGCCGTGCGCTCTCGAGCTCACCAACATGCTCAGCTGCTGGGCCAGCTCGGGCGACCTCGCGAGCTCGACCGCCTGCCGGGACGCCGCCGCTCGGCTGCAAGAATGCATGCGCAAACCGGTCCGTATTCCCCTCTGCGCGCGTACCTGGCCGGACGTTCCCGCACTGACACGTTAAAACTCTTGAACCCGAGCAGCAACTCAAGGGCAAGCCGCGAGTGTCGTCGATCAACTACCTCCTCGCGCGGACAAACGCTCAGCGATGAGGTTACGCCAACTCTTCCCACCGGTCCTTCCTCTCCTGTCGTATCCACACATTGTTGTATCACAGTCCCTCCCGCACGACCCCCCTCCGCACCTTCGCAGCACGCACTCGATGGCCAAGCTCGCAATCGAAACCACATCGTTACTACCCTGTTATCGGTCTACGTCGAAAACGGGCGGTCAGGCTTGAAGGCGCCGAGAGTGCCGTATTCTGACAACTGTACAGATCGGACCTCCGGCACGGGCATGGGCATCATTGTGACAAACCGGTGAAACGGCAAGAATCTCTACAGGTTCCGTGGGGCAAGAAATATCTACAGGATCTCTTCGAGACAAGGGACGACGCCTCTCCTTCACACCCAGACTCGGTTCAAGCATCCGTCAAGCAACAAAACATTCATCGAGGCGACACTCATCGGCGCACGGGGATGGGGCATTCCCATCCAGGTGCGCCTGGAGTTCCGGGTCCGGCTTGCTGTCGTTGACATAGACGACTTTCGCAAATGCGGCATACTCGCCATCTTGAGTGTCCTTGAGAAAGCTGACAAAGGCGGTGAGCGCAGCGTTGGACTCGAGCGTGGCCTTGAGGCCGCCTGGGATGCGTGCGAGCTCCTTGAGCGGAATGAAATCGCTGTTGCCTCCCGATGCGGTCCGGCTAAAACGGAGGGCTGCGACTTGCATCGGCATTGGCGCCACGATGTGATGGCACAAGCGCGAGTGCCATACAGAGTCCAGGGCGACCGGCGGGGCATCTTGCGTCAGTTGGTCGTACTTTGCCGTCATGTGCTCGACCAGATGTTCGACCGGGTGGTCGCGTCCGGTAGTGTAGGCCTTGCCATACCAGTCCCAACTGAGGAGACGCAGTTTGCGGATGAGGGACGCGGTTCTCTGCGAGTCCGGCGCCTGCTCACGTTCCGGCGCAAGGGAGCCTTCCTGGCCGACGAGCGACTGGATCTTTTCCTGTTCAGCGGCGGGAGGTTCCGAATCAATGCCTTTACGCTCACTTAGTCCGCAGAGCGAGGAAGCGACTTCGGCCCACCTTCAGGTCGGGCTCGCTGGCGTTCTGAGCCTCGAGTGCGGCGCGCATCTTTTCTTGCAAGACGCGTAGCTCGGGCGTGTTCGCCGGCTCACGCAGGCGGTCGAGCAGGACGTCGGCTTCTTCTTGCGAGTAGACAGGCAGGCGGAAAGGGTGGGCACGCTCGCCGCAGACCAAGCGGTGGTAGGGCCAGACCTGCACGGTGCCCGACGAAAGGACGTCAGCGCGACATGCTGAGTAGGGCATCCGGAGACAACTTGCACGGCAGACGGGCTCACCAGTCTCTGATGCGCACGCGAGCAGAAGGACAGGTCGATTCCGCCCTTGCTCGCGCAGGTGGAACAGCGCAGCGTGCTCGACTTGCCGCAAGCGAGGCACTTGCCACCTCCTTCGTGGGAAGACATAGATCGGACGAGCTTCTTGCGGTGGAGTCGGGCCCGGAATTCCAAAGCGCAGGCAGTCGGAATAGGCGGGCTAGAGTCGGTCGGCTGAAGGTCCGGGTAGAGTCAGCAGTTGAAACTGTCGGCGAGGGCAAGGTCACGGCCGTCGATGAAGGCGCCGCGGCTCGTGAGCACGACCAGCTTACTCGTGCGCGTCTCCGGAAGGGACGCGGGGATAGCGCTGGTGAGTGAGTGTGGGTCCGAAGGTCGGCCGGGGCTGCGCTGCTGTGTTGGGTGAAGAGGAGCGTGCTCAGCGCGCGAGGAGAGGGGAAGCGTCACCGGTTTCGAGCTGCGAAGCATACCCACGGGCCGCACGCAGAATCCAAGCCCATCACTGAGATCATCACGAGCTTTACGATATACTCAGTGTGGGCTGCTAGCGCGTCCGACTGCCGGGAGAAGAAAGACTCCGCTCCGACATAAAGCAGTCCGCCTAATCACTGCACGCTCGTCTCGACAGCTTCGACAATCAAGTCTACCACCTGCTTGATCCTGCCAAACCGTGCCATCGTGCCGGCCTCCTCTGGCGGTGCCGTGCTATCGCTACGCAACCCGCTCAGCACTGCATCGCACCGCCGGTCGTACTCGTCCGCCTGGCTTCGCCAATGTGCCGCCTCCTCGGCTCGAAAGGCGCGCTCGTACGGTGCCGAAACGTCCGACATGACGTTGGCTGAGGGAGAAGTCGTCGATGGTTCGTTGGGCTCCAGGCCGGCGTACAAGTGGTCGCAAAGGGCGGCCAAGAAAGAGTAGTTGCGAGCAGCCAGCTCGGGCAGAGACAGCCGCTCATAGTCTGCGTAAATCGGTAAGAGCGAGTGTCAGTTCCCCGCTGGTCGCAGAACAACATCCGATAAGTCCGCAGCAACGATGCCGACTCGGAATCATGCCGCATCGAAGGGGGACTGACTTTGTGTGATCGCGTCGAGAGTGGCGATGATGGGCGGCAAAAGATCGTCTGTTTGTAGGACACGAGGGTCAGCAAACCTGACGGGCGTAGGGAGCCCGTGCGACGAGCAACCGGTGGCGCTGCTCGAATCGCTAGCCTGCCCAAGGCCTGCCCGCAAGGATACCGACTCACCTCGAGCCGAGCAAGCCGTAATCTCGAGCTTGGCCTTCGCCTCTCTCGCCCGCGTCAAGAGCTCCCCCTCTTGCACCTGCCCGCCATCGACTGAATCGCCTCCGCCTTGATCCAGCGCCAACAACGCCGCCCATGCGCTCTCGAGCTCCGACAAGCTCCGTTCGGCATCGAGGGCAGCGGGATGACCGGCCGCTTTGACGCGCAGTTGGCTGATTGCGATCAGCGTGGCGAGGCGAGAGGGTTCGTCGAGCCTGAGGTCGGCGAGGTGGTGTGCCGTCGCGCTGCGCGTGAGCAGGGTATAGACGGCTTCGGTCTGTCGAGAGTCAGAGAGTTGGCGATGTGAGCGTCCAAACGAGGAAATGGGGGAAAGCAAGGAACGCGACGACACACCTCAGACTCGATGTCGACCGAGAACGGAATGCACGTCCGTTGAACCGCATGATCTCCCGAAAGGTATACCGACAGCCGCTTCACACCAATGCTGTCGCACCTGCCAGTGACGGTCAATAGCAGTACCACCATCCTGTGGTGCTGACTCCTCTTTCGCTTCCTTGGCAAGGATCTGCAGAACTCACCTGCGCCGCGCCCGGTCCATCTCCGTCTCGACGACGAGTTCCCGCCAGACGCGCACCGCTCGCCTCCCCATATCGATGCGCTTCTCCCGTGTATCGACAGCGCCAAACAAGACCCGTAAAGCTTCGTCGTACTGATTAAGTGCGGCGAGCTGAGACAAGTTCACCACGGAAAGAAGGAAGGGCGATCAGCGCATGCTTTTCGAGTGCCACGGCCTCATGAACGCGCTCGACCACTTACACGGCGAGCCTGGCGCGCGAGAATCGAGAGACGGATATCCCATGCTGGATAGACAGGATCAACTGCTTCCAGCGCAAGTTCTTCATGCACCTGCGCGAGCGGCGCGATGCCTGCCCAATGTTGCCGGTTTGTCAGCTGCGTGCAAAACAGGCAGGTTCCGAGAACTCCTCAAGACTGACCAATCGTCTCCCAGATCCCCGCAGCCGCAGCGTGCCATTTCGCGTCCCATTCCGGATCGGGCATCTCCCCCTTGAGCGCCTTGTCCTTCCGATCCGCCGCGTCGACCTCGCCGGGCTTGGGCGCCGGAGGCGGATGGGGGAACAGCGTTCGGCGGTAGTGTGCATGAGCGGCGTAGAGCGGCGGGAAAAGCGCAGGGAGCGCTTGGTCGCCCTGGGGAACGGAGCGAGCGGGAAGATTGTCAGCCAGAATGAGCGGAAGAGGACTCTTGTGCTTGTGCGAGAAGGACATACCGTTTCTCGCTGCCTCTCGACATCCCACAGCAAGTCATGTGGCGATTGTGTCTCTGTGCGGACTTTGCTGCCCGATTCCGATGGCCGCGGATTCGGCGCCACCGAGTTGAGGCGTCTCGCCAGACTGAGGAAGGTGGTATAGGCAGCATGAGACCGGGTTCCGTTCAAATGATGTAGAAAATGACACGCTTGACGCACCTCCGACATGCTGAGAGGCAAGCGACATCTCCGACCATTCGAGCGATCCGAGTCGCTTCGTCGAGCGCCTGTGAATGAGGTCGTTTTTTCTCAGACTCTCTCGCACGCAGTTCACCGCAAAAGAGAGTCAAGGAATCGTTCCGGTGCCTCACTCACCTGTCTAGATGCGCCGTACCCTTCGTCTTCGTACTCGAGCAGAGCGAGGTGCAGTAATGCTTCTTGCGACGTCCGACTGTACGCGCGTGTCACTCTACTGGTCAGCACACGTTCGGAGCTCAAGCGTGGAGAGACAAAACTCACGTGGACTCGGGATCGGTGGTCGAGTTCGGAAAGGCTCGGACGAGTTCTCGAGCCTGATGGTAGTCCTGACGAGCGCGGGCCCGGCTGTAGCTGTGCGTTTCGCCGAAAACGTCAAGCTATGAGAGATGATGCGCCTTGCGCCGTCTAGCAAGAGCTCGAAAGGTTCCACGCACGCAAACTCTGGCGACGAGTCGTGCTCCTCGACAGCTCTCCGTTTCCCTCGCTTCTCGCCGTCGATCCAGCGCTCAAAGCTGATCCACCAGTCTTGCAGCTCGTCGAGGTCCATCCGACTCAGGGTCAAGTAGTTGCGACGGACAAAGAGTCCGAGAGGGGATGAGCGCAAGAGCGGTTGTGGCTGGGACGAGATGGTCAACTGTTTCCTCGGGGACAATGATTCAGCTGGGCCTTTTTCGAGGTAGTTCTCGTAAGGATAGATGATCGCACCTCGTCGTCTTCTGACCAGGCCACAAAGGACTTGAACTCTAGTGTTTCGAGGACACACGGATCAGTTCTCCGACAGCGTTTGGCAGCGGGAAGAGAGCCCTGTGCGCACCTTCGACGACCCAAGTGAGCGCTTCATCCAGGCCTCGTTCGGCGAGTTCCAGGATCTTGCGACCGAATTGATCAGCAGTTGCGCTTCGCAACAGCGCAAGAGACAGTAGCTCACGGCGGTTTGAAAGGAGTTGACCTGATCCAACAGAGAATCCGGCGCGTCTCTGTCGTCTGGACCTCTTGCCCGATCGAGCCAACCCTTGAGACTGGCGGGGGCGTCGTTCCCTTCAATCGTGCATTCCAACGCGAGTGCGAGCCACCTGTCCAAGTTCTCGAGCGAGGATCGATCCTCGGTCGCCGAGTGGGGTGCGGCAGCCTGAGACGAGTTGAGCGAAGCGAGTGCGACGTGCCGAATCAGGACGAGCGCCGCGAGCGCTGCGGGATGTGGTCGCTGTCCCTTTTTGAGCATAGCGAGCGAGTCGGGCGCCTCCCGCCGAGCCGAGATCTGAATGCCGAATGGCTGACGACAAGAGACGATGGCGACCCTCGACTCTCGCTCAACCATCACCCACCGAGACGCTCAAACTCCGCCAGCTAGAACAAGGGACGAGCAAAAGAACTATGCTGAAAGCGCCTGTACTCCGATCCGCTCTCGCACGAGCACCGCCGTCTCCCTCGCCTGCCGTCGTTCGAACTTTTTCGTCGTCGGCGTCGGCGTCGGTCTGGCGACTCGGACCAGCTGCCGCCCAGCATCCAGTTCAATGGGCTGCCTATGCCGCGAACAGGAATGCCAGAATAGCCGCAAGTCCGCGAGCGCGCAACTTCTGGTCGTCCTCTTCATCATCATCATTATCCGCCAACGATTCGTCGTCCGGGAGATCACAACAACAACAGCAGCAGAACAAGGAGCAGGAACAAGGTTCCGCCGAGTCGGAAGACCCGCAAAAGATTCCGTTGACGCAAAAAGTCAAGTACCTGTTCCGAAAGTACGGCTGGACGACCCTCGTCGTGTACCTCGGCCTCTCGGCCGTCGACTTTGGCCTGTGCTTCCTCGTAATCTACTCGGTCGGGGCCGACCGCGTCCGAAGTGCCGAAGACTGGGTCCTCGACAAGTTGCACTGGAAGCGGAGGAGTGACGACAAGGACAAGGCGGAAGGAGGAGGAGGGGGAGGGAACCGGGTCCAGCGCGCCGTCGAAGGGTTGCAGCAACGCGCGCACGACTACCACGCGAAACATGTCTCGGGTCCCGAAGCGCACCCTTCCCCCGCCGCGGCGGACGCGATCGCGCACGGAGCTTCGACGACCCAAGTCGTCCGCGCCGAGCAGGAAACGGGGCAGAAGAAGAGCAAGTACGGCACGATCGCGACGACGGCGGTCCTCGCGTATGCGATTCACAAGACTTTGTTCTTGCCGGTCCGGGTCGGGATCACGGTCGCCATCACGCCCAAGGTGGTTCGGATGTTGCAAGGCTGGGGGTGAGCGGCGCGGCTCCTTTCTGATTTCGATCTCTCTCACCCGGAGCAGGAACACTGACATTTCCGCCGCGGCGCACGCAGATGGAAGGTCGGAATGGCAGCCGGTGCGCCACCGACAGCAGCAGCAGCCGCCGCCACCGCCGCTGCCGGAACTGCCTCGGGGGGAAGTGCTGCTCCGTAGGGATGCCCGCAAACGCGACCTCGTCTCCCATTCAATCGCAAGAGGAGAACCGCCTGGAGAGTATGTTATTCAGAGACGTCCCTCGCTACGCCGCCGCGAGCAGTTTCTCGACGGCTCTTCTGAACGACGGGTTGTCGATCCCCTTGCCGCTCTTTTGCGAGTCGAGGCTCGCGAGCGGGTTCCGGACGATGTACTCGTTGAACGGTCCGGTGTAGATTTGTCGGAGTAGAGGGCGACAGGAGCCGGCTTGGGGCGAAGTGAGGAGGACAAAGTGGTATGACGAGGGGGTGGCGAGGTAGTGCAGTTTGTATGCCGAGGTGGTCAACGCCTGGAAGGACTCGTCCGGCCTTGTCGAGAGTTTCGAGACCATGTTGCGGAGACTGAAGACGACGCCGTAGACGAGCTTGGCCTCTTCGTCGAACGCTAACCGTCCGGGACTCGCTCGCCGCGTCGGATCTGCTGCTGTCGCCGTTGTTGTTGAGGGGGCGAGGGTCGCCGTATCTGGCACATTGTATCCTCCTCCTCCGCCGCTGCTATTTCTGGGGTCTTGGATCGCCATATCTCGGCTCTGTGGAGACGGCTGTGGCTGCGGTGCGCGAGGTGCAGGCGGGAGGACTTTGGGGAGGGTGGAAGGCCCTGCGACGGGCGGTGGTCGCTGATCGAGGTCGGTGTAGAAGCAGCATGTGCAATGACGATCGTAGATGTACAGCCTGTGCGTCCCGACACATCTCCGTGGTCAACACACGGGCCAGGTCGAGCGGGTCCGAGAGTGGGGAGAACTGGAACCGGGACTCGACGACAGAGGGACGCACCCGTAGACGGTCATGATTCACTTGGTCAGTCGCAAGCAATGCCCTTACGGCGATCCTCCGGCGGATCTTGCGGGTGGGGCGCGAGGATGACCAGCCGCGGCTGAGGTGGAAGTTGGCCGGATCGAGTCGTCCGTCCTTCTCGTTCCCACGTTCCAGTCGAGACGCCCGACTGCAGCCATGGCACTCCCAGTCTGGCAGGACCTCGACAAGACCCACCAGGTCATCATCGCAGCCGCCCTCGGCCTCGCTCTCGCCCTCGTCGCACTCGTCCGACTCCAACCCAGTCTGTTCCGCTTCCCTCTCCGCCCCGAGCACCTAGACCCGTTCACACTGACCGAGTGGGGACGTGGCGAGAACAGAAGCAAAGCCCGCGATTGACCCGACAGAATGGCGCAAGTTCAAACTCGTAGAGAAGATTGTCATCTCGCCCAACACGGCCATGCAAGTCGGCTACCCCCCTCCTGTTCGCATACAGCCGTGCACTGACACCGTGTATACATCTGCGCGTACAGCTACCGCTTCGAGCTGCCCAAGGGCCGCGTCCTCGGCTTGCCGATCGGCCAGCACGTCTCGGTCTCGGCCACGATCGACGGAAAGTTGATCCAGCGCTCGTACACCCCGACTTCGTCCGACGACGACGTCGGCTTCTTTGACCTCCTCATCAAGGTGCGTCAGAGGACAAGAGACTCAAGCGAGAAGACGGGAACGAGCTGATCAACACAAGACGGGACGAAACAGAGTTACCCGACCGGCAACATCTCGAAGCACTTTGGCCAGCTCAAGGTCGGCGACTATGTCGACGTCAAGGGCCCCAAGGGTCAGATGCGCTACACTCCCGACTATGCCAAGAACATTGGCATGATCGCCGGCGGAACCGGAATCACCCCGATGCTAGTGCGTCGGTCAGCCGTACATTTCGATCCGAGGCAACACACACTCACGCGTGGTCTCTCTCTCTCTGCCCGCCCCGCCCACCCACAGCAACTGATCCGCGCCATCGCCAAGAACCCGCTCGACCGGACCAACGTCGCCCTGATCTACGCCAACGTGAACGAGTCGGACATCCTCCTCAAATCCGAACTCGACCAACTCGCGGCCGAGCACCCGGACCAGTTCAAGGTCTACTACGTCCTCAACAACCCTCCCGAAGGCTGGACCGGCGGCGTCGGGTTCGTCACCAAGGAGATGATTGAGGAACACTTGCCCGCGCACGCCGAGGACCACAAGGCCCTCCTTTGCGGTCAGTCCGCCGCTACCTGTCTATGATTTCCACGTTCTCTGCGCTCTATCATGAGCGGCGCACGACCTGGTTTGTCTTTAGGCCCGTCGGACTGACGGTCCCTGTACCTCCACGCACGCAGGTCCTCCGCCCATGATCTCGGCGATGAAGAAGCACCTCGACGCGCTCAACTGGCCGGCCCCGCGGACCATCTCGAAGCTGCAGGACGCCGTCTTCTGCTTCTAAATCTCAAGGACCCCGAAGGGGGAAAAAGAAAAAAAAAAAGAGTCCGCTGCGTCGCGACGGATCGAGGCCGTCTCGGAGCTTGCGGATCAGGATTGGGTTCGAGCGCCGAGTTGAGCTCGGGAACTTGTCATTGGTTCTTTCAGTCACGTAGAAAAGGAAGTGCAATCATTCGCTGATCAGGAAAGCACACGTCGACACTTGTCGGCGGCGGGCGCGAGGTTGGCGAGGTAACAAAACGAGGTGGTCCGATCGGCCTGAAAGATCTTCCGCTACGTAAGAGTCGAGGGCCTCCTCTCAGCCCGCTCGGAGCGCTTGATCTGTATGAGAGTCCGCTTGATATAGTGCGCGCGAAATGAGGCATGTTGTCGGAGTTTCGCGGAGGCAACGGAGGTGTCGACAAAGCCGGTGAGGACTCGCGCGCTCCCCCCGGTCTCGTCCAACGGAGACTCCAACAGCTTGCTGTGCCAGAGTAGACGGAGCCATGGCGGCACGCCCAGCGCCCCAGCAGCGGCGCAAGACGATCCTGGGCGACCACCCCGTGTGTACGGCGCGGTCCATGGACGACAGGCGAGTCGATCGCTCACTCAACAATTCCCGCCTGCCGGCTCTCTGCGCGCCCTGTACTGACGTGCTACTCTGCATGACCATCCCTGTACATGATCGACTTTGACTGCGGTGGTTTGGGACCCGCAGCTATGAGAGTTCCGACATCATCGGGCATGGCTCGTTCGGGTGCGCGGGAGACTTTGGTCCACCAGTCGAATTCCACTCGACGGCGCACCCAGCCGTGCGCTAGATTGTGTGTACTCACCACTCGCATCGTACAGGATTATCCGGAAGGTTGTCAGGAAGGCCGATGGACAGGTGCGTCTGCAACGTCGGGAAGGGGGCGACTTGCGCCGGGAAAGACCGTCTGACACTCTCTTCTCTCGTCGCGTTCCAGGTTCTCGCTCGCAAGGAACTCAACTATGGACGCATGGACGAACGGGACTTGAAGCAGTTGACCGAGGAAGTGTGCGTCGAGTGCAGCTTCTGCCGCTCTCTCCCGTCCCGCGGACTGATCATGATTCAGATCACCTCAACGCACAGCAACATCCTCGAAACTCTCGGCTCGAACGACAACATTGTCCGATACTACGAACGCTTCGTCGACAAGCCGAACAACATGCTCTACATCCTCATGGAATACTGCGCCGGCGGCGACCTCGCCGGCGTGATCCAGCGATGCCGCAAGACGAACTGCATCCTCCCCGAGGATGTCGTCTGGGCTTACTTGACTCAGATCACCCTCGCTTTGCACGACTGTCACTCGGAGACGGACGCGAAAGGGAAGAAGAAACCCGTCATCTTGCATCGGGACATCAAGCCCGAGAATGGTGAGACGCTTCTCCTCTGCGACTTCTTTTCCCTCTGGAGAGACTATTCACCGTGTATGCTGAATCACGCTCGCGCAAAACAGTCTTCCTCGATGAGCGAAACAACCTCAAGCTCGGGGACTTTGGTCTGAGCAAAGCGATGCAGCAAGCCGCGATGACTCAAACCTATGTCGGAGTGAGCACGCGCTTTAGAGACTCGTGTTACTTGAGTGTCGCTGACTCTTCGCCGCCAGACTCCTTACTACATGTCCCCCGAGCTCATCAACGGAATGCCGTACGACGTCAAGAGCGACATCTGGGCACTCGGTTGCTTGATCTACGAGCTCTGCGCCGGCCAGTACGTTCCAAAAGAGCTTCTACCTCCTTTGCTCCCAAGACCTGACCCCCTGATTGTCGCTTCCCGGAAATAGTCCGCCGTTTCACGAAGCGCGCACCCAGCCCGAATTGGCCGTCATGATCCGCGAGGGCAAGATCCCCGACTTGCCCAAGCCGTACTCGTCCCACCTCGGCCAGGTTGTCAAAGCGATGCTGCGACAGAACGTGAGTATTTCCGCGTCTGTGGAGGCGTGGAGTTTCCTGCTTGAAATTTCTCTGCTAACTCTCTGACCCTGCCTTCAACAGCCGAAAGAGCGACCAAACACCTCGCAGATCAAAAGCCTCGATTCGGTCAAGCTGCAGATTCGTGCGCTCGAACTGCGAAAGGCGTGGGTTTTTAGGCGCGATTTGCTCGAAGCGCAAGGACTGCCCCGACTGACAGCTCTCTGTCTCTGCAGGTCGCGAGAACTCCGCATGCGGGATCAGCACGTCACGGCTCGCGAGAAGGACCTGCTCGCGCGCGAAGCGGCCGTCCTCGCTCGAGAGCAGGCCGTCTGCACGCGCGAGAATGCCGTCCGAGCCGCGCAGGACAACGTCAAGGATTCGGAAGCCAAGTTGACGCAGGCGTGGGCCTTGTACCGGATGCAACTCCAGCAAGCGTATCAGGCCGAGCGCGAGAATATCAAGCCGCACCAGAATCACCAGTTGCCGAACTTGCCGACGGTCGAGCCGGAAGTGGTGGCTCGGGTCGCGAGTCGACCAAGCATGGTGCCGAGACGACCGCTGGACGAACGGCGATCCAGGTAAGTTGGACGCAGCCGATTGCATGGCCTTGCTCAGTGCGCTGACTTCTTTCGGGTGGTGATGATAGCACCTACGGCTTTCCGCGAACGAACTCCAACTCTTCGCTCATGTCCCTCGACGACACGCCGTCAAAGGAACGTGACTCTTCGCCATCGCTTCGGAGACGGCTCGCGTCCAAATCGATGCACAACCTGCAAGCCGGCTCGGCAATCTCGAGTCCCTCGCGAACCATGTCGGCCTCGAACGACAACCTGCGAGCAGCGGCGGCGGCCCAATCCGCTCGCAAATCCCCGTCGCTCATCTCGATTCCGATCGCGGCTCCCTTGCCGACTTCCATATCGGTCGCAGATCTGCACTCTGCACACTCGTACGGAGGCATGCCATCTCCGAGTCCGACGCTCTCGATTGCGTCGGCTCCGTCACAATTGCCGTCACCGCGGCAGCAGCGACATTGGTCGAGTCCGGTGCCCCTCGCCAATTACAACAACGCCGCCCCTGTTCCGAAGTCGATGCCGACGCCTCCGCTGAGCACGCCGGCATACGACGACGACGTCCCGTCCCCGTTCATCAAGAAGCCGTTCGCCACTGGTCGTCAGCCAACAGTGCAGCAGCAGCAGCCTTCGACCAGCTCGGCCCCGCGTCCGGGCAAGCCCCCCATCCTGCACCGCCTATTGTCGACGCGCGCAGCAGCCGCCGCCGGTTTCGGTCGCGAGTCCCCTCGACAGGATCAGGAGAGCTTGCCGCCGCCGGTGCCGTCTCGTCGCGCCTCGCTCGTCCCGCGCAAGTCTATCGGCGTCTAACCCTCGTTTCACATGGACACTCTTTGACGCGATGCCAGTGTATACTTGACCTGGCTCGTTCTTGGCTGCATGTCATATACCCTATCCGCCTTTTCACCCCTTTTCTCCGGACTGCACGTCAACTCTGTTGTTTCGACCTCGCTCTTAGCTTAGCCTGCATATCGACCCTCTTTCATCCCAGTCCGCCTTGTTGCATCCTTTGCCATACCATACGTCTCCTCCCACGCGTGTGCTTCCACAGGAAGAGGCAGTCCGGAGCGTCCGCGCATTTTACTCGGATCTGATCTCTCCGATGGAAGAAGTAGGCTGAGCGACTGAGCATGAGGTTCATGGGTAAACGATTGATGCAAGATATAGTACGCGACAACAGAGGAAAGGGAAAGGCAGGTGGTGGTAGGAGCCATCTCCTGGCAATATTACACGAGGGACCGGTCGAGGTCGCCGGCAGTCGCAACAAAGCTCTGATCGAGCGGCGCATGTGCGGCGGCAGGGGCCGGCATCCCCACGGAAGTCTCTGGATACGCGTATCGGTAGTCGTACAGCATTTCCGGACCGGTTTCTTGCACGTACGATACCGAGCCGACCGGGTCGATGAGCGACGTCGGAGGTGGATAGACGGCCGGGTTCATGGCGTAGCTCGTCTCGCTCGGCGCGGTCCATGCCGGAGTGGATAACGGACGTGTAGTCGGCGAAGAAAGGAGGTAGTTGCTGTAGCCTTCGCCGGCCTGAAGGTGCGACAGGGCCTGCGGGGGCGCACTCGATCGTCGCGAAGACAGAGAAACAGGCCCCCCGTGTTGGTACACGACGGGAGACTGCTCGGTCGACGTCGGCTTGATATCGCTGTCCCACGAAGACACTTCGGCGTGCTCGGGAATCGATAACGGCTTGATGTCGCTCCCTCGGCTGGAAGCCGAACCTGACGGCGAGTATTCGGCCGACTGCACACCGCCTACGCCTCCGGTCGGTGCCAAGACTCCGAGTGAAGGTCTGCGGCGGTAAGCAGGAGCGGAACCGGCAGGGAGGGCGAGCGAAGACTGGTTCGAGGACATCGGGCCTGCGGCGGGACCTGAGGAATATTCCTCGCTCGGCGTCGGCGGGATGACGGACGAGTTGAACGCCGGAAGGGAGTACCTCCGTCCCGTCGATGGAGCGTAGTGATCGAAGTAGTCGGCTGTAGGTTGACGAGGAGGTATCGGGAGACCGGTGGAATCATTCTTGGGCAGCGGGTAGCCGTACGCGTCGAACACGGCCGGGGTCGGGTACGGCACGGCGGTCAAGGGGTCAGGGAATTTGCGATGTGATGACGCGTGTGCGTAGGCCTCGCCGGCCAAGCTCGAGTTGCCGGGCTGTCCCGAGTGAGCCGAGACGGGGCGGTTTCGGGAGCGCGTCTCGTACGCCCCGATCTGGTTCTCATCGGCATCGTACTCGTCTGCCTGGTCGGGCGCCACCTGCGACGACGACGGCGCAGAGGAGGAAGTCGAACGAGCTGCACGCTCTTGTAGCTTTTTGACCTTTGCACGACGGTTTTGAAACTGCAAAGCGGGGCCCTTGTGTCAACCGTACATCCTCCCGGCGCCCGGTCTCCAAAGCGGAAACTCACCCAAACTTGAACTTCTCGCGGTGTCATGTCAAGTTCGACCGCGAGTTGTTTGCGCAGCGCCAGATCCGGTTTCGGCGAGCGGGAAAAGTGATGCTCGAGGATGCGCAACTGCGCCGGCGACGTGCGCCTCCGATGCTTGATCCTGAACGGGTCGTAGAATGATTGTCCGAAGTCGGAGGAAGAAGCAGTCGCGGCGTTTGCAGAGGATGACCGAGTCCTCGAGTTTGCGCCGCTCCCGCTACTCGTGCCCGGGGTCGTATTGCTCGACATCGAAACGGTGACTGGAGTCGAAGCTGCAGTCGATGAATCGCTCGAGCTCTGATCGTGAGGTGCCGGTGACGGGCGAGTAAAGCCGTAAGGAACGTAGGCCGACGGTTGCGGGTGAGACTGAGACAGGGAGGAAGAATAGCTCGCCGGCGGCGCTGGCTGATGGAGGGAGCCGCGTCGACCATACTGCGGCTCGGACGAACCCTGATTCTGCGCTAGATGCGGCGGCGGGATGGGCAACGTTGACTGCTGGTTGGCGCGGAAAGCCCACTGGTTGGCAACGTGCTGCTGAAGGAGAGCGGCGGCGCCCGGTCCGCCGCGCGGTTGTGGTGTCTTGCCATAGCGATACTGCCCGTCGTCATAGCCCCCCGGAGCCTGGCTGAGATCGTGGAGAGCGCGGGTCGGCTCGTCCGCATACGCGGCGGCGCCAGCGGGCTGACGCGGGAACGGGACGGTGCGGTCGGGCACCGAAGCGAGGGCAGCTCCGTATGAACGGACGCCGTCGGTACTGATCCCGTCCCGACCTGAGAGCGACGATGCGAATCGCGTGGGCGAGGCAGTCGCTGCGATCGAGTGCCGACGTGACGGCGAAGAAGAAAGGGCTCCTCCTGTCGAAGTCGGATCCGCCGGCATCTGATGATCGGCCGAGATGGGTACGGCCCCGGTACTCGACGGAGCGTACGCGTCGTACATGGTGACTGCCGTGGTGCTGGTAGGAGGGCGCGCACAGCTCGGGCAACGAGCCGGATATGTGTGTGTTCCGGGGTTAAATTAAAACCCCCGTGCGATCACGCTGTTTGGCGAGGGCGGACAGAGCTGAACAGGTGCATGGAGACGCCGGTCAGCTCTCACATGGACAGCTCGAGTCACGGCAGCGCAGGGGAAGGCAAGAACGAGGGGGAAGAGCTCACGTTCGAGGTTGGGCGGCGCGGCGGAGTGCTGGTGCAGAGGAGATCTTCAGCCGGAGGCGATCTTCACTCGGCGGACTTGATGCCGCGAGTGGTTGGCTACCACGGTAGTACGCTGTTCGAGTCGTGCGAGTAGCGGTCGCTGCAGCTGGAGGTCGGGCGCACTGTGGCAACTCGCTGACCGCCGAGCAGACGAACGGGACGGACACCTAGCTCGTCGCGGTGATGGCGCAAGCTTGGAGGAGCACGCGTACGAGGCAGCTTGGCCGGCCCGAGCCGTTTGTCGGTAGATGGCAAGCTCTACAGTGTCAAGCCGGGCCCATCGACCTCCGACAGCTGGCGGTGCGATGCGGACGCGACCGGGAGATGAAGTTCGAGAAGCTGATCGGACCCAAAAAGTGGAGCACCCTTGGGCCTAGAACTGTCCGAAAAGCCCGGCTCTCAGCTCGACCCGGCGCCGCGGTAGGAACGAGCTTCGAGTCCATGCCACCTGTCTGGCCATGCGTAGGCCCGGACCGCCAGAACAGAGCCCAGCGTCGCCGCCTCGCGAGGACAGCCTCGTATTTCAAACGTCGCGGAGCGCTGCCGGATCATCGACCGGGATCGACGCCGAGCGTTCAAGGAGAGGCGCTGCGCTGGAAATTCGAGAAACAGTATTGGGCTTTGGAATACAAGCGGTTGTATTTCCCCATTCCAAGCTGGGAGCGAGGCGGTGCAAAGGCCGTGCCGCTGCATCTTCTTAGATATCCAACTGAGGAGCTCACCATATGGCCTCACAAGCAGCTCGGCAGCCGTTGCGGCAGGCCTCGCGTGCTGCTTCGACTTCGGCAGCGAGCACCACCGCGAGCAGCGGCGCCTTCTTCCCCGTGCAGGCGTCGCCGTCGCCCTGGTCATCCGCCGCCGCCGCCGCGGTCCCGAAACCGCCGTCGCAAGAGTGGTACACCGGCCGGCCGACGTACACCTCGACGCAGGCGCAGCTCGAACGAGCGCTGACGGCCGCGCGCGCTCACCTGTACCGCCAAGGGTTGCTCAAGTCGATCTCGAGCTCGACGGGCCACGATGCCGAGTTCTATAGCGTCTTGCCGCACCCGCGAGAGCGCAAGTGGAAGCAGACCAAGGACATGGCCACTTATTTGCGGACGGGAGCGCAACTCAAGTCGAGCCAGTACAAGCGGTTGACGGCGACCCTCGCCAACCTCGAGGGCCTCCTCCCGTACGCGCGCGTCGCCGACTCGCTCACAGAGTCGGACAGCCTCGCGACTCCGCCAAAACTCGTCGTCGACCCGGTTGCGCGCGCGACCGGACGCCAGGACGCGACGGCCGCGGCCGCCGAGCCCGAGGCAGCAGCCGGCGAATCCTCTACCACCAGCCTGTACTCGCAGCTGGACCAGCTCCTCTCCCGCTTCCAGCACGTCTCGGCGAGTGGATCCTCGGCCGTCCAGCGCTCCTTGGGCAAGGCGAGGCGACTCGGCGAACGCGACGAGTTTGGTCGCGTGATGGCCTCCGGTGCGCGCAAAGAGGCCGGCGCGCGCGTCTGGATCATCCCGACCTCCGAAGCGAAGGCGGCAGCAGCTCCGAGTGCCCACACCGCCGCTGAGGAGGAGTACGCCTTTGGTCGCGTGGTCGTCAACGCGAAGTCCCTGCCGGACTACTTCCCCGCCGCCGCCCACCGCGAAGCCGTCGTCCGGCCCATGTCGCTCGTCTCGGCCCTCGGGGCCTTCAACGTCTTTGCGATCGTGAAGGGGTCGGGAGTCGCCGCGCAGGCGGACGCGGTCGCGCTCGCGCTCGCGCGGGCGTTGGCAGAGTGGGAGCGGATCGAGGTCGAGGAAGGGAGGCGGCACGAGGGGGTCGTGTCCTGGCGGGATATCCTGAAGCGAGGTGCGTTTGGCTACTTTCTTGCAGCTTTGTTGTCGTGGCAGGACTCGCGGCCTATCAGCCCGCGCACGAGAACTAAACGGGCCTCGCTCCTTGTCTGTCGCACAGCCAACCTGCTCGAGCGGGATCCGCGCATGGTCGAGCGCAAGAAGCCCGGACACGTCAAGGCGCGCAAGATGCCCACCTGGGTCAAGCGATAAGAAGGAGCAGAACAATCCGCGGAGGAAGTTCTTCGCAGCGAGACGAGCAATCGGAGCAGTCAGTACCTATACGCAAAACAAGTCGTTCTTCGCTGCAAAGCAGAATCGCACAGCTATACTCGCAAAGGCGCGAGGGTCATAGTACGTCTGGTCCACGCGTATAAGTGAACGGCAGGGAAGAAAATCTACAGAGGAGAAAGAAATTTGGTCTTTCGCGCAACGGAGTGCGGGTATCATGCGAACTGCAAACGATTACGTTTGGTGAGTTGATGAGCTCCCATGTATTCGAAAAGAAGATGCGGGCACGCACGGTGGAGAGGTAGGATTCTGCGACGATGCGTGCTCGTGCGTTCATCGACAGCTTGGCCTCTGAGATTTCCTTGTCGACGACTGCAGGTTCGAAAACGAGAAATCCGTAAGTCTTGATCTTGTCCAGTCAAGGGAACAGCCATTCAGCACTAAGGTGGAGTGACTTTGGACCTACCCTCCATGAATCTGTTCGGACACAAAAAGGGTTGAACCAGCGTCAGCTCCTGAGCGGGAGGGGGAGAGGGGAGGGGCGGACGCACTCGATGATAAAGTCGACGAGCTTGTGCTTCATCATGTCTTGGCAGTTGCGGTTCGTGATGAGGAAGCTAATGTCCCACCCCTCGATGGGTACTCTTCGGAGGACGACGAACGACTCGGCGCGCATCATGAGGAAGCGGGTAAACTTGTGCGCGAGGATGTGTTCGATCTCGTCGGCTTGCTTGATCTTGATGCTCAGGCGGACCGAGTTGATCGAGGGTTCGATCAGGACTTGCTCGTGCGCGTTGCGGGCGATGACGAGCGGGGTCAGGAGCACTTCGGGTGTCGAGCTGCGCGGTCGCCGCAAACGTGCGCATAGGGGTCAGCGTTCCGTTGCTCGGTTCGTGAGAAAGAGAAAGCACCCCGTAGCTGGATGGAGACACGCACCCAGCCTCAATCTCGGGGACATTGTGCCGCTCGACGACCTGTGACGGGAACGACTCGAGGGTGAGAGCGGCGGTGAGGGTACTGCGTACTGTGTTGAGGTACGGTCTGAGGGTGTTTGACTGCGTGCGCCGGCGTGCGTGTCAGTTGGAGTGTTCGAGGGCCGAGTTCGGGTTCAAGAGGGGGAGAAGCGAGTGGGGGAGCGTACCATTGCGCGAGACTTGGGCGGGTTCTCTTCTCGGGGGCGGTATTTGCGATTTCCTGAGTGTCTGGTAGCGCAGCTCTGGTTCTGCCCCTGTGCGTGCGAGAGGGCGAGATATCAAGAGGTCAACCTGTTGCTGCACCGCCTCGTTGCTCCTCCTCGTACACTCCGCACAGGTGTGCAGTCCACTCGCTGCTCGGAAGGACAGTCAAGGTCCTACAACATGGAGGTAAGCCCCGCCTCCTCCCGCCGTCGCCTCGCACCCTCGCTGAGCCCACTTTTGCCGCCAGACACTCAACGACCGCGCCGGCTTCCTCTGCAACTACGAAGTCCTCGAGGTCCTCAGGCAGCAGCAGAAACAACGCGGCAAGCAACTCAAAGAGCTCACGGGCGGCACAGGCGGGCAGGGCGACGGGAGACGGAACGGACGGTATCAGGACATTGCTCAGCGAGAAGAGGCAGAGCGCATACAGCCTCAGGACTTGCACACCGTGTCGTGGGAGGTCAGTCTCGCTTCCATGCACTCTCTGCTGCCCCTTTCGAACCAGACTTTGCGAGGCTCAATCCGTCCTGAGAAACCCTCGCAGGCAGTCCAGTACCTCGAGGCGGCCGTCCACCCGATGCGGCGACAGACGAGCGCAGCCGTCGCTCAACTCCTCGACGGACTCGACGACTATGATTTGACAAAGTCGGAGCGGTTACAGATTGTCAACCTCGCTCCGACCACCCTCGTCGAACTGCATGTGGTGCGTTGCCCCCCCTTACTTCCACTCGCTCGTTTCCTTCTCTGCACATTATGCAGTATAGTGGGCTGGGCTGAGCTTGGCACGTGTTACGGCGCCGCACAGTGCATCGAAGACCTTGCAGAACGCTTCTCCGACGACCGACAAGAAGCGCTGCTCGAACTAGTTCGTTCCCACCTCGGCTCGGAAACCTCCTCCACCTCCAAGGACGCCGCCGCTGCCGCTGCAGAAGAGGCACCGGTCATGCCTCCCAACGGCAATGCGGACGCCGACCTCGACGACGCCGAACCGGACGAGGATGCCGAGATTGACGAGGAGATGGCCCTCATCGACGAGGCGTACGGAGGCACGCGCGCGAATGAGCAGGTCGAGAACGACATTGACGAGGTCGGCGAGTCCTAGGCTAAAGGTCTCTCTTCTCACTGGTCTTTGTCCACCAGTCCGTCTGCTTGAGGGGGGATCCGCGATCTGTCGACTTGTTGTTGTAATTCTTCGGAAATTCGAAACTACGCATCTTTCTTTCGAGCGCTCCCGCGGGGCCGCTAGAATCTGTCGCATCTGGTGCTCGAACTGCATGCAGGATCGCATAGATAGGGAGAGACGGAGAAAAACCTTATGTGTTTGAGCCGATTCATGCGGCGCACCTCCGACGCGGCGTCAACTCGTCTCCCTCCACTCAACTCGCCCCGCTCGTGCAGTCGCCCAAGCATGGCAGCTACTCTATCCACCTCCAGCGAAGTCCCCGCCGCCCCCGTCAGCAGCTCAAGCGGGCTGACGCAACCCGCGCGGACGCTGAAACGCGACCTGTTGACCGAACATTTCCGCTTCGCGCCCGAGACGTTCGCCAAGGGCGGCATGGACCTCGCGAACCGGACCATGTACACCGCGACGGCCAAAGTCGAACAGAGCCTGCAACAGCTCGTCGAGAAACGCGTCGAAGGGTTTGACGAGGAACAGGTTCAACGAGTTCGTCTACGAGGTCACAGCAACGTCTCGAGGGCATGCCATCGAAGGGGGAAAGGGGCTGACACCGCTGCTTGTTTTCTCAGAGTATCTACCGCCTCGAGACGCTCCTCGAAGACGCGATCGACACCCAGTTTGACCTGTTCGAGATCTTTGTCCTCCGAAACACCTTCACCTTCTCGGACGACCTGCTGCCATACATCTCCTTGCCCCACCATGTACGTCACCGATGATGGTCTAATGCGCTTTGTTTATACTGCGCGAAATCGCTGACTAGCGCGTACGGTCGACGGACAGGACAACCTCGACCCCAGTTTGAAAGGAACCGACGCCGCCGTCCTCTCTGAATACGAAGAGGAGCTCCGACTCTACGAGGCCGAGCTGCAAAAGGAGCGAGAACTCGCGTGCGCCGAACTGTTCGTCAAAGCAAAGGCGGCCAAGGCGCAGGAGCAGGCCGAGCTGGTCGGTTACCTCAAAGAACCGGGTGCGTCCTTGTTCGCTCTTTGTCGTCTCCCGCACAGAGTGGAAGGGCTCGCTCTCCATCTATCGGCGGCGACCTTTCCACTTAGAGTGCTAGAAGACGAAAGAGAACTGACGAACCCCGATGTCTGCTTCTCAACACCACAGGCAAACTCACCGCTTCCTCCAACCCGACCGAGCGCGCGCGCATCCTCGCCTCGCAACTCTCCCTTCTGCAAACCCGACTCTCGGAACTCGCGTCCACCCCCGTCCCGCACGACAAGACTTCGACCCTCCCCGCCGTCGCCCCGTGGGCTACGAGCCGGAGCGCGTTCATCAATTGGGCGGCCGAGAAGAAGGCGGTCCCGACGAACGCGGGAGCGGCGGGGGCGGGGTCGAAGCAAGTTGGGCCGGGGCAATTGCCCGAGGATGTGGTTGTGGAAAAGTTTCAGGAAGAGGCGGCGCGGACTGGAGCGGCGGAGGATGCCAAGGTGAGTTTGCGGCAAAGTGCTCGCTGTTCGTGTTAGATCGAGGGAGCCGGTTCAACATGCTGTATGGCGATTGCGCCTGCGCTTTGATCGAAACGCAGCACGACCGTTGCTGATGCATCTCTTTATCTCACTTTTGGCAGGCACTCCTCGACTCCATGGGCGGGCGTTGAGCCTTCGATTCGCGTCTCGGCCACACCTTCCGGCCGCCAGCAGTACAGGAACTCATGATGTTGCAATCTTGCTGTTGTTCTCGTGTTTCATCTCGCGGTCTTGAATGCGCATCTTGCCGTTACAAGTGCAGTCTCGTTCGAAGCTGAATTGCCGAATGTTGGAAGCAGCGGACATGCCCAGGTGAGCGCCTACCGGAGCCCTTCCGCATGCTCGACAAGAGCGCCTAGGTCCCAATTCCGCGGAATAAGTCTGCTGTAAAAAAATGACGCGCTTTGCACAAAAAGAGGGAGAACTAGTTGAAGAGTTTGTTGGACGACATGCTCCCCTCGTTCGCCTTGCGCAACACCTTGGCGACGGCGAGTTCAAAGTCCTCCTGCGTGACGTGCTGCCTCCGTTCGCGGAGGGCGTACATGCCCGCCTCGGTACAGATCCCGCGCACCTCGGCGCCGGAGCAGTTGCCCATCTTTTCGGCGAGCGAGCGCAGGTTGATCCCGCGCTGGAGCGACATCTTGCGCGAGTGGATGCGCAGGATCGAGACGCGCGCTTCGGGGCTGATGGATGGGAGGGCGAGCGGGGTCAGTTTCGTTACGTTTCGTTTCGGAGCGAGTGAGCGGGCGTCGATGGCAAAAAAAGGCTGGTTCGTGCTACTCACCCGGGAGGAGGGAACTCGATCTTGCGGTCTATCCGACCGGGACGGAGCAGGGCCGGGTCGAGAATGTCGATTCGGTTCGTCGCCATGATGACCTGTGAGGCGCGACAGAATCATCTTCAGCATGGCTTTCTCCCGACGGGCAGAAAAGGGACGAAAGCATGCGAGAGAATACCCCGCGCAACTCACCTTGATGTTCTTGGTCGATTCGAAGCCGTCGAGCTGGTTCAGCAACTCGAGCATCGTCCGTTGCACTTCCGAGTCGCCGCCACCACCGCCACCACCGCCTCGGGACGAGCCGATCGAGTCGATCTCGTCCATGAAGATGATCGAGGGGGCGTGTTCGCGCGCCATGACAAACAGTTCGCGGACCATGCGCGAACCCTCGCCGATGTATTTCTGGACGAGTTCGGACCCGCTGACTCGGATGAAGCGGCAGTCGGTGTGGTGCGCGACGGCGCGGGCGAGGAGCGTCTTTCCCGTTCCGGGGGGCCCGTACAGGAGGACGCCCTTGGGTTGGGCGATGCCGAGGGCGTCAAAAAGTTCGGGGTGCTTGACGGGCAACTCGATCACTTCCTTGATCTCTTTGATCTGCTGGTCGAGGCCGCCGACCATTTCGTACGTCGAGTCGGGCACCTTTTCGACCATCATCATCTGCACGAGCGGGTCTTGCTTGGTCGGCAAGATCGAGTGCAGTTGGTCTGTTTCGCGGCCGGTGCTGTCTGTCAGCAGGGGGGGCTCTCTTGAGGAGACGGGAAGTGGGCTGCCGTACAAGAGTCGCTCCGCAATGAGACTCGGAGGTTGGGAGTGAGCTTTGCGACGTCAATGTTGGGCGCAAAGTCGACGACTGCATGACGGCCAGAAACCAGTCAGTCTCCCCAGCCCGGTGCGAAGGGTCAAGAGGGCGGACGGCGCACCGTATTTCCCTTCGGGCTGGACCTTGACGAGTACTTTTTTCTTGCCCATGACCTTGACGACTTCGCCTACATAGCTGCCGGGTTCCTGGAGGAGTTGGAGTTCCTCGCGCAAGAGGCGTACGCGTGCGTTGAGGGCGTTGCGCTGGGCCTCGAGGCGGCGGAGGTTCTGGGTCTTTGAGTTTATGAGGTGCTCTGCCTGTTCGATCTTGTTGGTAAAGTAGCTGGTCACGCCCTTGCCCTGTACGGCGGCGGGGGGCTGCACCTGGAGCGGCAGGGAAGGCATCGCAGGGCGGGGGGTCGGTTGACGTGGACGGTGACGGTGACTCGGCGTAGCTCTGTAAGTAGCTCTAGACTGCTCGGCTGTACTTTTGCCCCGGATTCCAGCGAGTCGCAGTGAAGCGTCGAGAGAAGAGATGACGACGACTCTGGCGAGTGCAGTCAGCTGGACTGTGTCCCGTCTTGCACTCGCTGGGCAGATGCGAGGATGAGGCTCGCTGGCTCACATTCGACTCTGCGAGCTGCTCTCCTCACAACGGCCTGCGCCGCCGCGTCCTCCCTCGCAGCCGCCGCTTCTCCACCGCTCTCTCCTCAACTCACCTTCGCCTCGACTCCTCCTACTACTCAAGCCAGAGACTATGGAACCCTGCTCCAGTTCGAGTACGACAACAGGGAAGCCATGGCAGAGGCGCTCGACCGGTTCGAGGCTCTCGACGCAGACGTCTGGTTCGCAGGAAAACGGAGAAACCCACACGGGCACCTCGCATGGCACGCCCTCGTCAGGCAAGAACTGCCACTCGACGCAACACTCGAAGGAGAAGCAGCACTCGCTGGAGCCAGCTCCGGAACCGCAGTCCCCGTCCAGGAACTGTTCGCCCAGAACCCGACTCTCTCGACTGCCTACTCCCAAACTCTCTCGGCAGCGAGCGTCGCCAACCTCACCAGCAGAGTTCTCCACACCGCCGGCTCCGAAGATGACGGAGGACCAATCGGCCTCGACGACCCGATCCACGACACGTACCACCCGTACGAACAGATCCACACCATCTTGAACCGCTTCCAGGACGCCTTCCCCGGATGGGTCGAGGTCGTCACCCTCGGAAAGTCGAGCGAAGGCAGGGACATCTGGGCCGTCAAGGTCACCAAGTCGTCGTCGAACGCTGCGGCCAGTCCACAAGACGTCGCTCGGGAGGACGACGACGACGAGGAGGAGGAGGAGGAGGACGGCGACGACGATGACGAGTCTGTCGGCCCGCCGCCGCTCTTCAGCTCGCTCGTCAAAAAGCACAAACACCGACCAGGTCACGGCAAATTCAAGTTCCTCATCGCGGGAACGCAGCACTCGCGCGAATGGATCGCCGCCTCCACCGTCCTCTACCTCGTGCACGAACTCGTCGCCCTCGATCAACAGAGTGGGAAAAAAGCTCCGCACCGGAAATTGCTCGAACAGGTCGAATTCACGTTCGTGCCGGTCGTGAATGTACGTCAACGCTTTACTCCTCTCGCGGCGGGTAGAAGGGTGCGGAAAGCGCGTCGGAAAGCAGTGGGGCGAGAGACTGACTTGGGGGGTTGCCTTCGCTGGTTTCATTGCCGACCTCGACAGCCGGATGGTTACGTCTACGCCTGGGAGCACGACCGACTCTGGCGCAAGTCGCGCCAACCAGTCGGTGGCGGCGGCAAGTCCCCTCGAGCCCACTCCCGCACCACCGCCGACGACGACGACATCTCTCCCACCTCCACCGAAGACGAACACGAAGAATGCCTCGGCATCGACTTGAACCGGAATTGGGGCTACCAATTCCAGCCGGGCGCGAGACCGAACCCGTGCTCGGACTCGTACCCGGGTGCGAAGGCGTTCGAGTCGGTCGAGTTGCAGGCGCTGAGGACTTACATGCTCGACGGAGTCGAGGCGTTCTTGGACGTGCATTCGTTCGGTCAGATGCGTGAGTGTTTCTTCTTCCTTCTTCTTTTTCTTCTTCTTCTTGCGTGAAACTCTCCTTCCTTGTGATCAGCTTGAAGCCGGCGGGGGGCAAATCTGCTAACGGGTCATTCTCCGTTCGAAACCAGTCCTCTTCCCTTACTCGTACTCGTGCGACGTCGTCACCCCCGATCAAGAGAACCACTACGAAGCGGTCCTCCAAGCTGCCAAGGCGTTGCGGGACGTGCACGGTCGGGTGTTTGAGACGGGCAGCGTGTGCGAAGTCAGCTTGACGAGTCCGGGGGAGAGCCTCGATTGGGCTTGTGAGTCTCCTGCCTGGGTCCTGGTTCTGAACTCCTAGTGGGACCAAGACGACTGATTCTTCTGTGGGTTTGCCTATTGGGTAGACGCGGTTGCCAAAATCCGGTGGTCATTCGCGACCGAGTTGCGCGACGGCGGCATCTTTGGTACGCGGCACCCCTACTCCCTCTTGCTTTACGTTCAATGCTCCTCTACTGACCACGAACCTTGATCTGTACCACCCGGACAGGCTTCCTCCTCCCTCCAGCGCAGATTCGACCTTCAGGGGAAGAGATGAGCGCAGCGCTGCGTCGACTCACCCAGTTCATCCTCGACGTACGTCTCTCCTCTTGCTTTTCGGGGCTGCGATTTTTTGCAGCTGACCTCTTTCTCTGTCTGTCCCGCTATGCAGAAAGAGGCGGGGAAACGCTGAGTGTAGCTGGTGAAGGTGGGGCTTGTTGTACAGAATCGCTTGTTGTTGACCCGGCGGTGTCCGGAGCGCCACGGTGGCTGGCCTACTCGGCCAAGCTCATGCGCGAGGTCGACAAGGAGAGTCCAATATGTGCTGTGTATATACCGACGGGGTGAGCGATGACGCCTCATTTGCAGCCAGCGAGGGGTCAGTGCGCGGACTTTCGACCTTCTCAAGCCCTTGTCCTCGCGCTCGCGCCGCTTTCGCCACGCTCATTCTCACGCTGGACAAGGGCTCTCGCGCGCTAGCGCTATTTTCTATGGCTTCTGACACAAGGTGCACAGGCCCTCACTTTCAGGAGTCGGCGCATGCCGCGTTTTTCGCATTCTCCCTCTTCCCAGTTCATCATCAATCCGCCCTGCTTTCGCGTTTCCGTCAATCTGCTTCTCTAGCTACTTCCACCAGGCCTTTGTGCCTCTCGTCATTCTTTTATCAAGCACATAGCCGCAACGTGCGGTGCTTCTGCGAAACCGGCAATCATGGTCGGTCGCTCGTTCACTCTTTCGGCCTTTGTTGCCTTCGTCAGTGAGTGACACCCCTCTCGCGGTATCGGACTACATCGCAAAGGCTGACATGTGCTTTCACCAGCTCTTTCCCAGACCTGCCTTGCCCTGCACGGCCCTTTCTTCCCGGTCCGGCACAACCACGGCTCGCGGCGGTCAGCTCTGCCCTCCCGCCGCGATTTCCTGCGCGCCCGTCAAGCCGTCGCGCCTTCTCCGACGCTCGCGTCCGAGATCCTGACTCGCAAAACCAACGACGCTATCGTCCACCACCTCAGGGCATTGGAGATCGATCTGGCCGAGGCGGGAGAGGAGGTCGGGCGGAGCGCTGAGCGCGTGAAGCGCGCCGTCACGGCAGCGGAACAACCCGCTGATCGTGAATACCTCGGCGAGATGCTGGTGAGTGATATTTCCGTGTGCAGTCTCGCAGGTGGCAGTCGAGCTGACCACTCCGTCCGGCGCCCCTTTTTACAGCACGACGCCGTCTACAGCATTCTTGGCGTCGTCTCGGCGAACACGCAGATCCGCGCCTGGCCGCCTCAGTTGGACGATGTTGCTCGACCGGCACCTGTGGGCGTCTCTGTCCCGTCGGATGCGCCTCGACCGAGCCCGTCGGCGAGGTCTCGTTCGAAGCGGATGGCCGCGCTGCAAAAGGTGAGTATATGTACAAGCGTGCGCACTCCGCTCGGAGCATCTCGAACTGACTCCCGAGTTCGGGTTTTCATAGCCCGCGCTTGACCCTGTCTATGCTCTTGAACATACCCTCACATCGCTCCTGCACATCACCGAACCAGTCCGTCAAGTCTTGCCGACTCTGCCGCCCCTGCAGCGCGAATCGATCCAAGCCGTTCTTGACGAATTGCACGACGAGGCGGCTCTGTTGGCTCAGGGGATCCTTGAAGGGAGGCGGAACACGCTCGACGAGGAGCTCGCGATGCAGAATATCGCCGCGCAGTGAGTTGCCTCGAATCGGATTCCTGCTTTAGCGTCGGCTGATAATTCCCCGATGTCTTTCAGATCAGCAGAACTTCTGGCCGCCATCTCGGGCTCCAGCGTCCCTCTGGATCCCTATGCAGCCGGCTCTCTATCGCCCTAGACTTTTTTCGTCCTCGTTCGTCCTCGTCTTGCCCCGTTGGCGCTCGCAAGCATACAGCTTCATGCTCTTGCAAGATACCCCTCGCAGACACTATCTATCGTATTATACCTATCACCTGCATTGCACTCAGATCTTCCGCGAAGACCGTACTGTTTCCACACCCAAGCGCGCGAAACACTGCGTCTCAGCCCGACTTTATACAGACAGCCGCCGCGCGGCCGTCGATGCCATGAACGGCGCGGAAGCCCTCGGTCGCGCCACCGTATTGCGCAAGGACAGCAGCGACGGCGAGTAAATGGAACCACATGTGCGAGTGGCCGACGAGGTCGAACAAGCCGGAATCAGGGAAGAGGGCTTCGGGAAGACGCTCGGAGCTGAGAGAGAGAGAGGAGGGGCAGGCGCGAGTCGTTCGAAAGATGATCTGTGCGTCAGGCGCGGAAATGCGAGTGGCGAGGGGAAACGGACTCACTAGCAGATCGAGCCGAGACCGACGCAAAGGAGCTCGACAGCAAGCCAGCCGAACGACATGCGCAAGCTGGCTTGCTCCCACTAGATCCGAGAGGGACGGGCGTCAGTGATTGACCCTCCGACCGGTGAGCGAATGTGGAATTACTTGCTCCGTAGCGCAGGACGCCGTGACTGAAGGGTACGAGGGCGAGCGAGCCGATCCCGATAAAGACGCCGGTACGCAGTTTGCGGTACTCGTACGCTTGCAGCCGATCGGACAAGACGATGACATAGACTCCGACTGTGTGAAACATGGAGGGTCAGCGGTGGCAGGAATTCTGGGCAAAGTTCAAGCGCCGACTTACTGCAGCAGGCGACAAACATGAGGAAGCTGTACAGGTTTCGCAGCTTGACGTCGCAGTAGAACCCGTAGTGGAACGAGCAGAGGAAACGCATCGAGCCGGCAAACAGGATCCCTGCGACGCGGTTCAGTCAATATCGTTGCCTCTGCGGGCAGAAGTGCCGGCCGAACGCCACTCACCCAAGTGGTCCGCCCTGCGCGCCCTCGAACAGACCCGTTCCGAGTGCGCCAACCCGCAATGGTAAGCCGCCGAGAGGGCAAAGCAGACCCCGGCGCCGGCAACGAGACCGGCAAAGACGGCCGTGTCGACGAGCGTGATGGTCGGTTGATGCAGTCCCGGGAAAGGATACACGGGAGTGATGGCGGCGCGCCAGCTCGAAGGGTCGAGTGCGGGTGTCGCTGGCGGGACGAGCGCATGCGAGCGGAGCGGTGAAAGCTCGAAGAGGTAGATCGCTCCGAGGAGGAGAACGACCAGGCACGAGACGGAAGGGACGAGGTGCGTCCAGCAGTTGACTGTGGGGTGCGACCGTGGCAAGGGTCAGCCCTTCTGAGTAAACAAGCAATCCAGGTCCGGCAGGCTTCAAAAGGTGAGTGAGGACGTACGGAGCTCGTTGTGAGGAAAGGTGAGCGACCGGACGCAAGCACGGAAGCTACCCAGCTCGGGGCGGTAGCCGGACCGGATGCATGAGTTTTGCTGCATCCATTTCGGCGCTTCTTCGAACGTCAGGAGGCGCTGTGGCGGCTGCGGGAGGAGGAACTGGAACGAGGCTCGCTTGGAGGAAAGAAGCGCGTGAACGCGACGTCGGCGGTGTCGAGGCGAGTCGGTCAAGCACGAGACGGGCTCTTTGGGGTCTTTGTACGATTGGGTTGAGTCGAAATCGGCTGCCTCGGTCGCCATGCACCGGCAGAGCGGGGGACGAGAGAGAGCAGCCGAGGCGAAGAGCGTGAGTCGGTGGTGACGATAAGAAGACGGGTTGCGAGCGGGCTCAGGGCAGGCCGGAGCGGCTCGTGCAGAGTACTCAACAAGTCTCAGCTACTTCAGAGGACTATCGCGCGCTAGATCGCTGCCCTTTTGCCAGTGTGGACGGTGGGAAAGGAGGGAAAGAGTCGCGATAGCGAAGAGGAACGCGGGGTTGGTTGCGCTCTCGGCTGAACTCTCCCGTCGCCGCGGTCGTACTGGGAAAACAAGAAGAGCTGCATTACAGACGTACAAGGCAAAGGGACGTGGCCCAGACACTGCGTCGGCGCCTCCTCTGAAGGATGAGACCGCCATTTGGAGGCGGTTCGTGCGGTCGTCTAGGCCACCTAGATCGCACCGTGCCGGATGCGTAGGAGAGCCGCGCCGCATGATGGTGACCGTGCTTTCTGGCGCGCGCAAAGGCTCGCCGTTGGTGGTGCCGAGTCGGGCTGGCGACTGTCGTCCAACCGAAGCTGAGCAAAGATGGAAAGGAGCTTCAGTCGACCTCTCTCGATGAGAGTCGCTCTCGAGGCCGATGAATCCGGCGGTAGACATGGAAAGGATTGGTGTGAACGCGCGAATCGATGCGAATATGGCGAGACTGCGACTCTGGATCCGGGAAGTGATGAGGAGAAGAAGCTCGCTCTTTCCATAGCTGCTACACACCCACTCGCGGGACGAGCGATAGTCGAATAGCACACTCTAGACTCTTTGCACCAGCTTGTCACTCCAGTCGAACCGCTGCTCGACTCGCCGACCTGCGCCCGACCCGAACTCAAGACTGCAGCAGCACCGCATCCTTCACCCCGCCCGCCCGCCCGTTCTACAAGAGCAGTATGGTCCGACTCATCACACAGAACTTGCTCTCGTGCCCGTCACGGGCCTGCGCCTACCCGACCAACTTTCCCCTCTCGTTCCGCAACGTCGAGCGCCTCGAGATGGTCGACGCAGAGTTCAACGAGGAGTTTATGCGAGGCGTCCTCAGCCGGATAGAGTGGGACGCGCTCCGTAAGAGTGCTGCAGAGGTGAGCTATATCACGTTGTTTCTCCTTCCGAGATGGCGGCGGGATCAGGATCGCCAGCAACGACCGCCGGTTCCCACGACAGGCGCATCTCCGCCAGACGGAACAGGTCAACGTTTGGTCAGGTACATTGCAAAGACCGGACGTAACGGGGCTGGAACGCAGCACGGATGCGGAAGAGGGCGACTTGTGCTGCCATTTTCAAACCCTCAAACTGTCTTGAACGCTTCCAAAAACACAAAGAGTCATCTCCGGACCTCATGCTGACTGAGAATCTTGCTTCACAGCTCGGCAACACCGACCTCCCGGAAGAATCGCCCGACCTGACCCAGCCGGAATCGGTCTCGCTCGACCTGCTGAAAACGCTGCACCACGTCCTGCTCGAGGTACGCTCACACCTTTGCCTTGGTCCTACGATTTACTCACCAAAGACCCTGTACATAGATTGTCGTCGCCGACGGTGAGATGGTCTGCCCACAATGCGAGCACGTTTACCGGATCAAGGACAGCATTCCCAACATGGTCAGTTCTCCTTCCCTTTGACAAATTTCCCGATCGATCTTCGTCCCGCTCACGCAAATTCTCTCTGCGCAGCTGCTGGCGGAGCACGAGATCCGCAAGTAGGTGCAAGCAGGTGGTCCCGAGCCGCGCTCGAGCGACTGGCGAATTCCGGTTTCCTCTTTGTTGTATTGAATTTCCTCTGCACTTTGCATCGCAACCTCCCCATGAGCCATATTTCCTTTGCATACAAGCTTACACGAGGCGCATGCCGGTGCATGCTCGCTTTGTCGTTTTTTCCTCGCCGTGTTCAGTCGATCGCCACGTTTGCGGTGCGGTCGAGGCCTTTGCCGCTTTCCGACCTGATTGTCGCCTCTTTCGTTTCGTCAGACCTGCCGGCTGGTCTGTGCGGCTCCACGCTTCCTTGCTTCCTGTCGGTCTGCGGCGAGAGCTACCTCAGCCGGCACTTGCTGCTCGCGTCCCGACTACTCAGCTCCCGAGGAGGCTGGCTGGCCCCTCGCCGTCTCGCTATCTCTCGCGCTTCGTAGCAGCAAGCGTGGTGAGCGCGCTCATCAGTAACGAGTAAAGGTACGGTGTCGATGCCCCAGCCCGTCAGATGTACCACCCCTGACCGTGCGTGCTTGCAGACCCCTCATCCAACTTTCGATCCGACCCGTCGGCACCACTTGGCTCCCAATCTCCGACTCGGCTCGAGACGTCTCTCGTTACCGCCAGCGCGCAGCAGTCAACGTGGCGAGCAAACGTTTTCTCTCGTCCCGCCGAGCGCCGGCTGAGCCGTTGCTCGGTGGAACCGGCGGCGTCAATGGAGGAGTGCCGGCAGCGGGCCTGCCTCATGCGCCGTTCCGCTTTCGCATGCAGCACCTCGTTGGGACGCTCGTCGCCATCTCGTTCGGGCTCTTCTATTCTACGAGTCAGAGCGGCGGCAGCGGCGGCGACAGTGGTTCGAAGTCTTTGGGAACTGTGACCTCGCCAGGGCCAGCTCCCGTCGAGCGGAGCAAGGTTCTCGAGTACTGCCCTTACTCGACAGACCGCAAACATATCCCCACCATTGCCTTGATCGGAGACCAGGCCCGAGCACCGACAGAGAACCGGACGTTCTACGTCGCGGATCCGATCGACGAGGCCCTCCCCGCCGCGTTCTTGCCGTTGGCGTCTCCGGCGCGGGAGCTGCGGTTCGCGCAGACACTTTCCGGGAAGGAGGAGAAACGTCCCGCGGGTCAGGGACGGCTACACGAGGGCCTCGCGGAGGACAAGGGACGGCAGCTCTGCGTCGCGCACCATGTTCCGTCGAGTCCGCGGCCGCAGATTCCCGCGTCGGCCCAATGGAAGGACAGCAAAGTCATGTTTGGGATGTCGACCGTACCCGATCGCGTCCTGTGGAACTTGCCCGTCTGGTCTCACTGGCTGCCCAAGTCGCCACAACCGCCGCTCGACTTTCGCGACAAGTCAATCATGGACCAGCTCCCGCTCGTCCTCGTCCTCATGCCCACACCGAACCCGACCGAAGAGGCGCGCAGTCGAGAAGCCGTCGACGAGGCCAACTCGCTCGGTATGCACGTCAAGATGCGCGCGAGGGAGGCGGACCGGTTCGAGACGCGCTATTTCGCCCTCGTCGAGGAGATGTGGATCGAGGCAAAACGGAGGGAAGAAGCCGACGGCGTCCGGACCGACTGGTTTATCTTTGCGTGCGCGCTCTCTCTCTCTCTCTCGTTCTTGCTCGGCTCTCGCTTGTCAAACTAGACTGACTTGACGATGGCGAAACAAACAGTGACGACGACACCTTCTACCCCGACTTTGATTCGCTCGCCCGCCTCCTCGCCTCGCATGATCCAGACGAGGACTGGCTCATCGGGGCTCTCAGCGAGTCGACCAAACAGGTGCGCAGTGGGCGGAATGTCTCGTCTCCCATTTGCGAGCGAATACTGACAAGACTCTGGTTTGCTTCTTCCTCAGGTCGCGCAATGGGGCCACATTGCCTACGGAGGCGCAGGCATCATCTTGAGCCGCGCAGTGATAGACAAGATGAACGCAGCGGGCTTTTGTGAGTTTTATTTGCTTCGTCTCTGCGGTTTGATCGTGCTGACAGACGTGCGTCGATCCTTGTTCCGGTACAGGGCGAACATGCTTGCAAAAGTACGGATCGGCGTTCGGCGGCGATGCGATGTTGACACACTGCGCTGCGGACGCGATGGCGCGGGACGTTAAAGACGCGCTCACGCTCGAAGAGACGACGCACCAGCTCGACATCCGCGGCGACGGCACCGGCTTCTTCCAGTCCGGCTTCCTCTTCACCTCGATCCACCATTGGGGATCGTGGTTCACGCTCTTCCCGCCGTGGCACGAGAGCGGCGCGGGCGACCTCCGGAACGGCGTCGGTCTCGTCGGCAAGGCGGCGAAAGCGGTCGGCGGCGACAATTGGGGACGAAGGTACCTCTTCGAGGCGGGACGCGTCGTGGTCGCGCTCGGGTACAGTGTCACGGTCGAAGCAAAGGCGCTCACGGAAGAAGACGCAGCCAAATCGGTAAGGGCGTTCTTCCTTGCGAATGTTGAGTGGCAAAATCTGACATGGCGCTGTTCTTGTCACAGGAGCACACCTGGTGGGAGTTTGAGACGTTCCACCCGATACGGCCGAGTCACGAAGAGGCAAAAGACAAGCGGACGTACTACATCACGGCCGTGCGTCAGGTGGACCCGGCGGGGATTTACCGACTCGAGCACAAGAACCGCGAAGGCGAGCGGGTCGACATCCTCTGGGACCAGCGGGAGACTCGTCGCGCAGGTCCGTGGTGGTCTCCGTGGCGGATGTGACCTGCAGTCCGCCGTAGCGTTCAACAGACGGGTTCTCGACGACCCCTAAACGTCTCGCTAATTCTATCTTTAAATCTTGATGATCAACCCTGACGCTCTCGAACTCGAGTCCCTCGGACAGGGCTGCCGTGCACACACACATACACACACATGGCTCTTTGAGGCCCGCCGAACTCTGAAGCCGAAAGCTCGCTGCGACGCGTCCGAAGGATTACGATCTCTCTACTGTACTTTCGTAATCTCAAAGAGCTTTCCAATACTGATGCCGTGTTTTCGAGGTGGCACGCGGCACGGGCATCGGACCAGATCGGACTTGGCCACTTTCCGGCCGGGAAGATCGCTGCATGGCGCACCACAAGTGGGCAGCCTTGCAATTAGCTGGCGCAAACACAGCTCATGTGTACGCGTCCTGCGCTCAAAGCTCTGATGCAGCAGAGCGTACAGCGTCACTTTCGCTGCTGCATGCCGTGCGTGCATAGAGAAGCAAGGCTCGACGTTGGCCGGGCCCATCGACGGTGGCGACGATCTGTAATCACACTTGAAAATGAACTGGGAAATGGAGTCGCAAAGTCGGTCTCGGCACGCGCACACATGTGATCGCGCCCCACTCCAAACAGCAACTCGAGAAGTTCGCTTGCCGAAGGGTACATACGCGACCGCGCCTCTTCAGCTCCCCCTTCTTGCTCTGAGTGAAAGCTATCACTCTCGCTATTGCTTAAGCTACTACAGAAGAAAGTGCGCTCCGACCCACGACGTCCTCGTCGTGTTGCCACCAAACGATGCGCCAGCAGCAAAACCTCGCGGGGATCCTCGCGGTCGCCGCGCTCCTGGTCTCTTTCGCCGCCGGACAGCCCGGGAGGTTCCCTTGCGGCAAGAACAGCCCGAATCAACAAGTCTGCGACCTTTTGTCGCACCCGACGGCGCGCCGAGGCGTCCTCGTACCCATCGACTCCCAGTGCGTTTCGGCGGGCGCGTCTGGCTTCGCATGCGGTTGGACCGGAGCTCGGTACGTCTACTTTCTCAGTCTCCACATCTCCGGCATGTCACATGCAATCGGGGTCGGAAACGCTCTCGGAGCGTTTCGAAGAGGCAACTCGTTCGGCTCGCCCGGGGGGGGGGGGGCAACAAAATTGCCCGACGCGGACAACGAAGGCGCTTTGTGCTTACGCGCCTCTTTCGCCTGACGCCAGGTGTACATCGGACCTCCAATGTGACTTTGGAAGCTGCGACGGCTCGTCAGAACTGCCCGGCGTCTGTGTGTGAGCAGCCGATTCGTTCCTCTCGTCCGTGCGCCTTCTTAAACTCGATCTGACATGTCTTCGTCCGCGTACACCCTCCTTCCGATCATCTCGGACCATCTCGCCATGATCCGTATTTGATACCTGTAGCGGCGGACTCGGTGACCCGTGCGAAGGTCCGGAAGGTCCCGACGATTCGCTTTGCGCCGGTAACCTCGGCTGTCAGCTTGACGACATTGTCGACGGTCCGCCCCGATGCGGCGGTCCCTCCGCCGATTGCAGCTTCAGCGGCAACTACGAGTCTAGCTCTCGGCCGAATCATCAAGCCTGCATGTCCAGTAAGTCGCCCGGTACAACCTCTCCTCCAAAAACTCGGTGACTCATTCTGCAACCTCGTAGACTACTGCTCCCCAAACACGCTCTCGTGCGGAGTTCGACCAGCGGACAGCATGGCACGCGTGACCGTCGATCAGCGAATCTACCCCGAAGCATCAACAGCAGACGCTGCCGGGCACGCGTCGCACCGCAAGTCAGTCCCGCTCCCGAACGGTTCGGCGTGCCCCGTTGGGTTCTCCGCGTGCCCAATCGCTCGCAACAACTCTCCGGACGACTTTCTCTTTGCCTGCTTCGATTTCCTGTCGAGCGAGACCCACTGCGGCGGTTGTCACGATGTCGGCGCGGGATTCTGGATGGAGGCTTCGGCTGGCGTGGACTGCACGTCCTTGCCAGGAGTATCGGCATCAAGCTGCGTCGATGGCAAATGCCAAGTCTGTGAGTCAATCGCTTTCGGCTCAACTGTGCCGGCTGATGCTGACCTTGCCTGCTGACCGCAGTGAGCTGCTCGGATGGTCACGAGTTTGACCGCGATCTCGGGATCTGCGTCCCTATGCGCTACTGGTAACCGGATGAGCGGCACTCTATTCCAAAAGACTTCTACATACATACAAGAACGATCCACCAGTCCCTTTCGACTTTCAGAGCTTCGAGCTTTTGTTGTTTTATTCGCATCTTCTCTGTAACATGGCACTCTTACCTCACTCCCCTCTGAGCTCCTGACCTACACCTAACGGAGAAGAACTCGCCGTGGCCGCGAATTATGCCGGTCACTCGCTCCAGAATCTTCGGCGGGCGAAACACCGAGGGGAAGCGCGAGCTTGCGACAGAATCTGGCAGACTGCGGAGGCGCCGATGATAAGCGTGACCACCCGTGTGATTGCTGAGAGTGCTTCGCTACTTCTTCTTGCGACGGGCGGCACCCTTGCCCTTGCTCCCATCCGTCATGCCGGCCGGCAACCAGTCCTCGTCGACGTTATCCGGCAATTTGACCTTGCGCGCCTTTGCAGCCTCGTCGGCCTCTTCTTGCGCGAGCCTTTCCCGCTCCGCCTCGATCGCCTCGGTGACCTCCTCTGCCGAGACCTCCTCGCCTGCTCGGATTCGTGCTGCCAGAGCGGGGGGGATGGCGACGCGTTTCACACCGGTCTGGAATCCGGGCGCTCCTCGTCCGATACCGGTTGTCGGGTCGTAGCTCTGGCGCGAGCCGGTCGCACCTCCGCCCGACGAGAGGAAGCGGTAGATGCGGTAGCCGACGAATGCGACGGGCAAGCCGACCATGAGGAGTGGGGGCAAGAGGGACATGTCGAAAGCGCTCGTCTGCCGAGAGTGTGCGCGAGTAGCCTGTCAGCGTCATACCAAATACCCTGAAAGTCAGTCCGCAATACGCACTGAGGTGCTCATGGCCGTCTGTGTGGCTGATGGCGAGCGGATTTTGATGAGTCCGCGATAGCGACGGACACGTCGAGTTCTGGGCTGCTTGCGACGAGTAGACAAGTCAAAAGGCGCTCAAGAGTACGCCTGCCTAGTGTACGCCTGAAGGTGGGACGGATGAAGCGAGATCAAGCCGAAGCAGAGACTGCGGCGCGCGAGAGATTCATCGCGACGAAAGATTTTCCTTCGGCGCATAGCATATCAGCAAAGACATCAGAGTTCGCCTTACCGTCGTCTACGAGCATGAGCGCTTTGCGCAAGCAGAAAGACGGGCAAGAAGGAGCAGCCGCTTGGCAGGTAGATGTCTTTTTTCAATTCGAAAGTTTCGCCGAGGCCGCAGCCACTACGCTCTCGTCCCCGTCATTTGCCACACCCTGAGCAGGCGACTCGTGTCCTCCAAGTTTTCGTCCGGCTGCCGCTCCGACTGCGGAACGAGCTGGCTAATCTCCTCAAACAGGCAGTGCCGTTCACGATACAGCGCATCTCCGATCCGGTCGCCGCCTGCCTCGGATCCGGCGGGGGAAGGTAGCCCCTGCGACCCGTCGAGCGGGATGTCGATGTTCATGCGAGCGGGAGCCGACATGAGCGCCGTCATGCAGGCGCGGAAAGAGGCGGATTCGGCCGGCGAGGAGTGGTCGACGACCGACGCGAGGTCGTTCTGCAAATACTGCAGCGCGAGGAGCGTCGGTGCTGTGCGACATAGCTCGATAAAGCTGCGGGAGGCGTATAAAGCAGTTTGAGTGCACGGTACTGGGAAAAGCAGTTGGTTCAGACGCACCGCTGTTTCCTGAGGAGGAACTTGGCCTTGCGGTGCGCTTCTTGCGGTGTCGGGCTGCCACAGGACGCGTCGAGTTAGCCACCAGCTTTAAAGGATCCGTCTCAAATCGTCATTGATTAGCGGCTCACTCGATGATCCGTAGCCGCCACATGTCGCTTTGACGCCAATCCACCGCTTCCCCCGTTGGCACCTCTGGATGACCGCCATAGAGGTAGTGATCCTGGAGCAGCGGGTCGTACACGACCTGAGAGGCAAATCGAGGCGGAGGAAGAGATTCTCCCGCGTCGCCTCGAGTCCCGTCTTGGGGCGACCCCCATTCTTCCTCGATCTTTTCCCACCCGAGGTCGACGTTGCGGACCTTGCGAGGCGTTCTTCGGCGCCAGACTCCACGCAGGCAACCTTCGGCCATGTCGCTCGGCGTGGCCATAGAAGACGGGACGCTCCGGACCAGACCGGTCAAGAGCGTCCAGTTCTGGGTGGTCGGGTCGAGCGTGACGCGCGGGGTGAACGACGCCGGTGGAACGGCAACGGGAGAGGTAAGACTCGGCGCAGTGGTCGGTGGCCATAGACGGCGAATCTGAAGGATGGTCGGGACGTGACTGCTGCCACTGCGGCCGCCGCTCTGCCGAGAGGGCGAAGCTTCCGGCGAGGCTGGCAAAGCAGACAGGTCGACGAGCGACCGATTGATCGCCGCACTAGCGGCGCTGCTCGACCCGAACATAAAGTCGAGGACAGTCCCCTCTCGCCAGAACGCCGACACGTCGTGCAGCGATTCGCGCTCTTCGGAGGGTGATCCGACCTTCCGACTCGGGTCACGTCCTCGTTCGTCTTCGGTCGGGACGGCAGACGCGAGCCTGATCGCCCACAGATCTTGTAGGTACTGCTCGTTGCGTTGGCCCGAGTAGACGTAGAGGGTCGGATGGAGCGGATCGGAATCGAGGACGAGAGCGTGTCCTGCTCGCGACAACAGGCGGTCGGACGATCCGGCGTTTGCCGACGGACCAGGAGGTGTACTCGACGGGCTCACAGGATCACCGCTGCACGTCCGTCGCAGTTCTCGTCAGCTCTCGACGGAAGAGGACAGGGTGATTTCGAGGCGGAAAGACTCACAAGAGGTGCGTCCACTTTTTCGTGTCGAGGTGATAGCACCACATCCCGCTGTACCGACTCCGCGTCGCATCGGTCAACAGAGACGCCGACGGGTCGTAAGCCCTGCCGAGGAACCCGAGACTGGCCGACGCGCCGGGCGCGAACGGCTGATTCTTGCCACCAAAGACAAACAGCCGAGACGTGGCAGTGTGGATCACCATCTGGTGATCAAAGCTGTGCGACGAAAGAGATGCACTCGTCAGAAGCGGGGCGGGGAACAGATGGGAGGGCAAGAGAAAGAAACGAAATGCACGCACAGGAGCGCCGGTCCGCCGTCTCGCCGCGTGTCTTCGCTCAGCAATTCCCACTTGCCTCGATCCGGCCCCGCCGCCTTGTACCTCCAAAAGTCACTCTTCCATTTATCCTCGCGCGGAGCGGGCGCCGCTCGACCCGCCGCCGCGCCGCCCGCGTTCTGATTCCCACCACCGCCATTCTCGTCCACGTCCATTCCGGCCACACCACCTCTGCTGCTCTCGCCGTCGCCGGCTACGATGTGGGCGACTCGTTCGGCTGCTCGAAGCGCAATGTCCCGCTCGTCTTCGTCTTCGTCGTCGCCGTCGTCGTCGGCGTCGGGTGCTTCGTCGTCGAGCTCGTCTCGCCTCGCACCGAGGACATAGACCCACCCGTCCCGCTCGTCGACGACCATCTGATGACAACTCCTCGGACCCGGTTTTCGCTCGACGGGAATCGTAGAGGTGGAAGAAGAAGGAGAGCCAGTTCCATCATCGAGGCAGCGCCATCTGCCGGATGACGATCCCGGGCCGACATCGCTCGCGTTGAGCGGGAGGTCAAACTCCCACATGTCGCCGAGTTCGCGCTTGCCGTCCCATCCTCCATAGAGCAAGATTTTCCTCCCGACTCGGACCATGGCATGCCCTCCGCGTCCGCGCGGCCAGGTCGTCGTCGAAGAAGAAGAAGTAGGATTCGTCTCCAGTTCCTCCTCTTGCTGCTCGGAGGGACCGATCCTTTCCCACTTGGCGACGGTCTGACCTTTCGTCCCGCCTGCCGTACCGTCCCACTCGTCAAGTAAACCCGCCGCCAGGATCTCGTCCAAGAGGGATTCGGACCGGTCCCAATCGCCTCGAAGGACGAGCGTCTCGTGCAACGCAGCGAGGAGCGGATGTTCGAGCCTCGTTTCTGCTGCCGTGCCGATCAGAGTCTCGAGCAAGGTTCGGAACGCGGGCAAGTACAACGGGCCGGACCGACGCAGGTGGGCGAGGATGAGCCGCGTCGTGTGCAGGTGCCGGTGCGACTCGTAGAGCGAGACAAGGGCCGACGCCGAGGGGAGGCAGTCGATCGCGAGCCGGGTCGGCAAGTATCCTTCGAGGAAGAGGTGCCAGATCGAGATCGAGTAGTTGGCGTTGGCGGCGACGTGGCAGTCGATGCGGAGGAATTTGACCGGGAGGGGCTGGCATGCTCGTACGTCAGCCCCTTTGTCCCAAAAAGGTCCGGCAAAGGGGCAAACCTACAGTTGTAGCATTTGAATCGAGCTCTCCGATCTGGATTGGCAGTTCAAAGGTCTCGGTGTTGGCGTCGTTCTTGAGCGAACCCTCGAGGAGCGGTTCCATCGAGAGCGGGTCGGGCGACATGCCACCCCAGAGCGTGAATTCGGCCAAGTTGCAGGGGTGGGCTGCAACATCGCATTAGAACTGGGTCAGAGCTGACGTACGGACGAGAGGCGACGGAGAGAGAAGCGGCACCTTTGGTGGTTTTCCCGAATCCGATGGTTCTGACGAGTGCAACTTCGTCGAGTTGGACGGTGATCCATTCGGGTGCTCTTCTCCTCTCCTTGCTGGCGACGTGGGGACCTGTCTGCCCACCAGTCAGGGCGGCCTTGCGAGCCTGCATCCTGCGGTCTTCGGGGGAGGGCGCGGTCCATCTCGAGTTGTCATCGGTTGGCTTGTCGACGGTGATGTGCGAGGGCAGGAAGCTGGCATGGTAGCCCGAGGCGGCGTGAACCCTGTCCGATCCGAGTGCGTGTCAGCTTTGCGGCAGCGTCTGAGAGCGGTCGCTCGAGAGGAGCTGAAGTGGGGGTCGGAGGGGAGAGGGGAAGAGGACGTGCGTGTACGACAAGCGCTCGGCGGGGACTTGGAGGAGCGCGAGAGGGTCCCAGCGAGGTTCGGTAGGCATACCCGCTGCTCTCTCCCCGTCCGCTCTCGGCGGGTGTAGCGGTCAGAGGGACGAGGCCGCGGATCGGCTCGTCCTCGTCTCGCTTCCTCCTGCTTCTGCTCACTCGGACTCTATCGGACAGCCAGACTAGACAGAAGCCTCACTAGCCTCTGCGTGCTACCGACGCCCAACAATGAGCAAGCTACTCGGCTACCTTCCTCCTCCGGTTCCGCTCCTCATCGACGTCCTCAACCTCAAGAACCCCGTCAACGCTGTCCTGCTCGCGCTCGTCGTCCTCCTCACTCTCAGGATCCTCCTCCCGCCCCCGCCCTACGTTCCCACCCCGTACGGCCTCGCCGACAACCCGGACGAGGCGTACAACTGGAGGCCTCGCCGTCACCCCGAATCGCAGCTGTGGCGCACCTGGACCCCGCAGGAACTCCAAAAGTATGACGGGACAGACCCCAATCATGAAGGCGGCAAGATCCTCTTTGCGATCCGCCGAAAAGTGTACGACGTCACGGCCGGGAAATCCTTCTACGGACCGGGTGCGTGCGCCTCCCCTTTCCCAGCCGCGGCTCCCTGCCCTCCTTGCCTTGGACTGTTTACTTACCCCCGGACGGTGTCCCTCTCAGGTGGACCGTATGCCACGTTCGCCGGTCGAGACGCCTCGCGCGGACTCGCAAAGCAATCGTTCGAAGCCGACATGCTCTCGCCGCTCGACCAACCCATCGACAACCTCTCGGACTTGACCGAGAGCGAGTGGAAAAACTTGAGGGACTGGGAGAGTGAGTCACTCGTCCGACCGATTCGCCCGAGTTCTGTCGTTGCTGATGAGAGGGAGAGTCGCGTGTGCCCAGGTCATTTCGAGACCAAGTACACGAAATGCGGGTGCGTCGCGGGCCACTTTCTCTTCCGAGGAGGAGTACATGCTGAAACCTCTGACTTGAGCAGGGACTATGTCGAGCCTCGATAAAGGTCAAGATGTAGCCAACACCGGCTCTTTGCGCGCAACTTTCACTCTTCTCCAGACTTCTCTGGCTGATAGGCCCCTTCCGATCGACAATTCGGAGCTTCTCCATACTCGGAGAGATATCAGAGACGAAGGAGAGAGAGAGAGACGCCAAAGAAGGGCTGGAACGCACGTATCATTGCATCCTCGACGAAACGCATGCCTCACCATTCAATTGCAGAGGGAAGGGGCGGTCAGAAGATATCATACTCGGCGACTAAGGGTAGTACACAAGGTACGCGACACTGTGCATACAGCCGAGTTGGCTCGAAACAAGAAAGCCCCGGTCCAAGATGAGCTCCGACCCCTCGAATAATCAACGGCCGCGTCGTGCTCGGGAAGATTCAACATCGACGACAACCCTCCGTTGCGTTCTCTTCGCCTTGTTCAGGGAGGAAGAAAGGCGTCTGGATCAACGTCTTCTTCGTCCATTTCCTCCACTTTGACTCTCACCACTCCCTTCCCCTTCTCATCGAGATCCTCGATCCATTCGAGTCGCCCTCCTTCCGCCTCTTCCTGCGCCCTCTGCGCCGCCGTAGTCCCTCCTTCGTCTCCACTCCTGTCCTGATAGGGGACCCAGCGCATCAAGGGGAGGTCATGTACTGTCACGTGGCGGAAATCGACGGTGGGGTGCATCTGTTGCATGTGGTGCAGGAGGAGGGGAGGGGCCGTCAGAGGTAAAATCCTCGGACTCGGAGAACGCAGATTGGCGAGGAAGACGGCTCGAGAAGGTTGAGGGAGCAGGCCCGGCTGACCACCATGTGCCGTTTCAGATTGGAGAAGCTGCGCACGAGATCAGGGTTCGTCAGTACGACAGCCACTCTCTCCCGAAACGATCAACTGGAGAGTCTTGCGCAGGTAAAGGAACATGGACAAGAGTCCGACTGACACCGAGAATGAGCGGGCGCAATGAGGGATTGGACACGTAAACGCTGCGGCGCGTCCGACAAAATAAGCCGTCAACAACTTTGCCTTCAAACCGCGGAAAAACGGACGCCTGCATGCATTGCGCGTGCGACTGTACTCACGTTTCTGACCGCTGTGCGAGCGCATGTGCGTGTTGCGGGCGGACGGACGGCCGACTTTATAGGAAAAGACACGTGTTGCAAGCTCAGCTGCTCCTGCTCTCTCTCAACGACTCGGCGAGGCATTGCCGGACTCACAAGTCTTGCCACATCCTTCCACCTCGCAGACGAATCTGCGCTTGTGGGCATCCCGAGGTGGGTAGACTCGTTTCGCGATGAGCTTGACCGGTTGACCGGTGATGGGCGAAATACGAGGCGGCCGATCGACTTCCTTACCAGCGCCGCCGCCGCCGCCGCCGCGACGCTTCGAGCCGGATGAAGAGGGCTGCGGAGGTGGAGGTGGAGGTGGAGGGCGAGAAGGGCGAGGACGAGCGTCGGAGGAAGAAGGAAGGAGGTGCTTCCGCCGCGGCGCTGAGCGACCTCGAGGCGAAGACGAGGCGGGAAGCCATTCCGGACTGTCGTCTCTTTCGTCGGTCGACTCCTGCTCCTCCTCCTCCTCCTCTTCGTCCAGATCTTCGGGGACGGCCAAACTATCCGGCGAGTACCAGAAGACGTCTGCGTCTGTAGGCGAGACGGGGAAAGACCCAGCCGGTTTCGCAGACGTCGAGGCGGTCGCGCGTGCCCGAGCTTTGCGGTTCGAGAACGGGTCGACGGGAGAAGGCGGTAGTTCGGGAGACGACTCTTCTTCGAGCTTGATACGGATCGGCGCCTCTTGCGCGTTGCTATCGACGTCGAATTGATGAAAAGCAGAAGGCGATCTTGAGGCCGAAGTGAACCACTCGGACGAAGGCAGATAGCCCTGCTGCGCGCCATGATCCGGCACCGGCGGACGACCACCACCCCAAGGGTTGTTGTTGGTGTACTCGAATGGCTGACCGGTGTAGCCGCCCGCGGGACCGATCGACATCGACGCGAAGGACGAGAGAGTTGGTCCGGAAGGCGAAAGCGAGTACGAAGCGGCACTGAGCGGCGGCGAGGCTGGCAGAGGCGGCAAGATTGGGACCGCCTGTGCATGCATCGAGGTCGTAGTCGTGGAGCTCGCTTGTCCGGCAGCGGGGAAGGCATCCGGAGGATATGCCGGAAGAAGTCGAGTCTGAGTCGGCCCGCGGTAGGGCTCGGGCGCGGGCCCGGCACTGACGTTGACCCACTGCGGAGCATACCAGCTCGCAGAGTTACCGGGTGCAGCGAACTCGTAGGACGTCGGCGGTTCTCGGTACCCGCCGACGAAGCCGAAAGCGACGTTGTCCGACGACGGCCATGCTTCGCACCTCAGCCTCCAGGGAGCCTGCTCGGACCCGCTCGGCGGCGCATAGCGCTCGGCGGTACCGGTAATGGTCGACTCGGGGTACCAGAGTTGTTCCGCCGCGAGTCCGGAGTAGTCGACGTCGTCGGCGAGCCCGGCCGCTTCGAACGGATCGTCGTACTCGGCAGGGAAAGTGCGGGAAGGTCCACAGTCGAGTCGAATATCGGTTGGAGAGCTTTGCTGAGAAGTAGAGTCGCGGTATCGATCGGTCGCGGTCCCTCCGTCGGGGACGGCGGCGGCGTCGTGCTCAAAGTCCCAGACGGGATCCACCGGACCGAACAGGTCGCTGCTCGTCAGATCTAAGCACGGCGAAAAATTATGGCGAGACGATGTGCGGGACAAGAGTCCTGGAATGGGTTGACCTCCTTCGCTCTGCGTCTCGGGACCATGACGAGTCGGACGACGCCCCGGAACGTTCGCCGGGCCGTTCTGCCACTCTGAATCACCGAAAGTCGAAGGCTGTGGTCCGTCGTAGTACTGCATCGCGGGCGAATATCGGCCGTCCGGGTTCCGGGGCGAATTGGGGCTCAAGTCCGGCCCGTCCGACGCGATGGCGACGAGCGACGAGGAGGGGCAGGTGCCCGGCGAGCGGGATGATGGACCGGATTCGGCAGAGAAGACCGACCAGCGCGAGCGGGACCTCGAGTGAGTCGGGAGAGGGATGGTGTGCGCGCAGGCGAACGCCTCGGGGTGGGTGATGAGGCCAGTGGGTGATCAGATAGGCGGCGGCGATGATCAGGCGGAATGGCGAGGAAGTCGGAGCTGGCGTCGATCTTTGCGCGACTACTCGAAGTGCTTGTCTGCCGTTTAGTTGCGTAGACGAGTGTCTTCCGACGACTCGCTTTGTGAGAGTGAAAAAAGAGCGAGCTGAAAAGCTGACTCGGTGGAGGAGGACAAGGTCGCGACGCGCTAAAGCGGACAGGAGCGTCCCCTCCGCGCGAAGGTGCCGCTCTGACCTCGTCCTCCCCACTGAAGACCACCTCAACTTACACTCGTTCGTTGGGATGTTCGTCTTTGTGGGGTGATAAACGCATGGTTTGAGTCAGCTGACAAAGGGAGCTGCAGAGTGTTTATGACTTGAACCATCGTGGCGCAGCGCTCTGCGCAAGTCACCGCGTCTTGTAGGGGCATTCCTCCGGGCTGCGCGTGATTGAAGTCGCCTTGCCGAGGCATGTCATCAGCCCATGTAGCGCAAGCTCGTGTCAAGCTCCGCCGCAGTATGGTGCGCATCGCGCAGATCTGGTCGACGCGGTCAGCCTCGTCGTCGATGGACGTTGTTCTCGATGCTGCAGAAAGGCGGTTCGTTGATCCGCGAGTCACCTCGTTGCAATTAGCATAGCACAGGCGGGCAAGCTTGTGGCGCGCGCAAAGACCAGCATCGCCGTTCCAGCTTGAAAGCCTTGCCGCCCGCATCGGCATTTCCAGTCCGGACCTTGGAATCGTTAAAAGCGCCATACACCTCATGGCCTTGTCGCAGATGTACGGAAGTCGGAGAGGGCGAGGCAGAGTGCGTCGACGATGGAGAGCCGATCATCCTGAGAAAGCAAAGGCGTTTCCACCCGGGGATCGAGCCAGTTGAGCAAGCGGTTCCGCCAGGTCCATGCTCGACGATTTCGACTGCGTCCCAGCTGTTCCCGGCAGCCAGATTGGCCAGGGGGTACAGCGCTGCAGTCGGCTCCGCCGCAGTGGGGGACAAACAGATTTCGCCGTCGGAACGCAAGGCTGCCCCGAGCGATTCGGTCGCATAGCCTTGTGCCAATTATCCGAGCCTTTCGCTGTCGGTCTGGGATCTTGCAGCGATGCGAGGGGTAGAGGAAAGAGGGGAATTCGATCTGCAGCAGCAGCCAGCAACAGGATGAGCTGCATCCACATCGTCGACATCCTCGAGAGGGCGTCCTGTCTGCACAGGGAGGACTGCAAGGCCTTGCTCAGAGCTACCGACAACCCGGCCATCACCGCAACGTCCCTCAAACAAGCGAAATCGGGCGTCTTTGCGCCCCACCAGCCTCTTCCGAAACTGGCAACCGCTCTCGCTCTTCACAAGTAGCCTGAGGAGGTACGCACAGTGGCTGGTAGTGATTTCACGTCGCTGACTCGAGCTTCCACAGGCGCAAACTGGGCAGAAGAGCGAGTGATCGGCACGGTGACGTCCCCTCGGTCTTGCGCAGCGGCAGCTCATCACCGCTCGCAGAGCGCTTGCCGCTCAGGCGATACCTCACGATCGGAGGGGCAAGATGATCTGGAAACAGGAATCCTCTCAGGGTCCGTGGCGCGGCGGTCCGGCCGAGTCACTTGCTCCCGCCGTTCCACTAGTCAGTCCGTCGTTTAATCGGCCAATCAACCCGCCAAGTCCAGACCGCAGCGCACCTCAAACAACGTCCCGTAACGCGCTATTCGATGTCGACTGGGCGCCCGTAACGCCAAACACCCGCAGCCGCAGCTCGACCGTCGAGAGTCGGTTCAGCACCGCGAGCACGAGCAGCAGCGCAAATAGACGGTCATGGATGGACGTCGATCCAGCAACCCCGGATAAGGGCTTTGAGAACGTCCAGGCTCCGCCGTTCGAGCGCCGAGAAACCGTGACCTCGTGTCACGACGCGACTCCGGTGGTCGGCAGCAAAAACGAGTCTGGCTTCGAGTGGCTCCCGCAGACGCCCGTTTCGCCCATGCGCCGACTTCCAATCTCACCGCATAACTCCATGCCCGCCTTCGAACCGCTGCCGTCCGCCGCCTCTCCACTGACTCCGCCGCCTCCGCCTTCACTCTCTCGACCTGGGCCAGCCTTGCCTCCGACCCCGACGTCTCCGCCTCGACCTCCCTCTCGGCCCTCTCCCGTCGAATTTCCCGAATCTGCCGCTCTTCCCGCAACGGCCGGCCATTCTACCAACCCTTTGCTCGACACCCGCCGCGCACCTTCGTTGCGATTGTCGCCATCGCCGACCTATCTGCTCGGTGAAGGTCGACACGCCAACGTCTACCTCGCGAGCTGCGAGCCAGTCGAACCGGTCGGATCGGTGCGAGCGGAGCGAGTACCACGGCGACGGCGACTTTGCGCTGCGAAGCGCCTATTCCCTGATCGAGATTCGCAAGTCTCGGGGCTCGGAGAAGCCTTCATCCTGGCCAAACTTGCGGGCAGCGCGGATCAAGCAGAGGTCGACAGTTCAAACATCATTCGCCTCTACGGGGTACGCGACGAGCGCGACGGCTTCGATCCGCCTGCACCGTTGCCGTCTTCCATGTCGACTTCTTCCCGTTCGAGCCTCCGACTCAGCTACGGCAGCGGTCAGACCGTTCCGAGCCCACTCGGACGCACAAGCTCCGATCTCGACGGAACTCGCCACGTTGCGATGCGCGAGGTGACGGCGTCCGCGGGAACCGCCGCAGCAGCACGGCGGTTCGGTCGCAAAAGCGCTCGCCGTTCGGAGACGGTCCTCATCGATGCGGATGCGGGCCATGGCAAGAGCAAGCTCTCGCTCCTCTCTCACGCCCTCGATCCCCCGCTCTCTTCCTCACGCCGACGTACCGTCTCGACGCCTCAGCCGGCAGCGTCCCCACCAACCGAGTCGCCAAGCGCGAGCGGACTCGCGCCGCCTTTCTCCCTGACGCCACGGATCGACTTGTTGCTCGAGTTTTGCCCGTTTGGCCACGTCTTGCAGTTTGCTCGAGCGCATCCCGAGTGCCTCGACAAGGCGCGGTGGTTCGACTGGGCCAAGCAGCTCGCGGGGGCGGTCAAGTGGGCACACGAGAAAAACGTCTTGCACGCAGACATCAAGCCGCAGAATGTCCTGGTGAGTCGAGCTCTTTAGCGGGCAGGTGGACGTCGGGGATTAGTCCCCGCTCAGACGTGCGAAACCTCCTTTAGATCGCGCCCGACTTTACGCTGCGACTGGCCGACTGGGGCAACTCGCTCTTCTTGCCGTCGCCGACTGCTCCACCCCATCTCTTCCCGACCGATCCGCATGGGCTCGGCACTCCGTCTTACTCCCCTCCGGAGTACGTCCACGCGCTTCCGTCGCCGTTCTCCTACTCGAGCGACATCTTTTCGCTCGGCATCACCCTCTACGTCCTGCTGACGGCAACCGAGCCGTACGAAGGTGTTCGCGCACTCGAGAGGATGATGCGAGTCGCTGAGGGAGGCTGGTGGGAATTTGAAGAGGGCAGGCGACTCGGCTTGCTCGCGCAAGAGGCGGAAGGCGAACTGAGCCGGTCCGGCAGCGTGCGGAGCAACCGGAGCGGGCGGAGCAGCGTGCGCGGGAGTCTCCGGGGGCCGACCCGGCGCGACTCGAGCGTCGAGAGCGTGAGGAGCTACATGAGCGCGTCCGGGATCGGCGAACAAGGTCCGCGAGATTGGCGCGCGATTGCGAAAACCTTGCTCGTCGATCCCGAGATCAGCCCAGAAGCGCTCGAAGACGCCGTCTCGGAAGCTCTACCGCCGCCGCCGCCGCCTCCGCCGACCTCGACGCAGCAACGCCCAGCTTCGCTCTCGGACCGAATGGACGAGGACGACGTTTCGCCTCGCTGCTGGTCGCCGGCGACGAGCCAACACTATCCCGGCACTTCTTGTCCGGTGCAGTACTTCCTTTCTGCGCCCGCCTCCGATGACACGGACGAAGACGGAGGAGGAGAGGCAGGCCCTCTTCGTTCTCATGTTGTGCCACTCGCCGTTCGCGAGCTCATTCGCCGCATGACGAGCCCACTTCCTTCGGATCGGCCGACCGCGTCCGACGTCTGGCTCGAAGTGTGCCGCATCGGCTCGGAAGAAGGCATCTGGGCTTCCAGTCGTTGATCTCGACCGGCCTCCCTCACACCTTCTTTCTTCGCTTGTTGTTCGTGAGCGCGCGGCCTTGACTTTGTTGTTCCGCTTCAGCCCCCGCGCCTCCATTTGTAGCCTAATTGACTGTCATGAATGTAGCCTGCTCACCATGCAATTCGCGTCTGTTGCTTTTCCGAGGTCGCTCGGAGTGGTCTCGGCACCCGGCAGTCTCTTCTCTCTCTCTCTCGCTCGGTCTCAGCAGGGGCATTGCCCTGACCGACCTGTCTTGCCAGCTTTAGCACTGAACGTGTCCGCCAGTGCCTGCTTGCGCTTGCCACGTCAGTTCGACCTCCGCCGCCTGACGATCCGTCTCGTCGCAAGATCTCTGCGGCGACTGGCCGCGTGACGCACGCCAGCCATGGCGCCAACCGATAGAGACACCGCCAACAGCGGATTCTCTATCCGAGGCGCGGCAGCGGCAGCGGCCTCGACCTCGACCTCGAGTGGAACGGCGGCAACGAGCGGCGGCGACGGCGACGGCGGAGCACCAAAGCCGACTGCCGCCAAGGGTGCAGGCGGGCGGACCAAGATCAAGTTATCTTTGAAGCCGACGGTGCTCAAGAGTCCCGCCAAGTCGTCCCCCAAGGCCGTCTTTGACACCGCTCCCCTCGCCGCCAACAAGGACGTCAAGCGCGCCTCGTCAGCACTCGCGGAGGCCGTCGCCGACTCGCACGACAGCTTGAAGTCTACGAAGCCGGCTTTGGCCCGCAACTCTAGCTCGGGCAGTCGCTTCGACATCAAGGGCAAGGCTCGCGCGAGTGAGGAGCCTTCCGCCGCTCCGACCGAAGACCCCAGCACGATCGCCGCGCTCGAGGCACTCAAACAAGGTCAACTGCCGGCTACGGAAACCGACAAGTCGCCCCGGTCACCGTCGCCCCCCGCTGCAGCGGACGAACGGCATTCGGAGAAGTGGCCGCGATCACCCCGGCCTCGGTCTCCCCGCCCGCGCTCGCCTGCAGGGCGGAGACACCCTGACCCGTTCTTCGATTCCGCCGGCGGGCTTCCGTACGATGGGGAGCCGGAATTGCCCGCAACTGGTCGGAGTGGAGAAAAGTCGTCGAGATGGGACCGACCGAGCAGTCCGCCTCCGCGGCATGGGGGCGACCCTGATCGGCTGCCGGCGAGATTCCAGCTGGAGGAAGACGAGCGTAAACACCGCGCTATGCAGACGGAAGCGGCTCGCTACGGCAACTTCAGGTCGGATGATCGCCGGGCCTTCGAGACCACCCCGGTGGCGTACCGTTCAGGAGGGTACGACCACGACGGACGCTACAGCGACTATCGCAATCGGTACGGATATTCGACGCAGTATCCTCGACCGCCGACTGGCCCCTATGACGAATCCGGAACACTCGACTACGGTGACCGGTACAATCAACCGCGCTCCCCGCGGCGCCACCACGACGAGAGGTCGCGCCGCCTCCTTGATCAGCACCGGGACGGCGATGCCGTATCTCGCACTCGCGATGATCGACGGCGGGACGCGCATAGGGATCCAAACTGGTCTAGAGAGGATGACCAGGAGCGACCGTCGAAGCGCCCGAGGCGAGACAGCGCTTCGTCGTCCTCGAAGCGTGACGCGGCGCCAACACAGGCCAAGAAGAGGGACCGGAGCACGAGCCTCTCTACCGACATCGGGTCCTCGGAGGAGGGGGAAATCGACGAGCACGAAAAGAGCATCCTCGACGACAGTTCTCACCAGCGAGTGAACGACCGCCTGACCCAGAAAACCGGTCACCACGAGAGCGAGCGCTCGCATTCGCCCTATGGTGCGCGGGATGGAGACCGGCAACGCGACCGAGACCGAGACCGAGACCGCGAGTACAATCGACGACCGTCTGCACCTCCGCCGCATTTGCCGTCTCGTCCGAATCCGCCCAATCCTTCCCTTCCCGTTCCTCCTCGCCTCGCTCCTCCGTATAACACTCCGACTGCACGCGACGCAAATGCCCTCCCTCCTCGACCACTCAATGCTCCGTCCCTGCCCGCGAAGCCGCACGTCGTCGGTGTGCAGCCGATGGCAGCATCGTCCTCAAGTGGTCGGCAAGCGGATCGACCCCCTACGCACGGCGCCGCACTGCCGCTTCGACCTCCACCACCACCAGAGGCACCGCTCGAACGCCCGCAGGCGCCGTATCATCCTGCCGTCCCGATCAGCGCCAACGTCGCGGATGTCACGCCGGTCGAGTCCGCAGCTCCGAGTCGGGCCCTGACTCCGGCGGTTCCAGCGATGACGGCAGCAGTCGAACATGCACCTCCAGCTGTACGCACGCAGCGGCCGCACGAAGAGCTCTGGCTTCGGACGCTCCAACCCGATGAGGAGATCGAGGGCGTCTTCTCCGCCGCGACGACACCGGCTCCGCCTTTGGACCGGAAGTATGTCGGATGTTCGCACATCAGCGAGTACACGCTGCAAGAGAAGCTCGGCGAGGGTACGTTCGGTGTGGTTTGGAAGGGCCGCCGTGGCGGGGTCGATCCGGCGACGAACATGTCTGCCGACGAGGAAGCGCAGCTCGTACAACGGGGACTCCGAGTCAAGCGGGGAGATGTGGTCGCGCTCAAGCAGATCATTTTCCACAACGAGGGTGATGGCGTGAGTCTGGAGTCTTGCATGTGTTCAAGGATAACCGGTACTGACCTGCTCAATGGCGCAGTTGCCGATCACATCCGTTCGCGAGATCCGAATCCTCAAGATGCTCGATCATCCGAACGTGGTACCGGTCGTCGACATTGCCTACGAACCCGGTGAGTTCCTTTCGAGAACCGAAGCGAAAGGTGCTGCAGTTGCTGACGGACTCGACCTTGGACAGCCGATCATGCCAATTTCAAGCTCGGCAAGACGTTTATGGTATTCCCCTACATGGACCACGATCTGGCGGGACTGCTGGAAAACCGGATCGTTCGCCTCGAGACGGCCCACATCAAGCAGTACTCGAAGCAGCTCCTGGAAGGCACGGCTTACCTACACCGAGTTAGTCTCCAGCAGCTCACTTTCCTCACGCGTATACCGCACTGACACGCAGCCTCGACCGCAGAACCTGATCCTGCATCGCGACATGAAGGCCGCCAACTTGCTGATCAACAATCAGGGTCAGCTCATGATCGCCGACTTTGGCCTTGCGCGGAGCATTCACAAAGCCGAAGAGAACGCGGTACGTCCCCCACTCATTCGCAGCTTTTGAGTGAGACCTGACAAAGAACCCTGCAGGCCTATACGAGCTGCGTCGTGACGAGGTGGTACCGACCGCCCGAGTTGTTGCTCGGCGAGAAACGATACCACACTCCCGTGGACATGTGGGGTGTCGCGTAAGTCGCACGTCAACGCTGCCGTTACTCTGACCCGCAGCTGACGAGATCACGCCGCAGCTGCGTCATGGCCGAGATGTACCAGCGCTCGCCGATCTTCCCCGGCCAGTCCGACTTTGACCAAGCAGTCAAGATCTTTGCGTGAGCCGAGACCGTTCCTGACGAGAGCGGGTGAAGATATTGACTTCATACTCTTCTGCAGAGCTTGCGGTCCACCGACCTCCGATTCGATGCCGGGCTGGGAAAAGCTGCCGGGCGTCGAAGGGCACGAGAAGTACATGTGGCCGAACAACGGACGCTCGATCCGAGCCGAGTGGTCGACGTGAGCATACGCGCGCTTCTCGTTCTCTATAGTCAATGGGCTGACCTTTGCGCCTTCCGCAGCCGCGTTGACGAGCTTTTCGGAGACCTCATCGATCGGATCTTGGTGCTCGACCCGAAGAAGCGGCTCACCGCCGAAGAAGCGCTCGACCACGATTGGTTCTGGACCGAGCCCTATCCAACTGACCCAGCTCGGTAAGTGGTCGCTTCAGCCTGCTGACGTGAGCGCAGTCTCGCCTGACTCTTGGAGATAATTCTCTCCCTCGCAGGATGCCGCAATACAAGGCTTCGCACGAGATGGACGGTCGGAAGCGCAAGGAGGAACAGCACGCCGCGTTCGGAGCCGTGCCGATGCCCCCCTTCCCGCAGCAGCAGCAGCAGCCAAACGGGATGCGGTCCAACGTACCTATTCCGAATTACGGCGCGCCGCCGATTGCGGCGTACAACGGTGGACAGGTTGCAGCACCTCCTCTCCCTCCTCCGGTCGGCGTCTTTAACGGTCCGCCTCCTGCTACGATGGCCGCTCATGGCTACCCTGGACCGCAGCAGCAGCAGCAGCCGCCTCCTCCGCAGATGGGCGGTTACGGCGCAGCCGGTCTAGGACCAGGACCGTCCGGCATGGCGGCAGGAATGGGGATGGGAGGAGGAGGTTACCGACCGCCGCCGCACGGAGGAGGAGGAGGTCCCAACCACAACCATAACCACAGCTACGCTGCCCCCGGTCCTCCCATCGCAACCGCTGGCGGGGGCATGCAGCCGCGTCGGATGGGTCTAGGCGCCGGTCAGTACGAAGGGATGCGTCAAGGCCCTTCGTGGAATCCGCATGCGAATGTGCCCGCGCGTCCCGGTCCCCCCGCGAAGGTCAACCTAATGGACAAGTTCAAGAAGCAGCGGTAGTTGGCCGGCGCGCCGCCAGCGATCCCCCTTAATCACCCTCTCCCGTGATCGCATCCATCCGTTCTCTCCTCATTGTAGCCACTTCTAGGGTTTCTCCTTAGCAGCATGATGCAAACAAGACTTGACTTGTATAAAAAGAGACGGACGGGCAAGAATATATATTCGCAAGAGATTACGGGGCTTTGTTTCGATGCTGCCCGTCTAAGGAAGCACGACATACTTTTGGAGGTGTTCGGGGATCTCCTTGAGGAGCTCCTTTGACTCGAGCCACTTCTTGGAGAACAGTCGCGATTGGTACCTGTACGGCGCGGCGCAGACAGGCGGTGTGAATACATCGGAGAGATGAGCGATCGGACCTTGTCTCGACTCCTCCGAAAGCGACAAGCGCAAGTAACCAACAACAACGTACCGGTACGCGCCATCGCACAAGATCGTGACGACCCGACTCCCCTTGCCCAACTTCTCTGCCAACTTCTTCGCCGCAACGACGTTGAGGGCCGTCGACGCTCCGACGTAGAGGCCGTCGCGGTCGAGCAAGTGGTAGATCATGCGGATCGTGTCGGCGTCGGGGATGTGCAGGGCGCCGTCGAGGAGGTCGATGTCTTGCGCGAGGTTGTCGGTGACGCGACCCTGGCCGATACCTGCACGCAGACACATGACCATAGCGGAGGGACGGGGGGAAGTTGATGAAACGGGATCAAGAAGAGACGAGTGGTGGGTTAGTGTCAGCAGCTCGTGCAATTGCTGATCGAGATGGAGGGAGGACAGTCAAGGTAGCGAGCAAAAACGAAAACGCACCCTCAGTGATGGAGCCACCACCCCGTTCCATCACGCCGCGGTTGATAAAGCTCTCGAGCACACTGCCGGGCGGGTCGGCCAACCAGCACTGCGTCTTGCCGCCACTGAGGTCCTTCAACGCGCGCGTCACGCCCGCCAAGGTACCACCCGTCCCCGTTGCGCAGATGAAGGCTTGCAACCCGCCGGGGAGGTCTTTCGTCTGGGCGTGGATTTCGGGACCGGTCGTGTGGATGTGGGCGGCGCGGTTGCCTTCAAAGTTGCTGTTCGGGAACAACGGGGGCGGCGGATTGGTCACTCACCTTCTGCAGACGAGAACGGTCGGTGAATTTGAGAGCTGAGATGAGACTCACTCGAACTGGTTGACCCTGATTATCGTGGTGGGAAGAAGTGAAACAGCGTAAGAAGGTCAAGTCGTCTCTCTCTGCGCCTCAATCGGGCGGGTGAGACGCACCATGCAGCGTTGTCGAGACGTTCGGCGTGTCGCTTCGCCTCTAGATGCATTTCGCAGGTGTCGTGTCAGTCGTTGACTCTGCACAGAAGGGAGGAATGTGTCCGCACGGTGGTTGTAGTTTTCGGGGTTGTCAAATGCCACAGCTGCAGAGTTTCACCCCATACGCTCGGTCAGCCGGTGGAAGACACTGCACTTCGAGCAAAGAGGATGCTTACCCGGAACGGGGTACACCTCTGCACCGAGCATGCGCAAGAGGTCAATCTTTTCCTGACTTTGCGTCTGCGTCCCGTTTCGACGCGGGCGAGGCAAAACGTCAGCTCTCAGACTCGGGGGCGAGCACGAAAGGAAGGGAATGTACGTTGGGCATGTAGATGACGCATTTGTAGCCGCGGGCGCGGCAGACGTGGGCGAGACCGATTCCGGTGTTGCCGGCAGTTCCCTCGACGATGGTCCCTCCGGGCTGGATCCGGCCTGTACGCGGCCACATCGTCTATCATCAGCACGCATGCGATGAGAATAGGTGGACGCAAATGCCTGCAAGAGTTGGCGCTTGCGTGTGTGCTGCACGTACCGGTGTTTTCTGCCCATTTGACGAGGCCGAGGGCCGCGCGGTCCTTGACTGACCCGCCGGGGTTCATGAACTCTGCCTTTCCGAGGATCTCACATCCGGTCTCCTCCGAGAGCGAGTTGATGCGGATCTGCGGGGTGGAAGCGGAATGAGTGAGTGATGCCAAGTGGGGGGGCAAGAAGGGCAGACTGACGAGGGGAGTGTTTCCGACTGCGCCTACGAAACCCTGTACTGGGAGCGAGTGGGGGTGAGGCTTGAACGGCGTGTTTGGGTAGGGCGACGGCGGGTTGTACGGAGGAGTCGTCGTCGAGGAAGAGGAAGAGGCCGAAGTCGAGAAGGGTTTGGTGGCTGCGGGGCGGAGCGGGATGCGAGCTCGCAGAGTGGCGCGGACGAGCGTCATGCTGGGTCCACTGTACAGTTTCAAGCAACAGCAAGAGCAAGAGAGAGAGACAGGAACGAGAGAGGCGACTCTGGACAAAATCACGCGATTTTCTCAAGTCGCCTCGCCTCGCCTGTCGTCTCTGCCCCACACTCGAGTCTGCAGCCAGAGCCAGCAACAATGTGAGTCTACTTTCTCGGACAGCGGTCTGCGCGTCGCACCTGCAACGACTCGCCCGCAACAACCTCGACACCGCCCCCATCGCATCGCATCGCTCGCTCCTCGGCCAACTCGCAGCAGCCACCACCATCCACCCGCGGGCAGGAGTACAGCATCCCGTTACTTGAACCAGAAGGGCAGAGGAGGTATCGGGCAGCTCAAAGAACGGCGAGCGAGCTGGCGACGTCGACCGTGTCGGTCAGCTCGCTCGCACTTTGACCGCGAGCGACCAGAGAGCGGTGGCGACTCTGTCCTGCTCAGGCGCCAGTGCTACAGGACACCGGACATCGCACTCTCTCTCTTCCTAGCGCCACTGCGGTCACCCGAAATCGGACCCGGACCCCGACCCGCACCTCCCAGTTGATCCATCAGCCGCCCCGACTCGCAACTCCAAGCTGCCCGGCGGGTGCTGACCACGCCCGCACGCACGTACAGGGATCGCCCTCAACAACCGCAGCAGATCACCCTCGGCATGATCCTCCGCGCTCAGTACCAGGACCCCGAATCGTGGGCTGCCAACAAGGGTCAGTCCGGTCTTGCACTTTCTTTCGGCACGCACATGCTGACACTGCAAGGGCATCCGCACATAGTCATCTTGACCGCGCTCGGAACCTTCACCGCCGCCGTCGTCGCCATCAGCCAGTTTGGCGACCTCTTTGTCCCCCAGTTCTAGATGAGGTTGCAACTGGTCAGTGTGCCTCCCGAGTGAACTGTGTATATGGCAGCAGATCTCTAACGGCTTCGCTAAACACCGCAGAGCAGCAACTCCCACTCCGCCCTTGTAGCTAATATTCTCCGCATCTCCCCCTCGCCTCCATCTACTTTTCGTTCCCGCGCCTCTTCATGTGCGCTCTCCGAATCTTTTGCAACCTCGAAAGGAAAACCACCCGCATCGATACCCCCATCACCAAGACCAGGCCCGTCTGAACGATCACAAAGCCGAGTTGGATGTCGCAGAGAAAGCGCGCAAGCGAGCGAGCGGGCAGGGCATCGCGTCTATTTCTCCCGGCTCAAATTCCGTCTAAAGAAGGTCCGGGGGGGAATTCTAGTCTCTCCGCAACTCTGCCGCTGCCGCCGCCGCGGTCAAACTCCTCCCCTGCAACGCTTTCTTGCTCCACTCGTACACGCCGAGGAAGACGGCGCCGCCGGCCGAGATCCAGATCACGCGCGGGACGACGCCGGCAAAGAGGGCGCCGAGGCCTTCTTCGAGGTAGATCTGGCGGAGGACGACGCGGAAGGATGAGGTGGTGGTGGTGGGTGGTGGTGAGGGGTGGACGGTTCCTACTCCTCCTGATGATGCTGGTGGTGGTGTCGCCTGCCGAGACATTACAACCGCAGTCAGTGACGGGGGCGGCTCTTCGGAGAGGAAATGAAAGGACTGTACCTTGTTCGAGAGCATGATCCGCGTCTTTGCGACGTCGAGCGGAGTCGTCAACCCGGCAGCGACGCCGCCCGCGAGGCTGCCACACGCGGCGGCCTCGAGGGCGGGCAAGTCGGCGACGAGGCCCGTCGGGGTTCTTCGTCGCGCGAGGAAGAGCTTGAGTCGCTCGTAGAGGGGGAATTGCAGGCACGTGAAGGGGATCTGGGGTGGTGAGTGGTGGTGCCGTGATGTTGTGGGCAGTCAGCGATGATTTTCTGCAAAGCCGAAGAATGAGCCTCTTACCTCCCGTGCGACTGTCGACCCGAATCCGCAATAGAACCCTCGTACGCCGCTTGTCCGCCAGACGTCTTGGGCGATGGCCCAGCTGCCTCCTGCGGTACCCTTTGCCGAAGTTTGACTCCGCTGTTTGACCACCTCGGTCGGGACTCGGACCAGACACGCCGCCTGCACGCGGGGGGCATCGTCTTCAGTTCAGCTTATCCGGGTTCTTGTGGAAAAAGGGGAAAAAGGCCACCACGCACGACTTCGCCGGTGGAAGCGGATGCCATGTGCAGCAAGGGGGCAAAGTCTTCGCGAGCGAGGTGCGGGACTAGCCGCGGCAAGGTCGACTTCGACAGCTCATAGGTCGTAAAGAACAGACTCGCTGGGGGCATGCTTGATCCTGATTCAGTATGTCGGTTCCGTAGTTTGGGCGAGAAGAGGGCGCTACATACCTCCGGGTGCTGAACCGACGACGGCGCTGCCGAGTCCCCTGTACACGCCGCTGAACCCACCCGCGGCGAAGAAGCCCTGCCGTGACTGTGCGCGGGTCTTGAGGGTGTCGATCGGGAAGAAGAGGGTGTCTACGCTGGTTCCGGCGAGTCCGCCCGAGACGAGGGCGACCGTGAACGAAGTCGGGGCTGCGACGGCCGCCTGGCTGGGTGCCCTTGTTGTGGTTGAAGTACTCGGAGCCATTCCAGCGATCCGTCCGAGGCCGCTCTAGATCGAGCCGAGTGTAGCGCAGACTGAACTGGATGAGGACAAGTTCGCTGGCACGCGACCTCTCTCCTCTCGCTCAACCGCTCCGACGATGCACGGCACGCTGAGAAAGGGCCACCGGTCGAGCGTACCGAGTCGGACGAGGCAGCACAACTCGCGGTCAGCTGCGTCGCGGCATCCTCCTCCTTCTCCGCCTCCGGAAGCTGGGGAATCTTCGTCGATCATGCAGCAATCCGAATCCGCCGACGACGACAAGGACAGCGCCCTCGCGCAGGACCAAGAGCTAGATCAGCAGGGCGGATGTCTCGAGGAGTATGCTGCTCAGGGCGGATCCATCCAGCCAGGGGAAGGGCAACAGAGCACACACGACGGCGAGTTGCAACTCGATGATCATGGTGACGTTCAACAATCCGAACAACCAGACGTGACCACGCCGACCGTAGTTGAGCCACCAGTAGACCACGGTCAGCTCTCACAAGATCCTTTCCCATGCCGCAGACCCGGACTGACACCGTCAACCCCTCGCCGCTTCCTGCGTTTCCCCCACCCACCTCGCAGATCCTCCCCGCGACTCGCACGACCAAGTCGAAAACGTTCGAGCTGCCCTCGTCGCAGCCAACATTCTCTCGCTCGGCGGAGAGACCGAGTGGGAAACGAGGCCGCCCGGGATCGATCCGAGGAGGGTCGACATCCCCGACTTGAGGTGCAAGTGCGTCATCCAGACCGTCGACTACAGCTCCGAGGTTCGTCTCCCCTTCCCTCGTGTACATACTTCATGCGACCTTTCGAATTGTGTGAAAGGGCGAGGCGAGGCAGCCCTTTGTTCCCGGGACAGACGTTGACTGACAACTCCTCTCCTCTTGCGCAGCGCGCCGAGTTTACCGTGCTTACCAACGACAGCCTGCCCGGATTCCTCGAAAAGCCCCGCCCGGAATTCGCCAAAGTCCGCTGGATGCACGTCAACGGCCTGTCCTGGGACGTGATCAAGGCCCTCGCCCTCCACTACAACCTGCACCCCCTCTCGCTCGAAGACATGCTCCACTCGTCGTCGTCCGCTTCGACCCGGTCCAAGGTCGACTACTTCCGTCATCACCTGTTTGCCTCGATTATCGTGCATCGGACGCTCGAGCCGACTGGCGGGCAGGACGTCAAGTCGGCGCAGGAAGAGACGCTCGGGATCACAAAGACGACGACCAAGACGCTCAAGAACGGGTCAAAAGGTCGCGGCGCTCAGCTGCGAACACAGTGAGTTGCTCTTTTAACTTTTCCCGGCCTCTTTACGGGTTCGACCGCAGATATGAAAATCGCTCGCTGAACCTTGCTTGGGCTACACGGCGGCGCTCTCAACCCACCCCTCCAGATTCGGCTTTTATCACCATCAGCGGGACGAGGAAGCCATCGTCGACTCGTCCACAAACTTGCCATCGACGATGCACAGCTCGGAACACTACCTGGCGGGCGGGAACGCGAATGGCGGTGACAGCTCGGGCATGCCTGCTTCCGTCATCCCTTCCGTGGATGGCAGCGGTAATGGGACTCCCGTCGCGGCGGTGCACCCCAAGTCGTATTCGCAGTACCGACGGAACTTGAAGGAAGCGTTCAAAGGGTTCCGAAGACCCAAGGAGGAAGGATCCCGAACGGTTCGTCGTCACCTCGCGTCTCCCGTGATTCCGCACGTGTGCCAACAGCTGACTCGGCTTCTGTGATTTTGGCGCGCAGTTGACGCACAATCGCTCTGGGTTGTCGACTCGGTGGCGGGTGCGGGGCAAGACTACGAACAAGATGCGGAAGGAACAGGCGGAGCGGGCGGCGGCTCGGTTGACGGTCGCTTCTTTGACAAAGGACGTGAAGGTCCATGTGAGTCTCGATCGAGTCACTTGGCGTGGCGGTGAATGTGCCTACGCGCACCGAACAAGAGGAAGTTTCTCGGGTGGATTTGCTGACGGGACTGGCCCTCGCACACCAGATCCACGTCGAGCAAATCTCGGTCTTCCTCTTCCGCGACGGCACCATCATCTCGTTCTCGCAAGATTCGGGGTACCACCACCAGATCTCGCAGATCTTTGAGCGTATCCAGTCGCGCGACGACCTCCTTCGAGACTCGCAGGACGCGAGCTTTGTCCTGCAAGCCTTGCTCGACGTCACGGCCGACGACGCGCTCGACATCATCGACGAGTTCAGGGACCAGCTAACCAACTTGGAGAGTCGAGTCCTTTCCCGCCCCGACATGGACGACGTCCGGCACTTGCACATCCTATCCTCGCAACTCCTCCTCCTCAAATCGACTCTTACACCTTTGCAGCTGCTCTTGCAAGCACTGCGATCGCAGGACGATGCGAAAGCTGCGGCGGCGTTCCGGATCGAGAACCACGCGCCGATGGGCACCAATCAGCCGAACGAACCTCCTCCCGCGTCGGGCAACATCAGCGGAACTCCGCGAGTCGGCAGTCCAGTCCCCGGCGGTGGTGACCGGAACGCGAGCCAGTCTCGCCGGGCATCGTCAACGGGAGGTGGTGGTGGTGTGGCTGGTATGGCCGCGTTCAGCAGCGGAGGTGGAGGAGATTTGGGCGGAGCTCCTTTCAGCGAGGACATGCGGCGCTACTCGCACGGACATCACATGGCCATGTACCCCCCACCGCCTTACCAACAACGCAAGGGCTTTGTGTCCCACGAAGCGAAAGTCTAGTACGTCGCACAAGACTCTCTCGGAACGCGACTGACAAAGAATGGCGGTGCGTTCTTCCTGGAGGAACTTCTGCTGACAACGAGGGCTCGTTATAATACAGCCTCGGAGATGTCATGGACCATATCGATTCGGTCCTCGCCTCACTCGACCTCTTTTCCGATTTGGCAGAGAATCTTGTGCGTGTGGCTGCTGCTCGCTGACTATTCCTGACCGGTCGCGGGCTTGCTGACGCTTCGCATCTCGTGCAGATCGCTTTCACCTTTGTCCGTACCTAACGATGACGATCTCGTCTGGTTGCGTGTGTCTGTGCAGGTCGACTGACAGGAGAATCCAAACACCCGCAAACAGAACAACCTCTCCTACTCTTCCAACGCTTACATGGTGCGCATAGTCTCTTCACTTTTCGCAGTCAAGGTGCGGTCGCTGACAGGATTCTCCTCTTTTGCAGCAAGCGTTGGCTGTGTGAGTGTATGACACGAACATGAACCGGTGCGGAAATCAACTGACACGACCTCTTTTCCCCTCAGCGTCTCCATCGTCTTTGTGCCAGCTACGTTCCTGAGTCAGTCTTCCTGTCTACATGCTATGCTGTATCGCATGCAGCGTTGACTGCGCGTTGTCTCAAAAGACGAGTGCGGCGGGAACTGACAAAGCTGCCTCATCTTGCTCTTCTCTACCACGCCCGTCCCTCAATGGCTGCCGCGGGATACAGGTAGCTTCTACGGTATGAACTTTGTAGGTTCATGACGCCGCTCGCACTGATTCGAACTCCTCCGGGCTGAACCGCTTCAAAAGGCGGACAAATTTTCATCGAGCCCGTTTGAACTGACCGTGCGCACGAGTTCCGCAGACGACCGGCACCTTTGTCGACGACTTGGACCAAGGTGTACATCTCTTCTGGGCTATCGCCCTTCCCGTATCCTGTGAGTGTTCGCGCGCGGAGCCCGTCTGATTATAAATCGTCTTCGTGAGCGAGTGCTGAATCACTCCGGTTTGCATAGTCTGCACGACTCTCCTGTTCGGTTACGGCTACCTCCGCGAGATCTTCAGTCGATTGATGAGGGACCTTGTGCGGATGTGGCATCGCGTGGTGAGTGCCACGGTATTCCCTCTCCGTGGTGTAGCGGCGCTGACATCCCCCCTTCTCCCTTATTCTTGTCTAGGCTTTGTGGAGAAGCAATCGCCGCCTCAAGGACGAATAGAATCGTATCCCCACTGGAGTACAGTGAAGGGAGTCACTGCCCGCTTCGGCAACAGAGGAGAACGCCAAACGCTTAGAAACATGCCGCCCGCGCTCTTTATCCTCACGACTCTGTACGGACTCCCGCTTGGTGAGCTTCTACAGCTACCTTGACTCGCTGCCCGAGGAGCATGCTGACGCCCTGCACGGCGCATGCCTCGCAGAGCCGATACTCAAGCTGTTGCGCGGACGGAACATCGCAAGCGGCAACAAGCTGGAACAACGACTTATACACATGGTTTCTAGAGGCGATCCCCGCACATATACGCATATCTTAATGTTCTTTTCAACCCGCAAGTGTCCCTACTTGACTATCCAGCTGCAGTGGCAGAACGGGCCGGATTTTTTCCGTGACACGTGCATCTTGGAGCATTTTCTGGTTGACAGGAGTCCTTCCCTGCACGCCCGGTTATTCGATTTGACAGAAGACAGGCATTTAATAGCCTTGCGCTGGGGTAACTAGCATGCAAGTGTGCGCTCTGTGCACGTTGCGCGAGGGTGACGAGGGGAAAAAACTGCGGAGCTCGCGCTGCGGGGTTGAGGCGCGGATGACGCTGCTGGCGAAAGGCGAAGAGACGCGGTTGCAATTGCGGCCGCGGCGAAGCTGCCTCGTTCTCGGACCGCGAGCCCCAGTCAACAGTCCTTGTTGCCTTCAGCCTATAACTTGGCAATCACCGTGAGTCCGAGCCGCCCCGTCGCTTCCCACGGCAGTGGTCGAGACCAACGATAGGGCGACCGGCCGAATCGATCATCTTTTCCAATTGTCGACGAGTTGGAATAAGCTTCCACTCGCTCGCTTACCCTCGACACGCAACCAAGTCCAGCTTGGAGACTATCAGAGCACCGTACTCACCTCTCGCAACCTCGCCCGACCTACCCGCAGACTTGCAGAGCCGGTTCGACTTACCGTTGCCCGCCCGCCATGACCGCCGCCGCTCCGCCATCCCTCGGCGCGCTGCCGCCGCACCTCACCCGCCCCGACGGCCCGACTCGCCTGAGCTCAAACTATGGCCACACTGTCTCACTGCTCGAGGAGAACCTGCCGGACGCCGAGGAATGGGAACCGAGCAATGGCTCGCCCCCAATGACCCTCGACGAGATTGAGGAGGCGATTGGCAAATGGGAGGAAGACCTGCGATCCAAGGGCAGGGAAATCAGCGGACGAACCATGTGAGTACCCCTTTACTCTCTGATCCTGGTACGCTCGCTGCGCTGGCCACGCACGCACGCTCCTCGCACCGCTGCGCTCCCGGTCCGCAACTGCTCGCTTCGCGGAGTGATCGACAGCAGATCTGTCTCGACTGCGGATATTCGGCTCTGAACCTCGGCGTGCAGAATGGGAGACCAGTACACACGCGCTATAGACTGCCATAGGGACAATCACGCTGACGGATTTTCGCGGCTTCTCTTCTCTTCCTTGCACCGCCTCGCAGCGTCGTGACCCACTCGCTTCCCTGTAAGTGAGCTGCGCATGTCACCCAGAGTACCGGCAAACTGACTCGTACTCGCACACAGATGTCTGCACTCTGCACAAGACGGCGTCGCACTCGACAAAGCTTGACGACCACATCCTGCCTGATGCCGGCGAGGAGTCGGTTCTCGGTTCCGGTGCGACGACTCCCCTCGAGATGGGTCCCGGAGACCCTCTTTTGCGCACCCGGGCTCTTCACTCGCCCACCTCGACCAACCTGCACGCCTCGAAGCACAAGATGCCGCCTTTGTCCTTCCCGGACCCGGCGAAATCGCTCAAGCCGTCTTTCCACCCGGCGCTGCCGCCTTCCAGGGCAGCGAGTCCGGCTCCTTCGCCGCTGCACGCTCCGACCGAGCTCCCACCCGATCTGCGTCACCGGACTCACTCGCCGGACCCCGCCGCGATCCAGCAGCAGCAGCAGCACCGCTGGGTCTTGCACCCGCGTCGCGGCCACTCTGCCCTCAACGCGGGCTTGCGCTCCCTGAAGGACCGCCCTTTGCTCGTCGTCGGCAGGCCCGACGACCTCGTCAAGGCCGAGGGCGACCTTCTCGGCTCGAACGAGCTCAGCGACGATGCGAAGCGTGACCTCGAGCAGGGACTCCGGAAAATGGCCGGCGCCAAGGAGCAAGGGATCGGTTGCGTCCCCGTCTGGCTCGACGACGCTCTGCACACCCGTGAGTCTGGATTGGTTCCGAGAACGAAGCGACTTTCCGACACTGACGGACCCGCGCCTTTCCGCAGGTTTCTACGAGGGCATGTGCAAAGAGTACCTCTGGCCCATCTTCCACTACCTCTCCCTGCCGGACAACATCAGCAAGAAGACCGAGCAGGCCGCGTGGGAAGCGTACTACGAGACCAACCTCATCTACGCCAAGAAGGTCGCGAGCGTGTACAAGCCGGGCGACCTGATCTGGATCCACGACTACCACCTGCTGCTCGTCCCAGAGATGCTGCGCGAAATCCTCAAGGACCAGTCGCCGCACATCTCGCTCTTCCTCCACTGCCCGTTCCCGTCTTCCGAGTTCTTCCGTTGCCTGCCGCGCCGGGAGGCTCTCCTCGACGGCATGCTCGGCTGCAACCTCGTCTGCTTCCAGGCGCACTCGTACGCCCGCCACTTCCTCTCTTCGTGCGTGCGCGTCAACGGCTACGAGGCGCGTCTGGGCGGCGTCGACGTCAAAGGCCGTGTGGTTCACCTCGCGCACTGCCCGATCGGTATCGACGTCGACAACGTCGAACACGATCGGACCCAGCCGGGCGTTGCGCCCAAGATTGAGGCACTCCGTCGCGTGTACGCCGGCAAGAAGATCATCGTCGGTCGCGACAAGCTCGACCCGACCAAGGGTGTCTTGCCGAAACTTCGCGCGTTCGAGCGGTTCTTGCACGACTACCCCGAGTGGGCCGACAAGGTCGTCCTGATGCAGGTCACCTCGCCGTCGCCCGGTGACTCGCCCGCGCTCGCAGCCAAGGTGGGAGAACTGGTCGACCAGATCAACGGCACGTACGGATCGCTCGAGTTCCAGCCGGTGCACCACTACCACCAGACCATCGAACGCGACGAGTACTTTGCGCTGCTCACGGTCGCCGACCTCGCCCTGATTACCTCTCGTCGTGACGGCATGAACACGACTGCGTGAGTTTCCAGTCCCCTTGATATCCCACCTCCCCTCTGTGATATTCGAAAGGCTCACAGCTTTTGTCTCTTTTCACTCGCAGCATGGAGTACGTCATCTGCCAGGCCGAAGCCAAGGGCCCCCTCATCGTCTCCGAGTTCACCGGCGTCTCGTCTGTCCTGAGCAAGGCGGTCAAGATCAACCCGTGGGACCTCGGCGGCGTCGCTCGCGCTATCGATTCGTGCCTCAAGATGCCACTCGAGGAGCGCGAGGCTCGTCACAACGTCCTGTACCGGGCCGTCAAGAGCCAGACCGCGTCGGTTTGGGCCCACGCCAACATCCTCAAGCTGCTCGAGTCGTTGCAGGGCGAGCAGGCCACGCAAAACACTCCCTTGCTCGATGAAGAGGCCGTCGTCACCAAGTACGCGGCGGCCAAGCGTCGCCTCCTCATGTTCGACTACGACGGCACCCTCACTCCGATCGTCAAGGACCCATCTGCCGCGACGCCCTCCGAGGGCCTGCTCAAGTCGCTCGAGGTTCTCGCTGCCGACCCGCGAAACATCGTCTACATCATCTCGGGCCGCGACGGCGCGTTCCTCGAAGAGCACCTCGGCCACATCCCGAATCTCGGAATGTCTGCCGAGCACGGGTGCTTCCTCCGCGCTCCGGGTCAGTCGAAGTGGACCAGTCTCACGGACGAGCTCGACATGGACTGGAAGAAGGATGTCACGCGCATCTTCCGCTGTGAGTCACACGCGCGTTCTCTCGTCTCACTTTGCTGGTTCAGCACCTGACGATGGGATCCTGCGCACAGACTACGAGGCACGAACTCAGGGCGCCTTTGTCGAAAAGAAGGTCTCGAGTGTGACGTTCCACTACCGCAACGCCGACCCGGTGTTCGGCCTCTTCCAGGCCAAGGAGTGCCAGGCAATGCTTGAGAGCATGCAGGAGTCTCTGCCGATCGACGTTCTTGTCGTAAGTCTTGGCTTTGCGTCTCGAAGCCTCTTAATCTCCAGCCGCTGACGCTTTCCTTCCCCGTCTCACAGGGCAAGAAGAACGTCGAAGTCCGTCCGGCTCACACCAACAAGGGCGAGATCGTCCGACGATTGCTGTACCAGCACCCGGACGCCGAGTTCTGCATGTGCGCCGGCGACGACAAGACGGACGAGGACATGTTCCACTCGATGGCGCGCATCTTCTCCAACAGCACCCCTGGCGGCGGGCCGACTCTGGTTCACCCGCCGGCGTCGTTCTCGACTTTCCCCTCGCTCGCTCGCGCCGTCAAGGAGGAGGACGACGAGGGTGCCCTGCCCGAAGACCTCTCGCAGCCGGTCGAGTCGCACCTCGACCCGAGTGCGACTTTCATGATCGCCATCGAGGCCCTCGAGACTGCCGGCGCCAAGATGACCATGGCGAACGCCGTGCTCGAGAGGTGAGCTACTTCCCCTTGGCGGTTCTACATTTGTTTCGTAATGTTGCTGACCGCCCCTTTTTCACCCGTAGCCCGACCGCCTTGATTGCGCTTCTCGGACGCCTGGCCGACATCTCCCGGAAGGCATAACGACCCAATGCAGCGCTCTCTGGACATGTAAAAAGTCTCCTTTCTCCGTATACACATGGACGATCCAACTAGCTCATCGATGGGCGAAAAAACCTTCTTGTGCAAAGCATAGATTTACGAACAACAGAGGAGTATGACCAGAGGACTCTATACTACAGCGAGTTCAGCGAGGACTCTATCCACCGCTGCGGACCAGACTTGGCTTTTGGCTGGGTCGGTGTTCTGCAAGGCTCGCCGGAGCGGTTCCCCGAGGCGGTGGCCCAGCACCGATCTTCGCGCGGGATCGTTCGACGCCGCCGGAGCGAGGGTGAGGAGCAAGTTGGCGGCGTTGCTGAGCATCTCGGGCGGGATTGAAGACGAGTCGGCTCTTGCAAAGAGACCGGCGATCACGTCTGCCGCCGATGCCGGTCCCGCTTTGTTCTCGTTGCTCGGTACCGGATCAAGCGAGGGTTGATCGAGGTCGACGTCGCCGGCGACAGGCTGGCCGCGCGACGCCAGCGAAGCGAGGAGACCGTCGAGTACCAGAGAGGCTGTCGCGCAGTTAATCATGCGTCAGCAAGAAGTAAGCATGGAGGTGGTCTGACATAGTCTTACCAGTTGACAAGTTCCGAGATGCCAAGAGAGCAAGTGCCACCATGCCCTCGTTCACGAGCATCGGATGCTGCGAGCTATTGCGGACCAGCTCGGCGACAATTCCGACGACATCCGTCCGGCTCAGCCTGTTCTGCGCTACGCCGACCGCATCTTCGTGCGCAGTCGTCGTCGAGCTATGTGTCGCAGGGCCGAACAGAGTCCGGACGGCGTTCACCAGGACTCGAGCGGATTCAGACCGCAGCCGCAGGTCGTCAACTCTTTGAGCGATACCGACGACGAGATCGATAGGAGCGGGAACCGTTTCTTGCGCTGGGGAGCGCGCTTGTACTTGTGTCTCGGCACCAAAGAGCTCGAGCACGTTGCGAACTGCTTGCGAAACTCGGTCAGCACGAGGACACCTGCAAGTGCAACCGAAAAATCGAACGCACCGCTCGGGTAGGACAGGTGCTTCAGCAGCCCGATGACTGCCAGTTGAAGAGGCTGAACTACGTCGAGTTCGGCACGGAGGAGTTGCGCGAGCACGAGGGTTACGCCGGTGTCGCCAATCACCTCGCGATTCGCGACTGCAGTAAGGACTTGGTAAGTCCGTCATGTGCGGGAAGTCTCTGATAACGTCTGTAGCCTTACCCGGTATAGCCAAATGCCGCAACAGGCTGACGACTCCGAAGAGGATCTGCGTCGTTTCTCCCGGACGGCCGGTTTTCCCGATGGCGCCTTCCACCCGGGCTCGAACGATGTCGGCGAGCGGTTCGGCGATAGCGTAATCGCGTACGAGCGAGAGAGTGTATTCATCTGTAGTGACGAGGTGATCAGGCCTCCTGAGTCCGCGCAGCCCGTTACATCCCGATCGGCGCACCTTTCCGCCCGAGCGAGGCGAGCATGTGCGCCGCGCAGATCAACAGGTCCTCTCGTCCAGAGTCGACGTCGGCAACATGAAGCCACTTCACCAGTCGCTCAACGAGCCAGCTTCGCGACTCTGCGCCTCCTTCCACACCGGTTTCGACTCGCGTCTCGGTCCAGAGTCGCCTCATCACCTCATCCGAATTCGGCGCCTCGACGACGGCTCGTACAATGGACGCCTTGATCGCCGAAAAGGCCTTCTCGATCCGGACGGTGTCGTCAGACCCTTCCAGCCAGTAGCTGGGAGTCTTGGCGGATTCGATAAAGTCGAGCAGGCGTCCGAGGAGCGAGTTCGGCGAGGCTGACGAGCTCGCATCTTCAGTCGAAAAGGCGAGTGCCACTTTGGCTTCTTCTGATTCGAGGACGATGCCTTCGAGTAGAGACGCTGAGATGGTGAGGAGCTCGATGTCGGTGTCGATCCAGTCCTCGGCCTCTTCCGGTTCGATCGTCGGCAGAGAGGCATCGTCGCGATGATGCAGGTCGAGTACAGAAGACGCGAGAATAGTAACTCCGATAGCGGGGAAGGCTTGTTTATCTGTCGGGTGCTCGAACGTCAGTAAAGTCTGCTCAGGGGAGAAGCGGGCTCCACGGCACCCACCTTCAGACAACACGTCCTCCAGCACGTTGGCTGCCCATCGGACCGCAGTCGAAGCCACGTCTTGATATTCATCGGAGCCGCTCGTGGACCATTCCCCAATCCGGTAAAGCGGCTGAATCCTCCTCGACGAGCCTTGACGAAAATCGAGCAAGGCGAGAAGAGGCCGCAGAACTTCTTTGCGCGCAAGTTCTCGTCTCATCGGATCTGAAGAGCGAGAAGTCGAGGTGAGGATACGACTCCGACGCGAGCTCATTGAGACCCTGCGTACCGAATTTCAAGGACGAATTGAGAAAAGCGCCGGTCGCTGCTCGGACGAACTTGATCTCGGCGAGAGACAGGCTCCGCGAAGGCGTTGACGGGGCATGCGCAGGCTTGATATTGTCGCATTCTAGCATGATTGCGAGCAAGCGGGCGACGGCGAGAGGGATGCCGGCATCGAGAGTTCTTTGCCGGTTTTCGTCTGGTCAAAGAAAGCATCAGCGCCGTGCTGGTAAGCCAGCGGCTCAACTCTCCGCCTTACCATGCTCGAAGCACATGTTTCCGACCACCCTGACGAGCTCCGTCTGCGCGCGCAGGGGGACATCCTCGACGTCCTCCGTGACCGCCTGCTGCTCCTGCCGCAGAGCGACCAATCGACGGAGTAATACACCGCAGGCAACGAGCGCGCCCTTCTCGCCAACTGCGCCCCGCAACTCTTCTGCGAATATTCTCGATCGAATCAGCTGGGCCGCAGAGCACGAGAGACGAGATGCTGACGGACCTGACCGCAGACTGTCAGCCAACGTCTTTCCTGCTGTCGCAACCTCGAGCCAGTCGGATTCGCTCGAAGCTCCCTTGTCGGCGTGCTGTTTCAATACAGCGATTGCTCCTGCCATCGGATCGGAAAGAGCTGTTTGCGTGAAGTGGATCAGCGGTGCGAGCGAGCGGACGAGGCCGTGGGGCGGCGCGGAGCTGCTCCTGGTCAACAAGAGTGCGCAGCTCTTGGAGGAAGGCCGTAAACACGCACAGGTAATATCCTCAAGCACTGCCATCCTGCCTTCCGTCGCCGAGAATCTCTGTCTGAGCGAGCCCTGCGTTGGCACGCGCAAAGCCGCCTCATCAGCACAACAACGGAGAAGAAAACTTTGCATGCTTTGCAGGTCCATGAACCAAGGACACGATACATCGGAATGCGCTCCCTCGAAGCCTAAGACTGATGAGAAACGCAAAGGATTCGCGGAAGGATAAGTCCGCGGCGCAGCTACAGCTTTCCCTTGAGCTTCTCCTCCTTGTCCGCTTCCGCAGTCTTTTTCCTCCGCCAGTTCCGCCTGAACTCGATCCATCTCGGGTCCTGCATCGCTCGAAGGATCAGTTGTCTCTGCGACATCTGACCGGGAGCCTTGAGCTTAAAGTCCGGCTGTCGGCGGCTGCGCAAGGGGGCAAACAAGTCAGTCGTTGATCGTGGCTTGTCGACAGCCTAATGGCGATAGGTGGATCGTAGGGACTCACTATGCAATCATGGCGACGTGGATCAGAATCTCTGCCGTCAAGCCCACGATCGGTTGCGGATCCGCCTCGAACGCGTGGTAGCGATGCTTGGTCCCATCGAACCAGGGGTAATCCTCGATCGTCAAGTAGGGCACGAGCCCTTGTTCGACTCGAGCGGGAGGCGGGCGGTGGAAGATTGGAGCGTGCGGGTCTGCAGTCAGGAACGCTTCGAGCGGGAACGAGAAGAGCTCGGCGACTTCGTCCCGATTCAGGTCCGGCTGGCGGCGGCGGCAATTATGTCAGGCCCAATGGTTAGCTAGGCGTACGATGCGCTTTCGAGCACCAGGTAAAAGGGCGTACCCGTATTGAGTAGTCCAGATTGAAGCAGACCACCGGCGTGACGAGCATCATTGACCGTGCCAAGAAGGGAGGCAGGGTCGTCAAGTACCGTATCCGGGTCGTGTCGATCGGCAGGCCGACTTCTTCGAAGGCTGTTGCAGGAGGACATCACTACTTCAGCCTTTCGGGTATCGCAGCGACGTTGGACGCTGTATGACTGACCTTCTCTTCTCGCGGTTGCCTCGAGGTTGATGTCTGGGCAAGGAGGAAACTCTTGTTAGAGCATGGCGAGGTTCGGGGCGAGGGAAGAGCTGGTGAAGTACCCTCGTCGTCCATCTTGCCGCCCGGCAAAGCAACTGCGCACGATGTAACATCGTCAGGAATCCTCCATCGTTGGATTCTTCTCCTGGCCGCAGTCCCCACCTTGTCCGGGCTACCGACAAGAGACGAAAGTGAGCGACTCTGTCTCACAAGCTCTCACAACACCAAGACGTGCTCACATATGTTCGGAGTGTGTGACTGCGCGTCGAGAGGAGGACGTTGAGGTTCTCTCCTGAGCGCGAACCAAACAAAACGACGAGCACGGCGGAGCGTCCCTCCGGAAACGGATCTGCAGAGAGTATCGTCACAATGATGAGTCTTCTACCTCTGGACGGAGGACATTACTGTGCTTACAAGGGTCCGGCGGTGGCTTGTACCTCGCGAGATTGGCGATCGCTTTCAGGCTCTTGTCGGACAGCGGTTCGATCGACGACAGCGCGGTCTCGAACGCTTCCGGATCGTCGAGCAGTTCGCCCTCGCTGTAGGTCCCCAGTTCTTCTGCCGATGTCTGCAGTGCGGGAACTCGAGGCGTTGACGGTGACCGGGGGACGAATGGCCGGCTACGAGGAATAGGCATGATGGGCGCTGGAAGGATAATCCGAGCCGGAGCTTCTCTGGCGGTGAGATGTTTTCGGTGCTTTGTCGAGTCTTTTGCCGGCCAGAGAGTCGAGAAAAGAGATAGCCGGAGCGAGGGGCGAGGGTGATGTGGGGCAAGCAGGAGAGACGGTCCGCGGGTGAGGGGCGGCGACAACAGTGCGTGCGGCGTGGCAAGGTCTTGAGCGCCTCTGCCGAGTCGTTCAGAGTCGTACAGAGTCGTCTTCTGTATGATCGCTGCGTAGATGTCGCTTGCTGATGACGCTCCGAGCCGGTTGCCGGCAACCTCGACGGGAGCAGCTCGAGAGTAGAAACCTCTCCGGAGAACGTCGGTCGAGTGGGTAGGGGAATCTGTTGCCCTCAAGGATGGTCTCACGTCAAGCTATATGCTCCACCGGTTGACGTCGAGCGTGTAGAGGGTGGTCAGAGGTCAACAAGAGCGATGTCGCTTCCGCGTCAACTGCTCGACTCTTGCGCTACACCATGTCGGGTCCAACCAAGCTATCGTTCGGTCTGAACAAGGCACAGCTCCCTCGACAACCCGTCAAGCGAGCGGTCCCGGGGAAGAGCGCGTTCGGAGCTGGTGCCGACGACGACGACGACGAACCGCTCCAGCTGCCGGCTCACCTCGACACGGCAAAGGCCAAGAACAGGCCGGGTGTGTCGACGGCCACTCTGTCCAAGGCGAAAAGAGCCCAGCAGCAGGCCGAGGTCGAACTCGACAAGAGCGTGTACGAGTATGACGAGGTTTACGACAACATGAAGGCGGCCCAGCAGTCGGTCCAGGAGGCCAGGAAACAGGAATCCACAGACAGAAAGGTGAGTGTTCTGGGCGCAAGGCCTCCGAGCGAAGAGTACCAGATCTCTGACGCGTCGTGACGAACAGCCGAAATACATCAACCGCCTCCTCGAGACGGCAGAACTCCGCAAGCAGGACCGACTCCGCGCCGAGGACAAGATGATTGCGCGCGAACGAGAACGCGAAGGCGACGAGTTCGCAGACAAGGACCAGTTTGTCACGCCGGCGTACCTCGCGCAGCAGGAAGAACTGCGCAAGATTGAAGAGGAGGAAAAGAAACGAGAAGGTATGGCCTTCGACCGCTACAGACATGCACGATCTGGTGGGCTCATCATAAGGATTGACCTGCAGAGGCGGAACGGGCCAAGAAGGGTGCGGGCATGACTTCGTTCTTGAAGAACTACCTCGATTCGACCGAGGCTGTTCACGCCGCCGCCGTCGCCGCGACTTCGACCGATGCGCCCAGAGTCGCTCTCGGACCGCAACGGCCGACCGAGAAGGAAAAGACGGACGCCGAGCTCGCGGCCGAAGTCGAGGCGCAGACGGGTCGCAAGATCGAGATCAACGACGAGGGCGAGATTGTCGACCGGCGGCAACTCATGGCCGGCGGGCTCAACCTTGTCAAACCCAAGACCACTTCGGGTTTCGCTGTCCCCATCTCGGCACGGACGGCACCCAAATCCGACCGCGACCGGTCCGATCCAAACGGCGGCCACTCGACCGAGTCGCTCCTGCATCCGGGCCTCTCTGCCGCCGAACGGGCCCGCCAATCCCGCGAGCGGCACTCTCGCGAAGTCGAGCGGCAGATGCTCGCGCTCGAGGAGAAGCGGAAACGAGAAGCCGACGAGGCGCTTGAGCAAAAGGTGCAGAAAGTCGCCAAGAGGAACGACGACGACCGGGTCGCGCAGTTGAAGAAGGCGGCCGAGGAGCGGCGGAAGAAGAGGCTCGAGGAGGCGGCCAAGCAGGCGACTCCATGATGGTGTGTGTTCTCCCGCGTTCGCCGTGTCTGTATATGTCCCGCCGTCTGCTTGTTGTAGTTTCTTTTCCCTGCATCGCCGCCCAGTCTGTCGGTCTGTTTCTTCGCGACCACCCTCCCGTGCGCGCGCGCACCCTGCCCGCTTTCAGACGCCATGCGTGGCAAGACATGTGTCCTAACTGTCGGCAGCACGCGGTTCGATCCGCTCGTGCACGCGTTCCTTTCCGCGGACTCGCTCGCCTCGCTAGCAGCACTCGGGATCACAACGGTCGTCGCGCAAGTCGGCAACAGTACGCTCCCGAAAGGCTACAAGGAGGGCTCTACGACGCTACCACAAGGCTTGGAGCTGCACGTCTTGAGGTTCGCGACCGACTTGGAGGAACAGGTGGGGCAGACCGATCTCGTCGTTAGTCATGCAGGTACGCAGAGCATAGCCCGCACCCCATGCCTCGATAGATCTGCCGAGCCTGCGAGGAGCTTATCTTGTTATCTTTCACTTGCGTACAGGCGCTGGCTCGATCCTCTCCTTTTTGCGACCTCTCGGCAGCTCTGCCAGTCCCGCCACTCGCCCGGTCTCTGATCGAACCCTCGTACTCGTTCCCAACTCGACTCTGATGGATTCGCACCAGTCCGACCTGGCCGAAGAGATGAACCGGAAAGGCTGGGCGACCGTGTGCTGGTCGACAGAGTGCGCAGTCCTTTTTCCTCTCTCTCTTGAACAAGGCGACGTGACTGATGCAGATTGATTGCATAGCGAACTTGCCATGACGCTCCGGGGGCTGGCTGCCAAGAAACAGGCTCATGGCGATACAAACAGCGATTCCCAGGCTCAGGTAGACGCAGGCAAAGTTCAGCGGATCCTCGACGAGGTACTCGGATACGCTCCCTGAACTGTAAGTCGCATCTCCTTACACATCCCCGCTCTGCCATAGATTAGCCTGACTCGCGATTGAGCTGACGGCTTTCTCCGATCTTCAGACAAACACACGGCGCCGCCTCGACAACGGCCGCTAGCTTCTGAGCAGGGCTGCTGCCATCGTCTGGGCCGCCGTATGCAGACACTACTCCGCCTGGGGCAGCGGACATCGCTCGCATGTACGGTCCAAACATCATCGCCGACGGATCGCAACAAGCGCCGCGGTCGGGCGCGAATCTTCCCAAGTCGTGGAAGCGCGAGTCGCTTCTGCAGCGCGGGCCAGGAGACGGATCGCAAGGCCACTCCAATTCCCCGGTTGGACGACGGAAGGCGAGGCCGTAAGGCCGACGGAACAGGTCGGCGGAAGCACGCTGTTTGCTGTACCGGATCGGCGAACCAGCCTCAGCACTTCCCGGACTAAACTCGCACTGTAATCACATTCATACCTGCGCTTACATTGCCCGCTCCCCGCTGAGAGCGGATCGTGCTGTCCCGCTTACATAGCTCTGAAAATTTTCTTCCGCCTCGACTCACGTCGCGGCGCGGTGCAGCCGATCCCTTTCTCAGCGGCCGTCCTCCCTCTAGCGCTCTATGCCGCCTAAGAAGAAGCCAGTGCAAGGCGTAGCTCGACCACCCTTGCCGCAGCCCAACCAGGCGCACCCCTGCGCTTCTCTGCTGCCATCTGCGCTCGCCCCGTCGACTTTCACCGATCGGCCGCATCCGCCTGCGTATCACTGCTTCGTAACCTCGCCGTACTACCCGAGAACCGCACGCACGACAGATGAACCGCCAAAGAAGCGCTCGAAAGCTTCGTCTTCGGCCCCGAAGCTGCCGCCGGCCCTCGACACCGCAATCGACGCGGTCGTTCTTCAACAAAAGTTGTTGACCTGGTTCGACGGCGTCAAGGATAAGCGGGGGATGCCGTGGCGAAAGGATATCGATCCAAATACTCTGTCACGGAAGGAGAAGAACCGGCGAGGCTACGAGGTAAAACTCCGGCTGCCTTCACTCGCAGCTCTCGCTCATGAAATGCTCATCAATTCGTCACCGAATAGGTCTGGGTCTCCGAGATCATGTTGCAACAGACAACTGTCGCCGCTGTCATTCCATACTGGACGAAATGGATGGCCGAGTTTCCGACAGTCGAAGCGCTCGCGGACGGAGACTTGGAAGCGGTGAATCGGCTTTGGAAAGGCCTCGGCTACTACTCGCGAGCGAAGCGACTGTACGTGGCCGCGTCCTCATTCTCATGCTACTGCTGCCCCTCGAATGTTGTGCTGAACCTCGTTTGTGCAGACTCGACGGGGCGAGGACGGTCATGGAGAAGCACGGTGGCAACATGCCGCGAACGGCAGAAGGGTTACTCGACATTGATGGCATGTAAGCGAGAGTCTACAACGCCTGTGCTCAACTCTGGGCACTACAACTGACTCTTAAACTTTAGCGGACCGTACTCGGCCGGGTCTGTTTCTTCCATCGCCTTTGCAGCTCGCTCAGCCCTGGTGAGCGCCACTTCTCCGCCTCGACCCGTTTTTTGATTCGCACCAGTGCGGATGAGCTTATGCGACGTCAACAGGTTGATGGCAACGTCACGCGTGTACTCTCGCGATTGGTGGCGCTTCACGCTCCCGTTGCAGCAAAAGCAACGACCTCGTTCGTCTGGGCACTCGCCGACGTTCTGGTCCCGCCTCAAGCGACCGAGGACGAACCGAGTCCGCTCGGATCGGTCGGAGGCCTCAACAAGCCCGGGGCGTGGAACCAAGCGCTGATGGAACTCGGCGCGACGGTCTGCACGCCAAAGAATCCAAAGTGCGAAGAGTGCCCCCTCAACGAGGAGTGCTTGGCTTTTGCTGAGGTGAGTGGCCGAACAAAGTCGCCGTTTGTCAATGGACGGGCATTGTCATACTGATGTACGGCGCATTCTGCGTCATCTCCTGCAGGCCAGGTTTGTGGCGCATCGGCCGCGCTCAAACGACGCACGAGCCGCCAGCAATCTTGAACCCGACATCGAGGACCTGTGCACCCTGTGCTCGCCCGTGCCGTACGAAACTACCGCCGAGGCTCGCAACCACAACGTCGAGGTATACCCGATGGCAAAGGAGAAGACCAAGAAGCGCGAAGAGGACACGGCTGTCTGCGTACTGGAATGGGTTCCGAAAGGTGTGGCGGATCCGACCGACGAGGAACGACAAGTCCTGCTCGTGAAACGACCAGAGAAAGGTGCGTGTTGCTATACTCTCTGCCTGCTGAGAGATAAGACGCTGATCCTCGTTTTTTCGGCGGCTAGGCTTGCTCGCCGGCCTCTTCGAATTCCCAGCAATCGATCTCGCGCCCGAAGACTCGCCCTTGAAAGCGTCAGCTCGCAGCTTGCGACTCGACAAGCTCGTGAGGTCTTTGATCGACACCTCGGATTGTCTCTTGCGGTCGCCCGAAGACGCGAGCGCCGGCGCCCTCGTCTCGCGCACCGCTCTACCGACCGTGACGCAAGTCTACAGTCACATCACTCGCACCTACCTCGCCGAGCACGTCGTCCTCTCCTCTTCGAGTCTTCCTCCGCTACGCCCCGCTTCGAAGCAAGCCCCGGCCGACTCGGCAGCGGTGGTGCAGTCTCGCGCCGGGGCGGCGAAATGGATCCCGGCGAGCCAAGTCGGGAGCGCGAATGTCGGCGGGGCGGTCGGCAAGATCTGGAACGAGCGCAACAGTCTCGTCATCGGAGGTGGTGGTGGTGGCGGCGGCAGCAAGACGGTCGGTACGAGCGGGAAGAGATCTGGCAACAAGGGCAAGAATGGCTCGACCGCCGCGGCGCCGGAAAAGGGCCAAGCGAGCCTGGCCGGCTTCTTCCTCAAGAAAGGTCCGTCGGAGCCTCGGCCTCCTCCTCCGCCGTCATCATGGTCGTTTCTGAAGCACGAGTCGCCGGCGCCGGGCGCTGTCACTGCGGAGGACGACGACATTGTCATCGTCGAGACCACTGCGGTCACTGGCAGCGTCACCGAAGCGAGAGTACGCACTGCGCTCAACAGCAGTCCGGTCAAGGTGTACAAGAAGCGGCGAATCGCTTCTGACAGCGAGGACGAGTAGCGACAGCACAGAGGGAGGGCTATTTCATGTCGTTAATCAGATCACTTTTACCGAGCACACTCGGGTGCGCTGGCCGACCGTCGCGTATGTGAAAATCCCCTAATGATTACAACATGCGAAAGTGGTATGAGGATGCTGTTAAGCGGCAGAGAGCGAGGAGTCCTTTCACTCGTCTCGGTCGTCTCTTTCTTCTCGGAAACGCGGATTCTGGAGAAAGCGTAGTGGTTCAGTAAGCGACCTGTGCTGTATCGAACACGGTATGGAGTCTCGGCTTTCGCTTGCTCTGACCCCAACCGATGACCAGCCGAAAGCACACGGGAAACACTCACCTCGTCTGGCATTCCCGCTCCGGTCGGGACTTCTCGCCCCGCACCGCTCGCGTCGTGATCTGATCGGTACGTGTCCTCGACTTCGCGCTGCCGTTGCGCCTCCATCTCTTCCCGGTTCTTGAGGTGACCCCAACCGCCTCGACCGGCTGCGCACCACGGTTTTTTCGCGAACAGAGGAAAAGAGGGAGGTATGCGGACGTCAGCATCGACCGAACTTGGGAGCAAGTCAAAAGGATTGCTGAGGTCGCGAGGTGGTATCCAAGCCCCAAAAAGAGAGTGTAAAAGAAAAAGACTGACCGTCCCAGTCCTCTCGGTACTCGTCCCGAACCTGTCCTCCCGATCTCCCTCGGCCGTATTGCCGGTTCTCTGTGTATCCCGGGTCAAGATCGCACCGGATGATGCGCTCGTCGAGTTTGGTCCCCGAGACGTAGCGGAGCGAGGCGACGGCATCTTGGTGGGCAAAGAACCTGCAGGACGGATGAGAGCAAGAGAGGGAGTCCGAGGTTAGTGGAAGCGGCCTCTGCCCGCGCTCCGCGCCGACAATACTGACTCACTCTACGAAGCAGAAACCGCACGGAGTCTTTTGGTTGCGGTCGAGGCCCATGATGATTCGCTTGATGTCTCCGACTCGGCTGAACAGCTCGTAGATCTGTTCTTCGGTCGTGAAAAAGCTGCGCGCGACCACAATCGCATCAGTGGCCTGTCTCTCTGCAGCATGACAGTCTGCAAGGGCGGGGCTCACGAGAGGTTTCCGACGTAGACGGTCGACGAGACGGCGAGGTTGGCATGCTGGACGTTGATCGGCAGCGGAGAGCGCGAGTCGCGATACGAGCTGTACGACGACAGCGACGTGATGACCGTGGTTGCCATGCTGGCTAGACTGTGCCTGTCACGCCGAAGGACAAGCTACACTGCCCGGATGAGCCTCACGAGCTCCCATTAGTCAGGGTTGTAATAGACGTGTAAGCCGCCTTACAAATACTCGAATTTCGATTCTCATCAGCTGCGAGCCAACCCTGGCAGCTGCGTCATTGCGAGCAACCCCTCTCCACACATACCAAACACTCGACCCGCTCAAGGCCATGGACCAGCTCTCGGAATCCACCACCAAGTCGCTCGGAGAAGTCGAGCTGCCGGAGCAGCTCGAGCAGCGCCTTATCGAAGAACAGGAGCGCTTCCATCACCCGTACGCTCGCGTCCCTTCTCTGCTTAGGGCTGCTAGAGCAGGCAGAGAGACTCTGGTTGCACCCCAGTATGCTGACAAGCCATGAACCCTTGATGGGCGCTCTCGCCGCTCGGACCGCTCCGCCCCGCCTGACCGACTCGGTCCCGAACCACAGCAAATCGGTCGACCAAGACCTCGCAGAAGTCACAGCGCGCCACGACGCCATCATTCAGGAGCGCGTCAAGCACAACCACGACGAGGTTGAACACGTGCGTGCTTGATTCGGGTCGTGTCACCCCGTATGCATGGGGTGGAAGCTCTGCGAAGTCGCGGCTGCTCGTGTCGGCGGGCCCCACATCCCTCCCAGTACTGACATGCTCGGTTTCGACGGATACAGGCCAAGCAAGTCGCCGCAGCTCACCACCAGCAGCACCAGACCGGTGCGAAGGAGACGGGGAACCCCGCCGCGGTCGACGAGCTCTCGCGAGGAGTGCAGGAGAAGTAGGTCAGTCCGCGCCTTGCCGGAGCCTCATGAAGCCGCTGTTTCTTCTGGGCTTGAAAGGGCTATGCAAGCCAGTCGATACTGACCTCAAGGGAAACACCACCGCCTACAGGCAACGCAGCGTCGCGCAGAAGCAAGCCGAACTGACCGACCTCGACGCACGTCTCGAACGCGCTGCCCAGGTCGAGCGAGATCTGCGAGCCCGCCTAGGAGAAGCCGTGTAAATGTTTTCTGTACCCTTTTGTCTCTTTCTCTATCGCCTCTGTCTATGATCCCCTCTCCTCCTCCCTTTCGTTCCCCTTGCCTGCAGTTTCAGCTTTTTTACCCCCCCCGCTTTCATAGCTCCTGCATACCTCTTTGCATGATCAGCCGTGATCCGAGACTCGAGCAGAGAGCGAAACTCCCTCTGTCGTGAGCAGAAGAAAGAAGAGAGTAGATACAGATGCGCGCGCGCTCGAAGCCTAAGTTACGCAGCGGGGGACGCCTCGACGGCCTGTCCGTGACCAGCAGCTCCTGTCGGAACTCCTTGTCGGCTGTCTGCGGCTGGTGGCGCCGCAAAGTGCTGCTGCTGCTGCTGCTGCTCCGAGTGCTCGATCGCCGGTGTCGCGAGCGGCGTTTCGAGCACGTGAGGCGGGCCGGACTGCGCAGCGGGAAGGCCCTGCACTCCGTCCCGATTCCGGTACAACGTAATCTCTTGCTGCCTGGTTGCACAGACCGTCAAAACAAAAGTCAGTCAGGACTCCAACAAGGTAGATGGGCACACAAAGTTGAAAAGAGGAAGTCTGAGGAAGGGACGCACTTGAAATACCGTCGGTTCTCCTCGTCGATGAGGACCAGGTTGAGGTAATACCGCGTCGAGAACTTCTTGTTGACGTCCCGGAACGTCGGCGTGAGTTCAAAGCCGCCGAGGAAGAGCCGGATCGGGATCGTCTCGCCTGCGTTGCGGGTGAGGCGCCGTCAACATCCGCGAGACAATCAAGGTCTTGAGAAGAGACGAGAGACTCGCCTCGCACAGGTGCGCCGTCCATGATCTCGAATTTCGTGATCGTCTCACTCTCGTTGTATTGATTCGGAGCTGGTTTCCCGCGAGTCGACGCAGGCAGATGGGGACGTCAAACCCAGGCGCAAGTTGATCGAAACAACATTGCGAACACTCACCGGCGCCCGTCGTCTCTCGCCGGATAATGCTCAGCTCCATGTGTTTGATCTTGATCCGGACCAGGAGGAAGTAGATCTTGCCGACAATCACGTCCTTCAAGTGGTACCTGCGTTTTCACATGGAGTGCCCGTTTCTCGGTCAGTTTCTGCGCTCTTGCGGCGGCGGCGGCGTACGAGTCTCGACGACGACATGACATACTTGGCTTTGTTGTACTCGAACTCGATGTGCAGGCAGTCTTCGATTCCGACCTCCATCTTGATCGAGTTGACAATGTCGGGCGGCATCCGGTACGAGTGCACCCAGAGCTCCTTCTCCTTGACCACGTCGGCCATTCTTCGAGACACAGTGACGCGGATAAAGTATCTGTAACAAGGGTTGTGAGGTCAGTCGGGCGAAGTCGGAGGCCGCCGCTGGCTGAAGAGCGATGCGGGGGTTCAATAAATAGAGAGGGGTCTGCGGCCGCACCTCAATTTGACGTTGATGCCATGATAGCTCTCGTACTGCTTCTCGACGTTCTTGAACTCGAAATCGAACGCCTGCGCCGTCCGTAGCTCGCCCGGGTTTGCGAGTTCTTGCACGAGCGACAAGAACTCGTAGTGGTTCCCTCGGTCGTAGAAGAGTTCTGTAGACTCCGTGTCAATATGAGCTTCCACTGGAAGAAGTAGTACACCCCGCGCTCATGCCAGGCTTGCAGGCGCGAAGAGCACGACGTTGCTTCTGGGTGGTCGGAACTCACCGATACTGCCGACAAACTCGACTTTGATGCCATCGTGCTTGACCCCTTTGCCGTCTTTGACCCTCACGAGTACCTGTAGCGGGCGTATAATGCACCAAACGGCGTACAGAGACCGTCAGCAGCGCCGAAGGGTGTCGCGGCCCCACCTGGCATCGCAGAGTCGACGTCGCGCCGACCCCCTGCAGAGCGGGTCGGAGCGAGGCAGAACGCACCTGTCCTTTCACGGCTTCGCCGTCCAAGTAGACCGGACACCGCTCCCGCCCTGCGAACGCGTCTCCTTTCGACCCTTTGCCCGTGTCACCCTTGACTTCGACAAACTGGCGGTTCTCCTCGTCGGCGAGCCGCACATCGACGTCGATCCCGCTCCCGAACGAGAAGAATGCTGCCATCGGGACCGCGGTTCAGCTCAAGTGGTGTGGCTGAGGTGTCGGTGTCGGCTTGCGGGCAACTTGCGAGCGATCGGCGACGTCGACGAGAGGAGCTATTTTTTTCATAAGCGTGACCTGGTCTGCGATCAGACTATATCCCTTACTTTTGAACTATGCATAAAGCGGGAAGAGCGACCGCACGCTCGTTGGTGCCAGGAGATTCTACTCGCTTTGATTGAATTTTGCAGAAAGAGTCTTTCCCATCCTCTCAGCACCGCCGGAAGGGTTCCGTGTATAGTTCAGACGTCAAGGTGAGGTGCGCGCAAAGAGCAGTGACCGGGAACGGAGACCGTCGGTGAGAGAAGACTGCGACCGAGACAAGGCGACATCCTCTTCGCCCGGCCTTGAACGACGGAGCGACAAAGAGGGTCCCGCGGAGCTTTGAAACGCTCACTTCGCTTGTAAGCCTGCAAGGAAGTGAGCATAAGGCCATCCTGCCGCGCAACTGGAGCCACGTCTCCATAGTCGGGTAAGCGTCCCCGCGTCGTTGTCGCACGTACCGCCGACGAGCGCACGGAGACCATCCCATGTGATGCGCCGGGTGGGACTGGCCAAAAGGAGGTGTCCGCCTGCAACCCGAGACGGCAGGTAAGCGAACCGTGCTGAGATCGCCGGGCAAAGAAGAGGAGGATGTCGCGAGTCGAGCAGCAGTAACCGTGCGGACGCAGTTCCGACTCTTCTCCCCCGCAAAGTCCCTCTCCCAGCGGCCCTGTGTCCGAGTGCAGCATCACCCATGCCCTTAGAGACTTGCCCGTGGCCTGTCCGCACCTTGCTGCTGCGACCGAGAGCGTTAGGAGCTGATTCTCCCAACTACGGCGCTACATCCCGACGCACGGCCTCGGTCTGACAGCGGCGATTCAGCAGCAAGCGAGCAGCACGTCTTGGTCGAGAGCCAGGTATAGCAAGTCAAGTGGCACTGTCGAGGATGAGGTCCCGGACATCGACACCGGCGGCGTCGACCTCCTCAAGGCCAGCGCAGGCGCTCCTGCTCAAGCGGGTCCAGTAGCGGTGGCGACCCAGTCACAAAAGACTGCCCTGGACGCGGTGAAGGCTGTTTGGTAGAGAGAGTCAGCGTTATGTACAGCTGTGTACGAGGAAGAGAGAGAGAGAGTTGAGTTGTCTGCGCCTGAAGCCGACGCTCTTTCGCCGCAGCTCAGGGACCTCCGCGTCAAGCCGGACGTCAATTTGCGGGGCCCCGCGTAAGAAGGTTCCGAAAGCCAGGAGAGCTCTCGTCAACGTCGAGCGCTCTCTCCCCCTGGCATCAGCAAGCAGCAGCAGCTTGTCTGTTCGTGGAGCGACTCGTTCCAGGTGGCCTGCTCGCCTACACCGGCTCCGAGATGCCCTTCGTCGACTTGCCATCCCACCACTTGTCAGTCCCGCATTCTCATCGCACTCCCGTCCAACGCAGCTTGGCAAAGACACTTCAGTGACCCTTCCACACCGTGCAACAGGCGCCAGTACTACACGATCAACCCGTCCTACGAACCGAATGCACAGACTTCCATCAAGTCCGAACCGCCGGCGGCACAAGAAGCCATCGACGACTCGAAACCGATCCTCGTCTTTTGCCATGCGGCAACCAGTTCCAGTCACTCGTTCTTGTACCAGGTGCGGACTTCTCTGCGATACGACAGGCCTACCTCAGGATGCTGACTGCTCGCGCTCTTGCTAGTTCACCGATCCGCGTATGACCGAAGCGCTCAACCTCGTCGCGTTCGATTCCCGATATTACGGCTACACACAAGGACCGCGTCTGGACCGTTTTCAAACTCTGGAGGTGCGCCCTGGAAGCCATTCGTGTGCGAACCTCGGAAGGTGGTCTAATAGCCTGCCTTTTCGCCCCGGGCTTGACAGGAGAGAGCAGACGAGATGCTCGAAGCCATCGAGGCGGTCATCGGGGACAGGCCGTTCTCGTACCTCGGCGAGAGCTTCGTTGGATCTCATGTGGGAATATACCTCGCAGCAAAACGGCCTGAAAAGGTGTGGCCGAGGCGCCTCGAACTCAAAATCTCGGCTTCGGCTGACCATTTTCCGATTGATTTTGCTTCGGCGGCCGCAGGTCAAATCAATCATCCTCCTCTCCCCGTCTTGGCCACAAGAGTGAGAAGGGTCTTTTCCTCATCGCTTACCTTCTGTGCAGATCGCTTACTGCTTGTGCGTTCGGCTAGTCCGCCCGAGTTTGCAAAGACTTTGACCGCCGAATGGATGCCGCTCTGCGCTTCAAACAAGAACGGAAACGGAACAAGGACAGGCGAGATCCCCGAGCCTGCGCTCGCCATCGTCGGCAAGTTTCTACCTACACTTCAGAGTACGAGGCGCGAGGCTTACACTTTCTCCCCCCCACCCCTTTTCCTACACCCGCAGCCGACTACTTTTTTTCTCAGACTGAGCTTCACCCGGACCGGCGGCGAAACTTTCTCGAGCGATGGCAAGAAGAGCGTGCGTTTACTCTCGACCGTGAACCGCACCAAGAACGGGACAGCGTTGATGCTGATCTCGTCGACGAGCTTTTGGCTTTCGCTCGTGCAGAAGGACCCGGCGAGGACATGTTCAAGCTGGAGCAGCTCATGTTCTGGTTCAAACGACCACTCCCGTCAGACGACGTCTTTGAGAAGATCAAGTGTCCCGTCCTCCTCCTCGGAGGAACTCGCGACCAGACCGTCAGTTCGAGCGATGCCTTGAAAGCCTGGTTCGACCTGCTCAAGAATGGTGAGCGACCTCCGACCTTTTCCCCTCGCGGGTCGCCTCCTTCCCAAAAAGCTGACATCTTGGGTCCTTTGCTTGGAGCCCGAGCAGTCCCTCCCGAAGACCGGCGGATCGAGCGGATCGTCGACGGTCCGCACTTGCTCGCCCTCCTCGAACCGAACCGAGTAAACCGCTTCATCCTGGCGTTCCTCAAGCGATGTGAGTTCTACGCATTGCCATTCGACACGTCAACCGGGCGCCATACTGACGACTTGTGGTCCAACACAGACGGTCTTGCATAGATCGCTCGTCTCGCTCGCAAAACACAAAATGGACCAAGCCATGCGGAAACATGACCGCAAGGGCTCGCACTGTCCAACCACCTCCTGTAGCTCCTATATCAACATATCGCCACACATCTGTCCTCGCGCCGACTCCCCACCGCGGGCTCCCTGCAAGTTGTTATTCTGTTTAATCGAAAGCGTCCTTTGAGGCAGTCGAAAGTGACGAGTCTCTGATACGTGTCACTTCGTCAGGTGATCTTGCGAGCGTGTCAATAGCGTTGTGGTCTCCTTGCTGCATAGTGCCATAAACGATCCGCGTCGCAGCGCCGGCTGGAAGACTCCCGCGAACGCAACAAGCTGATGGAGAGGACAGCAAATCCCACCACACCGTGGCTCACAATGCGTGCGCAGCATGCCCGCGAGAAACACTAGAGGGCGCCGTCCTCCAGTCTCTCTCTCTCTCTCTGTGTCTGCAACGCGCCAACGCGCGCCACCACAAGGAGAAACCACGAACAAGAACAAGCCGAAGAGACCTGAAGAGTCGAAACACATATTCCGTGTTACATGTGCGGCGACGACGACGACCACGACCATGCGACGAGCGCTTTAGAAGCGGAGGGGCGAGAAGAACCACCTGTTCTTGCCGGCGAGGTAACGCTCCTCGAACGCCTTCTTGACCTGCTTCTTGGCGTCCTCCCGCGACGAGACCTCCTTGAAGGTCTCGGGGGCGACGACACCCTTGAGCGACTCGAGCTCGAGAGCGTAACGGGTCGGGAGAAGGTGGTTGTAGTTGACCGACTGTGTTTTGGGCGGTTTCGGGTCGGTAGCCGAGGCAGGGTTTGATCGGTGGTGTCGAGGGTCGCGGGGTGATCGAGGGGCGGATGCAACGATGCGCAGAGTGGCAGCAAGCAAGACGTAGCGAGTCAGTACGGGATCTTGCTCGTCACCCTCGATCCACATCACCCTCCAGTTCTCTCCCTGCACGCCCTCCTCGCCCGTCTCGTCGCCCGATGCCCCGCCTGACATGCCGTCGCCACCACTCGCGAACAAGAGCGAACTGTGTGCTGTCGATGACTAACCTTGATGAAGGGCTTGACCTTGGAGCGCTTCTCGATGCGCTTCTTGCCCATGCCCTTGGTCACCTTGCGCGGGTAGCGCTCGATGCCAGCCACGATGGCGTGGGGGTAAGGGCGCTCCTGCATAGCGTCGAAGAGAGGGAAGTCATAGAGTCAGTATACCTGCGCCCTGCATCCCTTGTGCATTCTCTTCCGCTCCTGCCAGGGGCTGGCTCTCCCTCGTCTCTCGCCCCAAACTGTTCCCCCGCCCCTCCTCGTCCCACGAGCGCAAGCTGGCCCCCCTTTGCAAGCCTCAGTAGTTGAAGTGTAACGGACCTTGGTGCCCTCATCCGACTGGCGGATGACGACGACCTTGCGGCCGGCGTAGCGGCCCTGGAGGACGAGCGCAACCTTGCCGGGCTTGTAGATCTTGGGCATCTGTTGTGCGGTCCGGCGGTAGGTCGAGGGTGGAGAGAAAAGAGTTGCCAAGAGTGACGATGTGACCGCAGTATAGGCGATTCAGGGGGGCGCGGTGCAGAGAGCCGAGTCGAGAGGCGGTGAGGCGGGTGCGAGCGCGGAATGCGAACCGAAGCGAGCGGGCGAGTCGACGCGGCAGCGGGGCGAGGTCGGGGGGTTGGACAGGGAGGGAGGGTCAGCCTGTGAGATCAGTCTGCAAGCACACCCTGCTAGCACGTACCTTGTGCGACGGATCAGCCAACCGGGGAGGGGAAGCAGAGGTCGAGCGGCGAGGTCGGCCGTGTCAGCTCGCGCCCGACCCCTTCTCCCGTTCAGCGCCAGCTCACCCGCCTGCTGCCCTCCTCGCTCTCTCTAGATCTCGCAGGAGGACGAGTTCGATTCTGGCAATGAATCGCATTTCTGAACCATCGATTCTACCGCTGCACGGAAAGAGAGAGGGATGTGAGAACAGTGTCAGGGGCCGCCTCGCCTCGCCCTCCTCTTCCGCGCCGAGGCTCTGCTTCGAGTCCCTCAGTCACACACTCGCAGAGCGAGAGAGCGCAGAGGAACAGCTGCTTCGGATGCAGAGTCAGCAGTCGGATCCGCCGCAGGATCTCTCGCTGCTGCGCAACCTCCGCGACTCGATCCTCGCCGGCACTCACCCGCTCTTCAGAGTCCCCGCTCGCCTGCACCCGCTCCCGTACAAGACAGACTCTCGCCAGGATGAGCATGACGACCCGAGACGCGACCCGTCTGCGGCGGAGGAGGCTCTGCCACCGCGAGGAGGGATGGACCTCGACGATGACGGAACGAGACCGAGTGACCGAGTCACCTCACCAGCGGCGCTCAAGCCCGTGACCGTGACTGCGCCCGTTGCCGCCACCACTGCTCAGATAGTCGACGATGACGAGGCCGAGGAAGGCGAGCTCGTCGTTACCGCAGTTGTCAAGGCCGAAGATCCGCCGACTGCTCTCGCGAATGACGACGACGCCGCTGCCCCCGTCGGTCGGCCTCAAGTCGAGGTGCTGATTCTCGACGACGATGACGACGATGATGATGATGATGAGAATGTAGGGGAGGGAAAGACATCTACCGACAAGCTGCGCCAGGACGAGGAGCGGTCCGGATCAATCATCGTCGGCGCCGACGACCACGACAGCTTGCCCGACTATGTCGACTCGTCAGACGAGGACGACGACGATTTTGATCCGAGTATTCTCGTCGTCCGGCCCGCTCTTTTCAACGCGACCACTCCCACCGCCGCCGCCTCGACCGCGCTTTGTCGCCCTGGCGCCGTTGTCGAAGAACTCATCCTCGACGATCCAGACGAAGACGACGGCGACGGCGCCGCTGCAGGTACACCTACTCAAACTGCTGACGTCCCTCCGCAGTCGACTCTGCGCTCGCCGTCCCCTTCGGGTCTCAATCCGCGCTCGACCACATCACCCGTCGCCGTCGGCGAGACCGCTCCGTTAATCGCTTCAAACGACAACAACAACAACAAGAAGCTGCCTCCAGCTCAGCGACACGCGACGTCTCTCACGCTGCGACTCAAACTCGAGAAGGAACGGTTGGCGGCGGCGGAGGCTCGCTTGGCCGCCGCGAGAGTGGGGAGCACTGGAGCGGCGACTCCGATTCCTACACCCAGCAGGGACGCCTCACCCGCTCCAACGGTACTGTTGCCGCCAGTAGCACCAGTCACCACCAGCGCAGAAGCGGACGCTGCGGCGGCGACGGTGGTGGTCACAGAAGCTACGAGTTCCGCTCCGGTCTTTGAGCCTCCTCCGATTGTGGCTCCCGTCGCGATCCGGCCTGAGCCGGTTGTGCCGTCACCTATCCCCGAACCAGCAACAAATCGGCCAGTCGAAGCATCGCCCGTCGTGACCGCGCCGGCGCCACCTGCTCCTCCATCCTCCGACGTGGTCATCGTCGAACCAGCTCCCGACGCGGCGCAGGAGAAGAGGAGCACTCGCCCGCCGCCAACGACGACGACGAACGCGACGTCTACCGCTCCCTCGACCGCTTCGTCCTCTGCCGCTCCTCCTCGCACGGAATCGAGTCGCTCGTCGGAGAAACGATCGGCGGCTCCTCAGAAGCGCAGTCAGCCGGGGACTGCACCTGCGCGAGACGAACCGCGGAAACGTCAACGGGGTGGAGAAGGAGCAGGTGGTCGAGGAGGGGGTGGCGGTGGTGTTGGTGGAGGGGGAGGAGGGGGAGGATCCGACTCGCGCGGCCCTCGGAGGAGGTCGCGCTCGCCGCCTCCACTGCCGCGCGGTGGCGGTCGCCCGAACGGCAACCATGACCCGCGAGGCGGTCCGCCTACTCGTACAGCTGGCGACCGAGACCGAGACCGAGATCTTCCGCCTCCGTCTTCATCGCGCGGTTTCGACCATGGCGGTCTTCGACCCCGTTTCTCCGACGAGGCCGACTTTCCAGCGCGCCGTGGAGGAGACCCGAGACCCGTGGGAAGGCGTCCGTATTCGCCACCACCGCCGCATGGGCGTCCGTATTCGCCGCCGCCACCGACGGCGTTTAGTGGTCCGCCACGCGCAAGCAGGTATTCCATGTCCCCCCCGCCGCCGCCGCCGAGACGACCGTTTTCTCCTCCACCGCCGCAGCATCTAGGTCCTCGTTCCGAGTTCAGACAGTATACCGGCGCGCCACCGCCGGGGCCCGATCGGAGAGATCCGCGCTACCGACGTTCGCTCTCGCCTCCGCCACCGCCTCTGCCTCCTCTTGGACTTGACGATTACCACGATGGTTACCCGCGCTTTGACATTCCCCGACCGAGCTTCCAGCGCTACAACGGACCGCCGCCGCCGCCGCCTGCCCTGTATGAACGACCTAGGTCGCCGCCTGCCATGTACGAACGACCCAGGTCGCCGCCGCCGCAAGCTCTCAGTCGAGGACCCGTGCGTACAAAGACCGCTGAGCGCCCCCCCCCCCCCCTTCTTTCTTGCCTCTCTTCCAGGGCGTACCTCTCGTCCAGTTCCTGATTTCTGCCTTTCCTTCTCTCTCGTCTTCCTTTTGGCGTCTCTTTCGATTTGTCGCGGGACGTGTGCAGCCGCCGCCTCCTTTACCTCCGTATGCGCAGCCGTCTTACCACCCGCGCAGCAGACCTGTCTCGCCCGTCTTGCCGCCTCCGGGTTTCCGCCGCCCGCCCTCGCCTGTTTATGACGAGCGTTACGACGACCGACCTTTCCCGCCTCGGCATAGCTACGATGATGACCGCAGGGATCGCGACCGAGACCTCCGACGCTATGATGTGCCTCCGCCTCCTCAACCGCGTAGCAGTGGCATGATGGCACCGAGTTATTTGCCCGGCAACTATGCGCCGCCGCCTCCGCCTTCGCAGCCCGGTTACTCGCGTCACTACGGCGACCCGTCTGTTTCTGCTGACTATGAGCGCTTCCGCCCTGGCGCCGTCGGTGGCGGAGGGGAAAGAGCAGACAACTACCAGTCGCGACCGCCTCCTCCAGCTTTGCGCGGAATGATGGCGCCGCCGCCTTCTTCGATGGGACGCCCGCCGCCTCTTCCTCCTCCCGGCTCAAGACGATGAAGGACACTTGCGCCGCACCAGTTCAGCTCCAGTAGGACCGAGATATTTGCACTGCACGAACGTCTATTTTCCGAGAAGACTGCTTTTTTGGTACGGGAGAACTACTTCAGGAGAGAGGAAATGATCGAGAGGAGAGACATGTGCGGAGTCTAGCGGGTCTAGAAGAGAAAGACGCGAGCCTCGTACGGGCCGAGCTTGCTCGCTCCGTCGTTGTCGGTGGTCGAGAAGAGCAGCTCGCCCGACTTGTCCTTGAGCGAGTCCGGGACCTCGAACGACTGCGGCTCAGCCGAGAAGTTGAGAACGACGAGGGCGGAACGGCTGCCGTCCTGCGCCGTCTTGGTGTAGATCATGGTCTTCTCGTTCGCCTTGTCGAAGAGCTCGAACTTGCCGAGGATGAAGAGATCCTTGTGCTCCTTGCGGAGCGCGAGCATCTTGCGGTAAAAGTTGAGCGTCGAGTTCGGGTCGTTCTCCTGATCGGCGACGTTCAGGCCCTCGCGGTACGACTCCATGACCCGCATCCACGTCTTTGCATCCGGCTTGGACGAGAAACCGGCGTTCGGCGACGAGTCCCACTGCATCGGCGTGCGGGCGTGGTCGCGAGCCGTGAGCTGGATCCCTTCACGACCGCGCTCGAGCAGCGACTTGTCGCCGCTCTTCTCGGCATCGGCTTTGATCTCTTGCCAGGTGTTGCTGAAAGGCGAACGGAAGACAGACAGGGAGTCAGTCTCGGTAACGGAGGCGATTGTGGGAGCTTGCGAAAAGTTTCTCGGGGACAACGTACATCGTGCACACGTCCTTGTACTCAGTCTCGATGTCCCAGTCCTTCGGAGCGTTGATCATGCCGATTTCTTGACCTTCGTAGATGATGATGCTGCCGGAGACGGTGAGGAGATGGGTGGCGAGCAGCTTGGACGAGGCGAGACGGTGCTCCGGCGCGTCAGAGGCGAAGCGCGAGACCGAGCGCGCCTGATCGTGGTTCTCGAGGTACGTGAGCGCGTGGGCCTTGTTCTTCGGGTCGGCCAGTTGCTGCGCGAACTCGGCGAGGCGCTTGAACTCGGAGAGCTTCCACTCCTTCTTCATGAGCGGATACTGGCCGCCCGAGTGGTCAAGATCCATTTGGTCGAATAGGATTGTCGTATCGAGCGCTTCGGCATCGGTACTGATGTACGAGAGGATCTTGTGGAGGTCCGGCGTATGCGGAAGCTCGCCGATGGTGAAGCAGCTATCCCGAAGCGAGTGTCAGTTACAGCAACGCAGGCGCGCGGCAGAGAGGAGCGCACTCGTAGTGGTCGAAAGTCTCCTTACGGAGCTCGCGCAAGAACTCGTTCAGGCGTGGTCCGTTCGTGAAGAACTGTGGTGCGGGCTGCCAAGGGGTCTCCGGCGCGACGACGGGAGCGTCGGGAAAGTCGATGTACTCTGCACGTGTTGGACCCGTGTTAGTTCCCCTTGCTGTCTCGGATGGAGACAATCGTAGATACGCTCTTGAGAACATATTAACAGTGTCTATGCGGAAGCCGTCGACTCCGCGGTCGAGCCAAAAGCGAACGGCGTCGCGGTAGATCGCTTGCCGCACCTCCGGATTCTCCCAGTTGAGGTCCGGCTGCTCGACGGTGAAGTAGTGCAGGTCTGCAGGTGGTGCAATGTGAGCTGAACGTACTCCGTCCTGGTCCGCTACGAATGCAAACGGTGTAGGAACAAACGGCTTGAGGTAACGATCGCGAGCCGAAACTCACAGTACTCTTCGGTCGTCTCGTCCCACTCCCAGACACTGCCACCGAAGCAAGTGCGCCAATTGTTTGGCGGGTGACGAACTGCACGCGGGCTGAATCAGTGCTGAGACCTTCCCCAGCCGATTCGCCGCGGCAAGGATCGCGCGAGGACTCACCTCCGTCGGCGTCGTACTTGGCCGGCTTCCAGTAGAACCAGTCTCGCTTCGAATTGGTCTTGTCCTTGCGGCTCTCCTTGAACCAGGCATGCTGGTCCGAGCAGTGATTGACGACGAGGTCGAACATCATTTTCATCCCGTGTGCATGAGCAGAGTCGATGAGCTCCTGGCTGTGAACGCGCGCTCGCCTTAGTGTAAGCCCGTGGTAACAAGCGCCAGGTTGTCCACTCACCACTCCTCGAGAGTGCCGAATGGCTCGTGAATGTCGCAATAGTCTACAAGCTCGAAAGGCGAGGTCAGCACTTGGGTCAGATGCGGGCGGGCGGGCGGACGGGCGTCATCTTGGAAGGGGGCGCACCGGAGATATCATACCCCTCGTCGACGCGAGGACTCTTGTAGTGGGGACCGAGCCAGATTGCTTCGACGCCGAGCGACTTGAGGTAAGGAAGCTTCGAGATCAGACCGCGCAGGTCTCCGAGACCGTCGCCATTGTCGTCCTTGAACGAGGCCGGGTACACCTGCAAGCGTTCGAGTGAGTTCTCGTCAGCCGGCTATGCCTTGTGATACGCGCAGGTCGTGTCGACGCACCTGGTAGATCGAAACGCCGTCTTTCCACCACGAAGGCAGCTGTTTCTTCGGGGCGTTCACCATTTTGGGATCCGACAGGTAGGACTGGGGATGAGGTTGCAGTGCAGGAGCAGGAAGCCGTGCTAGCCCTTGCCCGCGCTACGGGGAAGTGCAGAGCAAGGCGCACCACATCGGCTGCGACGACGTGGGCGCAGGGGCAGCCTTCTCAATCAGCGGGCGCCGCGCCGCTCTCTCCGCTGTGCGTACCCCGCTCATCTGTACGGTATCGATGGAGCCCAGCGTGGGAGCACCATAGAGCGGCGCCCACGCCACAGTATCCAAGGCGCTAATCCGGCTGAGAAATTCGCGGTAGAGCGGCTCCATCAAGCGAAATCAGTGATCGAGCGAAGAGCCGAGCAAGGGATCGCCTCCAAGCGCGAAAGGCTGGGTGACTTTACATGCGGTTCAAGGGTCAAGGACTGCATCACCCGCTTTCTCGCGCCGTATGGATGCCTTGAGTTGCGCTAATGTCGGAGTACAGACCGTCCGAAGCGGCAATGAAGGTTTATAACCGCAAATCTCCGGCATCTGGGCTAGAAATAGTACCCGGTCGTGCAAGAACCGCCGACGATACAGAGTCTATAGGCCATCATCGCACATAAAGAGAGATCGATGGCCCACGCGTGGACACCGCTAAGGTCGAAACGAAGAGTCTGGCTGCGAGGAAGGCGTTCCTTGGGACCTTCTCGCGTTGGGGACAGCTGATGCTAAAAGCTTGTCCGTCGCCATTCTCAGCGAGCTCCCCACGGATCTGCCATTGTTTTGAGCCCCGCTGCAGATCATGATGGGCTCCGCAGACTGATTGTACATCGCTGGTGCCCCCCAACCCCTGCCTGTCCGATCGAACGTCGCGACTTCCCGCCCCTCTGCGTCGACTTGACGTCGCTCTTAGTCGCAGGACTTGCCTCTTACCTTTATCTTCCACCCTTGACCGCTACCCGCAGCATGTCGCTTTCTCTCGATGTTCCGGATGAGAAAAAGGTCGACACTCTCGGCGAGACGGCCTTCCTCGAGACGGTACAACGCGAAGGAACCGACGCGGAGAACTTGGCCGCCGAGGCTCGCGCTGCTACTGAGGCAGAGCACAAACTCACGCTGCTGCAAGGTCTGAAGCGCTATCCGAAGGCTGTCGCCTGGTCGCTCCTCATCTCGACCTGCATCATGTGAGTGGCGATTCGATTTTGCGGCTCTGCAGCACGATGACCTGACGCGGCCTCGGACCCCCGCAGTATGACCGGCTTCGACGTCGTGCTTCTGGGTAGCTTTTATGGCCTGCCGCGGTTCAACGAACGCTACGGAACCCGCCTCGCGGACGGAACCTATACCATCACGACGGCTTGGCAGGCCGGTCTCTCGAACGGCGGAAAGATCGGAGAGATCATCGGACTCACGCTCAACGGTTACGCTATGGAACGCCTTGGGTGAGTCGGGCTCTCACACAACTGGATCGTGATTTCGCTCGCGCTGATCCCGAGATTCTTTTGCAGTTGCCGCAAAACCTCAATCACCGCTGTGAGTACTGCCGTTTGACCTTTGCAGCCTGGAGTCAGCCTAAACCTGACCCTTTCTTCGCAGTTGACCGCCCTCATCGGCTTCATCGCCTTGAGCGTGTTTGCAAAGAACATCGAGATGCTTTTGGTCGGCCAGATCTTTTGCGGGTGCGCGATTCCAGCACCCTTATTTCGCCCCCGGGTCTTCGCTGACGTTTTTCCGTTGACAGTTGCTGGTATGCTGTGCTGTCTCTCTGTCGCGATTCGGCGCATCCTGACGATCACACGAATACAGCTTCGGCGTCTTCGAGACCCTCACCGTCACCTATGCCGCTGAGCTTGCACCGGTCACTCTTCGACCCTACCTCACCGCTTATGTCAACCTTTGTTGGGTCATTGGTGCGTTCTGCAGACAGCGCACCCCGCTCCCGTCGGCGTACTGACCAGAGGGCGCCAATTTCGCAGGCCAAATCATCGGCTCGGGCACCCTTCGAGGCGTCCTCAACCTCAACGGGGACTGGGCGTACAGGTATGCGCCTTTCTTCAAGTCTAGAGAGTATCGGCGCCGCTGCATCACGCCCGTATGCGTGTGGCAAGAGCGATCAAAGCTGAACCGATTTCTACCCGCCACTCAGGTTGCCTTTCGCTCTCCAATGGATCTGGCCGGTCCCTCTCATTGCGGGCATTATGTTCGCTCCGGAGTCGCCGTGGTGGTGAGTTGCAGTTGGCGTCTTTCGCGCTGCCGACTTTGGGCTGAGCAACAGGTTTTGGTCGCAGGCTCGTCCGCAAGGGATGCGAAGACGAGGCGCGCCGCACTGTCGCGAGGCTCTTTTCCGGTGCAACTGACGAGGAGCTTGTGAGTTCTCTGTTCGTGGCCGTTCGATCTGTTCTCGAGACGAGCTGACGAGCGGATGACCTTCTCATGCAGGACAACACTGTGCGTCCACACGCATGCAAACTCGGCAAGGCGCTTTAGCTGACAGGCTATCACCACAGGTCGCTATGATGAAGCACACAAACGAGTTCGAGAAGAGCGTCTCGGCGGGAACCTCGTACAAGGATTGCTTCCGCGGTGTTGACCGCCGTCGTACCGAAATCGCCTGCGGCGTCTGGATGATCCAGAACTTGTGCGGCAGCGCCTTCATGGGATATGTACGTGTTTTTCCCGCATCCGATCATCTCTTCGCAATGCTCTCCCCTCCTTTGGCTGTTCTGACCGCCCGCTTTGTTCCTTCGATAGTCGACCTTCTTCCTCCAACAAGCCGGCGTCCCGGTCAGCGCATCCTTCGATCTCAGCATTGGCCAGTATGGACTCGGCATGTTTGGCACCATCTCTTCGTGGTTCCTGATGTCGCGGATTGGTCGTCGCAAGCTGTACGGGTACGGTCTCGTGGTCCTCACCGTCCTCCTCTTGATCATCGGCGGCATGGGCTCCGTCCCTCGTTCCAACAAGGGCGCATCGTGAGTCGCATCTTCCTTTCTCTGTGTCAGGGTTTTTCCGACAGACTGACCGCTAGCCTTTCCCAGGTACGGCGTCGGCGCCTTGCTTCTTGTTTACACGGCCGTTTACGACGCCACCGTTGGTCCGGTGTGCTACACGCTCGTCAGTGAGATCCCGTCGACCAGGCTCAGGGCCAAAACTGTCGTGTAAGTACCCCGCCGTTCCGCCGCCTGGGCGAGAGTTGCTCTTCCTCCCGTCTTGCGTCTCTCCGGCTTTCTGACGAGATTTTTTTTACCTTCGATCGCATAGGCTCTCGCGTATCGCATACAATCTGATCGCTATCATCAATGCGACCATTATGCCGTAAGTTTCGTATCAATGCGAAGCCCGATCGGTACGTGCGTTGACCGTCTCCCCCCTGCAGCTACTTCCTCAACACTGAATCTCTGAACTGGGGCGCAAGTACGGCTGCATCCTCTCTCTTTCCAGGTCCACCGACTGCGAGTGCTGACTTTGAGCTCATGGAATTAGAAACCGGCTACTTCTGGGGAGGATTGTGCGCCTGCTGCGCCGTCTGGACCTACTTCCGCTGCCCGGAACCGCGCGGTCGCACTTACGGTACGCTTTTCTTTCGCCGTTCTCTCCGTTATGGCGGCCACCGACTCCTTTTCTCATGTCCATACTAGGCGAGCTCGACGTCTTGTTCGCCAACCGAGTCTCGGCGCGCAAGTTCGAAAAGACCGAGGCGGACCAGTTCGCAGGCCACGGTGGCACCGTTATCGAAAAGACGGAATAGACGGTTCTCTACTCGCCTAGACTGTCTCGGCAAGATATACCCCCTCTCGCCCTCCAAAAGAATGTTTCTGTCTACGGTCGTGCTGTTTTGTGGTCACCCCTTCCGTTGTGCGCAGTATTCCGCTTGAGAAGTTGCAATCTCAAGCTCTCAAGGTCCTGTTTCTCTACTATGACCGGACCAACGCCCTCGTCTTGCACAGGTGCCACATAGACAGGTGTATGGCTTGAAAGACTATTCGGATCATCCGTAGCATCGTCTCGTCCAACCCGCCGCCACAATTTGAGCAGTCGCGGTAAAGGAGCGACGTCCCTCTCCCGGCGCCAAAGGCCCCTCGAGGAACGTCTCCGGGCGGAAAAGGTCCGTAAAATAACCGCATACAGTCCTGACTCGCGGCGAACCTCGATGAATCCGGCGGTCGAGCTCCGACGACGGCGCGATGGCAAGGACGTACGTCGACAAGGCAAATCCCGAGCAAAGGTGTCTAGCGGGAGCGCTGCAATTTTCATAGGCATCAACCCAGCTGTCAGATCGCTAAGCTACGGTCTGGATCCCGGCGAGCGTACGTCGCGATGCCAATCGTCGCCCGGGAAAACAAAAATCCGCGGAGATCCGTTGCGCGCCATCGTCGAGGTCACCAAAGGTGCGAGGGCGGGTGAGGTCAACTCGGCACCAGCTAGACTCGCTTACAGCGACCTATCAGTCCAAGAGAGACAGAGACAGCTTGCTGCAGCCCAGCCCAGCCCAGCTGCGCAACCCCTTTCAGTGCGCCAGAGTCGGCGAGCCACCGCACTCGCCAAAGCGGCGCAACTCGTCAGCGCCGTACACACGCCGAATTGGAACGCGGGGCTGAGCGCAGAGCACTAGTATCACGCTTATATAGCCCCAGCAGCCCTCTCGAGCTCGCCCAACCTCCCACGACACCGACTTGCAGCGGCAACCTCGACGCTCTCCCCACTCGATTTAGCTCGTCGCCCCTCGTCCTCTCCAACACCGCATCGCCCACCGTCATGAGTCCGCCTACAAGCTCAAGCGGCAAGCGAGGCTCGAGCAGACCCGCCGTCGCACCGGGAGCTTCGAAAAAATCGGGGTCGAGATCATCCGGGTCGGGCAACGGCAGCGGAGCAGGGCACAAACGGTCCGCTTCGACCGCTGCGATAGAAGAAGAGCAGTACGCTGCCGCATCCAAGCGAACCAAACGGAACGCGAGCGCAAAGAAGAGCCTGCGCGAAGAGGAACTCGGCGTCGGGGCGGAACTCGCAGAGGACGACATGATTGAAGCAGGTGACGACGCCCTCTTGGACGAGGACGGCGACGAGGGGGATGGAGGCGTGACTCGATGTGTCTGCGGCGAAGACAGTGAGTTTAATAAGCCTGCCTTCGCACCTCGCGAACAAGCGACACCCTGCTGACCTTGCCCGGCACCGCTTCCCCTCCTCACAGACGAAGAGATGGCCTCGGGTCTGATGATCCAGTGCGACACCTGCAAGTGCTGGCAGCACGGACCGTGTGTCGGCCTCTGGGAAGAAAAGGTGCGTTGGTCTTGAGCCTGTCGCAAGTTCGTCCCTGTCCCGAGACTTATGCACCCTTGCTCGTCCCTCTGCAGGAATGCCCGAACCGCTACTTTTGCGAGCTCTGCAAGCCAAACTTGCATGGCCCTGGCGGGTATGTTCACAAAGTCACCGCCATCTCCTGGCCTTGCGCGAAACTGACGATTAGCGATCTGCTCGCGCAGACTTTTGCGCAAAGTCACCCGCAAGACTTCGGCCGCACCTGTTGCTCGAGCCGTGACGCCTCCGGCAGCTCCGGTTCCTCAAGCAACTTCGCACAAGAGCCACCGACCGCGCGAGTCGGCTGATGCGTCGATGATTGCGGCCTACTTGTCTGCCGACGGCGGACACTCGCCTGAGCAGAAACCGTCGGCAGGGTTGCCCGCTATTGCCGGTCCGCACAAAGAACCCAAGAAGCGGAGCACGATGAACTCGCGCGACGCTGCGTACGATGACGCGATCGCGCTCAGCATACTCGAAGCTGGGACGGCGGCGATGCGGGCCAAGTTGGAGAAGACGCACGAGAGCGAAGGCGAGCAGAGCGATGTCGAGGAGGTGGTCATCAGCGGAGCTGGAGGGCGCGGTAAAGGCAAGAAGGTTACATCCGGACCGAAGTCGGCAAGAGGCGGCAGGGGGTCGAGCGCGAGCGCGCGAGGCGGCAAGAGGTGAGTCGGTTGGCACTGACCCGGCTGCTTCATCACGAGCTGACGTTGCTTCTTTCCCGATAGCAAAACGACCCGCGCTCGGCGCGAGCATTCGAACCTGGACGACGACGGCGAGGACGAATCGCCGAGACCGGTCCACGCAGCCGAAGACGGCATGAAGCAGGAAGCAATCGATGCGGCAGATCCGGCCCTCAACGATATCGATGCCGCCCGACTATTCTCTAGAACGGGCGATGATCGGGCTCGAAACGGTGCTGCAGAAGAGAGCGCGGTTCCGGATTTGAGGAAAGAGACGTCTGCGGAGGGACGAACTGCAACTGGTACGTTCGGTTGCGGTGTTTGCTCGCCTTCCAAATAGCTAGCCTGACTTTCCCTTCCCCCCACCTTTTGTGTCTGTCTGCCTACAGAGCGGTCCCCTTCGTCCGAGGCGCCCGCCCAACCCCAACCTGCGCCTGCGCCCAGCGCGCGGACAAAACATCCGAACCAGTACACGTACCGCGGCAAGAACGGTCAGGGTTCTTCGACGCGCGGCGGCAAGTCCCCCAGCAAGCGCGGAGGTGCTCATTCCTCCACGCTCGGATCGCACGCGAACGGGCACGAGGCGACGCCGTTGAAACCGCTCTCCGGCGCGGCGGCCCAGGCAGTCTCGGATTGGGGCATGCCGGACCACCTTCGACACCTTGCACATCTCCTTCCGGACACACCTCCGACTCCGCTCTCCATCTCATCGCTCGTCGACCCGTCCGAGCCGCCGACCGTCGAGCCGCCGACCAAGGTCCGCTACCCCGGCAAGCGAGTGACGATGCCCGAGATGCGGAAACGTGCGCGCGCGGTACTCGAGTTTGTCGCCAAGGTCCAGATCGAGATGAGCGAGCGAGATCGCCGGTGGGACTTGCTCCGGGACGTCAACGAGCAGGTGAAGGAGGCGCGGGCGAAGGATGCGCGCGAAAAGGCGCTCCGGGCGAGTGGTTCGACTTCGGGGTCGGGATCCGCTTCAGGTTCGGGATCAGGCTCCGGCTCGGCGGGTGACTCGAATCAGTCGCGAGCGTCGAGCCTGAACCCGCGCGGCGTCGGCGGGACGACGCCGGTTCCGTCGACGTCGACAGATCCGATTCTTCCCAACAATGCCGCTCGCAACTTGCCCCCTATACCCAACTCGACACAGAATGATCCCTTGGCACTCTCGTCGTCGGCCAGTCCCGAATGCCTCGCCCTCATGGACGCCTTGACGAGGGAGGTCATGTCGTTCCAGCAGAAATTCTTTGGTCAGGTCGACTAAATTAGCCCTCGGCTCACTTTCCCGCCGCCTCCTCTTCTTCTCTTTGATTGTTGTTTCTCCTTCCCTGTGTAGAATCTGCCTTTCAATATAGCCCCGACTCGGCGGTGTCAGACTTTCCTCCTGTCTACAGCTTGACCAAATTTCTGTCTGACCTTCAAAAGCTCACGTCTCTTTCTGCTTGCTCGCGTAGAACAACAACAGCCAGGACTCGAAGGCCGTCATCGAGTGGATTCCAGGTCCTGAAGGAGGGCCGGACGGCAAAAGCCAAGTACGAGTTCGTGCTCGCTGGCAAGTTCTACGCGCAAAAGGCTAGAGCAGAGAGAGAGGGGTATGAACTATGAGGGGGTATTGTCTCTCCTGAGGCTGCGGCGCGAGTAAAGGTTATAGGTGGGCTCTATGCAAAACGAGCCGGACTCGAGTCGCTCGACCCGACCGGAGGAATGTGCGTTTGCGTGTCGCTTTTGAACGCATCTCGAGGCTCGGACGGGAGGTCATGTTGCGACCCTCGCCGCCGCCGCCGCCGCCGCCGCCGTGACAGGTCTCACTTTGGCGGCAGGCGCCGTTCCCGTGCCCATTCGTTGCGCGTACATCTCGAGCGCCGCATCGATCGCCTCGCGCACCGGCTTCAAGGCCGCCTCGACCCTCCTCCCGACCTCCTCGCCCCCTTCCTTCCTCGCCTCTTCCATCGCGCGCTCGACCCGTTCCCGGCTCTTTTCGAGGTAGCCTTTGAATTTCTCGACCCGTTGGGCTCGTTCTTTCGGAGGGGCGAGCGCAAAGGGGGAGGTGTCGTTGGGTTTTGGGGGCAAGAGGGAGGACCAGAAATGGCGCAGGAATTCGAACGTCGTGGTCGAGAGGGAAGAGACTGCCGTATGGTGAGCTCGAGGGAGACCTGCGCGTGGTTGATTCAGTTAGCGGGCAATCCCCCAACGCCCCTCTCTGATTGATTCGAGATGATATGGATAAGGTGGCAGAAAAGACGGGGAAGACCCCCCTGCTAGCTTACCACCCGTGCTGCTCGCGCTGCCGCCTGCCGTCTTGCGCGTCCGCTCGACATGCTCCACAAGTGAGTTGGTCATGTCGCGCATCGAATCGCGGATCGCACCCGAGTCGACCTCGAACTGCCAAGTGAGGGGTGGGGGCAAAAGGAGGTCCGTGACGGATCGAATCAGCTCTCCCGATACGTCGTCAGATGAGCGTGACCGCTTGAGAGAGCGGTCACCAGCTCATCAACTTCTGCGCCGCGCGAGAGAGACGCCAGCACTCACCTCTACCAATCGACCCTCCCACTCGTCCGCCACCCCTCTCACGACCCTCCTAACCCTCTCAGCCTTCTCAAACCGCTTCTGCAAGCTCTCCTCCTCGCCTCCCCCTTCCCCGTCTCCATCTTCCGTCGCACCACCACCGGCGGTGGCAGCAGCTCCTCCCGCGCGGTCTGAGAGGGTCAACGCGATCCGGTCTTCGTGCGTTCCCGGTTGGACGAGGTCAGACAACTCGATCTCGTTGTAGTAGCGTCGGTCCTGCGAGTATTGTATACGCGCGTCAGCATGTGTGTGTGTGTGTCTGAAGTTCAGAAGGATGGGCCTCATGGCGCGCTCGTCAAGACGTTGTAAGTGGAGGAGGGTCACTTACGCCGGCGTTGCCAGGGTCTAAGAAGCCTCGATTCCGGGCCGCAGAGGAGCCACTGAGAGAATCAAGGGAGAGAGAAGTATGGTGAGCTTTCTGAAGCATGGGGGAAGATGGAGCGAGCATTGACGTCGGGCAAAATTGCGAATGCGAGCGCGCCAAAGATGACAGAGAGACCCCGACTCCGCGAAAAAAATGACAGAGACGCCCCGACTCACAGCGCCTGGTTGAGGAGTCGCTCCGAGTGTTCGTTGAACCGGCGCATGAGCGGCAAGCTCGCGCGCTGGCCGCCTGGTTTCATCGTAAAGTCGCGCGGCTGGTTCGTGATCTGTTTCGCGCGCCATGACGGCCCCAAACAAGCAACGATCCGCGGTGAGTCGAGCGAGCACCCGCAGTCGATCATGAAAGAGCGTTTGCAAGCGTTGATGGGATTTCTGCGCACGCACCTCGTGCTGATCTTCTTCGGTTGCGGCGAGGTCGAGGAGGCGGTAAATTTCGTGATCCGGCATGTGTTTCGGTTCGATATCTGTTGTCCGTCGCCAGGTCAAGTCAACGCTCGGCAGAGTCAGTACAGAGCTCCTTGTAAGGAGCGATCTTGCTGCGCACCGTCGTCTTCTTCGCCGAGGTACTTGTCAAAGATGGGGTCGTCCTTGATGGCGTCGACGGCTGCGCGGTTGGTGGTTCGGTTCCGGTTGAAGAGCTTGGATTGGAAGTAGCGAGTCCAGAACTGAGCCTCGTCGAGCTGCGGGGTTACAGGAATGTGTAAGCGATGGTTTGGGGGAGGGAGTGAAGAGGAGAACGAACGCACGGGATCGGGCACGTTGTCATTGTAGGCGCGGAGGACGACGGGGAACTCTTCAAAGATGTCACGGATCAAGGCGGGCGTGATCTTGACGGTGACTTCGCCGTTCTGGCCCGTGACGGTCTTGGGGTCGACCATCTCTCCCGATTTGCCCTTGACGAGCCCCTGTTCGGCCGCGACGGCGTCGACGAGGTCTTGCCTGCCCGCCCAGAATTCGGCTTCGGTGATTTCTCCGGTGAGGACGAGGTCGCGGTGGAGTTGGAGCAAGGAAGGGTCGGCTTGGAGGACGAGTTTGCGGAGGCGAAAGGTGGTGGCTTGAGTTGACGTCAACGAGGGGGCGGCGGCAGGTGCAGGTGCCTGAGGAGCGGGAGTAGCAGTAGCAGCAGCCTGAGCCTGTACGCTTGCTTGTTGGGCGTCCCTCTCCCTGTTGGTTGCGATGCGTTGACTGAGGTGGTCCTTGAACCAGTCGCGGTCTCCGAGCGGGTTGGTCGGCGAGACAAAGGTAAAGTTGTGACTGTCGTCGGGTGCTGCTCCTACGACTTTGAGCATGACGCGCGGCCCTCCCGGCTTTGACGCAAACAGGGCCGAGAGGGCGGCAGTCGGCAGCGAGAGGGCGGGGGAGGAACTCGTCTGCGGAGCCCATTCGAGCGTGGATGCGGTGAGGCGGAGCGTGCCCGGCTGCTTCTTGTACGTCACGTGCGCGCCATTCGCGCTCATCCTGGGCGAGTCACAGGCAAGCGAGAGAGAGGGTCGACGAGAGAGAGAGCGACTCGCCCTCGGACTCTTGACTCTACGCGGGGCTCACGTCAGGGCGAGAGAGGGCTGCGCTGCATGGTCAGGCCCTTGTCTGCCTTGTTCTCGTCGTCGTCGTCGCTGCAGCAACTGCTCTCGCCCAACACCAGCGCCGACCCGTCCTCGCCCTCGTCATCCACCACCAGCAGCAGCCGACAACCACTCGCACTCACAGAGGGAGCACAGTCCTGGGTCGTGCCAGTCCAGCAGTCAGTCCAGCTAGAAACGCTCCCGCCCCCCGCGCGCCGTCAAGCGGTCGACGACCCCGAGCGAGCGCTGCCCCACCACCACCAGCACACGCCGCCCCATCGCAGCTTGTCCCTCTCGTACCCACACAGGAGTAGCCACACTAGCTACCGCGCTTCCTCCTTCCTCGAAGCAGGTGGCCTACCCCGCCCCGCCGCGTACGCCGACTCGCCGCCGCAACCGCCCCCTCCTCGTCGGCTGGCTCCTCCTCCCCCTCCTCCGACAGGGCATCGCTACTCGAGATCACTAGGAGGTCACCCACCACCACCACCACCACCACCACCACCGCAACAGAGGGCCGCCGACATGGACCCAAACAGGATGGTCTACTCGCCCGCCCAGCCCCACGACGCAACTCCCATGCGCAGAGGTACCTCGCACGAAGGCACCTCCCTCGCGTCGTCGAGGTCCTTGCCACCGCCGTCGAGTCTCACCCCGGGAGGAGGAGGAGGAGGAGCAGCCGCATCGCGCAACGCCGCTTCACCCCTCTCGCATCTCGGATCCACGGCGGCGGGCGGCGGCACCACCTTGATGGGTCCACCTCCCGTCCCAACATTGGCGTCGTCGTCGCACCGATCGACCGCGACCGGTCAAACGAGCCCCAACCTCGTCCCGATGGCGGCCTCGCCTTCCTTGCGCGCCTACTCCCCCTCAGACTATGTGACCGCTTCTTCCGCTCCTCCACCGCCGTCCGGAGCCGCATACGCCGCTGCGAGTTTCTACCCGCAGCACATCGCCCAGTCGTACAGCCCGAGCGGCGGCGGCGGTGGCGGTGGAAGCAGTAACCTCGCCTCTCCGGCGACGTCGGCTACTTCGCCGTACTTTGCTCCTGCCGCCCCGCAACCGCCCGCGTCGGCGCCGCTGCCGCCACCCCTGGTCCAGTCTCACTCGTACCAGCACCAGCACCAGCACCAGCACCAGCAGCATCTCGGTCCCGGAGCGCCCTTGCACGGTCACTCGTATTCGTACTCGGGCCCGGTGGGAACGACGAGCGCAACCGCTTCGCCCTTGGCGCTCTCGCCGACGCCGTCGTACGGTCAACAACATCAACACCGTCCTTCGAGTCACCACCAGCAACACCAACAGCAGCAGCACTATCACCAGCAGCAGCAACAACATGCCTCGCCGACGATGCGAGACCTCACTCTCGCGTCTTCGAGTACGTCGTCGCCGGCGGTGTCGCCGATGCAGCACCATACAAGTGGTCACCACTCTTCCTCCTCTTATCACGCCCACGCTCACAGCGCGAGCTTCAACCATCATGGTCATGGGCCGCAACACCAGCAGCATCATGGCGGCGGTCACCACCTCCACCACCCGCAGCAGCCGCAACAGCAGCACCCGCCGCAGCCGACGACAACGACCTACATGCACCCGCACGCGTACGCTCACGCTCAAGCCCCACCACCACCGACTTCTTCGAGAGGCGCCTCAGCAGCAGTGGTCCCGCAAAAGAAAAAGAAGAAGAAGGGTCTGCAGCGCGTTGTTGTTGGAGGAGGAGGAGGGAGGAACGGAGGGACTGGGAACGGGATCGGGATTGAGGAAATCGAGACGGGTGGGACGACCAAAGGGGGACAGCCGAGAGAGCGGAGGGCGGATCCGAACGGGGGTTGGGTCAGCGTGAGTCGCCGTTCTTCTCTCGCCAGTTTGCGCGACTGTCGCTCCCCGCTTGTCGATGGCGCGCCGTGAAGCATACTCCTTCCAGAAGATCACGCGGCTCACCAATAACTTTCCCTCCCAACTCCCTCCCCCCCCCCCCCTCGCGCAGCCCCTCAAGGCCTTGTCGGTCTCTCTCGCCGAGACGTACCACCTGGTCAACCCTTCGTTCACATACGAGACGTCGCGGAACCCGCGGCGGGTCTTGACCAAGCCGAGCAAGCCGGCGCAGAATGACGGCTTCGATAATGAGGAGAGCGACTATATCCTCTATGTCAATGACGTGCTCGGACCCGAGGACAAGGATCGGTGCGTCCTATTTTCTCTCTGAGCATGATCATCGAAGCGAGAGTTGTTGGTTGACCAACGAGCTGATGATGATTGTGGATTGGGATGATGACGCACAGGTACTTGATCCTGGACGTCCTCGGCCAGGGGACGTTCGGCCAAGTCGTCAAGTGCCAGAACATGCGGACGCACGAAGTCGTCGCCGTCAAGGTGGTCAAGAACAAGCCGGCGTACTTCCAGCAGTCGATGATGGAGGTGACGATTCTCGAATTGGTGCGTCACCGCTTGTTGGCATTCTGACCGCTCGTTCGCGAGGAGGCACTGAACCTACAAACCTCGGCGCGCGCAGATCAACAACCAGTGGGACAAGGACGACGAGCACCACATGCTCCGCCTCAAAGACACCTTCATCCACCACTCGCACCTGTGCCTCGTCTTCGAGCTCTTGTCCAACAACCTGTACGAGCTCATCAAGCAGAACTCGTTCCGAGGGTTGTCGACCTCGCTCGTGCGCGTCTTTACGGCCCAGTTGCTCGATGCCCTGAGCGTGCTCAACGAGGCCAAGATCATCCACTGCGACTTGAAACCGGAAAACATCTTGCTCAAGTCGTACGTTCCCCTCCATCCATTTTCGCTTTCCCCTCCCTCGGTAAGACGGGGTCTCACTAACTTGATTTTCCGCTGCTCTTGACGCCGCCAGGCTCCAATCGCCGACGATCAAGGTGATCGATTTCGGTTCGGCCTGCCACGAGAAGCAGACCGTCTACACCTACATCCAGTCGCGGTTCTACCGCTCGCCCGAGGTCATCCTGTCCCTCCCGTACTCGAGCATGATCGACATGTGGAGTCTCGGCTGTATCTGCGTCGAAATGTTCCTCGGACTGCCGCTGTTCCCCGGGACGAGCGAGTTTAACCAGATTACGCGGATCGTCGAGATGCTCGGGTGAGTAACCCTATCTCGCGCGGCCACGAGCATTAGTCCTCCCTTAGCAGTGACTGACCTCCCCTCCCCGTTGCTGTCGCAGCATGCCGCCCGATCACATGCTCGACGCGGGCAAGCAGACCTCGCACTTTTTCGAGTCGGTCCCGGACGAGTACGGCCGGCGGCGGTGGCGGCTCAAGTCGCTCGAGCGGTACGTGCAAGAGTACGGCGGCAACGAGCAGCCGAGCAAGAAGTACTTTTCGGCGTCGACCCTGCCCGAGATCATCAAGCAGTACCCGATCGTCCGCAAGGGCTTGAAGGAGGCCGAAGTGGACAAGGGTGAGTTTTTGGCGCGAGTGTTCCCAAGTAGCCCATGCACGAGGAATCGTAAGCTGACTCTGTGCCCTTCCCGCTCCGCCACCTGCCATCTGCCATAGAGATGCGGAATCGGATCGCCTTTATCGACTTTGTGCAAGGCTTGCTGCAGCTCGACCCGGAACTGCGGTGGTCACCTCAGCAGGCTCGCCTCCACCCGTTCATCCTCGGAGAGCCGTTGCTCGCCCCGTTCGTTCCGCCACCGCGACACCTCGTCACCAAAGGCGGAGTCCCTTCGCCGTCCGAGGTCGCCGCCGCGAAACAGCAGCAGCAAGTCCAGGCGCAGGCGCAAGCGCAGGCTGCCGCGGTTCGACATCAGCAGATGCAGTACGCGGCGCAGCAAGCACAGGTGCAACAAGCGCAGGCTCAAGCGCAAGCGCAGGCTCAGGCTCAACAGCGGGCGCAGGCGTACCAGGCGCAAGTCCAGGCCGCTCGGCAGGCGGCGCAGCAACCGTCCGTGTACGGCGCCGCGGCCGGAGGGATCGCTCCTCCCAGAGCAGCGGCGACGGTCGCGAACCCTCCGATGGCTCACCAGCAGCAGTACGCGGGACGTCAGCGGAGCGGGACCGATACGCTGCCGCTCGCGTTGCAAAAGCTCGGTCACGACCTCGGCGCGGGACTCGGCGCCGGCCAGTCGATCACGCCCGTCTTGCGGCGCGACGATCAGTGGCAAGCCTGGGAGCAACAACAGCAGTATGGCGCCGCAAGTGGTGGGCAAGGAGGTGGCGGCAGTGGCGTCTCGCGTCGGATCTCGGTCTCGACTCGGCATCCGCATCTCAATTTGCTGCAGGAGCAGGCCGAGACGGGCGCTCTCAGCTGGAATTCGCCGGCGAGGGCAAAACCGGCGGCGGCGGCGGCGCTGACGCCGTACGGTTCCGCGACGACGGCAGCAGCGGCGCCGTCGTACTACTCGTCGCCTTTGCAGCCGTCGTCGTCGCAGTTCTCGGTCGTCGTCGACCCGGCGCACCAGCACGGCCTCTCGTCGACCGGACCCCGCGGGGGCGGAGGGTCAGTCTGGGACGGAGTTGCGCGATCTCAGAGTGAGCTGTTCAATCCCGCAGGCGGGATCGCAGCTCCGCCGCTCGCATACACGACCAGCGGCGGCGTAGGCGGCTCGACATCGGCTTCGGCGGGTCCTGCAACTCGGTACGCGCCGTTCCCCGCCGCGCAGGGCGAAGTCGGGTCGAACGCCGCTGCTGCTGCTGCTTCGTCGTTCGATCCGTTCGCTCCGAGTCCGGCCGAGCAGCAGCTCGGCGGAATGGGTCAGTACGGAGGAGGAGGAGGAGGAGCGCCGTATCAGCAGGGAGGAGGGTTCGGCGGCGGCGTCTCGTCCTCGCATGTCCACCATCAGCAGCAGCAGCAGCAAAGTGGAGCCGGATCAGGCGCGAAGGGGGCGCGAGGGTGGTGATACTTTTCCGCTCAAGGACCAGGCGACCGTCGGCCTTGATGTCGGCGGGGTCCTTTCAGCCCGGCTTGGACGTGGACGAAGAACGGCCGGAGGTCTCTTTCCATTCGACGACGCGTAATCTGTATCGGCTCGAAGCAGTCATTCTTCTCTTTCCTCTCTCTCCTTCTCACTTGCACGGCGACCCTTTTACGCCACACACCACCACAAAGCATATACACAACGCTCAAACTTTTTTTTCATTCCGCATGTTCATAACTTTTCTTTCGAACCCGCGTCCTCCCTCTTGATCACGCTTGTTCTCCCTTCCTTTCCTCGTTCTTACATACATAGCATATCTCGGATATCTCTCCTGCAACTTCAGGATCCCCGGGACACATCTCGCTCAGATCAGGATAACGATGTGGTCTTATCGATCCTCGAGCTTTCTCTCCGCGTAACCTCTCCCGCTGGACGTCCGGCGAGCTTGACGAGGCCAGCGATAGCTCTCGCGCCGCACTGGTAGACCGCTCCAGTCCCTCCCGACAGCCTCTTAGAGCTCGCATCCGGAGGATCTGGTCGCTCAACTTCTCATTATCGGCCAGTCGCCAAGACCTGCATCGTACGTCCATCCATATCTCTCGGAAAGAGTGTGACGTAGTACGATGACTGATGCAGTGCAGCTGACTGTGCAGGCATGGCCATAGCTGCAACATGCCTTAGTGTCGACGCTGCAGTGGACGCTGTCGAAATCTTCTCCGACTCGCTCGAATCGCTTTTCGACCATCATGTTCCTGCCCACGGCGATCCCTTGCAGCTCTACACGTACACACCGCCGAACTCGACAGGCGCAGCGAGCTTGACGGTCCGCGTCCCGCCGCAGCAAGTGAACGAGCTCTTCTCGCACCATGTCTGGAATTCGGGCCTGCGCATGGCGGACGCGATCGCAGAAGGAAGACTGGTGACTCGGGGAGAAACGGTCGTCGAACTCGGAGCTGGAGCCGGGATACCGTCGCTCATGGCTGCTCGGGCGGGCGCAAACCGGGTGCGTCTCGACTCCGACGAGTTGCGGTTCCTCGATCGAACGTTTTACCTGACCCAGGCTCGAATCATGCAGGTCGTGCTTACGGACTATGACGATCCTCTCCTTGTCGCCAATATGCGTAGCAACATTGCGCTCGCTCTCGGAGAGTCACCCGCTCTACAAGCCAGCGTTACGGCGGAGGGACATTCTTGGGGAGACGAGACGTCCCTGAAGCAGGTTCTCGCGTAAGGAGCAAGTAGCGTTCTCAGCGCAGCAGCAACATGATCAGCCAAGGCTGACTTTGGTTGCGGTCGCGCACGCAGGGCGAATCACCACTCGCGGTTCTCGTTGATCTTGCTCGCCGACACGCTCTGGGTCTCTTCGGCTCACGACCTCTTGCTCTCTTCCCTCGTCCGGCTCCTCGCACACACTCCGACTGCTCGGATTGCGATCTGCGCCGGGTTCCATTCCGGCCGGAGGACCGTCCGGCGGTTCTTGCGCAAGGCGGCCCTTGTCGGGTTGGTGCCGCCGCGCGGTTCGTCCTGGCAGGAACTCGGCGTCGACGGTCGGCGACGGGATTGGGTGCTCGATCCGCTGCCTGCGTTCGGGGATGGGGAGAGAACCGCGGAGGAGGGGGAGGAGGAGGAAGAGGAAGACGCGTCGGAGCGGAACAAATGGGTCGTCGAAGGCATGCTCGGCTGGTCCGACCAGGCACTCGGCGGTCCTTTGATGAAGGCGCGATAATATACATATCTATATATGACTCGGTGCGAAGATTAAGTACTCTCAACCCGCTCGAGAGCAGACGGCGCCCACGCGACGTCAGCCTGGCGCCCAGGCCTAGGGACTCCGTCGTGTGCGGCCGCGCTGTTCGGAGCTGCCGCGGATCAGCTTGGCGAGTGGGGTTCCAACACTTGCAGCTAGCTAGTACAACTTGTGAAAATGGCAGTATTGTTGGCCCTAATGGCAAACGGTTTGGGATGCGTGGACGGGAAAATGATTTTTGCGAGATGAGCTGCGGCAGCGCGGCGACCGTGCCGAGGCACGCGGGCGATCCGACTCGAGGAACCGGCGACTCTGGACGACCGGGACTCGGAGAGTGGTTCAGACCTGTATAGACTACTGTACACGCCCTGCAGAAGCGATGGTCCAGCTGTCCCACGTCGCCCTCGTGCTCGCGCTCGTCGCCGGAGCCTACTTCCTCCTCGTTCGACGCAACTCGACCGACTCCGCAACCGACTCGTCGTCTGCCAACGGGAACGGCTTTGTCAACGGATCTGGGCTCAAGGGCGCCAACTCGGGCACGACCGCAGCCCTCGACACCGGCAGGGACTTTGTCGCCGCGCTCGAACAAGCCGTGAGTCCGACCGTTTGTCGTGTCCTCCTCCTGGCCCAACCCTTCTGTTTCCTCGCGATCGACGAGGCGGAGCGCGCTCGGATAGGCGCACGAGTACTCTGCAGGGCTCTATCCACATCCTTGCCGTGACGGTGTACTCCCGGGCGCCGTCCTCGGGCACCGGCACCATCTCCGAGGGTCGGATCGATCAAACACCTGGTTATATCCGGAAACACCCTGTACTTACCCAGTCTCGCCTCATTCCGCGCACACAGAAGAAGAAGATTATCATCTTTTACGGCTCGCAGACCGGCAGTGCCGAAGACTACGGCACCCGCATCGCCAAGGAGGCAAAGCACCGTTTCGGTCTCTCGTCGCTCGTCTGTGACCCGGAAGAGTGAGCCGCACCCCGCTCTCCATACGAACCGAAACGAATACTGAACATCTATATTGTGCCCACAGATACGACTTTGACAACCTCGACACCGTTCCGGAAGATGCTCTCGTCGTCTTCTCCGTCGCGACCTACGGCGAGGGAGAGCCGACCGACAACGCCGTCGCGCTCATGGACTTCCTCAAGGAGGACCCGCAGTTCACCAACGGCTCGACTCTCGAGAACCTTCACTATGTCATCTTTGGACGTGCGTCGGCTGTCAACCCCCACCTTCTGCAAGCTGCCGCAGGTTGATTGACCCAAGACGCACTTCGCGCCTCGTTTCTTTGACAGTCGGCAACTCGACCTATGAGCACTTCAACGCCATGGCACGCATCCTCGACAACCGCCTGACCGAACTCGGCGCCAAGCGCGTCGGTCCGCGCGGAGAGGGCGACGACGACAAGTCGATGGAGGAAGACTACCTCGCGTGGAAGGACACCATGTTTGAGGCGGTCCACAAGGAGCTCGGCTGGGAGGAGGGCGCCGGCAGCGACGCGGCCGACTTTGAGGTGCACGAACTCGACCAGGTCGACGAGGCCAAGGTCTACCTCGGCGAGCTGTCGGCTCGCGCCCTCAACGCGACCCGCGGCGTCTACGACGCCAAGAACCCGTACCCGGCTCCTCTGATCAACGCCAAAGAGCTGTTCGAGGACGGCGAGCGCAACTGCGTCTTTGCCGAATTCGACATTACCGACTCTGGCATCCGCTACCAGACCGGCGACCACGTCGGACTGTGGCCCGTCAACCCGAGCGACGAGGTCGAGCGCTTCTTGCACATCCTCGGCCTCGCCGACAAGCGCCACCAACCGATCGACGTCAAGTCGCTCGACCCGGCGCTCGCCAAGGTCCCGTTCCCGGTCCCGACGACGTACGAGACCGTGTTCCGCCACTACCTCGACATCTCGGCTCCCGCCTCGCGTCAGACCGTCGGCCAGTGCGCCAAGTACGCGCCGAACGACCAGGCGCGGGCCATGCTCGAGAAGCTCGGGTCCGACAAGGCATACTACCACGAAGAGGTCGGCGTCAAGTGCCTCCGCTTGTCCGAGGTTCTCATGCTCGCCGCCGGTGACTCGCCCAAGACGACGGGCTACACCCAGTGGTCCATCCCGGTCGACCGCATCATCGGAGCGATCCCGCGCCTCCAGCCGCGGTACTACTCGATCTCGTCGTCGCCCAAGATGTACCCCAACTCGATCCACGTCACGGCCGTCGTCCTCAAGTACGAGCCCGTCGCGGGCGCGAACCACGTCTTTGGTGTCGGAACCAACTACCTGCTCAACTTGAAGAACGCCGTCAACAACACCTTCGACAAGGTCAACAAGCGCGAGGAAGGTGCGCCGATCTATCACCTCGAGGGTCCGCGCGGCAAGTACAAGAAGGGGACCCAGTACGCCGCGCCGGTGCACGTCCGCCGCTCCAACTTCCGCCTGCCGACGTCGCCCAAGGTCCCGATCGTCATGATCGGTCCGGGCACGGGTGTCGCCCCCTTCCGCGGCTTCTTGCAGGACCGCGTCGCGCTCGCGCGCAAGGCCAAGGAGAAGAACGGTCCCGACGCGCTCGCCGACTGGGGTACGATCGACCTCTTCTACGGGTGCCGGAGGTCGACGTGGGACTTCCTCTACAAGGACGAGTGGGAGCAGTTTGAGAAGGAACTCGATGGGAAATTCCGGATGCACTGCGCCTTCTCGCGCGAGGAGGGCAAGCCCAAGGTTTATGTGCAGCAGCTCTTGCGGGAGGAGGGCGACAGGATCGGCAAGGCGCTCGTCGACAACAAGGGCTACGCCTACATCTGGTGAGCTTCTTGCGTTCCTTTCGGCGACTTTCAGGATCTCACCCGCGCACACGCTGACTACCTTTGATGTCTTGTTCAGCGGTGACGCCGGACAGATGGCCAAGGCGGTCGAGCGCGAGCTCGTCACCATCCTCGGCAAGGCCAAGGGCGGTTCGGACGCCGAGGGCGAGAAGGAGCTCAAGTTGCTGAAGGACCGCGCCCGTTTGCTGCTCGACGTGAGTGGGCCCCACGACCCGTCGTTTCTCTTCACCTTTCTCTTACTGACGGACAGCACTTGCATCCGCTTGCAGGTCTGGTCTTAGATCGCCGCACACCTCGCCAGAAAAGCGTATTCTCGTTCGCATGCAGTTATTTCGCAATCATCTCGTATTCCTTACAACGACGTTGGGGCACAATGTATAAAGTACGACACGACAACAAGCACTGCTTTTTTTGAGATGCGTAATCGAGAAGAGGTTAGAAAGCGTGAGGAGACAAAAGCGGAGCGGGCTGGAACTTGAAGAAAATGGTCTATCGTGATGCGGTGCGCCCTCCTGCGCGGCCTTGACCGGCAGGGGTTGCGTGAGAGTGTTGGGCGCCTCGAGCAGCAGCAGTGGATGAGTTGCTGACGATCGGGACGGCAGGGGGGAGGGTGTGGGTGTTCGGCGTGGTCGGCCGCGACGTGGAGGTCTGGCGGCTCGGGCCGATGGATGCTGGATTGAGCGCCTGTGCTTGCATTACGCCCGCGAAGCGAGTCAGGGCGAGGGCGATGCTGCGCGGGTCGATGCGGACCGCTTGGCTGAGCGCGGAGAGGACTTCGGTGAAAGGGCCGAGCTGGTGCAGAGTCAAGGTGGAGAGGCAGTTCTCGAGGCGAACCAGGTACGACTCGAGGAGCGCGACGAGTTCGTCGTCCGTCGCGTCCGCGCGGACGGGGAAGGCGAGAGATGTCGGATGAATGAGCGGTCCGCGCTTGGCGAGCGCTTCCCGCTGAGCTGGAGTCGAGGGCCTGGCGGAAGAGTTGCCGTCGCCGAGCAGACCGAGAGTGCCCGGAGAGTCGTCGCCGAATCCGTGTACAAGTGCGCCGCACACAGACTCGAGCTGGCGGGACAGGGTCGTGGTCAGTCAAGTCGAGCACGATTTGGCGCCCTCTTTCGATTGGGAGACTCACACGCTGGACGATCTTGCCGAGCCGTTTGATCAGGTTGACGTCGAGGATCTGCGGCGTGGCATCCTGCACGACTTCGGTCTTTTGGCCTGCGAGACCGCCTGATGTAGCGTCCGCGCCCGTCTCGGCTGATGCTGGGGCGATGCGCTCCTTGAGCGCGGTCGGCCAGATGAGCGAAATGAGTTCGGCGGATTCGAGACCTGTGCCAAGAGAGGGAGATCAGAGGGAGCCATAAAATGTGATCCCGGTCGAGCGCCGACATACCTTTCAGCTTGCGCTCGCCGAGCTCCGTGATGCCAAAGCCGAGCCGACGCAAGGCGGCGATGTCCTGCCGGTCGCGGGGATCGAGATACTCCTCGGCAGCTTCCGTGTCTTCGGACGCGTCGAGGTCTTCGAGCTCGTTTGTCGCCGGTTTCTGCTGCATCACAACGTCCTGTATGATATCGATGACGTCTTGTGAGGCTGAAATCTGGCCTCCCTCGGCGACGGCAGCGATTCGCGCCGCGCGATTGACGATCGGACCGAAGTAGTCCATGCGACGCGTAATAGGATCGGCCTCGCACACCGGCTCGCCCCAGTGAATGCCCATCCGGACCGACAAACCGCGGTAGATGACCTCGCCGCGAGAATCGAGGATCTCCTTTCCCTCTTCAGAGTCGAGGATCTCCTGGGGCCAGTCCTCGCGCAAGAGCTCGAGCTGGACGGTCAAGCACCAGAGGAGAGCTGACGTGACCGTCGGGAACGACACCATGAAGGCGTCGCCTTCCGTCTTGACCTCGTATCCGCCGATGGCGCGAAGCTGGCGACGCAAGAGCTGGTTGTGCATGCGGATGGCCGTCTGCATGCCAGGATTGGACTCCCACAGCGCGGTTGAGTTGCGAATGTCGGTAAAGACAAGAGCGACCATCCCGACCGGCGGAGCGACCTCGCGATCCAACAAGTTGAGGTAACGTTCGCCGGCGCTCTCGTCGCCTTTCCCGCGTCGACCGGCGACGACGCCTGCCTTGTGGGCGCCGTAAAAGCCGTCGTCCACTGCGAGCGGTACGCGGCTGCGCGCGTAGAAGCCGCCCTTTTTCGCCTTGAAGAGGTCGCCGACCGCGATCACCATGACCATGATGTTCGACGTCGAGCCGTAGGAGATGGCGAGATCGCGAAGCTTGGCCGCAGCAGACATCGGGTCGCTTCGCTCGGTGCGCGCGACATCCACGGCGGCCTGGTAAGACATGTGCTCCCACAGTCCTCGGTTGGCGATGATGACAAACTCGTCCGCCTCGGTCAACTCGATTTCGTCGACGTCGGGAGCAGCGTTCACGGCGGGAAAGACGTTGTAGAAGCCGAAGGATCGCGCAATGTCGACTTCGTCGTTGACGTAGCCCCGATGCGAGATCCACCCTTCGGCTGTGCGGATGCGAGCGATCTCGCCGGCGTCGAAAGGCTCGTGGCGGCGCGCGATCAGGCGGGCGGTGCCGCCGCGGCCGGCGATGACGGCGAGGGCGTTGCCGGCATTCGCGACGTAGAGGTGCTTCCGGTGGATGTACACAATCACGCCCGCAGCCCCGGTTCTCACCGACGAGACGGCACGATCGGTCAGGCTGATATCGGAGTTTTTGCGACGCGAGTCGAGGGCGGGCACGAGGAGGTTGCCGTAGTCGCGATTGATGTTCAAGAACGCCCGCCGGAGAGCGTCGCTGGTCACCTCGCCGCTCTTGAGGCGCGAAAGCTCGAGGGTGAAGACGGCCGAGAACGAGTCCTGCAGGTACTTGACGAGCTTGGCGCCCGTTCCCTGACCTTTGTTGACCGCGTCAAAGAGGCCGAAGATCGCCTCGTCGTCTTTCGACCGGAAGCGGGGAATGACGATGTCGACGAGCGAAAGCGTATCGACGCGGCTGCCGAGAGTGTCCGCGATGCCGTAGCCCATGTCGTTGATCTCGGACATAGACGTGCGTACACGCCGGTCTTCGTTCTCGTCCGGGACAGACGGAATCATGAGCGTGACGTCCATCAAACCGAGGATGTGCATCCTGGTAAGAGCCGTGAAGTCGGCGAGGTTGCGACGCTGAGTATTTCGAGGGAGGTTGGCGGCGTCGTTTCCGTGGCCCGGCTTGATCTCGAGTCGCTTGTTACCGGAGAGATTGAGGAAGCGGAGCTCGAGGTTCCAGTTCCTACAAGAAACAAAACCGTCAGTATTGCCACCGGCTTTGCGTTCGAAATCAGCCTCTTACCAGTTCCAGTCGTAGGGCCAATTGGCGATGTTGTACTTGAGCACGTTCGAACCGACATCCAGGGCGTAGAGCTTCTTGATCTTGCCGAGCTCGGCCGGCAAGGTCTGCAGCTTGTTGCCGTTGACGTAGATCACGCGCAAGTTGACGAGTCGCTCAAGGTCCTCCGGCGGTAGCGTCGTGAGCTTGTTCCCCGAGAGGTACAGCTCTTCGAGGCGTTGACACTTGAAGAGCGACGAGGCCGGGATCTCGTAGATGTCGTTGAACGAGAGGTTGAGAAGCCGCAACTCCGCCATCAGCGAGATCGGCGCAAAGACGTCGTCGCCGAGCTGGTTGTCGGCCATGTACAGGCGCTGAAGCGCCAGTGAGAGCGGCAAGGCTGCGCGGCCGCCGCCCGACACCGTCGACTGCTTGCGGACGTCGATCGTCTCCATCGGGTTGTCGAGTGCGTTCGGCGGCGTAGTCGTTGCGGTCTGCAAAGGCGGGTCGGGGAACTCTTTGATGAGATTCGACGACGCGTTGATCGTGGCGAGCTGAGCGCAGAACCAGATCTGCTGCGGCAGGCCGTGGAGGTTGTTGCCGGAAACATGCAAAGCTTGCAGGTTCGAGAGCCGACCGAGACTGTCCGGCAAAGAGGTGAGGAGGTTGTTCTTGACGCTGAGCGTGACGAGCTTGGAGAGGGTGCCGAGGTTGTCGGGCAGAAAGCGGAGCGTGTTCCCGTCGAGCGTCAACGTTTCGACCGCGCCCAGCTGGCTAAAGACATCTGTCGAAAGATTCGAGAGCTTGCAGTAGGACAGGTTGAGCGACGTCAAGGTCGTGGTCGTTCCGGAGAGGGCGAAGCGCGTGAACGAGTTGTGCTTCGCGGTGAAGATCCGCAAGTTGGCCCAGGTCGCGTCCAGCGACGAGACCTGGTTGTGGTCGAACCGGAGCAGCTCGAGAGACCGGATCGCGGTCAAGGGTGTCAGGTCGGAGATGACGTTGCGCCGGCAATCGATCTCTTTGAGCGAGACAAGTGAACCGAGGGTCGGCGGCAGCGTCGTGATCAGGTTGGCCAGGAGGTGGAGGCGCTCGAGGTTCTCGAGCTGCCCGATCTCGGGTGGGATGACCGTCAAGGTGTTGAAGGACAGATCGAGCTCGACGAGGCTCTCGATCTCGGAGATGACCAACGGCAGCTTGTCGAATCGGTTGTTCGACAGGTTGAGGTAACGAAGATGCCGCAGCTCGCGGAACGCTTCCGGTACGGTCGACAGGCGGTTATTGTAGCACTTGATCGACGTCAGGCTCTGCAACTCGTGGAGCGAGATGTGGTCGAGGTCGACGATGTTGTTGTTGCTGATGTCGAGCCGTTCGAGTTGCGCGCATTCCTTGATCGCGTGCGGGACGCGCTTGATGCCCATATCCGAGAGCACGAGCTCGCGCAACGACGTGCAGCCTTGGATGAAGTCGGTCGGCAAGTCGAACGGGCGGTTCTTGGCGAGGTTGAGACTCCGAATCACGTGGGCGTGCTTGTAGAGAAAGATCGGAATCGTTTCGACGCCCTTGCCAGAGAGATCGACAAACTCCATGCTCTCGCCCGCAAAGTCGTCCTCCTGCATTTTCGGCGTGCGGCGCAAGCTGTCAGCGTTCCTGTTCCTGATGCCTGATGGAGAATCGCGCGGGTGTGGCGACTAGCTCACCGTTACGGCCGACATGGTCGAGTACTGCGCCTTGTACACGATCTTGGACAGGTACGAGTTGTCCTCTCGGCCGAGCTCCTCGAGTTTGTCGAGGTCGGTATACCCCGCCTGCTCGAACCGTCGTTTCTGCAACTGGACCGGCTTTTCGTTCGGTCCGACTCGGCGCTCGACGCCCTTTTCCCTGATGTAGAGGGCATACGTCTGCTTCGTGTTGACTTGGAACTTGCGCGCGAGCATCGCTGTCAGTTCCGAAGCGGTCGCACTCAGTGGAACCGGCAAGGTCGAGAACGTGCCGTCGACGCGGAAGACGCGGATCATGAACTGTAAAATGGGGCGCTCTGACTCAGCAAGACTGCATTGCCCTGCAACCAATAGGTTCCGAGACCACTCACGGGTTTCTGGCTGCCCTTGCGTCCTTCGCCATCCGCCGTTCCTGGCCGGCCGCTCCGCGTGCTCGGTCGACCCCCCGACGTCGAAGGACGCCCCGCCCGGCTCTGCAACCGCTCCAATTCGCCATCTCCCAAGGATCCAAAGTTCCGCGGGACGTCTCCGAGCGAACCGTCCCGGGTCGTGCCGATTTCGCTCTCGTCCGAATCGAACCCGTTCCCTTCGAGCAAGTCTTCCTCGGCGTCGTCATCGTTGTCCTCGTCGTCGGTCCCCTCTTCGTCCGTATCGCCATCAAAGCTCGCAGCTCCTTCCGGCTTGACCGCCCAAGAATCCGGAGCTTGCCACGCTCCTGCGCTGCCGGCGGCGCCTCCCGTAGCTCGACCGGCCATGGTCGGACCCGTCGACGCCTTCCGATCAGGAAAGCTGTACGTGCTGCTCGCGCTTGGTCCGGCGCCGCCGAACGCATAGGCCGAACCGTCCGGACGAGCTGCCCCCGTGAGGCCCGAGGGTGTCACGGCGGGTTGAGTCGAACCCGACCGATCGGCGACGCTCGCCGTCATGCCCTTGAAGCTTCCGGCAGGACTTGCTGTCCGACCGTTCGCGCCCGCTGCAGCCGCAGCTGCCCTCGCCGCCGTGGTCTTGTCCGAGGCATGACCGTTCGAGTTCCAGAACGCGACGGCCGACGCAGCGGCATAAGAATTCGTAGCCGACGGCCGTTTGCCCGCGAGCGTGCCCGCCGCAGACGAAGCGAGAGACGTTCGGCGACCCGTTCCGGTACTGCGGTTGCTGCCATTCTGCGAGCGGCCTTGGCTGACCGAATCGGCGCGCGAGGTGCTTCCGCTTCCGCCGCTCGACACGCTCCCGCGGGGTTCCATGCCGGGCATGTCCACGCCGCCGGCCGATAGACGAGTGCGCTTCGTCGGGACGTCGAGTTGAGCGGCGGCGGCGGCGGTCGCGGCGGCGGTCGCGGCGGCAGCCGCGTACGGGTTTTCGGACGCCGCGCCGTCCGTGTCGAACCGTCGGTTGTAGTCAAAGTCTCCGTCTCGACTTTGGGGTAGAGATCGACTTGAACTCGCACTGCCGAAACCCAGGGTGGCGGCACGATTTGGCGTTGAGGGTCGTCCGTCCTTGGTTCGGCCCGCCATGGCGTTGCGAGCCAGCACGCGGCCCGTGTCGAGGGCATCGCCGCGAGCTTGAAGCTTGGCCGGGAGTGTCTCGTACTGGGCTGGTCGCGGTGGGATGCTAATCTCGGCAATGGATCCATGGTCGGAGGAATTGCCTCCTGGATGCGCAAACGAGCAGGGCGGGAACATCCGTCAGTTTTTCGAAAATCGCGCCGGAAGTGACCCGTCCCTGCAGCTTACCGTCTCCCTTGTCGCCTTTGCTACTCCTGCCCTTGAGCAAACCGCCAAAGAGGCCTCGTTTCTTTCCGCTTCGGGAGTGACTGCCGTCCCGCTCGTCGCCTGCGCTCCGGGATCCGCGCAGATGCGAGTTCTGCGACAGCGGCAAGATGGAAGTCTTTCTTTTCGATTGCTGCAAGTCGAGAATGGGTTCAGCATGCGCCCGCCAAAACGGGTTTCCGAAGGCACTTCGGCCTTTAGCGAAAAGAGTTGGGCGAGGAGGGAAAGTGGGTGCAACATACCTCGAGACTCGCCCTCGGTACGGAGCTCGTGCTGGCAAAGGGAGAGACTCCGGACTCTGTCCTGTTGAGCGGTACGCCGTACGCGCCAGCACCGCCTGCGCCGTACGTGGATCCACCACCACCAGCACCCGAATCGGCTGCGGCGCCATGTGGAGCCGCCCAGCCATTCCAACCTTCGAGTCCGGACGTGCCAGTCGGCGGTGGGTACTGTGCGCCCGCAGCGAGTGCGGCCGAGTGACTGGACTGGGCGCCGTAGCTCCTGTTGAGGGACGACGACGAGGGATTCGGGAGGTCGTCGACGGCGACTCCGAGCATCTTTGCCTGCTTTGACGCGCGCGGCACGAGGGGCGCCGGGTTGAAGTCGGACATGGCGTGCGTGGCGTGTGTGTACACGTCGTCGGCCTCCGGTGTCGCTCACGGGCGCGTACGCGGAGAGTCGGGTGGTTGATTGATCGAGGAGGAGGCTGGCCGAAGAGAGTTGACGGCGCGGGCGAGAGAGCCAGTCTGCCTAGGGACGAGCACCAGGCTGCTGCGAGCTCGCTAGGTCACCCAGCTGGACCCTCGTTCCCAGTCTGCGTCCGCGTCTGCACGAGTGCTCGAGGTCGATTGTGTCGAGACCTCTTTTCGGACCCGCGTGAGCCGGCGGCGAGATCGAGTCGGCCGGCGAGAGTCTCTCTCCGGGCAGTTCATTGCACGGCTGACGATGTTCGTACTATGATGTGGCAGATCCGAATTTCCTACAGCCAATGCTGCACTATGCGGTGACTCGCCTGGCCGAATTACCATGACTTAATGTGCCTGCGGGCTGAAGACAGGGGGCAGCGAAGTGTGCGCGTCAGAAATTTCCCGCGAGAGAGACCTTCTCCGGAACAACCCGCGAGCATAGAGCTTTACTGCGCCTGACTAGAGCAGACAGACACGAGTCAGACTGCTCAAGATTCCAGCTCCATCGACCGTTTTTCCTCTCGCTCGGCGACTCGTCAGGCTCCAATCACTCGACTTCGTCGCTCTTCTTCGCCCATCATCGCAACCAGCTCGACCACGACAACCGCTGCTCTATAGACCCTTGACTACGTTCAAGATGTCGTCCGCACCTATTAAGCCGCTCGCACCGCTCTCCGAGAACCCGAAAGTGCACCCTGGTCCCGGCAGCAGCAACTCGACTGCTCCCGGACACAACTCGAGGCGCGCATCTCACTCGTCCAGCGGTCGCCCCGACCCGTTGTCCTCCATCGCCCACGCCAGTGTCGGTCCCCCTTTCTTTACTTGTCCATATTCGAGCTCGCTCGCTGACGAGGTCGTCGTGTCCGCAGGCTTCTCGCATCGGTCCCGGCGTCATCCCGACCGGCTTGCGCATCGTCCCGCACGGCGAGTTGACCGCAGAAGAAAAGGCAAAGCGACTCGCAGCCTACGCAGCCGTCGACGCGCACGTCAAGGACCACCACAAGGTCCTCGGCATCGGGCAAGTCTCCTTTCTCCCTCGGGTTCAGTCGGGAACGAGATGGAAACCGCACGGGCGCACGCTCTTTTCCTCCGTGTTGAGAACGTGCATCCCGTTGTCACGCCTGCCTGGAAAGGCTACCATGGGAACAAAAGAGCCGCCGGCTGACTCGTCTTCGGCGACCCTGTTTTTGCAGATCCGGATCTACGGTCCCGTACGTCGTCGAACGTCTCTGCCAGGAACCGCATTGCCGCGCCAACAGCGATCGTTGGTGAGTCGGCTGTCCCTATTTGTTGAGGAAGAGGCTCGAGGCTGACTGAAGCTCGCGTCGCCGTGACGTAGGTACGTTCCGACCGGATTTCAATCAAAGGAACTCATCGTCAAGGCCGGCCTCAACTTGGGCGACGTCGACCAGTTCCCGACGATCGATGTCACCATTGACGGTGCAGACGAGGTGGATGTGAGTTTGGTGGAGGGAATCGGGTGGTGGTGCTGCCCGAATTCACGTGCCTCCTGCCTGAGACCCAGTCGCTGACGAGCCAGGAACAACGCCTTGCAGGACGAGCTCAACGCTATCAAGTGCGCCCTTCCCTTTCCCGGTACTCTCTCCCTGCCGAGCTTCTGAACTGACCAGGCTTTTTTCTGGCTCTCGAAACAAAGGGGCGGTGGAGCATGCCAGCTCCGGGAAAAGGTTCTCGCCGAGGCTGCGACACATTTCATCATCGTCGCCGACTCGCGCAAGGACTCGAAAGTCCTCGGTACCAACTGGAAGCAGGGCGTCCCGATCGAGGTGGCACCGTTCGCCTGGGCCAAGGTCTTTGTCAGTGCGTCGTCGAACCGGTTGAACTGATGACCAGACTAGCCGAGCGACGGCTTGCTGATCTTACGTGTTGCTCGATTTCCGGCACACAGATCTGCAAAAGATGGGCTGCGAGAAGCCGACTCTGCGTATGGGCAAGATGAAGGCTGGTCCGGTCGTGACTGACAACGGGTGCGACACCGCCTTGTCTTTCTCGAGCGATCTTTGACCGCGCGCTGACGGATACCCCTATCGCAGGAACTTTGTGATCGACGCCGTCTTCTCGGAGTCTTACATGCGCGATCCGTCCGAGCTCTTGCACCGGATCAAGATGTGCGTTGCGGTCTTTCGCGGGTATGCTTTTCTGACTGCTGACAAAATCGCAACTTGCTTTATCAGGCTCACGGGTGTCCTCGAGGTTGGACTTTTCACGGGTATGGCAGAGGCGGCCTACTTCGGTGCCCCGGATGGCACCGTCACCTGCAGGTGGCAAGACGGTGAGGCTCGAATTGCGGGCGCTCACTTTTTGCTGTCCAAAGACTGACCGCCACATTCTTCTCTGGATACAGGTCGACGGGAAAAGGTCGATGCCGTCAAAGGACTGGACATTGCCGAGAAGGGCGGCCGGGTCAACGTCTGAGAATCAGGCTTCATCTTGTGGAAAGATTCTTCGACAGAATCGGACTCCGCCCTCGCCCCCGAGCTGCTGTACTTGGATTGCATCTCGCCTTACTACATTATATCGAACACCTGCTTCGAGCGCTTCTTCCGTGGGTCAAAGGTCGTTGGAGCGGGAGAGCAAAGACCCGCCACCGGCGCGATCTCTAGCTAAGGGCGGCCGGACTTGGATCAAACGCCGCGTCGCTGACGACCTTGTAGTGACCGAGGGGTTGCTCGGCGGGGGCGAGTACGCGTTCGGTCCGCTCGACTGGGAGAAGCGCTTCGCGCTGCAAGAGGAAAAACAAAGCCTCGAGCAGAAACTGGCCGAAGTGTCGGTGTGGGAAACCCGGCTCGCGGAACTCTTGAGCGAGGCAGAGGTACGGGAAGCGCGCAAGGAGAATGTGTGAACTGTGTAGGCGGAAGAGTGCTCTCTCCGACGATGAAGTGTTATTCCTGTTGCTTGTTGTCGAGGGGGAGAAAGTTGCGGCAGGGCCGCGGCTTTTTCCCGTGTGCTCATGGATTCGGAAGCTGCTATTTTTCGCGCTGATTGATCCAGAATGTGCATAGTGGCGGTATGCTGGAGATGCTGGGGGGGTGAACGGAACTACGTCGCCACACTGCGCAAGCTTGTGGGCTGCTCCTTGCTGGCGTTCGCCTCCGCTCACCTCGCGCGACTAGATGCAGACGTCCGCGCTGTACGATATGTAAGCTTTCCCGCATGCACCGACGAGTCGAGCTCTTGGAGTAGTATACAGGAGACGCCGCGTGATTGGGAAGGCAAAAGGACCGGGTGGCGCAGACCGCGCAGTTCCTCGCGTGGCCGGAGTCATGATTGAAGAGTTGACGCCGACGGCTAGACAATGTCCGCCTGAGAGAGTAAGCAAGCGAGACAGGACGGTCCGAGGGCTACTGAAGGATAGTCAGGCCTCGTTGCAATCTGGGAATTCAGATATTCAAAGGGAAGAGCGAGCGGTCGCTCTTTCACTCGGCCTCGGCGGTCTGAAGCCTGAAACGCACCGTCGTATCGCCATAGTTACGGATATTATGTGGCTTGGCCCCTGTAGAAATTCAAAAAATAGCAGGTGTACGCAAGTCCCGGGAAGGGCTTTGAGAGGTTGTAAAGGTGCATGCTTCCGCCGGTCGCTTCCGGAGCAATTGCTCGCCCGCTCTGGAGACTTCTCCGACGCGTAAAGCTCCCTTCGGGGCTCTCGCACAATCGAGCCGCAGAGGGAAAAGTGGCAAAAAAATTGAGCACCGAAGTGCAACCCATCTGATCGTGCGTGTCATCCTTGTGCAGGGGCCATGCTAATCTTCTCTGTATCGTTCCTGAGAATTTTGTAGTCGAGGGGTAAGAAACGATGCCTGATAGAAGAGTCTGTGCATTTGGCGCAAGACTAACCAAATTTAATGTATACAACCCCCGAAGGGGTGTACTGAGCAGGGTGCCAGACTCGCCATATCCAGACCCAAATTCCGGACTTTCGTCACCGCAGCGGTGCTTGACCACTTCGAGTCCACAACGCTTGCTTCGCCGTTCCCGAATGCCGCCAAAGGTGAGTGCAAGGTCGGTGGCGTGTCTCCTTATGTGCTTGGCGTCCGGTCGCCGTGCTCCCGGACGTCTCGCAAGGTGCGCTCCTGTCAGACCTGGCAGGCCTCGTATACACTGAGAACAATAGTAGTAAGGAGCCCCTCGACCGAGTACGAGCCGCGAGCAAGGACGCTCTCCGAGGAAAGACCTGTGACTTCTTCGAGGCACGACCATCAGGGGAAGCTCGTAGCAGAAAGCGAGGCGAAACGGCGTAGAGATCACCGCGAGCACATGGAAGGCCAGCATTGACGCGACTGCCTTCGAAAACGGCATGGTGGACGGATCACACGAAACTTCCCTCCTCCCTTAGCGAAAGAGCTGACGGCGCATCGCGAGGACCTCTTCGGTAGCAAATATCCGGGAGCCAACGAAAGAGAACCGATATCACTTGCTGATGGACACCCTTGCTACAGACGAATAGACATGCCGCGGAACGTTGAGAATCCCTAAGCGCTAGCCGAAGCCGGCGCCGGAGTCTGGTCCTCGAGCTTCTTGAGAGGCACCGGCTCGGACAGCTGGGCCGTGGGAACGCCGAGGTGGATGAGCCTGTCCGTGTGCAAAGATTGTCAGTGACCGATTATGATGGCAGCAGCAGCGAGAGAAGAGCCGAGACGCACTTGCTAAAGGCCTTGGAGAAGTCGGAGAAGAAGGCGTCCTCGTCCTTGGCGTACTTCTGAGCATAAGGCTTGAATTCCTTGTCGGTCGAAAGAGCCATGTCGGTCCGCAGCTGGAAAGAGCGGTGTATCATGTCAGTCAGGAGCGAAGCATGAGCACGAGTGAGAAAACGCACCATCATGAGACTGTGGTCCGACTTGTTCTCGTACTGAGGAGGTCCCTTCCACTTGCGCTCCTGCCACTGCTCCTCAAACAGAAGGCGGAAGTACTCGTTCCTGGGAGAGCGAAGGTGTCAGCGGAGCGATTCTCCTGAGGTCAGCGAAAGCCCCGTTACTCACGAGAAGGTCGTCGGCGCGTACTGCAGGCGAGAAGGCACAATCGTGTGAGCTCAGACGGTCCGTAGACGAAGAAAGAGAGAAACCGAGTAGAACGCACCTGCCACGGTCCGTCAAAGCCCGAGCGGTCAATGTGGCACCTTCCGAGCGCGTGAGCACCCGAAAGAGCGACGATCTCGTTGTCGTTGAAGCCCATGCGGTAGAAGATCTTGCGAATGTGGTCTGCGCCCTTGTCGCCGTCCGGCAGGCGGCCGTCCGGGGTGCAGTTCTCGACGTTGCTGCAACGCGGATAAATTAAGGGTGGCATTAGCAAAGCGGCCGTCTTGGCTACGAGAAAAGCGAAATACGAGCGTACCCGTCCTTGCGTCCAGCCCTCCAGGGGATGTAAGGTCCACCGAGCTCCTGAACTGCGCAAACACCGGCGAGGGTCTGCGGAAACAAAGATCGGTATCAGCTCACGAGACATCGCCGCACGGTGGAGATTCTTACCCAAAGGTCCGAGTAGGTGATCTGCGGGAACTTCTTCTTGATCGGCTCGAGGTGGTTGCGGGCGTGTTCCAGACCAGCGTTGGCGCCGTGGTTTGCCTCGGGAGCGAAGCGCATGGTGGCACCGTTCGATCCGCCGTTTCTGCGAATCGTCGCTCGAGATGGTCAAGACTTGTCGATTGCCGGCGGCGACACTGTTTGCAAACTTACCCAGTGTTCTTGTCGTAGGTCCCCGACGCGTGCCAAGCGAGACGAACGAGAACGGGGCCGTAAGAGCCGTCTGCAGAATGCGGGCAATCAGAGTCAGCACATGTGCGTCCAGAGCCATCTCTGTTCCGCGCAGGTTAGACAACACACCGTCGTAGTTGTCGTCATCGAGCGAGTCTGCGATCGCGTTGTAGACCGCCTGGTAGTCGACCTCCTGCGGGCTCGCGGCATCCTTGACCGTGCGGGCATCGTTCGGATCGGGGCGGGCGTAGAAGTAGAGGCCACCGCCGATGACGGCGGCTCCGAGAGCACCGTACAGCAAGTTGCTGTTGGACTTGGTCTCGGACGGGCCCGAAGCGAAGCCGCGACGACCGGCGGTGCGGGCCATCTGCGGGGCAGCGCGGACGGCAAGGCGCGGCGTGGCGCGGAGGACGGAAGCAAAGGCCATCTCGGTCTGCTGGGATGAAGAACAGCTTGTCAGGGCGTGTGCGTGCTCACTCGCCTCTGCGCGAGTGTAGCTGGGCGTGCTTGAAGAAGCGTGTCGCGGTGGCAGCCGGACACCGAGTGGGGGAGATGTCGCCTGGCAAGTATGCGACGAGGATGCGGGCGGTTGCTATAGGGGAGTCATCAATGTCTACTTACCGACAGGAAGTGAGTTCGCCGAGGCTGGAAAGAGACGATGCTAGAGCCAAGGAAGGGAGGCGAGGCCAAACGGGAGATTGCCGTCGTTGCCATTTGTCAGCGCGCGTTTGAGAAGGCGCTCTCGCTCCGCCGGCAGCCGCTCCTTCGCCCTCTTCTGATTGGCTCGCAACCAGTTCCTGCACGAGTCTGCCATGCTACACAGACGCTAGAGACCTTGCGTGGCATCCGGACCTTCGAGAGCCTCTGTCTCTGCTATCCGATGCCCTCCGGCCCGCCTCGCTGCGTCCAAAAGTACACCTTCGAAGGTTGAATCAAGGCGCGCACGCCTCCCCTTGACCACTTGCTGGCTTCTTTCTTTCGACTACATCCTCCTCTCATACCTCGCTACATCTCAACCAGCTGAGGATATGGGCATGACGACCGGACGCCAAGCACATAAGGAGACACGCCACCGACCTTGCACTCACCTTTGGCGGCATTCGGGAACGGCGAAGCAAGCGTTGTGGACTCGAAGTGGTCAAGCACCGCTGCGGTGACGAAAGTCCGGAATTTGGGTCTGGATATGGCGAGTCTGGCACCCTGCTCAGTACACCCCTTCGGGGGTTGTATACATTAAATTTGGTTAGTCTTGCGCCAAATGCACAGACTCTTCTATCAGGCATCGTTTCTTACCCCTCGACTACAAAATTCTCAGGAACGATACAGAGAAGATTAGCATGGCCCCTGCACAAGGATGACACGCACGATCAGATGGGTTGCACTTCGGTGCTCAATTTTTTTGCCACTTTTCCCTCTGCGGCTCGATTGTGCGAGAGCCCCGAAGGGAGCTTTACGCGTCGGAGAAGTCTCCAGAGCGGGCGAGCAATTGCTCCGGAAGCGACCGGCGGAAGCATGCACCTTTACAACCTCTCAAAGCCCTTCCCGGGACTTGCGTACACCTGCTATTTTTTGAATTTCTACAGGGGCCAAGCCACATAATATCCGTAACTATGGCGATACGACGGTGCGTTTCAGGCTTCAGACCGCCGAGGCCGAGTGAAAGAGCGACCGCTCGCTCTTCCCTTTGAATATCTGAATTCCCAGATTGCAACGAGGCCTGACTATCCTTCAGTAGCCCTCGGACCGTCCTGTCTCGCTTGCTTACTCTCTCAGGCGGACATTGTCTAGCCGTCGGCGTCAACTCTTCAATCATGACTCCGGCCACGCGAGGAACTGCGCGGTCTGCGCCACCCGGTCCTTTTGCCTTCCCGATCGCGCGGCGTCTCCTGTATATCACTCGGAGAGCTTGACTCGTCGGTGCATGCGGGAAGGCTTACATATCGTACAGCGCGGACGTCTGCATCTAGTCGCGCGAGGTGAGCGGAGGCGAACGCCAGCAAGGAGCAGCCCAAGGTTTGCGCAGTGTGGCGACGCAGTCCCGTTCACCCGCCCAGCATCTCCAGCATACCGCCACTATGCACATTCTGGATCAATCAGCGCGAAAAATAGCAGCTTCCGAATCCATGAGCACACGGGAAAAACACGCGGCCCTGCCGCAACTTTCTCCCCCTCGACAACAAGCAACAGGAATAACACTTCATCGTCGGAGAGAGCACTCTTCCGCCTACACGCTTTATACGTTCTCCTTGCGCGCCTCCCGTGCCTCTGCCTCGCTCAAGAGTTCCGCGAGCCGGGTTTCCCACACCGACACTTCGGCCAGTTTCTGCTCGAGGCTTTGTTTTTCCTCTTGCAGCGCGAGGCGCTTCTCCCAGTCGAGCGGGCCGAACGCGTACTCGCCCCCGCCGAGCAACTGGAAGTGCGCATGGCTCGGTCAGAACCCGGGCCACGAAAAGAAAAGCTTCCGCGACTGACCTGCAGGATGTAATTGTGGTATTTCCAAAGCGAAGGACGGTGTGAGACGGTCAAGAGCGTGATGCCGAGTTCTGAACAGTAAAGAACGATCGTCAGTCGAGCTCGCATCGAAGCGCCGCATGCTGCGACCCGTGTACGTACCGGTTGCGCGCTCGTAAAAAGTCTGCTCGACCTCGAGCGTGACGGCACTGGTGCACTCGTCGAGGATCGCGTACTGTTTGTAAACTCTCAAAGTCAGCTTCGCGTGCTTCTTGAGCCGGAGAGTCACCGAAAATGAAGTACCTTGGGACGGTGGTAGAACAACCGGGCCATCGCCAGCCTCTGCTTATCCCCACCAGAGAGCGCATCTCGCCACTCGCGCTGCGTATCCCAACCGCCTTCCCGCTCGACGATCGCTTCGAGATCGAGGAGGTGCAGAATGCGAACGAGGTCCGAGTCGGTGACGCCGCGCGCGTGCATTTGCGCGCGCGAGTGCGGGTAAATGATCTGATCGCGGAGGGTTCCGAGCGAGAGGTAGGGTCGCTGCGGGATGTAGGTGAACTCGGACGCCGGCGGCTTCGTCACGGTCCCGCCTGCACACAAGACTCGCGATGTAAGTAGAGCCCGCTAGTCCATGCGCTGGCGGAGAGCACGCACCATAGATTGGCCACAGTCCGCCGAGGATGCGGAAAAGGGACGATTTGCCGGTCCCGTTTCCACCGACGACGAGCAGATGTTGCTGTCACAACGAACAGGGTCAGACTGAAGTCAGAGCGATGGCCAGCTTTCGAAGCGAGGAAGGAAAAATGCTCACGCCCGGCTTGACGTAAAAGCTCAAGCTCTTGATCAAGACGTCGCCTGCGGGGAAGAGTCCCAGAAGTCAGGACGCGGGAAGTGTGAGGGTCAATGTCGGGAAGGAGAGACGTACCATTCGGGGTTACAATCGGAACGCGGTCAAATACGATTTCGTTCTCCGAGTGGATGACCTTGCCCCGACCTTGCAGCACTGCACGTCCGCCACAGTCCGGTCAGAGACCAGGGAAAATTGAGGAAAGCAATCCCACTATCCTGACTCACTCTTGGCATTCTCTGCGACTTCGTCGTCCTTTCCGACGGTCCGTCCGGCGGTACTGCCGCCACCGACAAGCTTCTTCTGATACCGGCCCGCCTTGACATCCTCCATCGTGTCCAGCAGCTCCGACACTCGCGCCGTGTAGCCGGACAACTCGGACAGGTCGCGGTACGTAGACATGAGCCGCTGGCGTTCGAGAGGAAACTTGTCAGCTCCAAAAGGACGCGATGGAGGGATCATGGCCTCGACTTACCCCAAGAGCGTCCGAGGCCGAAAGGAGAAGTCGACGATTCGTGACAAAGCCTGCGAAAGAATACAGCCGTCAGTTCTGGGCCAGACCGGGCGAGAGTGGCGCGGAATTCGCCCAATTCACCTTCGGTTCTCGAGCCAAAATCGACGCTGGCGAGGACACCGCCGAGACCTCCACCGCCGCCGCCAAACAGGCGCGCTCCGAAGACCGGAACAGCGCAGACGCAGAGGCCGAGACTGCCCCAGAACCACTTGACGATCGATTCCTCGACGATCGAGTAGACCATGCGCATCCGCAGGATGCGGTTGATGTGCTTCAAGAGGGCAAAGTAGCCTCGCTCGATTAGGTTCTTCTCGGTTTGGGATCCTCGCAGGAACGCGACCTCCTCGGCGTGCTCGACCAGGCGCGTGTGCGAGAAACGGTATTCGCCTTCGAGGCGCTGCTCCTCGGCGGCATAGCGTCCGAAAGGTGGCGTCGCCCACTTGACTGTCGAGCACAGAGAGTTAGTTCAGGGTTATGATGCGCGCTCGTGACGGGCGAATGAGCGTGGCTTTTTGGCTTACGCAGCGCAGCCGAGACCTGCACGATGGCAGTCAAGGCGATGAGACCTTCTGCGCCCACGTTCTGCGAGAGCTTGGCGTTATATATGATGACATCCAGTACCGGTTTGGCGATGTTACCGCTGACAAACAGCAAGCAGCACCTAGTCAGTCACATGTCCATGTCGAGTCGCATCTGGAGGCTTACTAGATCTCGGCGAGCGAGTTGCTGAATTTTTGAATGTCGACGACGATGAGTTGGTCGGCGTTCTTGATGCGGTCGTCGAGGTTGCCGAGCGCATAGAACGTCGAGCCTTCGAGGTAGTCCTCGTGCACCTTCTTGGTGAGCCGGGTTCGGTAAGCGATCGCTGTAGGAGGGAGGCAGGTCAGCTGTTGTTTGACACAGGATCACCATCGTTGAGGCAAGAGAAAAACATACCCAGTTTGCTCTGGAGGTACGTCAGCATGGAGTTGGTGTAGGTGGCCGGGATGGCGATGGCGATCCAGGTCAAGATGCGCAGGAAAAAGACTCTCGGCTGCGCGCGCACGAGGGCGGAGACGATCGCGCCGTCGAGGGAGGCTATGTAGAGGGAGAGGGCGGTGCGAGCGACGAGGAAGAAGGTGTGCAGGAGCAGGAGAGAGGCTTCCTTTGAGCGGTACGAGGGCAGGACGATCCGCAGGAGGCGGGACAAGCGCTGCCAAAAGACGGCGTCGACCTGCAGCATGTACAACCGCGCGTCAGGATCTGGCGTCCGATATTGACTCGGGAGGAGTCGTGCGTTGGGCTCGTCGGCTGCTTTGACCTACCTCGACGCGCGGTCCTCGCCTCTTTGACCGCGACTTTGTACTTCCGGTGGTGGCGGCGCCTCCCTTGACCTCGTCAGCACCTTGAGACATGGTCTGTAAGGTTTGCGAAGGTGCGCCCTGTGCCGATGCGCTTGCTTTTGCCTTCTTCTTGGCCGATGCACTTCCCGTCAATCCCGCGTAGGTCTGCCCCGTCATTCACACTCAGTCAGCTCGCGCGGTCCTCGGGATTGGGACACCAGGACCTGAACTCTCACATTCTGGAGGACATAGGCCGAGAATGCGACCATGAGGAGGTTCGAGTAGCGGCGTCGGTGAGCGAGGTAATGCGCGATGAGCGGCCGTGCGTACTGCTCGACGGCTCCCCGCCGCAGGGTCGACTGAGCCGGTGCCATCCTTTCCCAAGGTTCAAGTCGCCTTGAGGCTCCTGTGTGCGCGCTCGACGGCACCGACGAGGCTGCACGCGGGCTCACAAGACCGGGCAGTGGTGGGGCGGCGGCACAAAGCGGCGAGGTCGTGGAAGGAGCAGCGGTGACGGCTGGAGGCACTTAGCGACTTGTTTCTGCCGATTCACTACGGTCACTTGGCCTCACGAGAGGTCTGCAGCCGACAAAGGAGTCGCCGGATGCAGCGCACGCGGATGAGCGTGACAGCGGTGTCCGGTCCTCTTTCGCGGAAGTGTCGGCTGCAGTGTAACTATGGTCTCACAAAGAATGTCATACTGAGAAGTGAAACGCTGTGGACTAGAGCAAGAACCACGCGTCCATTGAAGATATAGCTTCTTCTCGGAGAGCGTCCCCCTGTTGGCTCGCCGAGGGTGACGTGGCACAAGTTGACGTCGCCGTCTCGGTCAAGTCTCGGTTGCGCAAACTTGGAGCTCAACGTTCCTTTTCCCCTCGTCTCATTGACAGAAAGAAGACTCTCGGAGGTGAGCACGCGCATCTTGCCACTCACCGCACCTTGTCCCCGTCGAGGTGTTGACTGGCAAAGCCTCTGCCGCCGCCGCCGATTCTTCTCCTCACGTTTGCCGCCCCACATCCCGCAGACTCTCTCCGACCCTCTTGCCAGCCATGCCGAACGACCTTATCGACACGTCTAGGCTAACGCTGCCGATCCACGACCTGATCGAACGCTCGCCGACCCCTCACAGCATCACCAACCGCCGCCTCGACCTCTCCAAGAAGAAACACCGAAAGTCAGTCTCACTCATCGTCGCCAGGAAGGGCGTAGAAGTCCCCGCCTTGTCCGTGACCTTGTGCACTCGACCACCGTTGACGTCATTTAAAACTGTTCGTACAGGCCCTCCGCACCTCTCCAGACCGTCTTTGTCGGAGTCGCAGTCCGCGAACGCCCGGACCTTGACGACAGGGGCGCAGAGTACGCCATCGCCGTCAGCGATGGCAGCGGTATTGTCCAGGTGCGCCCTGGAGGTGCTTTCACATCTTCGCCCTAATCGCTGACATCGACTCGACATGCGTCTAGAGCGAGCACAGCTTCCGCCCCAAGGGAGAAACGGGCATCGACGCCCTCGAGTATATGTTTGACCTCGCCGACAAGTATACCTCGCAGCGCGGTCACAAGGTACGCCCGGGTTCTCCTCTTGACCCTCGATCCCTTCCTTCCTTCAGTACTGACTGTGATAACGCGACCCCCGGCGCACGCAGATCTCGATCGTGGCTGTTGCTCGTACCTTGGACGGGCTCGACCCGAGCATGACTTTTTACGCCGACAAAGAGCGCAGGGACACGAACGTGCACTTTCTCACGCGCGTCTGGCTCCACCTCGACGCGATCCCGTTCCTCTCGTCTCGTGAAGCCGCCGAGGGCAAGTTCTCGCTCGACGGACAAGCGACGGCCGCGATCGACGAGGCCCTCGCAACCCTGGTGCCGATGTCGACGTCGACGGTCAAGATCATGCTCAGTCCGCTTAGGCAGGTACTCGGTGAGCTCAACTCGCCGCTGTTACTCTTTGAGCTGCCAGCCAAGCCGGATTTCTGATACTTTTGCCTCGCCGCAGTCGACGCCGACTTCCGCGTCCGGCTTTACGGCCTCGCCCTCCTTAGGCAGGTGACCTCGCCCGCGCTCTGGTCGGCGTTCACCTCCCTTGGCGACGCCCTCGCCGCGCAAAAGACCAACATCAGCTTCTTCTCGGCGACCCCGCGCGGTGGCGGAGTCGCGCTCATGCGCCATTCGCTCATGCGCGTCTGGCACATGACCGGCCTCGACGTTCGCTGGTTCGTTCCCGACGGAGACCCCGCCGTCTTCAACATCACGTAAGCCGCAGCGTGTGCCTCGCTTCAAACTTCTGCGTGCGGTCCTCTGACTCTTCTTTTCGTGCCTGGCTGACCGCTCACCTTTTCTCGCCACCTCCCCCCTTCACCACACGCACACCGGCTTTATGCATGCAGCAAGCGCAAGTTCCACGTAAGACAGCCTCCTTGTGCCGAGGCATTTTGGATGTCGTAGCTCACCCACGCACTTGGGTTCCGCACAGAACGTTCTTCAAGGCGTGGCGGAACCGGATATCCTCTTGCACGAGGACGACAAGAAATTGTTCGAAGCGTGGACGGCGCACAACTTCAAGCGCTACTGGGCCGGCGAGGACAGTCCGCTGCGTCGACTCGACATTGCCGTCATTGACGACCCGCAGCGTGAGCCTTCCTCCAGCCTTGACGATGGCTCAAGAGTGACACTAACCTCCTAGAGCTCACCAGTCACTGCGATGATCCCGATCATTCGCCGCGAGTCGCCGCGTACCAAGATCGTGTACCGCTCGCACATCCAGAGTACGGCCCACTTACCTTCGCCGAGTCCCCTCGCAGACTTGGACACCGTTTGCTGATCTTGGTAACCTTTCTCAGTCCGCTCGGACCTCATCGACAACGGCGTGCAACAGCAGAAGACTACGTGGGACTATCTCTGGGGGTTCATCAAACAGGCCGATCTCTTTGTCGCGGTAAGGATGCTCGTTGTTTCCGCACGCGAGCATCCAAGCTCATGTCGCACAATTTGTACAGCACCCGGTCGAAGCGTTTGTTCCGAAAGTCGTCAAGGACACTCTTCCGGTCGTGTACATGCCTCGTAAGCTCCCGTTCACTTCAGCGGATCTTGTGTTTTCGAATGGTGGGCCTGAATGTCCTCCCGCGCGTCAGCCTCGACCGACCCGCTCGACGGACTCAACAAGCCTCTGAGGCGCGAGCACATGAACGGCTACCGCCACACGTTCGACTCTGCTGCTCACGTGCGTTGCGTCGTCCTTCACGTCCGCCTTGTCTCCATTGATCACGCCAGGCTGATCGCCCAACTTTCCCTCGACAGAGCTCGGACGGCCGCCACATCGACTGGAAGCGCGGCTACATCATCCAAGTGGCGCGATTCGACCCGTCCAAGGCAAGTAGACCGTGCTCAAGACTTCAAGAAGACCAGCCGAAACTGACCCCCCTGTCGCGTCCCTGCAGGGTATTCCGGACCTCGTCGAAGGTTACCGTATCTTCCGCGAAGAGCTCGCAAAGTCAAACAGCACCGGTCCAGCGCCGCAGCTCATCATGGTGCGTCCGATGGTGTTTCTGCGCAAGAGTGCCGCCGAGCTTTGCTAATGTCTCTGCCCGCGCCGGATACAGACCGGTCACTCGTCGGTCGACGACCCGGACGGCACGATGGTCCTTCACCAGTTGCAGGAGCAGATCAGCGATGAAAAGTTCGCCAAGATCCGCGACGACATCTACGGAATTCGCGCGCCGCCGTCGGGTATGTCTCTCTCTGTGGTCAAACTTGAGCGCTTCCTCCGCTGACTGACTCGCGCACTCCTGGACAGACCGTTTGCTCAACGCCATGCTCCGCGGCGCCGACGTTGTCTGCCAAGTCTCGACTCGCGAAGGATACGAAATCAAGGTGACGGAAGCGATCCACAAGCGCAAATGGGTCATCGCATCGAACGCGGGTGGCATTCCTCTGCAAATCCGCCAAGGCAGGGACGGCGAGATTGTCGAGCCCTCTGATCCCGAGGGTATCGCCCGCGCGTTGATCAAGTTTTACTCGTCGGACAAGCTAAAGGCGAGCAGGAACGAGATGACGGCGAACGACGTCGATCACGTTCGTGGCGGTCGAGAGTGAGTCGACGAGTGTGTGGACCTGAGCGGCCGTGACTTCGCTGACTCACCGAACATCGCGCTTCGTCCCTTACTGACAGCGGAGAGGCCGGCGACGGACCTTCAGAGCGCGACCTGACGACCGGCAATGCGAGCATGTGGCACCTCATCTTTGCCAAGCTCGTCGGCATTTCGGGCCACACCGAGCTGCCGGACGAAACCAAGGCGATCCTCGACCGTCTCGAGATCTCGCGCGACGGCAAGCTCGCGTGCGACTTGTCGAGCATCCAGAACCAGCGCGTTTGGGAAGTCCTCGTCAAGGGCTTCGACGAGCAGAAGAAGCGTTGAAAGTCGCCGTATGTTTCATATATTTACCTTTCATAGTTCATATTCCCATAATCCAGAAGGATACAGCGTTCCCGTATAAAGTCAATTAAAACTCGTTGCATCGAAACAAGGCGCCTGCGGGATACACCCGCTTAGAGACCAGCGCCCCAGATGCCCGTCTCTTGTCCGACGTAGGCGAGCACGTTTCGAGTAGGATGCCAGGCTAATGTTTCGCTGTTGCCGCCGGGCACCGTGAAGGAAGCGACCTTTTCGAGATTCGGGACCGAGAGCTGTACCAGAATCGTTGCATTCGGGTCAGCGAACCCGCCGACTTGCTAGTAGAACGGAGACTCACGATGACTACCTGCCCATCTGCAGCACAGGATGCAACGTAGTTGCCATCTTGCGAGAACCGCGCCATCCGAACAGGGTCGCTGGAAGGAAAGGAGGGGTTTCCCACCCGAGATCAGCAGCTGGCAGAACGACGGCAAATTGGTTAGGAGAAGACGTACTCGTGAACTCCCGAAGTAGCAACGCATGACCAGTCCTCCGTCTCCCACAGGCTGACAAGCGTGTCGTTGCATCCCGCCACAAAGTACCTTCAGCCGCGGAGGAGTTTGTCGCCGTCAGTCACTTCTACGGTTCAGAGGCCACGGAAATAAGCGCAGGAGATGCCGGAGCAGATGCGCACCTTCCTCTCGGATCCAGATCAATCACAGTGACCGGCATTGTCCCGACGTCGAACGAATGTATGGGTTCGTTCTCCGGGAACGAGGTGATCCGTGCCGAGCCCTCGACACCCGTAATGAGGAACGCGTCGTTGTGGGCGAAGAGGCATTCGTTCGTTTGCTGGAGTGCAGTTTTTTGAAATGGCTCAATGCACTGAGCCAGACGGAACGAGTCCGGTCGCTCGAGGGCAATTGCGAACCAGCAGCGATGAACTCACGTCTTTGCCCATGTCTATCCGCCTCGTGATCTTTTGCTCCTCGACGTCGACCCAGACCACCTTGTCGTTGCGGTTGCCGATGACGATCGTCTTGCCGTCGGAAGACCACGCCATATTGAGGTTCTCGCCGAGCGTTTCCACCGTCGAGACGGGTTTGTGACCCTCTGCGCGAGGTTGGAAAAGTCAGGTTGTTTCGCGTGCGCCGCATCGAAAATTTCTTACGTCTCAGGTCCCTGTCGTGAACGCGGAGTCAGCATCCGGGAACAGAGCAAGTGTGACGAGAGAGCGGAGGACGAACCAGAAATGTAATGCCGTGTCCTGGGCTGCGATGCGCAAGGGGAAGCTCAGTTCTCGGGTCCAAAGAGCCCGACTTGGCACGTTGCTGTGTCGTAGAAAGGGCATATAGCTTTACCTGACCCGCTCACGCTCGCGAACCGCTCCGGATGGACAGGGCTCCACCGAACGCATTGCACCTCGCCGACATGACCTCTGCACTCGGTCGCAGCTCGCGGGTCTGCGGGAGGAGTGAAAGAGTCAGCTCCCTTTTCCGAGCGGAATGCTCTATGGCGAGAGGGGCTGCTCACCCTTGTCTGGAAGGTAAACCCGGATGACCTTGTCCGTTCCACCCGTCGCCAACCGCCGCCCGTCGAGGTTCCCTGCCCAGCGGCGTAGCGATGATCAGCGCTGACCAATCACACGGCCACTTTAAGGCGGGTTCGAATTGCCGTAGAGATGCTGCCCGGCGGACTCGATTGAACTCACAAGCGACTGATCGAACACGTTCGCGGCCAGTGCCTATCCGGCGAGTCGTGTAGCGTGAAAAGTCATCGCTAGCCTTTGCAGCAACCATTCTCTCAGTCCTGGTAAGCAAGAAGAGCGAGCGACTCGTGAAAGGTGTCCGTCCAACCTTTTTGCACGCACGTGAGATCGACTCTTCGGAAAGGAGCGCACCGGGGTTTGGTACAGAATCTAGTGCGATTGCGTACGGTATGGCTGCAGGGACTCTACGAGCAGGTACAAATATCGACGGGAACAGAAGGTGTTGCGAAGAAAGAACGATTTCGTCGTCTTGGAGAGAGGGAGAGAGGAGGGGAACGGGGTGTATGTAGCGTACAGGAATCTGCTCGTCAAAAGCCAGCCTCGTCGAAAGACTGGCACGTCAAAATAGTACACGAGTTTGTACAGACCGCGCGCAAAGACGCCGTCGCGTGAGAAGCGGCGCCGGACTGACGGGGATCACACGACCGAAGCCGTTCGCCGCGTCGGCAGATCGTGCCTACCGTTCGGCCGGTCATCGACGACGCCGTCGTCGTCCTCCAGGCTGCTGCTATCGCATTCTCGCGCCTCCTTGTCGTCGACCGCAGGGAGCGAGGTGTACCCGCCATCGCGGTACGCAGGCGGAGAAACGGACCGAGCCGGCGTGCCTTCACCGCTGACGCTCGGACTGAGCGCAATCCCGCCGACCAGGTTCGGTTCGTCTCCATCGTCGCCACCGGCCAAGCGGCGCAGCATCCGTTCGCCGTACGCGTCGTAGTTCTCGCCGTCGCGGCGCGCGTGCCAGAGGCGCTCCCAGCCGTTCGTCAACCCCTCTGAGTAGTGTTGCCGGTCGAGCTTGCGGAGGCGTACGCGTTCGAAGAGCGTGAAGGCGACCACCGAGTAGAAAGTCCCGGCGAGAAGATCGATGGCGAACTGAGCGCGCGAAAAGAGGTCAGCAGGTAGCACTTTGTGAGAAGAGGGCAATTCCGTGCACTCACATGATGGTGTAGGTACTGAGTCGCCCAGAACATCCAGCTGTTTAGACAAAGCAGCATGGTCAGTCAGCAAGTCGATCAGTACGCCGGATTTCGTGCCCCCGTCGAGCAACTCACAAGCAATAGAGCCACATGAAGACGAGACCACGGTACCCCTTGGAGTAGCGAACGACAAACAGCGAGCAACAGATGGCCGTCGCGGCGTGGAGGGACGGGATCGCTCCAAACACGACGGGGCCTTTGCCGAACGCCTTGGTGTAGATGTGTGTGCCGAGGATGCTGTCGACGCGGACGAGACCGGCCGGGTTGCCGGGATAAGAATAGTCGGGTTGGGCGGCGTCGATTCCATAGACGTCATAGCTAAAAGTCCGACATAGAGTTAGTCTTTGTGAGCGAGACAGGAAAACAGGAGGGGAGAGAGAGAGAGAGAGAGAGAGAGAGAGCGAAAGCGCACAACCACGGTGAGGCGTTCGGGAACACGAGGTGCGTTGCGAGACCGGCGAGGTTCTGCGCACCGAGCGTCCACCCGAACGTGCACGCCGCGCCCTGCGTGCCGAAACCCCAGATCCACCACGCGGCGATAATGGGCGAGGCAAAGTGCAAAGCTCCGTACGATCCGAAAGCGAACAAGTCGAGCGCGTTTGACTGTCGGAAGGACACCGTGATCAGCTCGGCAGCTGGGGGGTGGCCCTCGGTCGAGGAGCAGAACGTTGGACGTACTATTTCGAGCGTTCCCAGGTGTGCCGTCGCGCACAGTGCGGCGGGAAAGAGAAAGATGCTGGCGGCATACCACCTGCCGCGCCCTCGTTCTGCTTTGGGCTTGTCTCCCTCGCCTGTGGTCACACCAGAATAGTCAGTAAGGGATCGTCTCAGGGAGAAGAGGAAAAATTCCGCACTCCAGTAGTAGACGAGCCGTGCAAGGGGCAGGAGCGCCAAAGTGAGGAGAATGACGCCGATCGGCGAAAGGAGGAAACGGTTCGCTGCCGGCAGCAAATTGATATGAATCTGTAGCGGCAAGGAGAACGAGTGTCAGGAGCCACTCCCCGTGCACTTTTCAAACAATGCAGGTGACCTGCATGCAAGCGGAAAGAATGAAAACAAAGGTGAAGACAAACGGGCGACTGACAGGAGGGCGGATCTCAGTCGGAATATGTTTGGCCTGCTTGAACAAGAACGTCCACAAGAAGGGTGGGAACGCTCCGACTGCAACACAGAATCGAGGGGTCAGCGAGCGAGGTCGTGTGACCTGTCGGCCGAAGCGCGATAAGATCGCGATGAACCGCGTGAAACCAACGTACCGATGACTGTCCATAGCCTGTACGGCACTGACGCGCCGTTCAAGAGTACCCAGCGGCAGTGCAGCAAAACCGCCAACGCTGCCGACGCGACCACGCCGAGGCGAAACCGTCGAAGCATCATCTCTTGTGCTGCTGCTGCTGGTGGTGGTTGATCGCCCGCCTTTCTGCCCCGCCTCGTGCGTCGTGTCGCCCGGCCTATGCGTCGCCGTTAACTGCCCTACGGCGTCTAAACGTAGGGTGCAAGCTCGTAGTCGGTCGGAGAAAGCGCGCTCGCGGACGGACTTTGGGAGGACTGAGCACAGCCCCGCCTTTGTGTGCAACTTCGATGACGCCACTCAGGCTGCCTTCGCGCGCTCAAGCCTGGTGTGTATAGCCGGCGAGTCGACTGTGTAGGACAGCGTATAAGATGCTGAACGATCTAATCAACCGCGTGAACAAGCGTGGGCGCGAGCTGGATCTCCAAGCCTCTCTCACAACCGACAAAACTGCACCGCCCCGGGTCCCCCGCTCGCGCGCTCGGCGTTTAACTTTAAAAATCGCGAGGTGCCCGACGCCCGAATGCGGAGTCTCCGGCGCGGAGCCTGCCTGCTGCATGCATGCATGTCAGCACTTTGTCAATCCCTCCCGATCGTTTCCCCCTCTCAGCAGCAGAATAGTCTCAGAAGGATAATGCGTACAAGCAAGCTGCTGTAGAATCATCCGTGCATACAGGCTCTACGGCGCAGACTGACGCTCACCTCCGACGAGAGCCTCGCCGTCGCCCTTGACCGGGACTTCTTCCACCACTTCGACCGGCCTCTCTCCTTCTGCCCCCCCTGCTGCTACGCCAGCATCCGCCGCCGCCGTAGCAGGAGTCGTACCCTTGCCCGAGGCCCAAGCGCGTAGACTGTCTTCGCTGCCGAAAGTCTGCCAGAACGCGGAGACGAGACGTTCGGATCGTTGAGGCGGAAGAGGGAAGAAAGCGGGCGGCAGACTCGGGTCGGCTATGCTCACGGAAGCAGGACGAGACTTAGCTCGACACGGACAAGCAGAGAGAGACCGCCCTTTCGAGGAAGAGCACAAGGGACTCACTGAACGTGACGGTCAAGCCGGGCGGTTGCTTCCACACTGCAGCTGCTTCATCCTCCTCCGAGACGGGCGCCGCCTCTGCTCCCTTCTGTGCGGCTCCGGCTCCGGCGTGCTTTCTTCGCTTCACGGTCGGCACTTGCTCGAACGAGATCCGCAGAGACGGGTTGGCGAACCGAACGGCCGGGATGGCGCTCTTGACGAAATGCCTGTTAGTCACGGGAAGAGCCAAGACTGGAGTCAGCGGCAGCAGGTCGTGAGTGAAGTCTTGGCCTCAGCTCACCTGGCGCCTGCGTTGCCCTTGACGCCCTCGCTGCGGATTGTGAGGCCTTCGACGACGGCAGGGAGTCGTCGGGCGGACGGTCCCGCGGTAATCTGCTGCAGCTGCGTCGCGAGCTGCGTCGTCTTGCGTGCTTGCCGGAGTCCAGCCATTGCGATTATGCTCCTCCTGCACAAGCGGCAGCTGGTGTACAGTTGTGGTCGAGGTCAAGAGGCAGCGAGATGAGCGAGGACGCGGCTTGGTCTCTTCCCTCCACGCCCACAGACTCGGATGCAGGTTCTCACGCAGCAGTACCCTGTCAGTATGCTACGCCGATCCACCATCCCGCTCAAGCGAAGTCCACTGCGCGTCGGCAGCATCCGTCCATCCGTTCCCGAGCGACAGGCTCGCGATGAAACAGCTACACGCCATCCCGCAAGCGCTGCCGCTGCTATCCCACGCCCGAGCTATCAGCGACAAAAGCTGCTGCTTGCGCTTCACGTGACAAGGCGTTGGCGTTTCCAGCGCTGCAAAAGGGGCCAAGTTACCTGCTTGATTCCTGGATGGACGAGGATGCGTCGACAAAAGGCATAGCTATTTTGGCTGCTGATCTGGGACCTCGGAGCTATCTCCTCCTCATCTTGGGGCTCGAGTTCCTTGTGCTACAACGACGCAGTCACGCAAGCGCAGCGAAGATCCGGAAAGCTCGTGGCGCACATCGCAAGCTGTCCCGGCGCGGGCAAGCAGCTGCGATGGGGTGATCTGATGCGCCGCTATGACTTCTTCGAACTCGGTACCATTACATACCTCGCAGCAAAGGCTTAATGCTTCGTCGTATGTCGTATGAACATCGCTGCTGGCGTTGCATCCGCGAATGGAAAACCTACTCAAACTCAGATCGGGGGTACAACGGGATGAGCCGCCTCGCTGGACAAGGTGTAATGATAGAGGGTCGAGAGCACAAAAAAGTGTAACCCGAGGGCGTACAGGACAAAGAGGTTGCGGGCGACGCGGTTCGACAGGACGACGGTCGAGAGGGTGAGGAGGACCTTCTCAAGCGGATTGAGGTTGTGGATCGCGCGGCCACGTTCCTGCGCACGCACACGCCGCGACGAGGATCAGCTCGGAGCGGAAGATGAGGAGGCCGGAAAGGGAGAGGGACCTACTCGACCCCGGAACGCCTCGAACGGATTCATGCTCTCCTCGTACTTGTTCTGGTACCGCACGAGCTCCTCGTCGCCGCGGACCACGTTCGAGAAGCCGGCTTGCTGCTTCGCCACAGAGTTCTCGTCCCGGTACGACTGCAGGTACCGGACCTTCTCGTAGAGCTTGAGGTTGTCGGCTTGAAGCGTCTTGATCTCGCTCCGCAGCTCCGAGATCGTGTTGAATTGGCGACGCAGTTCCTGCGGGGAGGAGGCGAAGCTGTCAGTTTATACCGGTTGGAAGCGCTGCGGAAGAACACATTGACAAACCTCTTCCAGCTCAGAGTTGCGCTGTCGGAATCGATCTCGCTGGGACGTGATGATGGGCAGGATAGAGGTCTCGGCAGAGCTCTGGAAAGGCTGCGGCTGCACAGGCGCGGCTTCGGCAGGCTTTGGGATGTGATGAAATTGACGAGTCAGTCTCTTGGAAACATGGCATAGGGAGGGTGAAACTCGCCTTTTTGCCCAGCTGGAACCCTGCGAGCGGGTCTTCGCGGTTCGCCGAGGAGGGCTGAGCCTGGCCTCCATGCCGCGACTCGTTGATGCGCAGAAGATCATTCTCGAGGCGGTCGTTCAGCGCGGTCTGTTCCTGCAACCGCGACTGCAGCGCCTCATAGTCCGCCATGACCGTCTCGTGTGCGGCGGCCAGCTCATCGTGCGCGACGCGCAGGGCAGTGACCTCGTCTTGCATCTTGCGGTTCTTCGCCATCAAGAGATTCTCGAGCGGCTTGCCGCGTTGCAAGTTTGCCTTGTCGGCGTTCGGGTCGGGCAGGCGCACGAGAGACTCGTCGCCGTCGCCGTCAAACTCGTCGTTCATGTCGTCGAGGTCCATGCCGGCAAATTCGACATACTGTTTGAGCCAGTGTGTCAGAAAACCCAGCACCGGAAAAGAGGACCTTGCGAAACGATTCACCTTCATGATCTCGAGTTCTCGCTTGAGCTCGTCGTAGTCTTGGTACTGCTTCATCTTTTCCTTGAAGGAAGCGATCTCGCTGTCCTTCGAGACCTGTTCTTTCTCGAGAGCTTCCACCTTCTTGCTCAGCTCGGCACGGTCGACGTCGAACTGTTCCTTTTGCGCATCGAGCGAGCGGATCAGGCGGGAAGCTTCGTTCTGCAGGTCGGACACTTGGGCTTCGAGCGTTTCGACTCTGACGGACAGGGAAAACCCAGATCAGTAAGAGCCGTGCAGTCGACGCAAAGAAGGGCGGCGCGCACCGGGCGGCGCTCTCGCTTCCGGACCGGACGGCTTCAATCTCGGCGCGGAGCTTTTCGTTGCGGCCTTCGACCTCGGCGACGCGAGCTGTAGCACGCTCCAGGTCGGCAGCGATCAGATCCGCCTCGGCGAGGCGGGCAACGGTTTCCTGGTCTGCATCCGGAGCGCGAGTCAGCCTTCGATCGACCATGTGCGGATCCGGGTGCCTGAGAGGCGTGAGAAATCGAACGCACCTTGCCGCTGCGAGTGGTCCAATAAGCGAGCTTGACTGGTGTCGGCAGTCGTGCGAAGCTCGCGGAGTTGAGAGCGGGCGAGCGTAACTTGACGCTGCAAGTCCTTCTCCCTGACAACGTGGAAAGATATTAGCATGGCCAGCCTCGGTCCAAAGGACGGAGAGCTTGCATACGTACCGTTCGTCGTAGTTGCGCAACCGTTCGTCGTACGTCGCGTGAAGTGCAGCCTCTTTCGCCGAGACGCGTTCCTGAATCATGTCGTTCATCTGTCGAAAACGCGAGCCGCATCAGCGCACGTCCGCCCGAGTACCCACATGACGAAAGAGCGTCACGAACGCGAGACTCGAGGCGCTCGACTTTTTCGGCTAGCTTTTTCCGCTCCTTCTCGACCAACTGCGCCTCGTTGAGCTGCTGCTTGAGGGCGGCATTCTCTTCTTTCGAGCGCGCGAGGTCCGTCTCGAGAAGTTTGGCTTCTGAAGCTCGAGCAGTCTGGTCCTAGAGGAGTGCACGAGGAATCAACACAGGGAGGCACACTCGCGGGATCGGACGGGAACTCACGACTGCGGCGTCCAGGAGAGGGAACGGATCTGGCGCTTCCGCCAGCAGCTTGTACACGTTCAGGAACGCGCTCTCCGCCACCTTTGATCTCCGCGTCAAGTTGTCGATCTCGGTCTGGTAGGCTGTAGGGCGGCTAAGTCGCGTCAGCGTCCGCGAGAATCGAAAAGAGGTCAAGGGTCGGGGGTAGCACTGTCTACGGACCTTTCAGGAGGGTTTTGAAGACCGGGCCCTTTTCCTCGTCCGGGACTTTTCTGAATTCTGTAGGCGCTGGACTGGTCAACGGGACGGCTCTCGAGGAGGCCGTGGGAGGTGTACGCGACTTGATCGACGTGCCTCGGGTCTTCTCTGCCAACGCCTTCCTGCCGACCATGTTCTCCTTCTGGTTGTCGACGATCTCGAGCCCTTGCTGGTCCAGCGTCCTCTGCAGGTCATGCAGCGCGATCTCTGCCGAGGCGTACGACAGTTGCAAACGTCGCCGTGTTGTGGGGTGAAAGTCGGGATCATCAGCTGCTGCAGGTCTCGGCGCCGAAGCGAAGGGTGCGTACCTTTCCATGCCGTCAAGGCCGTCGCAAAAGAGCTGTCCGCCATGCTTGGCACCGGCGCACGTACGCCTTCGAAAGCGCGCGAGGATGAGGAGAGCATTCATCGCTCGGCTGAAGGCCGCCATCGCAGGCCGAAAACTCGAGCACAGTATAGAGCACCTCGAATCCACGGAGACCAGTCCATGTATACTAAATGCATCGTTGTCATGGGAGAAAAAAGTAAATACTGTAAAGCAGAATTACCCTGAGAAAATCGAATGGTAATCAAATGCGCAAGGACAACATGGTAGACACGACGCGAAGATGAAGGAGAAAGCAGAGGCAGGTGGTGGACAGATAGAGACATGCGAAATGAGAAGTGGACCGAAACGTCCTTCACGAGCGGAGAAGGGCATCGTCGTCGGAAATATCGGACACCATGTCTTCGTCTTCGGCGGCGGTCGCGGTCACGCGTGCGCTGAGCGGCGCTGCTGAGTGCTCCGTTTTCGGCGTGCGGCCAAACGAGAGTTTCGGCTGCTTCGGATCCTGCGGGGCGTCCTGCGCCTTGGCCGCACGATCTTCGGCCGCGAGCGCTCGGGCTGCCTCTTCCGTCAAGTCGGAACCGGCCCTCTGCCCGCGCGCAGCGCGCAGCTGATACGTGAGCGAGTGTACCAGGGCCGTGAAAAGGTTCTTGGCGAGGAGCCGTTCGACGGCGAGCCCCTTGCGGGCATCGGCGCGGAACCGGCTGTCAATCTTGCGGATGTGCGAGATGATGCCGTCGAGGTCGTGCCGGAGCTCGGTACGGTCCTCGCGGTCGTAGATTTCGTACGAGATGGACGCGAGCGAGAGCATGAGCATCCTCGCTCGGTCGACGAGCATGCCGTCGACGATCTCGTCCGGGCCCGCGTTCGCCTTGGGGACGAAGACGTTGTCGGCGGAAGGCGAGCCGAGCATGTTGCGGATCTGCGGCAACGCCGGTTGAGAGAGATCTCGGAGCGAGGCGATCTCCTCGAATTGCTCGGTCGGTGCAAGCAAGGCGCAGGCGAGCCACCGACGGAGTTGCTTGTCCTGCTCGCTGGCATGCGGCAGCGCCTGCAGAAAGGCGAACTGGATCCGAGGCTTGGCGTCGCGGTATCGTCGAGCGAGTTGGGCGTACAACTGTCCTCCCTGTGGGACAGCAAGGCGTCAGTACACGGGTCCGCAGAACGCATGCGGGGTGGACAACTCACGGCTGCAGGCGACTTGTGAACGGCTGCCAGCACGGAGCGCAGAAGATCGCCAAGACTCGACCGCAAGGGGCTGGAGGTCGGGTCGAGAGCAAGTCGGACCAGCAGCTCGGCAAGGTTGACGGTGTCGTCGACAGCGAGCGAACCCGGTCTGAGACTTCATGGGATCAGCGAGTGGATCCTTCGGGAATGCCGAGGTAACAACGGGCGACTCACGCAGCGGAGAGGAGAGCGTGCATCAGCCCGCAGAAGCGGAGGACGACACGATTACGCCGCGTCTGATTGATCAAGACGGAGCCGTCGCCATCTGCGGTGGCTGCGGCATCGTCGGCGGCAGCGCTTGTCTCCTGCTCTTCGACACCTTCGCGTTCCGCTTTGAGACCGACCTCCTCCAACAACGCCGAGACGCGCTCGAAAGTGATAGGCTGCGCGTCGCCGATCAGCTTGAGGTGGCGCGCGAGCAACGCCTGCAGCTTGTACACGAGTTTGGACGGCGTCGACGGATGGCAGACTTGATGTAGACCGACGCAAATGTTCCGTCAGCGGGGGCCTTGAGACGCTCAGAGGCAGACCAGGTGGCGACTCACTGAGTTGGCAAAGCCAGTCTGTCAAGATACTTCGGTCTTGATCGGATCCGTGGTCCGCACCGCTGAAGGCAGAGAAGAGCGTGACCGGTGAAGGTATCGCATCGGAATCACGGAACCCAGCTGCAGTTCATTTAGGGGCAGATTAGTAACGAGGATGCGATGCCGAATCTCAAGAAAAGAAAATAACCTTTGAGCAGAGACGCCATGCGCCCAAGCCACCCTTCGCCTTCCATCGTAGCAGACAACGTCTCGAGCGAGCGGATGCGAGGCTGGACCGATTGCCAAACCGTCCGCTCTTGTCTCTCCGTGAACTCCTCGACGGCTCCGTCGAGTTGGGCCACCTCGCGAGCTCGTTCTTCGTCGATAAGTTTGCCCGCCGCCTCGGCCTTGGTCTTTGCGGCAGCCTGTATCGCCTTCGGAGGCTCGAGTTCATCATCGGAGCCTGCGGCGAGAACGGCTGCGAGGCCGGCGGCATCTCCGGGCTGAACCTGAGCCAGCGCCGACACTTCATGCGAAGCGCCTTCCGCGGCCTGGTTCTCGTCGTCATCGCTCTGTTGAAAGCAGAACGACGTCAGCAACAACCTCTACAGTACCGCCGTGCCAGGAAAAGCAACGTACCATGCCTTCTTCGTCGCCCTGCAAAACCCGCTTCCACTTGTCGTACCACGCCGTCGTGTGACCCAACTCCTGTTCCTTCTTGCGAGCGCGCATCATCTTGTTGAAAGTGTCACGACCGTCGCGAAGCTCCTTCTGACCGACGAAAAGGCTCGGAAGCGCCTTCTTGCTTCCGTTCGCAGTTGGTCGCGCAGAGGCCGCGGCGGGTTTCGACGAGACGCCGGGAGTGTAGTGGTCGGTCTCGCGCCGAGCACGATTCGAGCGCCGCATCGATGTTGCGGGACTCGGCGGAGAGACCGTTGTCGGGACAGTCGCGGCGGCAGGCGATGTCGCCGACGTCGGGGCGAGAGTCTCTCCGGCCTCGCGGCGGGCTCGCGCTCGACTGAGAAAGGTCGCCAACTCGTCTTCGTCCGAACTGGAATCGCCTTCGCTCGAGCTCGATGCCGCCGCCGCCCTGCTTGCTCGCTTCGGTCCCGCCGACTCTGCTTTGCGAGTCTTGACCGGAGAAGGAGAGTTCTCCGCTTCGCTTGCCTCGCCGTCGGCCTCGTCTGCGTCAGACTCGGCGTCCATGAGCGCATCCCACTCGCTGCGGTCCTTGTCATCCTTCTTCGCGGTGGTAGGGAGACCGCTCGCAGGCGATTTCGACCGAGCTGCGTTGGCTGTCGCGCCGCTGCCGCCGCGATCGAGTTTCGGTTTTTTGCTCATGCTGGCTGAACGCGGCAAGTCGATGATGATTTCGAACGAAGACATACGTTTAATCGGCACACGACTGCGGCTTGGCGAGGCCTGTGGGTGATTCTCAGGAGCCGAGTCCTGACGGACTGGCGTCGGCGCCAGCGACGAGAGTGGCGAACCGGACGGCGAGCGGACAAAGATCGAATCGGACGCGCCGATTTTGGCAGGTTTTCCCGCCGACAATCGACGTACAGCCGAGTTCGTCAGCTTCGCTAGGCTCTTTGTGGGCGTGGACGCGGTCGGCGTGCGATGGGCAGCTGGCGAGACATGGTGGTCCGCTTCGGAGTGCTCCGGCAAGTGAGGACCCTTCGCGCCTTCGGAGCCGGAAGCCTGGTGATTGCAGATCCCGAGCGCGTTCATGGAAGTAGGCGCCCCCGCTGCGTGCGACCGCGACGGTGTCGAGGGCTCGGAGACGATGCGCTCCTGCTCGCCGAATCGCGGCGGAGAGATCGAAGCCAGTGTGACGGAGACGGACGGGGTCGACGCAGTAGTATGGGCTGATTTCGTCGGCGTGAACGGTGCGAATGGGCCCATGGTTGTCCGAGTCTGAATGCCGAGGCCAGCTCGAGTCGGTGTGGCAGATCCCGATCTGGGATCACCACTACGCTGTACTGGACCGGCAACGCTGCCGCTCTCACTCGAGATTGCCTGAAGAGCTTCGGCGATCGCCTGCGTCCTGCGCAGCGTCTTCTGCGGTGACCGGGACGCCGCGCTCGAGCGCGACCTTGAGGGCGTAACTTCCTCCTTGATGCGGCGAGTCGGTGATGTTGATTGCTTCGACGCGGTAGATGGTGCCCGGCTGGGTCGACGTGAGGTGACCACAATGACCTCGCTGTCAGAATCGGAGGACAAGGTGGCCATCGACGCGGCCGACGGCGAAGACAGGGTCAGGTCGAGTACGTCGCGACCCTTTTCATCGATCGTGAAAGAAAAGATCTTTTTCGGCGCGCGCTGCCGGGCACGCTTGGCCGGTGAGGGAGTGCAGAGGTTGAGGGGATCGACGCTGCCGCGCTTCTCCATCTTGACGTGTGTCGCGAGCTCCGCGTCGCTGCCCGTTTCCACGGCTTTCTCTTTGCCCTTGCGCATGCTCTCTGAGGCGCGTGGACTGCGAGGAGCCGTGAAGGCTGCCGCGGTGGGCGACGGCGCGGGAGACGAGTTGCGAGCAGCGAGGCGGGGCGGATTCCTGCGCGGCGTGAGCGACTCGGCCTTGACGAAACTTCGCGGCGGGCGGTAGTCCTCTTCACTCTCCTCGGCTGTCGGTGTCAGCCGCAAGCGGGGCGAGCGCCGAGCGCCACTGATAGCCAGCTGACCAGGGACTTGAGGAGGTGCTCCACTTGAGGAGCTCGCCGAGGCGACCACCGGCGGCTGGGGGGCGTCCCGCCTAGCCGCCTCGAGACTACCGAGGGACTGTGTCGCTCGCAGAGGTGCGCGCGGCGTAGACTCGTCGGTGGGCTTGCCCCGGCCGAGCGACGACGAAGTCGCGTTGGCGTGCGGCAGCGAGTTGGCGCGCGACGGACCGGCGCGCGCAGGCGAAGACGACCCGGCCGAGGCGCTGTCGGTGCGTACGCTCGGCGAAGAGCTAAAGTAGTGCAGCAGCGACGCCTTGCCCGTCGCAACCGGCGGAGGTGGTCCTCTGCACGCGTCAAGACGAAGTGATCAGTGCGCGTGTTTTTGGTTCCGCTTGACTTGGTTCGACCATGGCGTCTTTTCGGACTTACTTTCTACCCATGGTTTACCGAGACGCTGGGTTGTCGGGCGCGGGATCTTTTAGCGGCGCGCGTTCATCGAGACACGCGCAGCGGCGCGTGCCCGAGCAAAATTGGAGCAAAACCGCAGCACCTGAGGCCGGAGATTGAGTTTTCCTCTCTACACCTTTTAGGAACACCTTTGTTTTTTACGCTGCAAGTACGGTTGCCCTTTCGCGAATCTCCTGAATCCCTCCCGACTTGTTGCGAACAGGTCCGAGGCCGGTGGCGTGGAGAATGCGTCAAGGTTGCGTAGTGATGCAAGGGTGCTATCTACTGATTCTACATGTTTTCTGGAAAGAGTCTCTCTAGGTTCTAATCCTTTTAGACACTGCCAGAGTTGTCGGCGCAGGCCCACGGTCGTCCTCCGTTGGCCTCGTACGAGTCGATGATGGAAACGATCGATCCGTACGTGCCGCCGACCATGATGAAGAGACCGGCAAAGATGATGAAGGTGTTGAGAGTGACGAGCAGCCAAAACGAGAGCGTGCGCTTCTCCGCAACGCGGAAACGGCCCCGGACGTCGTAGAACCACATGAAGGAGACGCCGGTGAGCGAGAAGAAACTGCCGAACAGGGCTCCGACGAGACCGACACTGTCATAGGGGCAGGGAAGAGAGCAGTATATGTCAGTACTGAATGTATAGACTGCCACACGTTTGCGCTCGGGGGAAAGCGCGCGGGCGGAAAAAGCGTTCTTCGACTCACAGGCCGCTGAAAACGGGAACCGCGCTCGCGACGACGTAGCTGAAGAGCACGCATCCGAAGGTGCAGCTGAGCCAGACAACCCAGTGGGTCTTGGTGCTGTGGGTGAGGTGGTGCGACTTGCGGAGGGCGCGAACGAAGATCCACTTGGCTGGCAACTGGGTGGCAAAGATCATGTCAGCACAGTGACGGCCTCGGACGTAGCAAAACTGTTTGCGCTCACATGAGTGTACTGCGTAGACAAAGAAAAAGTCAGTCAAATGGTGGTGTGGAGAGAACCGTCGGGAAGTTTGCTCACGATGACAGCGGCCGCGAGGAGGCCGGGGATCGCGAGGCCGTACGCTATCCTTTTCACAAGTACGCCGGCGGTTCCGAGTGCCGGTGATGCGACGTATTGGCCGGCGAAGCAGTAGACTACGATACCAATGGTAAGGTAAAACGCAGTCACGAAGCCCTGGCAAGCGAGAACGGCTTTCGAGAAGTCGCGCGGGTCGCGCATCTCGGAGGCGATGGGCAGGCTATAGGCAGAATGTATGAGTACAAGCTCTAGTCACGCGCGAAAAGTGCAGGCCAGACTCACAAGGCGGCGGTACCAGCGTAGGCGAGAAGGATGTTGGCGACGGCGTTCATCGCATCGGCGAACTTCGGCTTGCCCCAAATCACGATACCGAGGTCGTAGGGGCCCTCCTGGGGCGCAAGAGACGGGCGTCCGCCGGCTCCGACCGCGATGGTGACGAGGAGGATGGAGACGAGCATCGAGATGAGACCGATCCAGCCGATCCACTTGATGTTCTCGAGACGACGGAGCGACGCGAGCGGCAGAGTTGCGATTGCCGCAACGGCGACAAAAACGGCGGTGCAGGTGCCGTGCATAGAGATGGCGTTGAGGGCGGTCGAAAGACCGAGGAAGGCGGAGCCGGAAATAAGAGTCATGACTGCGGGCGGCAAATCTCGGATCAGACGACCTGTAGGATCGAAAGACTGCCTCGGAGCAAGTCTTACGCAGCCAGTACCCGATGCCAAACAGCTCTCCGCCGACCTTTCCGAACATGACTTCACCGCAGTCGGATACCGAATCTGAAGAGGCAACGCGATCAGCTCAGTGCGAACCCGGACGAACAGCAGACTCTCCAGCTTACACACGTGAGGGTGCTTGAGTTTGAATATGCCGATGTACCAGTCGGCGTACGTGGTGAGTGCGGCGATGACCACCAGAATAATGACTGCGGGTAAAACCGAGTCAACTCCGTCGCCACTCTCTCCGCCCGTTCTCGCCGAGACTACTCACTGCCTGGTGCGAGCCCGAGAGTGTGGAACACATCCGGGATAGCGAGAACACCTGCAGAAGTAGACCTGGGTCAGACGATGCCGGTGGACGGGAGGGCCTTTCGCGCCGACCGCGTCCTCGACCGGGTGCGAGTCTGCGCGCGCGCGTACGTACCGAGACCGATTTGAGACTTCATGAGAAGGATCGACGTCGACACCCAACCGACACTGCATGACGAAAGAAAAAGTTTTTTTAGTTTCCTCGGACGCGCTAGTTCCGTCCGGCGGCGAAGCGGTGCAGGGAGGTTCGAGACGGACCTGCGGTAGTTGACCTGGCCAGGTTCAGCGCCTTGTGCGCCAAAGACGCCGTCGACCTCCTCGGTATCTTGTGCCTCTTCGTCGTCGGAGCGGCCATCAAGGCGCATCTGGACGACGCCGGTCGGCAGGTCCTCCTTCTTTTGAGCATCTCCCTTCTCGTTCGGTACTGGGTCAGAAATGGCGGTAGAGTAGCTCGGAGCCATGGTGGCGGTGGGGTTCGGTACAGGGAGAGAGGTGTCGGAGCAGGCGCAGGACCCGGTCAAGCGGTGATAGAAGCGGAGATTCGGTGGCGAGAGGGAGAGGTGAGACGGAGGGAAAAGTCTGCTGCAGCGGCTGGCCGCCCTCCCAGTCCGGGGCCAAGAAAGATTGAGGCCATGGGCGTGGAGGGCGAGCTTTGATGGACACCAGGTGATGCGGAGGGCCCGAGAAAGTCGGAGTAAGAATCCGGGGAGCCGACGAGTACCGCTCGCGCCTCGTCCCTCGCTTCGCTCGCGTGCCTAAAACGGATCGCTGCCGCATAGCCTGGGCACGGCAGCCCGGAAAAGATAAGCTCTAAGTTAGGATAACTTCGCAAAGATTCGGTTTGGCCCCGAGACTCGGAGAAGCTTGTACCAAGCCCAGCCGAAGGGATCCGACAGACAGATCTACTAGAGTCGTACATGAAAAGCGCCGGAGCTCTTGCTCTTGGCTGCTCATGAGCTGTCCGAACTGGTCCGAAGTGACGCAGCCTCGGTGATCCTGGAACTTACATAGCCTGATGGGGGAAGCTCGCCCATGCATAGCAGTAGCGCAGCCTTAAATCTCAGCACCAATCGCATGGCTCCTAAGCTATAGACTCCTCCGAACAGCCTTCGCGGCGGGGTGGGCCCGAGCTCGCTGGCTTTTTTCTTTTTTTCCACGCGAGATGTCAAAATCGCGTCGCTGGAGTTAGTCGGACATAAGCAGTCGCTCCGAGCTGGCGGCGAGCGTCTCGAGTCGGAGTACTCGGAAGCTAAGGAGGCGACGGACTACGACGTCGGACAGCTGCGCAAGGGGCGTCAAGACGGTATAGCGCGTCGGCGAATGCATGCGCGACGCTAAACGGCCCCGACTCGTCTCGCCAGCAGCTGATCCGACCAGCGCGACGGAAGATCTGTCAACAACCGCGTCGAGGATGACGGCGCCGACGCAGGCCGGACCGCCATCCTCGCTGACCGCGCTGGGCCAGCGTCTGTTTGGACTCGCGTGCGCCGACGAGGCCAACAGCCCGACCAGGCCTGAGCGTGCGGGAGAGGGAGTTGTTTCCCCCACAAGGGGTGATCCTCCGCCGACTACATTCGCACCCGCCAGCGCCCGTGAGCTGCCTGCCCATGAAAATCGGAACTTGGGGGCACTGTGGAGCTAACCCCTGTGCTCCAAAGGCTCGACCGAGGCGCCGGGTTCGGCTGGCTTCAGGCTCGCTTCGCCGACCAAACTCGCCCCTGTCTCTTCGATGCTCACGAGTCCGCCGCAAGCTACGCAGGCTCCGTCAGCGACGCAGAAACGGACACGGGAGGAGATTGAGCGGAAGCGCGACGAGGCTCTCGAACGAGTGAGCCTTTTTCTGATCGCCTGTTTCATGCTCGCTCGCGTTAGTGGTCGCGCGCTAATGCCAAAACATCCCTCACGCCAATCGACAGCGACGGCAAAGAGAAAAGGACAAGCACGCGAACGACCGGCAGAAGAAACGGGAAGAGCTCGCCAAGCAGAGCCTTTCGCAATTTGGCTTCACCATCTCGGCGCCGGGCATCTCGCGCTACGGCACTGGTCGTGGAGGCTTCGAGATCAAGGAGGAGGTCGGCGTCAAAGAAGAGAAACCTGAAGTCTGGGAACCCGACCCTCGGTGCTCCGATGAGCAAAAGGCGGTGCTGAACGAAGTCAGAAACGGTCGCTCCGTCTTCTTCACCGGCGCAGCCGGCGTCGGGAAATCCTTCCTGCTCCAGGAGATCACGAGACTTCTCGAGCACCTCCAGAAGCCGTTCCAGATCACGGCGACTACCGGAATTGCCGCTCTCCAAGTCTCGGGTATCACGGTGCACTCGTGGAGCGGAGTCGGGCTCGGCAAGGATCCCGTCACGGTCCTCTACGATCGCATCATGCGTTCCAAAGAGCGCGTCAAGATCTGGCGGGACACGGCCGTGCTCGTCGTCGACGAGATCTCGATGATCGGCGCCGACCTCTTCACCAAGCTGGACGTCCTCGGCAAGCTCATCCGCCGCGACCGCCGTCCGTTCGGCGGCTTACAGCTCGTCGTCTCGGGAGATTTCTTCCAGCTGCCACCCGTCCCCGAGCCGCGGAACGAGCTGCGCTGCATGCGCTGCGGTCACCACAACCTCCAAAAGATCCCCTTGCACGAAGCCTGCCTCCCTTACGAGGAGCGCGCCAAGGGCGTGCCGCAAGATGACGTACTCCGCTGCACGGATACTGTCAAACGCAACGGCGAGCGGATCAGCGGCTGCGGCTTCGAATGGCGAGTCCGCCGCTTCGCCTTCGAGACCGAAGCTTGGTGAGCCCAGTCGTCCACAAACTCACGTTTGCTCAAGGTACTGAATTGTCACCATCCACCAGGGCCGAGTGTGCCTTCACGGTCATGGAGCTTACCAAAGTAAGCCTTCCAATGATGGGTTCTAGCTCCGAAAAGGGTTGACGAACGAGCGCATGTGCACCTGCAGGTGTACCGACAAGATCACCCGGCCTTTATCGCGACTCTAGCCAAGATTCGTCGCGGAATCTGCGACGACGAATGTATCGCTTTTCTCAAGACGTGTGGGACCGAACTCGGCAGAGGCGGAAACATCAAGATCCAGGTGCGTTGCCGAACACACAATTCCGCCTACGAGATGGTTTCTGACGCGTGTTCAGTTCGATGTGCGTGGTGTGACCCGGCAGCCTACGAACCTCTACCCTATCCGGAGCGCAGTCGAGAACGAGAATCGACGCGAGTTTGAAAAGCTGCGAGAAGAAGCCTACGTCTTTCAAGCGCTTGACGATGCTCGAGGAGGCTATGCGCGATCGGTGATGGCTGAGCGGGTGCGTTCATGTTTCGCTTTCGCTCTTCGAGGAAGAACTTGACAAAGGCCTGCGGCTACAGCTTGCGAATGTGCCGCCGGCGAAAAGCTTGCCGCTCAAGAAAGGCGCTCAGGTGCTGCTGCTGGCCAATCTCAACGTCAAACGTGCGTCACCAAGCACAGTACTACTAAGTCCTCCGCTCTGACTCCTACGGACGACACAGAGGGTCTGGTGAACGGCTCCCGCGGCGTCATCGTTGATTGGGTAGACCGCGACCTTGTTCCGCTCGACGACAAGCTCGACTCGACGCAGGCCGGCCCTTCCCAGAAGCGCAAAATATCTGGCGGAGCTTTTGGCGGCGAGGAATGGCGTGAGAAGGCTGCCGACGAATGGGCCGACAAGCAAGCGGTGGAAGTCTTTCCGCTTGTTTATTTCGCGACCGGCGCCCAAGGTAAACTTCTCGGCTCCTTCCCCAATGGGTCGAAAGGGACGCTGAAGGACCTCGCTTTTTGACAGTCATCATCCGGCCTCACTCGTGGTGCATCGACATCGACAAGGAAAACACAGTCGCGCGGACTCAGCTGCCCCTGCAGCTCGCTTGGTCAGTCAGCCTCGTCTCGCGATCACGACCGATTGAAGCTGAGCGTTGAAGGTTGCAGGGCACTCACGATCCACAAGAGCCAAGGACAGTCGCTCGACGCTGTGGGCGTCCGGCTCAACGCTACGTTCGAGAAGGGCCAGTAAGTCGCACGTATTGCGGGGCGTTTGCCGGCGGTGACTGATCGTTACTGATCACACAGAGCCTACGTCGCGTTGTCTCGATGCCGCAAACCGGAGGGCATGAAAATAGAGGGCTTCCATCCGGGCGTCGTCATGGGTGAGCCTGCCGCTGAAGTGGCGTTTCGTGGCCAAACCTTGCTCACGCTCGATCTGCTCGTAGCCCACCCAACCGTCTCGATCTTCTACGACTGCATCAAAGAAGGACGACCTTTGTGAGCTCCCGAGCTCTTCAGCGTGCAGCAGCGTGCGCGGAGCTTTGCTGATCAAGTCGCCTCCGCAGCTTCGTCACGCCGGTCACCTACCTCAATCCGCTCGACTTTATCCAAGACTTCGATCCCCTTCTGCAGCTCTTCGCGCCCGTGTTCGGTTCGCCTAAAGCACGACCCTCACCTGGCTCGGCCGTCCTTGCACCTGGACAAAAGGTTCCGACGCTGGCGCAAACGAAAGCGCAGGACGCGACGAGTGCAGCTGTCGGCAGCGCGTCAAGCCACGTCGCATCGTCTTCCCACAACGCAACATGGCAGGAGCTACTTGAACGAGCCGCGGCGCAGTACTTGACCAGTCGCGAGGGGGCATCGTCTGGAGACGACAGCCGCTCTCCGGCACCTGTCGACCAGCAGGGGATGCCGCTCGACGAGGCGAGCATCTTTACGGCCCAAGCTTTCCGGACCATCACCTCCCTCGTCCAGAAGCGCAAGGCCTCAGAAGAGACCGATTCGGAGCGAAGCGAGACGCCTAGAATCGATCCCGGCGGCTTCAGCACTCTCGAGGCAGATCCGGACGCGCTCGAATGCAAGCCCAAAAAGCCGAAGAGGAAGCGCTCGAAACGGCGCGTCGGACACTGAATACTTTCTGATGGGGATGTCGACTCATGTTGCTGTATATCCATGCAAGACTTTTGTTCCTACGACAACACGATTGTTACATTTTTCTCGCGGGACGAGCGTCACGGCCGCCATACTGGTGCTCGCGGTGTCTTTGAGGAGCCTGACGTGAACGCGTCGCGGGGCCGAGGTGTTCGAGCTCGTATAGGCGGGGACAGAGGTGTCGAGACGATGAAGGAATATCGTGGCTTCGGACGTTGGCTAATCGAACTACTGCTCCCCGCCAGTGCGCCTTCGCTCGAGGCGCTCGTACCGGACATGGTCAGGTTATTTGCCGAACTTGTAGACGCTGAGAGGCTCGGTCGGCTGCGAAGTGGCGACAAGCTTTCGGCCGTACCCGATCTTTTGAGTGTGCTGACCGGCGAGAGCGTGACTTTCTCCTCCGGGCCGAAATGCGTCAAGATGAATCTGCAGCCACTTCCGTGTTAGTTGAGAAAGGCGAAGGGACGACGAGAGGGCGTACTGAGATAACTCCAACCAGCCGCCGCCGACCCGCACCTATCGCGCCGTTTGCATCAGCCGGACTCTGCACGACCGCGCATGAATGAGACTACCCTACTCACCATGACCTGCTTGCTTCGCAGCAGTCGACAGAAGCAAGGACGCTCGCCTATGAGGTAAACGCCGCTCTCGTCCGTCCAACGACCCTCTGCGAGCTCTATCGTCACGAACGGCATCGCTCTCGCGACAAGGCTGACCGCACGGTCGAGCTTGTTACGTCCGTCATCCGAATGAGCGATTCTCGGGGAACTGAGGCCTCGCCGAGGGGTAACATCGCGCGGTGTGGTGCCAGATGTCGGCTTCGCCATTAGCCTCGACCGCGACGGGGTCGACGGAACTGCCCGCAAGGCAGATGCGCTGTCCTTGTTGCGCGGTCGGGTTCCTTTCGACGCAGAAGCCGGTGCCGGACGACGGTGAGTCGACTGAGGCGACATCCATTCCGGCTTGCGGGTGCCGGCGGGAGAACTTGCCCGGTCGAACGAGAAAGGGCGCGTTACGGTCGAACGGCTGGACTTGAGATCGATGATCGAGTTTCGGGCTGAAGATGAGCCGTATGATTGGCGCCATGGTGTAGTCGTTGGGGTGGTCGCGCCGGATCGCAAGGCGGTGGACCTGCTCAGGCTGCTGCGCGCGGTCGACGCCCGCGACGAACTTCTGCTCGACTCGGGAGACTTGATCCCCTGCCGTCTCATCTCGCACAATGATGTCCGCGTATCGCCATCAAATGTCGACTCGGTGCCAATGGCAGCGTTCGGCAGCGTGGGCTGCCCTGCAGGAATCGTCGGATAGGTCTTGGGCGGCAGGAGGTCGAGGAGTTCGTTGTAGGTCGACTCGACGCGTTGCAAGGTTCGCTGAACCCGCAGATCGTCTGCGCATTCGATTGCTGCTCGATGCAGCGCCGTCATGGCACCAGCGGCTGCGGAAAGCGCCTCCGACCTTCCGTCTTTTCGGTCCGCCTGCAGGTCCGCCTCGTCGATGTGATTGAGCAGCCCGCTGAATGCGGCGTCGGTTTGCGACGTACACTGTGCGAAGGCCGCCAGTTTCTGCACACGAGTTGTCGCCGGTTCGAGCACGTCGAGCTCGTCACGCAGCGCATGGAGCGATTCTTCGGAGGACTCAGCGAGGAGACCATCGAGAGTTGCTGTACAATCTGCCGTCTCTGCAACGATCTCTTCAACGTCGGCGTCTCCTGGAAGTCGGAGGGTGCTCGGCGAGAGCCAGCTGAGAGTCGGGATCGCGCGTATCCTCCGCCGGACCGATCTCACCGCCGCCGGCTCCTCAAGAGGCGCGAGCCAATCGTCGCTGACTTGATCTTTTGAGGCAGAGTATTGCAAGCCGGTCTCTGGTGAAAAGAGGTCGTCGGCGACTTTCGGCGCCGCATTGTCGGTTTGCGACGGAGATTTGCGAGTGGTCGACAGGTCGAGATTTTCTCGAGCCTCGGCTTCGGAGCGGACGGGCGGCTCAGACGGCGGCGGTATAGGCACTCCCGCTTCTTTTCGGAAATGAATGGGCGAGGTCAGCTTGCTGTAGTGGATCCGAAACGGATGTGAGGTTGAGCTCACCGAGATTTGCATCGCGATCCGCTGGAACGTCTCCAGCGTCAACCTCGAACGCAGCCTCTTGGGCTTTGTCGCTCCCGGGTGAGTACACGTCTGACCGCGCAAGCTTTTCAGTCGCATTCATGATGGACTGTCGCGACGAATCGATGAGTCCGGCGGTCGAAATACACATCTCGTTCAAGCTAGAGCGGACGTTCGCGTCGTGCGATGTAAGGTCAACCTCCGACGATGTTGAGGATGGTCCGGCCGCTAGGAAGGGCACTCGAGCATGGAGGTTCTGGCGCAGGTGGTCGAAGTCTTTTGCGATCCGGTCAATCTCTTCTTCATCTGGAGAAGCGAGATCGCCATCACGCTGCGCGCGAGAGACCACCGAGAACGTGCGTGATCGGAGGGACGAGATTGATTCGACGACCGCCTCGATAGCGCGTGCTTGCTCGTGCGCTCGGTCGATGAGCGATAGGCGAGCTTTGAGGGAACGAACCCGCTCGTCCAGTTCATCCGTCCTCTTCCGAAGGGACGCGAGCGCTACCGGTCCGGCGCAAGGTGCGCGTGCCTGGTCCACCACAAGTCGACGCTTCGCGCTTGAGTCGGCGAGGGCAGCATCGATCGACGCCATGAGCCGGGCACCGGTGCCGCCGTCGTCGTCTATCACTGCGGCGGTTCCATCTCGCCACAGGGCTAGCTGGAGGTTCTCGCGTGCGTTCGACTCTGCTTCGGCGACCAGGACCTGACACCGCTCGAGGGAGAGCAGCCAAGCGGAGAGCTCGACCGCCCGTTCGCAGTGCGCTGTTTCCGACTCGAGGATCCTGCTCCCCTCAGCCACCTTCTCGCGGAGATTGTCCGACGCTCTTCGCAAGTCTTGTCGTATCGAAGCGTCGAGGTGGACGTCGCGGGACACGTTGACGAGTCGCGCCGCGCGCTTGTAGAGATCTTGCGCGCGCAGGACGGCAGCAGAGAGACTCGATGCGCGAGACTCGCAAGCTGCCGCATGTTCGGAGAACAATCGCCGAGTAGAGGAACCTTGGCGAGAGTCGTCGTCGTCGGGCAGTTGCAGATCGCATGCGGGCCGTCCATCCGAAGAGCCTGACTCGGCGACGAGTTTCTGGAGGCGACCAGACGATTCCTGCACGTCACGCAGCAACGACTCGACCTCTGTCAAGACGTCGAGACTTTGGCGGTAGATGTCGATTATCGCAGAAGTTTCCGAAAGCGACTTGCGACAGCTCGAAAGCCGTGTCTCGATCTCGGCGACGAATGACGCCGTATGTTCGGACTGACTCGGCACGGCCGAATGTCGAGGTCGAGGCAGATCCCGGAGCTGGTCTTGGACATCGTCGACTCGCGTCTGAATTCGCTCGAGCCGTCCGAGAAGCTCTGCAAGCATCTCGCGTGTCGGAGTGGATGATGCTTCGGCGGTCGCCGCGGCGGCTAGGGAGTTGGACTCCTCTTGAACGCGATCGAGTTCTATCCGCATAGTTACGATCATCTCGGATTGTCGGATCACCTCGGCCGCGAAACGATCCAACCCGTCTCCCAACAACGCCGACACGGCCTCTTCGAGTCGGTCCTGTGCGTCGAGGAACGAATCCGGTAACGGCACCGGCGAAGCATCGATCAATTTGTCCAGCGACGCGGCTGCAGCGGGGACGAGAGAGGCGGAGAGGGTGCGAGCGTTCGTTGTCAAGGTCGTGTACGCCAGCTGTGACATTTGGACCCGGTTCGTCGAAGACGATCCGGCGTTGCTTGCGAGATCGCGTGAAGAGGTCGATGCAGAGAGGGATCGCAACGAGGCGCCGAGGTCTGTCGAGGAAGTACTGGTCGAGAGTGACGAACGCTGCGAGCTGCGCAATGGGTCGCGGGACGGGCCGGATGCAGCTTGGGCGTGTCGAAGAAAGGCGGGCAGGTCTGATTCGACGATGGCACGATAACGCTCCCAGGCCGTCTCGGTCGTCTCTTCCCACCTGTGAATGTCCGTCGGTCAGTCCTGCTCCTAGTCTCCTCGAGCGGGGGAAGGGGGAGGGCAAGCTCACTGAAGCCGGTGACGCAGGAGGGTCAATGCGCGCCGACGGTGTCGGAGGAGGTGGAGCAACTTGTCGACCGAGAAGAGCGTCGTCAAGGTGATTTCGATCAAGTCGGTGTCTCGCGGCGAGAGAGCATGCTTGCTCTTGTCTGAAGCGCGCGTGCGCGCAAAAAGTCCAGGCGTGAGTAATTGGCTTCGGCTCGCCTTCGTAGCGTGACCGTGGGTTGATTGGCTCACCTCGAGCAAGTTGCCGCATCCTCGCAAGGTCCCCCATGTCGTACTCGTCAATCTCTCGCTCGATCCGACCATGCTCTTCCCACCACGCTTCCAACTCGGCGAACGTCGCGGCGGGCGAGGCGGGAGGTTCCGGCTCGCTCGCTTTGATCTCCGGCAAGGCAGAGAGGAACTGGATGGCGTCAAGCAGTTCGGAAGAAGAATAAGCGATCAGTATGGCGACCTGTTCGTGCGGTCTTTGAGCCCTTGTTCGCAAGAGTCGCGCCTCACCTGAATCTTTTCATCGATCCAAGCCTTCTTCTCAGAGAATCTGTCGGACCAAGGTAGCAGGAGTTTCGAGTCCTCAGCATGCAAGGCCGGCACGAAGGAACAAAACGGGCGAGGGCTGGGGCGCGGCGTACGCACGTGGTGAGTTCGAGGACTTCCTCTCCCGCGAGGCCGTGAGATTGCCGCCGACTCGTCGGGTGGTGCCGCGAGCTGTCAGCATTGGTCGCCTGGGGCGTGGACGGCGGAGCCGTAACGGTGGCCAGGTCCGTCATTCGAAGGTGTGTTTGTTCCTTTTGAGGAGGACGAGATAGCAGAGTCGAGTCAAGCTGCGTCGGTTCAACGAGCTGGCGCACTCAGAAGGTGGTGCATGGATGCCAATAGCATTCGGCGTAGAGAGCAGCAAGCGAGCAACGCGTTGCGTACAGCAGAGAGACGACGTCGACCGTTTGTCCGAGAACACTGTCACGTGACCACGCAAACCCCTCTCTTGCATACACTCGGCCCACTAAGCTTGAAATCGTCTTGACAGGGACAGAATGAGCGATGCTACAGCTGCTCGAGGTCTCAGTGCAAGCGGGTTCGCTGCATCCTGGCTGTATTCGACTCGAAAGTCGCGTCCTTTCCGACGCCGCCGACGAACCAGAACCGCTGCCTTCGCCTACCGGATCTTGTCGAGCGGCCTGGGGAGGGTCACAGCAGCAGAGTCAGCGGCACAGAACCGACAATTCGCAACAAGGTCACAGGGACTCACCTGTTGAAACCACCTTTGCGGTTCATGTACTGCGCGCAGCGGGAAACAAACAGACATGAGCTTTTTCTGGACACGGATTCTTGTCAACGGGTGGGTAGGAGCGCTCACCTGGCGGTAGTGGCGTTCTTGCTTGGTTGCGACACCTTCAATCTCTTGCACGTGCTCCTTGCCCTGTTTCGCATCAAAGTTGGAGAAGGGTTCAGCGTCCGCTTCCTCCTCAATCTCGCGAGCTCCGGCAAGAGGTGGTTGACTGACCTGAGTAGTCCCGAATCCGCCGAAGCCCATCAAGGCGGCGATATCTTGCGCGTCGACTTCGGCCGCATCGTCCGCCGTGACGACATCCTTGCCTTTGCCCTTGGCGTCGCGGCCGCCATTCTCCTCCCTCCTGTTTCCTTCTCCCCCTCTGTCTCGCCTACGGTCACGATCACCGCGTCGACCTCCCTCAGCGTCGTCGCCGTCTTCGTCGTCGTCATGGCGACGACGCCGACCGTCGCGCGGAGCGGGAGGGGGCGAGCGGGAACGAGAACGAGAGCGCGAGCGAGACTCGTTGCTGTACCGCCTGCGTCGGCGCGGCGGAGAGCGCGACCTATCGCGGGTGGCCGTCGGGGACGGTGAGCGAGTCCGTCTGCGGTCTGTGAAGTGTGGAGCGCGGCAAGATCAGTACTTCGCATCGGGAGAAGAGAGAGAGCCGCCGCGCACCTCGATCGCGCCTGTCATAGTCGTGGTCATAGTCGTACGCTCTCGGTCTGCCTCCTCGGGTGTCTGCGTCCCTCCTCGGCTGCGGCACGGGGCTCCTGCTCCTCCTGCTCTCGTAGCCCCGTCCTCCTCCTGCTCCTCTCCTGTCGCGGTCATAGTCCCGACTGTCTCTGCGATTGTAGCCGCGGTGACCACCATAGCGGTCTGGGTACGACGGAGGAGGAGGAGGAGCGCGATGAGAAGAAGGTGCGGCCGCGTCGACGTCGTCGTAGCGGACGGGGGCGCGGCCCATGTGCGGCGGAGGCTGACGGTAGCTCATCCCGCTGCCTGTCTGTATGCTTGGTCCGGTCCGAGTCGAGTGGGGGGTGAGCGGTGGAAAGGCAACTCTCTCCCTCTCCCTCTTGTCCAGCTCGTCTAGACTCTAAATTAGTCTAGCTGGGCGATGCGCCACCGTAGCTTGACGCAGCGCCTCGTCACTCGCGCCTACGCCAGCCAAGTCCCGCTCCCGCCGTTCTACCGCCCGCCGCCTTCTCCGCCGTCTGCTGCAGACATGTCATCATCGTCGGAACCGCCGACCCTCATCGACGGCTTGCCCATCTTTGAACGCAAGAACGGTAAGCTCAGCGCTCTTCTACGCATAGGGCGTCCTTTTACCCTCGCCCAGTCCGCGTTTCGACCTTTCTCTCCGATCGCGAGGATTTTCCGACGACTCGACCAACACGCTTCGGACCAGTGTATCGATCGATTAGGATTGACACCCCTACTTTTGACTGTGAACGCAGTCCTCGGAAGTGCGCTGCGACCTGCACCCGTCGGAGACGGTCCAACGACAGGCTTCTTCCGCAACGTGAGTGAATTCCCGCCACTCCTCTTGCATCTTCTCCGAAACTCTCGAGGCTCGTTACACGCGCAACCGGACGCTCTTCTTCGAGACTATGCAGACGAGCAGGCGCTGGGGGGAGCGAGAAAAAAATGATACAGTTTCAGAACTGACGAAAGGCATCTCTTCGCCACAGAACTACTGCGATGCGAGCCCACACGATCCCGGCTCGCACACCGTCGCAGCCGTCGTAACTCCGACTTTTCTCGACTTCTCGAAGAGTGCGTCCCGCCCCCAACCTTTCGGCTCTTGTTGACACACTTTAGCAGCGGCCACCCCTGACCCGCTCTTGCTCGCGTGTGAACGAAAAATCGCAGGCCGCGGCAACGACCTCTGGCCCCTCTTCCCTTCCCTCCGCAAGCAGTTCTCACCTTCCACCACCGCTCCCCAAGCGACGACTCCGTGCGTGTGGTGCCTGTGCGCCCGGCGGTGGTACGAAGCCGTGAAAGCGGCGGCGACCCACCCGCTCGGGGACGAGATCATCCCGCGCGTCGTGCTCGAAGCGACGCACGAACGGGCGTTGCAAGACGGAGGGTTCACGGCCGAGGAGGTGGCCAAGTACCCCGCCGAGGCTGTCATCGGATCGATTGGCTCGAAAGAGTGGAGCAAGTGACCGGTCACGTCACCGAGTCCTTCCTAACCTGTACATAACGCCGGTGTTGTCGTTTCCGCATGCTAGTGTGAAGAACCCCACTTGTAAAACAGATCTTGACGTCTCTGGGGGCGCCTGACTACAAGCACAACACACCGCACTGACCACCAAGCGAGATCGCGCGCCCCCTGTTTATTACTCCCAATGACCTTCAAGCGCCTTCCCCTCAATCAGCCCCTCAAAGCCCATCTCCTTGAGGACCTTTTTCGCCTCGTTCCCATCCGTCTGCTTCTCGATATCGTGCTCGAGCTCTTGCTCCTCGGCGTCGAGTTCCTCCTTGGCCTTCTTGGACGTGTCCTGCTCCGGCGTGTGCTTGGAGGCGATCAGGAGCAGTTCGGCGCCCGGGTAGTCGAGCAAGGCGGGAGGGTCGGCGGGGATGAACTTGGTCTTGAAGAGTTTGTGCAACTCGTCCGGGTACTTGCAGCCGGGCGGTGCGAAGAGGGCCGTCGTCAGGCTTCTTTTTCTTTGACCTTTCCGAGAGTCGCACGGAAAGCGGATCAGGACGCCTCCTCACCTTGGGCTGCTTGCTCCTTGGCTTGTCCCGCACGGCCGGGTTCGTCGAAGGCGCCTCGGGATTCTTGACCTGAAGCGTGAACCCGCCCTCCTCATGAATGTGCAACGCATGCTGGACCTCGCCGAGCTGGTGCGGCATCGCGAGTTCGTAGATCAGGTAGGTGTGGTACACGGCCGAGGCGTTCTGCGAGTCTTTGGGGTAGTTCTCGGCGGCGTGGAGGACGTAGGCGCCTGCTCCGGCGACGCGCGCGCCCGGTTGGTGGCGAGTCCCTGCAGCGGGCGCAAATTGGGTTGGTGAATCAGTGTGGCTGTGTGGCCGTCAAAAAATGCTCCAGTCAAACTCACCCATCGTCTTGGTCTCGTACGTGTACGCTCCGAGCCCATCCTTGAGGGCCTTCAAGTCCTCTCCGACGTTGAGCACCTCTCCCCAAATCGGCCTCGTCGACTCGCTCGCTTCCGGCAACGCCTTCTTCCCAACCGCGATCAGGCGGTGGAATTTCGTCCCGTGGGGGACCAGGAGGATGTGGAATTTCGAGACATCGTCGAGCGATTCGGGGTGGTCGACTTCGACTTTGGGGCGGAAGAGGAAGTAGATGAAGCCCTTTTCGAGGATGCCTGCATACCATATCAGTCCGGAGACATCGTCAGTGTGCATCCACTTGCTGTCATTCCACCCCGGCTCACCATGCTTGCGCTCCGGGTCAGGGTTCGGTTCATGCTTCGGGACCTGTCCCTCTGCATTGCCTTCGACCGCCTCTCCTCCTCCCTCTTCTTCCTCCTTCTTCTTGGTCGCGGTAGAGGACGACGACTCCTGAGGCGGAGGAGGAGCCGGCGTCTCTTCCTCCTCCTTCGCCGTCGCGGGAGAAGTCGTCCCTCCTTTGTCCTTGTCCTTGTCCTTGTCCTTGTCCTTGCCCTCGTCCTCGTCGTCACTCTTGACGCCAGGGGGCATCTGGACGACTTTCTTCTCGTGATGGCGGTGGTGATGCGCCGGCGCGGGCTCCTCCTTGTGCGCATCCGAGGACGACGAAGAGGCTTTGTGCCGCTTGGGCGACGCGTCGTCGTGCTGCGACTCGGCGGCGGGACGCTTTTCGCCCGCTGTCGCCGCTTGGTGAGCAGATTCGTCTTGAGAGCGAGTCGTAACCATCAGCCCTGTCCTCCTTGTAGAGTGCACGGATGGGAGGGAGAGAGAGAGACTCTCGCGTCGACGTCATCTCACGCGGGAGCGAGTCGCGCGGACTTTTGACATCTCTGTTCACTTTTTGACATCTTGAGGAAACTCCAGCTCGGGGACGGCATAGACATATGACAATGTATAACACATACATACGCGGACGAACTACGCAAGACGGAATTGGTGGCAACCTCTCTAGGCGAGAATCGGAGCAATCCCCTTTTCAATGTCGGCAAAGACGGCGTCGATCGACTTGGACGAGTCGATCTGCAAGCACATTGCGCAAAGAGATGAGTTTGAGCCGTGATCAGTCTGACATCTGTGTGGAAGGAAGGAGGAGAGGAAGAACTCACGTCGACGACCTTGCCCTGTTTCCGGTAGTAGTCGACGACCGGCATCGAAGTCTCGACGAAAGTGCCTGCAGATACGAAAGCGGTTAGAGTCTGACTAGCGAGATCTCCCCTACACAGCCCGCTCTGGTACTATCCCCGAGGCGAAGGGGATGTGCGGCAGCAGCGAGCGTGCGTGTAAATGAAGCTCTTTCGCCAGAACTCACGGAAGCGCTTCGTGATACTCTCGGCGTTGTCGTCGTCGCGACCCGACGTCTTGCCGCGTTCCAGCAACCGCTCGAGGAGGATGTGTTCGGGGCAGACGAGGAACAGGACGAGTTTCGACGGGCAGACCTGTCAGAAGTGGGAGCACGGGAGAAATGACGTGTCAGCATCTTCACGAACGAACGCCAATGTAATCATACTCGCCAGCAGCTCCTCTGCGCGCGTTGTAGTGCGAATGGCCGTGCGGACGCGACACGACTCACCGACTCGTCAAACTTGATGGCCTGGTCCATCTGCCTCGGGAACCCATCGATCAAGAACCTCCTCGCCGGGATCGTCGCCTGCTTGGTCGCCTCCTTGCCCTCGCCAGCTTCCGAGCTCATGGCGGCGCGCATGGCATTCTCGAGCAACTTGATCGTGACCTCCATCGGGACAATCTTGCCCTCCTTGATGTAGTCCTTGATCATGGCGCCGAACTCGGACCCGTCGCGGTTCTGTTCGGCGCGGAGGAGGTCGCCGGCTGCATGGGTTATGCGGGGAGGTCATACAGAAGGAGGCGTGTAGCATCAGCGGTGTGCGGGTTGGGAGGAGGCCCTTGGCACCCTGTGCCAAGACAGTCAACTGACCCGAGAGGTGCACGAAGCCGTGTTGCTTGACGAGTTTTGCGCACTGGGTTCCCTTGCCTGCAAGTCGTGCGAGAGTCATGGCGTGGATCGAGGTTTTTGAGTTCAGTGAAATGAGATGATCGAGGTGCAACAAGAGACCACGGTCAGCGCCCGCCCGCTCTGAGCAGGGAGACACGCGTTCAAAAGAATGCGAGCTGGAGGCTAGGCTCACCTGCACCTGGACCACCGAGGACAAAGACGACGGTGACCTCTTTCGGGTCAAACGCGGGCGAACTCGTGGCGGTCGATGTTGGGACGGCGGGCATGGCGGGCGCGGACAAGCTCGAGGGCGGGTGAGAGAAGAGTTACGGGAGGGGTATAAGGGTGATCTAGTGAATACAGGTGTGTGTGTGTAGAGAGCGTGTGGGAAAGAGAGGGAAAAGAGAGAGCAGAGAACACGAAAACAGGGGCGACGCGGCGACGACACCGCCTACTGCGGAGGGAAGACGGGCAACTAGATTGGGTTGGGGTACTCTTTGCGACGGGCGTGCTTGTGCTTTGATTGGGTGCGCTTGTCGAGCGTCGACTTGAACAAGTACGCCGACCCGACCAGCGTCGTGACGACTCCGACGGCCAACCAAAGCGGACGGTTCGACCGGGCGTTGGGACGGGGAACGGGGGCCGCTGGCATGACTCTTTCTGATGATCGAAGGCGATTCGAGGAACGAGTCGGCGGTCGAGGACAAGGTCCAGGCCGAGGAGGAGGACGAGACGGAACTGAGTCGCTTCCTCCGCTCAATCTGACACTTTGCGCTGATCGAGACAAGACGGGGCACAAGAGAGAACGCCTTCAAAGATAGCAGGCGCACTCAGAGATCGCTCCCCGGCTTGCTCCATCGACGGAAGGTCGCCTTTCCCTCTCCTCTCTCCCCACTTGCTCCGGTAACCACAAACAGGCGCTTGCGCTTGCGCTTCCGCGTCCGCAAAGAGGCGCTTGGCGCTTCTGCTCACCTATGGCCCCGGTCTGCTTGAGGCTCCGTGTGTGGACTCGCATGGTACAGATGGACGGGTCTGACCGTTCAGAGTCCTGCTGAACGCTCTGGTGCGTGCGGCAGAGCGCCCGAAGCTTTCGAGCCGGATCGGGATTGCCGGCTTTCTCCCCCCTCAACGGTGGAAAGGGTGTCCACAGACGCACGTGTACTCCCCTAGTCTGATCAAGCTTGCTCCCCGCAGTTCTCTCGTATTCAACGGTCTGCGACGATGCTGGCACAAGCGCCTTTTTGGATGGAAGAGGCGCTTCGCCCAACTCGCCAACGGTGCTTGCAGGGATGCTGGGAAAACCTGGGAAGGTTGTAACCTTGGAATGAATTGTATCTACCGTTTGCAACGCCAGGAAAAGCTCGTGGGAGAGACGGAGACGCCGACGAGAAATAAGGCAGCAAAACTCGGCTTTTCGGGGCTTATTTCTCATCGCAGAAGCCACCTCTGGCTACACTTCCTCGTTCTCGGCGAGCGTAGACATGGACGCTGCTATTCCCGAACCAGACGAACAAGATGCTAGCGGCTGCTAGCCGTTCCCGGCCGTCGTGCAGAACCGCCGGGAGAGGAGAACAGGTTCATCACCAGCAATGTCCGACAACCCGTTGGAGGCCAGGACCACACCACGCGGGCACTGGTCGGCCACTCAATCTCGTCAGAAAGGAGGCAGATTCGGAAAACGGGCGCCGGACGCGGCGGCGAGCGAAGCGCCGACCAATGTCGATGACACGCACTCGACGAACGGCGAAGGCTCAGAAGGGACAGCAGGCTCGCAGACCGCCGACGTGGAACTGCACGCCGACTTGAGACCTGAGTACGATCGCCCAAGCGAGGTCAGAGACCGGTCTCCGCTGTATTATCAGTCGGTGGCGGCCGAAGACGAACAGCCGCAAGCGACTGAGGAAATCCTGACCGGTATGTACGCAGTTTTACTAGCAAAGTGACCAATGCTGATGACATACTTGATAGTCATCTACTCGTCTCAGTTCCCCGGACAGGATGGACCGCGCGTCCGCCAGACAGTCATGTCCGCCCCAGTCTACCGGACTCGCTTTGGCCGGCTGGTCTCGCTCGGCCACGTGTGGACAGGGGTGCAGCCGCTGACAGGAGTGCCATCTGGAGTAGAGCTGGCAGGTAAGAGCCATCTCCGCTGCCTCTCTTGCGCACTAGCCGCTGGCCGCTCGCTGACAGATTCATGCAGATCAAGGTTTCGACGGCCGGTTGACCTATGCAGTGGTACGCAGGGGAGAACTCGATCTTTGTCATACAACAGGCGACTATGAAAATCTCGCGGAGCGTTACTTTCGTGAACCCGCAAGGGCGCGAACGTCGCGCTCCGTCCTGGAACTCGAGGCCTTGAAGGGTGTCGCGCCCGAGGCGTACGACGACGGTCTCTTTGCGTGGCTCGAACCTGATGAGCACAGCATCGTCTGTAGCGTGAGTACCGGGCCACGTCCCTCGCTTTCACGGACAGAAGAGCACAAACTGACTCGTGGATCCGCGACAGGTCAATGCCTATTCCACTTTCAAAAGTTGGCTTGCAAAGCCAATACAGTCTGAGAACAGTGCGAATTCTTGTAAGTTCTTCGGTACTGGAGTGTGCGAGGGTTAGGTGCACGAGCGCCGGAAGAAGAAACTCCGATTCCGCCCCTGTCGGGGAAATTTTGAGGGGAGTCTTGCGAGCGCTGTACAGAACTCTGACTGCGGTCTTGGAGCATGTATGCAGATCGGATCGCTGCAAACGGGACCGCCGAATCGCCAGTCACCGCCAATTCGCAAGAGACTACAGCCGTCAATATCAGCGTCACGCCTGCGCCGGTGCCGCCGTCCAAGACCGACGTGCCCATTGACTCAAGAGTCCAGGAGGCACAGGCAGCACAGTCCCAGGTGCCGTGCGAGCTCTCCATCTCGGTGGCTCGCCCGAACGGTACTTGGCCCACCGTTCTTCGAGTACCGATCCGCCGAGATAAAGCCGGAAACGCCCGTCTGCTCGAGAATCCGGTCTGGTCGCTCAGCAACCCGGGTTCGCAGATGCGCAAGCATCCGGAAGCGAGCCGGGGGATGGTCAAGGCTCGAGCGCGACGGTGCCAAGGACTTTCCGTCTGCCCGAACGCGGGCTGTCATGGTCCAATTCGGCCGCTTGTCCGGCCATCCGCCGAAGAATCACCGTCGGCAGCGACAGCCAGCGCCAACGAACGTCGGGACGGGCCGAGTAGGACAACCGTCGAGCAGGAGGGCGGGACAAGAAGCGAGAAGCGGAAACGGCGGCAGGATACGGAGCGCCGGAACGGCCAATCGACTTGCCGCCTGTGCGGGACTGTCCTCCAATTGACACCCTGCCCAGCCGTCTTCGTCATCGCTGTCCCCGAGCCGGACGATGTCGAATGCGAGGTCTGGCACATCGGCTACCATCAGCACGAGATCCCGCCTCTCCGGACCGTTCCTGCTGCTGCCGCTGCCGAGCTGCGTGCTTTGTCCGCTGCCAACCTGGACCTGACGCCGGCACAGCTGCGGATCGGCCGCGACGTGCTGGAGCCGAATCGTGCGTCGTACCGTAAGCCAGCGATCTCGATCGATCCGAGGTTCGCCAACCTGCGGGCAATCTCGGTCACCAAGCCGCATAGCGCTCCGCCACGGCTGTCAAAGCGTGATCCTACGTACCCTGGAACTCTGGCTACTGCTGTGCTTGCCGAGTTCAGTGCCGCTCGACCGAATACTTGCTCGGACCTCGCCTACGAGGACAACACGTTCAGCTTCTCGATCGCCACGCCGTCGATGCGCGCAGTAGCGGCAGCCGGAGGTGACACGATCCCACTCCGGGCAGCACTTCGGCGTTCCGGGCTCGTCACCGACACCCACAACACATTCTTTGCCGGGACCTGGCGCTTGATCGCCACCGTCGCTTTCGACATCCCGACATCGAGATGGGTCCCGGTCCTCTGGACGGTGACTTCGCGCGAAAACGCCGTTGCATACCGACGTCATTTCAACTACCTTTTCGACATTTTGTCCGACGCCGGTCTCTCGTCGGAGGACATTCTGCAAAGAGTGCTTTCGGTTTTCGACTTTTCCGCATCGCAAACCTCCGGCTTTGACCAAGCATTCGCCCAATGGTTCAGTCGCGCAAGCTTTGGTGAAGCGACAAGAGTCGCCGACATCTACTCGGAGCGTCTCCGGGCGCAAGCCCTGGTTCCGGAAGGCGAGCTCGACGATCCCGAAGTTCCTTCACGCGAGGCGGCACTTTCTTACGCCCTTGACGAATCGACTGTGGCTCTTGTTGAAGCGCTCAAGCATCACCTGCTCGATTATTCCCAGAAGGAGCGGTACGACGTCGGCCTGAAACTGGCCGAGTGCTCCCGACGAGGATGCCTCCGTCACTTCGAGGCAAGCGTCGGACGAATCGCACGATCCAAACGGGGTCCCGGTGCTACCTCAGCAGAATGGAGTCGTCTCGCTATGAAGCTGAGTCGGGTGACTAGCGTTGAGGAGCACCAAGAAGTGTGCGAGAGGCTCCACACCGGTTGGCCGCACCTCGACTGGTGGCTCAACTGGTGGAGTCGCCCCTACGCCACCGGGATGCTGGTCCCTGCAAGACGGGACATGGGTCCGGCCGATGTCCTCGAGGTCCCCGAGACCTCGAATGCCGTCGAATCGAGCCATCGCCTCCTGATTGTCAGCGCCGGTGGCAAAAAGTTCTCCCTCGAGGTCGGCCTTCGCCGCTTGTCCGACTTCGCATCAGGCTTTGAGCTCATGCGACACCCAGCAGGCAAGTTTATGTGCTCCCCTTAGACACTGCTCTCAACCTTATCTGACCACTTCTTGTCAACAGCTCAAGCTCATGCAAAGAAGCTTCCCGCCCGATCCGGAACTCTCGTGGAGGAGCGCCCGCCACAAGTCAGGAATGCGATTCCGTCAACCTACAGGAACGACGGGCGACCGCATACCCCTCCCTCTGGATCCGAGCAGGAGGGCAGTCAAAAGAAGAGAAAGAGGCGTCGCAAACGCAGCAAGAAGGCTCCGCATCCCTCGGTTTTCCCACCGCCGCCGTCCTCAAATCATGTTGATGGCACTTGGGCTCGTACCGTGCCATCTGTGGTAGCAGCAGCTCCTGCTCGGGCTCTCCAGGACGGCAGCGACGACGGCTACGACGACCGCAGCGATGACGGCCACGACGACGGCAGCGACGCAGACCTTGCCGAGGAAGACCTTGCGGCCAGCCTCTCTCTCGATCGCGACGATCCGTCCCGAGATGACACCGATCTGTTTTCGACAGCTGGACCACCCTTGCTGCTGGACGAGCTGGTGTGGTGCCGCGGCGGATTTCCTCGTCGAGACAGCGGCGCCATCGTCCTTTTCGCCTGGGACGCAAATTCATGCTGGCTCGATAGCTTTGTCTGCATTGCAGCTCGCTGGCTTCGATATGATCTTGATCCAGCTTTTGCTGTGAGTGATCTCTTCGCCTCCGGCTCTCTTTCGCCCGCTCGCCATGTCGTCGTCGAAAGTTTGGACTCAATCTTGGCCCTCATGGCTCGCGATATCGATGCAAGCACGCTGGCGAGCGCCTACACCCAGCTCTCGGCCGCGCGAGACGAGCTTCGTCATGCGCTGGTAAAGGCTCGGCTCGTGCAGAGCATGAAAAGTCAAGAATCACTCGATGTAAATTTCGGCTTTGCGGTTTTTTCTTCTATGATCCCTCGACTGTTGCTTACAGCTTTTACTTGTTCAGACCTGGTTTGGCCTCCTCCTAGACGGCTACTGCTACGGCAAAGCTGGAACTCGAGGAGGTCCGACATCAACAAGCCGCTCAGCAGAGGTGATCGATCTCTTCGGAATCCGGATGTGCACCGTCGAGCTCTGCGCTGCGAACCATCTCGCCCACTCGGTCAGTCTTGAGCCGGTGAGCCAAGCACTGCAACTGCAGGCCTACTTCGACTTTGTCGATGTGGTCGCTTCCCCGTCGACGCTTCAAGACGCTTTTGAAGAGCTCGTTACTCTCGAGTCGCCGTCGCGACCTATCTCAGGCTGCCGGATCGGATGCAGCGTGGCTGATCAGCGTAGCTGCTATGCACCCGCCGTCTCTATCCGCGGGGTGATCTCAATGCCTAGCTACCTGCGCATCAACATCCAAGATACCGACCTCGCCGTCGGGAAAGGGCCAAAAGGCCAGCCGGCCTACCGGCGTGGCGAGTTCTGGTCCTTGGCGCTGACTCTCTCCGTTGAGGGAGTCACTGGGGTATGGCAGCTGGTTGGTGTTGCCGACTGGGACCAGAGACATTGGTGGACCGACGTTTTCACCGGCGATCAGGAAGTGGCTCGTCTCGACCCGCTGGCCAGTACCAACGCCATCCCCAACACTACCCCGAAGCCGCACGTTCCACCCTTCTCTTCCTCTGCTCGGACCGCGTTTTATCGCTATTCGGGGACCGCTGCTCAACTCGCGAGCTTCAACAATGCCCTTGCCGGGTTTTGGAGCACCCGCCCCGGCCTCTGCATGGTGCAATTCCCTGGAACCCTCCTTCATACCGCCAGACATCGTCACCGAGATGATATGCTTGATGTCCGGCCCCGCGCCGAGCTCTCCGAGACAGTCTGGGACCCACTTCCGGACTTTCTTGCCACTCGATCTCAGCGTTCCGAATTCCAAGCCGCATCGGTATGTCTGCTTTCTTCTGTCTTTCATCTCTCATTTGTTGACAGCATCAGAACTGACATGTACCATTTTGACAGATTCCATTGTATCTTCAGACCAAGCTGGCCAATATGATTCCGAGCCAGAAAAAGCAGGTGAGTTCCGTGGCATGAAGCCTTTGCTTCCCATCCTTGTGAAGGGCCTCAATGTCCCCATACACGGAGAGTATACGCTTACCTCCTCTTCTACAGGGTGCCCGACCCCAAGGACGTCGTCATCCAGGTCAAAAGTGCAGTGTCTGCCAGACGCCCGCTGCAGTCAAAGCGCAGGCTGAGAAGTTAGCCTGCATCTTGTGCAGCCAGCAGGCACACAGAACCTGCGTCAACCTACCGCCCTCCTTGCTGTACTTTCTCTGTGACTCCTGCTACACCCCCGCTCTCATGGAAATTCCCCTTGAAATCTGAATCAAAATCGAGTATTCACCAACCTTGGGCCAGAAAGCTTCTCAAGCTGTTACATCATCCTAGACAGATCTTTGGGCAAGCGTTCTTCTACATATTGCTGCTTACAGAAGGAGGAGTCGGGAGAGAGCCGGCAAGCGGTGAGCTCGAAACTTCCAACCCGAAGAAGCGCCTGAGCCCCCCGCCCAACACTTTGCAGAGCTAGGGAAGGGCTGCGGACCGCATGCGCGACCAAGATTAGCAGCCAGAACGGTTGATGCAAGACAATCAAGAGCTCTGCCAAGGTTGTGTGAGGAGGAGAGAAGAGTAAGACGAGAGGTGGCAAAGACGGCCTGCTCCTTTTTGATATGTGAGCGCGGCGTGCAGCGATGGCGAGACTCTGAGCGGCATATTCTGCCCTTGAGAAAACTTGCCCACGGGCCGCTTTCGATGAAAGGTGCTCCGGCAGTGGCGGCTTTGACAAGATTGCCTTGAAGATGAGCGATGAGGCACAAGTAGACACGACGAGAAGTTCTCGCGGGCAATTACCTGCTTTTCGAAGAGATCACAGCCCTTACAGAAAAGTGTGTTCTCCAGTGTCCAGCAACGCAAATCTGCAGCTGCGATGTGTGCAAATTTAGGGGATACCAACAAGTGATCTTCCGTTGCTTACTCGTGTTCACGCGCACTCACTAGGCACTTTTATCTGTCATCTTGGCCTGACGGAGCAAATCTCGCACATGAGTTTGACTCTGGAGCCTTTGTGAATGCTGCATTGCCCAGATTATTGCGCACACAGGCAAGTCTGGGGAGAAGAAACCGAGCGCGAGTCGCGCCACTCGCAGATAACCTCCGGACTGAACTGAGGAAGAGGCGACAACTATTCTATGCCTATTAGAGTTGCTGGGACGCCTTAGCTTCTGACCAGCAGGTCTTGCATGTTGCCGAGAGTCGTCAAAACGGATTTTACGCTTGTCACTCTTGAAAAGCGAGGTGGTCAAGCAGTGTAGGCCCGAGTGGCGCGAAACTTCGCACCCTGGGCTCCTATAGGTCAAAAACCAGCCCTCCACAAGTTCAGCCTATTTCAACGGCGGTAGAGGTCTGCCGAGCGAGGCGCTTGTAGGCAATTGTAGGAATTATCGGAATAGAGCTGAAAGCCTTGTCGCGCAACATATCGATAATCTGAGCGGTCAAAATGGTCGTGAAGGTGTCTGAAGCTGTTCAGGGAAGAAATCATATCCATAGAGCGCATACTTGCTGAGATCAGGCAAGCGCCTTTGCATGCGCGCTTCAAGCGCCTCTTTGTAATGACCGCACTTGCTCCGCCCCGAGGGTGCCAATTCCCGCACAGCTCAATCCAACAGAGACCAGCTACACACACAAGCAGATATGAACATCATCGTCAGTCCGAGGCCCTCCCGCCCCTACCCCTCGACTCGATTTGCCCTCCACGACCGCTGACATCAGACATCCCTCCCCGACCGCAGGACACCCTCTTTGGGCGGACAAAGACCCCGGCCGAGCGACTCCGCCAGCATCAGCGGGCACTCCAAAAGGCTCAGCGGGAACTCGACCGCGAACGCTCGAAACTCGAGCAGCAGGAGAAGAAACTCATCCTCGATATCAAGAATGGCGCACGCAAGGGAGAGATTGTCAGTCAAGTACCCCCGCACGCACGCACGCACGCACGCACCCGAGAGAGAGGGAGGTTGAGCTGACCCCGTCGAAAGTATTGCCATTGCAGGGCTCGTGCAAGGTCATGGCCAAAGACCTCGTCCGGACGCGGCGATACGTCTCGAAATTCTACACCATGAAGACTCAACTGCAGGCGATCAGCTTGAGGATTCAGGGTATGCGGAGTAATCAACAGATGGCAGAGGCGATGAAGGGCGCGACGAGGGTCAGTCGGTCTTCTTCGTTCCATTCGTCGTTCGTTTGGCGCTCCTGGGACGACCCATCGCGTCCGGTCGTGCTGCGTTTGAGCCTACGAAAAGGAACTGACTGACTGAATTACGTTCACTCGTCCTCCCGCGAGCAGGCCATGTCGCTCATGTCGCGGCAGATGAACCTGCCCCAGATCCAGCGCATCCTCCAAGAATTCGAGCGCGAGTCGTCCATGATGGACATGAAGGAGGAGATGATGGGCGAATCGATCGACGACGCCATGGAGGACGACGTGGGCGAGACGGAGGAGGAGGAGGGCGACCGGATCCTCGACGAGGTGCTCGTCGAGATTGGCGTCAGCGTCGGTCAGCAGGTGCGTTCCCCTCTTTTTTCTTCTTCTCTTTCTCCGGCCATGTAAGGTGTGTGTACTGACGCACAGGTATACGACGCCCATCACAGCTCGGAGAAGCGCCGACCTCGATGCCGGCGAGCAAACTCTCGGAACCGGGCGTCCGCCGCGCCGTCGCGATCGGCGAGTCGTCCGGCCCAGGCGGCGGCGGCGGCGGATCGGCAGCTGATTCCGGCGCGGCGGGCGGTGGTGGAGGAGGAGACGCGGCGGCGGCGGGTGGGATTGACGACTTGCAGGCGAGGTTGGACAACCTGCGAAGAGATTGAGCGCAGTTCGATCGATTCTGTTGTAGCGCGCTCTAGTTGCCTTTTTTTCTCTTCTCCGCGCACCCGACCGAGACTCTGCTGTTGTATTTCGCCGTGTGACCCTCAGACGTGTTCAATCGACAAGGTTGTGCCAGAGCGAGCTGGAAGTTGTGAGAAACCCGACGGCTTGACCTCCTTCTGAAGCCGCTCACTCGGTCATTGCTCATCGACTCTTCCGGATCAGTTTCGAGAATGGACAGCAGCGACGACACTTCTCCAGCTGCTACTGCGGCCGACCCGCGCTCCTCGTCGCCCGCGCCCGCCGCCGATGACGAGTCTGCTTCGCTCGTTCCTCCTCGCGCCTCGTTCAACCACCTCCCGACCGAAGTCTGCCAGACGATCGTCAAGCTCGCTCACGTCCAGGACAAAGAGCTGCAAAAGATGCACCTGCCGGGAGGCGAGACGATCGCAGCTCTCTCACTCGTCAACAAACGCTTGCGCGACCTCGCGCTGCCGTACCTCATCACCGCGAGTCTCTCTTCCGTCTCCGTTCCCGCGTCCTACCTCTACGGGGAGCGGCAAACTGATCAAAGCTTTCTTTGCCGCGCGCGCAGACCGTCCGACCGGCCCAGCTCCACAGCTTGACTTTCCGTTATGGCAAGATCCCCAAGTCTCTGCTCGCACAGGTCCGCTGCCTCGACCTCGGTTCCGCCGACGAGGACGACACGCTCACGGCAGCGCGGTCCCTGTACCTCTTTGAGAACATCCACGAGCTCGTACTCTCGCGCGACGCGAGCCAGGTCCTCGTTCCCGGCGGCTATTACCGCCCCGAGAAAGAAGCCTTCGTCCGCCGCGAGGAACATCCCTTTGCTCGCGAAGCCTTTCAGGCACAGGCTGCGAGCATCACAAAGGTAATCCAGAGCGAGTCTCGCGACCAATACACCAGCGGTGCGCGCGCTGTCCTCGAAGCCGCCGCGGTACCCGCCGCGATCAAAGTTCTGCACCTCCGTCACCCCGAAGGGGGCACCTTCTTCGCGCCGCGCTCGCGAGAGATGAAGAAGATTTTGATCGGTTGCGATGCGCTTGAAGAGCTCGTCATCCACGAGAACCCAGTCGCGCAGATCGCCATTCCCGAACCGTCCAGAGCAGACTGGCTCGGCGACATGCGCTTGCCTGCCCTCAAGACTCTCGATCTCCCGGCCACGGATTTCGCCATCCTTGACTTGCTGCATGCCTGGCTGCCGAACATTGCGACTCTCACGATCCGTTTCAAGGACGGTTACGGGGCGATGACCGGAGGGTTGGACGACGATCGTATGTTCCGCTTTCCGAATCTCCGCAAACTCAACTTGCAAGGTCCGCCGGACATTCTCAAGATCTTCAAGCACCTCGACATAGATTGTCTCAAAGAGCTCGAGATCAAAGTCGAGGCGCTCTCCGGCTTCAAATGGGTCGACTTTGATCCGTTCGAAGCGCTCGCCGAGATCGATTTGCCGCGTGGCCTGCGGTTGAACCTGTACCTGCCTTGTCAAGCCCACATAGACGCCGAGTGGGGTTCCTTCCGCGACGACTGCGAGGAACGCGGAGTCGACTTTACCCTCTACACGGTCGACATCCTCGCGCCCTTTTCCGGAAACTTCCTCGTCGACAGCGGTTTCGCGACCGAGGTGATCTTGCGCGAACGGTATGTGGCGATCGCGCGCGTGTTGTACTCGGCGACCGAGCGCTTGAACTGGCTCCTGAAGTTGGGGGATGCGGTCGGGTTGAAGCAGATGGCCGAGGCCATGTCGGAAATTGCGCTGCTCGAGCTGGCGAGCAGGACCTAGCTCGGTGATGGGACGCTTGATGAAATGCATGCTTTTTGGTCTTTGCTGCTTGAGCGTTCTTGAGAGCGCTCCGCGTTCCGGCGGTGACAAAAGAGGTCTTCACGCTCTGCGGTTCTCGTGAACGGAGTTTTGCCCCCACTCGACCTACCTGTGGCAGCTAATCGAGGTCTTCTCGTGTCTCATGCAGGGCTAGGCAGCCGGGTGACTTTGTATCGCCGAAAAGGGGGGACGCTGTGCAGCTTGGAAGCGTGGTGCTTTCCGCTCACCTCAGACATGATCGTTGATTGGTTCGGACGAATGGGGGGAGACGACTTTGCTTTAACACCTTTGATCGTTTGCGTGTCCCCTTTCGACCGCTCGGCGCAGCGTGCTGTAAACGCACCCTAAAGAAGTCTGATTTCTTTTGGAGGCCTTGTCTGTTTCAAGACAGGACAGCTTCATTTCCACCGGCAATGATGCTCCCTCTACTCGAGAGGTGCGCTTCGCCAGCTTCGGGGGTATGCGACTCCGCTGAGTACGCAAACGCGAAGACACAATCTGTAGAGGACCAGAGATTGCGACGCAAGTTGAACCTTCTCATTTCAACCAGCATGGGCAACAGAGACACAAGGTACGAATGGCAAGGAAGGGACCCTGAACACGACTACAACCGAGTTCGAAACCTCGAGCGCACAAGATGACTACTCCGGAATTACACCGTGTAACGGAAGCCAACGGCACGATCGTACTCGGTGTTGATGTTTTCGATGCGCATTCCTTTCGGAGGCCGTCCGCCCTCAGCAGCGTCCTTTCGGGCGTTCACCGTGCGGTAGTAAGTCGTCATGGAAAGAGCGAGCACGAGGCCGAGGCATTGGAAAGCAAGGTTGGTCAGGGCGCCCTTGACGTATCGAGGTCCTTCGTTGGCCGGGAAGAGAAAGGCGGCGAGAATGCTCAGGCACTGTCCGACTGAGTTGAGCATCCCGAGGGATACCTGCGATTGGGAACAATAGCCGGAAGGAGCGGGGTGGGTCAGCAGCCGCTTTTTCCTCCAAAGCTCAAACAGTGAAAACGGCTCACCGCACGCTGCGACTCGCTCGGTGAGTTTCCAGACACCCAAGCCATGATCAGAGGGATGTTGGAGTAGCCGGCGGAGGCGAGGCAGCAGCAGGCAAAGTCTGGGAATGGGAATCAAGGTGTCAGCTCAAGCGGTAAGCGAAAAGCTCGCCGCGACTCACAGCGTGCCCGAAGTCCACCCTTGCTGACGTCGATTGGCGAGACACCATACAAGATTCCCCAGCCGACGATGCCGATGCAGTAGACGACCGCGACGCAGAGACCGCGCGAGCGCGTGCGATCAGAGATGGTCGTGAGGAGCAGCACTGCGATGATGATTGATCCCGGATGCCCGTCAGTGTATGCGGCGCATGGAGGATTGTAAAGAAACCGCTCGATCAACTTACTGACTCCGAGAGAAACAGCGTAGGGCGGGACGGTGTAGAGCTGAGCGTTGGCGTCGGAGTAACCGAGACCTTTCTGTGAACAGGAACAGTGCGTCAGCGGGGGCTAGAGGGGCCGCACGAGACACGAGTACACGTACAACAATCGTAGGGAGGAACCCGGAGACGCTGCCCAGGGTCAAGTTCATGGCAGAGTAGGAGACGGCAAGAACGTCTGCGGGCGCAATCGATCAGCGGGGCAAACACGGCCGCAGACGCGCTCCTCGAAACTCACAAAGGCGCCAGTCGCAAAGTGCGTATCGGACTGCCTTCCAGTCGATAGCGACGTCTTGATTACCCTGGTTCTCCGAGTTGAGACGAGTGCAGGCAATCGTGCGTTGTTCTTCGTTGAGGTCTGTTCGTTGAAGGTTTTCGAAGTCATCAATTCCGGCTCGCACAGGGCATTCACAGATTGTTTCCGGTCTCAATAGCCGTAGGACTGCGCCTGTGCTAAGAGAATTTACACGCGGAAACGGCGGGTTTAGGCGAAGGAAGATTGACTTACAGCGTGTCTTGTCCGGACGGCTGGGGAGGCAGAACATGACGATGATGGCCAGTAGAAGCGACGGGCAGCCCTATGAGTAAGGAGATGTCAGCAAGTGGCAGCAGACTGGGCGGGGGCCTGCGAGGCGTTGCCTATTTTCGATGGCGGTGGCGAGCGGAAAGGAATGCCGGATGCAGGACCCGCTCGGACAGCGCAGTAAGAATGCCTGAACTCTGCTTACCTCGATCAGGAAAAGGATGCGCCATGTAGCAATCTTGGGATCGCTGATCCGGGCGACGCCGTACGCAATGAGACCGCTGCCCGAGGTGAAAAGGTGCAAATGATCAGTTGCTGAAGGCTTCCGCATGATGCCAACGCTGAGAGCACTATGGGCAGGAGTATAGTGTGCGCGATTTGAGGGAGGGAGGTTAGCTTACCCGAAGGCTCCGGCCAGCGAACCGGCGCTGCACGACAGATAAAACCGGTCAGTACGAGCGCTTGGTCAACGTAAGCAAAGTGAAGGATCAAGTACCTGATGAAAAGACCAATGCGTTTCGCCAGCTCGGACTTGAGGTACCAGAGAGTGAGATAGAACGCGATGGCCTACAGGGAGAGGTGGCGAAGTCAGTTCTACGTTGAGTATGCGCTTGTGCTTGCATGGAGCCTGTGCGATCATTCGCCGCCGGGGCAATTGACCGAATCATCTGCGCAACTGGTGATAAGGCCTTACTTGTCCGAAGAAAGCCTCTCCGAGACCGCTGTGATACGTGACGAGGCGAGGCGAGAAGGAGTGGTCAATTTCAAACCGGCGGAATCCGAGCGATTGCGTGCAGGCGCGATTTCGACGTACACAACCAGACGACACGCATAAAGCCCGCCAGGAGAAGTGACTGCTGCCTGGCAGGTAGCTCCGATTGACCAAACTGTTTGGAAAGGTTTGATAAAAAGTCAGCGACGACTTGCTAGGTCGGATGCAGCAGCCGTTCCGAGCGCGAACAATGCGTACCCAAGGCACCGGCCGCGATCGTGCGCGACGGCGGGAACCGTTTCGCGGCGAGTGTACCGGGAATCGAGAAGGTGATGCTGTAGCGTCCACCAAGTCAGTACGGAGCAACGCCTTCACAGAAATCCATCGCTGCTGGCGGCAAGAAAGCCGCGCGCTGCAGATGCAGCATCGGCTTCCCTGCTGAACCAATCATATAGAGTACTTACTAGGTGATGCTGTTGGGGGATGGGCGAATTAGTCCTCGAACCGTTACTAGCGACACGGCGAAGCGAAAGGACGCACAAGAAGCAGGTCAACGCGATCGAGTACTTGGTCGAATCGTTCTGAAGGACGGCCTTGCCGAGACCCTGGATCTTTGCGTTTCCCAAGTTGCCACTGCAAGAACCAAAAAAGCATGCGTTAGCCGCGCGCCGACAGGGAAAAGCCTGCTCCCGAGGAGCACCGAGCCTTCCGAGCCTCGTGCAGAGACGGAATTGTTCGCATGGAACACGCACCGGTCGAGGTACGCAGACAAGTAGAGCAGGATGGCGAGGGGGAGGATCAAAACATCTGTCGACGGAGACAGGAATGTCAACGGCTGAACCTCGGTGAAAGCGATCTGTGCAGGGATTGACGGGAACGCACCCAATTTCCGGACGAGCTTGCGTTCGGCCGTCTTGGAAGCCTTGACGTGCTCAAGGCCCGACTCCGATCCAGCATACCGAGACGAACCCGCCTTCTCCGAAGCATTCGTGGTGTACTCGGCGAGACTCTGTCCGTCGGCGAAACGAGCGCCGCGCGCAGCAGCATATTCGTTCTGCTGCTCTTCGCCGCCGTCAAGCTTTTCGACGTCCACGTTGGTGTTCATAGCTGGCGGAATGTTCCGACTAGGAGGGAATGCAGGAGGAGAAACTGCAAGCTGATTTCGCAGAGCCCCCAATCGGCGAGCAGGCCAACCTCGTGGGGGTCTCTCAGAGTCCGTGAGCGGCGACGGGGCGACGCGGATTTACAACTCCGCTCGATCTGCTGCAAAGCCGTTGGAGGTCCACATGCAAGCCCGCCAAATTTAGCTCTAGCGCATGGAGTAAGCCGGGGAGGAGGTTTTGTAAAGAGCGATCGAGTAGGAAAAGGACGCTGCAGGCTACCTGCCGCTCTGGTGTCAGCGCTGCAGGAGCACTCGTACAGCTGGGAGGATAGGAGAGCCGGCGGAGCATCGCTAGTCCGCGGTGCCGAGTCGAGCACACACGCAGCAGCAGGAGGTTCCGTCGTTCGTCCGCCTTTGCCGCTCGATCAGCTCGGACAGATGCGGAGCCACTCTGCTCGCGGGTCGCGAGGCTGCTCACCGTTTGTTCCCGGAGCCAGCACCCAAAAGGAGGCGCGCAACTTGCGCCTGCAAGGCCTCCGGTGAAACGGGGAAATCAATCTGCAGCGATCGAAAGATAAAAAAAGCGCCGATTAGAGAGTGGTGGGGGGTCGAAGCGGCGGCGGACAGCGACCCGCCAGCCTCAACGCTTTGGGGGCCAGTGCCGTTTCCGTACTTTGCATTGAGCCGCTCAGTCTGAGCACGGCGCGTACGTGCGAGCGCATTGCGTCCGCAGGCTACGGTCGCATCGTTGGCTGCCTGCGCGGATCATTGGCCTTCTCGGGCAGCGTCAGTCGTCCTCTCGCCATGCATGCGGGCGCTACTCTCCAGCGCCGCTCTCGGAGTTTCGGATGAACAACGCACACGAAGCCAACCGCGAAATGGGCGTCGCACGAGATTCGTTGACGAAGTCGGAACAAGGCGCGGCGGCGGGAAGTGGTCGCGATTTTCCACCCCTCGCTTCCGGAGGAGCAGCGCAGCGGCGGCGCTTCTTGAATCTGCTAGGAGCTGCGTCGCGTGAGAGTCAGCTGCGGAAGGCTTTGTGAGCGCGCGTCTGTGCGAATCCGCCTTAGCGATACTCTGCTTTTTTAGAGCGCGAGCTCAATCGACTTGCCGGTCGTCGCCTGACGCTCGCTTCGCGCACTGCTTCGCACACTCGCCTCGAATCTGCGGGCAGTCATGAGGAAGCAGTCTCTTGCTGACCTTGTAGCCACGCGCCTCGATTATAAGTCACTACGTAGTCACTGCGGGAGGTGAGTCTGCGGATTCGAGGAAGAACTGGCGCGAACCGTCAGCTCGTCGCGATCTCGACTCAGGTGACAGACCGAGCATGCATAGCTCTGCAAGAGGTACAGTACCTTCGTACACCTTGAGCGCAGATGCACACAAGATGCACAGCGATGAAGGGCAGAAAGGTGTGCCACGTCATCAGAAGAGCGAGTTTCGCGCACAGGGGGAAGGAAGCGGCGAGAGGGGGCAGACAGCCAAACAGCTGGGCGAGAGCAGAGCATCCAAGGCACGCGCGACTGCTGTACGACAGCAGGAAGCTAGCTCCAGAGCACCCGCCAACGACCGCGCTTGTCGGGCCAGCCTTGTATCCTCGCCAGCCGCGAGTCGCGAGCCACCAGCAGCGAGCCAACCAGCTTCGCCCGCCTTTCAGCACTCGACTCGACTGCCTCGACGACGGCGCGCAGAGCGTCAAGACATCCACGAGCGAGCTCGTTTTCGACGCACGAGGGCGACGAGCATGCAACAGGAGGCCCCGAGTGGTGAGTCGAGACGCGCCAGTGCGAAACGGGGAGCAAGTCACGGGCAGAGAACCGGCAAAGTTTGCGAGCCCTCGACGCGGCGTCCGCGGGCCGAACTGGAGCTGCAGGTCCACCTGCACCGAGTGCAGGGACCGGTCCACCACGACCGCCCTCGAGGGAGGGGTCCGCGTGCTCGGCGGCGGGCTGGTCGTGCTGTCCCTGCGCGCGATAGGCGCCTCGCTGCTCCGCGAAGTGTTTCGAGATCAACGTCGGGCGTTCAGGTCGGCCGAGTGGGGTGGAGGAGAAATTGCATACGCGCGACTTGGACTTGTTCGAGTCGCCTAGACTCTGTGCAAACGGGCATCCACCGCAGTGGCGCTCCCCTGTCCTCGCGATCCACTCGAATCGCCCTCCAGCTCTGCATCGTTCTCTCCTGGACCCAACATGGCTATGCCGTCCTCAAAGTGGGGTAAACTTTCATGCCCGTGCTGACTCTGACTTGTTCCGTTGCATGCTACAGGTCAGAACGGGCAGAACACAACCGGAACGGGCGAGCAATCGTCGGCGCAAGGAACCAATTCGTCCCTCTTTGCCGGCGCAAACCCGAGCCGCACCATCTACTCCGGAGTCAAGAGTCCCTTCGGCGGTACATCGGCAGGGAGCGGATCACCTGTAGCTATGTACGACAGTGGCGGAGGCGGAAACGACCAGGACAGCTTTGCGGCCGGAGGCTTGTACGCCGGTCCGCGGACGACGGGGATGGGCAGGCAGTCGTCGAACGAGTCTGGCGCCGGTTCCGCTGGACCTATGAACCCCGCGTCGCCTCAGGAACGTCAGCGGAAGCGGCTCCGACGAGGTGGGCCCGGAACGGGCGACGAGGTGAGCAGAACCTGCACGTCCGGATTGCGCGCAGGTCTGAGTACTGATCCGCCAACGCGTCCACAGAGCGCCGCAGAAGGTTCCGGCAGCTTTACCGACCACCTGCAGAACCGTCTGGCCGGCGTGCACGTGCAGTCACAGCCGGGTTCGCAGGCTTCTTCGACGTTCGGAAGTACGAACCCGAGTGTCGCCCCGACGCCGCCGCACGCCGGAAGCGTTGAACCGGTCGCGAACGGAGCTACGGCGATGGACGGCGGAATGCAACAAGCTTCGCGCCAGTACTCGAGCGGTAGTCAGGATGCGGGCGCTGCAGCGTACGCTTCGCCGCAAACGTCGATGCGACAACTCGGCCCTTCGTCCGTTCAGCAGGGCTACCCGCAGCAGCAGCCGATGCAAATGCAGCAGCAGCAGTCGTTTGCGCCACAGTCGGCCAACACCTCGTCCGTCCCACCCATGAACGCGAACGACCCCGGCTTCCGCGACTTTTTCCAAAAGGTCGGCGGGGCGCAATTCCCCGTGGAAAAGATCTGGTACGCGTACTCGCGCTTCCCGAATGACTTCACGAGCGCCTTGTCCCTCCTCGTCGACGCCAAGCCCGTCGCCAGCTCGCGTGCTGCCTACGGCGCCGCGAACCCGTCGGTCTCGAGCCCGCACGCTGCGCCAGCAGGGCCGTCCACGTCGCTGCAACAGCAGCAGCAGCAGCAGTACGCTCAGCACCCCAGCTACGCTTCGCAGACGCCGGCGCAGCAGGCCTACCTGCAGCAACAGCGTCAGATGCCGTCGTCGGGAGCTTTGCACTCGGGGCAAGCCGCTTCTCCGACCGGTTACGGAGCCTCGAACGTCGCAGGCATGGTCGCTCAGCAACGCACTGTGAACGGCGTGTCGGTCAACCCGTCGATGATGCAGCCACAGCAAGCGGCCTCTGCCTTCAACTCTCAGCACCAAGCGATCGCCGCCCAGCAGCAGCAGCTCGCAAACGGCGGGCGCCCCCTCATGGCCACTCCTGCCGGTCACCCTCAGCAGCATCAGATGCAACCGCAAGCCGGTGTCTACGGTAGCCCGACGTCGGCGGCAGCGGCGGCTGCGTTCGCGTTCCCGCCCGCGGGGACGGGAGTCGCAGGCTTCACCGACGCGCACGTCCGTCACTACTACCAGCTGCAAGAGGAGTACCGGACCGGCATGATCTCGCGCGACAACTACAAGGCGTTGCAGCAATACGTCAATGTCCTCAACCGCAAGGCGCAGGCGCAAGCCAACTCGGGCTCGTTCTACAACAACAACGGCCAAGCCTCGTACTCGCAGCAAGGCGTCTACGCGCAAGGTGGGTACTCGCAACGCCAGGGGACTCAGGGGAACACGCCGAAGGCGAAACCGCCCGCGCCGAAAGCGCATGTCCCGCAAACGTCCGGTTCGATCCTGGCGCGGCAGCTCATGCTCGCCAGCGGAGGCGCGCCCTCGTCCAAGAAGAAGACGAAGAAGCGTGCGTTCGCGAGCGACTCCGAAGATGACGGCGGGGATTACGACTCGGCGGGCAGCGGTGACGAGTATGGTTCGCGCGAGAGCCCGCAGCTCATCGCGAAGCGCGAGGCGCTCGCTGTCGAGTTCTTCAACACTTGCACGAAGGACAACCTCATGGAGCTGGCAGGTACGCCTCGACCCGGTTCAATCTTACCCTCACAACGATCGGCAAGCTGACGGCGGTCTCGTGGCGTTCGACGTGCAGGTTGCAACGCTACTCAGGCGACGCTGGTCATGAAGCTCCGACCTTTCGTCAGCGCCAACGACTTCCGCACTCGAACGCGCAAACAGAAAGGTGTCGGAAACAACATGCTCGAGACTTACCTCGACGTGATCACCGGCATGAGCGAGGTCGACAAAGTCTTGACCGACTGCGAGCAGATCGGCGCCCAGCTCGACCAAGTCATGAGCATCTGGAAGTCTGGCGCCGCGCTCTCGGCCGACACGCCGACGGCCAAGCCTGGCGCTTCCGGTTCGGACGAAGTCGGCCTCGACCTGGTCGCGATCTCGGAGGATACGCTCGCCGCTCGCGTCGACACTTCCACCGACCCGCGCGTGCGAGAAGCGTTCAAGGACTTCATTCGTCATCAGCCTGCCGGCGTCCCCGACACCGTCAAGCTCAAAGACTACCAGATGCTCGGCGTGAACTGGCTCAATCTGCTGTACCGTCGCGGCACGAGCTGCATCCTCGCCGACGAGATGGGTCTCGGCAAGACGGCGCAGGTCATCGCTCTGCTCGCGCACCTCAAGGCGACCGGCGAGCCCGGCCCGCACCTGGTCATCGTTCCGAGTTCTGTCCTCGACAACTGGATGCGCGAGTTCAGCGTCTTCGCTCCCGACCTCGTCGTCGTGAGCTACTACGGCTCGCAAGGCGAGCGCCACGAGATCCGGAACGAGCTACGGAGCATGGAAGGCAACCTCGACGTCGTCGTCACGACATACAATATCGCGACGGGCAGCCCGGACGACCAAAAGTTCCTGAAGCGCAAGATGGACTTCAAAGTCACCGTCTTCGACGAGGGCCACCAGCTCAAGAACTCCGAGTCGAAAAAGTACAAGGACCTCATGCAAGTCCGCGCCCAGTGGCGGTTGCTCCTTACCGGCACTCCGCTTCAGAACAACTTGCAGGAGCTTGTTGTGAGTCTCCCTCTGATCTCTTTCCCCGCCGCTTAGGTTTTACGAACTGATGTGGTCCTTTGCGCAGTCCCTTCTCTCCTTCATCCTGCCCGACAAGTTTCGCGACGCCAACGAGTCTCTGCGCGCCATCTTCAAGGTCACGCCCGGTTCCCAGACCAACCTGCTGTCGCGGGAGCGGATCAAGCGCGCCAAGAAGATGATGACTCCGTTCGTCCTCCGTCGGAAAAAGCTGCAGGTCCTGAAGGACCTGCCGCCCAAGACGGAGCGCATCGAGTACTGCGACATGACCGAACTCCAGCGCGAGTGCTACAACGAAGCTCTGCAGCGCAGTCGCAACGCTTTGACCAGCGCCGACGAAGGGGACCTTGAAGAGCTCGAGGCCGATGACGAGGAGGAAGAGGTCGTCGCGGCGCCGGGCGAGGAGGAGGTCAAGCCGAAGCGCGGACGGAAGAAGACGGTTGCGAGCACCAAGCTCGGCACGAAGGCCAATGTCACCTCGAGTGCACACATCCTGACGGATCTTCGAAAGGTAAAACCTAGCTTCGAAACAGAAAGGAAGGACTATGGCGACTGACCCTTTCCCCGCTTGCAGGCGTCGAACCACCCGATGCTCTTCCGTCGGCTCTACGACGACAAGACGCTGCGTGCCATGGCTCGCGACTGCCTCCGCGAGGAAGAGTTTATGGACCGGAACAAGGACCTGATCTTCGAAGACATGGAGGTCATGACCGACTTTGAGCTCCACCGCTTTGCTCAAATGTACAAGGTCAGTAGCTCGCCTCCTCCCCTCCTTTCCTGGTTCGCACCCGATGGCTGACCCACGAGGTGCTCCATCAGCACTTGAACAAGTACGCGCTCAAGAACGACGAGTGGATGTCGGCGGGCAAGATCGCCAAGCTGCAAGAGATGCTGCCCCAGATGCGCAAGGACGGCGACCGCGTCCTCATCTTCAGTCAATTCGTTCAGGTCCTCGACATCCTCGAAGTCGTCCTCGACACGCTGCAGCTCAAGTACCTCAAGCTGACGGGCCAGACGGCCGTCGCGGATCGGCAAAGTCTCGTCGACGCGTACAACCAGAACGAGGACATTACCGTCTTCCGTGCGTTTTCCCCGGCAGCGGACTTTGGATTTGAGACCAGTCGCTAACCATATCGTCGTCTCCAACAGTGCTCTCGACTCGTGCGGGTGGTCTCGGACTGAATTTGACGGCGGCCAACACCGTCATCTTCTACGACTGCGATTACAAGTGCGTTTCCCTCGGCTCACATCTCCTTCCAACGATCCGCGCTGATCATTTCTGAGCATATAGCCCGCACAACGACAAGCAAGCGCAGGACCGCGCGTACCGCATCGGTCAGACGCGCGAGGTCAAGATTATCCGACTCGTGACGCGCGGCTCGCTCGACGAGAACATGCTCGAGCTCGCGACGGCCAAGCTGCAGCTCGACGCCGAAGTGTCGTCCCGGGGCGAAGGCGACGCCGCTGCTGGCGGCGAAGAGGCCGAAGCTGCTGCGACGGGTCAGGCCGAGCGGCGGATGAAGAAGAGCTTGCTGAGCGGGCTCAAGAAGCAGTTTGAGCGCGAGGCGACGACGACGAACCCGACCAAGGCGGAGGAGGACTCGACGACCACCACCGCCGCCGCCTCGAAGGAGACGGAGCCGGCTACTGCGAAGCAGGAAGACGGCGAGACCAAGCCGGACGTCGAGTCTGAAGAGACGAAGACGAGCACCGAACCGAAAAAGGAGGACGACGAGTCGACCAAGGCTGACGCCTAAGAGTCGTCCCGCTCCGCGCGCCCCATGCGCCACGCTTGTATGAGATCTTGGGCTTCCAGGACTGATTTGTCACCATCTATTCCCTCTATTCCCAGCCGCCGCCCTGTTTCCTCCGGGGCGCGCGCAATCGATCGACGTCTCTCTCTCTGTTTCCGTTTCTTTCCCATATTTCGGAACCAACGTCTCTGCCCCTCTGGTTGTAAAAGCAGTTTACGCGCTCCAGTTCGTCGCTCATCGGAGAGTTTTTCCCCGATCCGACCGGCCGAGCTGCTGGCCGGGTGCTCCTCGCACACTCGAGATCCGGCGCCATCAAAGTCAACCCATGGATAGCCCAGATTTTCCCCCGAGCATAGCAAACATGGCCAGAGAGCTGCCTGCGGTGGAGAGCGAGAGCGAGAGCGAGAGGTTCAAGGTGCGCGGGCGAGCGGAAGCAAAAACGCGGCGGCGGCATTCGAGGGCTCGCCGCCTCGTCCTCGCTACGCCTCGAGGCATCGCTCAGAGAGCTGTACACTCGTCCCGTTCAGGCTCTTTGTACTTGAGAACCATGTCGGCCCTCTTCTCGTCGTCGCGCGCTGCCGTCCGCGCCGTCGCCGCGCCCTCGGCCGTCCGCTCCTTCTCGTCGACGCCCGCACCGCAGGCCACCCTCCGAGAACTCGAGGGCCGCATCAAGGCGAGTCTGCACCTCCATCGACTGATCTGACGAGCGTCGTGCACCTCGGCGAGGTCTGGAACGTGCCCGCGGACGAGGACTCTGTTTCGCTGACTCTCTGGCACGCTCGCTCATTTCCCGCCCTCCGCCCGACTCGCTCGCTCGCCCTCGCGCTCTGATTCGGGGATCCATGTGGTTGACGCACACAGTCGGTTGGAAACATCGGTAAGCCTTGTTCCTCTCGCAGCCGCTCAACAGGAACTAGATTGGCTGACATGATTGGGCTCCTCCCCCGGTTCCTCCGACAGGCAAGATCACCAAGTCGATGAAGGTGAGACTTTGGAGCAGAGCCTAGCCCGACGAAGCCTGTGACTGATAAGAGACCTCTCCCCACTGTAGATGGTTGCCGCTTCGCGTCTCGCACGTGCGCAGCGTTCGATGGGTGACGCCAAGGCGTACGGCAAGGCCAACGAGGCCATCTTTGAGCAGTCCGAGGCTGCCAAGTCCGAGGCCAAGGTCGAGAAGATCCTCTACATTGTCGCCTCGTCGGACCGTGGCCTCTGCGGTGGTATCCACTCGTCGGTCGGCAAGGCCGCCCGCAAGGACATCGAGGAGGGCGAGGGCGCCGGCAAGGAGATCCGCGTCGTCGCGCTCGGCGAGAAGCCCAAGCAGCAGATGACCCGTGGCGACGGCGCCAAGGCTCTCATGCTCTCCTTCTCCCAGATCGGAAAGTCGGTCCCGACCTTCAACGACGCGCTCGCGATCGCCGACAAGATCGAGGCCGAGGGCTTCAAGTACGACAAGGTCAGTCTTTGCCCTTCGACGACCCCGCCCTTCTTGCTGCTCTGCTGTCGACTCTGCTGTTGGCGGCGGCCAAAGCTGCCTGAGGCGCACCACGTAAAGTCTAGCTGCTGGAACACGGAACCTGACCCCACCCCGCTCACAGGTCAAGGTCATCTACAACAAGTTCTTGACCGTCATCTCGTACGAGGCTTCGGCTCTCGAGATCTACTCGACCAAGGCGCTCGAGGAGGCGCCCGCCTTTGCCGCGTACGAGGTCGAGTCGGAGGAGCTCGCCGGCGACCTCAGCTCGTTCGCGCTCGCCAACGCCATCTACGCCGGTCTCGTCGAGGGCTACGCCGCCGAGATCTCGGCTCGTCGTAACGCCATGGAGAACGCATCCAAGAACGCCGTGAGTTGCCGCCCGCCACCGCCTGTTTGGCCGAACGCGCGGTCGGATGAGGAAGATCGTCTTAACTGACCCGGTAACCCTCGATCACAGGACGAGATGGGTGACAAGTACCGCATGGTCTTCAACCGCATGCGTCAAGCCGCCATCACCAACGAGCTCGTCGACATCATCACCGGTGCCAGTGCGCTCTAAGGAAGAGGATGGACGAACAAAAATGGAGACGGAGGGACGACGAGAGAAACCCTCGGAAGTCGTCCGGGTTTGTGTGTAGCGGTGCGATTGTCAGTTCTGGCTCTCGAATATATTAGAGCACGCGCGCGGCTGCAGGGGCGACGACGAGAGAGGGAAGCGCTGCCCTCGCTGAGTCGAGGCAAAAAAAAGAAGATATCCGTTTTCTCCCTGCTTAATCAAGCTGCAAGTACGCAGCTCGACTTTCTCACGAGCGCGAACTCCTGCCTACTGCAATGTGCCTTCGCTGCTGTGCCGGTGCGAGAGCGTAGCTGTCGCGAGCGAGGGCGACTTTCGCCACTCTGCGCCTGCTCGTGTCAAGCTCCCTCTCATTCTCTCAGATTTGCATCGGATGCAGCTCTCGCTCTTGGAGAGCTTGCCCGATGAAGTCCTGCGCCATATCCTGCGCCACTGCAGCTTGAGCACGCTGCTCTCGCTCTCGGCGACGAACCGGACTCTGCATGAGATCATCAGCCACGACTACCTCGCCACCTTCGCCCGCTCGAGGCTGAACTATGATCCGCGCACGCTCAAGCATATCGGCTTCCATGCGCGGGCACCTTGGGCGCCGCGAGCGCTCTGGGCTGAGCGTACGACTCGGCGCTGGGATGATTGGGACGGCCGAGGAGTCGCCGTCGGCGGTGTGCGGCGCGAATGGCGACGCTGCCTACCGACTCTGAAGTTTTGGGAGGTCCAAGACGGCGTCGAAGTCGTTATCGTCGGGCGGGGGCGAGATCTCGAACTTTGGCTCACTCGTTCCGACGGCTCTCTCGACATCGTCCCCGTCATCGTTCGCGCTCCCGTCAAACGGAGCAGCATTCGTTCCACTTGCAACGGCAAAGAATCGCCGTCGTCCCACCACCATGGCGCCCAAGAGGACGTGACTGCTCTCGCGAGCGGGACCCGACCGGGAGAAGTCATCGTCTCGCGCGTGTCTGGCCTCATTCAGCGACTCTGCGTCGTCGAACACGCCACCGGACCGGGACATCCTCTCGTACTCGAAGAGACGGCGCGCTACGGCTTACCGGACAGTACTGCCAACGGGAGGCGAAGTCGCATTACCGTACAGGCGATTCATTCCCGCCAAGACGTTTTGGTCTCGTCGTCCACGGTTCGCAAGCCCGCCTTGGTCCCTGCGACGGAACAGTCGATGGTGGTTGATCCTCGAGGACCGCTCGTCTCGCTTGCGCGGACCCTCAAGGAACGGTCCGCCGCGCAGGCTCATTCTGTCTCGGTTCATTCTATCGTCGCGCCGTGGCAACCCCCGGTCTCGATCCCGTTCACCACAAAACCGTGGAGCGTGCACATGTCTCCGCAGAGATCGTGGCTCGCGGTCGGTCACTCCGGGACGGCGCCTCTCTCCCTCTTTCAGCTCGACTCGACCGGCGCGCCCATTTCTTCGACGCCAACTCGGGTCGCTCACACGCCGAAATCGACCTCGGTCTACGGCTTGACCACTCCCAGCGAGACCTGTTCGCCGTTCAGTAACCCAGAACAGACGCTCATTGCGGCCTTTTACGATTCGACGACTCGGGTGTACGACCTCCGCATCCCGCCCTCTCCGCACCTCGCCTCGTCGTGGGATGCGCCCTCGACCGAAGAGCGTCCCGCGAACGAGGTCTTGCGCTTGGCCGATCCGTGGTCCGACGACCCGTCCTACTCGGTCGGGATCGGAGGCGCCCACGGTGCCTACATCGCCGTCGGCTCGGCCCGGAACGCCGCCGTGCGGCTGTTCGACATCCGTTCGCCCGCTCGACCGCGCGGCGTCACTGCCTTTGCGCCAGGCCGAGATCGCTCGCCCGTTTACTCGCTCGAGGTGGAAGGGAGTCGCGTTTGGGGTTGTACCGAGAACCGTGGCTTCCTCCTCGACTTTGAGGCGTTCGAGGCACCGAGGCGGCATGCAGACAAGGTCGCTTACGTCGGGCATCAGGAAGGAGAAGGCGGAGTCTTGAAGTGGATGGGGGCGAGATAGAGCGCAGATAAGAGTGGTTTAAAAGCACACTCCATTGCAATTGTCGGGATTCGAGGTTTGCCAATCCCAGTGCCCAGGGTCCGGCAACGCATCGTTTTTCGCCGGCTGAGTCGCTTCTACTTGAAGCACGTCAAGACGTTGTCAGATGCTTACACGACCGGTACAAGCTGCTCTCATACCCATCTCCTCGAGCCGATTTTTCTGAAAGGAAATGCCGCCAGAGTGGAGGTGAACCATACGGCTCTTGTTCTGCTCAACCTGACCACTTGCAAGCACGAGGCCAGCGTTTCCCGCGCCCTTACTGCTACAGCTAGCTCGTCCATGGGCCGACGAGGCCGACCTCGCACCGCTGTCAACACGCCGACCGTCTTACAAGGCGGCGACGCAAGGGAACCGATCGGACCGCCGTCAGCGCTGCTGCCGAGTGCTGCTGCCTTTGCTGAGAGCGTAGAGGCTGCTCTCGACAAGGCTGCAGCGGAACTGGACCGGATCAAGCAAGAGTGGGCGAACGCGACGCCGGAACAAGATGCGAGGTTGAAGGAAAGATGCAGGTGTGTCTAGACGGCGGCTTGTAGGGCTTTTCCCGGGAAAGATGCTGATATCAATCCTCCCGAAACAGCGTGCAAGCGCTTCAGGACGAAAACAGGTCGCTGCTGGAGAACCAGCTCACCCGGCCCGACTTGCGAAAGTGGGTCGAACAGCGCTGGTATCCCTCCTCAAACCGCGCGCAGTCCTTCGACGGCGAGCCTGCTCTGGGAGGAGAAGAACAAGACGACGACGATGCCGAGGAACGAGACTCGTCCTCTGAGCCGGCTCGGAAAAAGAAGAAGAAAACGACGATATCGCGCGCAGACGAGGTGCCGCCCGACTTTGGAAAGGTCATCGAGATGGTCGGCGAGGAGGAACTGGCTGCAGCGCTGAAAGAGGCCGAGGCATCCGATCTGAACCTGCTGAGGTTCGTCTCCTGTCGCAACGTCGTCTTTGGTGTCGACTTCTCCTGACTTGATTCCCACGACAGGCCTCCTCAGGTCGAACTGTACTTGCGAAAGACGCGCACAGCGGATGCCAACTGCTTGTTGTCGATGGTACGGTGTCGGGTATATGCACATGCCTTCTATTTAGCAGCTAACGAGGTGCCCGTCACAGCGCGCAAACGAGCAGGATGAGAATCCCCTGCCTTGCTTTCCTCCCCACGACTCGAAGGCGGCCCGCGTTCTTTACTCGATCACAGTCCACCCGGCCCCGTACGGCCCCGGTACACAACACGTTCCGCAGCAGAAGCTTGTCTGCCTCGGGACGACCACGCTCGCCGAGATTCGCGACAACCTCGTCGTCGGTGGGGACAACATCCCGGTCGAGGAGCCTGCTGCCGACGAAGACCCCGCCGAGAATGAATCCGATGCGGGAGACAGTGGCGGAGAGGAAGAAGACAGGGGTGCAGCCGACGAGGACGGTTTCGATTACTCGGCGCAACAGCCCCCAAAGCCGACCGACGAGTTCTTCGGCGGCGGAAGTGCAGCTCCGGCGAGCGCGCGCGAGGTGCGCTGGAAGAACGAACGACGCGTGACGGGAGCGGCGTTCATCGTCGAGGGGATGATCTATGCCGACAAGCGCGAGGGCATGCAGGAGGATTACGCGAGGTGCGCGCGCCCGGCGGGCTCTCTGTCTCACAACGCTCTCTTCGGGAGGCTAATGAACTCCCTATACCCTTTCTCTGCCCTCTACTGCCTCTTCGTGCATTGCAGCATGATCCTGAACTCGATCGAGGAAACAGCATGGCCGGGGCAGCCGCCCGCCGGTCTCGAGGAGGAAGGTGGCGAACTGGCTCAATCTGCCGCCGCCAACGACGACGACCTGACCCCGCTGCTCGCCGCCAACGAAAATGGCAGGCACGCCGCCGTCGAGACTCAACCCTTGCTTCGCCCGCATCGGGGCAAACCGAACTTGCGTCGCGGGACGTTGGCGCATCAGACCACTCTGGGCGAGATGCCGTTGCGCGTCGGGCAACCGTACGGGTTCGTACATCAGGGAGACGTTGAACACATCTGGTCCGTCGACGAGATCCGGTATGTTCTCTCCCACTTTGCTCCTCTCGAGTCCCGAAAAACTGACATGTCTGGGGTTTTTTTTCCTGCAGCGCGCTACTTCCTTCGGATCCCTCACCGTGGCCGCCCGAGACTGCCCACAGGCGGTCGAAAGTGTACCTACAGTTCCAGACTCCGTACCCAGTCACGACGTACCTCTCGCGCCTCTCGAACCACACATTGAGCAACGCGCGCTGCAAGCTCTGCGAACGCGAAGCGGTCGACCTCGCCCTCCTCGACGATGCCCTCGCGGGGGAGACGCCCGCGCACGTCTGTCGCGCGTGTTTCGGGACGCTGCATCCCGTCAAGAGGGATTGGGAGGACGAGGCGAGGCCGAAGAAGAAGGCGAGGGGGAGGCCGAAAAAGGTCAGGACGCCGCCGCCGTTGGGGTACGAAGAGGTCGACGACGGAGAGCGAGAGCATATGGAGGGGGTGAGGACGGTGCCGATCTTGTATGAACGGTGAGGTGGGGGCGCGACTCGGGAGGGACGCTACGGGTAGGCGACGATTTCCGCTTGCAAGGTGTGCCGTGTCTTCCGAGATTTGGGCCCTCCTCGATCGTTTTCGCTCGTGAAGCGCTGCCTTTTGTTGATGAGACTCTGATCAGGCGGAGCCGTGAGCGGTATTTGCCGCGAGCAGGGGTGGGACGGCGGCGCCGAATTTGGTGGCCAGGCCGGCGAGCCACTCGAGGCCGACGCGTTTGTTCTCCCAGGCGTCGATCCGGTCCGCGATGCGACATGCGAGTAGGTGTTTGCACTGCTCCACGAAGGACGAGGTCAGGGTGAGGAAGAGCCAAATGGGAGAGTAGGTGTGTGGTTACCGTGACCTGGTTCCCCTTTGCGAGGACGCCGAACGAGTACGCTGGGCAGGGGCAATACCCCGTCCCGGCGGGGACGTGCGGGAAGACGGTGTAGGGTTGACCGCCCGAAGAGCTCGCGACTTGGTACAGCGGTCGACCATTTGGCGGCATGATGCGGGCGACTGAATTGAGACTCAGCATTCCGAGATAGCAGCTCTCTCCCCAGCAAAAGCCTACAGCAGCGAGGGGGGAGTCGGTCGTACCTTGGTCCTGGTCGATGAGGTCGAGGGCTTCGAGGAGCATAGCGGGTCCGACGACGAGCGCGAGAGCGTGCAGCGAGTCGTCCGAGAGGGGAGCCTCGAGCGCGGCGAGCTGGCCATTCAAGAGCTGCGAGCTAGAGTGCGCTGCCATGGCGGGCCTCAGCGAAGTGTAGCTGACTCCAAGGTGGACTCGAATGGGCGAGCGTAGAGTCCGAGTCCGAGAGGCCAAACCTCTCTTCGCTGACGAATTCACGTCGATTCGATTCGCACTTCTCGCGCTGCGCAAACGAGGCAAGTTGGCTCGCTAGAGACTCGCCCGATCACTCGCTTCTCTCGGCATCAGCTGCCACCAAGAAAGGGCCCCGTGGTTGCGGTCAACAGTCGCCATCATCAATCTCTCGTTTCGAGACTCGCAAACCCGCCGCCCATCGGCACAGCTTTGTTTTCGGTCGAAACGTACACGAGCGAGATAGAGGGCTTTTCGAGGTGAGTATCGGTTGCCTGCAGGACCGGAGACTGCGGTGTGAGGGGCGGCAAGAGTGGGGCGACATGTCGCTTTCAGAGCAGCAGCGGCGGGCAGGCAGGCAGGCAAGACTGTACCGTACAGGCATTCCGGCAGGTCGACACTGCTTATAAGGGCAAGGAGGCCGTGACTGCCGTATTCTTGTCGATGGACCAACATCTTCGACCTCTCAGATCTGCGAGCAAGAACGCAAACCGGCCAGCCCGGAAGCACACAAGCTGACCACCCTCTCCTTCTACCGATCCACGAAAAACCACAGCCAAGCATGCTCGACCTCGATGGCGCCATCTCGATCCTGTTGCGGAAAAAGCTTCTCGGAGAGGCGCTCCTCAAAGAGATTTGCGAAAAGACAAAGGAGCTCTTGATGCGCGAGAGCAACGTCGTCCACATTCAAGCACCCGTCACCGTCGTCGGAGACATCCATGGGTGGGTGCTCACGACTGCAATCTTTCCGACTGTGCGTGTGCACTGACGAAGACCACCCGGATTTCTCCTCTCCCCCTTTGCGCTACATTCCTCGCCACCCTGGCCACTTGCACTTGGCCCCCCCGCCTGCCAGCCAATTCTATGACCTGATCGAGATCTTCCGGATAGGAGGCTACTCGCCCCATACCAATTACCTCTTCCTCGGCGACTACGTCGACCGAGGCTTGTTCAGCGTCGAGACCATCTCGCTCTTGACCTGTCTGAAACTGCGGTATCCGGACCGCGTCCAGCTCATCCGAGGGAACCACGAGAGTCGCGCAGTCACACAGGTGCGTTCTGTCGTTGTGTATCGGGGCTCGCGTAAGTCTGACACCAAGGAAGGAAGCTGATCCCCTCCCTGTTGCTCAGACGTACGGATTCTACTCGGAATGCGTGCGGAAATACGGCAGCCCGTCCGTGTGGCAGTACTTTACCGACATGTTCGACTTCCTCACCCTCTCGGTCGTCATCGACGACCGGATATTCTGCGTCCACGGAGGTGAGTGTGGGAGTTTTCTCAGCATTCCTTCTCTTTCTCTCTTTGTGCTGACCCTTGGCCATATTCTTCTAGGCCTGTCTCCTTCTGTGCATACACTCGATCAGATCAAGATCATTGACCGCTTCCGAGGTGCGTGCCCGACTCGGGGTTTCTCCTAACTCGTCGACCGAATCACGGACTTTTTTGCTTACCCCGTCTCGTTTTGTGCCTCGGCTCCAGAAATCCCGCACGAGGGTCCGATGGCAGATCTCGTCTGGTCAGATCCAGATCCGGACAAGGAAGAGTTCTCGATATCGCCTCGGTGAGTCAGGGGACGAGGAAGGAAGGATCCCTTTCCGGATCCGGCCTCCATCCGTCCCTCCCTTACTGACGACGCGGCATCCTCTCTGTGTGCAGAGGCGCGGGCTACACTTTTGGCGCCCAAGTCGTCAACAAGTTCCTCGACTCGAACAACATGGTCCACATCCTCCGCGCGCACCAACTCTGCATGGAAGGTTTCTCGGTCCTCTACAACGACAAACTCTCGACCGTCTGGTCCGCGCCCAACTATTGCTACCGCTGTGGCAATATGGCGAGTATTCTCGAGGTGGGACCGAACGGCGAGAAGCACTTTAATGTGTTTGATGCGGCGCCCGAGAATGAGAGAGATGGGCCGCAACAACAGCAGGCGGGGACGGGACCGTCCAATGTGAGTTCGGAAACCCTCTCTCCCTCCCTTCTCTCTGGGGGCTCCTCCCGATCCTTTGCGTTGACCTCCTTGACAACTCTTCGCAGATCGAGTACTTCCTCTGAAGCGGAACAACCCGCCTCACCGTCGCTTCCCCCCCTTTCCTTACTCTTTTTTCTGCCCACCGCCGCATGTTAGACCCGCCCACTTTGCATATGGTCCTCCCCTCCATATACCCTCGGCGACTGACTCTCCTGTTCGCCCCCCCGCCGAGTTCCTTGGTTCCGCGCCTCCCTGTTCCGCATACATTGCAGATCCCTTTCGACCTTTGATGATACCCCCCCATTTTTCTCATGTTGCAAAAACGAAATCTCGCTCCGAACGAGAAGCCGATACATGGACGCGAAGGCTTACTTCATGAACGAGCTGGTTGAGAGGGTTGACTGTTTCGCGAAAAACTTCCGAGCGTCTCGTTACGGCGGCGCGCCAGGCTCGGGTGCGGAGAATGGTGTTTAAGCAAATGCCTGCTGCTGCGAAAACTAGACAAAGTCGTAGCCACTGCGGCGGTCGCGAAGAGGCAGGAGTCAGCAGCCGTGACAGACAGACGTGTGCGCACTGCCCGAGGAAAGAACAAAGAAGCCTACCCGGCAGCGCGCTCTGGCGCAGAGGGTGAGGCGAGCGTCGTTTTCCTGCGAAAGGGCAAGTACAAAAAGCCGGCTCAGCCCGCGAATTCTTCCCCTTCTTAGGTGCTTTTCCCGCCGCTCCAACCAACACAGAGAAAAAACGCACTTTTCCCCATTAGCGATGCTCGGGAAGCTATTGAACAAGCTCGCGTCCTTGGGGAGCGGACTCTCGCTGAAGTAGGGGTGTCGGAGGGCCTCTTCGGCCGTGATGCGCTTGTCGGGGTCGTAGGTCAAGAGTTTCTGGATCAGGTCGAGGCCGGCTTGGGTTAGGTAGCGGAAAGTGCGCGAGAGGGCTGAGTACCTGCGTGCGTGTAGGCGAGAGGGGGAGGGAGGAGAGAGGGTGGAAGATCAGAAACGGAAATGGCTTCTTCCATCGAGGGAGGGAGAGCACAAGATCGACTGGTATGCGGCGGGGTTCGTCTAGTGAATGGAAGGAGGAATCGCCCGTATAGACCAGGTACTGCGGTCATCTCTGCTAGACTCACGGTTGGGCGGCTTCGACGTTGAAGGATTTGGCGTTGGGCAACTTTCGGAACCCGGGCCACATCTCTTCGGTCGGTCGTCCCAACAACTTGAAGATCTGTAGACCGAGCGAGCGGACCCTCCTTTCGAATGTCAGCAGCAATCAATCGTAGCAACCTCCCTTGTCCCCTCCTTCTCCGAGTGACGAGGGCTTCAGGCGAGTGAGACAGACCTTGTTGACTTGGTCGATTTCGCCGCGGCCGGGGAGGAGGGGTTCGCGGAGGATGAGTTCGCCAAAGATGCAGCCGATGGACCAGATGTCCACGGCGGTCGAGTACTCGGTTGCTCCGAACAAGAGTTCCGGGGCGCTGTGTTTCCGAGTTTTATCAGGGGTGAGCCTTGGAGGGATTAAAGAAGACCCGAGGGAGGGAGGAGGAGGACTGACCGGTACCAGAGGGTGACGACGAGTTGGGTCATGTCGCCGAGGGGTTCTCCGTACGTGCGGGCGAGGCCAAAGTCGGCGACCTTGATCTGTCCGCGGTTGTTCATGAGCAGGTTGCTCGTCTTCAAGTCGCGGTGGATGATCCAGTTGTCGTGGCACGCGGCCATGACCGACAAGAGTTGGAGCATGAGGGTCTTGATCTCGCTCGCGAGGAACGGGGTCGGCATGTTGGCGAGGAGGGTTTTCAGGTCGTGTTCGACAAAGTCCATGACGATAAAGACTTGAGTCAGGGTGTCGCCGACGACGACCTCGCGGACGCGGACAATGTTTTCGTGCGGGACCGTCATGAGGGTCTGGATCTCGCGCAGGGAGGTGATGGGAAAGCCGTTCTTCTCCTTGTCCATTTTGAGTTTTTTCAACGCGACAATGTCGCCCGTCGATTTGCACCGCGCGCGGAACACGATGCCGTAGCTCCCTTCCTCGATCTCGTTCAGGCGCTAGAGGGTGGTAGTGTTGGATCATCAGTGCCTTGTGATGCTCGGTAAAAAGAGTGCGCTGGGGGGGGGGGGGGGGACTGACCTCGTACGAGTAGACGGATCTGCAGGATTCGAGGAGGGGATGGGCGGCCCTGCCTCTGTTGGGTATTCTCCGCCTCGGCGGTGGTAGTAGTGCAGCCCCCGCGCGCGGCCCTTGGCTCCCTTGACGGTCATCGGTCCCCCTCGTGGTCGCGGTCGGAGAAGCGGAAGCGGAAGCAGAGGAAGACGTTGCGGCGCGCTTCTCTTGTGCGAGCCTGGCTTTGAGGACTTGTTGGCGTTTGCGTTCCTGTTCTCGGATGCGGTCTTGGTCGTCTTCCTGGTCCCATTTGGATTTCTTGCGAGGCGGAGGCGCACCTGGCGGGCGAGGACGGGGGTCAGCGGGAGTGGGGCTGGCTGGTGCGAGCAGTTGGACTGAGCATACTCATTCCGACTCTACACTCTCTACACTGTGCGTGTGCGGCGAGTGCTGTTGCGGGTCAAGAAGAGAACGAAGTGGAGCCGCACGCTCTCGCTCTTCTGCCCCTCGCTAGACTCGCATCGACCCGAAGGTGGATCGAGTATCCAGCTTGGCTTTCAGTACAGCCCCGCTTAGCCTTGAGTACCCCCAGACCCGGCCCGACCCGTCTCTTCCGCCTCCCCTTCCCCCGCCGCCTCGTCTGCGATGAGCGAGTTTGTGCACCGACTCGTGCACGGTCCGGATCGACCTCGCCGCCCCTTGGACAAGAACAGGCTCAAGCTACTCGTCTACAGCTATCTCCCAGGTCAGTTCCCACCGCGCACCGAGTTGACGCCCGTCTCTCTCTGCACCGCCTCTCGGACAGACGGACGTTCAGTTGTCGGAGCATGGCGCTGACTCTGATTGACACGCTCGCAGACTGGATGTAAGCATCTCTCTATGACAACCCCTTCCTGCTGGCCCGCCCCATCCTCCGTGCCCCGACACCCATCCCATCTAGCGCGCTGCGGACCGTCTTCTCGCCTCGTCTTCCCCCCACTAACCTCGTCGCAGCACACCCCGTCCGCAGCCTCACCATCGTCTTGCTCGTCCTCATCGGCGTATTGACAGACAAGGCAGGCTACAAACGCCAGTTCTCTCTGACCGACACATCCATCCAACACACCTATGCCGTCCACGAACGAATCACCTTCGGTTCGTTCCCCCCCTCTGTGGCTTCACGGACTGCCCCGCATTGAAACCCCCCGCTCGCACGCACACAGGCGAATGTATCGTCTACGCAGGAATCATCCCCTTGGTCCTGATGGCCCTGATCGCCCTCGTCTGGCGCCGCTCCTTCTGGGACTTGCACGCCAGCATCCTCGGACTCCTCCTCTCCGTGTCCCTCACCACCGTCTTTACCCAAGTCGTCAAGGTACGCTTCCAGTTGACGCTCCGAGAGAGAGAACAACCAGAGACTCAGCGAACCCCGCCCCCCACACACACACCAGGTCTGCGTCGGACGACCGCGCCCGGACTTGATCGACCGGTGCCAGCCCGTCGAAGGAGCGACCAACGCGGCCGTGTACGGCCTCGCAACGGTTGCTATCTGTACAGTCCAGAGCGGTCACATCATGTGAGTGCAGCGCGCGCGCCCGTGCTGCAGGGAGGCCGAATCGGCGAGACGAGAGATAGAGAAGGCTATCTATCCTTTCTGACTCGGACGCTTGCTTCGCGCGTACAGTGACGACGGGTTCAAGTCGTTCCCGTCCGGTCACTCTTCTTGTGCGTCTTCTTCGCTCGAATCGAGTACCTCGGGCGGGCGGGTGCAGGTTTACTGACGGAGAGATGATGAGCAGTCGCCTGGGCCGGGTTGGGCTACTTTGCGCTGTACCTCTCGGGCAAGATGCACCTCTTTGATCACCGCGGTTACACGGTCAAAGCGTGGGTGGCCATCGCGCCCCTGATCGGGGCGACGTTGATCGCCGTCAGTCGCACGATGGGTGAGTCTCTCGCTCTCTCCCTCTCTCTCGCCACACATGCCGCCCGGGATGTATATGAGGAGGGCTGACTGACGAGAGCGGGGGGTCCACATAGATTATCGACACCATGCGACGGACGTCATTGCTGGGAGTATCCTCGGCGCCTTGATCGCGCTCGTGACCTACCATCTCTGTGCGTCGTCTCTCATTTCATTCCAATCTTCTACCCCCCGTTCCTCTGCTGCCACGAAGCACTCTCTCGCTGACGGGACCGCCTCGCCTCGCTCGTGCCTGCCAACAACCTCTTGATCTCGGTTTCACTCCCTCCCTCGCCCGCCCGCTCGATTGGCTCCGACCACACACCTCCCTACCGACCCCCTACCCTGCATGCAGACTACCCGTCCCTCTTCTCGCCGAAATGTCACCTCCCGTTCTCGCCCCGCATCCCCCCAACGGCGGTCCAAGACCGGATGGCGCTCGACTCTTCGACGTCCGGTGTTTCGGACGGAATCGAGGACGAGACGGCTCCTCGCGATGGCAACGGCGGTCGGAATGGGCACGTGCTTCCGCTGCATGGGGGAGGGCAGGGGTATTCGCGCGAGTTTGGACAGGCGGGGAGGGAATCGCATGATGGTGGGGCTGCTGGTCTGAATGGGGTGGAAGTGCCGCTCGAGTCGTCTGGATGGGGACGAGGAGCAGGACGAGGGGGACCGTATGCGGAGGCGGCGGAGGCGGCGGCGGATTCGAAGAAGCAGAGCAGCGATAGCTTCCAGGTTCAGGCGAGGCAGCAGTGATTCCTTGACTTTGGCCACCGCGAGGCCGCGCGACTAGACGCAGAGGCTGCTAGATCGCGGTTGTCGTGACCGACCCTTTCTATCCTCGACCCTCTTGAAAGTACTTATGATGTCCTTGTACCCGATCCTATCCGGCAAATTTATCTTCAAACCCTTTTCAAGAGTGTAGAGGAGAGAGAGAGAAGGGGAGATGTCGCTAGATTCCCCCTTGTTGAGTCGCCCCACCTCGCCGACGCCGAGCAGGCTGCGGAGATTCTGAGAGCATGCGGTCATCATCCACTCTCTTCTCACGACGAGTACAGTAGTACGCGATGAGTGCACCACGCACTCGAGACGAAGAAGAACAGGAACCGCTCCTCCGTGGAGAGCAGGTTCGACAACCCGCAGCAGGAGACGAAGACTTGCCCGGCGAATGGCAGCCAGAGTCGCTCGGTTCGCGCATCCGCACCGCACTCCGCTCGCCAGGTGAGTTCGGCCGCATAAGCAGCATTCTATTTAGTGGGATGCTGACGACCCTTGGAACGACCCCCGGCAGGTCCGTTGAACGGACTCGAAAAGGCGCTCGCGGCTGCGTTCCTCATCGCGCTCTTGCTCGTCGGGCTCTTTGCCGGCTTGTTTGGCGGCGAGGTCGTCAAATACAAGCACTACAAGCACAAACACCAGCACGAGTATCACCCACCTCATCCGCCTCCGGGGCGTCCGACGACCACCGTGACCGCTTCGACCTTGTATCCACCCGGACCGACGGGGAAACCGATCCCGCCGCCTTCGCCCGCGCCGCCGCCGCCCAAGCATCCCCAGGACCCCAACTCGCTCTGCTTGACGGCTGATTGTGTCCGCTCGGCGGCGACGATCCTGTCCGGCCTCGACACCTCGATCGACCCGTGCACCGATTTCTACGAGTATGCCAACGGAGGGTGGTTGGACTCGCACCCGATCCCGCCGGGCAAGGCGAGCTTCTCCGTCATGGCCGACATTGCGGACCGGAACCGTCGAGTCATCCAACGCGTTCTTGAGCGGGACCCGAGATCGGAAAAGGACCGGAGCGAAGCCGATCGGGAGAACCTCGCCCATTTGAGGGCGTTCTGGACTTCGTGCAACGACGAGGCGGCGCTGGACAAGGTTGGGAGCCAACCGCTGTATGCGATCGCGGACGAGGCGATCAAGCTATGGCGCGGGGGCGACGCGGCAATCGGCGTCGACGACGAGGCCGACGATGAGGCCGAGGCCGAGTGGCTCATGCAGGCGGACGGGACCCCTTACGAAGCCGAGGGTCACCACCACAAGAAGCACAAGAAGGACAAGAATCACCACCACCCCCACGGTCGCTGGGATCCCAAGACGAAGCGGACCCGGTTGACCAACGCGTTGGCGTACCTGCACTCGCGTGGCGTCGGAGCCCTGTTCGACACGGCGGGGGAGGGCGACGTCGGTGCCGATCCGAAGGACGTCGTGCTCTGGCTCAGTCAATCCGGTCTTGGTCTCCCGTCCAAGGATTACTACGGCGACAAGGCTGTCGTCAAGAAATACCAGAAGGCGCTCGAGGTCGTCCTCGACGAGGTTTACTCGTCCCGTGATGAACAGGCCATGACGGGACTCGCGGCGGACGTGGTCCGACTCGAGAAGGAACTCGCACAGATCTCGCTCGACCTCGACAAGCTCAGTGAACCCGGCCCCACGTACAACCCTTACAACGCGACGGCGTTGCAGGACCTGTTCCCGTCCGTCTCGTTCGGTGACTACTTTGCCTCGCTCGGTCCACGACCTCGCTTCCCCGAACCGGTCATCGTCACCTCGCCCGAATACTTTGGCAACCTGACCCGAATCCTCGACGACGTTGCCCCCGACGTCCTCGAAGCGTACTTTGTCTCCCGAGTCGGCTTCAACTTTGCCTCGCTGCTCGGACCGAAGCAGTCGATCCGCCGCGCGGTGCAGAAATTCGGCAACTCGCTCACGGGAGTCGACACCCTGCCGCCGCGAACAGAAGTCTGCCTCGACTTGCTCGACAACTCGCTCGGCTTCTCGGTCGGTCGGTACTTTGTCGAGGAGGCGTTCCCGGGCGAGTCGAAAAAGTATGGCGAGGAAGTGATCCGCAGTATCATTCAGGCGTTCCAGGATCGGTTGCCCGGTCGGTCGTGGCTCGATAAAGAGACGCGCGACAAGGCTAAGGAGAAGGTCCAGGCGATCGAGTACAAGGTACGTGTGTCGCGAAGCTCGTGCCTCGTTCACACGACCGACTTTGGTCCTGACATCGCTTCCCTTCTACCGAAACAGATCGGCTACCCGCTCTCGCCCGACACGACCAAACCGGAATCGATCCGCTCGTACTACCAGATCCAGATGCCGGTCCGCGCCGACGACTTTTTCGGCAACGTCGTCCGGGCCCAAATCGCCGACGAGAAGCGCAAGTGGGCTTCGATCGGCCGGCCCAAGAACCGCGACGAGTGGGAGATGAATCCGCAGGAAGTCAATGCATATTTCTCTCCGCCTGATAACCAGATCGTATTCCCTGCCGGGATCCTGCAAACGGTAAGGCGGAAGACGGTCTTCTGCTCCCTTTGGCCTCTCGGACTTCCCCCGAGCTGACCTTCCGCGACCTCCCTTGCAGCCTTTCTTCAACGTTGACTGGCCAGAGTACCTCGTATGGTGAGCTCTATAGCCTCCGCGCTCGACTCGACGCCCACAAAGCGACAACGCTGACAGCCCGTTCTTTCCCTCCGCCACAGGGGTGCCTTCGGCAGCGTCGCCGGGCACGAGTTGACCCACAGCTTGGACCAAGCCGGTCGTCAGTACGACAAGGACGGTCGCCTCGTCGATTGGTGGTCCGAAGAGACGAACAAGCGCTTCCTCGAACGGCAGAAGTGCTTCCGTCGCCAGTACGCCGGATACAACATCACAGGCCCGGACGGTCGCTCGTACCCGATCAACTCGCGCTACACGGGCGGAGAAGACGGTGCCGACTCGGGTGGGATCGCGCAGGCTTACGATGCCTGGCAAGCTCGCCGCAACGTCACCACCACCACCGGTCACGGAAACGACACGGGCGCGGCGGTGGACCGCAAGAACTGGTTGCTGCCCGGCTTGGACGAGTACACGCGCGAGCAAATGTTCTTTATCGCGTATGCGCAGGGGTGGGCGCGCGCGACGACTCGCGCCGAGGACGTGAGGCGCATCCGAGTCGACCCGCATTCGCCGACTCGTTTCCGAGGTGCGTGCATGTTTCTCCCTCTCACACTCGCTCTCTTTCTTTTTTCTCGAGAGCTTTGGAGGATTCTTGTCCGTGGGCGCGATGCGCGACCCGGCGGCGACCGCCTTTGCATACCCGTCGGATCAGTGCCGGTTTTCTCTCAGAGACGCTGATCAGGCCACAACTCGCGCACTTCCCTTCCCTTTTCTACGTGCAGTCATTGGTCCTCTTTCGAACAACGAAGCGTTCGCCAAGGCGTTCAACTGCCCTGCCGGTTCGCCGATGAACCGTGGCAACGACCGCTGCGAGGTGGGTTCTCCTCCGCGGAGGACGCTGATCTCTTCTGGTATGGCGTCGATCTGACTTGACTATTCTCTTCGAGTTACACAGCTCTGGTGATCTGCACCGTATGGCACCCGAGCGATGGATCGAACAAGCACACACAAGCAAGCACGAAAAAAGACAGTTGAGGCGGCAAGTACAACACCGAGAAAATTGCGCACCGCGCAGAGGGTGCATGTAGATAGTTCCGGACTCTGTGCCTGAAGATGTCAGTACAAAGATATGTTCCAATCCGATGCAGGGAGCTGGAGCTGGAGGCAGTGCTGCGTGCCGCGGCCCTCGGCAAAGGCGACAACGCTCTCAACTTTTTCCCTGCCGCGACTTCTCGTCGCTCTCGCGCTCTTGCTTTGGCGTGTTTCCTTGGTTAGACGCGTGTGCATATATATTCTCTCTTGCAGTCATGCTGTCCTCTTCTCGGCGCCTCGTCACCCGCGTACGTCTCCCCTTGCACCTTGCCTTGCCCCCGCCCGCGGTCCCCACCGCGGCACCCGAACACCGCGCTCACTAACTCGCTCGGGAAACCGGAACAGCTCGCATTCCCGCCTGCGTCTGCTCGTGCTTTCAGCCGCACGGCGGCGCGCTTCGACGTCAAGAGCTCCGTCTCCAAGATCTGGCCGTCGGCGGAAGAGGCAGTCAAGGACGTCAAGGGCGACTCGATCGTCCTCTCCGGAGGTCAGTTCCGCCCATCCGATAAAGGCTACAGCTGAGCCTGTCATCAGCGAGACATCTGTCTCCCGACTCGGAGCCGTGTGTTGATCCTTGTACCCGATTCTGGCAGGATTCGGACTCTGCGGAACTGCCGGTAAGTTGGGATCACTCGGCCGGAGAGGAGCATACAGAACTGATGAAGCTCTCACTCAGACACGCTCATCGGCGCTCTTGCCAAGCGCCCCGAAGTCAAGAACCTCACCTGCGTCTCGAACAATGCCGGCGTCGGCAAGTTCGGTCTCGGTCAGTCGGCAGTCGTTTTCCGTCTTATTACTCGCCAGGTGTGCGTACTGACACCCATGTCCGTGCAACAGGCGCTCTCCTGCACTCTGGCCAGATCGCAAAGATGATTGCGTCTTACCTCGGCGCCAACAAGGTGCGCCGCCGATCCTGCACAATCAAGCAGACTGAACCCTCACTGATGTTACGGGAAACCTTTCGCCCGCCTTGCAGCACTTTGAAAAGCTCTACCTCGACGGAAAGGTCTCGCTCGAGTTGACTCCGCAGGGTACCCTCGCCGAGCGCTGCCGCGCCGGCGGTGCCGGCATTCCCGCCTTCTTCACCCCGTCCGGGTACGGCACGGCCGTCCAGACTGGCGAGATCCCGATCAAGTACAAGGAGGGCACGCAGCAGGAGATCGAAGTCCCGGGCAAGCCGCGCGAGGTTCGCGAGTTCAACGGACGCGGATACTTGATGGAGGAGGCCATCATCGGTGACTATGCGCTCGTCAAGGTCTGGAAGGCCGACGAGTACGGCAACTGTGTCTTCCGGTGCGTCTTCCTTTTGGCGGCTTACTGAAGAGTCCTAGTTCTAAGGTGGCTGTACTCACGCGAACTGCGATCTTCTGGCGCTTGCAGCTACGCCGCTCAGAACTTTTCGGGTGCCATGGCCCGCTCGGCCCGCATGACCATCGTCGAGGCTGAGGAGATTGTCCCGATCGGTTCGCTGGACCCGAACCACGTTCACCTTCCCGGAATCTTGTGAGCGCCACATCCGCATTCGAGCACCTGACACCGCAGTGGACTGATGCCGTCTTGTTCCCTCTCCCACCAGCGTCGACCGTGTCGTCCAGTCGACCGCTCCGAAGCAGGTCGAGGTCGAAGTCCTCCGCGAGGAGACCTCGAGCGACTCGGACTCGTCGGCCTCTTCGACCGCTTCGACCAAGTCTGAGGCTCGTCTCCGACGAGAGCGGATCGTCAAACGTGCGGCCAAGGAGCTCAAGGAAGGCATGTACGTCAACCTCGGCGTCGGCATGCCCATGCTGGCCCCTTCGTTCCTCGAGCCGGGCACGGTCATCCACATGCAGTCGGAGAACGGTATCCTCGGCATGGGTCCGTACCCGACCAAGGACGAGGTCGACCCCGACATTATCAACGCCGGCAAGGAGACGGTCACGCTCCTGCCCGGTGCCGCCACGTTCGACTCGACCGAGTCGTTCGCCATGATCCGCGGCGGCCACGTCGACGTCTCGATGCTCGGCGCCATGCAGGTCTCGGCCTCGGGCGACCTCGCCAATTACATGATCCCGGGCAAGATGGTCAAGGGTATGGGCGGCGCGATGGACCTCGTCTCGAACCCGGACGCGACCAAGGTCGTCGTCGTCATGGACCACGTCGCCAAGGGTGGCAAACCGAAAATCTTTGACGAGTGCTCGCTCCCGCTCACGGGTGTCAACTGCGTCTCGACCATCATCACCGACCTCTGCGTGTTCCAAGTCGACCGCAAGAACAAGAAGCTCATCCTGACCGAGCTCGCCGCCGGCGTCACCGAGGAGGAAGTCCGCAAGAACACGGCCGCCAAGTTTGAGGTTTCGCCGGATCTCGTCGTGCGTAATCCGCCCGCTCTCCTCGTTCATGCGAGTCCTCCTTCGATTACTGACAACCCCTTCTTCACAGACTATGGACGCCTAGGTTCGCAGTATACACATGTAGAATGTTGTCGCTCTGTTGGTCTGTATCGCATCATCTCACGTTCGTATACTGTGGGTCTCTCTTTGCGCAAGAGGGGAGAGGAGAGCAGGCTGTTGCACGAGCTACACAGGATCACAGGCTAGACTGCCGCCACAGCAAGACCTACGAAACCGTGCGAAACGCGACACGAGCCAGGATGCGGAAGCGTATGGAAGGAGGAGAGCTGAGAAGGAAGAGAGAAACACGATGGCAGAAAAGTGAGAACGAGATGCGAGAGCGGGAGAAAGAAAAGGGAGAACGGGGAGGACCCTAGAGGGCTCGCTGCTGCTGACCCGGTTGGTGGAACGGCGGCAAGCGCATACCCGGCGGGAACGGCGAGCCGGCCTGTCCGAGTCCGAACGGATGTTGCTGCTGCTGCTGCTGCTGGTGTTGCTGCAGAGGCGGCAACGCCGGGCCACCCGGACCGGCAGGCGGCAAGCTCGCGTCGGCGGCGCCGCCAGTCGAAGCAAGTCGAGCGTTCAGGATCGCCGGATCCGAGAAGAACGGATGCTGCGAGGGTTGCTGACCGCCATATTGCTGCTGCTGCTGCTGTTGATGATGCTGCTGCTGCTGCTGCTGCTTGGGAGCAGAAGCTTGAGCGGCAGCGATGAGCGCGAGCAAGTCCTCCTTGGCGACGTTGGTCGAACCCGAGTTGACAGTCGTGCCGTTCGGTCGTGGCGCCGGCGGCGGCAACGGGAACGAAGCGGCCGGGATGGCCGGACGAGCGTGCTGCGACGGTATAAGTCCCGGCGGCGGCGGCAGGGCCGAGTTGGCCGCACCACCGCCGGGAGTACCGAGACCAGGCGGCAGGGGCGGACCGTGCCCGTACGCGTGCGCTTGCGGATGCGAATGCGTCGTCCTCGCGCGCGGCGACATCTGCGGTGACGACGAGGTCGAACCGGCGGGGGTGGCGATCGACCGCAAGACGCCGGGCGGGAACGCCGGACCACCGCCGTTCATCGCGTTGCCGTTCCATTCGCGCTGCTGCTGCTGCTGCTGCTGCTGCTGCGGTTGCTGCTGGTGGTGGTGGTGAAGATGTTGCTGCTGCTGCTGCTGCTGCTGCTGATCACCTCCGCCGAGTGGCGGCAACGGAGCAAAGCCAGACGAAGCCGAACGGAGTGGCAGACCGATTCCAGGCGGCGCGAACGGGGTCTGCGCCCCGGGCGAGGCGTCTCGCGCACCGTTGATGCCCGCCAGGACGCCACCGAAAGCCGAACGAGCTGCTGCGGCAGACAGCATGCCCTGCACGGTCTGCGGGACGTCGGACGAGCCGCGGCGGGCGAACCCGAACCGGGACCCGCGGCGGGCCGCGTCGAGGTCCAATTCGGCGTCGGTCGTTGACGGCGGGGTCGGCGAGCGGGAATGGAGCAAGTCGCTGCTGCCGAATCCGGAAAAGGCATTCTCCGAGAACGGATCGAACGAACCCATGTAGGAAGCCGAAGTGGTCGCGGTGGACAAGCCGGACGCCACCATGAAGGCGCTACTCGCCGGGTGCGACTCGCTCGTGGTCGAGGAAGAGACCGGTTCGGGGGTCGGACGGCCGAATCCTTCCAGGTTGGCAAAGTCGCGGAACGGCATGACCTCCTCTCCCGAAGCCGGAGCAGCGTTCGACGCGGTGCTGGCGGCGGCGGCGGCACCTGCTGCGTTGACGGCGCGCCCTTTGCCCTTGACGTCGAGGTTGAGACTGAAGCTGAACTGACTGTCGCCAAATTCGAAATCGGGGAAGGAAGGCACCGAAGGCACCTCGAACAGGGGCGAGGTGTACGCGTTCGAGAAGGAGGCGGTGAAGGCGGCGAAGGGGTCGGCGGGAGGGGAAGGAGGAGAAGCGATCCGCGGGGAAGGCGAGCGCGAAGTCGATGCGACGGGGGGTGCTCCTGCAGCAGCAGCAGCAGCAGCACCGTTCGCGTCGGGCGTCGTCGACAACTCTTTCGACGAGTTGCCGTCAGGAGCAGTGGTTGGAGCAGATGACAGGCTCGGGGACGACGGCGTCGACGGCGCGGGAGAACTGCCGGACGAGGTCGAGTGACCGTTGACGGCGGCAGCAGCAGACGTGGCCGTGGCGGCGGCGGCGTTCGCTGCGGACTGTCCCTTTGAACCAGCCGCGTTGGCCTTTGACCGAGACGACGGCCTCGCCGGGAGAGGGTGAGTCTGCGGCTTGGCGACCGAGATGGTGCGTGGCGGCGCGGGTTTCGGCAAAGTCGCAGACAAGGGGGGCAAGTGTGGGTTCAGGACGATCGGCGTCGTCGGCTGCGGCGGGGCGTTCTTGGAAGCCCACGACGCCGTCGCCGGCAAGGTCACTTCGGGCACCTTTTTCGCCGCGATGGTCGGCGTCGCCGCGCGCGGCTTGACCGAGGTTTCCGAATCGTATGTAAAGATCTCGTCTCGCGCGTTGGGCGCCGCGAGGCCGTCAATCTCTTCTCCGGCTTCGTGCGCGAACGTGCACGTGACGTCGGAGCAGCGGATCCCCTTGAGGTAGTTGGGGCAGTAGCGCGTCGTGCCCCACATGGCGCGCAGTTTGTTGCCCTCGATCGAGTAGGTCCCGTCCGTGGCGGCGATGCAGTGCGACGCTTCGGACGCGGTGCGGTAGCAGACGTAGACGTTGACGGGTTGGAAGACGGGGTGCAGGGGACCGCTGCCCGGTGCGGTCGGCGAACGCTTCGACATGAAGAGGCGGACGACCTTGCCGAACCGACCAAAGTGCTCGGGACCCTTGAGTTGCGCGAGTGTCTGCGAGTGAAGGTACTCTCACGGGTCAGTCTGCTCCCCCCCCCCCCCTTTTGAACAAAACGCAACCGCGTGCCAACGTACATCTTCGTTGGCCTGTTTGGTCGTCATGCCCGTGATGTGGACGAGGGTCCGCTGCCGCACGCGAACGTTGGCCTTGTTCTGCATGACGGCTTCCGTCTCCTTGCGCCGCTTGTCCCTCAGCTTCTTGGCCGCCTGCAGTCGCTTCATCCTGCGCGATAGTACAACTTTGTCAGCCAGGAGCATCTGGACGTGGAAGCGCGCGGGAACGTACTCGTCCGGCTTGATCGCCTTGAACTCGACGGTCGCGTCGTCGTACGGGGTTCGGCACGCCGGACAGCGGTTGTTCAAGTTCTCCTTGATGTGGTGATAGCAGAAGCGACAGATCTGTGGTTACAAGGCTCTTAGCGCGGCCGGCCATGGTGCGAGGGGAATGGAAGGGGGTGGGGGGGCGAACCTGATAGCCACAGGGACACGGCTTGAAGTTGAGGTCCGAGATGTCCATCTCTTCGAGGCAGAGGGGGCAGTCCATGTCGTCCTGGAGGGAGGACCGCGGTGTCAGCACGGGCGAGGCATGCGCGCGGGGGTGGATTGGACTGACCTCAAATCCGTCGAGCATGGCGAGGACGCGGTCGAGGGCGGTGCTGGCATTCTGCAAGCTGTTGTGACCTGCGCTGCTCGAGAGCGCCGCGTGGCTGCCAGCGTGACTGCTGTGCTGCTGGTGTGCATGGTGCGAGTGCTGCTGGTGCGAGCTGTGCTGATGCGAGTGCGAGTGATGACCTCCTGCGCTGGAATCGCCTCCGCTGCTGCCACCGCCGCCACGCGCCCCGGCACTCGCCGCCGCGGCAGGGGGAGGGGTCGCACCGAGGGGCGGATACGCGGACGCGGCTGCGTGGCTGGCTGCTCCCGGTGCGGTGTGGGCGGCGACGACGGGCGTGGCAGCCCACGGCGAGTGATTGTGCGACGACGACGACGACGAGTGGTTCGCGGCGGGCGAGTGGTGGACGCCCAGGCCGGGTCTCGTACTCGATCCGTACGCGGCAGACCTCATCCCTCTGGACTCGCCCTGACGGTCTCGGCGCGTGCTTCGGTGGAGCGGGCGAGTTGCGAGGTTGGCGGCAGCGGATTCAACGCGCGGCTGCCACCACGTCCCCGAGCCTCTCCCTCTACAGCACATGTAACTCGAGTATAGATCAGCGGATAATTCATACTATGTTCTAACAATATATTCCAACCAGAGAGGCTCGCACTGGGAGAGGTGTGTGGTGTTTCAGAGGTGCTTGCCACCGCGCCCGCTCTCGCTGCCGCTCTCGCTGGCTCATCATCAGTCACAACCGATCAAGGACGAGCACAAGAACGAGATGGGCAAGCGAAAGTCGAGCAAGAAACCCCAGACCAGGGTCAAGCAGGTCCTCGGTCAGTCTCTCTCATCCTCGCCTCGAACCCCTCCAACTCCAGGTCCCTCTCGACTTTTGCTCAGGGCTCAGGCGCTCGAGACAGAACACAGACTGACAGTCCCGATGCTGCCCCCCCGCAGACAAGTCTTTCCGATGCATGTTCTGCGCCAGGACAGGCTCCGTCACCTGCAAGATGTGCGGACCCCTCCCCTTCCTGCTCCACAAACCCGGGCGCGACACCTCCCTCTGATCCCTGTTCCTTTGGATCTGTGCGCGCACAGGGACACGAAGAACCGCGTCGGTCGATTACAGTGCAAAGATTGCAACCAGTCGTTCCAGGTGCGTCTGCTCTTCCCAGGCCTCGCAACCAAGATCCTCTCAGGCTCGTCGACCTGATCACGTTCCTCCTTTCCCTCTCGTGCAGACGGACATCAATCGTGAGCAATATCTTTGCTTTCTGCAGGGCGAGCAGTTCTTTCTGCAGTCCGAGGGGAACCGCTCACACGCTCCGCCTTTGGTCTGCAGATTTGTCTGAACCGGTCGACGTCTACTCGGCTTGGATCGATGCTTGTGAGTTTGCAACCGTTCACCTTTCAAATCTCGTTTCCTCGAGCGCGCGCCCCCCCCGCTGACTCGAACCGATACATTGTGTCGGCGTGCAGGCGAGGAGGCGAACCCGGTGGCGGCACCAGCGGCGGGAGGGTCGTCCTCGTCGTCCGGCAAGCGGCAACACGGCGGCGGCGAAGGAGGTCGCAACGCCGCTCCGACACCCAAAAAGCGGAGAGTTGCCGACGACGACGAAGACGAAGAAGAAGAAGACGAGGACGACGAAGCCGACTTTGATCCTGATCGTCCTGCCGCCGCCGGACGAGACGACGAAGACAGCGGGTCCGAGTTGGAAGATTTGCGGACTTCGAAGCAGAAACAGAACAAGAAGCGGAGGACGGCGGTCGACGATGATGAGGAAGAGGAGGAGGCGGGGCAGGGACAAAAGGCGGCAGCAGGGGTCGATGACGAAGAGGAGGAGGAGGCGGTCGCTTCGAATGCGGGGAGCGATCCGGGCGACAGCGATTGATCGAGGAGAGAGAGCACTCTCTTGATCGGCGTGTAGGGGTACCATGCCGGATGTAAACGCTTGCCCCGATGTACCTTTGAGCATAGAGTTGCGAGTGACCTCGCGCTGAACGGGCAGCTCGTCGTGTTTTGACATTCGATTCTCATCTCTTACGCCAGCAAGCGAGGGGAGACATGGCGTCGGCTTACAGTGAGCACACCGTAAACCCCCAGTCTAGACCGAACCGCCAGGCTGACCCACAACGGCCCCCAGCTGGATGGAACATCCACGCCGGCGGCGACGGCAGCGATGAGGACGAAGACCCCGTCGACGAGTTTCGCCAGACGAAGGAGTCGATCTATTGGTGCATAGAAGCTACTCCGACCATGCTCGCGCCCATGCTCGCCCCTCCATCCGGGGACAACTCGTCCCTCAAACCAGGCGCGACTCCGACCCCCACTTTGTCGTCGTCGACGCAGCGACCACCGACGACGACGCAGACGCAGACGCAGGCGCAGACGAAAGAGATTGCGTGGAAGGGAGCGCCGGCGAAGAGTAAACTGGAAGAGTGCCTCCGCTGCGTGTACGCGATGATGAAACGCAAGGTCATCTCGAGTCCGAAAGACTTGCTCGGAGTCTTGATCTGGAATACGGTGCGTTTTCTCTTCTCCCTGCTGGTCCTTTGTCATGCTCTGCCGCAGTGTGTTGATGCTATCCACTGCTCGCAGGAAGCGACGGTCGAATCGACGTCGGATCACTGCCACCTCCTCGTCGAGCTGAAACAAATCGACGCCCAGATGATCAAAGACATGCGCACCCTCCTCCAGCGTGCGTGGCCGCTCTCCAGTGAGACCTTTGTCGCACGTATAACCGGCTGACCGATTTCTCGTACTAGGCGCCGAGGAGGATCCCGAGTACCTCCAGAAACTGTTCAAGCCGTGGACGGAAGACACGGTCATCGGCAGTGTCTTTGCCAACGCCAACACGGCTTTCCGCGAGGAGTACGTTCCAGCGAGGCTCCCCTGGGGTAGGTGGTGATCCTCCGTGCTCATGTTGCGTCCCGTTCCTGCAGGTCGCCCAACGCCAATAATCGCATCTTTTGGGTCACCGACAACGACGACCCCGTCAAGGGCAACACGCAGCTGATCGATGTCCTCAGGCTGAAGCGCACGGTACGCCTCGTGGAATCTCGCTCGTCGGCCGGGAAGATCTGCCACAGCTGATGAGCAATTCCGTGCTTTCGTGCAGGACGCGACCCAGTCGGGCTACAAGGTCGAGACGTTCTTTGTCCCGCCGATTTTTGACAGCGATTTCGACCTGGACAAATTCTACGCGGTCAGTGGCAAATCACTCTTATAGCTCCGCCATCGTGCAAGCTATAGAGCGCTGAGAGGAGATTGCGCCTACAGGAAGTGATGACGGAGGAAGCGGACGACGAGGTCGACGAGGATATGAACGCGCCCGTCGTCAGCCACGACCTGCGCGCCGCTCTCGATGGGATGGTCGCTTCCCTCCGCACCAAGGAGACCGCCAAGCGCGTCGCGTTCAAGGTCCCGTTCGTGCTCGGAAAGGATCTCAGCATCGGCATTACTGGGTCAGTCCCTCCCCCGTCTTCTCGCGGTCTCGCGCGCCTTGTTCTTCTCACCGCGGCGTTGCAAGATAAGACTTGCTGACATGACCCGACCCCGTCACAGCTACAACATGATTGGCGAAGAGACGCGCAAACTGCCAGTCAAGGTCGATCTGAACACGAGCGCCGGCGACGAAATCATCCGCAAAACCGTCTACAAAGATACCGTGCGTTTCTTTCTCTCGCTACCTCGCGTTGTGGTCCCAGGAAACTGAAGCAGAAGAGCGAATCGCAGGACACGGGCGCAGAGATCGATCCGAAGCGCGATATCAAAAAGTTCTACCAAGTCGGCAAAGACGACATTGCGACGGGGACCACGTCGGCAAAGATCTTTTTCAGCGAGGCCGACGTCCGCAAAGTCAAGATGCGTCTTGCAAAGTGCTCGAACCGCTGTGCGCTTCGATCGAACGGCATACTGATTTGGGCACCGTTTCTAGACCCTCGGCCGTCCGCCTAGCTTGAAGCTTTTGGGTTTCAAGCCCCGCAAGGGATACTTGCGCTTCGAAGAGACGGTCAAGCACAGCTACTTCATCTATCCAGACGAGGAGGTAAGTTTAGAGAGGGATCTCATCCCTCCCCCCGTTTCTGCCGCCCCTCTCCCAGCTGAACCATGCGACTGTCATGCAAACAGCGCTACACTGGCTCGACTCGCACGTTTGCTGCGCTGCACAAGTCGATGCTCAGGAAGGAAGTGGTCGGCTTTGCCTCGTTCCTCGCTCGATCGAACTCGCGCCCGCAGGTCGTGCTGCTCCTCCCGCAGGTTCGTTCGACCAGGTTTCCACCGTTCGCTGCGGATTTCGGTGGGGAACTGAAGATACTCTTGGTGTCACGCTCTGCAGGAAGAGAAGCTGCATCCGAATGGGGTGGTGGCGGTTCCGGGAGGCATTCACCTCTGCCAGCTGCCGTTTGTGGACGACGTGCGAGACCACAACTTGACGTCCTCGGTCAGCATCGTGCACCCGCCCGGTGAGTCACCATATCTGCATCATTCTCTTTTTAGGTTGGGCGATACAGCGACTTATGCGTCTCGCTGCTGCGGGTGCTCCGACTCGACAAGATCCCGAGACGGGGGAAGAGTCGGAACAGCCCGAAATTGACGCGGCGAAAAAGATCATCAAGCACTACTCGAGGGCTTATAACCCAGAGTTGTATCCGAACCCTGGTGGGTTGGCTGCGCTTCTCGCCTCTCGCCCTCTACCCTGCACTCGCCACCGCATTCCTTGCTGACCTTTTCTTTGTGCGTGCGACGATAGCGCTCAACTACTTTTACGACGTGAGTCTTTCTGTCCTTGGCGGCCTTCGCTCGGGTCTGTATGTACCGTCTCTGACGAAAGGATATTTTCTCAGACCTTGGCCGCCGTCGCGCTTGACGAGGAGATCCCGGAACCCGAGGACAACACTCGACCTGCTTACGAGACCATCGAGAAGGTGAGCAGTACTCTGTGGATTCGAAACTCCCGAATGCATACCGACTTTGTTTGCTCTGCCTGTGCTTGTTCCAGCGCATCGGTCACTTGATCAGGGACCTTCGCAAGCAGATCCCGCAAGATCAAATTGACAAGACTCGTATCGAGACGTCGAACATGAAACGGGTGGTCAAGCCTGAGCAAGCCCCGATCGATCTCGAAGCCGTCAGCGAGTTCGTCGCCGAGTTCCAAGCCCGCGGGGTGAAACTCAAGGTGGACGAACTCAAGGCCGGCCTCCGTGTCATGGGCTTGCCGACGACGGGAAAGAAGGCGGACCTGGTCGACCGGATTCAAGATTACGTCGACGCGCATGACTTCGGCCGAAGTGGCGCGAAAACGTCCCGCGGCAAGGCTTCCGAGGCTGACGTGATGGATCTGGACGACGACGACGAGGAGGACGAGGGCTTCCTCAAGAAGCCGAAGCACAAGAAGGCGAAGCACGTCCTGACTATCGACGATGATGACGACGAGTAGTGTGGAGATTGCTTGATTGCGCTGTGTACCGGGATGTCTTGCTTGCTTGTTGTCATTTCTACTGCACCCTAGTTACTCTTCCTCGCTCGGACAAGGTTCTTCTCTCCTCTCGGTCTGCTCCTAAGGGTTTGCGATGTCTACATAGGTCCTCACGATTCCTTCCTGAATGAGGAGCAGCCAAAGGACTTCCCTGGCCGACTGTGGCGAGCCATTGGCTAGCAGAAAAAGCTCCTGATTTGCGCAATCCGTTTCTCGCGCAGAGGATCTCCGGACGACCCGCTTCTGTATGACATTGTATGGAGCCCCGGGTAAAGTACCGGACGAGTATTGTCCGAGCACCTGGCGGGCCGCTCCTGCGTACTCGCGTTGCCACGGACGGGACTGCGAATTGCTCAAAGGGTGCGCTTTCTGATCGCGGCACTGTCCATACGCGCAGTTGATAAGTCACTTTGCTCCATAACCACACTGTAGAAGTTACATGCCATGAGAAAGGTTCAGGCGACATTTCGTCATCGATCAAGCTCTCCGAAACTACGAACAAAAGCAAGCTCACAGCCAAGCGACGCGCTCCTCCCAAAGCGCCTATACAGGTTCACATTCCCCTGGGAGCAGTCATGTAAATACCACCTCCTTCCACCTTGGGACCGGTGATGGTCTTGCCGTACGGAATGAAGGGCTCGTCGTGACAGATGACGCGATCGTGGCCGTACTGGTCGGGACGACGTTCGAATGTCCAGGTCCAGACGACGACCTCGGTGCACGACCACTGAACGGACTTGAGCGCGGGCATGCGCTCTGCAAAGTTTTTGAAACGCTGCTGGTAGGTCGGACGGACAGCGTCGATGTCTTCGCCTGGGGAGAAAGAAGTAAGGGCCGCGCTGGATTCGTCAGCACGATCCCCCTTTCGAACGTTATCCCGAGCCCGAAAGGGAGTCAAACCTACGGATCCTCCTCGCCATCTCTTCCTCGACGGAAGTGCCCATAACCGAGATGATCCGGAAGTCGCCGTTGCGCATCGAGCGGATAGTGCGGCCGTCTGGCGACGGGAACGGGTGGGCGCGAGGCTTCTCCCACGGGTGGTCGAATCCAAAGCGGCGGAGCTTCTTGAGAGGCTTCAGGGCTGCGAGCAGTTCCTCCTATGGGCCGCACGTCAGGCGGAGGAAACTGAGGAGTGACGCAGGAAGACGGGACTAACCGCTTCCATCTCCCAGCTGCCCTTGATGTCAAGCGCGATCAAGTTGGGGCAAGCCGCGACCAAAACCTGGACGTGAGAGCGCTTCATGAAGATGTTCCAAGGAGCTCCGTGGAACCCGAGCTGACGCAAAGAGTCGCCACAGCGGAAGAGTGGGCCAAAGATCTTGCGGATGTCGATCGGGCGGGCGCCGTTGAGATAAAGACTGTAGAGAGAGACGCAGACTGTCAGCCGGGAATACATCCATACGCATCGAAGGAAGACGCTTCAGCGAAGAAGCGGGGCGAACATCTGCAGAGGGGAGTGCTGCGTGACGCCGTTGACCAGGTCGACACAAGAGACGTTGTCTTGCTGGAAGAAGCAGCTGGATGGGACGACGCGTCAGCTCGGCAAGTCGAAGAAACAAGTGCGTTCCGAGGCTGTACGCGCAACTCCTGGAGCAACGGGAGAGGAGCACGGGGCGCTTGCAGTGCCGCATGCTCTGCAGTGTAAATCTCGAGAAAGCGCAGACTCTGCGCGGCGCTGTTGATGAAGGTGCGAAGGCAATGTTCTTGGCGTTGCAGTGGCGTAGCCAGAGGCCGCTCAGGCGCGGGAAGGTCGGGTACTGCCGGTTGTCGTCGGTCATGGCGTCGAAGAGCTTTTGAAGCCAGGGGAAGGGCTTTTCCCCTTCGACGATCCCAACACCATCAATACAGAGCTCCTGGAGGTTGGTGCTGGCTTGACGGAGAACGGCGGGCAGGTGGCGAAAGAAGACCTCGCGCTGCTCTTCGAGCGTCGCGACGTTGCGTTGGTTCCAAGGCATTTTCGAGCGACGCTTCAAGCCAGGCAGGTCTGGGCAAAGCTTGACGATCTCTTTGGTATTCGGAGCCTTGCGCTCCGTGCTGAGGTGGAACCTTTCGATCTTGCCGGCCAGGGGCAGGAGGCTCGGCAGCGAGTCGACGCCAAAGTCGTGCAAGACGAGCGTTGTAAAGCTCGGAGCCTTGCTCAGAGCTGCGGCAATAGCCGGCGGCACGGGATGCTGGGCGAGCCACGAGACGTTCTCGAGATGCGGCATTTTCTGCAAGGAGCGCGGGATAAGCTGGACGCTGACGAGCTGAAAGGAAGTGTACGTCGCCGGGAGACTCACGGCGATGCATGCACAGGCGACCTCGACCCCGTGCGGAGTAAGAGACGCTACGAGGAGGTTTCTGTGGATGTTGCGTCACCAGTGTGAACGGGGGAACCGTGCGTAGGAGCCAGTCTGCGGCAGGAGGGGACTGACCGGACGCAGGCCAACATCTCGTCCCCCTTGCTGGCGAGGCTCGCGAGCTTCTCGGATTTGGTCAGGACGGCCTTGTAGTTGCCGAGGCTGCCTATGGCAAAGGTGTCTGCTGCGATCGGGAGGAGCTGACGGCGCAGGGCACGGTTGCAGGACGCGAGGGCGGACACTTCTTTCGCCATCAGTTTGACCTCCATCTCGACCTCGGAGCGAGTTTTGACCGTGCGCTGATCGTGGTCGCTGAACTCCACATTCGGTAAGAAGTCGACGATGTGCAGCAGGCTGCGACCGAGAGAGCCCACGAGGTGAGCGAGGCTAGCCGAAGGTTCTCTCGACGGTCGGCGAGAAGTGCAGGACAGGACAGAGGACGGGCGACTCACACCGGCTGCGGCAGCTTGTCCAAAGTCAGCATACTTGGCTAGAACCGGGTCGTATGGCGGTAAGGACGTGCTGCGAGAGAAAGGGAAGGGGGAGGGAGCCGAACGCATGCGAGGCGGACGAGGCGAGTCCTCCCCGCACGGACGTACCGCGGACACCTCGGAACAGAATTGTTGCTGCCAGCAACGACCTCGGACATGATGCTTGTGCATGAACAACCAAGACCGAAACCCGAACAAACATTGTCGGAGCCTGTTTGCGCAAGCTGTGGCACTTACGTTGACGTCCGGCAGTCCTCCGCTGTCTTCGACTTCCCGACCCACACTACCAGTGGTCATACTCACCTGAGCTGCACTGTGGTATCAGTTCGGAGCGATGAGAGTCAAGCGACGTTCACGCGATCAAGCTACAAGCACGGTAAAAGCGTTGTCCTCCCCGGTCAGCCCCCAGCCGCCCCCTCGCAACGAGCTCACATTCCCGCAGGAGCGGTCATGTAGACACCTGCTCCCTCCACTTTGGGACCGCCGACGGCGTCTTCGTACGGGATGTAGGCATTATCCCGACAGATCACGCGGTCTTGGCCGTACTTGCCTGGGAGGCGTTCAAACCTCCAGGTCCAAACGACGACCTCGGTGCACAACCAGCGAACAAGCTTGAGGGCCGGCATCTGTTCCGCAAAGCTCTTGAAGCGTTCCTGATAGGTCGGACGGACGGCATCGATGTCTGCGCCTGCAAAAAGGAGGGGAGAAAAAGGAGGAAGAAAAAGTGAGACCAGTTCCAGGACCGCAGAATTGGACGCTTCGGAGTGAGACGACGGGGAAGACTTACGGATCCTGCGTCCCATCTCCTCCTCGAACGAGGTCCCCATGACCGAGATGATCCGGAAGTCGCCGTTGCGCATGGAGCGGATCGTGCGGCCGTCTGGCGATGGCCACGGAAAGTCACGGGGCTTCTCCCAAGGGTGATCGAATTCAAAGCGGCGAAGCTTCTTGAGAGGTTCCAGAGCTTCAAGGAGGTCCGCCTGCAGCAGAAAACGTCAAGGGGAGGCGAAAAGGGACGAGAGACTCGAGAAGGCAAACTGACCGCTTCGAGCTGCCAGTGTCCTTTGAGCCCCAACGCCACCAGGTTGGGACACGCTGCGACGATGATGTGGACATGGGACATTGTGAATGGGCCGTTAGCTCCATGGAACTCGAGCTCGCGCAGAGTGTCGTTGCAACGGAAGAGCGGTCCGAAGATGTTCCGGATGTCGGTCGGACGGGCGCCCCCGAGCAGCAGGCTGCGAGAAAACGGTGACGCCGAACGTCAGCGAGCAGGTTCGGGTCGACACCAATGCTTCAGAGCGGCTGACATTCGCAAAGGTGAGTTCTGCGTGATGCCGTTGACGATGTCAACGCAAGACACGTTTGTTTCCATGCAGTAGCAGCTGCATAGGTTGGTGCATCAGCGTCAGAGCAGACAGATTACGCTGAGCCGGCAGGCTTTACGCACAATTCTTGCAGAGACGGGAGAGGACGACTGGGGGCGGCCAATGTGGCAAGCCCCGGACTGTCGATCCTGAGGAAGCGCAGACTCTGAGCGGAGCTCTTGAGGAGATGCTTGAAGGCAATGTTGTCGGCGTCGCAGTCGTACAACCACAGGCCGCGGAGACGCGGGAAGACCGGGTACTGCCGATTATCGTCGATCATGGCGTCGAAAAGCCTCTGCAACCACGGGAAAGGCTTGTCGTCTTGGAGGAGCCCATGACCGTCGATCGAGAGCTCCTCGAGGTGCGCGCTGGCTTGGCTGAGCAGGGTCGGCAGGTGGCGAAAGAACGTTTCGCGATGCTCCTCGAGCGTCGCGACGTTGTGTTCGTTCCAAGCCATCTTGGCGCGGCGCTGCAGGCCCGGCATGTCGGGGCAGAGCTCGAGGACCTCTTCGACGAGAGGAGCTTGACGTTCCGTTTCGAACTCGAGCTTGGTGATCTTGCTGGCGAGGAGACGGAGGCTCGGCAGCGAGTCGACACCAAAGCGACGGAGCACGACCGTCGTAAAGTTCGGAACCTTGTCGAGCGCGCGGGCAATCGCTGGAGGGATGGGGTGTTGCCCGACCCATCCGAGGATCTCGAGACCGGGCATCTTCTGCGAGGTCGGGCGATGTTGACTGGGGGTGAGCTTTCTTGAGAAGGGTGAGTATTTTGGCCGAATGACTCACGGTGATGCAATCGCATGCGACCACGACTCCGCGCGGAGTCAGAGTTCCGATGTTCAGGGTCCTGAGGCGATGTAATCCGAGTCTGCGTGAGTTGCAAGGTGCCAGAGAAAGCCAGTACAAAGGAAGAGAGGCCAAACTGACCGGACGCAGGCAAGCGTTTCGTCCCCCGTGCTCGCCAGACTCGCAAGCTTCTCAAACTCCGTGTCGTTCGGCTTGTCGTCGTCGAGAGTGCCCATGGCAAAGTCTGCAAAGACGATCGGGAGGAGCTGGCGGCGCAAGGCGCGGTTGCAGTACGCGAGAGCGCGCACTTCGTTCGCGAGGAGCTTGAGCGGCATCTCGACCCCGAGACGGATCTTGACCGTGCGCGTGTCGCTGTCCCGCATACTCAGACTCGGGAAGGAGTCGAGGATGTGCAGCAGGCTGCAACCGAGAGAGGCCACGAGGTGAGCGAGGTAAGCCGAAGGTTCTCTGGCCAACTCTGGCTGCTGGTGGGAGCGCGCAGTCGCGAAAGAGGGTCGGGAGGGCACTCACACCGGCAGAGGGAGCTTGTCCAACGTCAGCATGCTTGCTTGCCTTCGGTCCGAGTGGCACGGCTGCAAGAGAGAGCGGAGAGGGTGAGAGGAGAAAGTCGGGCGAGGCGATGACCCGTCGCCTCGATCTCCAACGCACGGTTCGTCCGCGGACCGTCCTCGCACATAAACATTCGTCGCGACCTTTTCCCCCCGTCAAAGGACTGTTAGACACCATGAATAATACTTGCAAGACACTCTCAAGTTGCGTCTCGGGCAGAGTGAACCCTTCCAGAGAAAAGATACTTTCCTCCTCCTCCTCACTCTAGATGCGCCGTACTCCGTACCAACGTCGCGACCGGCTCTCCTGATTTGGGTAGAGCTTAGAAGTCAGTGCAAGAACGTGCAACCGTGATCCGAGCAACGGACGAACTCACTCTCTCTTTTAAAGGCGGTGACGGGTTCTCACTGTGTTGCCCTTCTAATGTACCGCCGCCCAACCCTCCTCCCAGGCGGCACCGATGACCAGCCGTCCGAGCCTTTCTTCCGGCGAAGGAGGTCCGGTATGGGAAGAGTAAAGTGGTATGCACCATGAAGAAAAAGCCCGAGGTTTCCTACTCACGGATCCACGTCCATGCGCTCGTGATGACTCGGTGCTCCACTCGCACCGGCACTCGGCTCGCCCGCACGAGCAGAGACGCCGCCATCATCTTCCGAGTAGTTCGCCTCGCCGGCTTCCTCGTCGTCCTCGAAATCCTCGTCCTCGTCGTCAAAGTCGTCTTCCGGACCACCTCCTTCTCCCGCCGGCAACTTGATCTTCTTGCCCCTCGTCGTCCTCGCCGTCGCCAACCCGTCCACATTGCTCGGGTCGAGGCTTTTCCTGCTCTTGGACTTGACGACGCGTTTGCCCGAAAAGGCCTTTTCGGGCGCGGCGCTCGTCACGGCTGACGGGCCGGCGAGGACGTCTTCGTTCTGTTGGCGGAGGGCGAGAGCGGCAGAGAGGGGCATGGCGGTCGGGATCACCTCGGCGAGGTAGAACCACTGAGGCGAATGCGCGACCTTGGCTGCACGAGGAAGCAAAGGTCAGCACTCGGAACCGACGCACACCAAGCCGGCGCGCGTGCGATTGAGGGGACGCACCGAGGTGTTCGTAGCGAACCATCTTGACGTTGCGTTTCTGTAGCCGCGCCGTCTCGTACGCCTGTGCCGCTGACCGCTCAATCATCCGCTCCTGTCGGACCGACGCGCGAAAGTGGGGAGTTGGGTCAGGTCAGCGATAATCCACAGGCGGGGCGGGTGAAGCGCCGGACAGGCGTCCCAAATGGAGGATTGGCTGCAGATGCGTGGAAGGACTCACTGCTGCCCTCGAGATGAGGTAGACGGCCTCCTTGGAACAGAGGCGGACGTCCTTGTCGGCCTTGATGATGCGGTTGACGCGGGCGGTCGGGATCGCGGATTGCGCCATTTCTCAGCTCCTTGGATCTGTTTTGCTAGCTGGCGGGGCGTAGAGTGCTATAGAGCTTGTCGCCGAGAATTGCTTCGCCTCGACGCGATGAGGCGCGACGACAAAAGCGGACGATCGGGCGAGAACGCAGAAGGTCGCTTGGGCGCTACTGAAGGCGTCTTGGATCTGATTCGGACTGGCCCGGGCTGGCTTTGGGCCGAGTCGTATGCGTGGAGAGGGAGAGAGACCGACGTCGACTCTCTCACGCTCTGCCATCATGACGATGACACTCGCTCGTCCAAAGTCGCCCAGGATCGCTGCAAAGGCAGTCGCGTCATGTCCAGTCACAGCCCTGTCCCAAGTACCCGGGACCAGCTGGACCTGCGCGGGGGTGGCTCGCGACCTCGTCCTCCTCTCGCTCAATCCGCCGATCAACCGAAATGCTGCTGCTCTCGCGCCGGAACCCGTACGATGGACAATCTTTCAACGCGAGCGCATACATCGCATAGTATGGAGGCCGGAAGGAGGTGACAGAGCTCACGGGAACGAGCGGGAGGCGCTCGTCCTCGGCGGAAAGGAAGCCGTCCTCGTCCAGGTCAACCTCGATTCGTCCAGGTGCGCAGTTCTCCCACTCTAGCCTGCATGAGAAGAAGCGCTAACCCTCCATCGTGCAGACCTGAGCTCTTCGTCAAGCACCGATTCGCTCTCGGCGACGTGGTCGGTGACGGCGCTCTTCTCGGCGTAAGCGGGCTTGCTCTTCTCGCCTGCTCTGTCGTCTCAGGAGCGCGTGAACGTTGACCCGCCCGATACAGCAGCACGACAGAGTGATCCTCGTGACTCTTCACTGCACCGTGCACATCTATGATCTCGTTCAGAACGACCCCTCCCCTTCGGCCGGCGCATCCTTTTCGGGACTTCTGTATCCGACTCGGACGATCCATGCACCGCAACGGCCGCTACTGTGGGCTGCGCGCTTCTCCAGACCAGCCTACTCCTCTTCTGCGCCTCGAGCTGCATCAGAATCGAACGCGGAATACATCCGCATCGCGGGTGGCAGCATGTGGGGCGATACGTTTGTCTGGGACGTGTCGACGGCGGCGGATCTCCTCGGAACAGCATGTCAAGATGCGTCCTCAGCTAGAGAGCCAATCCGAGGCTCGCTGCGGCGCTTGGTCGGGCACAAGGTGCGAGTTCCTCTCCCGCTTAGGTTCTGTTCCCCCTCCCGGATTGCAGCACAGGAGCGACTGACGAGACGAGACCTCTCGCAGGGCGCCGTCTTTTCGGCATCCTTTTCGGACTCGTCAGAATACCTCGCAACGTGCTCCGACGATCGGACCATCCGCGTGTGGGACCTGCGCCAACTCGACCCAGACTTTGATCCGTCTTCAGCTTCCGGCTCTTCCGCTCTCCCCGGGATCAACCCCTCTGCGGCGCCGCATCAAACCCTCTGGGGTCACGAGGGCCGCGTCTGGCGAACACTCTTTCTTGACTCTGAGGAGGCAAAGTCAACCGTCCCCAGCTCTCCCTCTCGTGCAGAAGAAAGACCACCCGCACTGGTCAGCATCGGCGAAGACGCGACTTGTCGACTGTGGCGCGGCGGCGATGTCATCAAGACTTGGCGTGACGGTCACGACGGCAGGTCGATCTGGAGCATCGCGGTCGCCCGGCTCGAGGGAGACGAACCGACTTCTCCCGAACGGCGTTACGTCCTGACTGGTGGCGCGGACGGCGCGGTCCGATGTTGGCCGCTGGATCCTCCGGAATGTACTACGCCGCCGACCGCGACGCCCTCGACATCGGGAACACGGCAGGACCAGAAAACGCCGCGGTCCAAGACGAGCAAGGTGACGGCTCTCCGGGTGGTCAATTTGCCCTCTGCCGCCGAGGGACTGTGCACGGAGACGACGAGGCAACTTGCGGTTACACTCAGTGGAGATGGGTAGGTTCAGCGTGGACTTCCTCCTTTCTCACTCTGTGAGCTGCAAACGAGACGACTGACTCTGCTTGTCAAAACCAGCTCTTTCCGGGCTCGCGTCTTTCCGGACGCTTCGTCCGCCTCATCCGCGGTCATGACGTCCGACGACCGACCTATCTATTCCTCCGCCACCTTTGCCGGCTCGTACAGTTCGACCGTCATTCGCCTCTTGCCGCCCCTCCGCGGCGCGACTTCCGAGTCGACATCACCTCGTTGCACTCTCTATGCCTTTTCGAATCGCGGTTATCTGCTCACCGCGACGCTCAAAGTTGACGCCCTCGGGATGGTAGAGGTCGAAGGAGCGGAAGAGACGGTCAGCGAGGTCAAGGCGAACGACGTCGAGTTTGTCGATTTCGAAGATGAAGGAGACGGACGGAAACGGCGACGTGCAGTGGTATGGGAACGAGCTGGCCATCGGCTCGTGATACTGGAGCAAACAACAGAAGTGCGTGATCGCTACCTCGTCGTCGTCACGACGAGTCCCTCGCTCATCGGCTCTATCCCCCTCGCAGGATTCGCCACTACTGCGGGAAACGGCCTCCCTGCAACTCGATCGATCTCGCCCTTCTTTACTACCGACGACCATATGCTTTCTTTCGCCCGACCTCTTCCTCGTCGGCAGTATCCGCGGGCACCTTTCCCTCTTTCACGCACTATGCGACGGCTCCGGCTCGGCAACGACCTCGGCTCGTCTCCACGAGATCGCGCGACTCGAAAAGGTCCACGAGGATACGATCAATCGTATACACATACGGCATCGGGAGTCGTCCGCCTCCGCGGATTGGACGGCCGAAACTGTCGCACGAGACGGCGCGAGCTGTCTTGTGGAAGTCCGTGTGCCCGCGTCGTCGTCCGAGACGCCGAGCCTGCGAATGGTCGATCGACGGCAATTGACCAAGGGCTGGTTGGAAGACGTAGGTTCTTCCTCACCACGGCGACTTGATTGCGTTGCTGATACGAGCTCCCTCCGACCAGATCTTGCCGAACGGTCGGTACCTCGCGCTTGTCGATACGCGCGCGGTCGTTCTCGACAGGCTCGGCCAGACTGTGAGAGCCTCTGACCTGACCTGATCGTATGAGGTCCCGCTTCACGGAGAAAGGAGGCTGACGCCGAAACTGCATGCTTCTCCACTCCAGCTGGAGTCGTACCCTAGTCCGAACAAGAAAGCGCTTTGGCAGTGCATCAGCGACGCGACCGGCAACGTTCACTACTACCGCACTCAAGAAGACCTCGTAAGGCTGTTTGGTGTGATTGGCGCTCAGCGACCCTATCTGACCGCTCCGCGCCTCTCTAGCTCTCGCACATCCAGCTCGGACCGGGACATTCTGCGCCGTCGACGATACTTCTCGGCGGTCTGCATGGGCGAGAGATCCGCGCGGTTGCGCCGCTTGCAGTACCGGGCGGTGGGGTCACACTCGTAGCGACCGCTGCCGAGAATGGCCTGGTCACCATTTCCCGTCGTGAGTGTCTTTCCCTATCCACGCTCCGCCACGAGCTTGATTTGATTCTCCCCTCTCGTGCAGTCACGCCAGCGGGTCAACTCGAACCGCTTTACTGCGATCGCTACCTATCAGGCTCGTACAAGTCTCTCGTCTGGTCGACCAATTCGAGCAGTCGGTATGGTGCTTTTACATTGTTTGCGTGCGGAACGCGCGCTTCGCTGGCGGCGCTCCAAGTAACGGTCGTCGTGCACGAGAGTGGTGCCGTTGGATTGAGGGTCGTGCCCGACGGAAACGAACTCGCGGATGAGGGTGAAGAGATCCGCGCGATGGATCTCGCCACAGTATCGCTGCGCCGAGGCTCAGATTTGCAGCAGCTGGTCGCGGTCGGGTACTCGGACGGAATCGTCAGGGTCAGTTCCTTCCTCTTCAAACGCGGTCCCGATGATGCTCAAAGCTGACGAGTCGATCGTCATCAGACTTGGCTTCACCGCTCGGGTGACCGCACGTTTACGCCACTGCACGCTTCGACCGAAGAGAGCAAGTGCATTCTTTGCGTCGAGACAATATCCATACAGCTCCCGACTGAGGAGACGCGGCGGGTGCTGCTCATTACTGCCGCCTCGGACGGCTTGTGAGTACTTCACGCCTCGTGATCCGCTTGGCCTGCTGCTGAACTCTTCCCTCATCTCCAGACTCGCTGTTCGAGATCTGAGCTCGTGAGTCGTACTCAATCTCACAACCTCTCGCAAGCAAGACAAGCTCATGCCACGCAACCTTGATCCCACGCAGCCTTCTGCCGCATCCGACGTCAAGCAGCAGCAGCAGCACGTTTCCCACGCCCTTCTTTTCCTTCCGACCACATCCTTCTGGCATCAACAGCTTGTCGGTTCGAGTTTCCGGTGAGTGGAATCAGGGAATACTGCCGACACCCGATCAAAGCTGACGCTCGGCCAATATTAAACGCTTGCAGGTCAGCGCATCTTGCTCGCAACCGGCGGAGACGACAATGCCCTCGTCATATCAACTCTCGAGGTCACCGCGGGGGGCAACGGCATCAAGTCGAACCTCGCCATCGAAGTCGTCTCGCAGTCTTCCCTCGCGGCCGCCCATTCGTCGACTATCCAAGGTGCGTCCCTAAAATCTGCCTCGCTTCTGAAATCGATGATTAAGTAGGCTAATTCTCGTTCTGCCTACTATGCGGTCGACAGGTCTCGACTTCCTCGACGACAAGCACCTCGTCACCTCCTCCGTCGACCAACGCCTGAACCTCTATCGCTTTTCTCCCTCTTTCGAAAAAGAACAGGTCACCGCGTCACTCGAGCTGATCGACGCGACGTGCCTCGACGTCGCCGACTGCAGTGCGCAGGCAGTGGTGCAACGGACGGAGGGAACGTTGTTCGGAGATCGGGTCATCGTGGTCGGGATCGGGGCGGAAGTCGTCTCGCTCGAAACGCCTGCTGACGGAGGTCGGTCGTCGTCACCGTAGGCCCGGATCCCTAGCTGCAACTCGAGACCGAGCGCAGCAAAATCATTATTGAGAACCGAGTGAGCGAGCGAAAGCGTTGTTGCGCGGTCAGGAGAGAAGCGCAGTCAAGTGAGAAAGCCGTATTTGGTGCCGGCATCGGTAGGTCTTCTCTCCGAGCGGACAAGTGCACAGGAGCACATCGTGGGTTCCGAAAGCACGTAATCTCTCCGGTCTGCACTCATACGCGCCCAAAGATCGCGGCTGAAGTAGATAAGGAGGGGGATCCGAAAAAAACCAACAACTCATTTCCTCGCCGCCAAAGTTTACACACAAACTCCCCGAGCCCCGCTAGTTCCAGCCGTCCATGATGATGACAGGTCGAGGTTGATTGGGGGGAAGAGATGGCGAAACCTTGAACGATGAGAAGGGACGAGGGTCGAGCCGAAGCCGTTTAAGAACGGGGCTTCTCCTTCTTCTCCTTCCAGACTGTTGAGCGGGAATCGCGGGTCAGCGAGAGGCAAGACAGCGTATAGGGAAAGACATGTAATGACGTACGAGCAAGGAGACCGACACCCGAGACCTTGACGACCTGTAAGACGGGGAGCGCAGCGTTGTCAGCGAATGCCCCACCTCTCTTAACCAACACCTCCGCGGCAGCAAAGTCCCGCGAAAGAGTATGGCTTTGTAAGAAGGCGCTCGGCGAACCTTGAAGCGAACACCCGGGATATCACTGTGGAGGGAACAATGTCAGTCTCCCCATTCTGCGGCGAGAAAAGAGCAAGAGTTGCGCCACTCACCCCTTCGCCTTGCCCTTGCGACCGAAACCAGAGACGAGGACCTCTGCACGCCGCAATCACAAAGTCAGCGTGCGTGTCCCGAGAGCAAGGGGCAGGTGGAAGCGCACCGTCGTTCTCGTCGACAAAGTTGAGGCAACCGTCGTTCGGGACGAAGGCGGTGATCTTCTTGCCGTTCTTGATGAGCTGGACACGGACACACTTGCGGATGGCCGAGTTGGGCTGCTTGGCCTCGACACCGACCTTTTCGAGGACGATGCCCTTGGCGTGCGACGAACCACCGGTCGGCGACGAGCGGTACGCGGTGCCGAGCGCGCGCTTCTTGTAGTTGTTGTCGGCCCAGCGGTTGTCGCGGCGGTCGTCACGGAGCTTGCGGCCGGCGAGCAGACCACGAGGCTTGCAGGATCCTGTTGGGACAATTCGCGTTTCCCCGGAGGCACACCAGAGTCAGCATTTTCCGTTGTCCCCATCGCCTCAAACGTCCTGTGTCTGTATGGTCGACTTCTGCCGGCCGCCTCTTTGTGCCCGTGCGAACTGCCACGGCTGCGCCTCGCCGCCCGCTCAGGCGGGGTGACGGCAGCACTCGTCCCGCTCGCCTCCCAGTGCTCGCCCTGCACTCGTTCCTGCCCGGCCTAGCCCGTATAACCCGTTCCAATGCTTCGGGGACGACAGTGGCGGCGCTCAGGTGGGTCGATGCGCGAGTCGGAGCTGCGGTGAGGACCCGAGTCTGCCGAGCTCGCCGTTCTCTCGCGCGGCGTCGTCGCTCCGTTCGAGCGGGTGGTTCGAGGGCGGGGGGGATAGACGGTGGTAAGGACAGTAGAGTACACGTGAACGTCGACTTGCCCATGATGAAGCGGCGGGTACAGAGACGGGGAAAGTAACCGGACGAGCACGAGTCGCTTCGAGTCGCCAGCCGCGCGCCTGCGTCTGCTCGCCCTCCCCTCGACGCGCTGCCCACAGCTCACGCTAGATCTCGGTCAGGTCATTCACGTAGCTCAGTATATTGCAACACTAGACTCGTCCATTCTCCAGCTCATTCCATTGCCTCTCCGCCTCGACGCACCTCGTTCCGAGCCCTCACCTCCCAGCTTGGACTCGCCGCTTCACCGCCAACTTCTATTCCAACCCTTTGTATTCACTTTCAATAGCAAGCCTCGCAATTAGCACAGCCTCCTTCTCCTTTCTCGCTGCGTCTACTTAGCTCCCGCTCAGCCATGCCGAAAGCACCAAAGAGGAAAGGAAAACTCGCAACCGGTCAGTCTCCAGTTGCACGCTGGTCCATCAAGAGGAGAGCTGACTCGCCCAACTTGAAACCGCCGGATGATCGAACATGAAGCTCTCGCTGGCCAGCAACAGGCGCAGCAGCAGCGGCAGATCGAGGAACGCGCTCGACAAGCCCAGCTCGACCGTGACCGCGCAAAGCAACTCAAGGCGAACCGGCAGCAGCATCAGCCGGCGGGCGGGAGCGCAGATGTCAAGGGCAAGAAGCGAGCGCGCGACGACGACGATGATCAGCCCGAAGACGGAGCTGAACGAGCTGCTGCAGAGGACGAGAGCGTAGCGACGACAAGGCAGGGTCCGGCCGTGCAGCCGTTCAAGAAGGGAGAGCGGGTTTTGCTCGTCGGCGAAGGTGAGTTTCGCGATTTATCCCATTCATCCCGCCGACGAACGCTGACACGGGAGAAACTCGACAGGCAACTTCTCCTTTGCGCATGCACTGCTCCGACCAGTGTCCTCTGCGGCGGCGGCAGATGCTGCCTCTTCGTCGTCGTCCTCGCCTCGCGCTGCCGCCGCCACCGCTGCACCGGTTCAACCCTACGTGAACCCATCGCTACTCTGCTGCACCGCATACGACACCGAAGCCGTCGCATCTCAGAAATACCCCGACCTCGCAACGCACATCACAGCTCTCCGAGACGCAGGTGCTACCGTCCTGTTTGGCGTCGACGGGACCAACCTCGCCTCGTCGAAAGAGGTTCGCCAGTTTGCCGGGTTCGCACCGACCGGACCGGTCAGGGGTGGCAAGAAGGAGAGGAGACGAGTCAAGGGGAAGGGGAGGATGCTCGAAGGTTGGGCCAACAGGCTCGATGACCTGAAGGAGGAACAGGACGGCGAGGACCGGTCGATCGGGTTCGACAAGATCGTGTTCAACTTTCCTCACGTCGGTGCGTCTACATCTTCAATCTCCCCTTGATCTGATCTCTTCGCCGAGAGGATCCACGTGAGCTGACGAGACGGGTAAAACGTCCGTGCGCGCACACAGGCCAAGGCATCACGGACCAGTCGCGCAACATCCGCGCGAATCAAACCCTTTTGCTCGACTTTTACCGCTCGGCTGCTCCTCTCCTCCGTACCGGCAAAGCCCGTGCCCTTAGCTCGTCTGCGAAGTCGAACACAGGCGACTCCAAGTCTGGCTCAGAAGATGACGACGATGAGGAAGAAGACCTCGTCGCAGCGGCGCAAGAAGCTCAGGACATTGCGAACCTCGGTCTGCTCGGCGACACCTCGATGCAAGCTGGGATCTCGGCCCCCGCCGCTCCTCCGCCCTCGGCGAACCGCGGCACCGTCCTCCTCACTCTCCGCACCAACGGCCCTTACGCATCCTGGCTCCCGTCCCAACTCGCGACGAAACCCTCTCTCCTCTTACCTTCGCTCTACCCACCGCACGAACTCAAACTCCGCTCAACCCCGCAGCGAGGAGGGGAACAACCTCGGTACCGGACTGTGCGGAGTTGGAAGTTTGAGATGCGCAAGTGGGAAGAGGAAGGGTACGAACATCGCCGGACGATCGGGTACGAGGAGAAGTATGCGGAACTGGGAGGGGAGGCGGCGAGTAGGAATGCGGATTTGGCGATGACGGCGAGGGAGAGGAAGCAGCGCAGGATCGAGGCCGCCGCCGCGAGGGCGGGTCTGGGTGAGGACGAGGAGGACGAGCGAGAAGACGTCCCCCCGTCCAAACGAGCTGGCTCGCGTCCACCATCGCAGCCTGAGCAGCAGCAACACGACATCCGGACGTGGGAGTTTGAGCTCGTCACTCCCGAGGACGAAGCAAGCACCGCTCGTCGAGGCGGCGGCGGTGCGTCGAAACGGGCAGGTGGAGCGCGCGGCGCGTCGGGTGGTGGTCGACCGGCTCGAGGTGGCAAGTTCCAAGTTGGCGGGGCGAACGACCCTGACCTCATGAGCGATTAGAGCGGCAAGAATTCCTTGGTGCAACGAATCGATCGTTTGATCGACTTGGTCTCGAGACGGTCTGATCAAGGAGGACAGCGAACTTCTTCAGTAGAACGGCGGCGGTCTTTCGAGAGGGCGCGATTGTTGCTCCTGCAGTCTCAAACTGCCGCCACCGCAGACTCGAACGACGCAATGGCGGCCGCGCCATGCCTTGCCGTGCCGACTGGATCAAGTGACATGGCAGCTGACCGCAGCAAGTGCAGAGTGCTCGCAAGCGTGAAGTAAGCATGCACACTTTTATGGAAAGAATCCGAGAGCAAAACGAGTACCGAAGCACCTTTCGAATCCATTCATTCCTGCCCCCTGACTTTCTCCTCCTGCTCTTTCTCGCCGGACATCTCCCAGTCAATAGCAAGAGCGCTGGCACTCTCTCGACGGACCGAATCTCCGGCAGCGCCTTGTTGCGGACAAACGCCACACTCTTCGATTCTACCCGACTCGCGCCGCCGAGACCGCGACGACCAGCGTACATGCAAGCGGAATCGAGCGTGTATGGTAATATTGCATGCATCGCTCGAACCTTGCCCGGTTCTCGACCCTGTCGATAGCGAGAAGCGAGCGGAAGTTGTTAGACCGCGTTGCAGCGACCGCGAACCCTGACGCGATCCTCCCCCTCGCCCAAAGCGCACGAGTCGCCCAAAGCGCTTGAGGAGAAAGATATACAATACAATCGTGATCGGTGGTGGTCCGGCATGTGCCGTATGCGCCTTCCAGCGCTTTTCCGATGCCTTGCAGCGCTTGGAAAAGTCAGCTGGACGCCGGGCTGACCGAGGAAGACCGCCGCCCTTGTTCGCTTCATTCACTCGCCATCACATGCGAGGGTTCACAACGTTGCGCAGACCATCATGTTCAGGTCTTTCTAAAGTCGTTCAAAAGTTGTTCGAGACACTCCGCTGCCCGCGCACGCCCACTCAACGAGCGCTCGGGCGAGGGTGACTTCTCGAGCCCTCCGGCAGCAGCGGCAGCTCGATGCAATGGACCACCGCTCCAATCCCACATTGATCACTAGCAATGTTGGGCAGAAATTTCCTTGGCGAAAAGGACGTTTGAAGGCGCTGCAGTGGAAGTCGTTGAGCTTATCTCGACCAGGTAATCTCCCTTCGCTCAACCGTGTCGACCATCCGATTTCGGTCGACCGTCGACGAGATTGCTGATCCTCGGTTCGTCTTACTACTGACACCCACTATGCACAAGAAGCTCGACAGCGAAGGCGAGCTCTTATCTCGTAATGTCTTCCAATTGCCCGCACATATCGGATGACTTTCGGCTCGGCGCGGACTGGCAGCAACGGCATGAGAGCGAGCGGCGAATTGTCACGTTAGAGGATGACTGGGTCTACTGGAACTGCCCTGCTCCTCCTGACGGCGAGGCATGGTCGTTGCCATTTTGCGTCGACATCGACCTTCCCAAGCCGCCGAGCACCGACTCCTCGCGTAGTGCCCCGCGCAGTCACCTCACGACCGGGTACAGCTCGTCGCGCAATGCATCTACGACGAGAAGACGATTGGACCCAGTCCGACTTTGGACGCGCTAGCCGTCCGCCGCTTTCGAAAGCAGCAGCAACAGCACGTCCGAATTTGGGAGTCTGAGCTCGTCGCTCTTGAAGACGAACCAAACACAGCTCGCCGTTGAGACGGTCCGGCATCGTCGGCGGCGTCGAGTTCAAAGCGGGCTGGTGGAGGGCGCGGCGCCGGAGGTCCATGGGAGATCTCGAGGGGGAAAGGGTCGGCGGGGCGGATGGCCCTGAACTCCTTACGCTAGCAAGTAGAGCCGTAAGAGCTTAGTGTAGCGAGTCGATTCAGTCCTGACGCCAACGAGCACAGCGACTCCTAGCCAGAGCGGGTGGTCTTTTTGAAAGAAAGGGCGCATTGCGGGCACTGCGACGAGAGATGTTGTCGACGACCACAATGATTCCCACCCGGCCACCGGGGAATGCTGCAGCGATGAAAGGTCGATCGATAGCAACGTCGAGACGTTCCGAGCAGGCGCGTGATCGGCTCCAGCTGAAGCACAATATTTTAGGCAAAAGGCAGTAGAGTTGAATGGCATGCATGTACACACGCGAGCACCGATTACAGTAGAGGACACGCTAGTGACACGCTTCACAAGCGGTAGTTCGTGAGACAGGCATGCAGCGCGTGAGAAATATGTACAAAGCGAGCGTCGTCCGCGCGCCAGTTTGCACCTCGCGCGTGTACGCCCAAGCTGGCCTCCCCGGTCAACCTAGGATCAAGCCGGTCGACAGCAAATGACAAGCGGACCGGTCAATTACAGCGCGCTGTGGGCTGCACGAGCGGGGGAAGAGGCTGCAGCGAGAGGAGTGAGAGTGCATGGAAGCTTCGCGCATGCAGGGATGCAGAGCAAGGACGTGGTGATGTGCCAAGAGGACCGGTAACGGGTACGGTATTGCGCGCTCAGCTCTCGTGGCGTTGGAACGCCTGGCGTTCAGTTCGAAGTCGGAAGGTGGCGAACGCACATGGTGATCCTCACCCTTCGCAGACGACAGCCGGGTCGCTACGCTTCCTCGCGAAGCATATGCAGCGCCGTCGTGTCCGGTGGCACGGAGAGAGTATAGCGGGCCGCGGCGTGCGAAGAGAGCAGCGCGTCATGGCAGGTTCCAGCCAGTAGCCGGGCGCCGCCTCCAGAAACCGACCTAGCCTCGGCGACAGGTTGAGAGCCGTGCCGAGAGATCGATAAAGTAACGGTCCTTGACCGCGAGCGTTCCCAGCTGGCCAGCTGCTGCAGCTGCAGCCTGCCGCGAGCAATCCCGTGCATGGCGGCGTGGACACCTTTCTCGCTCCCGGGCCACGCGTGAAGCCCGCGGGCTCGACTCCGGGTCAATCGAGAACGGGCGCGCAAATTGGGGGATTTGCTGGACCTCCGCGGGCAGGAGCTGCTTCGAAGAAGGGACCCCAGCACCGCATGGAACGCGGCTCCTGTTTAATCGATTTCTGAACTTCGGAGATCGCCATGAGAGATCTTCTGATGATGAGGCGGCCAAGACGCCGACCGACCACGCGAGGCAACGGTGCATTGTGATTGGTCGAGTTGTCACAGCCAAGCCACCTCAAGGGACTGGCGACGCATAAGTTACTCGGGCAGCAGCGGTTCTCTATGCGTTTGCGCCCTCGTAGTCTATACCGGTCGCTGAGAGGCAGCAGCTATGGTTGTACAGTCTTCGAGCCATTTTGACCGCCGGCAAAGCTCATCTGAGAAGGCTGCCCACGGGCTTGCCTGCCGCCGGCAGCAGCTTGCAACTCTCCTCCGATCAAAGATCTAAAGGAGATGGATGCGCTTTTAGCTTGGCATTTTTGAGGCTCCGCATTTCGCTTGCAGGTGCTGGATCGGGACCAGTGGAGGGCTTCAACCGCGTGTTCCCCCGGAGGCTTGCGTGGGTGCCCTCAAGCCCCCGTGCTGCAGACTGTTTGGACCCCCTCGCTCTCCGCTTGCTTCTCCTCTTTCTGTGTGCTCTTCTCCCAACCTAGTTCCGCTCCCCTACACCTCCGCCACTTCGGGTCCTCTTCGTCGCGACCGTCAAAGCCTACCGCGCCACAAGCTCAACATGAGCCTCCTTCAAGGCACCGCGGACGTGAGCGCCATCGAGGCGCCCGTCACCATCAAGGCATACCTGCTGTGAGTCCGCGGCTTTCACAGAGTGGCCGGAGGGATGTTCTCTCGTCGCCGCAGTTGCACCTGCAGTGCGAGAGTCTTGCATTCTCGTTCTGCTGCCGACGACACCCGCATAAACCGAGCTTCAAGCGGCTCCGGAGAACGTTTGCTGACTCGCGTCGTGGTACAACCAACAGCTGTGTCTTTGCTTCCTTCGGAGGTATCTTCTTCGGTTACGACTCGGGTTACATCAACGGTGTCCTCGCGTCCAAGGTCTTCATCCGCGCTATCCAAGGCCCCGATGCCACGGCAATCTCCTCGTCCAACACCTCTTTGATCACGTCCATCCTCTCCGCCGGCACTTTCTTCGGTGCCCTGATCGCCGGTGACCTCGCAGACCGATTCGGTCGGAGGTGGACTATCATTTCGGGATGCGTTATCTACTGCGGGTACGTTACCTACGGTCTGGCGGTTCTTGGTGTGTTAGCAGCGAATGACTGACGCCTTTGGACCTGCAGTGGTGTCGTTATTCAAATGTTCGCCGCCTCTGCCCTCGCTACTATCGTCGTTGGTCGTCTCGTCGCCGGATTCGGTGTCGGATTCGTCTCGGCCATCATCATTCTCTACATGTCCGAGATTGCGCCGAAGAAGGTGAGTCTTGCGACCCGGCGTCCGACGAAGGCGGCCGATTCCTGACCCCTGTTACCTTCTCAGGTTCGTGGCGCCATCGTCGCCGGCTACCAGTTCTGCATTACGATCGGTATCATGCTCGGTGCCATCGTCAACAATTACACCCAGGGTCGCGACGACTCGGGCTCGTACCGCATCCCCATCGGCGTCCAGGTTGGTCTCGCCTTTTTCTCCTTTTTTTCGCCCGGGAGTTTCGGGACTGATTTTCCCCCGCTACGCTACAGTTCGCATGGGCTGTCATCCTTGCCATCGGTCTCTTCTTCCTTCCGGACTCGCCGCGTTACTTCGTCAAGCGCGGAAAGCTCGACAAGGCTCGCGACGCGCTCGTCCGCGTCCGTGGCCAGCCGCCCACGTCGCAGTACATCGAGACTGAGCTTACCGAGATCGTCGCCAACGCCGAGATCGAGGCCCGCGCCATCCCGACCGGCACCTGGTACGCCTCGTGGGCCGCGTGCTTCTCGGGCTCGCTCTTCGACCCGGCGTCGAACCTCCGCCGCACGATCCTCGGCACCTCGCTCCAGATGATGCAACAATGGACCGGCGTGAATTTCATTTTTTACTACAGGCAGGTCTATTATACCTCTATGCACTCGTCTCGAGTCTCCGCGAAACCGCCGGAACGGAACTAACCCGCGCCCGTTTCCTCCCACAGTACTCAGTTCCTTTCTTCGACCGGAGCCATCGACGACCCCTTTTTGACTTCGATGATTTTTACCGGGCGTTTAATACACTGTTCTCTTGTCACACGAGCCCGTCCTAACGAGTCGCGCACCCACAGATCGTCAACGTCGTGTCGACCCCGATCTCGTTCTGGACCGTCGAGCGCTTCGGTCGCCGCCCTCTCCTCATCTGGGGTGCTGCCGGCATGTTCATCTGCCAGCTCATCGTCGCCGTTGTCGGTATGACTGTCGGGTTCAACAAGACGTACACCAACGCGGCCGGTGACCCCGTCGCCCAGAACATTTCCGCCGTCAACGCTCAGGTCGCCTTCATCGCCATCGGAATCTTCTTCTTTGCCAGCACCTGGGGCCCTGGTGGTGAGTCTCGAGTCGCTTTCGATTTGGCAAAAAGGCCGGAACGCTGATCCCGCCGTCCTCCGCAGCCTGGGTCCTCATCGGCGAAATCTTCCCTCTTCCGATCCGTTCGCGCGGTGTCGGTCTTTCGACCGCCTCCAACTGGCTCTGGAACACCATCATTGCCGTCATCACCCCGTACATGGTCGGCGAGGACCGCGGCAACATGCGCTCGGCCGTCTTCTTCGTCTGGAGTGGCACGTGCTTCTGCTGCCTCATCTACGCGATCCTCCTCGTCCCGGAAACCAAGGGTCTCTCGCTCGAGCAGGTCGACCAGATGCTGTCCGAGACCTCGCCCCGTCACTCGGCCAAGTGGCGCCCGACCACGACTTTTGCCGCCGAGGCTGGCAAGATCCGCGGCGACGCTCGTCACTTCGAGGACGTCGAGGGCGACAAGAAGACCGAGGTCTGAGCGCGCACGCTTCAGCGACGTTCCCTTCAAGGAGCTTGGCACAGCGGCGTCTGCGTCATCTCTCTTGTCGGTAGTCGGTCCTCCCGTGCTCCCCGGGTCCTGTTTTAGTTCCGTTTCGGCGGGAGCTGTAATCTCTAGCACTTTCACACCTACTCGAGTATCTGCCGGGTTTGCGCGAGCCATATACTCCAGATAACGACTTTCTCCCGCGCTTCAAGAGTTCGTCAAATCTTGAGCTTGACTGGAACGGCTTGTTCAGTGGTCCTGTGTAGGGTATCACTCACGCCGGGGATGCTGAATAGTCTCAAAACAAGTACGATACGTTGCAGCTAGTCCGCCTTGAGCAACGAGAAGAGAGGGCGGCGATCAGGCGACGTAGCTGCGGCGAGTCACGTGACCGAGCGCGCAGACGTGGCGGGCGCGAGCGGCGGGCGATGAAGATGAAGAGCTGGGCGACGTAGACGCACAGAGCTCGTCGCACGGCGGGCAGAGCGGCCAGGATGGGACCATTGGACCCAATGCAGCTCACTGCGCAAGTGCGCGAGTCGCTCAAGGCGTGCCTCATGCATAGCGCCGCCATCTCGGCCACCGCGAGCACCGCGAACCGCTTACAGGGCGAGGCGGCGCAGGACCGACCTCTTGGAGAGCTTGGGGAACAGCTCGATCAGGTAAACGCTGTTCTGGGGCAGCAGTCCCAAGACGAGATTCGGTGCGTCGATTTTTCCACCTTTGCGGCGGGAGCGCCTCATCAGATTCGCCGTCGTGGACGGAGCGTATTGACGGAGTCCTTTTGACTTTGCAGAAAAATAGACGAGACTGTAGCACTGATCGACGCGCTCGAAGCGCTGTACCAAGCTCCGACGCGAGAATCTACACCAGGTTGGTCGAGCATGATCCGCTTCGAGAGCCTTCGACGTCGGCGCAGACCTGCGCAGAGCAAGTACTGACACGAGATATCTACGCTGGCAGCAAAAGCTCGACCGCCGTTGACCAAGAAACGAAAAACGGACAGCTCCGCCTCACGAGCCGGTTCTCCTACCTCGTCTGCGGCTGCTTCTCCCATGCCGATGTACGGCCATGCGGGCTCTCCGCCGGCTCCGGTCGCGGCAGTTCTTCCCCGAGCACAGTCGGTCAAGCCGAGTCCAGCGGCAGCCCCGCAACCGCTTCCGATCGCACCAGCGCCTATCGCCAAAAAGCCGACCGCGAAGAGTCGAAAAGATGCTCTCTTGGCACAACTGCCACTCCGACCTGGCCGTACCATTGCCGTCAAAGAGTCGAAGAAGGCCTCTGCAAGCGGACCCGCCTCGGACAACTATATTCTCGGGCGAATCGTGCAGTGCCTGCAAGGCGACAAGAATCGGTAAATAGCGGCTGGACTTTCAACGACGCCACTACGCGCTCAAAAATGGCTGCATGCTACGCAGATACTCTGTCGAAGACGTCGACTACGATCCGGCGAATCCGACGCCCGAGGGAGGGTGAGACTCGTCTGCTTTTTGCTGGGGCATATTACCGCAGTTGACCCAATCTTTGCTGCGTCGAGCAGGAAGTGGAACACGACGCTCAAGTCGATCATACCGCTTCCCGAAAAGGGAGACGAGCGGACGTACCCCGACTACGATTTCCCGCCCGGCAGCTTGGTGCTGGCGTGCTACCCGGAAACGACTTCTTTCTATCGTGCGACCGTCGAATCGGGACCGCACACGCTCACGTTCGGGACGGGCAAGGTGCGTACAGAGAACGCACTTGTGGTGGCCTGCCGCGCCTCGCCTGACTTTGCATGCCGGACGAGCAGAAGAAGGGGATTCAGAAGACCTACCGATTAACATTTGACGACGATGATGGCCAACTTCGGGACGTGCCGATCGAACTCGTATGCGACCCGACACCGATCTAAGCATATACAGTATGGCGACCCTGTGTAGCGCTCCGACGCACCCCACCGATGTTGTAACGCTATTGTAACCGTTTAAAAATGTCGGCACTGCTGGTCGACGCCACCGGCTATTTGCTCCGCGACAACGACGTTCCCGGAGCGCACGGAATCAAAGGTATATGCTCACGGATGCCTAAGGCTCAGGGACGACTGTGCAGACTCGACTCTCCGGCCAAGCCTGTCCGCGCGTCGAGATTTTTTAAGCTGCACGTGACGCTCGCGAGGCGAATGACGCTGCCAGGACTCACGCCTCGCGCGAACTTCACGTTACCTATCCAGGCCGGTCATGCCGGGACTCTTGTCGTTCCTCCACTGCTCACTCGCATACGCAATCAGATCCAACGTAACATAAACGACGTTATGTCCACCGCTGCTTCTACCGTTCTCCAAGCGCTCCGTGCAGGAGACGTAATCCCCAACGTCGTGCCCGAGTCGGCGACTGCTGGGGTGAAGAGCGCGCTCCGCGTCCACTACCCCGAATACACGATCTCTGAAGGCGAGGCCATCCCGCGCGCCGCGACTCTGAAACAGCCCGACCTCGAGTTCCAGAACGCGGTGAGTTCCCAGTGGGCCAAGTGCGAGTCTTGCCGAACGGGTTGTCCGCACGCATTCGCTCTCCCATCCTACACGATGCTAATGTCTCGAAGCATAGGAATCGAACGCGACGTACACGATCATCATGGCGGACCCCGACTTGACGCACAAAAACGACAAGGCAAGCTCTTTGCAATCGTTCACTCCCATTCGAGCCGGCTTGGCTGATCGGTAGACTTTACGCGTTCAGATCGCTGGTCAAGTCCGTCACTGGCTCCAGAGCGGCGTTAGGTTTGACGAGACGAGCAAGCGGACCGCGGCGGCTACTTCCGCGACTGCTTTGAACGACTACGTCCCGCCCTCGCCAGCGTACGGAACAGGGTACGTTGTACCTGTGCACGCTCTCGCAGCCCTAGGAACATTCTGACATGTAGAGGTGTCTGTGCAGAAAGCACCGCTATGTATTCATTGCGGCCAAGGAGCCTGCGGGATATGCCGGCCCGCAAGGCAAAGATTTCCCAACGAACGGTCCCGCCGACTTGAAAGACCGCATGCGTTTCGATGCTGCTCGTTACTGCTCCGTGAGTGCAGTCGCTCCCGATCTGACATCTGCGCCGCGCGCTCTCGCTCACCGCCTTGCCCTTGCGTCGCCAGGAGGAGAATCTCACGATCGAGGCTGTCGGCTTCATGCAAGTCGACGCGGACGCTGCGGCCACAAAGGACAACATTGCATTGACTGGCGAAGCTATCAAGAATGCCATCATCGGCAAGTAGGAGGCAACGCGGGGGCGGCCGAAGGACAACCCTTCGGACCTTCCCATCCGAATGTAAATACCCCGTCGTCCTCCTTTCACTGAGTAGCTTGCTTTCAAGGCGTTCTCTGCTCGTTCTCTTTTGGGCTAAGGCGGCTCCGGAGCGCACGCGTCTGTACAACCCTGAGAGCAGTCTCCGCGCACGGACACACGCTGTAGAAAGCGCGCAAGAACAAAGCCCGGCGTTCCGCTCCTGCGCCGACACAGACCTGCAGAGTGAGTCTCAACAGCATCTGCATTCCCTCCCTAGACCTGCAGGGCAATACCCTTGAGATCGCATAGGGGGGGAAAGAGCGGAAAACTTTGTCCGGGTGGTCAGTCCGACGCGGCGGAACCAGCTTCCGGTCGCTGCATATTCCGTGTGCGTATGTACAGTACAGATGCATGGCCTCGATCACGAAGCAAATCTCGTCTGCATGATCAAAAATGAAATCGCTTACGATTGGTCAGGCGTGAACAACACGATTGTCCCACGCGCGACTGACGTCGGTCCCCTTTCTGCTCGGAGTTCGGTCAGGCGCTGACGTCGTTCTCTGCGAAGTACCGCTTCCTTTCGAACCACAATGCGGAGGGCGATCGGTACAAGCGTTGCATTCGAGCATCGCGACTACAAAAGAGTGGAGGCTGTCGACGACATGGCACTGTATCTTGCTGGAACTCTGCAGTGGTTGGGACCGAATTGGCGCAACGTCTCTGGCTTCGCCTCCAACGAGTGCTCCTCCGCTCCGAGCCTCTTGGTCCTGCTTGGTCCTCGTACAGCTTTGCTACATACTATACCGGCGCTCCCGTTGCATCGGGAATTCTAGACGACCGACATTCTCGGAGCTTGCGCAAACTCGACGCGAACCATGGCGCCTGGCCTCATACGAGATGCCCCATTCGGCCAGTTCATGCGCCTCATCACTCGCAATCGAGTGTTCAAATATCCCGAGGAGCAGGCAGACTATGTCGTCCCGGAAAAGTACCTCCTCAAGCACGAGAACGCTCGGCAGCTGGACGACTCGCGCGATTCCGAATCGACACTGGCGGCGGAGGAGCGGACTACAGTCGGCCGCAAATCGGTCGACGCGAATACTCTAGTCGATCACGACCGCTCGGTCAAGCGAAAGTACGAGACGGTTCAGGAGAAACAGGACCGACTCGAGCCGAGACAGTCTCGCGAACGCCGCAGCGGAGACGACGACCAGCGACGGGACGAGGAGGCGAACCCGGAGGAGCAGCAGGAGGAGGAGAAGCGTCGCCAGGAGTGGAAGGAAAAGCATCCCGGAACTGCCGACCCGATAAAGGCGCTCGAGGAGGATTTGATGGAAAAGTATCAATATCTCGTCGACTTTGAAGAAGGCGACCAGTACAACCCCAAGTGCGTACATGGCTCTTCTTCACTATAAGTGCAGCTCACAAACTGACATACATCTCGATTGCAGGGAATGGTCGCCGCGAAAGCAGTGGTTCTCCGCCGCGCAAGTCTCGCTCATGACGCTCGTTGTCTACATCGGATCAGCTGTGCGTCGTCACACCGCTCCTTGTTTCTTGTGTAGTGTTCCCCGCTCACGTCGAAGCTTCTGCTTGCAGATCTACACGCCTGCGGAGCAAGGTATCTCGGAGAAGTACGGAGTCTCGCAAACCGTTGGCATCCTCGGTCTCACGCTCTTCATTCTCGGATACGGAACCGGCCCGAGTGAGTGGGCAACATTTCATGCTAGTAGCCTCTAGAGACGGGTCACGGACTCGCGAATACGTTCGCTGATCTTTCCTTCGCCCACGCACAGTGATCTTTTCGCCACTGCAAGAAACACCGCATCTCGGTCGCAACCCGGTCTACTGGGCTGGACTGTTCCTCTTCATCATCTTCCAGATCCCGATCGTCCTCCCAAAGAACCTCACGTGTCTCCTCATTTTCCGATTCCTGACCGGCTTCGTCGGTTCTCCGATCCTCGCCACCGGTGGCGCGTCGATGGGCGACATCTTCCCGCCTAACAAGCTCCCTTACGCTATGGGCGTGTGGTCGGTTGGCGCCGTACTTGGACCGATCCTCGGACCCGTCGTCGCGGGTTTCCCGGCAATGCTCAAGGGCTGGCGGTGGCCGATTTACGAGCTCATCTGGATGTCGGGCTTTGGCCTCCTGATCTTCGTGAGTTGGCTCGTATACCGCGATCGCACCTCGCAAAGGAAGACAATTCAGAAGTCTTACAGACGAACATCGAGATGGACCTACAAAGAATCGTAGCTGACGGAACTTCCCGCCGGAATAACAGACTTTCTTCCTTCCCGAGACCTTCGGACCGACTATCCTCCTTCGTCGCGCGGAGCGCCTGCGCAAACTCACCGGCAACGACCTGATCAAGACGCGTTGGGAGTTGGAGAACCCGGACGGCCAGTCGGTGCTCAAGATGGGCGCCAACAACATCAAGATGGCGGTCATTCTCTGCGCCGAGCCGGCTGTCTTCTACTCCAACCTCTACATCGGACTGCTCTGTACGTATGAGTTCTCTCTAGGCTCGCTGGATATGGCTCCCCAGCCATCCTGACGCCAAATGGCGGCGGAATCGATTCCGGTGCTTCTCCGTCGCTTCTTGGACCTCTCGCTGACCTCTTGACCTCCTCTATAGACTCCTGCTTCTACCTCTGGTTTGAGGCCTACCCGTTGGTTTTTGCGCAGTAAGCCCTTCAGAAGCGTCGGCGCCCGCTCCTCATGATCTCCGGATCTCCGTGACTGACCCCCTCCCTGCGCAGATATCATGGCATGAACCTCGGCGTGTCGCAGTTGCCATTCACTGCGTTCATAGTCACCGGCGCCCTAACGCTCCTCGGTAAGTACTGGAGTCTTCCGAGCGAAAATGTCGGAGCTCACTCGGGCCCGGAAAACGAAAACAGCGTACATGCTCTATATGAAGTACTACTTCATCCCGCGCCAGACGGAGAACAACTGGAAGCTCCCACAAGAGTTTACGCTCAAGCTCGCGCTGTTCGCAACGCCGTTCATCCCGGTTTCACTCTTGTGAGTTTGAGATCAGTCGTGCTCGATTCGAGAATACGGGCGCTAACTCGGTTATCCCGCAGCATCTTTGGCTGGACGGGAAACTCGCCATCCACACACTGGATCGGCCCGACGATAGGAGGAGCCCTCTACTTTCCGGGCGTCTTCTGCGCGTTCCAGTGCATCCTGCTGTAAGTGACCCCGTTCCCGAGTATTCTTTGTCGCAGGATACTGACGCCCCCTTCCTTCAGCTACCTCCAAGCTTCATATCCGGCTGTCGCTGCCTCCATCCTCGCCGGCAACGACTTGTTCCGCTCGTGCATGGCAGCCGGTTTCCCGTGAGTCGCCCCGACCAGTCGCAGAAGCGGCACCCTGTCTGACTTCTTCTCGCCTTTGCAGACTCTTCGGCAGCTTCTTCTACAAGAAGCTTGGAGTCGGACCCGCGTGCTCCTTCCTCGCCGGTCTCAACATCCTGTTCATGATCCCGCTCTATGTGCGTCGTTCTCGTCTCACGCTCTCCGCTCTGTTCAGCGAGCAGGAAACTGACTCCATGTTGACCTCGGACAGCTGCTCTACTTCTACGGAGACCGCCTTCGCAAGCGCAGCAAGTACGGTCAATCGTAGGATAGCTCGACTTTCTCGCAATGCCGCTTGCTCGGCTTTTCTCGGTCTCACCCTCATTCGCCTATTGCCCTACTCGTGCCACACCTCACTATATTTCCCTAATTATCTGCACATATGTCAACTTGTCTCTGCAATCCGCAATAGAAGCATCGGAATGGTCTAGTCTCGCCACTTGCGCATTTCGTGGCGAAATGCCGCCCATGAATGTCGGTTTGATCCCTGCAGAGCGGGCGGTCTTGAGCGCATGCCCGTACGGCTGCGGGACATTGCTGGCGATGCAGAATCCATGGCAGACCGAGAGCAGTAAACAATGTTGATCGACGAGGCTGGCCTTGCCAATGTCACGTGAAAGCACCTGCAGCACCTCCTGATCCTGGAGCCACTGTTGCTTGTCCTCCTCCGCCTGCATCCCTATACCGGTGGTGTTCACCTGCAGCAGAACCCTCTACGCCCGAGCGCTATGGCTACACAACTGGCGCTGGCCGGGTTGTCGTACTTGCCGGGCGGTGGGTTGTTGATTTCGACGGTCAACACGGCGAGTTCGACGACGACGAGCGTCCTCAAGTCGGCGTGGACGGGTCGGCCGAGCACGAGCACGAGTACGACGAGGCGGACTTCTGGGTCTACGTTCTTTGCGCGGTCTCCCTCTGTCGGGTACGAGGACTCGTCGCTCGAGTCGGCGTCGTCCTTGTTGGCGCCGAGCACTCCGCCTCCTCCCGCCACGTCGCCGCCTCTCCGCCCGCTCATGCTCAGCACCCTCAGGCAGCACAGGACTACCACCCACCACCACCACCACCAGAGGAGCAGCGTGTCCATGGGCGGCCCGGACGTCATGATGCTCGGCACGACCTGCTCCGGCTGTGGCACCCACGTCCAAGTCCAGGTCCCGCCCTGGATGCTCACCGCCATAGAAGGGAGCCAGCACCGCTACAGCGACACCTGGCGCGACGACCAGGACCACCACTACCACCACTCGTCGTCCGGACCACCCGGAGCACGTGCGCCGAGGATTGAAGGGCAGCAGCAGCCGTACAGGCGCCCGAGGCAGGCCGACTGGAGGAGCACGATCGTACACACCGCCATAGGGACCGCACACGCCATCAAGGCCTCTCCGGTCCGTCCCCCCAGCCCTCTCGTCCCCTCTCGAACCCGTCGAGCTGATAAGCCCCCCCTCCGCGTCCGACACGTGACAGATCCCCGGCTTGATCTTGACCTTTTTCCGCGCCATGTTTGCCTTTGCCTTGCTCCTCGACGCGAGGTTCTCGTTGCACCAACGCGCCGCCGTCATCCTGTCGAGGTTCCTTGAAGGACTCGTCGAGATCGAAAAGGAGGTCGGCGTCATGAGGGGAGCTGGGGAGGCGCTCAGCATCGGATGGTGCGCTCTGACGTGCTCGCTTGCTCTGTCTGCTAGACTCTAGACTGACCGTCCTCTCTACCCGCAGGGAAGCGACCGTGAAAGGCATCATCGGTCAGCTCTTCCCGGTTTCCTGCCACTTCCCCTCTTTGCTGACTCGCAAACACTCGCAGCTTTCGCCAAAGCCGACTCGTTCGCCAACACCTACTCCACGCACGACCAACCTCGCAAGACGTCGCAGCCGACTACGTCCATCTTTACTCGTCAGCAGCCCTCCTCGCAGCACAACTCGCGCGAATCCGCGCAGCAGAGCTCCTACTTCCCGCCGTACCATGAAACGCACACCTATACGGCGGCGAAACCTGCGGAACCCGCGCCTTTCTTCAACACGAGCGGCGACTATCCTCGACACGCCTTTTCTTCCGGACAAGGTGGCGGCGTCCTCCTGGCCGACTCGGAGGAGGACGAGCAAGTCTCGACTTCGTCGCCTCGCCTTGGGGTCGACCTCGACTACAGCCACGAGACGAGTTGCCCGCCTTCTCCTCCGCCACCTCCGTCGACCTCCACCGCTCATGGACGGGCAGAGATGGCCCACCCTCGTCCGTTGAGGAGGACGCCCATGTCCTCGCCGGCTCTTCAATCCGCCTACCTCGCCCAAAGTGGCGGGAGCAGGAACCCGACCGGACTTCCCACTTCCGCTTCCGCCACGTTTGGTCAATCGTCGTCGTCGTCGTCGAGCATGATGACGACGACTTATCCCTTCCTGGCGAGCTCCTCCTCGCCGGCCGAGACGCTGTTGCCGCCTTACGAACCCACGGGTCGAGCTGGCACCAAACCTCATCCTCTTCATCACTCTGCGGTGGCCGCGGGAAGCAGCAGCAGCAGTTACGGCACTACCGACGGCGGCGGCGGAGGTGGAGCGCTCCACCTGCGCCATCACCGCAGTCGTTCCGGACCTGGGAACACGCATGGAGGCGACGACGGCGGAGGAGGAGGTCTTCTCTACCTCGCGCCCGGCGGTGAACTGCTCTCGAACGGTGGCGGAGCTATGCCAGGTCCGCCGCCGCCTTCGCCCGTCGGGAGCCGAGCAGGCTGGGCCGGCAAGGCGATGCTCGGACTGGCCGAGCGCATGAAGGTCATCTGATCACACACTCGCCATCTCACGCTTTTCCTCCTCGTTTCCCTCATGACCACATTTGTACCATGCCTCCTTTTGACTACCCCTAATCCTCGTTGTCTTGCCTGCTCCCAATCGGTGTTGTCCGTTTCTATAGACTCGTGTTTTGTCTTTGTTGCCTCCGCTTCTAATTAGCTTTCCCGTCCGACTTTGTCGACTTGATGTATCCATGCCGTTCCTCACTCTCTTGGCAGTTGAAGAGAATAACTCTATACGCCGCGAGGAGAGGGTGCACCTCGATTGCAACACGGCTCTACTGACCTGTGCTCGATCCAAAGAAGCGAGTTCCCAGCCGAGCTCCTAATCGCGCAAATGCCGGACCTCCTTGTCCCTGGGTTGCAGCGGGTGTTCCAGCTCGGCTGCCCTCTCGACTTGACCCGACACCGAGGCCCGGAAGGCCAGGGAGTCCATGTCCCGCACCGCCGACAGAGGTGGTGGCGCCAAAGCCAAACAGTCCGCCACCGTGACTCGGGAGCGTCGGCGACTGCAGGCCTGACCCGGAAGGAGAATTGAGAGAGGTATGGGCCGCGGGATCCATGTCGAGCGTGGTGAGGAACGAGGTGTCGGCGAGGCCGCTCGCGGTCGACGTCTTGGCAAGGAAGACATCGAGCAAGTGATTCTGGTCGGCTCGGCGGACACCCTGAGGGAGAGCCACATAGTCTCGGTCAGCATGAATACGAAATCCGGGAGCGTTGAGAAGCGCACCTTGAGCTCGAGCAGCTTCTGAAAATCGGAAAAGGACTGGCACGGCACGAGCAAGAGATAATGCCGGACGAATTCTTCGGCCGGGTCTTCCGGGCTCATGATGACCTTGAGCAAGGTATCAATATTCTGCACGCTCCGCGCGACGTAGCGGGAGTATCTGACCGCGCAATATGAACATGCGAAGTCAGTTCCCAACGCATTGCCGCGGCATTGACGCGCATCACTCACGATGTCGGTATAGGCGCAGTGTCTCCGGGTGCGACGACAAGGTGCAAAAGAGTGTTCTTGATGCCTTGCAAGTCGAGAAGGATCTGTGATGGCAAAGCAAGTGAGCTCCCCGGCGCACGGTGCAGCGGTTAAGACGTCACGATCGAAGCGACGCACCTGTTCTGCGCCGATCTGAGTGATGGGACGACACCGGACAATGGTCTGGGTGAACTTGGCAAGGACGAGTCTGCGGCGCAGGCAACGGGTGAGCAAGCCAGCTCCAACCTCAAGACCGCCCAGAGAAGACAAGACCCACCCGACGATTTTGTCGCAGGTGCTCCGCACATATTTCTTCTGCTCGACACCGTCCCGGACCGCATCGACGACGGTATTGAGCGCCTTCGCCAGCTCCGCGACATAGCCGCTTTCCGAGCTGACGTACTCAACCTCCCTCCACGGGTTCCGCGCCATGCTCGCTAAGCAGGGTTCGATCGTGAACTCGAGCTCGCGCATGATGGCGAGGAGCGACGCCGAAGTTGCGCCGGTGAACAGTTCTTTCTCGGCTTCGAGCGAGACCCGATCCCGAAAGTCGGGGTGGATCCGCTCCTGTAGTCGCTCCTCCAGCTAACCGAGGAGGTAAGAGGTTCGAGTTAGCATACAAAGGCGGATTCTAGAGGAGACTTGAAAGAGCTCACCTGCGTAGCAGTTTCGTGACAGTACTCGGCCGTATTCAAGACCAAGCACGCCGTCTGCAATTCTTGCATATTCGGGCGACCTTCCGTCGACTTGCGATCGAACCTGCGTGAATGGACCTGTCAGTGCGCAGAACGGGGGGAGGGTGAGACTTTCGAAAGCCCAAACGTACTTGACGAGCGCCGCCGTGAGAACGTTCTCGGCATAAGTTTTGAGCCACTTGCGGTACACTGTGCAGAGATCCAGCAGCGGTTGCCGCGTCGACAGCTTGGCGCACCGCTCGAGCGCCTCTCGGTAAAAGTAAAAGAGCTCGGTCGATGACGGCAAGACGGCGGACGGGTTGTCGGAGGGCGAGATCGAAATGCGGGACGAGACAAAGTTCTGCATCATCTCGGAGAGCGTCCTGCGACAGGAAGGTGAAGCGGTCAACGCCAACGAAGCTGGAGATGTATAGCGTACAAGAGAAGACGCACTTGTCCTGCGCGTCGACAAAGACTCCGAGGTACGGCTCAAACACACTCGAGATGGCCTGGTCCGCTTCGACCACGCCGTAGCTGATCTGCGAGAGCCTGAGGATTTCCTCGAACTGATGATTCAGAGTTTGTGTCAGCGCTTGATGGCTCACACTAGCAGAGAGTAAGCGTTACGGACTGACCGGCAGAGAGTACTTGCGCGACATTTCGCGCTCGAAATCGGCGGTTTGGGCGATCGATTCGAGCAGCAAGCCGACACCCAGCGTCGCCGAGCTCCTTGCGAGCACACTCTTGAGGTCGTTCCTGTAGACCACCGTAGTCAAGACAAGCTAGTGCTGCACGCCCGCTTAGACGCGATTACTTACTTGGTCACCTCGCTGAACCCGGCCGTCAGGACCGCTCCGACGTTCCAAGCGGGCGGGAAGATGGCGGCGTTCTCCTCCTCGTGCGATTTGAGCACGCGCCTGAACCACGCAAAGCGACGCGTGATGTTGTCGAGCTGGCCGGCTTCGGAGGCGGCGCCAAAGATGCGGCGGTAGTCGCGGAGGAGGAGGAGCGAGTACCATTTCAGGAGGGCGTTCCTGGAACGGGTGAAGGTTGAATCAGCGGACAGCGAAACGAGCTGAGATGCCCGGGAGCTCACTTGGCGTCCTCGCCCAAAGCATCGACGACGAGGCAAGCATCAGTAAGCTGAGCGTCCTTGCCCGTTCGAGCCGCCTCGTTCGCAAAGCTGCGCATCAGAAACGATCCGAGTCAGCCGGCGATCTCGAGGCGTGTTTACCGGAGCGGCAACTCACGCTTCTTCGAATTCGCGCATGACCTGAGCGCGCAGCACGTTCTGCACCTCGACGACGCCTCGGCTGACGGCTGCGACTCTCTCGACGCTCGAGTAGGCTTTGAAGAAGGCCGACAGCTCTTTGACAGCTCCGAGTGCAGAGGCCGTCTCGCGGTACTTGCGCGACCGGGCGAGACGGGTGAGTTGGTCAAAGGCGTGAACTGTGAGAGCGCGGGCAAGCAGGCAGCGTGAGCAGACCGGGATCTCGTATTTGATCGCGAGGGGTCCAGGGCGGTGAGGCTGTCCAAAAGAGCTCACCGAGCATTTGGAAGCGCTTGAGGGCATTCATGCTGGCGACGAGATTCCGCTTGGCCAAGTCGAGGGACTGAATGTCGCGGGTAATCTCGCGCACGACTGCCTCGCTCTCGGTTGCGGCGTCTCGGATGGCTGTCACTTGCGAAAGCAGGTCCTGAGGAGAATATGCTTCGCGTCAGGATAGAGCATCGATCCAAACGAACTGAAAGACCTACGCCAATCAGCTCTTGCAGGTGGCCCATGGTGGTCGGATCTTGGTCTCGGTCGAGCAAGTCTGTCAAGAGTTCGACCTCGTGTCGGAGTGCCTGGATCTTGGTCCGCAGCAGCAAGGCGACCAGTCCCGCCTGACTCAAGCTCGTCTCTGTGTGTCAAGGACTCGCATCAGCATGCGAGCGAGAGGACCCGGCCGGCTCTCCCCACTTGGCAGAGATGGACCCGGGAAGTGCGAGAGTGGCTACACACCGTTCGGGAGGAGCTCGTTGAGCACATCTTCAACCTGAATTCCACCAGCGCCTTCTCCGAGTCCGCCTGCTCCGCTCAGGACAAAGCTGTCGAGGGCGTCGCGCTCTGGCGGTCCGGACCGCGACGACGGCGAAGTCGATGCGGCGTGCTTCTTGGTCAGAAGCGTGAGCAGCAGCTCGGGCGGGAGCTCTGGTAGCGCGATTGGCTGCTCCGGCGGCAGCGATATGCTCGGAGTCGCCATCGTCACGACGATGCGGAGGTCGAAAAGGGCTGCATCAGGACAAGCGATCGTCTTTCTTGTGTGCGGCGCCTGTACCGACTTTAGCAGCCAAAACGACCCTAGATAAGAAGTGTATCAATCCAAGATGCATTTGCGATTTCGACAAAAAAAGACTGATGCGAGGGATGGCGCCGAGAAGAGGGATTGAGGAGCAGGAAGGAGACCCGCTTGGGAGGAAAATATAGCAAAAGCCCAAACGCGTAATCGGATGCCTCCGCAACCCATCCATGGTGTGGAGCGACATCGTCGTACTCCGCATCCCCCAAGAGGTATATGTCGCCCCGTCTTCCTGCCCGCTCCCCTTCCCTCGCTCTGCTCTTTTCCGTCCATCGCTTTTCTTTCATATTCCATCCCCTCCACTCTCCTGCGACCTCTTTCTCCTTCGTCGGCTTGCGTGTTCCGGAGAGCGACTTAGCCCATCAGGTCGCCGAACGCCTCCATCCCCGGAGTCGACTCCTTGACAGCCATCTCTGCACGTGACGAAACAGAGGACCGGGTCAGCGACGACGAGCGAGATCCGCAAGCACGGAGAGAGTACGCACCGAAGAAGCTGTAGATGATGGTGACGCAGAGGAGGATTCCGGTTCCGGATCCGAGCGCGCCGACGAGGTCGGCCGTGACCGACAACAACCCGATGACGGCACCACCAAAGATGGCCGCCGTCGGGATGACGCGCTTCAGCTCCTTGTACATAGATCCCTCGCGGTGACCGGCAATGACCATCTGCTGGTCCTTGAGCTGCTTGGCGACGTCGCGCGGCGAAGACCCCGAGATCTCGATCCAGGTCTTGCTGAACAGGGCGCACGCCGAGAGCATAAAGGCGATGTAGATTGCCGTGTGGATCGGGTCGGTCGCGACTTCGCGGAGCGTGCGGGGCGGCGACATGTAGTAGACGAGACCGGAGCGGGCAAAGAGCTGCGCCGAGTCCTCGAGAGGCTGTACGTGGGCCATCGGGCAGTAAGGTCAGCGAGCCGTTATTGAGGCCAACACTGACCGCAGTCAAGCCAGAACCTGCACGTACCTCCCAGACACCGATGAGGCGGACGAGGAAGTTCTCCGGAAAGCGGTTGAACAGCATCTGGCTGACAATGAAGACGTTGCTAGTCAAGGCCGACTCGAGCATGATGCTGGCGGAGTAAAAGTCTTCGTGTCAGTAAATGCATTGTACCGCGGATTATAATACCCGACGAGGAGATGACTGACGGCATGTTGGAGGTGTAGAAGAGCTTGACGGGGTAAGTGCCGCGCTGTCCACGGAAGCGGTTGCTCTTGACGGGGATCTCGATGCGGAAGCCCTGGAGGTAGATGACGAGGGCAAAGACGGCCACAGTCGCAACGAGGTTCATGACGTTGGGCAACCGCTCGCGGTAGAACGCCTCCTTGAGCGCGCGCGACTTGTCGTTCCAGGTGAACAGGAGGTGGAACAGCGCAATGAGAGCACCCTCAAACTCGGGTCCGCGACCGGTGTTGACCGTCGTGGGCGAGAAGGCCTTCCAGACGATCGACTCGCAAATGTTGGTCGCGATGAAGAGGTTGATGCCCGAACCGAGGCCGTATCCCTTCTGGAGCAACTCGTCGAGGAGGATGACGATCAGGGCGGCAACGATGAGCTGGAGGATCAGGAGGAGGCAGACACCGGCGCCGAGGTCAGACGGCTGGCCGTAGAGGCCGGTCAAGACGTAGACGGTCGCCTGGCCGAACGAGATGATCAGGGCGAGGACTGGAGCGCATTCGGGGATGGCGGAGGACGGATGTCGGTGTGAGGAATATGAGTAGACGACTCGTTAGTAAGTATGCTGTCGAACAGAACTAGAGCAACCGGTAAACGCACGCTTCTGGGCGGCCCCGAACAAGGCGCGGTCCTCCTTGAGGGTAAAGTCGACCTCGATGAACCCGGCGCCCTGGAGGAGCTGGATGATCATGCCGGAAGTGATGATGGGAGTGATACCGAGTTCCATGAGCGTTCCTCGGTTCGAGGCGAGGATGACACGCATCCAGTACAGCGGGTCTGGTGGAAGGGGGTAGGCGCGAGGTAGCCTGGAGGTCAGTCTCCTGTCCGACTGAGCACCTTGGCAGTCAAATCGGTTCCCGTCCACGCACCGGACGAGTCCGACGAGACAATTCCATAGAGCGGGATTTGCGAGCAGACGAGGAAGACGAGCAGCGTGATCGCAGTCCATCCGACCTGGGCGAGGGAGCGGCATCGTTAGCTTGGTCTTCCCATTGGACCGCATGCACACGCGCGAGAGAGATCTACCTTGGTGTTGAACGGGATCTGCACGCAAGACAGGCGGTCAGCGCGGTTCAAGCTGTCACGACGAGATTGCGAGGTGGAGGAGGAGCAGCGAGCGGGCTACGCGACTCACCTTGCGATCGGGTGCAGACACTTCCGGGATGAGCGGCAAGAATGGCCGAACCAAGTCGAGCATACGGAACCCTGCCATCCTTGCTGATGTGCGCGTCTCTTGCGGGTGTCGACCTCGAGGGGCGACGACGTGGGGAGCGGAACGGCGAGCACGCGAGCGCCGGAGTGTGCGGCGGTCGAACGGAGAGAGGAAGGGGAGAGAAAGGAGAGGGAAGGAACCACTCGCTCTGTCCTGTACGCGAGCCGACCGTGCAAGCAGAGGCGAGTCGAAAGCGGACCGCCTTCACCTCGACCACGTCGCGCCATTTATATTCTTGATCACTGAGCGTCATCTCACCCGGACCCAGAAGCAACATGCACGCTTAGTATTGACAACGACAAGATAAAGCATACTACAGTGGGGATCTAGATCATCCGCGCCTTGCGCTCGCCGTTCCCGCGATCCGCAAACGCAGTCGACGCGTGCCCGACCACTTTTTGAAGGTGCACGCGCGCCCCGCCGTACATGGAACCGCGCAAGTCGCGCGCCAGCGCCTTCAGAAGCGGAGAATAGACCGCCGGGCGACGGGACAGGACGCGGTGGAACGCATGCAGGCCGAGCCTGTTGCATAACAGAATGTCAGCGAGAACGGGTCGCAAAGGTCGGGGTGCGGGCAATTCGGACAGCTTGCCAGATCACCCAGTTCCGCCTCAACGTCATCTCGGCACCGAGCGCACGCGCCTTGACGGACCGTGCCTGGTTAACAATCGCCGACCACTGGAATGCAACAACCTGCTGCACGTTATCTGACGGGTTTGTGCGCAAGCGCGCGATTAGTACCTTATTCCAAACCGGTCAATGCGAAGCAAAACTGACTGTAGAGGAAGCTGCTCTTGCGCCGCGCGTCGATGCCCCACTCTTGCACATAGGCCTGGAACTTGAGCGCGACGACGAGCAAGCCGCGATAGACGTTCGCGTACGCAGTCGACGGCGAGTTGTGCGCCGTGTCGACGTACATGATCCGAGAGCGAACCTTGACAGCGCTGTCGGAACAAGGTTAGCTACGAGGCTGGACTTGCGGGAGAGGAAAAGGAAACGCTTACCGGAACATGGCGACGAGGAACGCGCGCCCGGGTTTGCGGTAGCGCTGAATCGTCAGTTGGTCAAACACATCTGCAGGTAATACAGCATCCAGATGTCAGAACGAGGCAGATCAGAAGAACTGTACATGATGAAAGCGTACCACGTTCGGACGCCACCGTGCCGAACCGGACTTCGAGCGTCTTGGTGTCGATCAAGACACCGCACCATGGAAAGTCTATTAGTCATATGTTTGACTGTCAGTCAGGGAGTGTGCCTTCAGATGGTCGAACAGGAGCCGCACCTTCTCCGGCGGCAAGAGGGGGTACGACTTCGCCCTCGTCGAGGCAGATGTCAAAGTTGGTCAGGCGCTTTTCCGGCGAGATGGCGCAGCCGTATTCGGGTATGCCTGCCGGACAAGTGTCATGAGGCAGTGTCTTCTGGCGAGCGTCCACGAGTCCGCTCACCTGCATGCATCACGCGCAGGAAGCGCGAAGCGAGTCCGACGTCGGTCGTAACGAACAGAAAGTCGTCGACGTAGCGCATCAGGAGCTGCAGCATGCCGGACTGTCAGCGCATTCAAGGCGATCGGGAAGCAGAGTCGAGAAGGGCAGCGCGTCTCACCGACTCGTCCGCAGCCGTGAACGACAATCGCGTCTTTTCCATGTCGCCGTAGAACAAGCTGCACAGCAGACTCGACAGGATCGACCCTTGCGGGATGCCCGTCTTCTGCCGATACAGCCTGCCGCTGACCTGTAGAAAGCATAAGCGTCAATGAGCGAGCAAACTGCCCCATGTCGGATTGCTGCCTGACCTTGACCAGATTCGTCGTAATGTGCTCGCGCAAAAGCTGCAGTAGTCGGTCACGGCCGACGTTGGTATACGCGACCTGTTAAGGGCATGCTGACATCAGTCAACTCGTTGTCATCCGCACGCTACCGGTCAAGTTGTCCCAAGACGCACCGAATCGGACAGGATAATGTTGTGCACGTCCTGCGCGAGCTTGATCGCCAGATCTTCGAAAAGGCCGAGCTCGCCTGTGATACGAATCGAGCCGTGAGCGATAGGTCCACGCTGAAGATGGTGCCGCGCCGTTTCGAGAGCAACTCACCGTCCGTGCAAGCCACGCGCTTGAAGCTTTTCAGCGACGAGCCGGCGACGGGCGAGACTTGCGAGTACCTCTGGATCCAGTACATCGTCTGTAGTTTAAACTGTGTGATGAGACTTTCGCTCTCTCCCATGTAGCACGTAAGGAGCTCACCTCTTCGAGAACAGCCTCGACGATCTGCAGCAGCTTGTCTTGCTGGATCGTGTCATAGGCGGCGCGCACATCGACCTTGACAAAGTAGAGTTTCGGACTGGTAGACATTCTTCATGTCAGTATAGATTCGTCAGCGAGGAGAGAGCGCGGTACGCACAGCTTGTCGCCGCCGTGCTTGGCCAGAAGGTCCTTCTTGAACAGCCGCAGTTTCGCATAGATCTGCTGCGGGTCGACCACGAGCGAGCCTGTCAATTGCGGTTTGCGCTTCTGCATGCCATGCATGGGGAATTTCAGCACATGAGGATGACACGGGAAGGTGTTTGCTGGAGCAGGGAAACGAGAACGAACCGCTTCAAAGGTGAGCACGTCGAAAACGCCCTGCAAGATCTTGTTGATCGGTTGTCCGACCTCACGACGACCTCCCGCCTGTCCACAGATACACAGAGATGAGCGCCGCGCACCAAGAGGACAGGGAGTGGACGAGAAAGGAACGCACAGCAACTCTGATTGGCCGCCGAGCGAGATTGACAATCGGTCGAACGCCCGTTTCTTTCGGCAGAAGGCGGACGAACGACACTCCGAGTTCGCGCTCGCGCTGGAGCGACAGCGCCTGGACCTAATCTCGCAAGCTGGTAAGCGCTCCGCTGGTGCACGGATACCGTTCAGCGATCGAAAAGCTGGCTTACCAAGGGGACTTTTTCGAAGACTGAATCGCCAAGCTGTTTCAGCAGGGGCGCGCAGAGCGCGGTCCAGTCGTCCTGGCGGAAGTAGAGCGGACGATTCTGATGCGTCGCGGTGTCGGTCACGTAAAAAGAAGTCTGAGCGAAAGTGGAGAAGTTAGAAAGGAAGAGCAGACAGCGGAGCATTCGATCAGGACCTTACTCGGACGAGATCGATGATGAACGAATCAAAGAACCAGTACATGAACTCGCTCAGCAGCTCGAGCCGCTTGCCCGTGTCTGCGGCAGTACTGCGCTGCTGCTGGACCGGTCCTGCCGTAGACGAGCGTTTCGTGGTGGAGAGCCACTCGCAATCGAGGACCGAGAAGCCTTGCAAGAGCGCATGGAGCGAGACGGACTCGTAGCGTCGGTATCGGAGAAGCTGTGAGACGTCTGTGGTGCTACGGATCAGCTACTGCACGCGCCGAGAGCCGTTTCAAGCTCGAAGACAGTGGCTCACTGTTTTCGACCACTTTCTGATTCGCCTCTGACCCCCAAAACGCCTTCGGGATGACGTCCCTCACGCAATCAAGCACGTAGCACTCGACTTCATAGATCGTGCAGGCGTACTCCGACAGTTTCGGCTTCTTGACATTCTGGGCGACGGCTTGAGTTTGCCCGTGCGGGATCACGAGCGAGGGGTGAGAGGTATCGAGCGAGACTTCGCCGCGCGAGACTTGGGTGCGCGGGGGTTCGGCGCTCGCACTCAAGTCCTGTCCAAACATGAAGGGATCCTCGAGTCAGTTCGGCTACACGAAGAGTGGAAACAGGTTCATCGTACAAAAATCGCGCTGCGTTCCTCTTGGCTGAGCTGTCGACGTTTTAGCTGCCGGTGCGTTATCAAGAGGCATCAGCAACACAAAAGACTCTCCCCGATCGTCCCAAGGTACAACGCCCGTGACGCACCTTGGAAGGACAGCGCTTGTCAAGCAATTTGCGAAAGTTGCACCTCGAGCTGAGCAAGCCCAGCCTCTGCAAGATCGGCAAGACCGGTCTCAACCGCGGAGGGGTCTTGATACTGCCCAAGCGCTATTCCCAAACCCCGGTGTACGCATCAAGGTTCAGCTCGTCATGAAGAAAGACTCGATTAGCCAGCGAGCCAAAACGCACCTTGATCTCGAGCTCGCGGTCCGTGTAATCCGGCAACACGTCGACGCTCACGCGCGCCTTCGGACTCGTGAACGCGTTGTGGAGGCCAAACTGTCGCGGGAAGATGTATTTGGCGAGGTGTCGTGCTGCCGCTTCGGTCGAACCCCTCGTGGCACTCGTGGCGGTCCCTTTAGGGTGCTGAACGGGCTTGATCGAGTACAGCGTCGGCAAGCGGACGAGCACGTCTGCATGATCAGGATCATCTATTAGCTGTTAGCACCTGTAAGACCCTTGCTGTAGAGGGCGGAATGACTTACGCCTCGAAGACAAACCGTAAGGGAGTTTGCCGCCGACTCCTTTCGAGAGTCGGTGATGGTACATCTGATGTCTCGCGAGCACGATCGCATTGTTCGAATGCCTATCGACACCACGCGAAAGTAGGGATCAGTACAAGCTTTCTCTCAAAGGGCAAGGGAGCGAAGAAAGGAGGCAATACGGACAAAGTCTCCAGTCGACGTTGCTTTGCTGGTCGGCCGCTCGATTCGGCCGCACCGCCGCCAACACCTCCGCCGAGAACGCTCGCCGCCGACGTCGTCGCCCGCAACGACCGCTTCGTAGGCGAGACCGACGTTGTCGGAGCGAGCGAGCCCGCCTTGTTTGCGAGGTCCACGCCTCCACCGATCGTCGTCAAGGTGGGATCACCGAGTTGCGGCAGGGAGCGAGATTTTCCCAGCGCAGGACAGGCGGACTCGCGCCGAGGAGTCAATTGGGGGTTCGAGTCGGTAGGACCGTCGATGCGCACTTCGGGAACAGTCGCCAAAGTCGGCGGCGCCGGCGGCGTGCCCTCCTCGAGTACCCCTGCCTCGGATGGTCTCCCTTCGAGCGCCGGCAGCAATTCCTCCTCCTCCTCCTCATCCTCCCTCTTTCGCCGCTGCCGCCGCTTCCTCTTCCTTGGCGCATGTTCCGTCCGCCTCGATCCCCGCTTCGTATTCGTCTGGAGATCTTGCAACATCTTGAGGTCGGCGACGGGCGTCCCCGAGATTTGCATGAGACAAGCGTTCGGGAGGGGGAGGAAGAGGGCCGTGTCGGGAGAGGAGAAGAGTTCGATGAGCCAGTCGGGACCGGTGCTGCGCGCGGCGGCGAGCGCACAAAGTCATCAGCAGAGAATCAGAACTGTCCAAGGCAAAGTCTTACTCACCGGCTCGCGAGGTGGTCCCAATCGCGCGACGAGACAAGCGTCGCGACGATCGTGTTTGGAAACACCTCGACGAAACCTTGCTCGAGCTGGCTCCGCGTGCGCTGCAAATCCCGCGTCCGGTCCGTGTTCTACGAGCGACAATAAGTCACGGTGGGTCAATCGATGCGAAAAGGCTTTTATAATAGGAACCAGGGAGAGGGAGAGAGCAGGAGAGGGGACGCACGAGTCGGTACCCGAACGCGAGCATGTTTTTCGGAGTCGCAAACGCGACGTTGCCGGCTTTCCTCTCGCGATAGTACTCTTTTGCGTGCGCGGCAAACAAGCGTTGCTGTACCTGCTCGATGATCTGCGCCAAAGGAAAGGGAAGCGGGTGAGTCTGCAGGTTGCGCGAGAACAATACGCCGTCTGGGGCTCGAAAGGGAGGGGGCGGACTGACCTCGGGCATGGATGCGCCATTTGCTCCTTGCCCCACCGATGCTGCGTCGAGCCTCGGTGGTCCCGCCGGTGCTCTAGACGCGACGACCGTTTCCCCCACCAAGCGGCGGAACGATTCCGAGTCGTCGTCGTCCCCTCTTTCTGGCGGCAGGAGATCTCGCAGTGTCGATACGGTGGAGTAGTATTTCTGGAGCAGCTTGTGCGTGTACGAGCTCGAACGCACGGGTTCGGGAGCGGTTGGCGGATCGATTGGCTCGTTCATCATGTTGACAGACGCCGTGGCCGCCCTTCATTCGCTGCGTTGCGGGAGCAGGGTTCGGGTCTGAATTTGCAAGCTCATGCGATTGCGTGTACGTGCATCAGACCCGCACTTTGAGCTGTCGGAGAGCAGTTGGCAGCGGCTCGAGTGACTCGCCAAATGTCAAAAAGGCGGGCGACTCTCGCTCTCGCTCTCTTGCCACTCACTCGATCGCCGTACTGCGCCGCGGGAAAGAGGCAAGCACCGCCAGGAACGACCGCTGAACGACCGCTGAACGACCCAGACTCGCTCGCTTGACTCGTCGTCGCCTCGCTCGACTCCTCGCTCCACTCGCCGCATACAAACTCCAGAACCTCAAACGATGTCTACCAAGACAGGCGCGTATGGCGCAAACTCAAAGGTACGTTCTCACAGCGCGGCCTCCTCTGCATCGCACGCTGACTCGAACCGTGTCCTTCAGTCCGACACCAACTTCCGAGTACGTCAACCCGCCCTTTCATCGCCTGGACACTCGCCTCTGGGAGCGAGTAAGCTTGAGCTTACCGTCAAGTCATGCTGCACAGAAAACATGGGACCAGAAAGAGTATGAGGAAAAGGCACGGGCAAAAGTGCGTTTCGATTGCCTCTACCACTCGCGCGAGTGCTCGTGGGCCGAGAGCCTTTCGAAGCCTTGCTGATCTCCAAACGCTCCGCAACGCACAGGACCAAGAACTCGCCGAGAATGCGAAAGCGGCCGAAGAAGCGATCCAGCAGGGTGCGTCACTGTTCTCTCTCTCTCTCTTCGCCGCCCTCTCGCCCCTGTCCCGTTCTGCTCTTGCCCGCACTAATGCCTCCTCCTCCTCCCGCGTCTCCCCACACGCAGGCAAGCGCCCCCCTCGGAAGAAGGAAGACCTCCCGAAAGCGACCGAGATGATGAAGGCGCGCGACCTGCCGCTCGAACTCGACAAGAACCTGAACAAGACGATCGTGATCGACGCCAGTGTCGGCAGCGGTCAGAAACAACCGGGTTTCTACTGCGACGTGTGCAAGCGGACGTGCAAGGACAGTGCGAGGTACCTCGACCACATCAACGGTCGGACACGTGAGTTTCCTTGTCCCTCCTCCCCTGCGCGTTTCGCGGGGATTCTTCCCGACTCTGATGCGCGATGTTTCCCCCGCCCGGTCCCGCAACAGATCTGCGACGACTTGGCCAGACGACCAAAGTCGCCCACTCGACCCTGAACGACGTCCGTCTCAAAATCGCCGAACTGCGCGAAAAGTCGGCCGCCTCGGCCGAAAAGAAGCAGTACGACTTTGAGCAGCGGATCAAAGAGATCCAACTCGCCGAGCAGAAGGACAAGGAAGCGGCGAGGGAGGCCAAGCGGAGGAAGAGGGAAGAGGAGAGGAAAAAGGAGCAGGAAGAGTTGACAAAGGGGGTCGACAAGGACATGATGGCGGCGATGGGCTTTGGCGCGTTCGGAGGAGGCGCTTCGGCCAAGCGGTGATGCGCCGCGCTCAGGCGCGTACGGTGTATGTAGCTGTCGTTGTTGTATCCATACCTCACAAGCCATCTCTCTCTGCTTTCTTTGGCGGCGAATGAGGCGGAAGATGCCAGATCCGCAATGGCCGGGACCTTGCACAGCGACAGACCTCGCTCTCTCCGTAACATAGACCCGTCTCTCTGAAGGAAGCGAGAACAGCCACGAGATAAAATGTACGACGAATTGCTTTGCGATTCAGAGACGAGCTACGTGCGGAACAGGTTCAGAAAGGTGCACATCCACCGCGCAACGCCGTACAGCCTCAAACCGCAAGCGGCATAAAAGAGGCCGGACAACCCAACCTCGGGAACGAGGGGGAGGTACGAGCGTGCTCAAGGTCATCGAGGAACGCTCCTCCCTCGAGAGGGAAAGCGTTCATGGGTTCTCGCTTGGATGGGGATGCGCCCAATCGGTCATCGTGACCTGCAAACAGTGTAGCTCGTTTGAGAGAGCAAGACAACTCGGAAAGAAACCTGGTGGGAGGAAGCGTATGGGTCAGTTCTCGCTCAAGAGCAAAGAGCGACGAAGACGAGGCGAAGACTCACTGTATAGAGATCCTGACTGACTGCAGTCGTGTGAAAGCAAGCTAGGTCAGCAAAAGGCCACTCAAGCCGTGCATACAGGCGAGATTGGACGGACGTGTGGTCTTAACGAGAACAAGAAGCGTCGCGCTCGTTCGCCGCTTCTTCAACTCGCCAGCGCGAGCTCGCACCCTTCAGTGGCCCCCTGTCCAGCACATTTTCTTCCAGATTCCAGCAGCCAAGTCTACGCACATGCAGGTACTCGCGTACTCATGAGGAGCCCGCTCAGAAGCTTATACATGCGCCCTGTAGTTCGAGCGGGCAGCGCGCCCGTGCGAGAGCTGAACATGCGAGCGGGAAAAACTCTTTTTACGTCGAAAAGAAAAAGAAAGAAAGCTACGTTCACAGGATCCAAGCAGTAGACAGTTAACGCCGAACACACAAACGGGTTCAGCGCATCTGTCCACAGGGCTGGAAACCCGTTACGCAAGAGTGTCAGCCGAATTTACGCCCCACGGAGGTGCGAAGTGATACTCGAATGCTTACCGTCAGCTCCTCCTGTACTCGCCCTCTTTACGCCCGGCCGCCCCAAAAAGTGCTCGCAACGAGCGCCAGCCTTGCTGTATCCTGTACAAAGATACCGTTAATCAGCATCCTGACAGTCCGGTAACGAGTAAACATCCTAGCTCACAATGGCCTCGCGAAAGGGGCAGTTTGCTCGATCGGGCGGCGCTGCGGGCAATTCATATTCAGCTGGTGCACTGGCTCTTGAGTGTTCTTGAGTTGACTGACCTCCGGTTCCGGCAGTACCTCCGGCTCCGAGGCTTTCTGGTGGAAGATTTCGCCAGCGATGATGAAGTCCTCGAAGTTAAGCCGCTGAAGGAATCGTCCTGATCCGTCTCGAGCGAGGTAGCGGTACAGATGACCACGCAAGAGGTGCATGAGTTGACCCGCCACAGCACCGCTGCCCCCGCCGCTCGCAATCGCCGCCAGTCCCTGATCCGCGAGCCTCTTCGGGGCAGAGGGTTGCGGAGCTTGGCTCTGGCGGTTACTCGAGGCCTCGTCGTCCTTGGTCCGGTCGTGACGATGCTTGCAACTCGTTCCAAACTTGCATCTTCCCTCGAGCCAAAAGGCGCGGCAGGTGCCGCGCGGCCCTCCGGCGAGGTACTCCGACAGCTCGAAGGTTTGACGCTGATGGGCCGGCGCATTGTCCTCCTTGGTCTGGTCGTGGCGATGCTTGCAACTCGTCCCAAACCTGCACCTTGCCTCGTGCCAAAAGGTGCGACAGGTGCGGTGGGGGAACCCCGGCGGGGTACTCGTCCTGCGGCACAAGGTTGCTCGGACGGGAAACAAGCGCTTGCGCCACGTTCGCGGTCGTCTGGAGGCCGGTGGAAAGGGCGCCGAAAGATGAGAGAGGTTCGGTGGGGTGGGCGAATTTGCACGTCGCGCCGTAGCGACAGCCTCCGGGCTTCGCGTGATGCCTGCACACTGGTCTGGACCCCATTTGGGAATGGTATAGACCGTGTACCATGTAGGAGAGGAGAAGAAGAGCAAAAGAAAGACAAAATCAGCTCAGCGGTCGCGCTCAGCACGACCCTCGTCCGTTGCCGCGGACAGCCCGCGACTCGCGTGGCGCGTTGCGAGCTTGATCGCCGTGGGAGCTTTGAGTGTAGATGAGCGGCATGTGGATAAAGCGCTCGTGTGCGCTAAGACAGGCTCGCAAACTCACAACTTAAGTAGCTCCGCATGGGGGGCCGCGGTCCTGGCGTCACCACGACCTGCTTCACCGACAAGCTGCAGCTTGCCTGTTGGAAGCGAAAGAATCTGCAATTTTGAGTTCCCTTCTCTCTGTAAAGCAGCGGGCCAAACCTGCGGTCTTGTAGGAGGCGGCCTATTTGGCGCTCCGCCCAAAACGAAACGGCGTTTCGATGCCGCGCGTCGATTTGGCGGCACCGGTCCACCCGGGGACTTTTTGTGTTCGGCAGTCTGGTAGCGCCGAGCTGCTGAAGCGTGGAATCTGAAGTCAGCATCGCGATACAAGGGTCTGTATGGGAAGGAAGCAAGTTTTTGTGCCTGTCGGAAGAACGGGCCCGCGTCCCAGCGAGCGCCTCGACGAGCGATTTCGCTACTTTGGACGCGTAGAGGAGCGTCGCGTTGGGCGCCTCGCGTGGAACGGCGTTTCGGGAGGCGTCTCTCTCGGGGTGTTCGATGCATGAAGCTGTAGCACGTACGCAGTGCAGCCGGAACAAGAATTCGGACTTCTCCCCAGCGACGAGGCCGCAGCAACGCGGTGAGCACGAAACGAGAAGAGCGACGATGACTGGCGAGTACAGCGAGAGCAGGAGCGTGTCCAGATGTTGGGATTGGGACGCTGCTCGGTAGGGAAGGGGCCGCCTGCAGGGGCGTCATCCGCCGGTGCTGGTGAGGGCGTCTCGGGCGTCTCGAAGGGCGCCTCGCGGATGAAAAGGCGTCGGCGTCCGTCTTGGGTGTCTCAGCGGCGTCTTGAAGGGCGGCGACGCCCCACGAGCGGTAGCTGCAGCAGGCGACTCGGACGCCCCGGCCCCATCAAGTCGATCTCGACCGCTCGGTGCAGGCCTTCCGAGCGGACAGAAGTGTAGCGGTAGCAGTTCCTAGTGCTGGTCAGCAGCCTGTGCTAACGTTTGCCGTGTAACGTGCTCTGCTGCCAGAAGTCTGGCGGCGGCGCAGGGCTTGAGAACAGGCGGTTCATCGCATCGAAGTTCTCGCGATATACGTTCAGAGGCGCTCAGATTCGTATATACAGCTTCCCTTGCGCGCTCTCTGAATTGCTCCCTTGCTCCCCGAGTGCGCACGTAGGTAGAAGTAAGAAGAGTTGCTTTGCCGACAGACGAGCTACACGAAAGGGACAGGTTCAGAAAGGTGCACATCCACCGCGCAACGCCGTACAGCCTCAGACCGCGAGCGGTCATAACGAGGCCGGACAACCCAACCTCGGGGACGAGGGGGCGGTACGAGCGTGCTCAAGGTCATCGAGGAACGCCCGTCCCGAAGGAAGAGCGTTCATGGGTTCTCGCTTGGATGGGGATGCGCCCAATCGGTCATCGTGACCTGCAAACAGTGTAGCTCGTTTGAGAGAGCAAGACAACTCGGAAAGAAACCTGATGGCAGAGCACATGGGTCAGTTCTCGAGTTGCCGAGACGAGGCGATGGACGGGAGACTCACTGTATAGAGATCCTGACTGACTGCAGTCGCGTGAAAGCAAGCTGGGTCAGTGAAAGGGTCCTCGAAGCCGTGCATATAGGCGAGATTGGACGGACGTGTGGTCTTAACGAGAACAAGAAGCGTCGCGCTCGTTCGCCGCTTCTTCAACTCGCCGGCGCGAGCTCGCACCCTTCAGCTGCCCCCTGTTCTTGCCTCGAGCGAGTGAAGGCATCTGGCTCCCTCCCGCTCCAAAAGCCTGTGCATAAGCATCGATAGTATGGTCAGATTGAGTAGAAATCTCTAGCCCTAGAGAGGGTCCAAACCAGCCAAAAGAGCGAGACGAAGGGGAATTTCCGCGGTCGCTTTGGCCCTCGCCGTGTTCGCTGCGCGCTCGGTTTTGTTCCGACTCGTACGTCGACTCGCCCGCTACCTCGTCAATAAAGTGAGCTGCGATACTGCTGGACTGCACGAGACTCTACGACCGTGTACGACTCAGCTCGACGCGACCGCGAGCGGTGACGGCGAAGGGCAGGCAGCGGACGCGAGAGGAGGAGCTCGCCCTTTTCGCCGAGTGGACAGCTGCGGTCGACGGGGCAGGACAAGGGCGCTGGGAGGAGGCGGGCAGGGCTTGCAGACATGCTCTGGACAGCCAGAAGCGCCTCACTGTCCAGTCGTCGAGGCAGGGACGCGAGCGGCGAGGACGAGTCGGCGGGCAGCGACCTCCAAGTCGGGACCCAGCTTCCGCTTCACGGCCAACGACATCAGCGCTCTACACGCCCGGCGACTACGCGTGCTGACCATACACACCGCCCTATAGAATGTCTGCCCCTGCCGGTGAACGTGGTGGCTTCGGCCGTGGCCGTGGAGGTGACCGTCGTGGACCGCGTCGCGGTCCCCGTCGCGGTGCTCGCAAGGACGAGGAGAAGGAGTGGTAAGCACTCGCGCCCTTCCTCTGTCTTACGCTTCGCGGGCATGTAGCTAAGACCACCGCTGCCGCTCACAGGGTCCCCGTTACCAAGCTTGGGCGTCTCGTGAAGGACGGCAAGATCAAGTCGATCGAGGAGATCTACCTCTTCTCGCTCCCGATCAAGGAGTACCAGATCATCGACATCCTCCTTCCCAAGCTCAAGGGTGCGTTGTATATGAACGGCGATCGCACAAACGAGCGGGGGGTGTTGACGCGTTTTCCCCGGATTGCGCAGACGAGGTCATGAAGATCCACCCCGTCCAGAAGCAGACCCGTGCCGGTCAGCGTACCCGCTTCAAGGCGTTCGTCGCCATCGGTGACTTTGAGGGCCACGTCGGTCTCGGTGTCAAGTGCGCCAAGGAAGTCGCGACCGCGATCCGCGGCGCCATCATCCTCGCCAAGCTCTCGGTCGTCCCCGTCCGTCGCGGTTACTGGGGCAACAAGCTCGGAGAGCCGCACACGGTTCCTTGCAAGGTCCAGGGCAAGGCCGGTTCCGTCTTCGTCAAGCTCATCCCCGCCCCCCGCGGTACCGGTATCGTCGCCGCCCCGGCCTCGAAGCGCATGCTCCAGCTCGCCGGTGTCGAGGACTGCTACACCCAGTCGCGTGGTAACACCTCGACGTGAGTCCGATTCTACGGGAGAGTTCTCGTCGCCCCGGAAAAACGGTACTGACTCATCCCCGCGCGCGCACAACAGCATGGGCAACTTCATCAAGGCGTCGTACGCTGCCATCACCGCCACCTACGGCTTCCTTACCCCGGACCTCTGGACCAAGATCGAGGTATGTCCATCCATCCCGCCGCTATCGAGGTCTCGCGCCGGCGTACTGATTTCGCCGCCTTTGCCCCCCCCCTCCCCCCCGCAGCCCTCGCCGTCGCCCTTCGAGGAGTTCTCGTCCCACCTCCAGCTCGCCGCCAAGAAGGTCTACTAAACGCTTCCTTATGTTCAGGATGCGCTCGTAGTCTAAATCTTGGTGACGGGAAACCGGGGGAGGAGGAGGTCGTTCTGCGTTGGTTTTCGACTAGCAAAAGCAATGGTTTCCTTCTCTCTCTTCCCTTTTTTATGCCGTGTCGAAGCAATGTTGATGTTGTTTCACGGTACCGCATCGGTTTTGAGAGAGTATATAGCAGGGTGATTCGGAGCGAAAAGGATGGTCAGGCAGATCGAGAGGTTCTTAGCGGCATCTCTCTCAAACTTCGTCAGCGCCCCTGCAGACCCTCACGTTTTCGGTATACGCCGTGTGCGAATGCGGATTGCAAGGATACATATGTGTATGGGTTTCGAGAGGTCCCCGAATCATCGCTGATCAAGAAACGGCAGAGAACCTCCCTCCGAAAGAGTCGATCTTCAGTTTTCCTCCGAGTTGAGCGGCCAGTTGACGGCCAGGCGTGGGACCTGCAAAATGATCTCCATGTCAGCATCATCCAGCCAAATACAATGCCGAGTCGAGTGGTGTACTCACGATGTCAAAGGCGGAAGGAGCCTGCTCCTCCTCTTCCTGCAACCTCGCCACCCAGTCCGTCCATTCATCCAGCGCATCCTCGTAATCGCGCAGTCCTCGCACCGCGTACGGATGCAAGCGCCTATCGTAACCAGTCTCGACCGTCCGACGGAAGCGCTCCGGAATCGGCGGGACTTCGTCCATCCCGGTCGATTTGAGCAGATCGAGCGCGGCGGGAGGGAGGATGCTCGAGCGCTTCGAGAAGCGGACAGACACCCGCGGAGAGAGCGCGGATGCTCGATCTGCGCTCCGTGGCCGAGTCGGTGAAGACGCGTCCAAAGCAGGCGGCGGAGAAGTTGCTCCAGCCGCGGGTTCGCCCGGTGAGAGAAGGTTCGGGTCGACGTCGGCCCGCGAGACGACCCCGTTCTCAAACTCGAAAGCGAAGAACGCCGATCCACGAGATCTGCGCTTCTCACGGTTGGAACTCGTAGACGCTGACGATCCTTGCCGAGTCAGACCGGGTGAGGCGTTGCCGCTAGTCGAGCGTGATGGCGGAGGCTGCTCCCGCTGCGTAATGACGTCGCCAGTTTCGACCTTGGTCGGCAAGGGAGCTGTCGACCACTCTTGAGCTGCGGTGGACGATCGAACCGGAGGTACTGCAATCGGCTTAGGCCGGTCTGCGCGTCCGGACTTTTTCGAACGGCCGCCCTTGAGCCATGATACAACCTTGGAGACGGCGTTCTGGTCCGGCTTCGCATTCTCCGGCGACGCCTTCTCCTCTTGCAGCCGCTCAGTGTTGTTCGACTTGACGTCGACGTTTGGCACCCGAGGCGGCACCGTGGGCAGCTTGACCTCGGAGCCTGGGCCAGCTTCATCGCCAGTTTCGTACAGCGCCCAGGGCGCCTCCTTGACACCCCGGGTCGAGCAGATGGTCGATCGCTTTGGTCGGAAGAAGGCTTCATCGGTGGACAGGTTGTCGGCAGGTTCGAGCTGCTCGTGCCGTTTCCGAACGGCTTCTAGTCGGACGTTGAGCAAGTTGAAGATGCTGACGATACTCTGATCCGGCGTCGGCGGTGCGCTGGCGTCGCGGGCGATGGCACCCAAGCGAGAGACTCGCCAGACGAGCTGTGGCGACGAGAAGTCAGCCGGCCGTCCGCTTCGAGCCACCCGTTTAATTGCGATCCACTCACGAGGCGAATGAAGAAGCCGCGGCACCCGCTGTTCCAGTGCAAGAACAGCCGCTGGAACAACGCCTCGTCCAACAGAAGGCTCTCGCACAACTCCGTCCGGTCATGCGGCCGCAGCGTCAGGCTGTACAAGGAGACAAGACGGTCAGGGGTTGGACCAAGCAGTCGGATCAGGTCAAGACTCACATCTCGAAATGGGCATAGACAAAGGCGATCGTCCGCATGATTGTGACCGTGTTGTCTGCTTCTGACAGTATCCGTCGGACAAAGTCGAAGATGAAGCCGATGTCGAGGAGATCGAGAGACCGCTCGTCCGGACGGGCAGCGCTATCATCGTCCTCGACCGAATCGCCCATGGGCGCGACGGGGTACGCGAGAGTGTAGATGAGGCCTTCGATGAGATCGAGCAGGAGGAAGACGCCACGCTGGTCCCACATCGAGGTCCGCTTGACGGTCGCGCGGATCCAAACTTGAAGCATGGTGCCGAACAGGTACCGCCGGGCGGCAGCGTCCGGGGCCGCCTCCATCGCACCATTGTTGCCTGCTCGCGGACCGCCGACGACGTCAAGCATAGTGGTCGTCACGCGACGCTGTGCCAACTCGAGCACCTTGGGCTTCTGGCCGAAAGCGAGATTCGCCGAGTCGTTCGTGTTGAAGTTGCCGCTCGAGTGACCGATCGACGTGACCGAACGCAGGTTGCGGTGAACCAGGGCATCGCTCTTGTCCAACAGCGATGCGGCGACAAAGAGGAATCCCGGGGCGGTAATGACGTGGGCCGCAGGTAGGCAAGCCTCCCCGGCGGTCGCGCCTCGCAGCTCAAACGGCACGAGCAGTGACGACAATTGGCGGAAGTAGGCGCGGTAGAAGGAGAAGGGAAGATCAGAGTCGGAGGCGGTCCAGCGAATGAGCCTGTATGACGCATTCGTCAAGGGCTGCTCTGCAGTTTGCTCTTTAGCGGGAAATCAGACTGACCAGTTCCCGCTCATCTGGAGATGGACATCCCCGTCGTGCACCAGTATCTGACTGTCCTCGGATTGCCGGGTCTGCGGAGTCGAAACTTGCGCGGCGTAGTCGCGGAAGTTGGTCAAGCACAAAGGCAACAGATGCGGCGGGTAGCAGTCGCGGTCCACCGCGGGAAGTGCACTGCGAGGTTCGAGGTCAGGCTCAATACGGCTCTTGTTCTGACAAAGAAGGACTGACTTCTCGTTCGCGCCGGCTTCTTGCAGAACGCGTCGCAGTGTGAGGCGCTTGACGGGCGGAAGGGCGCGGATGAGCTTCAAAGCGACCCCGTCGATACGGAAGAAGGCGAGGGCGAGGATGCGACCGGAGAAAACGAGCGTGTTCGCGTAGACAGCTGCAAGAGCGATTTATAGAGTCAGTCGATGACAAATTCCCGAGGAGCGGTTTCGTTCTCGGCCTACCTTTGTCGTTGAGTTTTTCGATAGCAAAGTCGAGAATGTGAACAACGGCCGAGCGGAACCTCTTCTGATCCGCCTCGTCATCACCGAGGGAGGCGATGGAGAGGTTGTGGCTGCGATGGAAAGCGGACGAAGGTCAAGTGCTGATACGCAATGACGGGAAAAGCGTTGAAGGATCACCTTTCCAGGATCGTGGCGACTGCCTCGAGCAATGCTCCACGATGGGCCGGCTGGGTACGCTTGAGCTCCGAGGTTATGAGCTCGACCCTGCGGTGCAGAGGAAGGTCAGGATTGCGCCATGATGAGAACCTGATCCTGCGACTCACCAGCTGAAGAGCACGTCTCGTTGCCGCTTCGCGAGGCGTTTGCTGAGGTTGGTTCGGCCCTGCTGTTCCTCACTACGCAAGAACGGCAGCAGGACAGTCGAGATGATCGCCCCGCGGTCTGGTCGACCTTCGTGTAGCAGGTGCTCATAACTGCACGGGAACAGACCGTCAGTTGCGCTTCGAGCTGAGGACGAGCGAATGCAGCAGCGCACCTCCCGATAGCCTCCTCCAACGACATCCACGCGCTGTTCATGCTCGTCTGCGGAACGCCCTGAACGGTCTGAGACCCGAGTCGGGGCTGACGCCAAATTGGTTCGGCGGGAGGAGGCGTCGGCTGCCGCCGTGGCGCAGCTGGCTGAGGCCGATCGACTACGACTGGATCAATGGGCGCAACAGCGTGGGTGGACGGCGGAACCGAGTCTTTGGACAGGAGGGGCTGGTCGTCGCCAGGCGTCTCCCCCGTCGGCAGGTCGCTGGAAGTATGAACTTGAGTAGCTACAACGACGGTCGTTTCGCCGCTTGCGTGGTCGATAGAGCCATCTGACTCGGAGGTAGTTTGCGCTGGCGAGGTCGGGACCTCGGGAACGTTGGCAGCACGGAGGGCGGCAGGTTCGGGTCGACTCGAATTCTCGACTTCGACTGTCTTGGCAACGGGCGGTGGCGCGGTGGCCCTTGGCGGTTCCCTGCTCGGCGAAATGATCTGCGGAAAGTCGGAAGCTATTAGAGCAGAGAGGGGTGATCGGATTGGACCCTTGACGTACAAGAAGATCGTCGTCGCCAATTGACCCGCGAGGTTTGCGTTCGGTGAGAACGTCAAAGCTGCGGCGGCTCTCGGGCCCTCTGAAGTGTCGCGTCTGACCCGATTGCTCGCTTCCGCCTCTGCGACCACTGGTGAGCAAGTCCTCGCTCCTTCGACCGGCGGGCAAGCTCATCCCCAGAAGCGTTCTAGGCGCGTCTGACTTCTCGGACTGCCCCGAGACGCTCCGTTTGCTGTCGCTGCCGCCGCTGCCAAAGCCGAGCAAGCTCGAGAAGGAGCCTCTACGGCGACCAAGGCGTGGGCGAGGAGTCGAGTCTTCGGCCGAGTGGTCCTTCAGCGGAGCGGACCAAGACTGAGCGGGACCCTCCGGAGTCGGTCTTGTCGCCGCACCTCGCGTAATCTTCTCGACGAGCCGACGCCCGAAGGGCAAAGTCGCTGACGGCGCGCGCTGATGCCGCGAGTCGGTCTTTTCGGGGTAGATGTCGGATTTGCCGCGAGAAGAGAGTCGATAAAAGTCGAGGGACGGGCGGCTGTGCAGATCGGAGCTGTCGGTCTCGGAAGTATGCAGAGACGAAACCGAACCGGACGCGTTCCGCGAAGGCTGTCGCGAACTCGTCGCCGAAATGACCTGGAACGCAGCGCCTGGACCGCGCTTTCGCGGGTTGTCTGGGCTGGCGTCCAGGTTGTAAGATCGCTGGCGGGCGACAACAGGGCCGAGAATCGGCTCAGGCGCATGCCGGTTCGGTTGCGGCAGTGAGCCAAACTCGCGCTCCGAAGTCGTGTGACTTGAGTATGGTCCAGTTTCTCGCGACCCCTCCTCTTGCGGCGTATAACGGCGATGTGCCGCGCCGTCCGTCGAGTCCGGTGGTCCGTGCGTGTCGTCCACAGAGTGATTGGTGGAACGGAAAGAGAGCAGGCTCGCCAGGCTTTTTCTCCGTTTCCGCTTCGGTCGGTCCGGGCTGGCGTCCGAGCCCGAGAACAGGGGACTTGTTTTGACCTGCTCGTCGGCGATGGCGCTGGCGTTTGAGGTCCTTCGCGTCTCGAAAGAGCCTGCTTCGTCGGTGGCCGGAGCGCCGGCGACGGCGAGAACAGAACGAGGGGAAGAAGGATCTCCGGAGGACGTCGCGAGGGGCGTCCTGGCTAGCGTCTCCGCGGGCACATGTGGCGTGGACGAGCTGCGCGTCGGCGTGGACGGTTCCGGCTCTTTGGTTCGAGATGGACCGCGTTCAGGCGCGTGGATCGGCTCGGCGACGTCTTCCGCGATGCTCCCCCGTTCGATGTCTTCAGACTTGAGTGGTGGCGGAGCTGTAGGTGTCACGGATCGGTGCTTCGGCGTCGCGTCTCCTCCGAGCTGCAGGTAGTCGGACAACCCAAACATCGTTTCGGCGCTGCTGAAAGTGGAGCCAAAGTCAAAGTCGAGCTTGAGTAGCGGTGAGGCAGGTCCAGCAGCTTGTTGTTGTTGTTGATGGGGATGGGAAGCGGATTCGACAGACGGCCGGAAGGACGAGACGGTCGAAGCTGGAGAGGTGACGGAGACACTGCTGCTGCCGCTGACCGGACCGATCGAATCGAGAGACCCGCTCTTCGACGACGAGAACGCAGTTCCAGACGTTGCGATGGAATAGTTTGGTCGCGCATGGTGTCCGGTTGCGGCCGGTCCTTTGTGGCCCGCACCGTGTAGCCAACTTGCAGCGTCCGGCGTCTTAGGGCGCGGTCGATCGAGCACACTCGGCTTCGGTAGGACCGGATCGGGATCCCTGATGCTCTTTTCGTCGTCCGCAACAGTCTGTCTTGATGCCGAATCGCCGTCCAGGCTGGGTGAAAGCAAAGGGGACGACGGCTCCCGATTCCTCGATTCGGTCCGCACGACGTCGTTCGTCACAGGCGCGGAGACGGGCGACTCGGACATATGTACGCTCTCTTCGGTAGGTGCGGCGGACCGTGGCGTCCTTGGACGCGGCCGATCCAGTACGCTGGTCCGAGGCTTGGACGGGAAGATAGGAGTCGGCGTGGTCGTTCGGCCGTCGGATTGTCGAGAAACCGAGTCGCGAGGACTCGTGGCAGTCTTCGCAGACGACGGAGACGAGTCGAGTCGCTGGAACACCTCGGGCGTCTTTGGTCGAGGCCGATCGAGGACGGAGGTCTTGCTGGCGGACGAAGGTGGACCAGGAAAGATGGGCGCGGCAGCGAATGCGGGCAGGACTGCCGGAGCGGAAGGTCGCGGAGCCAGTAGACGAGAAGAGGTACCGTTCTGCGGGGCGAACACGGAAGACGACGAGGGTTCTGGAGTTTTGGGTCGCGGGCGATCCATCACCGAGTACTGGGAAGGACTCTCTCGTGACCTCGGCGACGGCGAAGCTGACCTTTCTCGCACTCGAGACTGCTGTTGATGGTACGAATTTGGCGATGTGTGGCCGTCGTTGCTGCCGATATAGGAATGCGGGTGCAGCGAATCGGTTGGCGATGCCGAGATCGGGGTCGAAGGGAGACTAGGCCGACTTGTCGGGCTGGCAGATAGGACTGGCGAAGGTACTCGCGCCACCGCTGTATCTATCATACGCAGCGAGGTAGGGGTCGAGCTGAGATGGCCTGGTCCCCCTGTCGAAGAACGAGGCGCTCGCGGTCGGGAACTCGTGCGCACCGCCAGCCTCTCGCTCGTTGCCCCTTGAGCAACAGCCGTCGAATCGTTCGCACGGGAGTCGAATTTCTGCGAAGGCCCAAGATCCGCAACGGGGACCGGAAGCGGTAAGGTCTGTGACCGACTCTGCGCGTCGCGGGGTCGAGTTCGGGTGTCGCCATTGACGAGAGCAGCACCTCGTTCCGACGACTGTGACGGCTCGGGCATCTGCGGCAGATGTCTTGCGCTGCGACCGTTTGTGGTGGCGTGCTGCGGGGGCGACTGCGCGGGTCGTCGAGGTCCAGACATGGCGAACGCTTGCGGCGGTCCCGGGAAGATCATCTTTGGCTTCGGCAGACCCTTGTCAGGTCGCAGTTCCTTCGGCGGCAGTGCTGGCGGTACATCGGGATCGTCTGCGCCTGCCGTGGTGGTCTTCCGAGCTGACGGCTCGAACGCAGGCACAGGTGGGGCCAGAGCAGGCAATCCGGACCTCGTCGCTTCCGTCATCACCTGGACGAGTTGATTCCGTTACTGCAATCGAGGGCGAGACCTGTTCTCCATGACATGGGATCAGCGTAGTCCCTCTCGGGCAGTGTATGCCTCGTCGATCATGGAAATGTGCAAGGCGTACCGAAGAGTTGCCGAGTGGACCGTCCAGACGTCCCCTTAACGCTGGGTCGAGGCGAGGGCGCTTTCCTTCCCAGCTCCTGATCTTGTACGCGCCGTTTCCGACCTGCGGAGACTGCTACGTCGAGCCGCCAAGTACCACTGCCTGCTGGTCGTCTGAGGGGATCGTCCGCGGTGACGTGAAGTTGTCTTGCTCCTCGAGCCCACGTACGGCGCAGCCGAATCGCCTTGCCGAGTATGGAGCTGCTATCCGCGGTACTCGTCTGCTCGCTCAGTTCGCAGAGCTAGGGAGCTGAGCGCGTGTTGCGGGGTTCGCCGTGTCGGAGCCTTCCGCTCGAGTCCTTGAAGCGCCGAGTATCCTCAGGCGAGCAATGCGCCGGGCTAGTACACAGCACCAGTCTGCCCAGAGACAGAGCGAGTCTCCTCCGCGTATAGTACGCTGTAGGGAGCGGACAGACGCGTCCACCTCTCGAAGTGATCTCTTCGGCTTGCTCGTGTCTCGATCCAATCTCACTCCGTGTAGGCTGCGTGCACCAGAGCTAACGACGCTTCACATAATAGCGCGCCTCAAACATGCAAAGAAATTATTCGGCAGCGACCAGAAAATGCTTCGTCCGGGCAAAAATGCTTTCTGAGCTCCCTACAGTAGCCTGGCAGCCTGCAACGTCTACCGGCGCAAGGTCAGAAACGGCTACTAGAACCTTCAAGTCCTCGAGCATCGCTACTGTGCCGTGCATAATTTGATCCTTCCGTAGTGAGCCTGCAGAGGCGAATGTTGAACTCTCGAGTGTGGAATCTTTGCCACACAGCCGTTTGTTCTCTTGCGAGCATAGCAGGTCGGGACGCCCGACCTGCTCCCCCGTGCGAGCTATCGATGTGTGAACTGACGTGCATTGTATTGCCACCGAGTGCCCGACCAGCGCAAGGTCGAAAGGAAGCTGGCTAGCATGAATGGTCGCCATTGCCCGACCACCTCTTCCCTGAAGCCGCTCGGAAGTAGATGCCACGGGTCTGTGAAGATGGTACGAATGACAGTATGATCTCCTCTGAAGGAGGCAAAGCTAGGCGAGGAGGGCATAGCTGTAACATTGCCAAGTGAGCAAGGGGAAATCAAAGTCGGTCTTCCGTCGTCCGATCGTCCGGTCGCTGCTGAAACGCGCTTGTTTCTGCAAGGTAAAAGAGGCATCATGGAACTGTAAGCAGTGCTTCACGCCCGCTCCGAAATCGACCAGCGAGTCATTCGTACGGAAGCAAGAACCGGCACTTGACTCCGCTTTGACCTTCTCAGCCGCGAGTCGCCTCCGTTTACAGCTTGCGATGTTGCCGACGTCGACGCAAGTACCTCCAGATGGCTTTCCTGCATGGAGGGGGCATGATCAGCTACCCTTTCTGCGAGGGGTACAGCCGCGACGCGCACAGAAGATCGCAGGCCGGACGGACGGCGAGCGCAAGCGCAAGCGACGAAGCAAAAGTTGGCAACTCTTCCTGCATCGCGCAGAAGTACGCTTTAGGCTCGAATGATTGAAAACGGTGAAGCGCGTACACGTACCGTCTCGTGCAGTAGCGAAGACTCGGCGTGGTGGAGAGTTCGTAAGCGGTCCAGAGGAGGGTGAGCCTGCCACAATCAGGATGTAATTCCTAAGCACAGCCCTCGGGTATACCGGTAAGGGGAAACACTGACCACGTGCAGTAGATCACGCCGGAAAAGATTGCGGGAACGAGAGCTCTGGTCCACAACAGCCCTCCGCGCGAGTAATCGAATACACGCCTTAGTCTGCGCGCAACTTGTGTCAGCGAAGAGCGAAGACAACTTGACTCGTGAGCGAATCTCACTGGATGTGCAAATGGTGCGAATAGAAGCTGCGGGGAGTTGTGCTATCAGTTCGCCTGGAGAAGAAAAGAAACGGTGAGGACCAGGACTGCTCACTTTGCCCAACAGATTAAGCCCACAATGAAGGACGCGATGATGCCGGCAGTCTGTGCCGCAGCTAGTAGCACTGTACCGCTCGGATCTGGACAATCCGCCTGACCAAGTCGGTACGCGTTGCCAAAACTGCCGCGCACGAGCACTGCCGATCCGTTTTGCATCACTGTGTGCGCAGCTTCTCCGGTAGATTTGAACTCACAGAACTCACAATATGTAGCTAGCCAAGCGGCAAAGAGGGTTGCGTTCGCGTTGATCATACCGTAACGCCGCCAAGCGATTCGCTGTCTCGACCGCTCCGAGTAAGTCGTCCCAGTTGAGCCAATCGAGCCTCCGCGCCCCTTATGAGATTCTCGGTGACTTCTAACGCTTTTATCGGGCATAGCAGTGTCGTCCGAAAGGCAGGAGGAAGAGCGCGGACGGCCGGGGCGGATCACGATGGGTCGGATGGACGGGCTCGGTAGCTGGATCGGATCCAGAAGTGCTGAATCCTGATGATGCACCGAGCCTGACTGCTGATCGTTGTATCTCCGAGAGCGAGCAGAAGGTGAAGGGTCCGGCGGTGTCGTGAAAAGCGGTTCGCCCGCTGCGAGTAGGGAAGCCGGAGTGGCGCGCGAAAGGGGCCCCAGACCGGACTGGCGAGGCTACGGGCCGCAGTGTCAGTCGTGGGAGCGTTATGGGCGGGGCGATAACGTCGCGACGCACCCTGAGTCCGAGAGGAGAATTTTTGGCATCCGTTCCTTCCTCGAGGGGCCACTCTCGCGGCATACCTTCTTGCGTGGGCAGGAGCGCGGGCGTACTCTCGATACTGCTCGAGCCATGAGTCGGTTCCCAAACACGAGTCGAAGCAAGAGGTCTTCGTTCTGCGCTGTCTTCCTTCGCGCGTCGTTGTTGCGAGCGGAACCGGCGGACATGAGCGTAATCTCCATCGCGCGAGGGCGAGAACGGCCCGAGGGAACGCTCGACGTGCGTTCGACTTTCTGACATTGCGGCAGAGGCGCGTCTCTCCCCGTTGCGCTGGCGCCTGGAGATGCGGCGGTTCAGTCAAGGAGATTGCAAAGCGGGCAAGGAAGACTGGCGGAGCGGACTTACCCGATATCTGACCCGTATCGTTTCAGTCGTTTACCAGGCTCATGCGACCCGCCGTGGTTGTAGTGAGGCGCAGTCACCGCCGAGGCTGCGAGCGGGCAGAGGAATCCCAAAGCAGCGACGAGCGCGTAGTAAGCGTGGACTGCCAGCACAAAATTGTCAGCAAGGGTAGTTAGTCGAAGTTGAGCAGGGGATCGAGCCCAACATCTCGACAGGGGTGTGCCGCCGAACCCGTGCAGTAGGATCGCGACCAGGTAGGCGACCGCTTGTACGCAAGCGGTGAGCTGCAACATCCCTTCTTTCCTCGTCAGTCAAGTCTCTCTAAATCGGCTTCGGTGGACTCACAAATTTGAAAGGAGACTCGGCGCCATCTAGGACGGTCACAGCAGTTGAGAAAAAGACCGTCGCTGCATTTCTTGAGGTCAATTTTCCGCCGCCAACGTCTGACAAAGAGGACTCTCACCGCTCAAGCCGACTCGAGAGCCGAGAGATGCGAGTCTGCCCAACTCGTGTGCGAGGTCAGAAAAATGCTGTGTTGAGAGACGAAACGAGCTCCGGCTGACGGGACGCACGTGTTTCCGCAGATACCGCAACACACTCCTCTGTGAACCATTTTCGCCATTAGCCAGCGCTCCAACCTTCCCCTTTGTGTCAAAGCTCACTCTTGAGTCACACACCAAATCTACAGTGTGCGGCGACGAAGCGTCAGTCTTTGATTGCGCTTAACAGGCAACAGGAGAGAACGACCGCTTACTTGAGCCCCTTGAAGCGTCGGAGGTTGCGCCGGACATGTCGACACGAAGTATGCGAGACCCATGGGTGCTGGATCAGCCCGGTAGAGGAGTAAGAGCAAGGCAGTTTTGGCTCCAAGCCCTCCATCTCCAGAAAGCAGTCGGCTGGAGGGGCAGGAAAGTGACTTTGTGCCCCGGAGCAGCCGCGCACGTTCGGCCCTTCAAAAGGTTCAAAGCCAGCTTGGAGGCTGTGTCAGTCCGTCCAGATCAAGCACGTGGTGTGGGGCGCTCGAGCCTCCTCTGCGCCGGACAGCCTGCTGCTTGTTTTGGGGAGCTCATGGCGCAACGTGCAGCTACGTCTGAGCAGAAGCCGCGAGGTTCGGTAGAGCGCGCACTAATCACCGAGCGTGTCCAGCATGAACCTCCCCCAGCAGGCGAGCTGGCGTCTCGTGGTCGGAGCTGCGTCATCGATGCGATCTCTCGGAAGAGGAAGAGCGAGGGTCCCGGAGTAGCTCTGGTTCGGGCTGGAAGCGCAGTAGCGAGTGAGTGCAGAAAGCTGAAGTCTCTCTACAGCCTGCGTGCCTCGAAAGCATCTTGATGTGGCTGACAGAGAGCCAAAAGAGTCGAAATTCCGCTCTGTCGCGGTTTTGCTCTCGCTTGTCAGCCCATCTGTACAAGGGCGCTGTGCGCTGGTTATAAGCACTGTGATCTACTCCTGCTTTAGCTTGCTTCAGCCTTCACGCCTTGCCCAGCTCCGCCAAGAGCTCGCTCGCTTCTTTCTCGCTCCATCACCACCGTCTGATTCTGGCGGAGAGCTGGACCTCGTCAGCACCCCGAGCTCGAGCCGAGCGTCGCCATACACCGACGTAAGTCTATTAGCGAGCTCGTGCAGCCGCGTCAAGGCCCCGCGTGTCGGCGAACGATGTTCACTTCGTGTCCTCCTTGCGACAAAGTTGACTGACCAACCTCTGTCCCTCTGCGCGTCCAGCGAAGCGTATAGACTGCATACAGGCCGAGCTTCAAGCCTGCCAGAGTCTTTTCAGCGCCTCACGCGGCTGTCGCCTCGTCTCGGCCAGCTTTTTATCTCCACAGCACCTTGCGACATCTCTCGACTCAGGTTCGCTTCGGCGGGCTCGCGCGCGACCGAGCATCGACAGCACATCATGGCGACACCTGAGATGAGCGAATCAGCACCCGGCCCGGCGTCTGATGCACAAAGAGCCTTGCAGCACCACTCGACGCCAGAGCGTTCGCACGAGTCGTCCGGCAGCGGCGTCTCGGTCATCTACCATCCGTCCGAGAACGGGTCTTCCTTCGAGTCAACATTCGAAGCTTTGCGCATCTCGGGGGACCACGAGCCAGACTCTTCGATCGAGTTTATCCTGACCCCGCCGCGCGCGCCCAACGTGCCCGCCTTGGTCGTGGTCGACGACTCGATGATCGTCTCCCCGCTGCCGGATCCAGTCACGCACATGCCTTGCGCTTCGCCAGATGACGCTCAACGAAGAGACGCGTCCTCCGAGGAGACGACAGAGCAGACCCCGAGACCAACGGTGCTTAACCCGCTCGTTCCGCCTTTCCGCGCCGTCCCGATCTCAACGGCAGACGAAGCAAGGCCTCTCACGGGCCACGTGATACTTGCTCGCTTCCACAGTATCATCAAGGATGGCAAAAACATGATCGGCGAGCTCCGTTTGGACGCAAAGGTCGCGCTTGCAGACCTCGGCCTCAAACCGATTCCTTCGCTTCATGGATCTGCTCTGCTTCCGTATGCCCGGAACCCGTCGTAAGCACAACGATTTGACTGTCATATCTGGAAAGAAGCTGCATGCTGACTCGCAGGTGGCGAATCACCCTCAGCGGCGTCGACTCGTTCCGCTTCTCGGTCGAAGAGGACGAGGAAGCTTTCAGCGTGAGTTGCCATCTCGAGACGCATGTCGAACGACGGATGCCGAGCGGTGCGCTAACGAGCATCACTGTAGCCTGTCGAAGAAGGGGTCAGCGCGCGCCCGCGGCCAGGACCGCTACCGCTGCCGGGCAACGCACGCTACACCTACGCAGGAAGACTTGCTCAACAGCGAAACAGCTCGGCGCCGGCAGCTCTCGGAGGCTCGGCGAACGCCACCGACGCCACCTCAAGAGGCACTCCACAGAAGAGCGCCACCAAAAGTCCACGCCGCCGCGGACAAGGAACCGCCGCGGTCCAACAACCAGTGCTTGCTCCCGAACCAGGTTCCACGAGCCATGCTCCCAAGGAAAGCATCGGTAGCGAGGACGGCGCGGCGGCGCAGAGCGCACATGAAGCGGCGATTTTGGAGCAACGACGGCGCTCCTTCTTGCAGCACGCTCAGCAGGTTCAGCTCGCGCAACAAGCTCAACTGGAGTCGCTCAGGGCTCAACTCGCCTCCACGCTCAACCTCTACACCGCGCCAAGTCCCCAACCTTTTCAGGCAGGGAGAATTGCCGCGCCGTCGCCTGGCCTTCCTTTTTCTCCTGCTCACAGTCCGCAGCCGAACAGTCCCAGTTTTACCAGCCCGATGCTGTTCTCTCCTCCGACCGCGGATGTTGCGCATTTCCAGAACGTCGTCATGGGACCTGGCGGTCATGTTCGCGTCGTCGATCCGCTTGAGCTTGCGGGACTGAGCGCGCATCAGCCGGCGCCGTCGACACTTTACCAACGTGCCTCTGTCTCGAGCCCGCTTACCGACACGTCTAGCAGCGCGTGGGGCTCGGCACCTGAAGCAAGCTCTCAGTCAGCGCAGGTCGTCGACCAGTCGAGCTCTCAACGCGGTGCTTCGGCGGACAAGCAAAAGAGCGGAGGTCGGCGCCGTGCTCATGGGAGGAACAAGAGTGACATCGGTACGGCGAAAAAAGTCTTGCCCGAGCAAGCCAGACGCAAGTCAACTACGTCCAGCTTCCCCTCGCGCGATCAAGAGCGCAGGTCATCGATCCCGCCCTCGATCAAGGTCTTGCCGGCGTCGCCGACTCAAAAGCGCACCATTCCTGACGATGACTTGGAACAAGTCGCCAAACCTACCGAGGGTGCCGTCGCTGCTACAAATCCGCCTGACTCGTCTGACTTGCCCCGCGCGGATGTTGGCAAAGGTGCTTCACGTGTCAAGGCACGTCGCGCTTTCACCGAAATCGGCAACCAAGCGGCGGATGAGAAGCAGCCAACCGCAGACAGCGTCAAGCAACGTCGCGCTTCAGAACCGGCGCTGAGCGCCTCTGCCGATGCGATTCCAACCTTGCCTGAGCCAGCCAAACACTCGAAGCAGCTGAAGAAAGGAGAATCTCAAGGCAGGAGTGATCTCGATCGGGCGAGCATGCCGGAAACTTCTCACCTGAGCCCGGGACGCGACTTCTCGGACGCGACTTGCCCTCCTTCACCTAGCACGTCTACTACGTCGAGCTCGACTCCGGTCCCCAAGGCGTCAAAGGGCAAAAGGCGCTGGAAACGCCGCGGCAAGAAGCAGAGCGCTCCCTCGCCGGCGGGCGAGACCGAAGCGTAGGGGATCCCGCCGCTGTTCATCGCTTGTTTCTCCAGTACTGTTCGTATATCGCTTGTTTGCAATGCTTCCTGACAGAGCCTAAGAGTTCGTCACGAGAACGTTGCACTTGAGAAAGCGGCGGGCACAACTCAATCCCTCTCCGACCGACGCATCAGGATGCGGTCTTTACAGCACACACGCAACGAAATAGACTAAATACACTTAGTGGCACAGCATTACTCGTCGACCGGCGCCAAACTGACGCGAAGCGGGAGCTTGTTGCCGTCCGTCTCTTCGCCGATGACGAGCGGGCGCGTGACGATGACCGAGCGGCGTTCGACTTTGAAGTCGGGGTCGCGGAGGTCGAACTGGAACGTGTCGACGAGGACCGAGAGGATCGCTTTGAGTTCGAGGACCGCAAACTGCGTAGGGGAAATCGGCGAGACGTGAGTAAGAGCCGTCTCCTTGCTTTCGTACACTCCCGGCCACCGTTTCCCCCGTTCGCCTATACCACGTACCTTGTAGCCGATGCAGCTCCTCGGTCCAGCAATGAACGTCAAGAGGTTGCTCCACACGCCGACGCCACCCTCAATCTTTTTCGACCCCGGCGTCCCTCGCTCACTCTCGATCCACCGCTCAGGCCTAAACTCGTCCGCGTCCGGTCCGAAGATCTCTTTCGAGTGGTTCATGGCGTAGATCGGGATAAAGATCACTTGCCCCTTCTTGACCGGGATCGACGAGATGGTCTTGTTCGGGTCGGTTGCGGACCGGACGGGCTTGGAGAGCGGGATGTGGTCCGTAATGGCCGAGTGGCGGACCGTCGCGGTGACGGGTGGATCGAACCGCAGAATCTCGCGCTGCAGCGTCATGTATAAAAGTCAGTATTGTGGTCCGCGCCAACCAAAAAGCGGTCAGAAGGCGGAAAGCGCACGCAAACGGCGTCAAGGTACGGAAGCGCGTCCAGCTCGCGACTGTCGAGTTCGTCCCTCCCCTCCGCAAGCGCCTTTCGCCTTGCCTCGCGCAACTCGTGCCTCAGCTTGGTCTGGATCTCGTGCTTCTGAGCGAGCGCAAACAAAGTCCACGTCGTCGCCGTCGAGGTCGTCTCGTGTCCCGCAAGCAGGAAAGTCTGTGCGTGTGCGCGCGCGTGACGAACAAGGTAGTTTTAGTCTCGAGATGGAGCGCGGAGATGTGACACTTTGCGGGATCTTTTTGACGCACCGTGAGCTGACCGCGCAGTTCTTCTTGGGTCATCCGCGCTTTGCCTTCGCCCTGAGTCGATTTGACTGCATCGCGAACGCAAATCAGGAGGGTGTCCGACGCACCAGAAGAGTGGACGTGACGTGGCGAACTCACGGAGCAGCGCAATCAAGTCCTTTCCACCTCGGACGCTGTCAACCCCGTCCTTCTCAACCTCGTCGCCAATCTTGTACTCGATAATCTTGTTACTCTCACTCTCGACCGTCTTGAACGCCTCTCGGACTTTACGGATCCGCTCGTTCGGGATCCAGTCGGCAATCTTGAGGATCGGGACGGCGCGGACGACCTTGCCGAGGAAGCGTTGGTACATCAAGCGGCTTGCGGAAGGTCGCCGGGCAGAAGCGTTGGGGGAGAACATGCCGTTGAAGGCGCGGCCGAGGGCGTTGGTCGAGTTGGGGTCGAGCGAGTGGAACTTGTACCCAAAGCCGGCTGGAGATGGTCATTTTGCATTAGCTGCGTATTCCGAGGAAGAAGGAGAGGCTCATTGACTGACCGTCACCGATAATGTCGAGTGTGAGCTTGTTCAACCACGCGACAACGTTGAGGACTCGTTCTCCCTCTTTCCTCCCCTCGCGACTCGCATAATACCTGTCCTCGCTCTCCTTGTCCTTGAACGCGTGTTCGTCGCGGTGTGTTGACCCTTCATCGAGGAGCAACTCTTTCCACAAGTCTCGCAACTGATGCGAGTACTGAAAGAACGTCGGGACGAGTTCGCGGAGGTGCGCGGGCCCAAAGGAAGGATTCATGATCCGGCGTTGGCGGCGGTGGTCGTCCCCCTCGGCAAAGAGGATCCCCTTGCCGAGGATCATGGCCAAGTCACCGCGGACTTCCTCCGGTTTGGGATAGTCGTACGAGCGCGAGACGAGGACATGATTCAGTGCCGCCGGGTCGCACAGCATGAGTCGGTCTTCTCTGCACGCCGTACATGCCGGAAAATGTCAGCGGACTATGGACGCTTGCAATCCTGTTGATACGCCGTATAAGTCGCAGGCAGCGAAACGCTCGCTTCCGAGCTGGCATCCGCTCGAGGGAGCATGACACGGCCACTTACCCAAAGAACCCAGTATAGCGCACGACCGAGCCGAACTCGTCCATCCATTTCACGCCCGGTCTGCCTGGTTCCGCCTCGAGGATGGTCGGCAACGATCCCCAGAGGAACGATTCCCTCTTGGGTCCGGGCACCTCGCGCAAGTTGGACAAATGCGGGTGCAGGAGCGTATAGAGCAGGATGTAGACGATGTAGCCGATCCAGGTCCCGATGGCGGAGAGTCTGCATGGACGCAAAGCACGGACGGACTGTCAGCGTAGGCGAGCGCGTTCGGAGCGTAAATCGGAACTTCCGAGTGGGGGCAGGAGGAGCGAGACTCACAGAGCGAACCAGATCGGATGCTGCCAGCCAAAGGCGAGCACGCGGTCTACGAAGGTCATCTTGGCCCTCTACACGAATCTCCGGAGGCAAGCAACCGAGAGAGAGAGACGGAGAGAGGAAGAGGAGCCGACGGGCATCGGTCTGTCTCTTGCGCCGACCCTCGTATTTTTGGTCTTTCCACGTACTGACTGTATGGAACTTCCACGTAGCGACATCCGAGAACCCCGCGAAACGTCGAGCTGAGACGAATGATACGACTTCTCTTTTGAATTGTCACACTCAATGCGGCCAAGATACCGAATCACAAGAGGGCGACGCTCCTCCCATCGATAAAGACCTTCATTTTTGTTCACCCGTATTCCGGTTCAGTTCAGGGTGGAGTACCCCGGCGACTGAAAATCGAGGCGGAACCGGCTCTCTACTGGATCTTGAGGAGCTCGACCTCGAAGACGAGGGGCGAGTTGGCGGGGATGACGGGCGGGAAGCCACGCTCGCCACTGTCGGTACGGGACATGGTCAGCAAGTTTAGATGACTCGTATAGAGAGAGAGAAAGGGAGAAAGACGCACTAGGCGTAGTCGGGAGTGCAGATCAGCTTGGCCTTCTGGCCGAGCGAAAGCTGCGGGACACCCTCATCCCAGCCCTTGATGACACGGCCGACACTGTCCGGTCAGCATGGGCAAAACTGTCAGCTCGAGTCGGTCTCGGTCGGGGGTAACACAAGCGAGCGAGGGAGCGAGCGAGCGAAGGGAAACGAAAAGCAAGGACGGACCCGATCTGGGTGACGAACGGCTGGCCGCGGTCGCGCGACGAGTCGAACTTGGAGCCGTTCGACTGGAGGGTGCCGACGTAGTGCTGTCGGGACGTAGCGAGGACAACCCAGAGTCAGAGTCAGTTGCGTGAAGACGGCGAAACTCTGTTGACGCTAAAGGAGCTTTTTTTCTTTCCGGCTCCGCCCGTTCTTTGAGGTAAAAGGCTCACCATGTGGACTGCAAACAGTTGATCAAGTGAGTGCCGAGGACAAGTGGGCGCACGCATCAGCTACACCGCGCGCAAGAAGACGCAGGGACCGGCCGCGGAATCGGCCGTCTCTCGCTGCGCACTCACCGGTCTGGCCGGGCTTGGGGAACTGCATCATCCAGATAGCCGGTGTGTCAGCTGTCAGGGGAACGAGCGAGGATGAACTCGGGAGCGGGAACCCACGTTCTGGCCGTCGCCGGGGGAGATGGTCTCGACAGTAACACTATTGTCGGCGCACTCGGGTCAGTCACTTTGGTCCCTCGACACAAATTTCATTGGTTGTCCGAGGCGTCTTGGGTTTAAGAGCAAGAGACCGGCCTCGCGCGGCGCAGAGCGGGATATCTCCTTTTGGGGAGGGAGGTCCACACCCCCGATGGAGAGCGAGTGCCTCTGTAACGTGTCGCACGCCGTGTTCGAATCCGGGCTCGACAGCATCGAAGACGCCCTCCCTCTAGCCGGCGTCCCCGATTCCCGTAGAAGACCCGGGGCGAGGAGGTGATGACGATGAGAACGCGGGAGCAGACTGACCCCATGTTGCGAGCTGTAGCGGAGAAGGACCTGGCGGAGCGCGAGGCACAGAGACCGAGGGATTGGCGGGTGAGTACACTGGACAGCATTAGCGCAGCTCGTAGACGCGTGCGGACAGACTCACAGAAGAGGTTGGAGCACGAGAAAGAGGACGGCGCGCCTTGGCTCGCCCCTTGGCTAATTCCAATTTGTATAGCGAAGCATCTGTAATCCGTCAATACAAACCTGCCTCCCAATTCGCCGCGACCTTCTCTCGTCCTCATTCACTCTAACGCACAACGATGTCTGCCTCGCCGACAGCCCCCACAGCCTCGAATAGCCGCACACTGGCGCCCAGCACGTCGCCGCAGCCTCAGTCGACCGTCATCACCGTGCCGAAGCGGATCGAACCTCCAGCGGCCGCCTCTGCGAAACCCAAAAACCTCTTTACAAAGTGAGTGCGGGCGGATCCTCCACCATTCCGTGAGAGAATGAGCAGCCTTGTACAGTAGAGCTGCTCGCCCGCCGCGTCGACGCATGGGAAGTTCGCCCGCTCACCTGTTTACCCCACTTCTTCCCTTTTGGCAGCGACGGCTCCTTTCTCGAGCGGTTCAAGAAGAACGCAGTCCCGACACCAGATCAGGAAAAGAAGGAACGAGAAGAAGCCCTCGCCAGGTGAGCTGTCCCAACCCTTGATCCCCGTCGCGCTGACCGAAAAATCGCGCTTTCGAGACGGAGACAGGGCCGCGGGTCAAAGGTGCACATGTACAGTACGCTGACGCGTGTTGCCTTCTTCTCTTCCCACGCATGCTCTCCCTCCTGCCCTCCGCGCTGACCTGCCGCCCCCTCTCGAAACTTCCGCTCGCTGCACCCGCAGGAAAAAAGCGCTCGAAGAACGCTTGTAAGTCGGCGAGTTGTGTAGTATCAAGCATACAATCAGGCGCTGATCAGTCCTGTTGGTGTCACCGTCGACTTGCAGCAAGCGGCGCGGCAAGCGTCCCTCGTCCGCAACTGCTTCCACCTCGCCAACTGACGGCGCCACACCTTCTCCCTCGCCCACCGACGACACGAGCAGCAGCAGCAGCAAGCGAAGACGAACCGAAGACGGCAGCAGCGGTGGCGGCAGCGAGAGACCACTGACCGAGTACGAGAAAGAGGTGCGCAAGCTCGAGTCGAGGCTCCTCAAGGATGAAGGGTCGTCGCTCCGTCCGCTCATGAAATGAGAACCCCGCTTTTTTCGACCGCTGCCACCTCTCTCCTGTCTCTCGAGAAAGAGAAAGATTGTTCGCCATTCTCGCGAGCTTTACAGATTCCAAGTCGTGGCCTCTCCTACGACTTCCGCTCCCGCTCCTCCTCCTTCTTTGGATGGCGCAGGGCGAGTTTAGGCCTCGGCGGCAAAGTCCTCCTTCTCCGACTTGATAGTCAAGTCGGACAGGTCAGCCTGGGTCCCGACCTGGACGTTGTTCGGCGATTGCTGGTTGAACGTGCTGTTCACATTGCGCGGGGTCAGTTTTTTCGGACCTCGCGGTTGATGAGAGAGAGGGGGGGGGGCAGCGGCCGACTCACCCGAGGTACCTGAGCCTGCGCATCCGCGGCCTCTCTGCCTCCTGGAACAACAACTTGTCATCGGCAGCCTGCTTGGCCAACTCGAGGTGCTTCTCGTTCCGCTCCTTGTACTTGTCGGCGTCGGGCGCCAAGTTGTGCGAGATGTACCGCGTCAGGTACGGCGGGACGGTGCCGACCTTCTCTTCGACCTTGTCGACGAGTTCAGAGGGCGAAGGGACCTTGTCGGACGAGTCGGCGAGGCGGAGGTACAGGAAGACGCCGACCGCCGCGAGCGACAGGGTGCGCCAGAACGGAGCGTTGAAGCCTGGCGGGGGAGGGGGATCTATGTCAGTCTACTGGATGTGTGATAGAGATCGGAAGGCGCCCGCTCACCCTCTTGCGGGTAGACTTCGGCCGTCTCGGCAGCAGCAGCACCAGCGTGCGCCTCTGTCGAAGCGAACCTGCGCGCCGCGGGCAGGCGAGCCGGCACGGGCAAGCGGGCAGCAGTCGCTGTTGGTCGTGCGAGGCGAGTCAAGACTGCGCGCTGCATCGTCGTCGTCGTCGTCGTCGTCGTAGTTGGTGTGAGAGGCCGCCCCGTCGTCGTCTCGCTCCGCGCGCCAATCGAATTCGCACAAGTCCGGAGTCGGAATTTCACTTTCGCACGGTATAGCTTTCTAAACTCATCTAAGGGGCTTTAGTAACGCTTCTTGAGACCAGATCTGGCTCGAGATGAATTTTTCTTCTTACGTCTAATCAGGCAAAGGTCGCACGCGCCCGAGGGGATGCTCGAGGAGGACATAGAAGGCACACACAACAAGGCTAGAAGGAGATCGATGCGCAGGTATACAAAGCACAAGCCTTCCGGGATAGAGGCAGCGGAACAAAGAGAGAGAGAGAGAGCTCAGCTCAGACATTGACGGCGGCCGGAGCAATGTTGCTCATGACACTCGTCAGGTTGGCGAGCGCCGTCTGACCGGTCGGGTCCACCTTGACGCGGTCGCACTCGGGCAGGCAGATATCGGGTCGGTCCAGCAACGAAACAAGCGAAGCCGCCATGAGAGCTGCGGCGCAAAGAAGTCAAGCGTGAGCATCTTAGCGCCCGCAGAGAGAGAGAGAGTGAAGAACGGACTCACGGCCGACCGGCGTCCGGAAATGCTCCAAGCGGGCAATGATACTCGTCACGATTTGGGTCAAGTGTCGCACCTCGTCCTCGAGCGTCGGGCTCGAAGCCATACCCGGATGCCCGGATGAGGGAGGGTACGTCGGCGGCATGCCCTTGAATTGACGGATCGCCATCTGCCGCAGGTAAGTGCGCGCGGCGACGGTCCAGCAAAAGGAGAGGAACGGCGGGATTTGCCGGGGATGGAAAGAAGCGTCTGTGCAGACGAGATGAGAGGGAGGCGAATGGTCATCAGGATTTGCGCGTCGACGGTCAGCGGACGGAAAGCAACCGGACGTACTGTTCAACACCTGCATATTCTGTAAGATGCTATTCGCCGCCTCGAGACACTTGAGCATACTCGGGTCGTTGTGCTCGCTCGTGCAGAACCGCTCGTGCAGGATGATGACGCTCGTCGCGACGAGTGACGGGCACAAGAACGCTTCGGGCTCGAGCAGCGCGACGAGCTGCGCGGGGGCTTTGCGACCAAAGTTCTCGAGCGCCGCTTCGAGCTTGGTAAAGGCGGGACTGCGGCGCCGACACCACCGCCGAGGTAAGCACGTATTGCAAGAGGTTGAGAAAGGGGCTGACAGAGTACGCACGAGGATCGGATCTTGGGGAACTCGGAAGGGTGCAGAGCTGATCTTTCGGGCGTAGCATTGGCCAAAGCGGTTGTGCCTATCGGACAGAGAACCGGATCAATCTCAAAGCTGCCAAACACGTCCGCAGAGAGGAACCGAAACTCACGGCTGACAAAGGTGCACACCCGGTTCAGCAGCACCGTCACCTTGAGGTTGATCTGCACGAGCCGGACGAGGTGCGGCGGATTCGTGACGAAGAAGCTCGGCGAATGTAGGTAGAGCGCCTCGCGCGCCAACGGGTCGTCCTGCAGTCGTATCGTCAGACGGGGCCGCGGGAAAGATAAAGCGGACGGAACAGGGGGATGAAGCTCACCCCGACTGGACCTGCCGCGGGGACTAGCGTAGTGATATCGCGCTCGTCGATGCAGCAAGCCCAACCCTTTCCATTCTCCGACGCGAATCAGCCCGACGTCCATCCGCTTATTGATTCAAGCGTCAGCACTCACCGTCGCCGCAGCCGAGAACGTTTCGACCGTGTAAGCGAACCACCAGGTGACCGACCGTTCCCGCGCTTCCTCCTCGTCCTGCGGGGGCGGTAACGCAGTACGGTGCGCGAGGAACGAAGACAGCGGGAGATGGTTCGGGAGGAAGATGTTGTGATTCAGGCCGAGCGAGGTGCAGATCCGGACGGCGATCGAGGTATCGATATAGGCGCGCGAGAAGCTGCGGGGAGGCGAGATTGCAGCCTGTTGAACGGGCATAGAGAAATCCAGGTCAACGAAGAGAGGACTTACCGGCCATGGTACAGGTTCAGACAAGCAAAGAGGACAGCGGCTTGAGCCACTTGGAGGAGATTCCGCTCGGTGCGGAAGCCGAGCGGCAAGAGGTACTGCACGACGCAGAACTCGGTCAGCATGGTTCCCAAACATTCTAAGCGCGACAGAACGATTTACCTCTGCCAGATCAGCATGGAAGACGGCCGGGCTCTGCCCCTCCGTCCAGTACCTCGCCTCTCCTTCCCAAGCATCCAGTCCCGCCAAATCCGTCGCCGTCGCAACCATCGCGTGCAGCAAGCACTCGGCCGGGTACTCTGGATGATCAGGCGGGCGTGCAAACGCCGCCATGAAGCGCCTCCGGTTGATCAGGTCGATCGCCTCGTGCGGGTAATCGAAAAAGATGTTGACGAGCCGCGAGAGGGTCGTGTAGGAAGGGAGGCGAGGTCCGCTCGGCAAGATGGCGGCGGCGGGAGCAGTTAGGTCGTTGCTCATGTGCGCGGGGGCGGGCAGCAATTGCGGAGGATCTGAAAACGGGACGGGCCGCGGCGGACCGGACGAGCTGCTCGCGTCGGCGGTCGGAGGACCCCCCATCGGGGCGTAGGTCGGACTGGCGACAAATTGAGATGACATGATATGGCTGCCCGGATGGGAGAACGGAGGAGGCGGCGCTGCCGAAACAGGCGGGTTGTGCGGATGCGCTGCAAACGGCGGGTAGCCACCATTCCCCGACGCCGGTGTCGAATCTGCTCTGAACGGCGGGCCTTGCGACGTCGATTCAAAGCCGAACGCGCCGAACGGCGACCCGAGCGATCCGTTGTCCGACGCGAACGGGAACCGAGGTCCGAGGGCGGGTGCGGTCGCAGGATCGTAGAACGCTTGACCGCCCGCCGAGGCATGCCGAGGTCGCGGAGTTCGCTCAGCTGAGAGGCCCTGCATGCCCGTAGCCCCGGAAGTCGTGGCCGTGTGCGGTCTCGGTTGGTCGAGGTCGAGCTGCTGCGGGAACGGCAACATGGGCGGGTGCGGACCCTGAGCCGCGACTGCCGCCGATTGGGCGTTGGCCTCGGCGCGGGCTTCGGCTTCGGCGAGTTTGCGCTCGAGGGTCTGGATCTTGGCTTCCAGGGCGTAGACTTTGCCGCCGCCGACGGGTTTCCGGCGTTCTTCCTCGGACGGGAAGTCGCACACGACGAGCGAAGGGTCTCTGCGAGTTCGCCTGGTCAACGCCGCTTCGTATGTGTCCCCTTTGCGCGACTCACTGTCCGAGGCGTATTGCGGTCGATATACAGACTCCGCATTGCGGCTGAACGCCGTCACCTGTGAGCGGGAGGTGTCAGGCCATGACCGGCTGGGCGAAGGAGCGCCGTCCTTCTTGCTCACACCTGCGGAGGGCGCTAGGTCAGCATCTCTGTGCTCGCTGTGACGATGCTCTGGACACGTACTTGACTTTGCGTTTGCGGCAAGTGAGGCAAGCCTGTAACCCGGTCGAGCAAGATTAGCGCCGGTGCAAAGCGCCGAGGCGGGAGAAAGGGGGCAACTGACTCGACCGCGGCCTATGCCTCTCGTGTGTTTCCTCTTGCCCTTGCTCCCTTCTGGTTCGGCTGAAGGCGAAGCGCTGTGGTCGTCCTCTTGACCGGCGGCGCCATTCGAGTGCACGTCGGCGGCGTAGTGCCCGCCCGTGGGCGAAGAGATCGAGCCCGCCAAGGACGGTCTCCGATCTGGTGGCATCTCCTACTGTCTCGGCCTGCAGCTCGCAGTACAGTAGTTACAGCAGTTGGTCGTGCCAGGCGGCGACCTCGTGGAACTGCGGAGTCCCGGAGATCAACGCGTTTGTATTCGATCATTACAAACGCTCGCAATTTCGTCATCGTCCGCGCGTCGATCGGTTTCCCCACTTCGCCTCCACTTTTCCCGTCTGCAAGTTGCACTTTAAAGTCCAGCATATACAGTTAGTCGCCACAGCACGCACGAAGCCATGCCGGGAACGGTCTACAAGCCGAAAGCGGGAGACACGGCAGTCATCACCGGCGCCGGCTACGGCGGCATCGGGTACGCCGTCGCCGAATTGCTCGCGAGTCGCTTCAAGGTGCACGTCGTCCTCGTCGACCGCGACCCGGACGCCCTCGAACAAGCGAGCAAAGCACTCGTCATTGCCGGAATCCCCGAGAGCGACTTTGAGACCCGCCTCACGGACGTGAGCGACCCGGACGAGGTGTTGCAACTCGCCAATGCCGTCTACGAGCTACACGGCAAAGTCGACTTTTTGCACCTCAATGCGGGCGTGAGTGCCAAAGTCAAAGCGTACGGGCAAGACATTGTCGACGAATGGCAAAACACGTTCGCCGTCAACCTGTTTGGAGTCGTCAACGCCACCTCGGCTTTCGTCGACCGCATGATCGCGCAGGTGCGTTTCCCCTGTCTCGGAGGTCACGCTGAAACGTCCCTGATTATACGAGAGAGCCTTTGGGCAAAGCTAACACCCCGGACTTGGCAGGACTCGCCCGCCGCCGTGGTCATCACCGGTTCCAAGCAGGGCATCACCAACCCGCCCGGAACTTCTGCAGCCTACAACGCCTCCAAAGCCGTGAGTAGACCCGCTTGTCCCATTCTCAGAATTCAGCTTCTCTGACATTGAGAACTTGCACGCGGATGCAGGCCGTCAAAACCCTCGCCGAAGCGCTCGCGCACCAACTCCTCTCCACCTCCGTCTCGGTCCACCTCCTCGTCCCAGGCTGGACCTGGACCAAGCTCGCTTCCCCCGCCGGCGGGTCCCTCTCGGCCTTCTCCGCGGCTGACAAACCCGCCGAAGCGTGGTCCGCCGCCGAGGTCGCCGAAGAACTCTTGACGAGGATGCAGCAGGGCGAGTTTTACATCATCTGCCCTGACGGAGCCGTCAACTGGGAGCTCGACAAGGCGAGGATGGAGTGGGGCTTGGGCGACGTGCTCGAAAAGAGGCCGCCGCTCAGCAGGTGGCACCCCGAGTGGGAAGAGCGACACCAGAAATGGGTCGAGGAGAAGCTTGCCCAGAAGTAGTTGGCCTTTCGCTTGCATGAGAATGATTTTTGTACATACATGCCGTCCTTCGAGACTTGTTATGCGCGGAAGTGTCTCTGAAGATTGATTGCACAGTGTTTTGCGGAGGGAGGAGGACATTCGAGCCTGCAAGGCTATGGGAGCGGGAGAAAGCCCGACAGGGCATGTATGATAATGCTGGGTTTTTGGACGAGGGGGGAAAAGGGAAAGAAGGAGACATATCATCCACATGCCGCCTGGTTACGGATCCGACGAGTCCTTCTTCCCATTCTTCAGCAACGGCGTCCGCTCGCTCTCTCCCCGCGTCCGACTCGTATTCCTCGAACTAGGCCGAGACCCATTCGGGATCGGCGTGTTGACGCCGCTAAAGATGCGCCGTTCGGGGATGCCCCCGCCCCGAACGCGGACCTTGTCAAACCCGGACGTGACGTGGTGCTGCAGCGGCGGCATGACGGGCGTGTTCCGGCCGGCTTGGGCGGTACTCGCGCCAGTGTTGAGACCCGTGCTGGAAGAAGCGACGGTCGAGCTCGTGGTGTTGGCGCCGTTGCCGTTGCCGTTGCTGTTGCCGTTGTCTGTGACGTGGATCGCAGGACCGCCATCGATCGTGTTTTGTCTTCGTGCTTGCCGGCGACGCTCGATGACGCCTGGAGGGTACAAAGTCTCTCAGCTTTCGACTCTCCCCCCCGAGGAGGTCCACACCAGCGAAACTCACCGGCAATCAGTGGTGCAAGTTTGCCTTCCTTGGCCGAACGGCGCGCCGGCGCACGGACGACTTTGGTCTTGGCGTGGATGTCCTGGAGAGCGAGCGGAGCGTCAGCTACGTGCCTATCGAAGCGCACGGGAAGCCAAACTTACGATGTACAGGTCGGTCTCGTCGACGATCTGGTTACACAGGGGCAAGAGTTCTAGCTCGGGTGGGATGAGATACGCACGCATCGGGACTCACCTCTTCACCGATCATCTCCTCGATGACGTCTTCGAGACTGACGACGCCGAGCGCGCCGCCCGGCTCGCCCGGAGTCTGGCCAGGTACGTAATGACAGTCAGCCTCCGCCCATCCTCTCGAGAGAGCGTTCCCTTGTGATAAGAGGAACCACAGGTCGCGCATCGTGTATTGAGAGAGGTCAGACTGACCCGCGACACGAGCAAGATATGCGAGCGACCCTGCTGGAAATAGTTGAGCACGTCGAGGCAAGTCGAGTCCGGACCGGTTTCGGGCAAGACTGAAAGCGCAAAGTCGCCGATTTGTCTGTGTACGCACCGAGTAGATGTCAGTGCCCCGTCCAGCCGAGCGCCCCGATTGAAAGTCACTCACTGCTCGTCCTCCGGGTCGTACGAGATGAGCTGGAATACATGGAGAAAAGGTCAGTTTCGAAAGCGCAGGCGTGCTCTTGGCAGCTCCGCGCACCTTCTTGACAACTATGGCACGAGTTCAGTTAGTACTGACGCTTAGAATCATCCCGAGCGAGTAACGGGACTCACTGAGCATGCCCACAAAGTCAGTCGGGTTGCCCGGCGCATGGATGGGAATCCGACTGTGTCCCGATGCGAGGATCTGATCGACGACCGTCTGGCTCAACTTCGTGTCGACCGGAAGCGAGTAAATGTCTTCGAGCGGAGTCATGATCTGCGCGACGCTCTTGTCTCCCAGTTCGAGCACCGAGGAGATGATGGTCACTTCGTCGTCGTTGAGCGTCTCTTCGCCGAACTGCCGATGCAGGCCGACAAAGGTCTTGAGTTCGGCCTTCTTGTACGTGACGCCCTGTTCTTCGCCGAGGAGACGGTCGAGGAGTTTGGCGATCGGGTATGCGATCGGGAACTCGATATACATTAGGGCGAGGACGAAAGGCGCGGCGACGGCGCCGATGCGGAGTCCGTACCGTGCGCAGATCGCTGCGGACCCTCAGTCCGTCAGTACGGGATTGAATGGTACACGCCCAGCCGCGATATACCCACACTGCGGGATGATTTCACCAAAGATGACGATGAGAGTCGTCGAGAGGATGACGGCTCCGAGGCCGCCGCCGAGAATACTGTCGAGGAAGATGGCTGAGAGCAAGGGTTACATTGTGTCAGTCCTATGCCAGGTAGACTGAAGACCAGGCAGAGCGAACTCACGAAGAGATTCGTTGACGACGACGTTGGAAAGCAAGAGGACCACGAGCACCCAGTGTCGACCTCTTTCCAGCAAGCGCATGACCTTGGTCGCGTCTTTCCGTTCCTGTTCATCTCCCGAGGTCGACAACACTATGTGAATTCGGGGGGAAAGTCAGCTCTCAGTCCGTGAAGACGGCTCCTGGTGATCGAGAAATGACTGACCTTGGAGATTGACCAAGTCGAGGCCCATCAACCCGAGGGTCAGACCGGCAAAGACACCTCCGAGCAGCACCAACATTCCCGACAAGCCCAGTTTCCACCAGAACGCTGTTCCGTGGCAGCAGTGCCATCGTCGAGAAGTCGGAGGAAGAGCGATTCGTGGCGCGGAGATTCCAGACCGCATAGTCAGCTCACTCGGCCTGTCCTTCCTGGACCCCGCCTGAGAGCACCTACCTGATGAGCCTGGCGGTGTCTCTGGGTCGCTATGCCCCGCGATCGCGATCCCTTCGTCGCCGAATCCATTTGAAGTGATCAAGACGGCGGCAGCAGCAGCCGTCGGCGCAGCGTAAGTGCGCACCAAGCGGGGCACGAGCACGGCGAGCTGAAGCAGACTCGCTGCACGCGGCGTACGCCATGCTTGGCTCGGCATCCCTCTCCTCGCGTACAGTCTGCAGTGGTCAGATTTGACTTTCTTCCGAATGACGAACTCGTTTCCGACAGTTGTTCCGCGTGAGAGGTGGCGCCACGTGGCCTTTCATCGAGCACGCTACGTACAGCCCCATAGGCTTAGCAGACCCTGTGATACGAGCGAGTAGGGTACTCCGGCTGCACCGCGGCTCGAGAGTAGTTACTCCGGTGCTCGCAGCTCGAGACGGAAAGCTTGTTCGCTTTCCGCAGTTGGGTCGTCGCGACTCGATTCAACCTCGCCGATTTGCGCCAATGTTTGCACTGCACGACAACGACAGCCTAACGTACCCATACAGACGTCGAGGTAACAAGTCTCCGCCACCCCCCGTCCCTTCCCACGAGATAAAACACTTCAGAGGTTGGCCTGCCTCTTGTCGGCCCAAAAGTCGCTCGTCGATTTGTTGTGGATGTACGCCGAGTATTCGACCACCTGCGCTCGGAAGCTCCGTCAGCCGTGGTCTAGGCGTGGCTTATCGGGACGAGCGAGTAAGACTCACCGGCGGTGCGATGGCGCTGCAATGCGCAAAGACACGCTTCGAGACTGCGGACGGCGAGGTATCATCAGCACGCACTTTCTCCTTGGTCTGCAGCAAACGCGCAAACAACCGTACCCGTCTTGTTGTCTCGGCGGCTGCAGGACCGGGCGAGCATGCATCATGCATCGGGTCAGCGATGATCTGAGAAGGTCGTCTCTGCCGCTCCTCGCCAGCACCTCGCGTAGCGAGGTCTGCCATCTCGCACTATCACATGAAACACCTGAACTCACTTCTTGCCCTCGCGTCTGAACCTCGACAAGCGATCCACAAACTCCCACAGTTTGCCCTCGGGCGCGATCGATCCGTCGGCAGTGCGTCGCGGGACCCAGTCGGGGTGAAGGGCCATCAGCGGCACCGACGCGGGCTTCTTCGGCAGTTTCTTCTGCCCGTCTTTGCCCGTCTTGCTCGAGATGGCGGCGTTGGCGGCGACGGAAGAGGAGCGAAGCGTGAGCAGGACGCCGACGTCGACGAGCTTCTGGAAGGCATTCAACAGGGTCGCTGCAGGTTGGATCGGGGGCGGCGGAAGCTGTCAGACCTCGCACTGTTAGCGGAAGGACAGGTTGCGCGTCTGACCCACCTTGATTGACTGCTTCGAGGTAGCTGACGTCGCCCTGCGCGAAAAGCGTCTTGGCGAGGAGCTGCGCACTGCTCTGGAACGACTTTTCCAGGTACCACGCGACCGGTTCTTCGGCCGAGGGTGGCGGAGAGAGTGGCGCAAGGGCGAAGAGCGAAACCGCGGCGAGCCAGTCTGCAGGAAAAGCAAAAAGTCAGCCTCAAACTCACTCGCCCATACGGCCACCCAATGCGCGGGCGAAACTTTGCAGGAAGTGCGCCGCGTGCTTCGAGGGGTAAAGAGTTCTGACTCACAAGTGTCGATGAAGGGCCACAGCAAGAAGCAGAAAAAGTCGAAGTTCTCCCTGCCGAGCGCACGCTCCTGCGGGTTCAACCCGACGAGCGTCTCCTCGGTGAGGATGACCTGGTCCGTCTCGAGGCTCTGGAAAGTCCGCTCGGCGTTCGCTTCGAGTCCTTCAGGCGAGTAGATGAACTCGTTCGAGAGGAGTCGCGAGATGAACTGAAGCTCGTGGAGGCAATCGGCCTTCTCGAGCCGCTGCGAGGGCGCGGCACCGCCAGCTTTGACTCGCGTGTAGAGGACAGCGCAAAGCATCGCCTCCTCGACGAAGAGATGAATGACCTGCGCGAAGTGACTAACTGTCAGGAGAGTGTTGTCGAGGCGTTCGACTTTAGACAACCACGAACCTGGTTGCGATAGAACGATAACTCGAAGCGACTGATCGGGTGATACGTCGGCTCGATCAAGCCTTGTTGTTCGCCGATCAGATCCTTCAAGACGAGGAGAGCCCTACGAGAGACCGGTCGTCAGTTCTCGCGAGGACGGCCAGCATCCACCAGCTGCGCGAAGAAGCCTGACCTGTCGACAACCTCTTCAACCGTCATCTCGCCAAAGTCTGCGACTTTTCCTCCTCTTGCCTCGATCGCGCTCTTGAGCCACACCACTTTTGCGACGAGCTCTCGCTTGCCGATACCCTGCCAAAGCGAATAAAGATTAGCCCTGCTCGCCTGACGTGCAGCACCTATGCTCTCGACGGCGGGACGTACCCGACCACGAATGGTCAACATGACCGTTCCGACGAGGCCGGCCGGCATGATGATCCTAAACAGTAGTAGCTTGGGTTAGCCTTCCGCGCCTTCCATCAGGACGCCGTCGGGACTCACGCGCAGTCGTTGATGCCAGCCAAAACTTCGTAGCCCAACGCCCTGAGTAGTGTCGTCTGATCGCTCTTGGGCTTTCGAGAGCCAGGAGGGGCGTCCACCGGTGCGGTTCGTCGCTTCTTCTGGTCGTCGAGCCAACCCTTGAGCGAGAACGGCTCTTGGAAACGGACGTCGATGCGACCGAGCTGCAGCTGGATCACCCGCGTATTGAGAAGCAAGCCGGCGAGACTGCAGTTCGCTCAGAGGTCAGCGACAGGACAATGAATGGAACGATGAGTTCGAACGCACGTCTCTTTCTCCTTCGGGTTTCCGAGCAGCTCATTCACGTACGACTCGGTTTCGATGACCTGTCGCCTGATCGTCAGCGCAACGTTTGGATTACGGACTTGATGAGGTACAAGCCGACTCACCTTGTCGTACTGAAGCGAGATCGGGCAAATCCACACATCTTCGGTGCGGCCGCGATCGAGCGCGTCGAGCACATACTTGAGAATGCCGAGCTTTGGTGGGAGGAGCTTGCCTGTACGGCTCCTCGTTCCCTCGATGAAGCACTCGACTGAGATCGCCAAGTCTCGCTTGTCAGCTCATCGCTAGGATTCTTTCCAGTCCGGGGGAGAGACCCACTGTTCTTGCCGTTCTCGAGCAGCTCTTCGATGTACTCCTTCACCACCGTGCTGTACATGGGATCGTCTCCGAATGAGCGCCGAATGAAGACGGCGCCGCATTTCGACAAGACTGGTCCGAGAATCGGCATGTTGAGGTTCTCGCCTGCGATGATGTGCGGCAACGAGAGTCCCAGACGGAAGAAGAGCCAGGAGATGGCTGCGGGTCGAAGAAGTGTCAGCAGTGCTGCCAGGTCTTCGAGAGGCCGACGCAGTGACAGCAACGATGGCATGCACGATATGGAGGGAAAGTCCGCCGCACTCAGATAATCCTGAAGCAGAAAAGGGTGTCAGCAGCGACAAGTGTCCAGGAGCGAGAATAGCGCACGCACAATGTGTGACTTGTGACACGGGAGGATGAGCAACGACTGCTTCTTGGACGCGGCGAGTTGCGCGATTTCCTTAAACCGCGCGTACTGCGGGATGCTGATCTCGAGCCCTTGGTGGTACATCCGCACGAGGAGATTGTTGACGAGAGCCTGTCGCACGAAATAATTCTCAGCCTTTGATCTTGTGTCTCGAGGGGACGGCGATAGAGGGACCTCGACACTTACGCCAAATCCGCGCAGGAACCGGACATTGTCCATCCTCGTCACGAGCCCGTTTGCAATTTTCTCGGCGTCCTTCCGCAGGTCGGCCTCGATTTTCGCTCGTCGCTTGTCTCGTTGCGGGCCCGGCGGAAGACCTGCTGCGCTGATTTGCTGCTCCGCGACGAGCCGGATCCGGTCATTGACTTGGCTCGAAGCGAGCACGCTGCGGACGCATTCTTCCGAGTAGCCAGAGTAGAACACACGGCCTCCGATGTAGTCTGCGAGGGAGAAGATTGGTAAAGTGAGCTTGCGCGCAACCTTGGCCGGTCAAAATGGCAGAAGGTACCGGTGTAGGCTCGCCAGCCCGTCCCCGTGGCCCACAAGGAGAGCTGCTTCGAGAACTGCGCATTCCAAAACTTTTCAGCATACAACGATGAACGTCCTCAGGGTCTTGCCCGCTCACCTCGATCGGGTCTGCACGAATGTGCGCCTGGTGGTTCTCGACGAGGTTCCGCTGCTCCTTGTTTTTCCGTTTCGGTGGCGGTCTCGCAGCTTGCCGCATTGCCGCCAGATTTTCAACCTCGCTGATCGCCATGACGGGTTGCAACGCTGTCAAGCCAGGGTCGACGACGGTGACCACCGAAGGCGGCCGAGTCCGGGGCGCGATGTCGACGCCGAGCAGCGCTTCGGGGTCGTCCGGTCCCAGCGTGGCTAGCGTAGCCGGCTCTCGCCGTTGCCTCGTCGTCTTGACCGCCATCGTAAGGGCGTGCGTACGCTGAGTGGCTTTGTGAGCGGCAGCCGAGTGACCGGGATGTGGGGAGACGGTGGAGGGACTCCAGCAAAGGTCGCTTGGACTGGGCGCGAGTTGCGATAGCGCCGAATGTCTGCCCAGTGAGAGATGAGCTCTCCGCTCGCTCGGAAGGCTGTCTCGCTGAGCAAGTTGGAGGACAAAGACGAAGCCGGACGCAAGCCGGACGCCGCGAGCGTGCTTCCGCGTAATCGAGCTTCGAGCGAGGCTCTAAACCAGCAGCGGAGCATAGCGGTAGCACAGTACTGCTTGCCTTGCGCTTTCTCTGATCAGCTCCCCAGTACACAAGCAGAAGTGGAGAGGAGGGAAGAGTTGCTTTGCCAACGAAAACGAGCTACAAGAGGGAACAGGTTCAGAAAGGTGCACATCCACCGCGCAGCGCCGTACAGCCTCAGACCGCAGAGCGGTCATAACGAGGCCGGACAACCCAACCTCGGGGACGAGGGGGCGGTACGAGCGTGCTCAAGGTCATCGAGGAACGCCCGTCCCGAAGGAAGAGCGTTCATGGGTTCTCGCTTGGATGGGGATGCGCCCAATCGGTCATCGTGACCTGCAAACAGTGTAGCTCGTTTGAGAGAGCAAGACAACTCGGAAAGAAACCTGGTTCGCAGAGGACACGGGTCAGTTCTCGAGTTGCCGAGACGAGGCGATGGAGGGAGAGACTCACTGTATAGAGATCCTGACTGACTGCAGTCGTGTGAAAGCAAGCTGGGTCAGCAAAAGGCCACTCAAGCCGCGCATATAGGCGAGATTGGACGGACGTGTGGTCTTAACGAGAACAAGAAGCGTCGCGCTCGTTCGCCGCTTCTTCAACTCGCCAGCGCGAGCTCGCACCCTGCAACTGCCCCCTGTCCAGCCTTTCTTCTTGCAAATTCCGCCATCCAGGTCATCGAACGTACGCGTGGACGTACGGGTCTTGGAGCAAATAGGATGATAGAGCAGCACGCATGTGCGCGGTGCGGAACGACCAAGAAGAAGCTGGAAACGCAAGCGCGAAAAATCTTTCCACATCGAACGAAAAGAACAGAAAAAAGCTACGACCGAATGATCCAAGCACAAGAAAAGCCACGCAAGCATACACACTGATTGAGCGCATCTGTCCATAGGGCTGGGACGCCGTTGCGCAAATATGTTAGTCGACCATGACCGGGACGAAAAGGTAAAAAATGAGGAGATCCTTACCGTCTCCTCCTCCTTCGCTCGCCCTCCTTTCACGCCCGAACGCCCCAAGGGTACTCGCGACGAGCTCCACCTTCCATCGCCAGGCGGTCGAAGTCGACGGCGTTCCTGTTCGTCGGGTCGAGAGCGTGGTGCGTTCCGCCGATGCGAGCGCCGCACTCCGGGCACGTCGCGACTTCCATGGCGCCGCCGCAATCGCCGATAACGTAGGGATGACCGCGCTCGCAAGTATACCCTGCGTGCGCGAGATTGTATTAGTCTGCGTCCGAGTTACCCGGTGACGGATGAAGATCCTAGCTCACAATGACCAGTCGTCGCGAAGCCGGTAGCCTGAACAATCATGCGGCGCTGCGGGGTACAGGTTCGTGATTAGCCGTTGCTTCGTCCGCAAAGCCCAAGTCGACTCACCTCGGTCTCCGATACTTCCTCGTAGAAGGTTCCGCCCGTGATGAGCTTCTCGAAATCCAGCCACTGTTCGAGAATGCGATCGACGTTCGGTTCGATGCTTGCCTTCGTCCTCTCGGAGAGCAAAGCTTGCGACTCCTTGGTATCGAGAAGCGAATTCTTGAACCGTTGGAACGTGGCGAAGCTCTGCTGCCGCTGCGCCTGCGACGACGTCAAGGCCGGCTGGCGTTCGAGCTTGCCGCTGGCGATGTCACTCCGCAGGCGATACTGAGTGGTCTTCAACGAGCACTTGAGTTCGTTGAGGGCGCCTTCGAGCTGCAAGCGCTTTGATCCATCGTAGAGAGCGATGTCGCACCCGCGGCGAAGGTCACGCGTGACGGTTTCGAGGACGAATGCGCCCAAAGAGACGAGAGCGGCGAAGAGCCCGTCGTCAGGCTCCCCATCACTTTTGAAGCGCAAAGCGAGCTTGGGGCAGATCTCGCAGAGTTGGTAACGGACCTCCGTCGCCAGCCTGAATAGGATGCAGTCAGCTTGAATGTTCCGTCCTGACGAAGCTCGCGGCTCGCACACTCCGACTCACCACAGCACGCGAAGCGAGAATGACGATTCCGCAACGCGAGGCGCCATGCAGACCTGAAGACGCGCGATCCGAAGGGCTTGCTCGTCGCTGAGCGGAAGGCCTTGCCCGGCGGCAGCCTGCTTCTCGGCGCGGTAGAGACCAACCACGCCGGCATTGTACGCCTTGGTATGCGGGGACATCTCGAGGACGAGGGCGTCGATGTGGTGGTGCAGCTGGAGCAAAGGGCGCGTGAGGTTGAAGAAGCGTTTCTGGAAGGATCCGAGGCCGAGCAGCGCATCTTCGACAAAGGCATTCCCGGGAGTGTAGGCCGTTTGAGCCATGAACTGCCGCCGGAAGGCGATGACTTCGTTCGCTTTCGGGCGTCGTCCGGGTCCCTTCGGCGAGCGGATTTTCTCCAAGTCGCGGGTGATCTTCTCGTCGGCGAGGGCAACGTCGACCGCTGCTCAGAGTTCGTCGAGCTGCTCCTGACTCCTCAGGATACGGAGACGCTCCTGCAATGAACAGCATTCAATTTCCCATCCTACCGGACGACAGACCAGATCGGCTCACCTGGTTGTGCAGCTCGGCAAACTTGATGGCTCGACGGTAGCGAACGTTCGACGCAGATGAGACGATCTGCTTGCAGGTCGGGCATGCGACCGAGGCAGTCGACTCCAAGGGATCGACGGGCGCTCCCCATCCAGACTGCTCGCTCCGTTCCGTGAAGAAACGCTTCAGATCGAACACGCCTGAAGGAGAGGAGGAGAGTCAGCTACCGGCGGATGGCAGGAATGAGCGGCTTCCACTCACCGTCGAGAGTGTCGACGGTAAAGGCGTGTCCGCAGTCAAGCGTGATGAGCCTCTGCAGAGGATCAGGGTCGTTCGGGTCGAAGTCGGCGAGAGTCGTCATCATGATGAAGTCGACCACTTGGTCCTGCCTTCCCGAATGCTGCGGGCAGACCTGGCGGCGGCACGGTTCTTGCGCAAGCGAAGGGCACGGGCAACCGCACTTTGGAAGCTTCTTGGAGCAAGCGACATTCTTCGGCGCAACGTTGCAGGGCGAAGCGCAAGGCAACGCGCAGCCGGGCGTGGTGCACGGCTCGAGACAGGACGGGCACGGCTCGAAGCACGCGTGCTTGTTCTTCGGATCCTTGCAGGACCCATGAGAACACGCGCGCGAGCACGAGTTGGTGCAGCGAGAGGGGCAAGAACCGGTTTTGACGTGGTCGAAGCACGAACCGCGGCATTCGTGCCCGCAAACCTTCATCTTCTCGTGCGCGTGCTGGACGTGACCAAACGCTGCGCCGCTCTGCTGGAGAGCCTTGCAGTCTGAGCAGCGGCCGCGGCAGGACTGGTGCGCGCAGGAAAGGAGTGCACCGCACATTGCGGCGCAACGGTGCGAGTGCGGGTCGGATCCGCAGTCCAGAAGTGCAGCGTGGCCTGTTGCAGTCCGTTGAAAATCAGCTTCTAATCCCGTTGAGAAGAAGCAGCAGCGACGGAGCGCACCGCAGGGGAGTTCTTTTTCTGCTTTGACCGAGCATTTCAGCTGTGCGGGGTCTTTCGAACGCCAGCAGGCGATGTTCCGCTGCGGGTGTCCGCAAGGCAGCTCGACCTGGGAGAGTTTGAACTCGCACTTGGGGTGAGATTCGCTGCCGAGGATCACGGTCAGCGAGAAAGTCGCGAACGCCAGAAGGTAAGAACTTCAAGCTTACGAACATACGCCGTGGCACGGGTGGCCGCAGTCCAGGACGACCTCGCACGGCGCAACACATTGTACATGACGATGCTGTTGTCGGAGGAGAAGTCAGTACCACCGAGTGCAACGCTTGACTCCCCGAGGCGGACACGCTGACCTGAGAGTCGATCGGATGGCAGACTTGCGGGCAGCGATGTCCACAGGGGAGCGTGCAAGTGCAGGGATCGAGACATCCGCCGAACGGTGCAAGCTGCGGCAGCTGATCAGGGCCGTCGATGTGGAGAGGCTTCTCCGGGTGGCCGGCGCAAGTCGCGGGAAGACATGTATTACGCTAGCTCTCCGAGAGACTGCTCGGACCGGGTCAGCTCTGCTGTGAACGTGCAATGCAAGACCCGTCGAGCAGATCTCATCATCTACAAAGCATCGGGGCGCGTCATGTGAAAAGAGCGCCCCGGAGAAAGAACTTCTCCTTCTCACGTCCGACGACCACCATCCCTGATACTCCCACCGACCGAGGCGGCGAGCGAAACCATGCCGAGACCGGCGCGGTGGCGTTCGAATGCCGTTTTCGCGAGTCCCTTGGTCAAGACATCGGCGGTCATGTCGGCAGTCGGGCAGTACTCGAGGTGGATGTCGCCAAAGGCGATCCTCTCGCGGACGAAAAGCGTGATGACCGAGAAATGCTTCGTCCGACCGTAGTGCGAGGGGTTTTGGGCGATGGCGATGCAAGCCGAGTTGTCCTCGAAAATCCGAGTCGACGAGGACTGCGTGACTCCGAGGTCACGCATGAGAGCGCGAAAGGAAAGGACCTCCTTTGTCGCGTCCGAGAGTGCGATCATCTCGGACTCGGTAGTCGAAGTGGCGATGAGTGACTGCTGCTTCGACCTCCACGAAACCGCTCCTCCCGCGAGGAGCATGGCAAATGCTCCCACCGAGCGACGGTTCTCCTGATCGTCTGCCCAGGAAGCGTCGCTGTACGCGACGATCTCCATCGAAGCGTCGAAAGCGAACATGATGCCGAAGTCGGCGGTCTGACTCAGGTACCGAAAGAGTCTTTTTGCGGCGATCCAGTCCTCGAGAGTCGGAGCAGCGACAGCCTGAGCAAGAGCTCGTACGGCGGCCGCAATGTCGGGTCGGGTAAGCTGCGCGGCGTACTGCAACGCTCCGACAGCCGACTGGTACTGAGCGACGTCCTCGTACAGCGGAGACGAGGCGTCCTTGGTCGAGGACGACTCCATCGGCGTCGCTGCCGTCGAGCGAAGCGGTCCTCCACTCGTGAGGAAACGCTCGCAGATCGAAACGACGTACTTCTTCTGGTGGATGAAGATCCCCTTCTCGGTGTGGACGGCCTGGATCGAGAGAAAGGTCGACACACGACCGAGCCTCTTGAGCTTGTACACCTTGTTGATTGCGTCGAGCTCCGAAGCGATGAGCTCCTTGTCGGAGCAGAGGATCAACCCGTCGTCGACGTACAGAACGACGACGATCCTCGTCTTCCCGACGACCTTGACGTACACGCACGAGTCGGACTGCGCCTGTCCGTACCCGAGCGACGTCATGAGCTTGTGGACCGCGAGATTCCACTCGCGCGGCGCCTGCTTGGTGCCGTACATCGCTCCGACGAGCTTGAGCACGTCACCCGGAGCGAACTTCCCCGGGTAACCCGGCGGAACCTTGATGTAGACGTCTTCCGTCATCTTGCCATTGAGAAAGGCAGTGTCGAAGTCGAACGACTCGATCTCGAGGCGTTCCGAGGCGGCGAGTGCGAAAAGCGAGCGAATGGTCGACATGCGAGCGACGGGAGCGAAAGTCTCGTTGAAGTCGACACCCGGCCTCTGCGCGAAGCCCTGAGCAACGAGACGAGCCTTGTAGCGGAGCACCTTGCCGTGCTCGTCCGTCTTCTTGGCGAACACCCAAGTCGTCCCGAGAGCGCGCGCTCCAGGCGGCAACTTGGCGAGTTTGAGAACACCGTGAGCGTCGAAAGCGTCGTACTCGGCGGCGACGGCGTCCCTCCAGTGCTCGCGGTCGACGTCCGCCATCGCTTCGGCGAAAGTCCGCGGCACGTCCGGCGTCGCGACGCCAACGAGGAGGCGATTCTCCTCCCAAGTTCCGATCTCCGTCTCCTGGCCGTCCTCATCCCGGACATGCGCCAGCATCACGTACACCGGTCCTTCCTGCGCCAGGCTGCCGTACTGAACCGGCACGCGCCGACGCGGCACGTCGATGACGTTTTCTTCGCTGATTTCCTCGAACCGGCCAGGATTGCGACCCGTCTTGTAGGTCGCGTACTCCCACCCGTCGTCCGGCGGTCCCTCGATTGCAGGAGTCGGAATCGGAACTTCCTTCTCCTTCGAAGGCGGCGTGGCGGGCTTGCGAACCGGGTTGTCATCTGGCATCTGAACCGTCGGAGTCGAAGGGATCGTCTCCGAAAAATGGACGTTCCGGCTCGCGACGACACGACCGAGCTCTGGGACGTAGACCTTGTAGTTCTGGTCGTTCTCGTAACCGATGAGAATACCCTTGATCGCCGTGTCGTCGAGCTTGCGACGGAGAGACTTGTCGACATGGACGAAAGCAGTCGATCCGAACGGCTTCAAGTGCCCGACCATCGGCTTCTTCTGCTGAAGCATCTCGTAGGGCGTCGTACCCTTGATGCGCGGGTGCGGGAGGCGGTTCGACGTGTAGCAGACGTAGACGATCGCGGCGGACCACCAACTCTTGCTGAGTCCGGCCGCCTTCAGGATCGTCCTCACACGGGAGATAAGCGACCCGTTCATCCGCTCGACCTGCCCGTTCTGCTCTGGCGTATACGGCGCCGTGTACTCGTGCGTCGTACCGACGTCCTCGAGTAAACCGACGAACTTCTTCGAGACCCACTCGCTTCCGTTGTCGCTCCGGACATGGCGGATCTTGAACCCGTAAGTCGTCTCGACGTTCTTGCGCCACTTGGTCCAGATGGCGCAGACCTCGTCGGCGTTCTTGGTCTTCATGATGAAGACCCACTTGGCGGTGCTGAACTGATCGACGATGGCGAAGTAGATTTTGCGCCCCTCGTGATCCTCGACGTCGACAAACCCGAGGTCGACAAAGACGCGCTCGAACGGCCTCGTGACTGGTGTCGTCAGCGTCTTGAACGGCGCCCGCTTCGACTTCTCGAGCATGCAGGACTCGCAGTCCTCCTTGATCTTGTCCGTCAAGCGAAATCCTCGGGCGGCGTCCTGCCGGTCCAACTCGATCAGGCTGTCAAGCCCCGAGTGACCGAAGTTCCGGTGTGCCGTCATGAGCGAGACTCCTCCCGATTCCCGCGAGGAACCGGCGAGTACGGGCGACGGCGACGAAGTCGGAACCGATGCAGATCCGGTCTGACTGACCGGAAGGAAGAATGTCGTGTCGGGCGACGTCGAGAAGAGCGTCTTCTTCCCTTGTGTGACCGTAGCGACCTTGTCCGGGCGGATCGTGATCGTGCAACCCTTTTCGACGAGCATCCCGGCCGAGACGAGACTCGCGGTCGCTCCCGGCAAGTGGTAGACGCCCGAGAGCTCCAGCTTCTTGCCGGACTCGAGAGTGAGCATCATCTTGCCGTACCCTGGACACGTGATGATGTCGCCGTTTGCGATCGTGACGTCGAGCGGCTCGGCGACGAAGTCGAAAAGCTGGTCCCGCTGCCCCGTGAAGTGACGGGCAGCGCCCGAGTCGAGAATCCATCGCCACACGTTCGTCAACGCGGACTTGAACGCCAAGTTCGTCGTGTAGACGCCCAGCGAGAAGACCTCCTGCGACGACTGCGCCGCGTTCGCCTGCGAGTTCCCGTTCCTCTTCTGCGGGCAGTTGGCCTTGAGGTGACCCTTCTTGCCGCAGATGTAGCACTTTGCCTTGGCGACCCAGTCCGCCTTGCCGTTGATGCCGGCGTGTAGAGCGGCGAGGTTCTTGCGCTTCGAGGACAACGACGAGTCGACCTGATCGTGGCGACGGACGTTCTCGTCCGTGAGCATCGAGATGACGTACTCGGACGTAAGCGGCTTGGCGGTATCCGAGGCCTTCATCATGGCCTCGATGAGAAACGCGACGGAGTCCCAGGAGGCGGGGAGCGACTTGAGGATGATGACAGCAAAGTGCTTGTCCTTCATCTCCTCGCCGATGTCGGCGAGTTCCGAGTAGAGGTTGACCATCGTCGCGATATGCTCCTCGAGGTCGTCGCCCTCCTTGTACTGCATCCCAATGAGGCGCGTAAAGTTCGTGTAGAAAGCGGCGTGACCGCCCTTCTGGTGAACCTTTTTCAGCGCATCCCAAGCCTCCTTCGCCGTCTCTTTCGTTTTCACGTGGACGAGCTGCGTCGGACCGAGAGCGATTGATATAGCATACATTGCTGCAGCATCATCTTTCTCCCACTCTCGGATTTCCTCCTTGCGCTCCTTGACCGCGGCGAGGTTGGTGGCGGTGCCGACGACGAGTCGCTCCGGCCGTTCCTCCTCGCCCGTGACGTGTTCCCACAGCCCCTTCGACTTGAGGTACTGCTTCTCCTTGAAGCACCAAGTCGAGTAACCGGCCGTATTCGTGAGCTTCTCGATAGCGTTGCTCTTCGACGACGAGTCGGAGTGCGTGAGGCTCATAACCTATTACGCTAGCTCTCCGAGAGACTGCTCGGACCGGGTCAGCTCTGCTGTGAACGTGCAATGCAAGACCCGTCGAGCAGATCTCATCATCTACAAAGCATCGGGGCGCGTCATGTGAAAAGAGCGCCCCGGAGAAAGAACTTCTCCTTCTCACGTCCGACGACCACCATCCCTGATAACATGGTCCCACGTTGCCCTCTTTCTCGAGGTTGCCGATGATCGATTCCCAGATTGACGCCTTTGAGCGGAGCAGCGACGCATTCCCGAAGAGGTACAGTCCGTGCCTCGCGCGGCTCACGGCAACGTTCGTGCGATTCGGGCTCTTCAGGAATCCGATCGACGCGCGGGCGTCCCTCGAAAAGATGGCCTGATCCTCGTCGCCGTCCTCAGCGCTTTCGGAGGCGGTCTTCGCGTTCCGGACAAGGCTCAGCACAATGATGTCAGCCTCTTCGCCCTGGAAGCGGTCGACGGTGCGCAGGAGGACTTGAGTTTTGAGGCTCCGCTGCTCCGCGTGCGGCTGGAGGATGTTCTTGGACTCGCTTCCGACCTGGCCGTCGCTGTTGTCGCTTCCGTCCTCTTCGGCATCGAGATCTTCGAGGTCGCGCTCGTCGAGGATGGTCGTGATCTGAACCGCCTCGAGAAGACTCCGAAGGATGCGGAGCTGACCGAGGTACGGCGTCAAGATGCAGATGCTGGCGCCGCTGCCTTGCAAAGCCAAGTGGCGGACGAGATCGACCACCCAGCGCGCTTCCGCGGAGTTCGTGTGGGACGAATGGAGCGCGCTTGCACCGTCTTGCTGCAAACGGTGATCCACGAAGAACAGGTTCCGGCTCATGCCCGGCACGTCTGGGTACTCGAGGACGTTCGGTGCGTCTTCCAGCTGCGGATACAGCGCGTCTCGGATGAGCTCGCTGATCTCGGGCCGCATGCGCCGCTGCGTTTCGAGAATCGACATGGCGATCGGGAGTTCGGCGAGCCGTTCGAAAAGCGAAACGTCGTGACGGTGGAGTTTACCGCGCGCCGAGTCGATCGAAAGCGAGTACGAGGTGATGTGCGGGCGAAGCTGAAGGTGGTCTCCGATGCAGATGAGATGCTGCACGGACGGGACGAGGTTCGCGACGATCTGCGACTCGAGGCACTCGCCAGCCTCCTCGACGAGGACGATCGTCGGCCCGACTTTCTCGATGAGGTCGAGGACATTGGCGCAACCGTTCGTCGTCGCACCGATCACGCGCGCTTGCTTCAATAAGTTGAGCTTGTTCTCGCTGTTGAGAGCCCGGATCTCGGCATTAACCCTCTCGAGATTACGGCGCAGGTTCTGCAGGTCGGGCGCCTTGTTTGCGACGATGGCGGCAGTGACATGCTCGATGAGGCGCCGGCGCTCGACACGGCTGAAGGACCAGATGTGCGACCCGGCGAGAAGGGTAGCAATAGGACGATCGGTGGTCGGCTCGCTCCAATCTTCCTGCGCCTCGTCTTCGGCAGGATGGGCGACTTCCGCCTCGTGCGAAGCTTGCAAGTCGACGCCTTGACTGTACTTGTTCGTGGTGTCCGGCTCGTCGCCATCATCGAGCGCAAGAGCGGCGAAGCTATTCGTAAAGATGGCCGATTCCTCCTTCATCGCGGTCGCCTGCTCTTGAAGACGTCGCATCTCGGCTCGTTCGGCTTGTTGAAGCTCGACATACCGATGAAGCACGTCGAAGTCCGCTCCATTCCGCCAGAAAGAGAAGATGTCGTCCGCTCCTTCGGGCCGCTGAATCCGCCAGGCGCGCTTGCCGACCGTGTACCAGTCCTCTTGCGCATCGATCGCGCCCAGTACGGCCGACGGCACGTTCTCGAACGCCCGGCGGAGCTGCGGCTGCTCCTCGTCGAGGTGGTCGCTGATATGCTGCCAGGTGATCTGACTGGTCGGACGCTGGGCAACGGCGCAGAGGCGCTTGATGTCCTCTTCGATGTCTTTGCGCTGCTTGATCTTCTGGCCGATTTCGTACGATCGAGCACCGCGAGCTCGGGGCTCGCCAACCTGCAACAGGTTGAACAGGGAGACCTGTGGAGCTCCCACAAGGTGTCAATTCTCCCCGCGCCCATGCCAGCATTCTGCGCTTTGAAGCGGCGGCTCACCGCTTGGAGCGTCTCATCTTCCGACCGCGAACCACACCTGACAATCTCCTTGGTGACCTGCTCGTACACGTGCTTGAGCATATCGTCGAGCGCGTGATTCGTGAAGGCCAAGCTGGAGACACGACGTGGCTGTCAGCACGAATTTGCAAATTGGCTCGTAGCAAGCGGGAAAGAGCTCACATGAGAATCTTGCCAACATCTGCAGCGAGCAATACGCGGACGAGCTCTACGCCGAGGAAAGATTTGCCGGTTCCGGGCGGTCCTTCGACAAGCGCGACCTCACGCGTCAGGCAGTCGACGAGAGCCTGCGCCTGCGTCGAATCCAGCCTCGAGTTGCCTGGCTGAGCGAGGACTTCGCGCGCGTCTTCGACCGACTCGGGATCCGACGGCCGCAGGACGAGTGAACCGGGCTGGATGTCGTCCCCCTGGAGGATGCTCGAGAGGTCGTACTCGAACCCGGGATTGCGAGCATAGAGCGGAGGTTGGATCCGCAGCTTCTGCCCGCGGGGAGGCGGTTTGGCGGAAAGGATGTCTGCGAACGGGATCGCCGGAGCAGACAGCTGCTGCAGAGCGCGGAGGATAGGCTCGACTGTCGAGACGAGAAAGCCGGGCAATTCGACGAGGTAGAGCGCCGACGAAGGCGCCGTTGCATTCGACTTGTTGTTCTTCTGTTCGGCCAGCGCACGAACGGCGTCGAGGTAGACGGAGCGCCGCGCGCCGTCGAAAAAGCTGATGCTGAGGCCAGCGCCTTTCAGATCGGCGGCGACGATCCCGAGGTCAATTTCGACCTCGCGAACGTTGCGCACTTTGCCGTTGGCGGTGGTGTCGAACGAGAGAAGCGCGACGAAGTTGCCCTGGGCGAGGTTGCGCACGATGTGCTTCGCCGACTTGAAACCGGACGGAAGCGTGAGACTGAGATCGAGCAAAAGCTCGTGCCTGTCGAGATCGATACCGACGACTTGTACGTCTTTGTAGACCATCAGGTCGCTCGAGTCGCCCCCACGGACGGACGAAGCGGGGCGGTAACGACCTCCGCCGCGCTTGAGAAGAGCTGCGAGCGGGTTGTGCTTGTCGCCGAGGTGTTCGAAATCGACGAGCAAACTCTGCACGGCAGACCGAAGCGGGCCGACAAAGTCTTCGCGCATGAGGCGGAAAAGAATGTCGAGACGACCTTCCATTCCGTCGAGATGGTACGGCGCGGCGGAGAGGTTGGCCGGAACGAAGGCGGCGGCGGAGGAGGTGAGCTCACCCGGCGTGGGAAGGATGGCGATCTTGCGGATATCGGCGAGGTCATTGTCGTGACGCGGTCCGTCCGGGCGAAGCTCGCCCGGCGGCTGCATCAGGGCGCGCAGCGCGGTCAAGACGCCAGCAGACACATCGGTGCCGACGACCTCGCGGGGGAGAGCGTCGACGATGGGCCAGACTTGAGCGCGATCGAGCACCTTTGGAAGGGTACGAAGGGTGTGCTTGACTCCGTCAAGGACGAAGTGGCGGCGATCGAGGTCGACGCCGAGGAGCGGCTCGTCGCGGAAAGCGGGCGTCTCTGACAGGACGTCGCGCGAGTACTCGTCAAAGAGATCAATCATGCCGCTGATGAGCCCCGGCAGCTCTGGAACCGCGATGGCAACGTCGGGGAACCGGCGCATGAGCTCCAGGAGGAGTTGGCCGACGGCCTGAAAGATCGCGAGGAGATTGGTCGAAAAGGAAGCGTTTGCCGGCGCGTTTGGGTCGGAGACGGACTTGCGGAGGATCATTGCACGCAGGGCCTCGTGGGTCTTTCTCGCCCAAGACGGGTTCCTGACCAAGATCGCAAAGAGCGAATTGACGTTCGCGACGACGACGCTGCTCTTGACGATGCTCGACGTCAGGTACTGCGATTGGACGCCTCATCAGCTGGCTATCATTTCTTCGGTGTGCTCTGTAGCGGTAAGAGACTTGCCAGGACAAGCGGAACGAAGCCGCGCTGGAAAGAGAGGAGCGTCGAAGATGAACCGGCTTGCGACGAAATGTCGGCCGCAACGACCTCGGCCACGCGAGCGAGGCCTGGCTCACGGGGCTTGAAATCGAGGATGACATTGCTAGCATCTTCGAGTGCCTGTAGTGTTTGTCCGAGTCGCAACTGGTCAGTCCCGAAGTCGGAAAAGATCAAGCTCGACATGCAAGTGTGCTCCAGGACGTACCCAGCTCGTGGTCTCCTTCGTAGACGCCAAAAGGGCTTGCGTGAAAGCGCACATGTCGCGCGTACCGCCGAGGAAGCGTCCTGATCCGTCCCGAGCGAGGTAGCGGTACAAGTGACCGCGCGAGAAGTGCGCGAGTCGACCCGCCACCGCGTCGCTGCTCCCGCCGCTCGCAATCGCCGTCAGCTCCTGGTCCGTGAGCTTCTTGGGAGCAGAGGGTTGCGCAGGTTGGCGCTGGCGGTTGACCGAGGCATCGTCGTCCTTGGTCCGATCGTGCCGATGCTTGCAACTCGTTCCAAACTTGCACCTCCCCTCGTGCCAAAAGTTGCGGCAGGTGCCGTGCGGCACTCCGGCGAGGTACTCAGACTGCGGCATGCGAGTCCTGGGACCGGAAGGAGGCGCTCGCGCTCGGCTGGTGGCCGGCGGAACGGGTGCCGGGAGCTGAATGAGGGACGGCGGGGTGAGCATATCTGCACGCCGCCCCGTTGCGACAGCCTCCCGGCTTGGCGTAATACCAGCACACCGGCCTGTTGGCCATCGAGATCGCCGTTGGCGGTGTACTCTGTGAGGGAGAGAGAGGAAAAGCGAGTTCAGCACGAGCCTCGTCCGACGCCGCGGACAGCCCGAGTCGCGCGTCATGAGCTCGGTCGCGGAGAGGAAAACTTTAGCAGCAATTTAACGACGCTTTGGAAAAGCGCATAGGGGCTTTATACAAGGTCCCTAGAGACTCGTCCCTCCGGCGAGTGATCGCGACGCCACCCCGACTTCTGTCCGCTTTTTTGCAAGCAACTTTACCTACAAGCTGCAGCTTGGCTGACCCCGGTATCATGAGGATGACTTTGTCACAGCTGAGATGCGACTGTGCACACACGCCGGAACGTTCGAAAGGTCGTCCGGCCGGCGGATCGAGCTGTTCCTTCGTTATTTTCGCTTCTGTCAAATCGTTTTCTTCAATTCACCTCCCTTGTAAGTGTGAGAATATAGCTGTAGTCACAAGCATGTTAGAAGTGGACCAGCGCCCATCTGCAAGAAGAGCAGCGAAATCGGGGCGCACCTGGTACAGAGAAACAGGGAAGCGCTCGCCAGCGCGACGGGACCTTGCCTCGCTTGGTCGAGACTCGTCATAAAGCGACGCGCAAGATCATCTGCTGGTAAGAAAAGCTCGCATTGGAAGTCCCGCTGGCCCAGAAGCGGCGAGACTGATTTCGCACGCGACCCCTTCTGTCAGAACCAGGGCTTTTCGTATGGGCGGGCGTCGATTCTTTTCCATGACACCTTCGCGCGGCGCGGCATGCTGGGGTTCTTCGGAGCTGATGCTGGGCCCACTCGTCTCATGCCTGACGAAGCTGAATGTTGTGCGAGTTGGCAACCGCGAGAAGCAGCTCGAGCGAGAGCCGCGGAAGAAAGCGCGCCCTCATGGTTTGCCTGGCTGCGGAGACCCGGGGGCAGCACGCAGATTGAGCCTCGCAGAGATACTCGTACCTGAAACTGGCTGAATGAATGCTGCCCCGACCTGCACGAGCGGTGGACGCAGTGTCTCGAGCATGCGGCCGAACGGGAAGCGACGGGTTCTTCGGCGACTCCAAAAATCATCGAAATGCGAGTGCCTTCGTCCTCCGGTACAAGGTACATGAGATGCTCGTAGCGGAGAACAGCTGCCTGAAACGAGTTGCGCGCGGACAACCTCGGCGAGAGAAACCCCGGAAGCGTGCATCGTGCCATCGCCGAGCGGTCTCCACGCGTCTGGCTGCGCCATTCCGGACCTTCACCGTCTATCCAGCACCAAGTACGGCGCCAGTGTTGGGCGTGGTCATCCACGCCCGAAGGATGACCCTGTCAGGGCGGCAGCCGATGATGCGTTCGAGTCGAGAAGCGGCCGTAAGATGAGGTTGTCGGGCGCGCAGAGCCGAAGGTTCGGACAATGCGAGCATCCCTGAGCGGTGCAAGCTTCGGCCCGAGCACTTTACAGCAAGAAAGAGCTGTGGGAGTGCGACAATGCGCAGCGAGAAGTTCTGCAAGAAAGATCCGCGGAAACGCAGCTTTTTCCTCTCGGATATCACACCAGGGGTCACAGTTCTTGAGGTTTTACTGCACTGTGTGACTTACGTGACCCGCGAGCGCAATCCTCCCCCGAGCCATGCCTGCGCCCGCCGGTGCCGCCGTCCCCGCCGCCACCCCCGAACCCGCTCGCCGAACGAGTGATCGAGGCAAGTCAACCTCTCTTGGACACTCCAGAAGCCGTCTACTGATGCCAGATGCACCGCACAGCATCCTCGCAGGAAGCCGTCAGAGCGTACCAGCTCCTCGAAGCACTCCGTCGAGGTACGAGGCCTTCCCTCTCCTTACTGTGACGGCATCATCAACCCTGACTGACCCTTTCTTGCGAACAATCCCCGTTCTTCTAGGCGATGTGTCCGAACTGAAGCAACTCCTCGACGAGACGGCCGTCACCGACGCCCGCCAGCGAGACGGGCAGGCGGGAAGCCAGCCTCTCCACCTCGCAGTCCGCTGCGCAAAACGTGAGTGCCCATGCCCCACCGCCTCCGCTCTGCAGGCGCTCGTCAGCTAAAACCGAGAGATCGTTCTCAGTCCCGACCGTCGAATTCGTCTACAAGCACGACCCCGCCGCGATCAACGTCCCCGACTCGCGCGGCCAAACCCCTCTCCACCTCGCAGCCGCCCTCGACCGCCGCGACGTCCTTGCCCTCTTCCTCGCCCAGGATGACACCGATGACATGATTCGGGATCAGACCGGCAAGACTTGCTTCGAAGTCGCCGCTACGCCCGAAGCCGCCTCGCAAATTTCAGGTAACTGATCTTTCACCAATGGATTCCGCCACCATCCTTCGCCTTCTGACAAAAGACCTAACCCGCGCAGTCTCACGCAACAAGTGGAACGAAATGTTTCTGGCTCACCTCGCCGCCTACATCGCCTCCCCGCCCGGATCCGAATCGCCTTCGAAGCGCGACTCGGCGCACCTCTCGCCCCGGAAACAGCACGCTTCCCTCCCCTCCGCCGCGGCTTCGGCCGCAAACGCCACCGCCGACGCAGTCGCCCACAGCTCTCTTTCCTCCTCTTCTGCGACGTCGCCGCACGCCGGCGTCTCGGCCGCAGCAGGGCATCTCTCCAACCTGGCCGCCGAGCGGTTGTACCACTTTGTCGCGAAACCGCGCGCCGGTTGCTGCGACTTTGCGATGCGGGATCCCGTCAGCGGCACGACCATCCTGCACGAAGCAGCGAGGCGCAAAGACCTCGCGTTGATCAAACTCGTCCTGTCCCGCGGGGCCGACGTTCTCGCGAGGGACAAGAGGGGCAAGTTGCCGATCGACTGCGCCAAGGATGAACGGATCAAGGAAGTGTTGCGCAAGCGCGCCAATTCGGAAGGGAGGGCGCTCGCGAGGGCGAATTCGAGCACGGGAACGGACAAGACCATCACCCCTGGTTCTGCAGGCGGCGCAATCGGCAACAAAATTTCAGCACTCGCGCCGGCCATCGGAGGAGGAGGAGGAGGTTCCGCCGCGCCGAGCGTGTCGAGTGCGTCGTCGAGCATCACCGGCGTTGCGCCTTCGTTGGGCAAGCAACCGGTCATGAAGGGCTACCTGCAAAAGTGGACCAATCTCGCCAAGGGCTACAAGCCCCGTTGGTTTGTCCTCGACAACGGTAAGCTCTCCTTCTCGTCCTTCGCATCGCGTGCCTGCGAGCAGTGCTGAGCTCTCTCCGGCGCAGGCGTCCTCTCCTACTATCGCAACCAGTCGGACGAGGGCAACGTCTCGCGAGGTTCGATCAGCATGACGGTCGCCAAGGTGGAACCGCCGAGCGCGGACAAGCTCAAGTTTGTCGTCGGCAGCAAGATCGATCGCAGCTCGTCGTTGTATCTGAAAGGCAATCGTGAGTTCTGCTTCGTCGTCTTTGAACCCGGAAAAAGTCTCCCTCCGCTTAACGCGACTTTCTTGCCCGGACCAGATCCTGTCGAGGTCATGCGCTGGATCGACGCGATCCGGCAGAGCATCGATATTGCAAACGAGGGTGCGATGCTGCAACGCACCAACACGACCGGCTCTGTGCGAGCGCCGTCCATCTCGGAGCCGAACCGCCCCGCGAGTCTCACGCGGCAAGCTGGATCGCCCCACGAGTCATTGCTGGCTCCTTCGATCGACGGCGACAACGATACCTTCCGCGAGGACGAGGACTCGCCCCCGCACGCAGACGATTTTCACCTCATGGCGCAGAACGCCAAGACCCAGGTCGAAGCGAGTCAGCAACTGCTCGAGTCGATCGATCTTTCGTCGGCCGCGAGCCAGCAAGACGTCAAGGACGCTTTGCGACGCTCCTTGGCCTCGCTCGAGACCATCCTCGATGACTACATCGACGTCGTCGACCAGCGCGAAGCGTACTTCCAGCGCCGGTACGAGAAGGAAGTCGAGGCGAAGCGGCAGTGGGAGGAGAGCATGAAGGAAGTCGCGGCTCAACATGCCGCGCTTGAACTCGAGTTGCAGCGCGTCGCGAGGGACAATACGAGGCGGAAGCGCGCGCTGCAGGAAGTGCGGGCCAACTTTGGGGCCATCTCACCGGCTCTCAGTCCGCAGACGTCGATCCGACCCGGCGAGGGTCCTCACGCGTATCAGCAGCAGCAGCAGCAGCAACAGCAGGGTCAGGGTCAGGAGATGCACACTCTGCCGGAGGACGGGTCAGCGCCGCTCCCGTCACCGTTGCGTCTGTCCTCTTTGGCGCTCAACCAGACACGCAGCCGAGGCGCCACGACCGGTTCCCTGTCTCCGACGCGCATCCGCACCCGCGCCGGTACGATCGTTCAGCCTCGCGGACCCGCCGAGCTCGAGCAGATCGTCCAGGAAGCGCTCAAGCACGACGACGGCGCCGAGACGGAGGACAGCGACGACGACGACGAGTTCTTTGAGGCGATCGAGGCGGGCGAGTTGCCCATCGACGAAGACGCCGGCGAACCTGTCACCGCGATCGACCATGCCGATGCCGAGCCGACCGAACCGCACGCGCCGAAACGGACTGCTCCGGCCGCGGAATTCGTCAAGAAGTTTGACCCGGCGCCTTACTCGGGCTACGAGCACCCTCGTACCACCCTCCCCATCACGAGCGACAACCGACCGAGTGTCTCGCTCTGGGCTATATTGAAGGGCTCGATCGGGAAGGACTTGACCAAGATCAGTTTCCCGGTCTACTTCAACGAACCGACGTCGATGCTCCAGCGAATGGCGGAGGACATGGAATTCTCCGAGTGCCGTGCGTTTGATGGTCCTCTCAGGACGGTTGGTACACTGCGTTGACACTGACTTTTCTCTGAGGCCTCGACAGTCGACGCCGCCGCGAAAGAGAAGGATTCCACCAAGAGGATCGCTTACGTCGCCGCGTTCGCCATGTCGAATTGTGAGCATCCTTCCTAGCTGCTCTTTAGCCCCCCAGCGTAGACGCTGATGACTCCCCGTGCAGACTCGTCCACGATCGGCCGCATCTCGAAGCCGTTCAACCCGCTCATCTCCGAGACTTTCGAGTACGTCGAACCGCGCAAGCAGTACCGGTATATCTCCGAGCAGGTCTCGCACCACCCGCCCATTTCGGCGTGCATCGGTCAGTCGCCGAGCTGGGAGTACTTTGGCTCCGTCGACGCCAAGTCCAAGTTCATGGGCAAGAGCTTCGAGATTCGCCCGACGGGGACCGCGCACGTCACTCTGCGAATCCCCGAAGAATGGGCGAGCCCCGACTGTCCGCCGTGCAAGACCGTACCTGGACTCCGTGAAGAGCACTACTCTTGGCTTAAGGTCCGTTCAAGGCTCTGCTGCTGCATCCGGCAAGATACGGGAACACTGACAGCGTTCGCGGCAGGTCACCACTTCGGTCTCGAATTTCTTGCTCGGCAACCCGATCATCGATCACTACGGCGACATGGTCGTGACGAACCACCGAACGAGAGAGACCTGCACGCTCACCTTCAAGCCACGAGGCTGGCGTGGCGGGAACGCGTCAGAGATCAAGGGCGACGTCAAAGACGCCCAGGGCCGCAAGTGCTGGGACATTGCGGGCAAGTGGAGCTCGCAGCTCGTCGCTCGACGCGTCGGCGCTGGGCACGGCGAGCTCGCGCCGGACGCAACAATCCCGACAGACCACGCGGGAGAAGTGGTGCCAGAGTACATTCGACTCTGGAAGAACTCGGAGAAACCGCCAAACACTCCCTTCGGACTGTACGTGCGAGAGCTTTGATCGCGTAAATGAGCTTACAAGCTGATGGGATTTACTGTCTTACAGGACGCCGTTTGCGATCACCCTGAACGACCTCAACGATGAGCTGAGGCCTTGGCTCCCCCCGACCGACTGCCGTCTGCGGCCAGATCAGCATGCTTTCGAAGCCGGCCGTTTCGAGCGCGCCAATGAACTCAAGGCCGAGCTGGAGGACTTCCAGCGCGCGACTCGTCGCAAGCGCGAGGCCGGTGAGCTCCCGCCGCACAAGCCGCGCTGGTTCTCGCGGTCGGTCGACCCGGACACGGGCGAAGTCATGTGGCAGCCGGCTCGCCGCGACGATGGACAGCTCGAGTACTGGACCGAACGGACTCGTGTCGGCACGGCGAAACTCAAGGGCGAGCCTGCCGAGTGGCAAGACGTCGACCAGATCTGTGAGTGTCCGCTCACCCGAGGCTGCTGTGATCTCCCTCTCAAGTACTGACGAGTTCCTCTCCGCTGCAGTCGTCGAAACGGAGCACTGAGTCATGGCACTCTGCTGCGTCGAATTCTTGGATACATCTGTACGACTATTGAATGATATCATTTGGTTCATATTCCGAACGAGTGTAAGCACTCCAAATCGGAAGCACGCTATACATAGACACATTCCAGTCAGACGCCTGTGGCCGCGGACCTGCCGCGGGAAGCACGCCATTCCTTCAAATCGCGCTCGACCTCCTGCTCGAGTTCCTCTTCTTCGCGCCTGATCCGTTCCAGCTCGGCTTCTCGATCCTCTGTCGTCTCCTCGAGCCTGCCCTCCTTCTTGGCGTGCTTGACCGGGTTCTCCGTGCTGATGACGCCCGTGTGGGCCATGCGCTCAAAGAGGGTGTAAAGTCGCTCGGCTTCGCGTTCCTTCTCCTCTTCCGTCAATGGCGGCCCTTCTGGCTGCTTCTGGTCGTATGCTCCCGTGATGGGGTTGATGCGAGGAGTAGCTGCATTTGCTCCGTCGCCTGAAGGGGTCGTCTCGGCAGTGTCGTCCTCCTCGACCGGTGGAGGGGGAATCAACTCCTGGCGGTTCTGCAAAAACCCGCTTGCGGTGCCGTAGCCGATCGTGCGGACGAGCTTTTCGGGCGAGCGATCGCAGAGGTTGTAGATGAATTCTCCGACGCCGAAGGCGGTGTTGGGGAGGAGAATGGACGACATGAGGCGGACGAGATGGCCGGCGAGGGACGGTTGACGGTCGAGAGGCAGAGTTCGATCGCTGTCGGGACAGAGGCAAACGTCAGCACACGGCGCCGAGATAGGAACAGACTCGGAACGTACATATGGTCGGGGAATATCAGTTCTCGGAACGCGGCCTGCGCCTCGCTGAGCATGCTCAGTTTCCGCAGCAAGAGCACCACCGGGCCGAGTACCTCCTCGACCTTCTGCGCTTCTTCTCCCGCGCTCGGGAGCCACTCGTCCGGATGACAAGGTGCCTCGAGCGTACGACCCTGCTCGCGGTCCTGCTTCGTGACCTGTTTCGGGTGCGGAGGGACCCGATCGGCGGGGAAGTGCAGGTCACAGACCGCCTGGACGATCTCGACGAGTCGCTCGCCGAGTGAACCGATCCCGCCTCCGCGGAGGACGGTTCCGTCCGTCGAAGAGATCCGTGGAGGGACGTATTGAAGCCAGGAGTTGGACCAGCCGGACAGTTCTTCGAGTTCGAGCGGGAAGTTGAGCAATGTGTTGAGCGCGGCGCGGACCGTGGGCGAGACCTCCTTCTTAGACTCGCTGGAAGAAGGAACCGGCGAAGGAGCGGGCTCCATCAGCGGCAGAGTCGTGGCGAGGACGAGGTAAGGTCGGAACAGCGGGAGGAAGACGTGCGCGGCCGTGAGGGAGAGCGAGTTGGGTCCGTTGCCTTCGCTCAGTTCGCCCGCATTCGGGCGTTTCGGGTTGGACATGGACCCCTTGGGGGAAGTCGTCGGCGAGGCACGCTTGACTGCTCCGACGACTCGCTTGGCGAAACGAACTGGGCTGCTCGAGCGAGTCCGTTCGACTCCTGGCGAGCTTGGCGACGAAGCACCTTCTGCATTAGACAAAGGTGGGGCGTCCGGAGTCGGCGAGTTGGTGCCAGCCGAGCCGCTGGGTTGGTCGGCCCCGCTGCAGCTGCTCTTGCGCCGCCAGAATCGTTTCTTCTTCTGCGCTGTTCCCGTTCCGAGGTCGTCGAGGGAACCTTCGGCAAACGGCTCCGGCAACAAAGGAGGAGCGCGAGAATACTGCAGCATGAGGTTGTAGGCAAGCTTGAGGTGTTCCTTGAGAATGTCGGTGTAGGTAGTCGTGGGCGGTCCCGCGGCCAGGAGCGCTCGGTGCAGAGACGATTTGTAGATCGTCAAGAACTGCTCGGCAAACTGCGTGCAAGAGTAAAGTGTCAGAGAGATGGTCTGAGGGAACGTAAAGCTGTGACATTCAGCGCTCACCGTCTGCAGCGCATCGATGCATTCGCCTCCATGCGCGAGTTCCGCGATGACCTCGCTCGGCTTGCTCGTGAGCAAGAACAGTATCCGTCCGCTCAAAAACCCCGCGCTTTTGCACGTGAGCAGGCGGACGAGTCCCCGAAGAGCGGCCCGGCGCTCGTCGGCGAGTATGACCTCCGGGAAGACGTCCCTCGCCGATGGGTGGAGCGTGAGCGTGTTGGCGAGGCAGCGGAGCGCTTCGGATTCGGAAGCGCTGAGAGGATCGTCTTTCGCTTGTGCGAGCGCGGCAGTCGCGAGGGCATCCGGATCCTCCTCGTCGTCGTCCGGATTGAGTATGTCGTCTCGTGCGGGACTCTTTGCATCCTTCGACGCGGCGCGTTCCGGATCCGGTATCTCGGCGATACGCTCGAGTCCACCTAACCGAAGCAGGAGACGGAGGCCGTCCGGTCGGGCGAGCTGTCCCGTCCCTGCCGGGTTCCGACCGAGCAACTTGAGGAGGGCGCAAGTCGGCGGAACGAGCGGATGGTTCGACGGGGTCGTCGCTTCCGGCTGGATCTCGGGTACCGTTGCAAGGACTGCCTCTACGAGTCTGCGCCTCGTCTCTGGCGGGCAGTCGTAGCCTTGCGAGAGCGCTGTGCCGATAAGAGATGATTCCCGAAGATGAGAATGAAAAGGTGAGCGCGTTGACTCGGCTGAGGACTCGGAGAAGACACTGCTCACCTTGGATGACTCCATAGAGCTGCTGCAATGCTTCTGGCTGTGCTCGCTCGTCTCCAGACAGTGCGAGGTACGCAGCGACCGCAGGTGGGGCGGACAAGGGCTCGGGACCCGGCGCTCCCATCTTGTTCGCCAATGTAGAGGCAAAGCTCATGGACAGCGTAGTCCGAAGATGGCCTTAGTAGCTTCGAGATGCCCCCACGCGCAGCACGTAAGAGGGACGAGCGAGGTGCGAGGAAGCGTCGAAAAGGTTGAGGCGAAGAGAACTTTGGCGGCGAAGTCCCGAGCACTACTGTTCGCGCCAAGTCTATCGCCCAGGAGCTTACAGCTTTGGTGGGAACGAAGTCATCTTTTTACATCGATCGATAGAAAGCGGCAAGAAAGGATACGCAAATTGAAAAGCTACATGCACAAGCGAAAAAACCACTGACCGTCAAGGCGCTGGAAAGCGAGTCCACCGGGTGCAGCAGGAGAGCGGAAAGATACGGACGGGGCCTTCAGATGAACCACATGGTCGAACCCATCGCCGGCGCGCCCTTCAGGGCCCGGTCGAGCTGGTTCTGGATGTAATTCGGGTCGCGCGCCTTGGCTTGCGCGAGTCCGGCCGAGCTCGAGATGTCGTCGTTCGAGACGAACGAGCGCGCCTTGGTCGCGACGATGTCGGCATCTGGTCGGCGCGCAGGACGATCAGCTTTCTTCTTCGTCCTCCTGTGAGCATTTCTCCCACTCTGACCGTAGCAGACTCACAGTACGCAGGCGGGACCAACGAGGTCGACCGCGTCGCGCGAGCGAACGAGAAGGAGAGCGAGCTGAATTGCACCGCGAAAGGCGCCAAAAGAGGGTCAGCAAAGCGCTTCGAGCGGGGAAAAACAGACGAGCGGGGAACGGCCGCGACGCACTTGGTCATCTTTTGCAGTTCGTCCGACTTGTAACCGTTCTCGTCGAGCAATACGACATAGCGAGTCGGCTTGGCCGTTCCCTTGAGGCTGCAGAGTGTGGAAGAGCGGAGTCAGTGGCGACCTAAGTCGTCGGAGGAAGGGGATCGGCTGACCCAGCGTGCGCTTGCACTGTACGTAGAGAAGACCAGGAATGAGCAGCCGAGCGAAGAACATCTAGAGTCAGCGCGGTCCGGGGCGCAAGACGGGACTGATCGCACGTACAGAAGAAGTCGAACACATAAGGGTGGGTGATGGTCTGGTCGACGACGACTCCGGGCGGCAAGTTGCCCGTCCTGTCGGCGTCTTGCGGGTTCGCACAGAACAAGCGCACGTTGTGCCGCTTCATGCACACGATGTAGGTCAACTTGGGCTTCCACGTCGGGTCGATCTTGCGGAACGCGGCCTTGAGCGCCGACACTTCGGCGTGCACGACCGGCGCCCACTGTCCCTCCGAGACGCCGTCGCGGAACATGACGATCGACTCGGGCTTGTTACCGCGGTTCGAGGCGACGAACCCACGGATGAGCGTCTCACTCATCGCCTCGAGATCGGTGATGAACTCTTTGCGGCCGGTCTGCTCGCGGACTTGGGCCGAGTAGCGCATGTTGCTCGGTTCCGAGCTGCCGACGACGGCGGCGATCGAAGAACCGACTTCTTCGCCGGCGGCAGGCGTGCCAAAGCCCGTCGGGTGGCTGTTTTTCCGCGCCGTCACGAAATAGAAAGTCAGCGATGAGGCCTGAAAGTTGAAACATCATTGACTATGGCGTACGTGACGTCGGCACCGAGGAGCATCGTCTTGCCAGCGACAAAGCGCGGAAAGCCGGCGAGGTCGACGGTCGAGTTGATGCCTTGCAGCTTGGCGTTGACCTGTGAAAGCGAGGGCCTCTCGTCTCAGCACGGTTTCTCCTCGCAAAGGTAATCACAGAAACATTGGTACAGATGACTTACCTTGAGCAAGAGGTTGCCAGCATACTGGTCGACACCCTTGGGCTTGAAGATGTTCTTGACGAGCATGACCTGCGTCGGGATCGCAATGCGCAGTTCGAGCGCTGCCTTGCGCTTGATGTCGTCGTAGTCCTTCGGGTCGCGGAGGATGCAGAAGATCATCTGCGGCGGGTGCTGCTGTGGGTTCTCCGGCTGCGGACATTGGCGGGGAGGAAGGGCGTCAGCTCATGCCCCGCCGGATCGTCTCCCGGGTTCGAAACGCAACTTACGTTGTTGAGCACGACGACGTTCGCGGCGCGCTTCAGCGGCTCAATCTTGTCCTCCTGGCCGTTCCAGTACGTGATCTTGATCCCGCTCCTGGGCGCGCGGATGTCCATGCCTGTGCGGTTCACCAGAGGATCAGCCTGAAACTTCGATCCACAGTCTCTTAAAGAGCAGTGACGCCGCGAATGTGAGACGAGATCGAGAGCACGCACCACGCAGAGCGGCCTGCTTGAGCAGCTGTTGCTGGAAGAAGGCGACGACGGCGGGAGGCGGCGCGACTTGCTGCGGAGCAAAGACGGCGACGGACCAGCGCGTCAAGGGGATAGCCGGGACGAGGAACTTGCTCTCGATGAGGTTCCAGGCGCTGCGTGTAGGAGTCTCGTAATGGAGCACATCAGCGCGTCGTCCTCGCGAGGTGAGGACTGCGAACGCGGACGATCTTGGGATCTGAAGCGGACACACGCACCCGAAGCGAATGTTGGGAGCCGCCGTCTTTGACTTTTGGTTGTACAAAACCTTGGGCGGCGGGAGGACCCTGCCCGTCAAGCGGAGCAGGTCCCTCTCGACCTCGAGGCCCCACTGCGCCGCCGTCGACTGCGGACCAAAGTCGGACTGCTGCCGGATCTGCTGGATCGCCGCGAGTCGCTCGGCGGGAGGTTTCGCGGCGACGTTGATCATCGCCGACGCTTGCGACGCCGAGAGGCGAGTCGGCGGGATCGCGGCGCCCTGGAGGAGTTCGAGGCACTCGATCGGGACGAACTGGCCGCCGCGGAGCTCGACGCACTGCAGGTCCTTGTTGACCTGCTTGTTGTACGTCGTGGCAAAGTACTCGGCGAGGGTGATCGACTTTTCGGGGAACTGCTCCTTCTCCTTCTCGAACGACATGGCTTCGCCGCGGGCGGCGGCGAGAGCCGCTTCAGTCGCCGAAGGTTTGCCCTTGCCGTTCTTCTTGACGGCCTTGCTGCGGTCCGCGATCTTGACAATCTGGCGACCGGCAGGCTGACCAAAGCCGAGAATCGTGAATGGACGGCGGTCGACGCTGTAAGAGGAGCGCTCGCCGTTCTCGTCAATAGGTTCGTTCGCTCACTCACAGCTGTACGGAGGGAGCGAGAAGGCACTCACCGGTGAGTGACGCGGACTTTGGCGCCACGAAGCATCCGCTTGAGGTGAATGATCTCCCTTTGGTCGAAGGGTCCCGAGGCGGGCCTTCCTCCCGCGCCGCCGAACCCTCCTCCACCGCGAGGTCCACCGCCGCCTCGTCCCCCGCGAGCGCCACCACGGCCGCCACCACGGCCGCCGCCAAAGCCGCCGGCCTGCTGCTCGCGGCCGACCATGGCGTTGCACACTTGCAACAGCTGGCCGGTGATGATGTAGGGCGAGTGCGCCGTGTCGAGGTTGACGACCATTCCGCTCATGGTCGGCCGGACCGACTGGAACAAGCCGGCGAGGACTTGGGCGCCTTCGCCAAGCGCGACACCCTGCTTGGTGTTGAGGAATTTGCGGCCGCCGCCGCTAACGGTGTACTCGGTCTTGCGGAACATGCTGTGACGCAAGAGGACGTCGAGGGCCATGATGGCGGTCGCGGCCAGGTCGGACAAGTTGGCGGCGCGCTTGTTGCCGCAGAACGCGTCGAGGACGTTCAAGTCCAACACCTGGGCGAGCGTCAGCTTGACGTCAAACTCGCGAGCGGGACGCGTGTCGGTGTCGGGCGGGAGCGCGACGCGGAACACTTTGCTCGCGGTGTCGATCGGCAAGCGTCCGAGCGTGAAGGCGTTCTGGCGGCAGTCGAACGCGGCCTTGCTGAGGGCGTCGCCGAGTCCGTCCGGGTTCGAGGCGACGAGGGCATCCCAGACGTCGATGCTGGTCTGGCGGTTCGGTCCGCTCGAGGCGGGCGACTTGGTCCCGGTCGTGCGAACTTGGGTGATCTTGCAGTCGTAGTGCGCGATCGAAGCATTGCCCTTGAACTTCAAGCGGAAGAGGTTGGCATGGAGCTGGATCGGGCGTCCCACCTTGCCGCCGGCATCGGGGCGCTTGGCGAGGGCTGTGTCGGCATTCAATTCTCTCGTCAGTCTACGGCTACGCTTTGTGCGGTGCCCAAACGGCACGACGCCGCGGGGGGTGCGTGCACGATCGCGGACGAGATGGAGAGGGAGGGCGTGCTCACCGACTGCTCCAGAGCCCTGGTCGCCAAAGGAGGTGACCGCGAGCGCCTTGAACTCGGCTGTTAGCTTCTCCATCGTCCACACGTGCGGGTGTGACTCGACGTGGCGGTGAGGAGAGAGAGAGACGCGGCGAGGCGGTGAAGTCAGAGAGTCCGCCCTTCTCCGCCAGACAGAGAGGTGAGGACGGGCTAATTCTTCTGACTGGGAACTGAACGACTCTGTGCGCTTCTGACCGCACTCCGTTGCTATACTTGCCGACCCGACTTGAGCTCTGCCACCCACCGCCCGAGAGTGGCGCGCCGCTCTTTCGCGGGGAAATTCTGCTTGCACATGCAAGCGGCCCCGTCGACTTGCGCTCACTTCTACCGACGTCCTACGTCTCGTTTTGGAAGAGGCTTCGGAGCGCATTCCAGTTCGGAGTTCTTTTCGGTAGACGGTCTCAAAGCGCGCGATCGCAGCTCTCGCCGCCCCTCTCCGCGCGCTATTTTCTTGTGCAACCATAGCCCTTTTTGCGTCGAAAAGCCGAGCGTGCGGGACCCTCGGAGGGTCAGTGCGCGGGTCTCACTGATCGCCAATCATAGCCCAGAGCGGCCATCGTATGCGAGAGCAAAGGGGCAAAGCTTAGAGGTGATCACCTGACCGTACGCCTCGAGCTGCTCGCCCATCGCTGTCGCGACTCTTTCCTGGGTCGGCTGCTTCGGCTCCTGAGTCGCCGTGCGCTTTCTTCTTCGTTGTTCACACTCGCTCAGCTCTCCCAGCGCTCGAGCGTCTATATCTCGCTCTTGCCCGACGCTCCAACCTCGCTGCACCCCTGTGGGGCAACCTGAAGAATGGCCGTCATGACTACTTCCTCTCCGCCGCTCCCGACGCTGTCGACGCTGCAACTCGTCTTCATCGGCCTCGTCGGACTCGCCGCTTACCTTGTCTACTCGTACCGCGACGGTCGCGCGATCGGCACCAACCCGCGCCCCGACTTGGTCCCGTTCCGGTCCACGAAGCAGACCCTCTTCCTGGGAGACTTTTTGACTTTGCTCCGCGAAAAGGACCGCCTCCTCGACAACTTTCTCCAACGCCAGAGGGAGGATGGTCACCTGCTCAAGGAAGACCCCTCGCGCGCCTTCACCATCACCCTGCCCGGGATGCGGATGGTTCTCATCTCAAAGTCCGAGGTCCGTCCCCCCTCTTCCTTTCCCCCTCACGTTCTTTGTAGAGCCGGCTGCTCTCGTACAGCTCTGAACTGGGCGGACTGCGGTCGCCTTTCCGCGAAGAAACTCACGCGCGGTTTCTCCCTCCGCAGCACATCGCCCACGTCCAAAAGAACGCGTTCAGCAACTACCGCAAAGGGCCGCTCTTCAAAGACGTCATGCAACAGGTCTTGGGCGAGCAGGGAATCTTTGTCGCGGACGGGCACCAGTGGCAGTAAGTCGCAAGTCCACCCGCCCTCGAGAGGTGTTGCGCTCTCGGAAAAGTACAGGCATTCGAAGCGACTGACGGGTGATCGTGATTCCCTCCGACGCCGCGTACCCAGAATCCAGCGGAAAGCGACTTCCAAGATCTTCACCGCCGGCAACTTCAAAGGAATCATCACCTCGTCGATTCAAGAACACATCCGCCAGCTCGTCACCGTCATCGGCGACCACGCCGACAAGAACGAAGAGTTTGACCTCTCGGACTTGTTCTTCCGGTTCACGCTCGACAGTTTTACCGAGATGGCGTTCGGCAAGTCGACTCGCTCGCTCGAGACGAGTGAGCCGGTGCCGTTTGCGGTCGCGTTCGATTACGCTCAGGGAATCATGGACCGTCGGTTCAACAAGTAAGGCTGCTCTTGCAACCTTGTCCTCCTCCTCCTCAATCTAGCATGACCAAGTGCCGAGACCTCTCGAGCTGGACACGCGCCGTCGTGTTGAGTTGAGTATGACGAGCTCTCGAGCGCCTCGAGCTGACGGCACCGAGCTTACTTTCACAGCCCCTTCTGGCACCTGATGGAACGCTTCGACGGTACCAAATCTCAGATGGAACACGCCGTCCGGATCATGGACGACTTTGCGTACGGCATCATCGCGCAACGCGAGATCGAGGGCCGCGACGGCAAGAACTCGGCCGACACGGATGTGAGCAACGTTGGTGTATTTGCTGGTTCATCATCGTGTCCTGACTTCTATACACTTGCGACGGCTCCTCGCAGCTCCTGAGTCTGTACATGGCGCTGCGGGACGAGAGTGGGGAGCCGCTCTCGCGTCAAGCTCTTCGCGATGCTCTCCTCAACCTCATCATGTGAATCCGCCTTCGGAGAGCCCCGTGCTCGAGTGTACAGGCAGGAACCCTGACCGCGACCGGTGTCAATGTACAATTCGGCGACTGCCTTACAGCGCCGGCCGCGACACGACTGCCCAAGGGCTCTCCTGGACCATGTTCCGCCTGATCCGGGACCCTCAACACTTTGACCTGATCCGGAACGAAGTCGCCGAGCTCAGCGAAGAGATCGACTACGACACTTGGCGCTCTATGCACGCCACGACGGCTGTTTTCGAGGAAGGCTTGCGTTTGCATCCCAGGTGAGCTTTTCCGTCTGCGCGCATTTGCTCGGTCTCCTTGCTGGCGGGTTGCAACTACTGATCAGCGTCACTCAACAGCGTCCCGAAGAACGCGTGGGAGTGCGTTGTTGAGGGCGACGTCATGCCGAATGGTGGACCGCGCATCGAAAAGGGCGACCGGTGAGTCTGCTGGGCTGTTCTCTTGCGCACACCTGATCTTCTGCGCTGACGAGCACCGGGAGTTCCTGGATCTACTCCAGCGTTTCATGGAACGATTGGTGCAGAGCTCGCGACCCGGAGATCTGGGGACCCGACGCGGCCGAGTTCAAGCCGGCGCGCTTCCTCGACGAAAAGGGCCACCTGATCAAGCCGGACGAATGGAAGTACCACGTCTTCAACGGCGGACGTCGCCTCTGCCTCGGAATGAACCTCGCTCTGTTCGAAGGTTCGGCGGTGCTCGCCGCCCTCGCGCGCGAGTTCGACTTTGAATTCGGCAAAGACTACCTCGCCACGGTCCCCATGTGCGAAAACGACAACACGCCTCTGTACCGCCCTTCTCTGACTCTTCCGATGGTGAGCTGTCCGTCTCCTGTACTGGCCAAAACACCACTAATCCAGCGCGTGAATTGCAGGCCGCCCCGTTCATGGTTCGCGCGCAGAGGAGGAACGCCGCTTGAAAGCTTGAAAGACGTCGGTTTTTGTTTGTCGATTATCGCTTGTAGTAAATGCCTGTTGTGAACCTCTCTGTCAGTGCCATGTAAATATCTCTGTGTTGATGCCATCTTTACAGTCGTGGATCGCTGCCACTTCTCGGAAGCGAATGCTTTTGTCTAGAGTTTGAGAGCGAGCAAAACCTTTTCCCGAGGGCAAACTCTGGTTCGTCTACTTCTCCTCGCCATAGAACGGGTAGTCTGTGTATCCTTTGTATTTATCTGCGCCCTTCGTGTAAAAGGTGGAGCGGTCGTACGGCGTGAACGGGAGGTCCTCCTTGATTCTCCGAACGAGATCCGGGTTGGAGATCCAGTAACGCCCGAAAGCGATCACGACGTTCGAATGCTGCTCAGCGGTGTCGTAGGCGGTGTCTGCGGTGAAGCCGCCGGCGAGCAGGAGAGGTCGAGGAGCCCAAATGGCGTGCTGACCAAAGTTGCCCCGAGGTCAGCCAAAGCTCTGTTCGGCTTCGAGCAAGGGTGCCGAGAGCGAGACAATGGACTCACGATAAAGTCCAAGTTCTCACCTTCCGGTACGTCGACGATCTTGTGTCCCGTCTCCGAGAACCGCGCCTCGACCGAATGCAAGTACGCCAAGTCCGGATGCCGTTTCGCGAGCTCCTCAACAAAGTACCCGAACGTCGCCTTGATCTCGGCCGTCGTGGGCATCTTCATCTCTTGGAAGGTACTGAACGGCGAGATGCGAATACCGACGCGATCCGCGCCGACGGCTGCGACCACGGCTTGCGCGACTTCGAGGGGGAACCGCGCGCGGTTTTCGACCGAGCCGCCGTACTCGTCCGTCCGAATGTTGGTGTTGGTTTGCAAGAACTGGTCCAGCAGGTAGCCGTTTGCGCTAGATTGAGGATTGGCAGAGTGAGCGGGAAGCTGGTCTATTTCTGAGCGACGAGTGACCGGACAAACTTGTGAACCTCGACACCGTCGCCACCTGCCTCTTCCACAAACAACTTAGCCGCCCGCGCGTAGTACTTGACATAGTCCTGCAAGTGTACCGCGGCAAGTGTCAGAAAGAGACGCGCGCGCAGCAATTCTCATGGAACCTCACCTGAATTTCCTCCTTCCGCAGCGGTCGCGGCGTCGCTCCTCCCTCGAGCGGGATGTCGGAAGCCGAAACGACGTCCGCCGCCGATTCCTCCTGGAGTACTTCAGGCTTGGCAGCTCGCCCGAGTGCCCACAGCTGTAAGTAGATGAACGAGCCTTTGGCGTGCACCTCGTCGACAATCTTTTTCCAAGCCGCGACCTGCGCGGCGTTGTAGCAGCCTGGAGCGTGGGTGTATCCTCCGGCGACGGGGTCGATGAATGTAGCCTCGGTGATCAGGAGTGAGCCCGCGCAGCATGCACGCTGGCCGTAATATTCGACGGCGAGGTCGTGGTGGACGTGTTTCTCGTCCGCGCGGTACCGCGTCAGAGGCGCCATCGCGATGCGGTGCTTGAGGGACATTCGGCCTACGCGGATCGGTCGGAAGAGCAGAGGATCCGCGGTCATCTTGGTCTTCGGCTTGGCGGGATGACTTGCAGCGGCAGACGGAGCGGGCAAATGAGAGCGAGCTGAGTCGGAAAGCAGGAAGACGTGGTGCGATCCACGGAGCTGCACGGGCTGCGTAGAAGCAAGCCCAGCGATAGCGAGCAGAGCAGAACAGCAGAGATTAATCAGCGGAGCGGAGCGAGTCGATCCGTCGTTCAACACCACGCGGTCGCGCTAGGGCGGAGCCGGTCCGGCCGGAGGACAGGTTAAGCCGAAGCCTGGTTTCTGAGCTGAGAAGAGCGCTGCACGTGTGCAATTTTGGGGTTTGTGAAGGAGTCCACTTGAGAGTGCGACATGGAGCGAGAGGAGCCTGTGAGCACTCCGGAGCTTGTATCGGTGCCGGAAAGTCGGAAAGGGAAGCAGACGGCGCCGGAGGCTCGCCGGGGCTTGATGTACTACGAGATGACTTTGACAGGGGTATGCCTCAGGAAGAAGACGAGCCCGAAGGAGAAGCCAGCGAATCGGCAAATGATGCGGATGGGAAGAGCTGTTCTTTTTGCGTTCGGGGCGACACGCCCTGCTTCTTCTTCTTTATATTCTACGACAATGTGTCTAGCCAACTCTATGCATATCTACGTCTAGTTCTTCTCAGCGAAAGGGTAGTCGGTGTAACCCTCCTTCTTGTCCGGACCGTACAAGTAGAACGTGTCGCGGTTGTACTTGGTGAGGGGGATGCCCTCCCGAACACGGCGGACCAGGTCCGGGTTCGAGATAAAGTACCGACCCATGACGACGACCGTGTTGCTGTACTTGTCGGCGGCGACGGGAGCGGTCTCGGCGTCGAAACCGCCGGCGATGAGGAACGGCCGCGGAGCCCAGATGTCGTGCTGGCGATTGTACGGAGGAACCGCGTCAGCGACCCATTACAATATCTCAGGAGAGAAGACGGTGTAACTCACCAAGAAGTCGAGGGTCTCGGCGTCGTCAACGTCCACGGTCGCGTTACCAGCGATGCGCGACTCGACGGCATGGACGTAAGCCATCTCCGGGTGACGCTGCCTCAGCTGCTCGACAAAGTAGCTGAACGTGTCCTTGATCTCCTGAGTCGTCTTCATCTTCATGCCCTGGAAGGACGAGTACGGCGAGAGCCGGATTCCGACGCGGTCGGCGCCGACGGCGTCGGTGACGGCGCGTGCGACTTCGAGCGGGAAACGGGCGCGGTTCTCGATCGAGCCGCCGTACTCGTCCGTGCGGTTGTTCGAGACCGACTGGAGGAATTGGTCGAGGAGGTATCCGTTGGCGCTGCACGTATTAATGTCAGCATTGGCGATGTTGACTTCCACGTCCGAGAAGACGCACTTGTGAATCTCGACACCGTCACCGCCGGCTTCCTCGACAAAGAGCTTGGCAGCACGCGCATAGTAGCTGACGTAATCCTGTCCGAGGGAAACAGGGTCAGTAGGCGGCTTAAAGACGTCGAGGAACATGACGGCCGCTCACCTGGATCTCCTCCTTGGAGAGCGGGCGCGGCTTGGCGCCGCCCTCGAACGGGATGTCGGAAGCCGAGACGACATCGGCGTTGGCCTCCTTCTTCAGGTTGTTAGGGTCGGCCGCACGACCGAGAGCCCAGAGCTGGAGGTAGATGACTGCGCGCGAAAAGAATCGGTCAGCTCGTTTGCGCTCACCACGAAGCGGAGTTGACAAAATACTCACAGGATCCCTTGCGGTGCACCTCGTCGACGACCTTCTTCCATCCAGCGACCTGGTCGGCGTTGAAACAACCCGGAACGTTAGGGTATCCTCCAGCGACGGGGTCGATGAACGTCGCCTCGGTGATCAGCAAGGTGCCGGGTTCCGACGCGCGCTGGCCGTAGTATTCGACGGCGAGGTCCTGGTGGACGTGGTGCTCGTCGGCGCGGAAACGGGTCAAGGGAGCCATAGCGAGACGGTGCTTGAGCTCCATGCGTCCGACACGGATCGGCTGGAAGAGGGCGGAGCTGGCGGCCATGCTGGTGGTTTGATTGGGTTCGGAGGGGGGGCAGAGATTAGGATAGGAGACAGAGAGTGTGTAGCTGTACAGTAGAAGGCTAGCAAGAGTGTGAGTGCTGAGAAGAGAGCGGCGCTCCTGCTGACCGAACGCGCCTGCAGAACGTAAGAAGATTTCGGACTTTTTTTCGCCACTTTCAAAGTCCGAAAGCGCCACGTGTACATGTCGTCACCGAGCGCTTCCGCGCCAACCCCCGCAGCCGACGCGTTCATGGGCTCGCCCCGCGTCTCTCGCTCTGCCTCACTCTGGACTCGCTTTAGACCAGTAAAACCCCCTGCCTGAGCAACGAAAAGAATGACTCTTGGTGCCGCCGACCCCAACAACCCCAAGGTGCTCGACCCGAACTCGCGGATTGCGCCTGTCCTCGATGCCGACCACTCGGACATCGTCGAACCGCACGCGTTCGCAGTATGGACATTCGCAGCAGCAGCCTGGCGAGTTACCTCCCTACTCGTATCGTGGCAGCGCGGCGGCGGTGGAAAGGCGTGCGATGGGGAATCTCCCGGCCCTGACGTCTCTTGTTGCTTAATTGCCGTTGGCTGACTTCTCGCTCTCGCACAGGCTCACGACACTCGCCGTACCGCTCCTCGCCTTCCCTAGACTGGTCACCTTCGTGTTCGGCACCTTCCTCGCCGAAGTCCGCAAGCCCGACCCGCTCGCCGCCGCTACTGCTGGTGTCGGAGCCGGCACTGCCGACGCCGCCAATGTCGCAGCGACGACGGCGCGCGTAGTGCGGGCGCTCAACCCACTCGAGAAGGTGCTGGCGACGTTTGCGGGAATGGTCTGCTTGGCGATGGCAGCAATGCTGGTGATCCAGGTGAGTACTTCCAGCCGGCGGATCTTTCACTATCAGATTGTCACGCTGTGGCGATCTAGCATAGTGTAAGAAGTTCGGCACGTCTACTCACTCAAGATTCTCCTTGTTGACAGACCGGCGCCATCCCGCTCACGACGAAAGCCGTCACTCCGGATGCGGCCGTCGCACCCTACCGCAAGCCAACCTTGTGGATCGCGGTCGCCTTCTTCGCCAGCCTCGCGACCTCGTCTTACAGTCTCGCTCTCTACTCGATCGCGGTTCCGAGCGCGGCTATCAGCGCTTGGGGTTTCTGGGTCGTGAGTTCGGCTGCTGCGCCTCTCTCTCTCGCCAGGTTCTCGCACTGACGGATCGATCGTCGCCAGGTCTTCTTCGCCCACCTCGGTCACATCAACCAAGTCTCGTCAAAGACCGCCTCGTTCCCGTTCAAGAACGTCGCCGCCGAGGAGGAGAAGCAGGAGCTGCGCAACAAGCGCGAGTGAGAGCCCCTTTGCTCCTACTTCTAGCCTACCCGTAGTGCGCCGCTTTCTCTGCATGTACATATCTCTCCCTTGGGCGCTGCGAGAGAGCGGGGAAAACGAACACTTGTATTTGCGAGTAGGTTGCGAGCTTGGAAGATTTTGGACAGGGACCCTTTCGAACGGTCAAAAGGGAAGGAGGGGGGGGGAGGGAGAACGTGTGCACGTGCGATAGCCTGGAAAGGCACCGACGACGCTGCTCAGGGAGGGGGAAGGAGCGAGTAGGATGGTCTGTACATGCCAATACCTTTCGGAATAAGCAAGAACACGGGGATAAGAGAAGAATATCTCTTTTTTGGACAAGGGGGGTGTAAGCGAGGTAGACGTGTCTCTGTGAGGGCAAGGGATGTGAGTTAGCTCGAGCCATCACGAGATAGCAGGAAGAGCGAAAGGAGCGCACATGTACATCTTTGTGACTGTAAAAGGACAATATAGAGAAAGATGCAAAGGGCGGGAGGCGGAAAAACGTTTCCGGAAGGGGGGGGGGGGGGGGGGGAACCGGCCGTTCCGAGATATCGTCCAAGGCGCGTAAGGTATATGCAAGCGAGCGAGGGGAGGGGGTAACCTGACCGACGCTAGTAGTGCGCCGGTCCTCCTCCGTTGACGAATTGGTGCTGCGGCGTCGGCGAGAACTGCAACGGCGGTTCGCCCTTGCGGACCCGTTCGGCCGACAGGACCTTTTCGATCGCCGTGAGGTGCTTCGAAGGCGTCGGCTGGTAGCGACGGAGGGCGGTGAGCTGGACCGCCGTCTCGGCGAAAAGGGCGTCGCGCTGCGCGCCCTTGGCGCAGTTGAGGCATTCTGAGGCGGAGAGGTCAGCCATCATATTGATGCGCGAGAACGAAAAGACCCCAGAGCCGCTCACTTTGCATGACGTAGTTGGCGTAAGGGTGGGTAAGCATAGCCTTGATGATGCTCGAACCGTCCGGCGTCGTCTTGAGCACCTCGTCGATCAAGCGACGACGTTCCTCCTCGCTGCCGTGGATCACGCACTTCTCGACGACGTTCGAGGCAAACTTTTGCTGCGCGAGCGGCAAGACTTGGCCGTACAACTTGGCGACGACGAGCGAGCGGTCCTCCGGGTCTCCCTTTTCGATCACCCACTGAACGACGTACTGCGAGCGTCGCCCGGGAACTCGTGGTCAGTTCAGGTACGTTGCGCAGGACTCGAGGGAAAGACTTACGTTGCCGAACTGGTCCTCGACCAAGTCTTGGACATGGCGGTGCAGCTCATCGAGGAGCGCGCGCGTCTGCTTCGGCGGGCAGTTCTCAAAGATCCGCTGAAGCACACGGCACCCGTACGGATGCGTCGCGAGGTCCCTGACCTCGCCGAGGCACGCATCCGTAATGAAGACGAGGTGCTCGGGCGGGACGCGCTCGAGCGCACGCTGGATGACGTGATTCGACTGGGCGTCGCGGGCGCACTTGAGGACGTGGCCGTCGAGTTCCTTGACGAGGCGGACTTGTTGATCGACGAGGACGTACTCGAGCGCCTTTTGGACGACGCGGCACCCGTACATCTGGAGCGAGAGCTGGAGGACGTGACCCTCGAGGACCTTGGCCATCGCCGTCTTTTGCACCTGGCTGCCCTGCTCGAAGAACTTTTGGATCACGTCTGCGCGGGACGAGAGAGTCGTCCAAGTCAGAATGTGTGACAAGGTGCGATGGCAGGAAGGGTGACGAAGAGGCTCACAGTTGGCGAAGACATCGGTCGAGAGTTGCAGCATATTCGGGAGGATCTCGTTGAATACCATCGCTTTTTCTTCCAGCGAGGCCGTATCGAGCTTGGTCTGGATGTGGCGCGAGCCAAGCTGGTCGCCACTGAATTCGACAACATAGCCCGCGAGGTCCTGCCGGCGAGGTGAAAAGCACAAAGTGAGTGAGCCATCTTCTTCCTGCTGCGAAGCGTCACTTTCCCCAAGAACGGGAACGGGAGAACTAACCTGGAGTTCCCAGCTCCTGTTCCTGTTGCTCCTAAACTCTTCCAGCAACGGACTCCTCAACTGGCGAACGTCGGGAGCGTAGCCCATCCCGTACCCATGCTGAGCCATCGGACCGGGCGCGACGTACTCCTGCCCGGCGCGGACTCCACGACCGAGGATGATCTGGTGTTGCTGTCCGATCTGCGGTCCGTTCAGCTGCCCGTACGGCGACCCCCCAGCGGTGGCGGCGTGCTCGCGTCCGGCGGCGGGACCACCACCCGCTTGCGACTGCGACGGCGGCTGGCGAGTCAACGGCGCGTTGACACCGCCAAAGGTGGCCGTCGGCGGAGCAGCAGCCGGACCTCCCGCGCCGGGCGGGTAGGCCTGAGCGGGCATCTGCGACGGCGCGAACGAGAACGAACCCTGACGCGACGACGACGGCGGCGGCGGCGACGTGACAAAGTCAGGCGGGAACGCAAACGACGGCATCGGCAATCCCCACTGCGGCGTGATCGAGTCGCGACGGGCAAGTCCGCCGGCAGCGTTCGCGCTATCATTGGCGGGCGCAGCGGCATAGTAACCCGGTCCGGCGGGGGCGTACTGCATCCCACCCGCCGTAACGTACATCTCGGCTGGGTGAGCGAGGTAAGGCGACGCGGCCGCGGCGAGGTAGTAAGGCTGGAACGAGGCGGCCGAATCTTGACGAGCATGCGTGTACGGCGGTTTCGGCGAGTACTGCGGCGAAGCCTGGCCCGCAGCAGCAGCGGACGCGCTTCCGGCTCCTCCGCCGAGTTGCATCCCGCGCATAGCGTACGAGAGGTCTTCCTCGGTCGCGTTCGCCGAGGCGGTGCTCGCCTGCCCGAACGAAGCGTACATGCCCTCGTTCGGCGGACGACCGGGGCCGGCGCGCTGGAGCGGGTGAGGGTACCCTGGCTGGGGAGGAGGGGACATGGCGGCCATAAAGTAAGGGTTGCCGAGAGGAGGCGGCGAAGGGTCGGGAGGCTGATAAGGGTACAGGTACGGGCCCGATTCGGGACTCGAGATCGCTTCCGCCGCGGCGGCGTACACCGAAGGCGAAGGTGCCGTCGTGGTCAGACCGCCGAGACTAGGAACAGTCGCCTTGTCGTCCGAGATCAGGGCAGTGGTGGCCGCCGTGCTCGCTGCCAAGCTCGAGTCGCGTCCGTTCGTCGCCGAAGACGAGCCGTTCGTCGACGGATCGGCGACGGCGGCCGTATTGCCGCTATCACCGCCATAGCCTTCGTTTTCAGGAGTCGCAGAGTGTGCCGTGACTGGCAAGAGACTCGAGCGAGCCGAAGCGCGCAGAGGGGGGTCGGTCATCGAGGCGGACGCGGGGGAGGACGAGCGCAGCTCCATGGCGGATCCAGACGTGTGAAGGTAAGACGAGTAGGCGCCTCCTCCAGCCGCGGCAAAGTCCTAAGCCGGGGCAACAGAGTGAGAGAACAGAGAGAGGGAGGGGCGTGAAGGGCGAGGGAGCGGACGCCCGGATCAGGGGAAACCGCGTGGGCGAGGACGTTACGATGGCGAGAAGAGGACGGAAAAGATCGATCAGGACAAGGGACCATTTGGATGTGGGTGAATGGGAGAGTTTAGGCTATCAGCGGCATGTCCGCGGGAACCAGCAAGGAACAGAAAGAACCGCGAGAGGAGCTTCGGTCGCCCCGAAGCGGACCGTGCACTTCGATCGTGACTGGGACGGGGACGACTCACCGCACTGAGTCTGTCCAAGCCCTTTCTGAAAATGGCATCCTCTGCCGCTGAAGACCGGACCCTAAAATCGTCCGACGAGGTCGGAGTGTGCCGCGCCGACGACGACGAGAGGTGGTGATCGTTGTTCGAAGCGCGCCACCCGGCCGGGACGGCCGTTCCTCCCAACTGGGCCGAACCCGTCGTCGACACGACGTCGTCCAACCCGTCCACTGAACCCGAAGCCGTCGAGTCGTTGCCTCCTCCCCCGCTGACGACAGCGGCGCGCCTCCGTTCGCTCGAATCGCGCGGCGCGTGTTTCCCGAACCCAAACACTTCGGCCCCGACGACGAGCGACCCTCCGGGCGTCCGTTGACCGTCCCCGAGCGGGCCCGAAACGTTCCTGAAGGCGGTCGCCGCGCTGCCGAACGGGCGAGCGCTATCGAGCGCGGGGACGCTCCTCAAGCCGGACGGGAGGGCGGCGAACGAAGGGCCGGGCAAGGTCCCGAGCGAGAGGCCGCGCTTGCTCGTCGACGAGAGCGGGTCGAACGAGGATCGGCGGGGCAAGCCGAGGCGGGCGGGGATGGCTCCGCCGACGGAAGGCGAAATGTTGGAGGCGTCCATGTTCTGCCCGTGTCGTGTATTGGACAGAAGAGCCTAGGTGCGCGCGCGCGCGCAAAGGGTCAGTCGTCTCTGAATTGGAGGCACGACTTGGAGATGGATTTTACCTGGTATGCGACTAGCTACAATGGCGTTTGCGCGCTTGAATGCGTTTGCCGAGTGCCACCTGCAGTGAGGGCTGAGAGAGAAAGTCAAACGTCAGTCACAAAGTTGCGGTCCCGGTTCTCGCATCGGGGGCGCCTTGGGAGCTCGACTCGAAGCCCTCGAGCTGCAGAGCGGGCCGAATGACGAGTCCGGGCGGCGGGAATGACTGCTCCGTGCAATGACGCTGGGATGCTCACCTCGGCGTCTCGAGGCGGTGTACAGTCCTCCGCGCTCTGCTTGACCGTCCTAGTCGCTTCCCGGTAGTCTATATGTGCCGATACGTGACTGAGTATCTGCTCGCAGCTCGTCAGGTCCTCGCTGTGGGCAGACGCCGCACCAGGCGCTGCAGCTTCAGCTGGTGCGGCCAACGCGGACGACGCACCTCTGTCGCGACCAGATCCCAGCGTAGAGCAGATCCTGGCAGGTACCTTGCTTCTTCCGACTGTAGCCGTGTCGATACACGCGCAGAACGAGGGCTGCGGTGCTGACGTCGACGAGTCCACGCGAGCGAAACTGAGTCCGTCGCGCCTTTTGCCGCCTCGACTCGCCGAACGCCGACTTTTTCGGATGCGAGCGCCAGAGCTCCATACATACCTTACTACGCTGTAGAAAGCTTATTTCCGATATCCTGCCCCAGCTGCATGGGGTTTGACATTTTCTGCCTCGACTCGCGGCTGTCATCATCGCCTTGGTCGCTCTCCTACACTGTGCATCACAGCAGCTCTTTGCCGTACCAGCCCTGCGGTCCCACGACTCTTGTCCGCTCGCCCCTCCCTTTCGCGACTCCCGTCCATCCACCACCAGCTCTCAGCTCGCCTCCGCATCGTCCAACTCGAACCACCTCTTGTGAGTGTCGCTCTGCGCCCGCTTGGATTCGTCAGACTAGACTCCTGGAGGTCATCTGTGTCGAACAGACTCTAGCCTAGAGAGAACGAGCTAAGCTAGACCTGACGCAACCAACCCTTTCACCCTGACAGTTTCCCCTCCCTCTCGCTTCGCCAGGTCGACTAGTCATCGCGCGCTGTCCCTGAACCGACGCCTACAAGATGTCCCGACCAATCTGCTTCTTTGACGTCTCGATCGGTCAGACTCCCGCAGGCCGGATCAAGATGGAACTCTTTAGCGACGTCGTCCCAAAGTCAGTTCTCCCGACCCCACCCTCCTCCCCCTTGCTGATGCTAAACGTTCGAGAATTACTCGTCAACAGAACGGCCGAAAACTTTCGACAGATGTGCACGGGCGAACACCGAGAAAACAGCTTGCCGATAGGGTACAAGAACTCGATCTTTCACCGGTCCGTTTCACACCCGTCCCTTTCCTCCGCCCGCAACAGTCTCTTTACTGAATTGGCCTGTCTCGCGCGCACACACTGCAGAGTGATCCCGCATTTCATGATCCAAGGCGGCGACTTTATCAACGGCGACGGGACCGGCAGCAAGAGCATCTACGGCCCCAAGTTTGAAGACGAGAACTTTGACTTGCCGCACGACTCGGCAGGGTTGCTCAGTATGGTGCGGCCCTCTCTCTCCCTTTTTCGCTGTCTAGGCGGGCGGGTGGGATCGCCGTAAAGTATGCTGACGAGCTCTCCTTCCCAATTTCCGTCCGTTTGCGCTGCGTGCCGTTGCGCTGTGCCTACCGCCCTGGTCGCCCTTATTCCCCGATACTTCTCGTCCACCTTGATCTTCATCCCGACACACCCCAATCACACTCCACCGCCCCCGCGCGCAGGCCAACTCCGGCCCGCACACGAACGGGTGCCAGTTCTTCATCACGTGCGAGCCGGCGCCGTTCCTCGACAAGAAGCACGTCGTGTTTGGCAAGGTGATTGGTCAAGACAGCATGCTCGTCGTCCGCAAGATTGAAAACATCGCGACCGGTCCCAACAACCGACCAAAGTTGCAGTGTGTCATTACCGGTGCGCGTCGTACCATGTCTAGTCTCACCGGACTTTTTAACGGTTTCTCCGGCTGACTTTGCTCTCCGCTGTTTTCAGAATGTGGTGAATTGTAGAGATTTGCATTGGCTTCTATTGCTCGAGACGTGGTCGACATGACGACCGCTCTGATCGCGAGTGCGGCAGCGTTCAACGCAAGAGCGGTCGGCGGGAGCCGGAACGACTTTGAAGACCTGTCGCAGCTCTCGACAGCCTGCTTTCGATCCCGGATGAGTTGCAACCGACTTGAATAGACTCAAGATGGGCTTCGGAGTGGACTGGACTGCGCGCAAGGGTGTGAGAGCGGGGCGATGAGTGAGCCGCGGCGACGAGCCAATCGGCATCGACGCGAGAGCAAGTTCACGACTTCCGCGGCCGCCGCCACTTTGCCTCGCTCCTCTCGTCACCACTACGCCTAGGGCTACCCAGTCTAGACACAAGGAGACATGCAGTCGTTCACTCGTGCTCTCAGGTCGGCGACCCCGCGGGTCCGCGTCAACTCGCAGCAGCAGCAGGTGCGCGCACTCGCGACCGCCGTCGAATCCAAGCCAGAGAGCCTCAAGACGTTCTCCATCTACCGCTGGGTGAGTCCGTGTGCACTGAGGATTGTGCATAGTTGTCACTTGGGGTCGGTGCGCCATCGCCCGAGCTGGAGTGGACTCAACCCACTCCGAGATGCGAGGTAGCCGAACCCCCGAGGGGGGGAAGGGGGGGTCACATTCATAGAGCGCCGCATCGCTGACGCCATGTTCGCGTGTTTGATAATGACAACAACAGAACCCGGACAAGCCCGCCGAGAAGCCGTACATGCAGACGTACAAGATCGACATGAACAAGTGCGGACCGATGGTCCTCGACGCGATCCTCAAGATCAAGAACGAACTCGACCCGACCCTGACCTTCCGTCGCTCGTGCCGAGAGGGAATCTGCGGCTCCTGCGCCATGAACATTGACGGTCAGTCCCGACGGATCCCCTTTTCTTACTCCGGCGCCGGGATAAAAGCCCTTGCAGCAGCGGGCGGAAGTACTGACGAGTTGCGTTTCCTGCCTGCAACAGGTGTCAACACGCTCGCATGCCTCAAGCGGATCGAGAAGGACACCAAGGACATCAAGATCTACCCCCTCCCGCACAGTACGTTCCTTTCTCCCCTTTTTCGCTTTGTGTGACCGTGCGAGACTGACCCGGCCCCCTAAAACAAACAGTGTATGTCATCAAGGACCTCGTCCCGGACATGACCCAGTGCGTGAACCCGATCTCTCTCGTGTCCCAAAATGCCCGGTGATGTGCTCACCAGGCTGCCGTTGGCTGTTGGTACACGCGCAGGTTCTACAAGCAGTACAAGTCGATCCAGCCGTACCTCCAGGCGCCGATCCCGGCCGACGGACGGGAGCACCTCCAGTCCAAGGAGGACCGCCTCAAGCTCGACGGCATGTACGAGGTGCGTCCTGGCCTCTCCCCGCTCTCCATTTACCAGATCCGACCAATCACTGACGCCATCGAAAAATACACGAAACAGTGCATCCTGTGCGCGTGCTGCTCGACTTCGTGCCCTTCGTACTGGTGGAACCAGGACCAGTACCTCGGTCCGGCTGTCCTCATGCAGGCGTACCGCTGGGTCGCCGACTCGCGCGACACGCAAAAGGCCAAGCGGCTCGAGATGCTCGCCAACCCGTTCTCGCTGTACCGGTGCCACACCATGTCAGTGTCTCTCGCTTTCTCCCTTCTTGTCTTTGATCACGAGTCGCCGAATGTGGCTGCTTTTGTCATTGTTGTAGATAGGGCGATCGAGAGAGCTGACACCGCTTCTCCAATCATCCGCAGCTTCAACTGCTCCAAGGTTTGTTTGACGCAACCTCGTGACCTCGCTACGCAAAGGATCCAGTATCCCCTCTTAACTGACTTCGACATGGCTTTGTTTCTCGCGCACGCAGACCTGCCCCAAGGGACTCAACCCGGCAAAGTCAGTTTCCTTCCTTCCTTTCACTTCACTTATCGCCCGGACAGCCCGAACGAACAGTTATGCTGACCATGAACGCTTCGCATATCGGGGAAAACAGGGCGATCGCCGCTCTCAAGCAGGAGATGGCTTCCGCATAAGTCGACCAATTCGCGTGCATCTTTGCCTTTTTTCTCTACGCGGGGACCGACCCCGACCCCGCCGCCGCCGTCCCCTCTTGCGTCGTCATTTTCACTTTTAATGTAATCTCTATCCATGCTTTTTGTGCAAATTTCAGGAGCTTTGAGAGAGGTCCAGCGACACTGGAGTTTGGCGGCGGTGAGAACGAACGTCTTCACATGCGCCTGGTCCCTCGCGATTTCCGGACTTCCCTTCTTCCTGAATATACACACACACACACACACGGCCAATCTCTGCGTGATGGTGATGAATACATGGGGTTTACACCGCCTGAGTCTGCATGATCCGCGCTGCTAACCGCGCGAATTGCTGGAGCGCGAGGGTCCGTTGGCGGAACACGAGGACGGCGATGGCGACGGCTGCAAAGCCGGCGTTGCAGAGCTGTGAGGGTCACACCAACGCCGCACGAAGGGTTGTTTGTCAGGTTGACTTGCCCAGCTTGTGCCCGCGGTCAGAGAAGGAGAGAAGAGGGGGGTCAACGCACGATGAACTCGAAATAGTCGTGGTGCTCTGAATGGAGCACTTTCGGACACGCCTCCCAAGTCGAGATCGGCCCTTGCCTCCTCCTCCTCGATGATTCCACCAATCCTCGTGCTCTTGCTCTTGCCCGCCGTTGCCGCCGTCGTCGTTCCGCCTGCAACTCGTCCTGCAATTCCTGATCCGCTTTCGACAACCCCGCTTTCGAACCACCCCCACCCTCTTTCTCATCATCATCGCCTTTAGACCCCCCGGCGCCGGCGTTTCGGAAGGTTTCCGTGTCCTGCCGAGCGAGGTCGTCCGCTTCGGCTTGGCTGCCTGCGGGTTCGACGAGCGGTTTCATCACGGGCGGTTTCGGGTTCGGTTTCGCTTCGGAGGTGTCCTTCTTCTGCTCCTTGTCGTCTTTATGGTTCTCGTCGCCCTCGGAGGAATCGGCGTCCGAGTCCGAGTCGAGGTCGGCGTCGAGGTCTGCTGCGTCGTCGAACGCGTCGGAAACGGGTGATGTAGGGCCCGAGTGGCCACTGTTGGAGGCATGCCTCGGTACGCAGATGAGGGGTCTCCTATTGCCGTAGATCCTGCACACGTCCGAGTTGCGCTGCTCGCGGTGAGGCGTGTCAGTAATGATTTGCGTTTTTGACAGTGGGGAGAGGACTGACTGCGCCGGGAGGACAGGGCAAGCATTCCCCTTCTACTCTGCACCAGTAATCGTCGCCTGCTGGGCTGACTCCTGGTGCGATCTGTGAGCCGCGTAGCCGTTTGAAGAGGTTTGTTGATCGTGAGGAAGTTGAGGAGGAGGCGAGGGTTGAGGTCGAGGCGAGGAGCAGCAGGGACAAGAGGCTGCAGAGCGTGTGTAGCTTCGATGGTGTTGCTCGACTGGCAGTCGGCATCGCACCAAGTGTAGCACGAGTGGAGAGAGAGCGAAAGTTGGCTCTCTCTCTTCGACGTCGACTCGTCCAGTCGCCTATACAGAGATGGATCTCGAGAGTGAGTCCGTTATCAGAATCAAGTCTATTCAATTGCGCTGACCTCCCCCCTCCCGCAGCCCTCCGAGCGTACGCCGAGACCCGCGCCCAGTCCGATACCAAGGCACTCAAGTCGGTCCCTCTCGCCCTCCAGTCCCTGACGGTGCAAGGCTGACCAGAGTTTGCTACCGGGACCCCGCAGGAAGACGATCCAGAACTTCTACGCCTTGCTCGCCCACGATGCCACGGGGGACAAGCTGTCCGTTCCACTCCTTCCTTCCCTCCGATATTCGACCCCGGACTGGAAACTGACACCGGGGTTGTGCGCACCTACAGGCTGGCAGCGCACTCGATCCTCAGTATAGGTCTCGACCAACTCGAACAGCAACTCGGGAAATCGAAACGGATCGACAAAGTCACGGCAGCCGAGATCCAAGAGTACCAGCAAGAAGTCGCAGCGCTCGGTGCGTCGTTCTACATCAGAAACATCTGTCCACCGAGTCAAGACAACTGACAAGAGTGGGCTATGTGGCCGGTCGGCTACGTCGCGCAGAACGGACGAGCGAAGAGACGCGGCAAAAGTTGGTCGACCTGCGGAGACGGCTCGAGGCCGCGCAGCAGGAACGCGCGCGCCGGATCGAGTACGACGCCATCGCAAAGACCATCTCGCGGTTACCGGACCGCCAAAAGGGCAAAGAGTGCGTCGTCTCTGTCTCCCTTCTTGAGCGCAGCGCACAAGCCCTAACTGACCTGGCCCCCTCTTGCGAGCGCGCAGGACTCTGAACAAACTCGAAGAGGATATCGAACTCTTGAGGCAGGAAGAGCGAACCTATTCCGAGACGTGGCAGACTCGCAAACTCGCGTTCGACGGGATCGTCACCAGCCTCGAAGCGATGCAAGAAGCGATCCGGTGCGTTTTTCAGGCCAATCGTCGCTCAGACTCTTGCTTCTTTGCTGCACCTTTCTACCCTGCTGGGGTGAACGAGGTTGGCTGACGCATGAGGATTGGGTGGTAAACGGACCGCACAGGGACGAGAAAGCCGAACAAGAACGACGAAGAGCCCTCGACGAAGAAGACGATGCCGGTGGCGGCGGCGGCGGTGGTGCCGGCGGCTCAGGAACAACAGGAGGAGGAGGGGGAGGACCGCCACCCGCACCAGGCTCGATCGATACAGGAGACGCCAACAACACTCCTCGAGCGGGGTCGTTGGACCCGAACGCGAAACCGTTCGTGCCCGGCACTTCGGGCGCGGGCGAGGACGGCGAGGATGTCGAGATGCGGGATGAGGAGGAGCAGGAAGAGGGTGCGGACCGGGAGGAGATGGACCGAGGGAGGGATAGCGGCGAGGAGGTGGAGGAGCGGAGAGACGATTTGGGAGGAGAGAGGGAAGAAGGGCAGATGACGGACGAGCGGGAAGAAGGCGAGATGTGAACAACCGGAACTCTCTCTCTCTCTCTCTCTCTCTCTCTCTCTCTCTCTCTCTCTCTCTCTCTCTCTCTCTCTCTCTCTCTCTCTCTCTCGCCCTTCGTGACGATCCGACTTGGCTCTCTTTCTGTTACCTTGTTGTCTATCTTAGCAATCACCACAGAGTTGCAACTGAAGAAGGAGAATCCGCGGGGAGAGGATTGTCTAGAATTGATTTGCAGGACTCGAAACAGAAACCGTGTACGACGCCCGTGAGGAGAAAAGAATCCCTTAAAAGAATCAGCAACAGACGCTCTATCGCGATTGGTAAATCCGCTCCGCCTCCTTGATCGCCTCGTCCACCTTGCTCGGGTCAGTCCCGAACCCTTGCGCGCCGTCGTCCTTTCCACCGCCCTTGCCACCGACGATGGCCGAAACGGCCGCGAGCCACGTCTTGGCCGTGAAGTCTTTCGAGATCTCGGACTTGGGGACGAGGTTCAGGTGCGCGACCTTGTTGTCGCCCTCCGAGACGGAGAAGAAGTAGGCCGCCTTGCCGAGCGTCTTGGCTTGGTTGATGCCTGCTTGCACGAGCTGTGAGAGGGCGAACAGCGGAGAGTCAGTTCCCAAGAACGCGGATCGAGGAATGAGTTGGTTCGGGCGGACGCACCTTGGGGTTACCCTTGGCCGAGTCGAGACGCGCGACCATGACGGGTGCGTCCTTGTTCTGCTCGAACCACGCCGCGACCTCGTCGGCAATGACTTTGCCCTGCTCCTTCTCGAGCGCACGCGCCGCGTCCACGATGGCCTTGCGCTCGGCCGCGAGCTGCTGCTTCAACCGGTCCTTGCGGACGACCGAGATGCCGAGCTGCGCGAGCTCGGTGTCGAACGACTTGAGCGCCTTTTCCTTGTCGGCCAGCGGCAACTGCAACATGGCCTGGAACCGCGCGTCCGTGTCGTTCGCGAGGTGCGAAGCCTTCTTGGCGTCTTCGCCCGTGATGGCAAGGATGCGACGAATCCCCTTGGCGATGCCCGACTCTTCCGTAATGACAAACTCTTTGATGTCGCCCGTCTTGGCGACGTGCGTGCCGCCGCAGAACTCGGTCGACGTCGAACGCCACTTGGGGTTCTCGATGTCGGCCTGGATCTCCTCGATCGAAAACTCGAGCGAGACGACGCGGACCGGGTCCGGGTACGCCTCTCCAAACACGGCGCGCAAGCCGGGGATCTTTTGCGCCGACGCGAGGTCCATCTCTTTGCTAAAGACCTTGACGTTGCGCTTGATCCAGTCGTTCGACATGTCTTCAATCTTTTCGAGGTCGGCCGTCGAGATCGGCGCCTTGTGCGAAAAGTCGAACCGGAGCTTGGACGGCGCGACGAGCGAACCCTTCTGGTCGATGTGGTCGCCGAGCACCTCGCGGAGGCAGTAGTTGAGGATGTGAGTGCCCGTGTGGTTGTTCCGGAGCGGCCAGCGGCGGAGCTCGTCGTACGACGAGACGACCTTGTCGCCGACGGCGAGCGTACCCTCGACCATCCGACCGATGTGCAGCACGTAGCCGTTGAAGACCTGGCAATCCTCGACGACAAAGTCGGCCTTGCCGTCAATGACGATCCGACCCGTGTCGTACTCTTGTCCTCCCGACTCGGCATAAAAGTTGGTCCGGTCGAGCAAGATTCCGAGCGGCGCCTGCGCGTCGGCAATCTCGCTGGTCGACGAGACAAACTTGCCCTGCTGGTACACGGCCTTGATGACCGAGTCGACGTTGCCGGTGCCGTATTTCGCCGAGTCGTCCGTCTTGGGCACGTCCGGGTTCGCCTCGAGCGCGCCAATGTCGTGCACATCAAGGCGGACCGTCTGGCCGTCGCCCTTCTTGCCCGCACCCTTCGACGCCTCCTTCGACGCCTCCTGCGCCTTTTCAAACTCGGCCTGGTCAAAGGTCAAGCCTGCTTCCTCGGCCATGAGGAGCGTCAAATCGACGGGGAAGCCGTACGTGTCGTACAAGCGCCAGACGTCGGATCCCTTGAGCGAAGTCGAGCCGGCCGCCTTGGCTTGCTGGACGTACGTCTCGAACAAGCGCTCTCCGCGGTCGAGCGTCCGCGAGAACGACTCTTCCTCCTCGTCGAGGATCTCCTTCAAGTCGTCGTACTTGTTGGTGATCTCGGGGAAGAAGCCGCCCATCTGGTCGACGAGGGTCGGCACGAGCGAAGAGAAGAAGGTGCCGATGGGGACGCCAAACTTTTTGCGGACGTAGCGAGCGCCGCGACGCAACACTCGGCGGAGGACGTAGCCGCGACCGACGTTGCTCGGGACGCCGCCGTCGCAGATGGCGAAAGTGAGAGTCCGGACGTGGTCAGCGACGACGCGGTACGCCGTGTCGATTCCGTCGACGTCGTCCTTGCCGAGCTTGCCCGTGTAGGACCTCGCGCCCGTCAACTCCTGGATCTTGGCAAACAACGGCTCAAAGACGTCTGTGTCGTAATTGGATCGCTTGTCCTGGAGGACCGAGACGAGACGCTCAAAGCCCATGCCGGTGTCGACGTGCTTGGCGGGGAGGGACCGCAGCGACGAGTCGGCCTCGCGGTTGTACTGGATAAAGACGACGTTCCACACCTCGAGGACGTCGGGGTCGTCCATGTTGACGAGGTGCGAGGCGTTGCGGCCGCCGATCCGGTCGTAGTGGATCTCGGTACACGGACCGCACGGGCCGGTGGCGCCCATCTCCCAAAAGTTGTCCTTGGCGTTGCCGGGCAGGATGTGGTCTTCGGGGACGCCGAGCGAGAGCCAAAAGTCCTTGGTCTCGGTGTCGGCGGGCAAGCCGAAGCCGCCCTCGAAGTAGGTCACGTAGAGGCGATCGATGGGGAGGCCGTACACCTTGGTGAGCAAGTTCCAGGCCATCGCAGTCGCTTCCTCCTGCAGGTCATGTACGGGATTAGCTCTCAGTGTGTGCACGTGGTCGCAACCCGGTGCGCACCTTGAAGTAGTCGCCAAAGGACCAGTTTCCGAGCATCTCGAAAAAGGTGTGGTGGTACGTGTCCTTGCCGACGTCGTCCAGGTCTATTGCCAGTCCGCACGGTATCAGTATCCCTGTGCACAGCACCGCTGACCTCCGCCTACCCGCCTGTGCTCGGACTGACCGTTGTGTTTGCCACCGGCGCGGATGCACTTTTGCGAGTTGGCGGCGCGGTTGAGTTTCGCGAACGACGACGAAGGGTCGACGGTGCCGAGGAAGATGGACTTGTACTGGTTCATTCCGGCGTTGGCAAAGAGCAGGGTCGGGTCATCGTACGGGATTGTGCTCGACGAGGGGACGAACGAGTGCTGGTGGTCCTTGCCAAAGTAGTCGAGGAACGTCTGCCTGACTTTGGTGGCGGGCCAGTCGCCAAACTTGGACGCGGTGGAAGAAGCCATCCTGAGCGCTACTAAGCTCCTCGTGGGCAGCGGGTGCGTGTAGCTGGCAGTCGGTCGAAGCGAGGCCGCGAAAAAGCGAGGAGGAGCAGCTGCTGCTCGTTTCGCGAGGGAAGAGAGCGTCGTGGTTAGAGGGGAGCGTGCGGTCGAACTGCGTAGTCCTTTCGCTGGTCCTTCTCTCGCCTCGCTTGGGTGGCCAGAGCAGAGAGAGCGCCCGACGCCCAAGTCAAGGCGAAGAGAGCAGCGCGCCTCCCCTCGAGCACTCGAGCGGAAGCGGGCACCCGCGGCAACCCTCGGATTGGAGCTCTCTCTTACAGTATGCACTTCGGACCATACGCTGTGGGCTGCGAGGCTCACTACCAGCTAAGCGTGGCTCTGCCCGTCAACTCCGAGCCGGTAGGAAACGGCGCTCACCCCAGGAGGCTCGAGCGGATCTTCGCTTTCTCCGACGCTGCTTTTCACACGCTTCTCCCCTCGCTATGCAGCTTGGACGTAGCTGCAGACTCGTACAGGAGGCTTACATCGACTGTGTTAATGACCTCACCCAACGGCCACGCTCCATACGCTGGTTCAACGACGTCTCATGCCCGCGTCTGTGGCTCCTCTCGCGCATTCAACGCTGTCGGCCCCCACCCTCAGTCTCTCCACGGACGGTCCGGCAACGCGCAATAACATGACACGCTTCCCCTTGCTCGAGGCGGTGGCCTTCCATGGAGCAGAAATGCGTAGCTATGCTTGCGCGCGAAGCAGGCCTCTGAAAACCCTGCACCCTCGCGACGGGGTCGAGGGCCATCAGTCAAAGTCTATTCGAGCGCGTGATCGATGCGCACGAGCCCGACGAAAGCTTGGCCATAAGCGGGCGGACGAATCAGAGAGGAGAAACAGCGCAACGCGGGGGTGCGCTATTTTTCTTCGCCTCGCATCTTTTCTCGCTGGGCCCTCGTTGCTCGCTTTCCCGTCGACCCTACGCTCGTCTCGTACCGACCTTCCCTACCAACTCAGCTCTCTAATCAATCTCCCTTGGCCTGGTCCACCTGGACCTCTTCCCGACGAACGATGCGTCGCGATCATCCGCTCCTTTTCGGCCTCGCAGCTCTCGTCGCTCGCTCCTTCCAACTCGGTGGGCACAGTCTCGCCCTCGGGGCCACTAGCGATCTTGCCGTGTATCCCAAGTGCTCCGTTCCCGAGTACGGTCAGTGCGGCGGTATCGGCTACACTGGCAAGAAATGCTGTGAGTTCTTCAGGATGTCCCCCCTTTCGTCTGCATTGGCGAACGAACTCGACTCCTAGACTTTCGTATTTATCTTTACGATGAAATTTGCAGGTCCCTCCGGATGGGCTTGTCACCGCACGAACGAGTGGTACTCGCAGTGCCGCAAGAAGCTCGACGGCAACGGGTGCACGAACCCCGAGTGGGCCCAGTGCGGCGGGCGCGACTACGAAGGCGAAACTTGCTGTGCGCACTCGCCCTTCTATTCCGAGCTCACTATCCGCACAGCTTTGTTCGGTGCCTGATCTCGCAAAAAATGGCGCTGCGCGCAGGTGTCAAGGGAACGTACTGCAAGTTCGAGTCGGAGTGGTGGTCGTACTGCGCCCCCAAGAAGACGACCACGAGCCACTGCAAACCTTCCAAGACCCCCGCCAAGACGACTTACTACCCGACGACCAAGCCGTACCACGGTTACCCGACGCACACGCACAAGCCGACGCCGTACCCGACCGTGATCAACAAGCCCGAAGAACTCCGTCTCTCGCCCGATTGGGACATCTACGCCCCGCCGCAGGAGAGGGAATACTGGTTCGAGATTTCTGAAATGCCCGGCGCGATCGATGGATGTGAGTGTGTCTTTCACCGCTGCCGCTTCTTCCTCTACCTTTTCCTCTAAGGGCGGAAGCTGATCATCTGCCTGTGCGCTCCGGACCTTGCAGTCAACCGTACGATGTAAGTTTTTGAATACTTTATCCGCTCACATAAACTCGTGCTCACCCGATTCGCTCCACAGGCTCGTCGTGAACGGCCAGTACCCCGGCCCGCTCATCGAAGTCAACAACGGTGAGGCTGCTCCTCGCCTCCCCTTCCGTCCTTCTCGCGTGCTCATACTTCTCCTCGTCTCAAAGGTGACACGGTCGTCGTCCACGTCAAGAACAGCCTGCCTCAGGCCGTCACCCTTCACTGGCACGGGTTGTTCCAAAACGGAACGCAGTGGCAGGACGGACCGTCCGGAGTGACGCAGTGCCCGATTCGAGCCGGCGTGCAGTACACTTACCGCTTCCCGGTCACCGGAGAACTTCAATACGGCACCTACGTACGTTCTCTCTCAAAGCGCACTTTGAAGGGCTCAGGAAATTGACGCGAAATGTACTGCACTCACCGCAGTGGTGGCACGCTCATCGCCGCGCTTTGTACATCGACGGCATCACTGGACCTTTGATTGTTCACTCTCGCAACGACCCGCTTGTCCGCGGCCGCGACTTTGACATCGACCAGGTGTGCCCTCCTCGCTCACGGTTCCGCCTGCTTTTTCACGACACGAGGGTTGACTCGGCCTCGAGCGGCTCACACAGATCGTCATGCTCCACGACCACTACCATGAACTCTCGGAAGTGATCACCGAAGGTCTCTTGTCGCCGGGAGGTTTCAACGGGGTGAGCCAATCTCTTCACGTTGCCGTCTTTCGGGGAACCTGACCCTTGCGGCTTGGATCATCCCTAGTCCGCCATCGCGCCGTCGCCGAAATCCAACGTCGTCAACGGTCGTGGCCTGTACAACTGCAGTTTCGCGGCAGCGGGCCGAACCTGCAACCAGCTCACGCAGTCCGACTTGCCCGAACTGCGCTTCCCGCCGAACAAGCGCGTCCGCCTTCGCTTCATCCACGAAGGCTCGCACCGTGAGTCTATTGCAGATAAAACAGCGTGTCCAGCAGCTGAAGGACCCTTGGACTATTCCGCAGCGCCGTTCCAAGTCTCGGTCGATGAGCACGAGCTCCATGTCATCGGTACGTAGGCGATCCGGCCGCTTCCGTCTCGCCGCGCAACTGCATCTCACCCCTCGCTGTCGCCTCTTCCCGCAGAGGCCGACGACACGCCTGTCCGTGCCCTGCCGGTTCACCGCATCCAGATCGTGAGTTCTTTCGTCTTGCGTCACGCGCAAACGAGGAATGGCCTTCTCACATTCGCACGTTCCCGCAGGCTACGGCTCAACGGTACTCGGGTTTGCTTTACACGACTGGACACCGCAAAGGCGACTCGTTCTACCTGCGTTCGCAGATGAACACGGACTGCCTCGGTCAGTCCCGCCTTTCCTCCCTGAGCACGACTTTCCTCCCTGAGCACGACTTTCCTCGTCGCTTACTTCTCCTTTCTCCTCCCAGGCCTTCCATTCCCGGATCTTGACCCACAAGCGCGCGTCGTCATCCGTATCGGCGACGAGTGCGACGACCTCGGTGACAGCCTTCCGACCTCGGTCGACTGGAACGATCCGACCACTGGAGCCTGCACCGACCTGGACGCAGGTGATCTCGTGCCCTCCGGTACAGAACCCGAGTCCTGACTGGAGATAACTGACGGTCCCTCCTACTTTTGCAGCGCTGCTCTCGCCGCTTGTCGTCCGTCGCGCTCCGTCCAAGGCGAATCACGTCCGTGTCTTCAACTCGTCCCTGGCGATCCCAAACGGAGTCTTCAAGTGGGCCCTCAACGACATCACCTTTGAAAACTTTGCCTTCGAGTACGTGTAGTCTCTATGGGCGTGCGGTCGCTCAGCTCAGCACATTGACCCCCCTTTTCTCCCTTTCACCTTTTGCAGCCCGCTCTTGCAGCGCGTCCAGCGTGGCGAGCCAATTCCTCCCATGCGCGCAGCCGTCGTCAATGCCGGCCTCGAAGTCATCGATCTCGTCATTCAGAACATCGCCGGTGCCGACCACCCGTTCCACCTTCACAACAGTCCGATGTTTGTCCTCTCGAGCGGACCTGGCGTGATCTCCCCCGAGTCTGTTTCGCTCTTCACTATCCTTGATCTATCGATTCGAGCTGACTTTTTGACTCCTGCTCGCAGGGAAGCGTCCCGACTTCAGCACAACTTGACGAATCCTCTTCGTCGTGATACGATCACGGTGGCACCTGGAACGTGGCGGGTTGTCAGGGTCATCACCGACATCCCTGGCACCCTGCTCTTCCACTGCCACATCGTGTGGCGTAAGCACACGGTGTGGCAGAGACATCCTTCGCGACTTGCCTTTGACATGTTTCTCCTCTCTGTTTTGCAGATCAAGTCCAAGGACTTCTCGGCATCCTTCTCGTTCAGCCGGAACGCGTTCAACAGCTTCAGATCCCGCAAGACAACGTAAACGTAGGTCTGAGACACTTTCCCCTATTCCAAAGCGACCCGAAGCCAGATTGACACTTCCTTTTTCCAGCTTTGCGCCGGCGGAAACATGTCCATGATCGACCCCGGGAGGAAGCGCGCCCTTCCTACGGGCCCGACTTCATATGCTCTTCCCGCTGCATCGAAAGCCTGAAGAGGGAGGAAGCCAGATCCCAAAATACGTTGTCTTTTCCTCCTTCTCCTTCTCTCCTCCCCTTTTCCCCACCTCTTCCCTTCCTTCACTCTCTCTCCTGTTTCCCTGCAGCTGTCTTGCATTCCCACCACACTCATTTCTTCTCTTCCTCTTCGCGATAACTCTCTTCCCTCCTTTCTCTCCTGGTTTTCCTTGTCCCCTCTGTCCCTCTGTTTGCCAGATGTTTTTCTCCCTGCTTGTGGAAGCCATTCGGTTCTTCAGTCCTTCGCTCTTATGGAGAGCGCAATCGTTCGCCCTCCTTCTCCCCTACTCTCTTCCTCTCCAGAAGGGGGATTAGGAAACAATGCTTTTTCTCCTTCCTTCCCTTCTCCCCCTCCTCGCTTCCCTTCTCATCCTCGGCGCTTGCAGGCTTTTGTGCCTACCCGTTCAAGAGAGGAAGATTGCAAGAGAATGTAGTTCTGCTCGTCGACAGCGATGGAATACAGGCAAAGTACAACAACATAGTGGAGGGGAGGGAAACGGGGCGGCTCGGAACCGAAGGGTAGGATTCTGCGAACGCGTCTGAACGCTCTCGCGCGTCGACTTCCCACAACTGGTCACACCTGTTGATCGCCCGCGAGTTGCTCGATACGTTCCGCCAGCTTGACGTCGAGGGCGGTCAGGCGGTTTCCTTGATCGTGCGTCGTGAGCGCGATCGAGACGCGGTTGTAGACGTTGGACCATTCTGGGTGGTGCTGCATGATTCGTAGAAGGTCACTAGGAGCTCAACGGTGCTATATTCGCAGACCGCACGGAAGATGGAGAGGGAGAAAGAGATGACGGCACAGACGCACGTTGAGTTTCTCTGCCCAGATGGCGACCCGGCTCATAAAGCCCCACGCCTCGACAAAGTTCTTGAACTTGTAGTCCCGCAGTAGCTTTTGTGCGGACCCCTCGGCAGCTTCTGGAGAGACAGACCAGCCCTTTTCCCGAAGAGCCTGGAGCGATTCCGGCGTTGCGAGTTCCTTCCGGAGAGCGGCGTTCGAGGTCGTGGCCATGTTCCTGAGAGTCGTGGATACGTGGGTAGCAGCTCGGAAGCCCAGGCGAGCGCTTGAGAGCATCTGCGGCTTGGGAGCGAGAAGGAGAGATGAGAAAAGAGAGGAGCCGAATGGCGGAGCCGACAGGAGAAAAAGTTCTGGTGCGCGCTTGATCTGCTATGCACGAGTGCAGGTCGACTCTAGGCCTAAGCTGCTCTTCTGAATCGCCGCCTCGCAGTTGACTACTCTGACCGAGATGTGCGACACTGGTCCGGAGCTTCGCGTATTCATGAGCGCATGAGCAGAACCGTTTCCGCCACTTCGTCAGCCGTCGCAGACTCCGATAAATCTCTAGATGTGATGCAGCCGCGACGCTGAAGATTACTCCACCAAGATGGCCTTGTGGGCACTCTTGCCAGCTTTGAGGACCAGCAACCTCCCATCGAGCAGGTCTCCTTCGCCGACCATGCGCTGGTGACTCTTGGGGGGGATCTTTTGACCGTTGACTTGAATCGTACCAGCTTCGATCGCCTTCCGAGCTTGGGCTAGAGGGTCCGCGAGAGAGTCAGCTTGGCAGCCATGGAAACACCAGAAGGACGCAGACGCACTCTTGGACGAGACGAGTCCGCTCGCCAAAACAGCCTTCTCAAGGTGCTGACCCACGACCGCCTCGCGCCGTAACCGGGTCAGCATCGACGGTATCGCCGACTTGTACTTGGTCGAAGACGAGGCGGCGCCGTCGAGGGCCGTGATCACTTCAGGCGTGACGAGTTCAGCGAGGTCGGTTCCGTAAAAGACAGAGGTCGCAGCCAGCGCTTGGTTGAGACCCTCGGCTGCCCCGGGAGATGCTTGGTCAGGCCGCAGTTCAAAGAGATTTGTCTCGAGAGAATAGCGATCTCACCTCCGTGGGTCAGCTCAGTCGCCTCGGCCGCGAGAATCTTTTGCGCGATCCGAGATTTCGGGTTTCGGGTTCGCCTGTCGTAGATGGTTCAGGTCAATAGGCTTCAAATGCAACAACTCAAGGCAAAATTCCGTCCTTGAAGTCATCGATCTCGTCATTCAGAACATCGCCGGTGCCGACCACCCGTTCCACCTTCACAACAGTCCGATGTTTGTCCTCTCGAGCGGACCTGGCGTGATCTCCCCCGAGTCTGTTTCGCTCTTCACTATCCTTGATCTATCGATTCGAGCTGACTTTTTGACTCCTGCTCGCAGGGAAGCGTCCCGACTTCAGCACAACTTGACGAATCCTCTTCGTCGTGATACGATCACGGTGGCACCTGGAACGTGGCGGGTTGTCAGGGTCATCACCGACATCCCTGGCACCCTGCTCTTCCACTGCCACATCGTGTGGCGTAAGCACACGGTGTGGCAGAGACATCCTTCGCGACTTGCCTTTGACATGTTTCTCCTCTCTGTTTTGCAGATCAAGTCCAAGGACTTCTCGGCATCCTTCTCGTTCAGCCGGAACGCGTTCAACAGCTTCAGATCCCGCAAGACAACGTAAACGTAGGTCTGAGACACTTTCCCCTATTCCAAAGCGACCCGAAGCCAGATTGACTCTTCCTTTTTCCAGCTTTGCGCCGGCGGAAACATGTCCATGATCGACCCCGGGAGGAAGCGCGCCCTTCCTACGGGCCCGACTTCATATGCTCTTCCCGCTGCATCGAAAGCCTGAAGAGGGAGGAAGCCAGATCCCAAAATACGTTGTCTTTTCCTCCTTCTCCTTCTCTCCTCCCCTTTTCCCCACCTCTTCCCTTCCTTCACTCTCTCTCCTGTTTCCCTGCAGCTGTCTTGCATTCCCACCACACTCATTTCTTCTCTTCCTCTTCGCGATAACTCTCTTCCCTCCTTTCTCTCCTGGTTTTCCTTGTCCCCTCTGTCCCTCTGTTTGCCAGATGTTTTTCTCCCTGCTTGTGGAAGCCATTCGGTTCTTCAGTCCTTCGCTCTTATGGAGAGCGCAATCGTTCGCCCTCCTTCTCCCCTACTCTCTTCCTCTCCAGAAGGGGGATTAGGAAACAATGCTTTTTCTCCTTCCTTCCCTTCTCCCCCTCCTCGCTTCCCTTCTCATCCTCGGCGCTTGCAGGCTTTTGTGCCTACCCGTTCAAGAGAGGAAGATTGCAAGAGAATGTAGTTCTGCTCGTCGACAGCGATGGAATACAGGCAAAGTACAACAACATAGTGGAGGGGAGGGAAACGGGGCGGCTCGGAACCGAAGGGTAGGATTCTGCGAACGCGTCTGAACGCTCTCGCGCGTCGACTTCCTACAACTGGTCACAACTGGTCACACCTGCTGGTCGCCCGCGAGTTGCTCGATACGTTCCGCCAGTTTGACGTCGAGGGCGGTCAGGCAGTTTCCTTGATCATGCGTCGTGAGCGCGATCGAGACGCGGTTGTAGACGTTGGACCATTCTGGGTGGTGCTGCATGATTCGTACAAGGTCAATAGGAGCTCAACGGTGCTATATTCGCAGACCACACGGAAGATGGAGAGGGAGAAAGAGATGACGGCACAGACGCACGTTGAGTTTCTCTGCCCAGATGGCGACCCGGCTCATGAAACCCCACGCCTCGACAAAGTTCTTGAACTTGTAGTCCCGCAGTAGCTTTTGTGTGGACCCCTCGGCAGCTTCTGGAGAGACAGACCAGCCCTTTTCCCGAAGAGCCTGGAGCGATTCCGGCGTTGCGAGTTCCTTCCGGAGAGCGGCGTTCGAGGTCGTGGCCATGTTCCTGAGAGTCGTGGATACGTGGGTAGCAGCTCGGAGGCCCAGGCGAGCGCTTGAGAGCATCTGCGGCTTGGGAGCGAGAAGGAGAGATGAGAAAAGAGAGGAGCCGAATGGCGGAGCCGACAGGAGAAAAAGTTCTGGTGCGTACTTGACCTGCTATGCACGAGTGCAGATTGATTCTAGACCTAAGCTGCTCTTTGGATTGCCGCTTCGCATCCGACTTGATTGACCGAGATGTGCGACACTGGTCCGGAGCTTCGCGTATTCATGAGCGCATGAGCAGAACCGTTTCCGCCACTTCGTCAGCCGTCGCAGACTCCGATAAATCTCTAGATGTGATGCAGCCGCGACGCTGAAGATTACTCCACCAAGATGGCCTTGTGGGCACTCTTGCCAGCTTTGAGGACCAGCAACCTCCCATCGAGCAGGTCTCCTTCGCCGACCATGCGCTGGTGACTCTTGGGGGGGATCTTTTGACCGTTGACTTGAATCGTACCAGCTTCGATCGCCTTCCGAGCTTGGGCTAGAGGGTCCGCGAGAGAGTCAGCTTGGCAGCCATGGAAACACCAGAAGGACGCAGACGCACTCTTGGACGAGACGAGTCCGCTCGCCAAAACAGCCTTCTCAAGGTGCTGACCCACGACCGCCTCGCGCCGTAACCGGGTCAGCATCGACGGTATCGCCGACTTGTACTTGGTCGAAGACGAGGCGGCGCCGTCGAGGGCCGTGATCACTTCAGGCGTGACGAGTTCAGCGAGGTCGGTTCCGTAAAAGACAGAGGTCGCAGCCAGCGCTTGGTTGAGACCCTCGGCTGCCCCGGGAGATGCTTGGTCAGGCCGCAGTTCAAAGAGATTTGTCTCGAGAGAATAGCGATCTCACCTCCGTGGGTCAGCTCAGTCGCCTCGGCCGCGAGAATCTTTTGCGCGATCCGAGATTTCGGGTTTCGGGTTCGCCTGTCGTAGATGGTTCAGGTCAATAGGCTTCAAATGCAACAACTCAAGGCAAAATTCCGTCCTTGAAGTCATCGATCTCGTCATTCAGAACATCGCCGGTGCCGACCACCCGTTCCACCTTCACAACAGTCCGATGTTTGTCCTCTCGAGCGGACCTGGCGTGATCTCCCCCGAGTCTGTTTCGCTCTTCACTATCCTTGATCTATCGATTCGAGCTGACTTTTTGACTCCTGCTCGCAGGGAAGCGTCCCGACTTCAGCACAACTTGACGAATCCTCTTCGTCGTGATACGATCACGGTGGCACCTGGAACGTGGCGGGTTGTCAGGGTCATCACCGACATCCCTGGCACCCTGCTCTTCCACTGCCACATCGTGTGGCGTAAGCACACGGTGTGGCAGAGACATCCTTCGCGACTTGCCTTTGACATGTTTCTCCTCTCTGTTTTGCAGATCAAGTCCAAGGACTTCTCGGCATCCTTCTCGTTCAGCCGGAACGCGTTCAACAGCTTCAGATCCCGCAAGACAACGTAAACGTAGGTCTGAGACACTTTCCCCTATTCCAAAGCGACCCGAAGCCAGATTGACTCTTCCTTTTTCCAGCTTTGCGCCGGCGGAAACATGTCCATGATCGACCCCGGGAGGAAGCGCGCCCTTCCTACGGGCCCGACTTCATATGCTCTTCCCGCTGCATCGAAAGCCTGAAGAGGGAGGAAGCCAGATCCCAAAATACGTTGTCTTTTCCTCCTTCTCCTTCTCTCCTCCCCTTTTCCCCACCTCTTCCCTTCCTTCACTCTCTCTCCTGTTTCCCTGCAGCTGTCTTGCATTCCCACCACACTCATTTCTTCTCTTCCTCTTCGCGATAACTCTCTTCCCTCCTTTCTCTCCTGGTTTTCCTTGTCCCCTCTGTCCCTCTGTTTGCCAGATGTTTTTCTCCCTGCTTGTGGAAGCCATTCGGTTCTTCAGTCCTTCGCTCTTATGGAGAGCGCAATCGTTCGCCCTCCTTCTCCCCTACTCTCTTCCTCTCCAGAAGGGGGATTAGGAAACAATGCTTTTTCTCCTTCCTTCCCTTCTCCCCCTCCTCGCTTCCCTTCTCATCCTCGGCGCTTGCAGGCTTTTGTGCCTACCCGTTCAAGAGAGGAAGATTGCAAGAGAATGTAGTTCTGCTCGTCGACAGCGATGGAATACAGGCAAAGTACAACAACATAGTGGAGGGGAGGGAAACGGGGCGGCTCGGAACCGAAGGGTAGGATTCTGCGAACGCGTCTGAACGCTCTCGCGCGTCGACTTCCTACAACTGGTCACAACTGGTCACACCTGCTGGTCGCCCGCGAGTTGCTCGATACGTTCCGCCAGTTTGACGTCGAGGGCGGTCAGGCAGTTTCCTTGATCATGCGTCGTGAGCGCGATCGAGACGCGGTTGTAGACGTTGGACCATTCTGGGTGGTGCTGCATGATTCGTACAAGGTCAATAGGAGCTCAACGGTGCTATATTCGCAGACCACACGGAAGATGGAGAGGGAGAAAGAGATGACGGCACAGACGCACGTTGAGTTTCTCTGCCCAGATGGCGACCCGGCTCATGAAACCCCACGCCTCGACAAAGTTCTTGAACTTGTAGTCCCGCAGTAGCTTTTGTGTGGACCCCTCGGCAGCTTCTGGAGAGACAGACCAGCCCTTTTCCCGAAGAGCCTGGAGCGATTCCGGCGTTGCGAGTTCCTTCCGGAGAGCGGCGTTCGAGGTCGTGGCCATGTTCCTGAGAGTCGTGGATACGTGGGTAGCAGCTCGGAGGCCCAGGCGAGCGCTTGAGAGCATCTGCGGCTTGGGAGCGAGAAGGAGAGATGAGAAAAGAGAGGAGCCGAATGGCGGAGCCGACAGGAGAAAAAGTTCTGGTGCGTACTTGACCTGCTATGCACGAGTGCAGATTGATTCTAGACCTAAGCTGCTCTTTGGATTGCCGCTTCGCATCCGACTTGATTGACCGAGATGTGCGACACTGGTCCGGAGCTTCGCGTATTCATGAGCGCATGAGCAGAACCGTTTCCGCCACTTCCTCAGCCGACGCAGACCCGATAAATCTCTAGATGTGATGCAGCCGCGACGCTGAAGACTACTCCACCAAGATGGCCTTGTGGGCACTCTTGCCAGCCTTGAGGACCAGCAACCTCCCATCGAGCAGGTCTCCTTCGCCGACCATGCGCTGGTGACTCTTGGGCGGGATCTTTTGACCGTTCACTTGAATCGTTCCAGCTTCGATCGCCTTTCGAGCTTGGGCTAGAGGGTCCGCGAGAGAGTCAGCTTGGCAGTCATGGGAACACCAGATGGACGCAGACGCACTCTTGGACGAGACGAGTCCGCTCGCCAGAACAGCCTTCTCAAGGTGCTGACCCACGACCGCCTCGCGCCGTAACCGGGTCAGCATCGACGGTATCGCCGACTTGTACTTGGTCGAAGACGAGGCGGTGCCGTCGAGGGCCGTGATCACTTCAGGCGTGACGAGTTCAGCGAGGTCGGTTCCGTAAAAGACAGAGGTCGCAGCCAGCGCTTGGTTGAGACCCTCGGCTGCCCCGGGAGATGCTTGGTCAGGCCGCAGTTCAAAGAGATTTGTCTCGAGAGAATAGCGATCTCACCTCCGTGGGTCAGCTCAGTCGCCTCGGCCGCGAGAATCTTTTGCGCGATCCGAGATTTCGGGTTTCGGGTTCGCCTGTCGTAGATGGTTCAGGTCAATAGGCTTCAAATGCAACAACTCAAGGCAAAATTCCGTCCTTGAAGTCATCGATCTCGTCATTCAGAACATCGCCGGTGCCGACCACCCGTTCCACCTTCACAACAGTCCGATGTTTGTCCTCTCGAGCGGACCTGGCGTGATCTCCCCCGAGTCTGTTTCGCTCTTCACTATCCTTGATCTATCGATTCGAGCTGACTTTTTGACTCCTGCTCGCAGGGAAGCGTCCCGACTTCAGCACAACTTGACGAATCCTCTTCGTCGTGATACGATCACGGTGGCACCTGGAACGTGGCGGGTTGTCAGGGTCATCACCGACATCCCTGGCACCCTGCTCTTCCACTGCCACATCGTGTGGCGTAAGCACACGGTGTGGCAGAGACATCCTTCGCGACTTGCCTTTGACATGTTTCTCCTCTCTGTTTTGCAGATCAAGTCCAAGGACTTCTCGGCATCCTTCTCGTTCAGCCGGAACGCGTTCAACAGCTTCAGATCCCGCAAGACAACGTAAACGTAGGTCTGAGACACTTTCCCCTATTCCAAAGCGACCCGAAGCCAGATTGACACTTCCTTTTTCCAGCTTTGCGCCGGCGGAAACATGTCCATGATCGACCCCGGGAGGAAGCGCGCCCTTCCTACGGGCCCGACTTCATATGCTCTTCCCGCTGCATCGAAAGCCTGAAGAGGGAGGAAGCCAGATCCCAAAATACGTTGTCTTTTCCTCCTTCTCCTTCTCTCCTCCCCTTTTCCCCACCTCTTCCCTTCCTTCACTCTCTCTCCTGTTTCCCTGCAGCTGTCTTGCATTCCCACCACACTCATTTCTTCTCTTCCTCTTCGCGATAACTCTCTTCCCTCCTTTCTCTCCTGGTTTTCCTTGTCCCCTCTGTCCCTCTGTTTGCCAGATGTTTTTCTCCCTGCTTGTGGAAGCCATTCGGTTCTTCAGTCCTTCGCTCTTATGGAGAGCGCAATCGTTCGCCCTCCTTCTCCCCTACTCTCTTCCTCTCCAGAAGGGGGATTAGGAAACAATGCTTTTTCTCCTTCCTTCCCTTCTCCCCCTCCTCGCTTCCCTTCTCATCCTCGGCGCTTGCAGGCTTTTGTGCCTACCCGTTCAAGAGAGGAAGATTGCAAGAGAATGTAGTCCTGCTCGTCGACGGCGATGGAATACGGGCAAAGTACAACAACATCATGGAGGGGTGGGAAAAGGGGCGGCTCGGAATCGAAGGGTAGGATTCTGCGGACGAGTCTGAACGCTCTCGCGCGTCGAATTCCCACAACTGGTCACAACTGATCACACCTGCTGGTCGCCCGCGAGTTGCTCGATACGTTCCGCCAGCTTGACGTCGAGGGCGGTCAGGCGGTTTCCTTGATCATGCGTCGTGAGCGCGATCGAGACGCGGTTGTAGACGTTGGACCATTCTGGGTGGTGCTGCATGATTCGTACAAGGTCAATAGGAGCTCAACGGTGCTATATTCGCAGACCACACGGAAGATGGAGAGGGAGAAAGAGATGACGGCACAGACGCACGTTTAGTTTCTCTGCCCAGATGGCGACTCGGCTCATGAAACCCCACGCCTCGACAAAATTCTTGAACTTGTAGTCCCGCAGTAGCTTTTGTGCGGACCCCTCGGCAGCTTCTGGAGAAACAGACCAGCCCTTTTCGCAAAGAGCCTGGAGCGATTCCGGCGTCGCGAGTTCTTTCCGGAGAGCGGCGTTCGAGGTCGTGGCCATGGTCCTGAGAGTCGTGGATACGTGGGTAGCAGCTCGGAAGCCCAGGCGAGCGCTCGAGAGCATCTGCGGCTTGGGAGCGAGAAGGAGAGATGAGAAAAGAGAGGAGCCGAATGGCGGAGCCGACAGGAGAAAAAGTTCTGGTGCGTGCTTGATCTGCTATGCACGAGTGCAGATTGATTCTAGACCTAAGCTGCTCTTTGGATTGCCGCTTCGCATCCGACTTGATTGACCGAGATGTGCGACACTGGTCCGGAGCTTCGCGTATTCATGAGCGCATGAGCAGAACCGTTTCCGCCACTTCCTCAGCCGACGCAGACCCCGATAGATCTCTAGATGTGATGCAGCCGCGACGCTGAAGACTACTCTACCAAGATGGCCTTGTGAGCACTCTTGCCAGCTTTGAGGACCAGGAACCTCTCATCGAGCAGATCTGCTGCGCCAACCATGCGCTGGTGACTCTTGGGGGGGATCTTTTGACCGTTGACTTGAATCGTTCCAGCTTCGATCGCCTTTCGAGCTTGGGCTAGAGGGTCCGCGAGAGAGTCAGCTTGGCAGCCATGGAAACACCAGAAGGACGCAGACGCACTCTTGGACGAGACGAGTCCGCTCGCCAAAACAGCCTTCTCAAGGTGCTGACCCACGACCGCCTCGCGCGGTAACCGGGTCAGCATCGACGGTATCGCCGACTTGTACTTGGTCGAAGACGAGGCGGCGCCGTCGAGGGCCGTGATCACTTCAGGCGTGACGAGTTCAGCGAGGTCGGTTCCGTAAAAGACAGAGGTCGCAGCCAGCGCTTGGTTGAGACCCTCGGCTGCCCCGGGAGATGCTTGGTCAGGCCGCAGTTCAAAGAGATTCGTCTCAAAAAGAATAGCGATCTCACCTCCGTGGCACAGCTCAGTCGCCTCGGCCGCGAGAATCTTTTGTGCAATCCGAGATTTCGGGTTCGCCTGTTTGGTCGGGGGCAAACCGGTCCGTAAAGTGGCCGCTCAGGTGTCCAGAAATTGTAGGTCGCACCTTGTGATCCTGCATGATCCCTTCGAGCTCGACGACACGAATGAACGTAAAGATGCGCAGGTATTTCTCGACCTCCTCGTCCGCCGTTCGCAGGAAGAACTGCAGAGAGAACAGAAGTCAGTCTCAAAGTTTACAGCAGTGGTCCACACGTCCTGAAGACGTACCTGATACAGCTCGAACGGCGAAGTCATCGTCGGGTCGAGCCAGATGGCATTGCCGGCGCTCTTGCCAAACTTTTCGCCCGACGCGGTCGTGAGGAGCGGAAAGGTCAAGCCGAATGCCGGATCCTCCTTGCCACCTTCTGCTCCGTCGACCGGCTCGCCACCCGAAGTCCCTTCTTCAGTCGCGTGGTTGGACCTCCGGATGAGGTCGATGCCGGACATAATGTTGCCCAGTTGATCGGATCCGCCGAGCTGCATAGTGCAACCGAGGTCTCGGTGCAGGCGGAGAAAGTCGTAGGCCTGCAGTAGCTGGTACGAAAACTCGGTGAAGGAGATGCCGGACGACGAGTCGAGTCGAGACTTGACACTGCGAGGGGTTTCGGCGCCCAGGTCAGCAGTCGGCGATTGTTGGAGAGAATGTCTCCGGCTCACCTTTCTCTCGACAGCATCGTCGACACCCGCGCCATCTTGCCGATCGTGCTCAAGAACTCCAACAGGCTGACTCCCCCCGTCCAGTCCAGGTTGTTGACGATCCGGACCGAACCTTCAGCCACCAAAGTTCCTCCCTGCGCTGTCCCGTCCCGCCTGCGAGTTCTTGACTGGGCGAACGCGACGCCTCGGTCGAGAAAGGCGGTGAGCTGTGCGCTGATACCTTGGACGTTGGCTTGCAAGGTCTCTGGCGCGAGGGCGTTCCGTTCCGTCGACCGACCGGAAGGGTCTCCGATCGCACCGGTTGCTCCGCCAATCTGCGGCAATCCGGATCAGCGCTTTTCCAGCAAAGATGACGACGCCCACAGTGACTCACCAGCGCCACTGCGTTGTGCCCGTAGAGTCGGAAATGTAGCAAGCCGATGAGGGCGAGCAGATTGCCGACATGGAGAGAGCGAGCCGAAGGGTCGACGCCCAAGTATACCGTCATCGGCTTCTCGACGTGTTGCCGCGCGGCCCGGCTGCTCGAGATAATCTGTCAGCGCAGCTCTCCCTCGGTGTGAACAGACTCCTCAGGCACCTGGTGAGTTCCGAGAGCATCCCTCGCTGTTCGAGTTCGCGGACGACATTCCGACTGGCGCGAGTCGACGCAAAAGTCCGCGCGGCCTGCCGAGACGGGAGATTCGCTCGGTAAGAGCTCAGCAGCGAGCGCAGGAGCGCTGTCCTGCAGTGCAACATGGCAGCCAAGTGGACGGTCGAAAGCCAAAAGTCGTCGCTCGGGTCTCTCTTCTCCACCACAACCCACTGCGATCCTTGCTTGGGCTCTGCGGACCGTGTATCTAGCTTGGATCTGTGCTATCCAGGGGCCTGTCGTGCTCGCAGCTTCCGCCCCGTCGTTTCTCGCGGATTCGGGTGTTCGTTCAACCCCGCCTCCGCCTTTTTTTTTGTACGTTCTGCGTCCGCCGGAGCTGCTCGACCCTTTCCTGGACGACATTGAGGTACTCGGTGAGCCTGTACTGCTATATGGACTCGCTTCCGAATGCCTGCGCTCACTTTCATGCTTGACAGGTTGCCGAGGCGAGCCGGACCGGGGCCCGAAGCTGGCCTGCCGTTGATGAACGCTCCTCAGACCCCCTCGCGGCCGAGACACGTCCAGCTCGACCCGGCGACACTCAGACCGTCAAAGCCTGCGTCGGCGCGGAAGGGCGACCCGGCAAAAGGACGGAACGATGCGGTCGCGACGCCGCTTCCTACGAACCTGCCAGCTACCAAGGGCAACACCGGACCGTTCACCTCGGACATTCCGCCGAGTCGGCCAGCACGGACGAACTCGTTTCCTGCCAAGAATGGAGCCGGTCAAGGGTGGAAAGTGGAGAATGATCGTGAGTACCGCACGGATGGCCTTTTGCCGACACATTTTTTCGCTCACACTGCATGCCCCGACTTCGCAGACAACGTCATTGTCGAGGCTAGTCACCATCTCCGCAAGATGCAAGCGCACTGCAGCTGGCTTCACCTCTTCGAGCACGCGCGCTGGCTGCACGCCGGACTCTCGGCAAGTCCCGCCCGCTTGTGTTCCCGCGCGCGCGACATTCCTGCTCACGCGTCGCTCGCGTACAGCTATCAAAGATCCGCTGGCCCGACTATCCCTATCAAGTCAAGGATGGAGTCGAATTCGCGCATCTCGAACGAATGCACGACTACCTGATCTCGCTCGGCGATGTGGCTGTTCGCCGACCGGATCAGAGTCTCTGGACCGAGATCCCCTACTGCGAGTCCCGCGCCGAACTCGACGCGGCATTCAAGCTCGGGACGATCCATTTCGGCGGTCGTCTGTCCGTCGGCGAGAAGGACAGCAAGAACAAGCTCTTCTTCAAACTCGTTCCGCCCTGCGCCGGCATGGGCTCGGCCCTGTATCGTCGCTTCGGCAGCGACCGCTTCTTCGTACGTCACAGACCCTCACCTCTTTATATCCGCATCCTGGCTGACTCGAAACCCTCCTCCTAGCGCATCAACTTGGACGACGACGTCGTGAGACAAGCAGGACGACCTCTGGACGCGTCCAACCCAACGCAGGACGCGATTCGCGAGCAAGTCGAGTCGTTCTTCCGCCATCCGCTCTTCCTCTTTGGGCGCAGGTATCGACCGTTCTGCTGGAAAGACGGAGCCGCCGTGTTCTGGGCGGAAGAAGGTCCCGGTCTCGAAACCATCTCGCTCGTCGACTTTGCTCAGAGGGTGAGCGCGCATCGTTACTCATGGCGAAGGAGCGCCGGATCTCTGAAGCAGTTCCTCCACAGTACCTGGACGTCGAGCTCAACGGCGGCATGACCGTCGCCAAGTACGCCGCCCGGTTCGAACTCGGTTTGACGACGACTGTGCGTTCAGCTCTCCTCGCTTCTCGAGCCGCCGCGCAAGTGCTGATCAAAAGGCCCACACAGACTCCGACCGTAACCTTTCCTCGCAACAAGGTCTTGCGGACTCCGGATCTCAACTCGGACACGCTCAAAATGTCGATCCCGGCTATGCGCATCATCTGCGGTCGCTTCGTCGAAAAGTACTCGAATTCTGCCGAACTCGACATCGCCGAGCTCCTGCCCGATAATTACCTGCCGAGCTGTATCCGCGGAACTGTGCAGCTGTACGCGGCCAGTCCACCCGTCAACATGGTCTGGCAACTCGACTACAACTCGGACGAGACGTTGGCCGAACCCGAGATCCAGCTGCGACCCTGTGGACCGACGCGGACAACCGTTGCGAGGCCGATCCTCAAGTTCCAGCTTACGAGGAAAGACGGTGCTACGCTCGAAGTGCGAGTGCCGGACAAGCTTAAAGCGGTCTGGATTGATGGTGCTCCTGTCCGAGAGGAGGAAGTGGTCATGACCGACGGATGCTCCTTGATGAGTCCAGCGGTGAGCAGTGCGCTTCTTTGATAGACTCATTCGCATCTGACTGACTCTTGCGCCCATAACCGGCTATGTCTATCTTGGCCGAGAAGCTCGCCGCCTCGCGCAGAAGCTCGGATCTCAAGCCTGCCATTCCCGCTGTCGCGCAAGGCCGGATTGGATCGGGAAAAGGTACGCAGTCGTGATGACGCACGGTCGAGCGATTGCGCCTGTCTTACAGTGGGTGCTGCTTTCGCAGGGGTCTGGACGATCGCGCCTCGGACGTCCTGGGCTGGACCCAAGGACGTCTGGATCGAGGTCCGAGACAGCCAGTTCAAGTTCAACGACGCGCAGACGAGCGAGTTCGTCTTTGAGCTGCACAGCGTTCCGAGCGGGGGTCGGACGAGCGCCAAGCTGGGCAAGCAGATGTCCGAAGTGCTCGTGTACTGTGGCGTCCCGGCGAGTGCGCTTCGGGCTATGTTCAAGCAGCAAATCGCTGATGGTGCGTTTCAGCTTCGATACGGACTGTGCAAAGATGCTAATCTCCCTGTCCGAGCAGGACAAGAGGCCTTCCGCAACTTCTCCTCGCCCGCCGCGTTACTGTACCACGTCGAAAAGTCATGCGGCATCCTGGAGGACCGGACCATGAAGGCTCGGCTCTCGAACGATGCTAGCGCCCTCAAGCTCCTCACGAACGGCTACTCGACTGCGCAAGATTGGGGCGACGACGATGCGCCGGTGACGGATGAGCAAGAGTCGGTCGGGTTTGTCCACGATCGACGAATCGATCCGTCCTCGGGGGCGCCCAACGTCGTCGCCGAGGTCGTGGTTGAAATACTTGTAAGCACAAGCAGGCCTCGTCACCGTTAAGCCGGCTCCTGCTGAAGACTATCCGCTCGACAGCAAGCCGGCTTTGATCCGCGCGAAAGCCCGCATCTTGCCGACAAGGTGCACAAGCTGGCCGAACGCGCGCTCGACCGGATTAGCTTCAAGATCGAGGACGAGTACTCGCGTACCGCATTCGTCATCGCAGACCATGTGAGCCATCAATGCGGGCGCGCCAAAGGAGAATAGCTCACCGTTTTTCGCACATAGCTCGGGCTTCTCGAGGAAGGCGAGTTCTTCTTCCAGACTCGTGAGCCGCTACCCGATCCGTCGGGCTTCGGAGAAGTCGCGGTCATCACGCAGCCGGCCCTCCTTTCGCGGTCGCCGGCCATTCAGCCCTGTGACGTGCAGCGAGCGCGGGGCGTTTGGAAGTCCGAGTACGCCTCTTGCTTCGATGTGATCGTCGTCTCGGCCAAGGGCGAGCGTTCGCTCTGCTCGATCTTGTCCGGTGCGTCTCTTTCAAGGCAGGCACTTGCCACTCCCGGGTACGAGGGGCTCGCCGCTGACTCGCAGAGAACGCAGGCGGCGACTACGATGGCGACAAACTGGTGGTCACGGTCAACCCGCAGCTCGTCTCCGCCTTTGTCGAGGAACGAGCGGACCCTACCTTTGCCGATCCGCCCTTTGCCGACTCCGACTGGTTCGAAGTGGACAAGCGGCGACTGAAAGACAAGGTCAAGCCCATCATCGACTCTCGGGACTCGGACGCACTCGCCGCCGTTTTCATGGAAGGACTGCACGCCGGAACGCAGTACGGTGTGCTGTCCATGTACCATACGACGCTGGCGTACGTGCTCGGTCTCGCACACCCCCTGACGTCCGAAGTGGGACACCTGTTCTGCCGCGCGCTCGATGGTCGCAAGCAAGGCCTCAGCTTCTCACCGGACCGGTGGCTCGCCGTCAAGGAAAAGTTCTTCAAGCCGTACAAGGTCAAGCCGAAGTGGACCTGGGCGGAGGAAGGCAAACGACCGCCTCCGAATTGCACCCATGCCAAACGACCGAGGGCGCTCGGAAGTCATCCGATGGGTGCGTGTTTCCCCAGACGCGTCCGTCGCCCGATCACAGCTCACCACCATATCAATCCAAACAGATGCGCTGGTGGCGGAATGTGAAGCCGCCAAGGAGGCCGCTCGTGCCGCCTGGAAGCAGTGGAAGTCCGATTTCACCTTCCGGTACGACGAGGCTCTACTCGACGTCTGGCGGTCAGCTTGGCTCGAAGGGATCGCAGAACGAGACGCCATGTACCCTCAAACGCACGCGTACTTTGAAGACCTGCTCCGGATCCGCAACCACGTCTGGGTCAGTTCAGTTTCTCATGCCCGCAGCGTCGCTTTCGATTCCTTGCTGACGCAAAAATCCAACCGTCGGCAGAGAATGTTTGCGGAGTATCGCACCCTCCTTTCGCGATGGCAACAAGAGCGACAGGCCAAGGACAACTTCGCGCGGGTGTGTGACGCGCCCGGCTCGCCAGTCAAGTCTCCGACAAAGTCGGGCAACCCATTCCGAGCGTCTTCCCCGTCGCACAAAGAGGACCTGTTGCGCCTGACGTGCGAGTTCTGGAGCATCAACGAACCGGGCAAGCGCAACTTTGCTTCGGAGCGATTGCAAGGCTGCGAAGGCGAGCGCGCCGTTCGGTCTCTGCTTGTAAGTTCGGCTTCCTGGGATCACTTGCTGGTAGCGAGGCTGAATCAGGTCGGCTGCTTCAGGCATCGTGCGCCTACAGCGAACCGCTTCGCTCGACTCACGATACCTCGAACAACTTGCTCAACCGCTTGACTGCCGCTCTCCCCACCACGAGTTCGTTGACTGCGATCGCCTCGACGCTCGCCAGCATTCCCTCGCCGGCGGTCGCGAAAGGACCTCAAACCATTACGCCGCCGTCAGACAACGACAACGACGAGAACCCGATGGAGATGGTGGTCGAAGAGTCGTATACGCAGGGCGAAGTGGCGTGGTCGCAGGTTCCCGATGAGCTGTGGCATCACGCGACCACGACACCGGTCTCGTCGACGACGTCCTCCCAAACGGTCGGGGCGACTGTCATCGTCTCTTCCAACCCTGTCGGTCCGGCGACCGCTGCGCCGCCACCACGACCTGACCCGGTCCTCCTCGCCTCGATCTGCCCGCGCGGCGTTCCTTCCGGTCAAAGTCTCGGAAACGTTGCCGGACACGCCGCGATCCGGTTCTGTTTCGACATGGCGCACCGCGACGTCAACGCGCTCAAAGCCGACTCGTTCGTGCGCCGAATGCACGATGGCAACCCGACAGCTGCGGGGATTCAGGCCCCGAAACTTGCGCCACACATGGTCAGCCCCCGTATTCGGTTCTTCTCCGCGACTGCTCTATGTGACGTCCCACTGAACTCTGTGGTGATCTCTATCCCCACAGCTGGACGTCCTGCAAGTCTCGAAGCGCTGCGCCGGTTTGACCCAAGTCCGCGCGCGGGTCCGACCTCGAACCCTTCTCACGCCCAGCTCCTCCTCTGAAGCGGCCGAGAGCTTGGTCTCGCCAGCCGCCAAACGCGCCCGGCTTCTCTAGATACACCCTGGATTCCCTCGCTTCACTTGGTCGCGCGACCGGCCGGACCACCCTCCCACCGAAGCGCATGAATCGTTTTTCCTGACCGCCGCATGAGGTCGACCGGGCTTCTGGATTTTGCCTCTTGACACATACCGGATGGAAGATCTCGTTCTCTGTAGTACCACCGCACTGCAACTCTGAGCTTACTCCTTGAGTGTGACCTATTGTCTTTACCACTTCTCGCGATTAGAACAGAGTTATCGCGAGTCTTGCGCTGACTTCGCACTTTTCAAGCTGATCGTGTGACGCCGAGGCCACTCGTGGCAAGCAGCTCAAGCAGCGACAGCTGGTGTGCGCGCTAGCTCTACGCCGCTGCACCGGGCGGCCCTTCGCTGCCAGCTTGATTTCGAGCGCTCATTGCATCCGATCGATACAACTCAGCAGCCGCGATCTCGCCGTCTTGCGCACCAGGAGGAGCGCCGAGACCCTGACCGAGCATGTACGTACTATCAAGCATCGCTGCGATCCATCCGAACTGCTCCTATGCGCGAGCTGAGAGTTGACCCGAGTGACGTCTCTTTTTAGCACGACCGCTCGACGCACGCATAACGCCGCAGGAGGGACTCGTATCAGCGAGGGATCGCACCGTGTCGTCTTGCGCAAGCTCCAGCAACGCTAGGCGGCCTGCATAGAGCTCCTTGACCGGTTCGTCCGCCTCCTGTCCCTTGCATCGATGGCTCACCTCGCGCCACGAGATGGGCCTCCGCACTCGGGGAAACCGCATTCAGTATTGCAGCGAACTGACTTGGGCCCAAAACAATGCACTAGCAGATCGCGCTCCAGCAGCAAGAGGCAGTAACCTCGTTCTGAGACCGAATCCCCTTCCGACGTTCGTCCCCTCTCGCCGCCGCCATGCCGCACGGTCCGGAACCGCTCGAGATCCACCTCGAGTCGCCCGACATTGTGCTTCGAGGGTTCACGGGCGACGAGTTTGAACCGGCAACGCTGAACGGACAAGTCGTGCTGAACCTCGTGCAGCCGACCGACCTGAAGGAAGTCTCGTGAGTCTGTCGCTCTGGCCTCCCCGCGACGGTTTTCGCTTTCACAGCCAAGAAGAAGAGATGTGCTGACTATTCTCCCTGTGTATAGACTCGTCTTCACCGGCACGGCGCGGATCAGCTGGCGCGACTCGTCAACTCATCATTACGAGCATCCGCTCTTTTTCCACGACTTCAACTTCCTGAACCCTTCCTCTCACACGAACCGAGAAGACGCCCGACGCGAGCATCACCAAGTCCACACGCTCAAGGCCGGTCGTCACGTCTTTCCCTTCTCCCTCACCATCCCCGGATCGCTCCCCGCAAGTCTCCGCACCTACACGGGCACGGGCGTCATCGAGTACAAACTCAAGGCTCTCGCGCAGCGGCCTGGTTTTACCGCAGCCGACTGGAAATCGCGCAAGATTGTACGGATTTCGAGGAGTTTCGGGGCAGATGCGGTCGAGTTCAACCAGACGCTCGAGATCGGTGAGTGGTCGCCCCGAGTCTTGACTCCCCGAACTCAGCTGATTCGAGTCTCCTCCACTAGAAAACACATGGCCAGGCAAGGTCATGTACTCTTTCACGCTCCCGCACAAGGCCTTCGCGGCGGGCGATACCATCCCCGTGGCGGTCAAGTTTTCACCGTTAGCAAAGGGCGTTTCGATCGTCTCGTTGATCACGACCATCCGCGAGCATACGTGAGCTGCGAGCTGTCACGCGTACTTTGTACTACCGGACTGTACTGATCACGGAATGCGCACCTCAGAACGGTGTACTCGAAGAGCTCGTCGCATTCGGAAGCTCGCGACGCGACCACCGTCAAGTACAGCTTCATCGACAACGTCTCGGGCACGCCGTCGGCGACGCCTTCCGGTGCCAGTACTCCCGCTCGCCTGATGGGGTCGACCGCTTCGTTGTCGTCAATGGGTGGACTCGCTACCCCAACGACTCCCGGTTTCAACTCGCCTTTTCACGGCGGCGCCAGGACTCCGGCAAGCGAGCGCAACGGTGACGGGTACCCCTTCCTCCAGTCGCGCAATGGCCGGAGAGCTCGCTTCCAGCTCGGAGCGGACGAGGAGGACGAAGACCACCAGAATCCGACGCAGGCTTCGACGGAAGCTGGTCCGGTCGAGGAGGACGACGGGCAAGACACCGAGGTTGACGTCGTCGTCGACGTGCAGGTACCGGTCTGGACGGCGCCCTCACATGCGGTGCATCCGGTCTTTGTGAACCACAAGATCAAATGGTCAGCGTTCATCAAGAATCCGGACGGCCACGTCTCGGAGCTGCGATGCGCTCTGCCGATTCACATCCTCGCTTCGTGCCTGCAAGAAGAGGCTCGCCTTGCCTCTGCTGGGTCGCGCAACCTTCTCTTCGGCCCGTCGGGAGCGCTCGCCCACTCGGACGTGCCGCAAGTGGACCTCCCCTCGTACCAGGACCACATCATGGACCGCGTCGCAAACGCCGAGACCGCGACGCAGTACTCGGCTTCGTCAGGCTTTGCGCCGACGCCGTGGAGTACTCGCAACACTCCGACGGGCACCCCGGGCGTCTCCCCTCCGGCTTCGCGACCACCCTCTCGCCCGGCTTCTCCCGAGCGTCGGCACAGCCAAAGCTTTTCCGACCGGCGAAGTAGCCACCACAGCACTTTTGGTGGCTTTGGCGGGTTCTCTGCCCTGTCGTCGATCAACCGATCCGGCACATCGACGCCGACGACTTCTTCTCCGCCGCCCGAACTCGCCGACGAAGCGCACCCGGAGGACCACAGCAACTGGATCGACTCGGAGTTGCTCAGCACGCTCAACATCAACGACCATGTCTCGCCACCTTCGTCAGCGCCGGTGTCGAGACCGGGCAGTCGGCCAAGCTCGCGGCCGTCTTCGCGAGCGGGATCTCGAGCGAGCAGTCCCGAACGGGGCACCATCACCGCTGCCGGCGCTGTTCCTTCCACTCCGCCGACGGCTCAGCTGGACGAGCGACCGCCTTTATCGCGGTCGCACACCTCGACGAGCAGCTTTTTCAACCTGCACATCCCGAAACCTCTCCGACCCCTCACCTCCTTCTCGAGGAATTCCTCGGCCACAAACTTGCGCGATGCGTTGCACATGAGCTCTCATCACTCTTCTGGAGGTTCCGAATCGCGGAGGGGGGGATCGTCGTCGCAGGGCGCCGAAGGGTCTCCGGGCGCGCCGTCGCCGTCCGCGCTCTCGAGCGCTTTGGCAGCTCATGCAGCTCGGGCCGGTCCCTCGGGACAAGTTGCTCGACCACCCCTCGCGATCGATACTCCCGCTGCTGCAACCGTGATGCACCCGATGATGTCCAACTCGCCGCATGGCCGTTCGACCGGCAGCGCAGCCGCCGCCTCGCCCATCTCGGCTTCGCCCGCCCAACCCAACCCGCTCTTGTCCCCGACCACCTCGAACGCAGGTTTCCACCAACATTGGAACACGGTCGCCTCGCCTCCTCCAACGACACCGGGTGGTCGACTCGGCACGGACGGCTCGGCTTCTCCGTCTCTGCTGTCATCGTCCGCGCCAAGTCCCGGTCACCACCACCACCCAGGGCAACCAGTCGATGTCCTCTCGCAGGTTCCTTCGTATGACGTCGCCGCTCGAGGGTTCCTCGGTGGCGGAGTCGTCCCGCTCTCGTTCAACCCGCCGAATTACGACGACGTGTGCCCGAGTCCGACTTCAGGCGGCGGTGGGAGCCGCACAGTCTCCCGCGACGACGATGCTGCCGCGCCGAGCTCGCCTGCAGTAGACGCGTCGATGACGCAAGAAGGACCGCCACCGGAAGGGTTGCGGGCGACGGACTCTGGCGGCCTTGCGCTTGGCGCAACGACGCGGTCGTCATAAGCCGGCGGTGTACGCGCCCTCCGCGTCGGCAGTTTTTTTCTCGACACCTAGACCATAGACTAGACGATGGCGGTCCGGGCGCGCGCACTTTCGAGCGAGCCGGAACCCGCCACACCACTTTAACCCCTTCACCGCTCATAGAACTCTCGTTATTTCCCCTCTGATCTCTTACTCGCTCTCTATTGTTTCCCTGTCCGGCTTGTCCCACTGTAACTTCTTCCTATCTCTGCAGCTCTCCTTGTTCCTATTCGCGCATCCCTATTCGGTCTCGCCACCGGCGTGACGCGTGACTTTTCACCGCCGCAAATTAACCTAGCAAATCCGCACTTGGACTGAGAATTTGGGCCTTTATACCGCCCGATGTGCAGCCTCTTGTAGTAAGCCAGCAGGTAGTCCCACTTGGGCACCAGGGATAAGAGATGGACGAGCGATTTTTGACTCTCATCGTCTTTTTTTCTGCGGTTCTTGCTCTCGTTGCTCTCCACGACAAAGATGGCGTCTCCGTACCCGAAGCGACCCGAGGCGAGCTCTTCGCGCAAGATCCGATCTGGTATCGAGCTGCGCGACTTCCGCGATGCGGACGGCAAGACGTGAGTGAACTCGTCCTATTTCCTGTTCGCATCCGACGACTCGAATTGGAGCACTGACAACGGCAGAGACGGTGTTACAGGCTTCCGCAGGACGGCGAGAAGAACGTGCTCATCACGAGTGCGCTGCCGTACGTCAACAACCAGCCGCATCTCGGTCAGTCTGCACATCCTGTCGTCCTTTGGCGGCGAACCGCGCAGGAAGCGGACGCTGCGCCGGCTTTGACAGCGACGATATGCAGCTCTGGTGCTAACGCTTCTATACATAGGCAACATCATCGGCTCTACGCTGTCGGCCGACGTCTTTGCTCGTTACTCTCGTCAGCGGAACCAGCGAACACTCTACGTGAGTCTATGCCGCATGAATCGCTCAAGTAGCACAGCTGACTTTGCGAACGTCCATAGATTTGCGGTACCGATGAGTATGGCACGACGACCGAGGTCATGGCCGCCAAGGAAGGGCTGAGCCCGCAAGCGTTGTGCGACAAGTGTGAGTGCGGATCTCTCTCCCTGCTCGCCTGGCAGAAAGCTGACTATTGCCCATGTACAGACCACCGCCTGCACGCCGACTCGTACGAGTGGTTCGAGATCGGCTTCGACCACTTTGGCCGCACCTCGACTCCGAAGCAGACGGAGTGCGTCGTCTCCCACTTGTGCACGCTCTCGAGACACGCTGACCCTTTTGCGCTCACTCAGGATCTGCCAAGACATCTTCTTGAAGCTGTACCAGAACGGATGGCTCGAGGAGCACGAGAACCAGCAGCTGTACTGCGAGAAGGACCAGCGCTTCCTCGCGGACCGATACGTCGAAGGAACTTGCCCCAAGTGCCACTACGACGTGCGTGTCATCATAATCTCATTCCTCTCCCAGGAGAGTGTTCGCTGACGAATTGGCGCGGTACAGGGTGCACGAGGAGACCAGTGCGAGCACTGCTCGGTCACGTACGAGTCGCCTCTCGAACTCGTCAACCCCAAGTGCTCGGCGTGCGGATCGACTCCGGCCGCTCGCCTGACCGCCCACCTGCACATCAAGCTCGCCGAACTGCAGCCGCAGATCGAAGAGTTTGTCCACCGCGCGAGCAGCGGAGGGACGTGGTCCTCGAACGGGAAGGCGTTCACGGACGGATGGCTTCGCGGTGGATTGCAGAGCCGTGGTATGACGAGGGATCTCAAGTGGGGTGTGCCGTTGCCGAAGGAGCTCGGTCCGAAGTGGGAGGGCAAGGTCATGTATGTGTGGGTAAGCTGCGCCGATTTCCTCCCTCCATTTTCCTCGAGCGCCACAAGGGTCGTCGCTGACCTCCGAGAATGTGTATCCCCGCAGTTCGATGCACCGATCGGCTACCCGTCAATCACTGCCAACTACACGGACGAGTGGAAGCAGTGGTGGCGGAACCCGGAGAATGTCAAGCTCTACCAGTTCATGGGCAAGGTGAGCTTCCTCTCCGCCCCGGAGTCATCTGTCCGGGCCGTTGCTGACACTGTTCCGTCTCTGCAGGACAATGGTGAGCGTCGACGGGAGGGCAGACCATCGAAAGGGCGCTTTCGCTGACGAAAGTTTACCACCTCGCAGTTCCGTTCCACACCGTCTTGTTCCCCGGTTACTTGATCGGCTCCGGTGACAAGTGGACGATGCTCGACTCGATCTCTACCACCGGTGCGTCGTCTAGCCCCTTGCTGTCAGAATCGACCGATTTCACGCCCTGCCGTGACGTTGACTAGATTTGCTGTGGTATCCTTGACGCGCGCACAGAGTACCTCCAGTATGAGGGCACCAAGTTCTCCAAGTCGAAGAATGTCGGCGTCTTTGGCCAGAACGCGCGCGAGACGGGCGTGCCGGCTTCGGTGTGGCGGTACTACCTCTTGCAGAACCGGCCGGAATCGAACGACTCGGAGTTTACGTGGGACGACTTTGTTTCCAAGGTATGTCGGAGGCGGGCCTTAATTCGTCGCGTCGGGGGAGTGCTTGCTCACCCGAATCTCGCCCCCAGGCCAACGCCGAGCTGCTGAACAACCTCGGCAACTTTGTGAACCGGATCATCAAGTTTGCGATCGCCAAGTACGACTCTGTGATCCCGGACCCGAAGAACGGCGAGTTTGACTATGCGACGGAGGCGTACGAGTGGGCGGCCGAGGACCGCGCGTTCGTCGACGACGTCAACAAGTTGCTCGCGAGCTACATCGACCAGCTCGACCACCAAAAGATCCGCGCGGCGCTGTCGACCTTGATGCACATCTCGGCGCGCGGGAACCAGTACATCCAGGACAACCGGCTCGACAACGCGTTGCTCGAGTCGAACCCGTCGCGCGCGGCCGAGGTGGTCCTCGTCGCGCTGAACCTGATCTACCTCGTCGCGGCGCTCGTGCACCCGTTCATGCCTTCGACGTCCGACTCGATCCTGTCGCAGCTCGACGCCGTGCCGCGTTCGATCCCGGACCGGTTCGAGCTCGACTTGTGGCCCGGACACCGACTCGGCCAGGCGCAGCACTTGTTCTCGCGGATTGATCCCAAGATGGTCCCCGTCTGGCGGGCGCAGTTTGGCGGTGCGGCGGCCAACAAAGAAGCCGGCGCGGCGGCCGGCGAGGGAGCTGCTGCTGCGCCGCCGCTGAGCAAGCGGCAGCAAGAAAAGTTGAAAAAGGCGGCGCAGAAGGCTGCGGCGGAGGCGGAGGCTGCGCGCCCTCGCACGGACGAGGAGCGCGTACTCGAGGAGCAGATCAAGGCGCAGGGGGACAAGATTCGTCGTCTCAAGTCGGGCGCGGCCGAGCCGGAGCCGGCGACGGAGGGAGGCGAGGTCAAGACTGTCGAGGACGAGGTGGCGATGCTCAAGGCGCTCAAGGAAGAGTTGGCGGCGCTGAGCAAGTCGCTCGCCGACGTTCAGCTCTAGATAGAGGCTTTGGCACTATAGCTTTTCACCTTGACGTGCAAAGAAAGAATTACTCGAGCACTGCGCCTCCCCTGAGGTTGAGCTTGGTCGTCGCGCGCGAGGCGAGTTTGGAGGCGAAGCAGGCGAGCGCTCGCCTTTCTGCTCTTTGTCAAGTTTGTCGCCCGCACCCAGCGCATAAGCTTCACCCTTCCAGACACTGTACGCTCAGTCTTTCAGTCTCTCGACCCTACTCCTGGTCCCAGCAAGTGCAGCGCGGTGAGGAGGCGAGTTGGAGGACGAGGGGGGTGGAGGACGGACCGCGAGAGAGGGCATGGCCTCGTCGATCACGCAGAGCAGGGCACGCAGGGGACCATGGAGCGGTCTAGCTGACCTTCTATGACTCTCGTCTACCCGCAGATGGCCGCATCTCGTCTCCCTGCCGCCCTTCAGGCCACCGAGGAGGACCTCTCGCTCCTCCTCCAGGCTCAGGCCCACATCGGGTCAGTCCGCTCGCTCTCTCTCCCGCACGCCTGCTCCTGTACTGACATGAGAGTGACTACAGCTCCAAGAACGTCGAGAAGAAGATGGCTCCTTACGTCTGGAAGCGCCGCGCCGACGGTCAGTCTCCACTTCTGACCGAGCTCTTGACCTTGGGCACTGACACCCGCTCGATGTAGGCGTCAACGTCATCAACGTTGGCAAGACCTGGGAGAAGATTGTCCTCGCCGCGCGTGTCATCGCCGCGATCGAGAACCCGAACGACGTCTGCGTCGTCTCGGCCCGCCCGTACGGTCACCGTGCCGTCCTCAAGTTTGCGTCCAACACTGGCGCGCAGGCCATCGCCGGCCGCTTCACCCCGGGCAACTTCACCAACTACATCACCCGCTCGTTCAAGGAGCCGCGCCTGATTGTCGTCACCGACCCGCGCGTCGACCACCAGGCCATCCGCGAGGCGTCGTACGTCAACATCCCCGTCATCGCCATCTGCGACACCGACTCGCCCCTCAACTACGTCGACATTGCCATCCCGGCCAACAACAAGTCGAAGCACTCGATCGGTCTCATCTGGTGGCTCCTCTGCCGTGAGGTCCTCCGCATCCGCGGCTCGATCTCGCGCGCCCCGGACGCCTGGCCCATCATGGTCGACATGTTCTTCGTGCGTCTTTGCGCCTCCCTTTTGGTCTCGTGTTCTTTCCCGCTGACGGTTTCGTCGCCGCCGCCGCCGCAGTACCGCGACCCGGAAGAGATCGAGCGCGAGCAGGAGGCTCAGGCCGCCGCCAAGGCTCTCCCCGCCGCCGAGGAGCCCGCCGCCGAGGCTGGCGTCTCCGAGTGGGAGGTTTCCGGCTCGAACGCCGCCATCGCCGCCGCCGCTTCGTCGCAGGTCCCGACCTCGGCCGAGACCGGTCCGTACCCCCTTTCCCTTGACTTTCTCTTTCCAACCCTCTCTGGTGGTGGTGGTCGTCGCCCATTTGGAGAACGGAATGCTCATCTGAACGAGACTCGGACAATTGGCCCGCAACAGGTATCGACTGGTCCAACACCGAGGGCACCACCGACTGGGCCGCCGCCGAGTGAATCGCCCCCTCGCCACGTTGTCGTTGAGGTGTCTTTTTCCTTTCGCTCTTTCTGCTCGACCTCGTCAAATCACGACCGACTGCTCTCTCTTGTGGTGGGATCAACGGTTGCAACTTTTCGAGGAGAGGCAGAAGAGGGGGAGGACCAAAAGGGACGGGAGTTGCGCGTTGCTGTTGCGGGCCGCTATGCAATCGTTCCACTCTTCTCTCTCGCTCTCTTCCGACCTCGAGCACACTTCTCGTTCTCTCGCACTCTCTTTCTGTTGTATTTGCAGTCTCTCTCACTCTCCCCGTCCGGGCTCGAGGAGAGGTTCCCGGCAGGGAGAGAGCTGAAAGCTTTGACGCGAGCCGCGACAGCGCGCATTGGAAGGAAAGACTATCGCGTATCTGAGAAAAGGCGAGCACTGCGACTATTAGGCGCGCTCCTCGCTCGTGGAAGGAAAAGCTAGCTGCTCCGACGGGCTCACTTCTTCTCGCCTTTTTCTTTTGCCACCCTGCGGTGATGCCCTGCCCCGTCGTCCACAATGGTCACTCAGAGTACTTACTCCACTCTACAGCGGGTGAGAAGCAGCTCTTGTCGGCCGTGCAGGCGGAAGAAGAAGTCTCAAAGGCTGTTCGCCACTGTGCTCGGCACCGTGCTCGGAAAAGTTAACGCAGGCTCAGTCTTTTGATTGAGGTCAGCTTTCAGGCTTACCTCTCTGTGGCGTAGCTTTCAGTCCCTTGTCTCTGTGCACCTGCTGTCTGTCTCCAGTGACGGAAGCAGCGTTCGAGTTGCTCAATATTGCTCGGAGGGGCGTCGGAGCAACTTGGGTCTGCGCAGAGAGGACTGTCCATTTCGTGCCCGTTGCCGTCAGTGGCTCTAAGACCTGAGACGTCAGGAGCGACGGCGTCCGAGGACGCTGGTCGGAGTGAGCTGCATTCCGATGGAGGCTGCAGCTGGACAGCCGGTTGCGCGACGAGTCTCGAATAGTTGACAACTTGAGCAGCGGAGGACGCCTTCTGCTCGAATTTAGGCAGCCAGCAAATTGTCTTTCCGCGGGGTCTCGAAAGCGGCTGAGAAGGCTTACGTCCGGCGAGACGAGGAGCAGGATGGTGAGGATGAAAAGGTCGCGAGCACAAGCAGGTTGTCACTGGACTCGTGCGGAGTATCGCCCGGAACCGTAGCCTGCTAAGACAGACGGTCATGCCGTGCACCGTGCATGGAGGAGAGGGCCGCTGCGTTGAACGGTGCGTCGTCGACCGTCTCGAACCGGGGGGTCTCGAGGCCGTCTCGAGCCAGCCTCGCGCCCAACTTTCATTCCGGCCACTTTGTTCGAGCGTCTCCAACGTGCACGCTGGTCTGGCGGCCCCTTCAGAGTCATACCCAACTGAGCAGCTGTGAAGAGCAGCAGAGCAGTCGCGTAGGGCACTACGCCCATGATGCGTCGCGCGGTGAGAAACGAGGTTCGACTTTGCCTGCTTCGAGACGGAGTTGAGTTATCGAGAGCGCTTCGGACGAGACGGACTTGAGTGCACATAGCTTAGACAGACATCTAATTCTCGTCCGTAGCAACGCAATGTCCCGCGCGAGACCGCCCTATGATGGAACGCTGGTGAGAGGCGCAAAAGGAGAGTGCGGCGAAAGAAAGAACTCTCTGCAGACCCACCCTCCGGAGGGTCTTACGCATCCATCCTCTGGACTTATGTAAGCTGTTGACAAGCTGACCATAGACACTAGTACGGGTCCACTCGAGAAGAGAACGGAAAGCAGCTTTCCATTCCCCCATCAATCGCGCCGGGAGATGAGCCGGGAATCCGCTCAGTATGTAAGAGATGCGCGGAAAAAAGAAGGATTTGGTGGCAGACTTCTTAAAAGAATGCTCCGAGCTTTGATGTCGAGAGCCAAAAGATCAAAAGATAAATGCTCAGTGGCGGGATCGAACCGCCGACATTGGACTAAAACACAGAGTCGTATTAGGTCCACATCATAACCAACTAGATCAACCGAGCAGATGTTAGGTCGGATCAGTTGTTGCATCTATAAGCGGCCAGGTTTGTGGTCAACTCTTCCTGGTGCTCGTTCGCCTTTCCCAGCGTCGCGCGTCTGTCTGGCAGACCAGCAAGCACCCGAGAGCACTCGACTCCTGTTCCCAGTCATTCGAGGTCGCGAGAGAAGCGACGCCGAAATTGATCGCACGTGACTCTGCGTCCGTCTGCTCTTTCCATCACAAACAGCTTGCCGTCCGTACGACTTTGGCCCGACCAGGCTTGCGAAACGGATCAGAGACACGATGCTAGCACGCTCACTTGGCTCAAGGCTGAACCACAACGCCGAGAACCCGGGCGGTCACTTGCATCACAAGACGCCGGCGCGTCCGGTCGCCGGAAAGAGCGCCGCACCGCCTGCGACGGCGGGCAAAGGCGCGCTGCAGAACACGGCGAGGTCGGGGAGGGTGCTCGGGGCCAAGGACCGCAACCTCGCCAAGGGGAGTGACCAGGCCGGACAAGGTGCGTTCATCACACTCGCTCATGAGTGTTTGCCTCTCTCCCGGGGCGGAGACAGGGCGCTCCGGCAGAGGACATATCCGTTCGTGAACGATGGACCAACGCTTCGTCTGCTCCGCTCGCAGACTCGACTGGGTTGCTCTTCCCCGGCGCCAAACCGTCGACTTCGCAGGCGCAAGCCGGTCCGTCTTCCTGCGCACCTCGTCCCGCTCAGCAGCAACAGCAGCCATTCAAGACTCCTTTGCCGAACAAGACGCTGCGCCGTCTGGCGCCGCAAGACCTGCGCACGCCGGCGACGGCGCTCCGCCCGAAACGTGCCCCCCCCCTCGAACTCGACTCGCCGGATGTTTCGATGGAAGCCGACGCGGAGCAGCAACCGGTCGAACCGCAAGAGGAAGAGGACCGTGAAGTCGAGTATGCGGGCGCGAGCGCGAGGGACTACGGTGCGCTCCTTTCTCCCCCTCGTATCCGACAACGTTCTGGCAAGGAGGCTCACGACCAACATTTCACTCGAACAGACGAACCGTACGTGCCCGACTGGGACGAACCGGACTACAAGACTGCCGGAATCGGTGCCGCGCTGAGGGCGATTCCGTGGGGCAAGTTGGGCGATGTCGACGAGTGGCTCCAGCAAGAGGAACTCGAGAGGAGGATGTTCAAGGCCACTCTCGACGACGAGATCCCGGCGCCAGCGTGTGAGTCACAGACATCATATTGCCGTTATCAGCCAGCGATGCTGACGCTACCACGTGCAGACCTTCATGACCAAGATGATGCCGACCAGCCGATGTTTCCTCTGCCGAAAGTGCGCGCTCCTCTCGCCGGCAAGTCCAGGAACCAGGTTGGCTCGCCGGCCACCTCGACGCGCCCACGACCGGGAGCTCCAGCCCCGGGCAACGCAGGCTTGAGCGCATCGAACGCGCGCAAACAGCTCGGAGCCTCAGCCGCGGCGCGTCTTCCGATGTCGGCTGGACCGAATCGGCCCCGACCGCCTCTCAGCCAGACATCGTCGCAGAGTTCACTTCGCGCGAGTGCGTTGCAGCGTAGCAGCGCGCAAGCTTCGTCGACGATGATGCCCCCGCCGAGCATGACGCGCAAACCGCTCACGAGCCAGGCCATCGGTGGATCCTCGTCGGCAGCGCGTCTCGCCTCTTCGACGAACTCGGCCCCGATCCGCCCGACGCGTCCGCGCCTTGCACCGACCGGCTTGGGGCGCGCCATGTCCTCGCCCGCAGTCACCATGAACCGCCTCGGTGGTCCGGCGCAGCAGCAGGGCAGCAGTGTCTCGGCCGCTCAACTCGCCGCCAATCGCCGTGCCGAGCTTGACGCCGCCGAAAAGGCGCTTGGAGCGTTCGGCATCGTGGACAGCGACAGTGCTGGAATCGATGCGCTGCTCTCGGAACTGGAAGACGACGGACTGGCGGCGAGAGGTTTCGGCGACGAAGCGCTCGTTCCCGCTGCCGACAGCGAGTTCCGCCTCGACCTCGACCTCTAGCCCTTCGCGGCTGCTACCTGTGCCTTTCCTATCGTGTCTTTTTTCCACTCCACGTCTGTATCTCCTTCTCGAACCTGCGGCCGGACCGCACAAAGTTTTGCTGCCCCTCGATTTCCCTCTCGACTGAACTCCTCCGTATACGTACATGTCTTCATCCCCTCTGCTTTCTTTGTCTTTCGGTACCACCATGCAATTCCCTTCGAGACGTGAGACTCTGGATGCGTCAGCAATGCGTCAGGCAGAATAGAGGTTGACTGACGTGTCTCTGTGCGCGGGGATTTCGATGACGCTGCTCGCCTTTTTCTCGGCGCAAAAAGCCCAACTTTGGCTCTGATTCGCTCAGCACGCTCTCTCAGCTTCCTGACCTTTATTCGAGTTACGAGATACCACCGCGATACCCTATAAACATGTCTGCACCGACCTCGCACGCTTCTCCAGCGACCACGACTGGCGCCGCCGTCGAGACCACTCAGCGTCAGGACGCGGGAGCTGAAGTCAAGGCCCCGACCGGAACTGCTCCGAGCGCGACCACGAGCGGCACCCCCGCCGCCGCTGCGACTGAGCGGACTGCGACCAAGGAGAACGTCGCCGGCGGGCCGGGAGCCGGCGCTGCTGCCACGGAGCCCGAAGGCGGATACCCTGAGCAGGTAAGTTTTCAGCGGGGAAAGCGTCACCCGCTCTGAAGCTGATCTTGTGTTTACGTGATGGTAGGCTCACGCCGGAAAGCTTGGCTACGGTCCGTCCTACGCCGGTAACAGCGGCATCGCTGACCAGCTCAAGGGAACCGAGGAGAAGATCAAGGGCAAGGTGAGTTTTCTCTCGCGCCTTTCTCCCCGTCTGCCTCCGCTTTCTTTCGTACCTGCACCGGAGATGAATAGCTTTGATGACGAAGCTGACCGTCAAATCCCCCCAAACAGCTCTTCCACAAGCCGGAGCTCGTCCAGCAGGGCGAGGAGCGCAAGGCCGGCGTCCTCGCCGAGCGGAAACACGCGTACGACGCCGAACACGAGGAGAGCGCGTTCGACAAGCCCATTGACCAGAAGGAGGGTCCCCCGGGCGGTGCCGCGGGTGCCGGCGCCAAGGACAACGCCGACCCGGCCGTCAAGGCCAACGCCGCGACTGCGAGCACCAAGCAATAGTCGGATTGACGGAACGACAGTCGCTCTGTACATAGTGTAGCTCAAATACTTGAGAATAACGGGCATCTTTACAATCATGGACCGCTACAACCGGTGCTTCGATTCAATTCACCTCGAATTCCGAGCCTTCGCAACTTCAGCTCTCGACCTTCATGCTCCGCTTCTCATTGCTCGTCCTCTGCGGTTACCTTCACAGGGATCACGACTCGGGACAGCGCGTCACTCGACACTGCTGATACGCAAAGCTTTGGCGGAGCCTTCGCGGCGAACAAAGGCTCTGACGCGCAGACCCTCACCGGCCAGCCATCTCGCTCGAAACTTCACGTCGAGCATCAGCCATCTCGCCTCGTTCAGCTACATGCCATAGAGCATGCCCGGCACAAGCGATCTCCGACAGAGTACTGAGACAGTTTCCCACGTTGGTCCGACGGCTACACGTGCTTTATGGCCGAACCTTCTCCATCTGGGCTGATTCTGCTGTCCTTGCCCCAAGAACCTGCACAAACAAGCAGGAACGCCCGTCGCTGTGTATGATCCCTCGATCACTCTTCGCACAATCGCCATGAGTTGCCCCTCCCCTGGGCAGCAGGAGATCTTCCTGCGAGGGCAATTGAACATGCTCGCTGTGGCCGAGTTCCTCTTTCCATACGTCTCTCTTCCTCAGGCTCTTCACAACGACAGGCGGCGAAGAGTGTTCCACCATGCTCTCGATCCATCTGCTGGCAGCGATGTGGTGTTTTGCGGCGACTGCGCATGCGCACATGTCAATCTGGTGCGCTCTGGCAACCTTCGCGCGCGGCTCGGCAGGGAAGCGTCGGAGGGTATTTCGGGGCTCGCTGACCCTTCTCCTCCACAGGCATCCTTCTATGTACGGTGTCGGACCCGGTTTCGCCTATGACGCCGGCGGTTCGCCGGTGGATCCGCTCGGTCCCGACTTGGCGACGCAGGATGAGTGGTGGTTCCGAGGACCTCGCGCACGCGCCCTGCCGCCGCAAGATGGAGCAGTACTGGCCCTACGTGCAGGAGGTTCAATAACCTTCGAGATCGCCGTGCGTTGTCGAGTTTCTAAGCTTCGAGGCGCAGAGGTTTGCCGTGCTTACGAGCTTACGAACCGAATCCGGGCAGTGCCATTACGCGTGGACCTCGTACGGCTACGCAACGACCGTGCCGGGTAGCGAGCTTGATGCTTGCCCCGGGCCCAACGCTGGACCGTGGCATGTAAGCTACCCCAACGCGAATCGGTTTTCTGACGCAGCGCATGCTGATCTCGTGTACCCGTTCAGGCTGGCGACCCCGACTCCAAGATCATCGATCGAAACCTCGTTTCCGGCTGCGCGCTCGCGATCGCCGACGTCGACAACATCAACGACGTGACGATGGACAACCTCGCCATCTTTAGCGTCCAGCACGAATGCGTCCAGCAGAAGATGACCTCGTTCGACGTTCCCGCCAAAATGCCGAAATGTTCCGGGTCGAAATGCATCTGCGGCTGGTTCTGGCTTGCCAATAACGGTACCGCCAACTTTTACATGACCGCCTTTGATTGCTCCGTCACAGGGTCGCCAGCAGACGCGACGGCGATTGCTCCGCCGCGAGACCCGGTATTTTGTCGGGACGACCCGAGCTCGTGCATCAAGGGTGCAAAGCGACCGATCTATGCCTACAATACTCCTTCGAATGTGCCTTGGATCGGGAACGATGACCGAGCAGGGTATCACGCTTCGTGGTCCTTTGGCACGAACGGCGCGCAAAACGACATCTTCCGTACGTTCCGAAACACTGGCTTATTGACAGCCCGCGAGATGGATGCTGATTATCTATAGTGCCTGCAGTTGACCCGGTGGTGACCACCTCGTCCAGCGCGTCGAGCTCCGGCAGCACTGCGCCTGCCTCGACATCGCGCTTGCCTTCCTCGTCTCCGCTCGCTTCGACCGCCACAAGCACAGCAGCCGTAGTTCCGTCCGTCACAGACCTTGTGACTACTTCATCCTCTCCGAGCGCCTTTCCGACCCGGTCAACCTCGATGCATGGAGTCGTCGGTCCGCCGCAATCCGTCACCGCTTCGCCCTCTCGATCATCCAGGACCAGTCTCCCCCTATCCAAGACCACCTCGAGCGCCTCTTTCTCCAGCCCGTCGCCATCTCCGTCACGTCAAGTTATTCGGAATCCGAAATATCCGCTCAACCCAAAGTGGCCGGCGAACCAAGCGGCGGCGCAGGCCTCGTCGCCAACACTGGTCGCGCGCGCTTACATGCCAAGGAGACTAGAAGAAGGCGTCAAACGAGCAGAATCTGCAACAGAATCTCGAGCGTCACGGCACGTGCGGGACTTTCGATGGGTCCGCTGAGGACCACTCCCTTTCCTCCCCTGTATTCTTCCTTGTTGTAGCCGTACTACTCTTGCATTCCCTCCACCACCAGGCGGCTTCCAAGCTCAACTTGACGGACAAACTATTGAGCGCACACCCTGATCGCTAGATTCGAAATCTGTAGATGAGCTTCGCGATGAGCGCTGAGGCCGATGAAGTTGGCGACTGTCACGTGAAATCGAAAATCAACGCAAGCGAACGCTCCGACGAGGGCAGAGGCGGCATCTCTCTCTACCAGATCAGCTTGTTGGGTATATAGAGCAGTACTGAATACCTGCTACTTCCTCTTCAAGGGCTTCTGCCCATCGCATAGGGCTCCAGTACCGACGAGGCGGGTCCGCCTCCCCCCGACCCGCGCTCGAATTCAGCGAGAGCTCGCCGGGCTGACTCTCGATCCACACACGTTCGCAGACCGAGCGAACATGTCAGACACGCAAGTGGTTGACGACCTTTTGCATCCGCAAGTCGGAACGATCATCGACGAGGCTGCTGTCCGCTCGCGGCTCGGTACCCTCGCTCCCCAGCAGACGGTGACAGTCAACATCGACGCTCAGACGTTCCAACGACTCACGAACATCGCCAACCTGCTCCGCTCGTCCATTACCACCGCGGAGGACACGGCCAGCGCCGGAGAGCAAGCCCTCTTTCTCTTAGACTCGATCGTCAACCCGCACCTTCACCTCGACGCCGCCCGCGCAGCGGAATGGCGCCTCGCCGTCGAACCGGATACGACCGACTCGCCGATTGACTCGAGCGTCCCCGTCAGCCGGCGGGCAACCAAAGACGGCAAGTCGTGGCAGGAGCGCCAGAGGACGCGGCAGCAGCAATACGAGAAGGACATGAAGTCGATCGCAGTCATGCTCAAAGACTACACGACCTTCGCGACCGCCAAAGACGTCCCCTGGGGGCTGTGTCGCTGGCTCTCGACTCCGGAGTTCGCGGGCGTCATCGTCAGGGCAATCAAGCAGGCCGCCCGACTCTCGTACACTCGGGTTCCTTTTCCCGGAACGTCGACTTCACGCCAAGAAGCGTCTGATCGCCTCGTCGGGATCCTCAAGCGCGCCTCCGTACTCGGAGGCGACAGGTACACACGCATTCATATCGGCAAGGCGGTCAGCGAGGCGGCGGAGTGGGATCGCCAAGTGCTTTCGGTGAGTTCGAGTTCGCTGTTCCTCGCCTGGCTCCCTCCACTCGCCGCTGACGAGTCCTTTCAACCCTCTCTGCTCACAGATGGCGGGTGGCACTGCCGGTGGACAGCCACAGAAAGCTACTCAGAATGGCGCGCCTCAGCGCAAGGAGGATGAAGAGGAACCGGGCTCAGGCGAGTCGCAACACTTCGAGGCCGGTTCCTTCCGAGCTTTCTACATCAAGCTGACTTATGGCGCGCTTTTTGCACTCGCTCACAGAGACGCCCAAACCCAGCGATGCACAACCGAAAGCGAGGCCAGCAGGTCGCGCCGCGGCCGCCGCCGCCGCGGCGAAAGCTCAATACGCAGATCCGGCAAGCGAAGACGAGCACTCGGACGGCGCGAGCGCGAAGCAGGCTGAGCGGGGACCGACGCCGCGCAACCGCGCCAGCACCTACGGTGGGATGGCGGGACCGTCGAAGCCGAGGGCTCAGAAGCGCAAGGCGGCGACTAGCGGCAAGGTCGGAGGCCGCAAGAAACATCAGGTTGGTGCAGACGAAGAGGAGGAACCGGACGAGGTCGTCCCCAGCTCTAGGCTCGTCTCGGATGCCGAATCGGAGGAGGAGAACGAAACGGCTTCCAAGCAGCGCCGACTCGACAAGGGAAAGGGTAAGGGAAAGGCCAGCGCCAATTCCCCCACGCCGGAGGAATGGACGTTCGACTTCCCGATGGTCAAGATCTCGACCGACGACGCTTTCTTGCCCGAGAACGAAGACGGCCAAGTCGATCTCCCCGAGCTGCCGCGCACCCTCGACACGCCTTGCCTCCATTTCTCTCTCGCCAAAGTCGCCTCCTTGACTCCCGAACAGTCCCGCGTCGTGGCGCGAGACCGCGTCAGGGCGAACCTCCCGCCGTTCGAGGACGAGAGCGCACTGCTCCAGGCGATGGACAAGCCGTCCGTCGAGAGGCTCGCCCTCGACTTGCACTCGCTCGCCGAAAAGGCCACCATGCAGGTTCGCCACGAGCTCGGCTCCCTCCTCGCCCTCGCCAACTTTCAGCGGCAGCACATCGAGCGCTGTCACGCCGCGGTGAACGCGAGGGACGTGCCGATCCTGACGATGACTCAAGATGATCAAGGCGGTGCGGATGGATTGTCGGTCGAGTGACGGGGGCGGCAGGTGCGGAAGGAGGCAAAAGACGGCCATTTGCATGTTTAGATTGTCGTAGATAAACCTGAATCATTCGGTGTGATCTGTGATACGGAGGGCGGCTAGACACCATCTCTAGCCTCGTGCCTAGTATAGCAGGTGGAAGCCATCGAGACGAACTTGCCTACGAAGCTGAGAAGGCCATCAGACCAGGGAACAGGTCGCAATGTCGGGAAAGCTGCGTATGCATAGGCGTTCAGGCTGCACTAGACACATCTTTTTCGAGTACACGCTGGGGTTGGAGGCGCGCAGGCTGCTCGAAGTGTCTGGACCGTCCGGCGGGTTCAAAGCGAGTTTGCAGCTGGGTGCAGGGTGATCCGTCCTCGAACTGTAGCCTCATTTCGAAATGCACAAACCGAGGCAAGGACCCTTCGCGTACTGTTGAATCAATTTCTTTTACACAGAAGGCAGCGTCTCCAGTGCGCGCGCGAAACGCCTCTCACCACTGGCCTTCCTTCCCGTCCCCGTCTCGACTCCGGATCAAGAACCTGCAGCACGCCCTGGCCTCCTTCCTTCCGCAACCATGCACAGCGTCCGCGCGTGCAACCCCTTCTCTCCATATTTCCGCTCCGTGTTATCTCCTCCTATTCCTCCTCATCGCCCAAACAACCCCTCGAGGACGACGTGCGAGATGTTGAACCCGAGGAGCGAGACGATGTAGAACGCCGCAAAGATGGCGACGGGGAAGAGGAGCAGTTCGGATCGGATCAGGAACGGTAGCGCGTTGTAGCCGAGGTCTGCGGGGCGCGCGCGCGGGGGTTCCGAGTTAACGAAAGAGGGGAGAAGAGGGGGTTTGGAGGGGGGGTGTTTCAGTACGACCTCCCTCGAGCACGGGGAAAGAAGAAGAAGAAAAGGCGAAGGAAACGTACAGGTCACATAGGCGTATTGCGTGAACTGGACGACCGGAGTGTAGGGTCAGCAAGAGACTTCTTTGGACACGAACTAGAATTGATGCGATTCGCGGAAGGCGGGAGCGTGCCTGCGCTTGGCGGTTCCCCCGCCTCCATCCCCAAGAGTCGACGGGGCGGGAAAGAACGCGCCGAGAAGGAAAATTGAAAGCTAGGAACGGCGAGAGAGGAAAGCAGGAAAGGGGGGCACTCACTGCGGAGAGGTAGAGCGTGTTGCCGACCCAGAGGCAGACCCAGTTGGACCTCGTCACGACGGGGGCGAGCAACAATTGGGCGACGTACAGTTGGAGGAAGAAGGGGAAGAACGAGTTGGCGTGGATGTCGAACGCGTAGGGCCTGCGGCCGGGGGGAAGGTTGATTCAGTACATGCAATTCCATACGCAGACTCCATACTCCCTCGCGCCCATGCGAGGGGGGCGAAAACCGCGTGGTAATTTGTTCCGTGAAGGAGAGAACGGAGGAAACGAAACGCACCACTCGACTTTTTGATCTGTCGCGTGGACGTGCGTCGCATGTCGCAGGAACCGGTTCGACAGAGCCCTGCGAGCATTCACCCAATCGCTGAGTTTGATCCAGTTCCAGCAGAGGACTTGGTAAAGGAGGGAAGCGGGAAAACACGCACCACAAAGTGGTCGAGACGAGCAACCCGATTCCGAAGAAGTGCACGAGGACGAACGAGCAGACGGTTGCGAGGGTGCGGGAGAATCCGTAGTGGGCGTACATGACGGACCAGAGCACGGCAGAGACTGCGTTCGTTTCGGGGGGGGGTTGGAGTGAGAAAAGAGTTCTTGCTGACCTACGAGGAGAGACGGGGGTTGACGTGACTTACTGACGAGGCAGAGGGTGATGAGGAGGAGCATGGCGGGGTCGTCTCGTGCCCAGGTATTTTTCGTCTCTGTTTCCGGAGTAGTTAAACAAGCGTGGTCAGTCGTCGTTTCGCCTTCTGGGGAACTGGGGGCCGTCCTTGCGCGACTTGCGTTTGTGGTAGTAGACGTTGCGGTATCTGCGGGTGGGAGGGTCACAGGGCGCGAGGGTCAGCATGAGGGCGTCACCCTTTCAGGCACGCAGGGAACAAAAAAGGGGACTTGCACTCTTCTTGGAGCGATGCAGAGGTAACCCATCTGCCAGACTGCGAGTTCAAAGTCGAGTTGCGGCCACCTGCCGAGTCGCCTCAACCATGTCTTGAAGCCGCCCCCTGTTGAAGATGCAGATCCTGTTGATATTGATGCGGATCCTCCTGTTGCTGAAGATGATGATGGCCCTAATCGACTGTATCCGCTGTGTGGAATCGGGTTCAGTTGCGCAACTTCGGGGAGGGGAGATGTGGAAGCGAAAGAGAGCGAAGCGACTGACCCGTTGAGGGGTCTGGAGCCGTTCCTTGAAGTGGGCAGCATATAGACTCGTTGCGTACGCCGAGTCTCGAGGTCTAGCTCGCTGTACGCAGGTCGAGGTCGCTGTCGTCGGTCGGGAGAGAGATGCGAACTGGGGGCGAGTTCCGAGTCGGGAGTGACGGGTCCGTTCCAGCAAGCGGTTCGAGTGTGGTATTCGCCAATCGCAGTAGTCAGCCTCGTCTAGTCTCCCGTGACCTCACTGCAAAGCGGGTGCGTTAGAGGGCAGTTCGGTGTCGGAGCCAGAGTCGCTCGCCTCTCTTGCTCCGCTCTCTCTCTCTCTCGACGTGGCCCAGTGTGCGTGTACAGCGATAGAGGATGCCGCTCCACGACGACGACGAGCTCGACTTTGGCGAAGACGAACTCGCAGTCGCTCCTCTTGCTGCTCCGCCTCCTCCTCCGCCTGCTCCTGCTTCTGCACCAGTTCCCGTTCCCGTAGCACCCGTAGCACCCGCACCGGCACCCGCAGCCGCACCCACGCAAGTGCAACACGCACCAGCGCACAACGAACACCTCGACGAGCACGGCAAACCCCTCCCCGAGGGATGGGTCTCGCGCGTCAGCAAGTCGACAAAGCGCATCTACTACCGCAACACCAGACTCAACACGTCAGAATGGGACATCCCGACGCAGCCGGCACAGGGACCCGCTCCCGGACCGACCGCAGCGCAGGGTGAGCTTCCCACCTCTCCTCCTCCTTCGACCACACGCGCATGCTCGTCTTGCGGCGGGACCGATTCGACCGCGACCACGCAGCGATTCAACCCAGCGAGAGGCAAAGGTAAAGCAGGGCGCGGATCGTGAAAGGAACGCGGCCAGCCCGCTGGACCCGAGGGAGGGCATCCCCGCGACCGCCGCGCGCATTCCCACCGTTTTTGCGCGGTGCGCGCGCGGTTCGGTCCGTCCACGCTGCCACGGGATGATGGAGGACAACGATGGCGGCGGCGGCGGCGTGCCCCGTCCCGTCGATGCTGGGAGCGCCTCCACGTCGGCAGCACGAGCAAAAGACTCGCTAAAGAAAGGACGACCACATCCGCTTACCACCATTCACGTCCATTATCCGTTCCCCCCCCCCCCTCTCCGATTGCGCTTCCCGCACCCATTTGATCAGATACGACCATCACCACCACCGCCGCCGCTCCCGCCGCCACCGCCTCTGCGGCTGCTTCGACCAAGTCCGACCCGCCTCGAACTCGCACCGATGACAACGATGCCAAGGGTCAAACGGCGCGCGACTCGAATCGGACTACCGGATCAGAAAAGACAGTAGTCGCACAATCGAGTCGTAAGTACCTACAGCATCTGTTCACAAACTCCTCGCTTTTTCTTTCCCTCGCGCCACTCACTGACACCCATCCAACCGAAACCCAACCCCCTTTCTGCCCCCCCTTTTTTCTTTCTCGTATCACTCACCACCTACCGAGCAGGTGCGCACACGAGCGACAGCCGCGAAGAGGCTTCCTCCTCTTCCTCGTCTTCTGCACGGCGCCAGGACGACGACCACCGCGACCGCGACCGCGACCGCGATCGTTACGCCGCCGACCGCTCCTCGTCGACGACGACGACCAACTCTCGCCCTTCCGCGTCTACTTCTTCCTCTTCAAAGCCGTTGGCGCCACCCACCGGGCCGAGAGCCGGAGCGGCATCAACCAGAAGAGGAGGAGCAAGAGCAGACGAAGACCCCGAGGTAGTGATCCTCTCACCGACTACTTCAACCGGCACTTTTGCGAACGGACGGCCGTCCCCACGGCGCGGAGGCGGAGGCGGAGGCGGTCGGACGACGGCGGCGGTGACGGCTGCGAATTTGATCCCGGTCGCGCCTCGACGGATGAGCGGTAGTAGCAATGCTCCCACTGCTCCGTCTTCTGCCGCGGCTTTGCCGAGTCCGACTGCACCGAGCAACAGCGGCAACAACAAGGGACCTCAGTTTGCGGCGTTGGCGGGAGGAGGAGCAGGATCGTCGGGACGGAGGTGCGTTTGCGTTTGCGTTTGGATCCCCTCTTTCCGCCCCGCCTCTCAAGTTGACTTATCACCGCTCACGCTCACACTGATCCTGCTCCATGTGCGGTCTTATCTTGTACTCGCGCAGGGATCGGTCGCCTCCTCGTTGTCCTCGTTCTCCTCCAGCCTCTTCTCGTCCGAACGGATCCGCCACCGCCGCTCCGGCTCCCGCTCCCGCTCCCGCTGCTGCGAATACGAGCTCGATCGACAACCGGTGGGGTCCGCGAGGGAACCGCGGGAGGGACGTGAGGCCGGCTTCGCCCGTCAAAGATCAGGCGACGACGACGACGACGACCACGACGACGACGCGTGATCGGGATGCGGATCGCGACCGCGACAGGGACCGTGAACGCGAACGCGAACGTGATCGCGAACGGGAAAAGGAGAGGGAGCGGGAAAAGGAAAAGGACAAGGAGAGGGAAAAGGAGAAGGACAAGGACGCAGCGGCGGACCGCGCGACTCGCGCACAGTCAACCACGAGCGCGACGAGCGCGTCCGGATCGGGGATGACGGCCGCCGAGCGACTCGAACAGCAGAGGTTGGCCCGACTTGCCGCTGTCGAGGGTCGCGCACTGCCCGGGGTGGGGCCTTCGTATCGTGCTCCGGCTGCACCGTCGGTGTCGGCGGCGCCTGCGCCGTCGGTGTTGGCGGCTACGATGGGGAAGGACTTGCCGCCTCATCTTGCTGCCTCGACCGCCGCACCTGCGCCAGGAGGCGATACATTACCTCCTTCTTCGCGGCGGCGTCGTGGTGGTGGAGGCGGTCTCGATTCTGGCGGACCTCCCCCCGCCGTGGCAGGAGACCGTTTCGCCCCTCCCGGGGGACGCAGAATGCCCATGGACGCGGACCGGTTCGCTCCGCCTCCTTCGTCCTCGTCCGCTGGCAACCGGTTCGTAGCATCGGCGGGGGGACCGCCGGCGCCCCCTCCCGTGTCGGCCAAGGGTGCGAATGCTGTACCCGTTGGTGGAGTCGGAGGAGGATGGGGCGAACGGGCCCGGATTGCGAAAGAGAAGGCTGAGAGGGAAGCGGCGGCGAAGGCGAAGGAGGAGGAGGAGCGGCGGCGCGAAAAGGAGAGGGAGGAGGAAGCGGATCGGCAGAAGAAGAACGCCGCAGCAGGGGAACGGGAACGGGAACGAGAACGCGGGAAGGAGGAGGAGGAGGAGAGGAGGAGGAGACAGTCGCAGCTTGAGGAAGACGACGCGAGGCGAAAGAGGAACATTGACGACGAGCGGATCGCGAGGGAACGAGCGGCCGCGAACGCGTATGCTTCGAGGGACTTGTCCAGTCGAGGGAGGCCGCCGCGATCGCGGTCTCGCTCGCGCTCGCCGCCCCCGATCAGGTATGGAGACCGTCGACCACTGAGCCCGCCTCCGCCGCCGTTGTCAAACAACCGTTACGGCGGCGGTCGGTCGATCTCGCCACCACGGATGCGCCGGCGCTCGCCTTCTCCTCCGCCTTTTATGCGCCGAGGACGCAGTCCTTCGCCCGGTCCGTACCGTCGTAGCGGTGGTTACGGCAGCCCGCCGCCTCCTCGCCGTCCCTACAGTCCCGGACCGCCACTGTCTCCTCCTCCCGGTGCACGCCACGCTCGCGGTCGGTCTCCGTCTCCGATGCGACCGATGGGTTACCGCCGCTCTCGATCTCGGTCGCCGCCGCCGTCGCTGCCGCCTATTCATCTTCGAGTCCGCGGAACACGTTCGCCGCCGCCGCCGCCGCCTCCCCACATCGGTGGTGGTGCTGCAGGACTTCCTCTTCCTCCTCCTCGTGGCGGCAGCGGCGGCAGCTCGTCTTTCGGCAACGGTAGAAGCAGCGGTCGCGGCGTGCTCGACAAGTGTCCTTCCCATTTCAGGGGCAAGTACCGCGACCCGGATGAAGAGCCGCTCTCGTCGCTGGCTCCTTCTGCTGCTGCTGCCGGCCTACCGCCCTCTTCGACGCTCATCCGGACGGCTGGACCGCCGCAACCTCTCGCGGCGACCTCCTCGGCTCCGACTCCAGACAATGCCGATCGTTCTGCATCTCTGCCTTCGCCGAACGAACCCGCAGGTGGTGGTGGTGGCAAGAGAGGAGGCGGTCGGCGCCGCGGGAGAGCGGGAGGCGAAGACAAGGGTTCTTCTGCAAGTGGCAGCGCTTCGAACGCGCATGCGGGCAAAGCCGAGGTACGTGCAAGTCTCCGCTCGCCATACATGCCCTCGAATGGGTAGGACTGATCGGAATGCTTGTTCACACAGCCCGCTCCTGGCAACGGAGCAGCTTCCTTGCTCTCCCGCCTGAGCCTGCCCGCAAAACCCGTCCTGTCCAATGGGGGAGGCTCGACTCTGCCGGCCAAGCGAGGCCGCGGTGCTGACGACCATGCGCGTTCTGACGACAAGCGGAAACGCGCCTGAGTCTCGGAAAGGGAGGGGGAGACGTGGTAGGTGTGGAAGAATCTCGCTTGCATGTGATCTGCTTGACGCTTCTACACCTCTCGTCGAGATCACGCGTCGTCTGCTACACTGGTCTGAGCTCCGGGGAGCACGCCAATGTGGTCATAAGATACGGTCGTCTCGTCGCCTTGCTCGAAGGCGTGCAGTTGGCCGTGCTCGTCCTCGAAAAAGCGGTCGTCCCGACTTTCCAGCGGCGAGCGTGCAGGGGCTGTTGTTTCGTCTTCTCCATCTCTTGCGTGACGCCGTCGGCGATCGGAACGTTTCGACGAGGAAGACGACGAGACGGTGTTGGAATGAGAAGACTCGGAGAGCTGGGATCGGTGACCGTCGTGGCGGCGGCGGCGGCGGCTTGAAGAAGACGAGCTCGTTGTCGTCGCGGGATATGCACCATCTAGCGAAGTGGAAGAAGTCCGCATCAGCCTCGCTCTTGCCCGTTTTGCAGGGAAAGGGCAGAATGTGACAAACCTGAAGACACCGGAGGATCTGTTGCTGGGGCGGCAGCTCTGCGGCTGCGGCGAGAACCTGACGACTCGTTCGATGCGTGTGAACGAGTCTGCGCGACGTCATCTTCTTGAGTGTCCCGCGTCGCCTCGGTCGCCGCGGTCACCGACAGCAATCCTTTGTTGACGCGCTCGGTGTACTCTTCCGGCGAGAGGCCGAGCTCGCGCGCTTGCCGTCGGATCCTCCTGCGCTGCCGCCTCGCTTCGCGCTCCGATGCCGCTTCCGCATCGAGGGCCGAGCGTCCGTCTGACGTTGTTTGGTCGGAGGAAGAAGGCGGACCGGACGAGTACTGAGACGACAAGGTCGCAGCAAAGGGGGGCGCCGGAGGGAGCGACACGTCGTCGAGCGCGATCGGCGCGGCATCCTCGTCGCCGTATGTTCGCCCGAGGAGACGGGTCGACGACGAGCTGCGGCTGTTTCCGTTGTTCTCCACTTCGTCCTCCGAGTCCGGCAACTGGACCGCGCCCTGTCCGCCGCGCAACCAGCTCCGGAAGAGCGTCCAGCGGGTCAAGCCCGACCCCGTGTCGGTCCCGCCGCCGCTGATATCGCCGCCACGGCGTCTCTGCCGGCTGCGAGGCGTCGTCGCGCCGAGGTGCACGACGCTGGCTTGCTGTCCCCACGCAGGCCCGCCGAGGCGCGCTTCGTACGCAGCGAGGTCGTCGCTATGCGCTGCTGATTCGACTTCGAGTCCGCCTGAGCGCGCACGGGCTGCGTCGGCGTCTTCGTCTTGGTCTCGCGCGAGTTGGTTGAGAGATTCGGTCGACGGAGAAAGCGCGAGACGCCGACTGAGGCAGCAGCACAAGGGTGCGCACAGCGCTCGCAAGCTGTCAGAGCCCGAGAAGCTGTCCATGGCCCACCGTCGAGCAGCGTCTAGAGACGAGTCGCTCGCTGACCCGGAGCAGCCGAAGCAAGACGCGCCAGAATCACGTGCGGGAAAATGCGGTAGGCGTTCAAGAGAGAGTACAAAGTCCGATATTACACAGCTGGTAAAGATCCATATGGATACCAAGAGAGAGTGAGTACATCCGTTTTCGTTGACGAGGAAATCAATCATGCATGTGTTCGCGCAGGACGTGCTCGCGCAGCTGCGTCCGCGACTCCTTCGCTTCGCCACACGTCTCGGCCAGCGTGTCGGTTGCACCAACGCGCCATTCACAGCGGAACTCGTCACGACCGGCTGCCGCTGCGGCGCCTCCGACGACCAAGTCGCCGCCAACACCGGAGGAGCTCGGGTTCGAGGGATCCGCCGCGAGCGGTCGGTCAGGCTGCGAGACATCCGCCGGCAGACTGTCGATCCCGAGTGATGAAGCCGGGACGTGCGAAGGCAAGCGCGGCGGTCCTTGAGCCGGGGAAGCGGAAGAGGAACCGCTCGACACAAGAGTGCTCGGTTCGGGCAAACTCTCCGTGCCGGCAGTGGTGGTCGGCGCTGCTGCTTCGTCGTCGCCGGAGTCCTCCGCGGGCAGGCCAGCGCGCTCGCGCCCTGCGGCAGCCGCCTTGAGCTCGTTCGATGCGACGTAGTCGTCCCACCGAGCCGCCTTCTCGCGGATCGCGGCCTCCTGCGTGCGCCGGCTCTCGTCCTTGTAGAACGCCATCTGCTTCTCCAGCCGAGAGTACATCGACCGGACCGCCTTGATCTCGCTCTTGTAGACGGCCTCCTTCTGCTGAACGGCGTTGTCGAGCATGCCGCGGAGACGAGCCGCTTCCGCTTCGGCGACGCGGCATTCGTTCGCGCGCTCGACCGCCGCCTGCGACGCCGCCTGGTACTGCGCCTGCATGTACGACAAGTCGGCCTGAGCCGACTCGCGCGACGACTGCAAACTCTTGGTCTGCTTCGTGAGCGACTGGACGTCGCTCCTGAGCTGCGCCACTTCTGCGGTGAGCGGACGCAAGCTCGACAGCTCGGCGTCGGAGGCGACAACCTGCTTGCGGAGTCGTCCCACCTCGATCTCGAGCTGCGTGCGGCTCTGTTGGCATGAAGAGAGCTTGAGTACACGGTTTACCCGACAGCCTTCGCGGTGAAATGGGACCGACCATTTGCGCCGTGCTCGGTTGGACTGGCGCAGCGGCGGGAGCTGTGCCCGCACTCGGCGCGTACGGCGCCACACTCGGAGCTCCTTCCACCATCGGGGTCACACCGCGAGCGCGCGTCGTGATCTGGGAAAGCGAGCGAGAGAACTCGATCGGGAACTTTTCCGTGTTGGCGCGCTTGAGCTGGAAGACCCCTTCTCGAGAACGGATGAGGATAAAGTCGACCTTTTCGACCCCGTCGACGGTATGGCGACGCAACTCGAAAGCCCAGAATTCCGCCGCCAGTAGAGGGGCGTTCGGAATAGCTGGTAGCGAGGGTGAGGAGAGGTCAGCCTCCACAAAGGAAAACCCGGAAATGCGCCTGAACCTACTCGGGTAAGCTTGCGGGTCTCTCAGGAACCGTTCGAGCTCGTCCTGCGTGCCGTCTGCAGCGAGAATGTACGGCGACGCGCGAACCAGCGAGATCAGGTCTTCGACTTGGGCGGATGTCGGAGCCGGCGAGTTGGTCCTGGAAACGTTACGACTGCCGACAGCTGCAGGTTGCGACGTGCCGGTCGGAGCGGCCCCGGCGGGGAGCGGCGAAGGAGAGCGGAACCCTGCTGCTGCGCGGGCCAGAGAAGGACTCGGTTCGCCGGAAGCGAGCAAGTTCGGTTTCGGGATCACGAACGGGTCCGTATTCTGGACTCGTGCGAGCGACGGAGACGCGAGCGCCATCGGCGAAGCTTGAGTGATGCCGACCGACGGGATCCGCAGCTGTGTTTGCGAAGTCGCGGGTTGTTGCGACGGCGAATCGACCGATTCCTGATACGACGCTCCGGCTACGTGGCTGCCCGTCTGGAAAGAAGGGTGTTCCGGAAGAGCGTGGTACGGCGAATGAGCATGCGCGCTCTCCGGGTACTGGCTCGCCGCGGACGCATCGACTCGAGGCTTCTTCGAATCGCCGGCGTCGTCCTCTTCTTCGTGTTGGCGCTTCGGCGTGCCTGTCGATGATGCTCCCGGCCAGGTCGGCTGTTGTGGGAACTGGCTAAGTGGATTCGGGGTATTGGAGCCGGACGCGATGAAGCCGGAACCGTAGGCTGCGCTCTGGTTCGCGCTGGTCGAGGCGTAGGCAGACTGATCGGCGGAAGACGACTGCGTCGGGTTGGCGGATTGTTGCGGTGGGTCGTACGCTTGAGAGTAACCGTTCGATGGAGTCCCGTTCTCGCCGGCGTCCTGGGCACCCTCGGTCGAACCAGATGCAATCGCGAGCTCCGTCTTGCCGCCGGCATCGAAGTCGAAAATTTCCGCAAAGAACTGCTCGGCGAGGCCTCCTGGGTCAGCGCCTTCCGCCTGCGTCATTAGCAAGTCGTCTTCGACTTCTTCCGCAGGAGGCGACGGCCATCGGCGCCCGACTCGGACGACAGAGCCCCCGACGTCGACTTCCTCGACGGCATGCGCTGCCTGCACCGGGGCTTGTTTGATGGTCAAAGTGGAGGCCACATAGCTGCGTGGCTGCGGAGGTTGCGGTCGAGCCCGAACGATCCTTATCTGACTCGCCAGGCTAGGCTTTCGCCGGGCCTCCAACGGCGTAGTGACGTACGAGGATGCCGCGTTCGCCTCGACCTCGGCTTCGAAGGAAGATACTGGCGTGTCTTCCTCATGCACATTGACGAGTTCAAGCCGCTGCTTGACCGCTTGGCCGCGAGGACTTGCCCTCGCTGGGACAGAGTTCCGGTCAAGACCGAGGGGCCGGTTGGGCGACGAGTCCGGATCTTCGATGGGATCGAGCTGCGACGAGCGCACCCCAGGCTGCTCGAATATGCCGAACATGGACGCGGCGGGGACGGGCACCGGACCGAGTCGTCGAGTCGGCTGCACTTCCGGAGAGGAAGTTTGTTGGTCATCGTCCGGGAAGGCCGAGAACACCGGCACATCGTCGTCGTGGTCGTGCGCGTGTGCATCCTCCAAGTCCGACTGGCTCGTAGCGGGCGAATGAAGAGTAAGGTCGACGCGCATCGTCCGAGATCCGGACGCAACGGGCTCTTCGGGTTTCTCCAGCATTGGAGTGAACGTGACCGCCTGCGAGTCGGGGATGACGGCATTTGCCGAGGCGGTCGTCGAACCTGAAGACTCCATTATCTCCATCTCGTCCTCGCCGTCCGAATCTTTTCGGGCCGCAGACACGGTGACCTCGACCGTCTTGACGGGGGCTGCTTTGATGGCAGACTTTTGCGTGGGCTGCTTGACCGGAACTGCGGCTTTCGCCTGCGGTTCTTTGCCTTTGGCCTTTGGCGAGACCGAGAGGTCGAAAGAGACCCGCTTCTTGGCGGGAGCCGGCTGCGGCTGCGGAGATTGGGCAACTTCGGAGGCGTTGGGTTTCGACTTTTTGGCGGTATGCGCTGTTTGCCCCGAGCCGGACGACGAAGGAGAAGACGGCACGATCATCTTGCGCTTTGCGTTAGGACGCGAGGGCGCAACGTCGATCTCGAGTACAAAGTCGCAGCCGACTTTTCGGGGCGAAGATGGCGACGATGTTTGGCTTTTGTCGGCCTGTAGAAGCCCGGTCAGCATACCTGGCCTGAGTGACGAGCTCGAATGCGCGCACCGATTTCGCTGCTGCCTGTTTCGCCTTTGCGGCGACCGGAGCCGGCGCCTTCTTCGCCTGCTTCGCAGTTTTGACTTCGAGCTTGCGCTTCTTCTCGGCGGCCTTTGCAGCTTTCGCCGCCTTGCGTGCCTCGCGCTGCCGCTGCCTCCATGATGTGCGAAGCAGTTCGTTCGCGTTCGCCTTGGGCTCCTGCAGGACGCCACTGCGGTCAGAGTGAAGTCGTCGGATCTGACACTCTGCAGGAAAGACCCACCCAGGTTGGTTCCCAAGGTTTTCCGTCGGCATCCGTTCCTTTCCAGGCGATGAGATAGCGAGTCTTGTCTTCGTCCAACTGCGCATTCCCGAAAGGAGTCAGTCCGAGACTCGTCAGAGACCAGAAGAGCAGCGAAACTTGCGATGGCCTCGGCTTCGTAGTAACCCTGTGAATCGGCTTCTGCGGCAGAAGCCGCGTCTTCGTCGTCTTCCTCGCCACCAGCATCGCCGTCTTCGCCGTCGTTTGCAGCGGCTCGCCTGTTCTCAGCAGAGCCACTCGGTTCGGCTTGCGTTGCCGGGTGGACTTCAAGCGAATCGTCATGTCCCGCCGGCTCTTTGCGGGCCCTGCGAAGTCGTTCGTCATCAACACTATGTTCTTCCGATTCGGAAACAGCCGTCGCTCCGAAAAAGCGCGGGTTGTGCGGACTCCGAGTCGACAATCCGAACGAGGGCTTGACGAGGAAAAATCGGGCGACAAAAAGACCTCGACTTACGCCTTGGAACGCTTCGGCATGGTCAATTAGATGTATCTGAGCGGTGCAGGCGTGTCCCCGACCTTTGGAACGCCGTCAGGGCAGCTCTAGTCGTCCACAAGTCAGATTGAATCGCGGAAATTGATACCGGGCCGATTTCGACCGGGGGGACGAGAGCGGCGTCAGCGGCTGCACCAGGGAGCCTGTCTCCACAGCTTTGCTTTACCTGCACTGCTCTCCGCGGTGGCAGAGAGAACGACGACGCGGCGCGAGGTCAAACAGGCGGCGGCGCGGAAGCAGGATCGCAGTTTTTCGGAGTTGACAGGGGGAAGCCGCGCCGACGAGAGACGGATCTTATCGACTTGTCTTTCCTCACGCGCGCCTGCAGGACTGTCGGTTGCGAAAACGCAGACAGATTAAGGTCTATTTGTGGCAATGCAGCTGAATGCGAGACTATGTGCTTGAAAATGTGCGAAGGTTGTCGAGGAACGAATGTGCAAGCGTTGACGATGCGGTGACAACAGGAATAGGTGAACAGTTCGTATGTACTTGCGGGAAGGGCTATATGAAAAAGGCGGTGCCGAGGAAGCGAACATGCTCGGAGCTCACTGCATGCCGGAGCCCGCGCTGGTCGATGGCCCGGGCTCGTACGCTTTGGTATGACCGGCGGCCCCGAAGTCGTGGTTCGCCACCGCCTGCGGGTTTGGCGAATGGGCCAACGTGTGGTCGCTATCCGAGCTTTGCGTGATGTCGCCGTCGAGAGGGGCCACGCCGCGGTCTCCCGCCGTGTGCTCCTGCATGGGCGGGAGAGCTGCGCCTTCAGCCGCCCCCGCAGCGTGAGCATGTCGCGAGCGACGCGCCTGGCGGCGCGCCTTCATGCCGCGCACAAAGAAGATGACGAGGTGCACGAGGTCGATCGCGAGCAAGAGGCCGAACAGTGCAGCAAGCACCATCTCGATGACGGCCAGGATGAAACCGATCGCGGTCCTGAGGAAGGTGAAAGGATGGAGGTCAGCTCGTTCAAGGATCTGCGGCCCAGTTCTCGTCGAGTATGTAACGCACCTCGCAATCTCGTTCAATTCGAGGCTCGCGTTGAAAGGGATCAGGGCCCCGGCAATGACGACGCGGCAGGCAGCCCAGAAGATGTGGGTCGCGTTCGAGCTCTTGTCCTCGAACGGTGTCCAGAAGCAGATGACGAGGAAGAGAAGCGCCTCGATGACGACGAGGGCGATACTCTGCGTCCAGCCCGATTCGTTCGCGAAACCGATAAAGAGGGCCGTCAAAAACGGTGCCAGGACGAGGTCGAGGAGGCCGAACCACCAGCCTCTGCCCTTCCACCAATTTCGCCGCTTCGAGGTCGTCCGTCGGCTCCGGATCTTGTACCCGTTCCAGAACGGGCTGTAAGGTCCGAGTTTGCAGGCGAGGAACGTGCCGATCCAGTACCTTTCGACATCTCGTCTCTCGGCCTTCTTGAGAGCCTGCCGCGGGTCGGGATTCGGCGTGACCGGCGCGGTGACGGGCGTTGCCTTGAACGGTGACGAGTGAACGAGATGCTTCTCGCGCATCGGCTCGAACGCCGATTCTTCAGCTCCGATGGTCGGTGTCGGTCGAAGCGCTCTTCGCGCAAGGATGACGAACCGGATCGCCAAGACGAGGATGGCGGCCGTCGTGAGAACCGAAGTGAAGACCGACAGAACAATCGGGGCATAGGACTGCAATACGCGCGTCAGCTGGTGCGCTCTTAGATTGCTCCGGTCGTGCCAAAGGTGCAACTCACGTCCGACGAGCCGAGGGTCCACTGGTAGAAAGTGAACAGGAGAAGGGGGTACCATGAGATCATGAGCTGCGCAGCAGAAGTCCGCTGGTCAGCAAAGAGCACGAGGGCATGTGGCATCGAAGCGGACGCACCAGCCTGAGGGTGTTGGCTCGGACAACGGTCCAGAAGGGCCCGTCGAAAACCCCGCGCACCCGCCCGAAGCGGCTTCCACCTGCGTACGTCGAGTCCGCAACACTAGTCCCACGCTTCTCGTCCATCGTCATGCTGACGCCAAGCGCCCTCCGACGCTTAGTGGCCCTCCTCCGGCTCGCGAGCCGGAACAACGCCCAGACGGCTCCGCCCAGGAGAATGAGAGCGATGGCGATCGCGCAGAGGAAAAGGAAGTTGATAAAGACGACCATGAAGCCGTCGTATGGCGAGATGTCGAGCGAGACGAGCCATTTCGGGATCCCGGTATGCACGATGCTGAGCGGGTTCTCTTGTTCTTGGACGACCGGAACTGGAACCGCCGCCGCTGCCTGCGTCCCTACCGCGGACTGCCGCTTTTCGAAGCGTGGTACGAGGGAGGAGGCCGTCACGAGCGACCGTGCCGCGAGATTCGACGCGCCCGAGGTCGCCGCCGAGCTGGACGAGACGACACCATTGACGAGCGCGGTTAGGAGCGCAGATCCGACTGCATTCGCCGCAGGTTCCGGTTCGACCGCGTTAGAGAAAATGCTGCGGAGTGCCTCGGTCCCCCCGACGAGGCCACTCGTTCCGGCGAGACGAGTCAAGTTCCCGCCCGTGCCGTTCCTAAGCTCGTCGATCGCGTTGACAATCGGCGTCTCGCGGACGAGTCCGAGCGACCAGGCATAGTTGCCCGTCCAGGAAGTGTACACGTTCGGATACTGGATCGAAAGGAGGCCGGTGGTCGCGACGAATTGGAACAGCGAGAAGACGAGAAACAGTCGCTCTTTTCGCCGACCGAGGGAGGCCCACGCAGCGTTGGCAGCCAGAGGAGAGGCGGGGGCAACGAGGGTCGCGGCGGGATAGGCGAGAGTGCCGACGAGGAACCAAAGGGTCGAGAGGAGGACGCAGATCAGGACGAGTCCGCCGAGGATCCAGCTGACCCAGCCGTGTCGTACGGTCAGCCCGTTCGAGAGATCGACTCGGAGACAGGCCGCTTCCGAGTTGTCGGAAACCCGAAGTAGCCGGACTGCAGGGGGTTGTTTGTGATCGTGAGCTTCTTTCGAGGACAAGGTCGATAGCGGAGCTTGAGTATGACTGACCAGTTGCCGTTGCCTCGAGATCGGGGATCCAGTATCCGATGCCGGGAATGTTAATGTCTTCGCCAACACTGGCCGGCAAAGGGATCGTGGCGCTGCCGACAAAGTCGTATTGCGGAAGCGGACACAGAATCCCGCCGAGTAGGGAGCAAAGGTCGATGGTCGTGTTGATGGCGTTGATTCCGTACGCCGTCAAGTCGAAGTTGAGGATTGCGTCTAGGTTTTCACCGACGGATGCGGCGCTAGTTTCGACGATGACCAATATCAGTCCTTCGTCACATCAACGCATTCGACTGGCGAGGCTAGTCCGATCTTCGGAGAGGCAGCAGCTGGAATGCGCGAAATGGGGAGATGGACTCACGAGATATCGAATCTGATGGCGCCATACGGAGGATAGTCCGGCAGGTACTCGAGGAGGAATCTGTCGACTTCGATCGCGCGAGCTGCAGAGCAGTACGAGACACTCGACTATGGGCGCAACGGCGAGCCGGTGTCAGCGTCGCAGATTTGATGTGAGGATTATGCTCCGACTAGTACACGAGCCAAATGTGTAGGTCTCGTAGTAGTCGGTGAACGTGACAGCGAACAGGAAGGCGGGAGGGAGGAGGCGAAACGCACCGCATCTGTTGGCAGCAGGGGTGCGAGAGATCAGCTTCTGAGGCGAGAGAGTCACTTTCAAGGCGTAACTAGTGCACGTACAGAATCTCCGTTCGGCAGAAGCGGTGCGAGCTGCGATGAGAGCCAACGCCGCGAGAGCTGTCGTCCGCGTCCGAGTCGCGATCCGCATCGCTGCCACTCCTAGTCGCTATGCCGAAGAGTCGGAGGTCTTGGTCCAGGCGGTAACTTATCGAACTGGGAGAGGCGCAAAGTCGACCGACCCTTGTCGATCAAAGTGCGAGTTGAATCGGTCGAGTCGATGAGTGCCACGGAGCGCAGGCAGGGCAGCTCAGACGGGATTGTCTCGGAGCAAGGCTCCAGAGTGCCTTCGAGTGGATGGTGTCAGCCCAAGTGATCCCGATCGTTGCGTTCGTTGTACAGCTTAAGGCAGCAGCTTAAGCGCGGGCGATCCAACGGAAGCAGCGAAAAAAAAGTCCAGTCGAGCGATGACGATGCGCCGCGTGTGGAGGCCCAGCATTCGGTCTCGCAGCTTTGATCTTGGAGCTTGGTCAGCTCGGGCGCTTCGAGGCGACTATGTGCATGCATGCATGCATGCGCAATGGTACTGAGATTCGCGACCCAGAGGACGGAGGGCCCGAACTGCTCTGCCTTTGCGAACGGACCCTCGCGAAAATTCAGAGTATGTAAGCGGGAAAGACTCTAGATTTGCAAGGTGCGATGGAAGAACGAGTATAGATGGAAGTACAAGCAAGAGAGACGGAGAGAAGGCAATATATCAGGGTTTGTGAAGACGATCGGAACAGAAAAGGGCGACCGCCTAGAGACCGGCCTCAAAGTCGGTCATCTTGAACGTGCCCTTGGCCATTCCGCCCGTCGGCGCAGAGACGCCAGCACCGCCTGCCAACAGCCACATCAAAACGGTTAGTTACGCATGTCCTTATGGAGCGGGTGAAAGGTAGAGAGGGGCGTACCGGCAGTCGAGCGGCACGCGGCCAAAAAGTCCGAGAACATGAAAATCGTGTCGAGCGGGCCGCCTGTGCGAGCGCCGAGAAAAGACAAGAGCAGTCAGCAACCTCGAACAGAGGCGAGAGATGGTCCTCGCTTAAAAGGCAGGGAACGCACCTGCTGATTCGGGGTGGAACTGGACGCCCCAAACCCGCTTGCCACTCTCGGGCGTGCTCATGACACCTTTACGGTCGGGGTTAAAACGAAAGTGTCAGCATACTCGCCGCAGATACATGTCCAGACAAGGCCCGAAAAAAGAAAGCTAGCGAAAAAGGGGAGGGAGGAAGAAAAGGCTCACCTTCGACCGACGCGTCGTTGGCGTTGATGAACATGGGCTGGTAGCCCTCCGGCGACGGGTCGCAGAGCTCGAGCGCGTATTGGTCTGCATACAGTGACAAGAAGTCGCATGTCAGCAAGAGTCGAAGCGATAAGCTCCCTCAATCAAAGAGGGCGCGGATTCGTCCGCCGCCGCCAACCAAAAGATTAGGCTAGGAAAAAAGAAAGCGGAGACTCACGGTTCTGCGAGGTAACGTAGACGCGACCGGCCTTGACGTTACCGGTCGAGGCGAGGGCGAGGACGGGCTGGTTGTGGCCACGGTTTCCGAACCGCATGCGGTACGCCTCGTACCCAGCCGCGAGTCCAATGATCTGGTGTCCCATGCAGATCCCAAACACGGGCTTGTCCCACTCGGCGATGCACTTGCGAACGTTCTCGACCGCCTTCATGCAGTGCTTGGGGTCCCCGGGCCCGTTCGAGAGAAAGAGGCCGTCAAACTGGTCGCGGACCGAGTTGATGTCAAAGTCCCACGGGAAGACGGTGACGCTCGCGCCGCGGCGGACGAGCGATCGGAGAATGTTGGCCTTGGCGCCAAAGTCGAGCAGGGCAATCTTGACGTCGCCTTCCGGGTTCAGCGTGTACACTTCGCGGGTCGAGACTTGGTCGACGAGGTTCTCGGTCGCCGGGTTCCAGTACTCGCTGTCGTCCGGGCGGGCGAGGTGACCGTCCCCGACTGAGAGCTTGGAGAGGGTCGAACCGTTGGTGCGGAGCAAGGTGGTGATGGCGCGCGTGTCGACGCCAGTGATGCCCGGGACGCCGTGGCGGTCGCACCACTCGTGAAGCGACTCGACAGCCTGGTAGTGCGAGTACTTTTCGGCGACATCGGCGACAATGACGCCGGCGCACTGGATCGCGTTCGACTCGAGCATGACGGGGGGGCCGTTCGGTTCGTGGTTGGCCGGGTCGAGGTTGCCCGGGACGCCATAGTTGCCGACGAGCGGGGTGGTAAAGACGAGGAACTGGGAGCGGTAACTCGGGTCGGTCATCGACTCGGTGTAGGACGTGATCGAGGTCGAGAAGACGGATTCGCCGAAGCGCGAGACGGGGGCGCCGAACGAGCGACCGGTGAACGACTCGCCCGTCTTGAGGTGGAGGGTGGCCGGCAAGTCACGGTTGAACGGGTTGGTCGACTTGGGGCTGACGACGGTCGCGAGGGACCGGCGGAGGAGCGGCGAGGCGTTCGCAGCCGACGAGCGGAGGGGGCGACTCAGGAGGGAGAACATGGTGGTAATCGTGATTGTTGTTGCTGATTTAGTAGCCGGCGAGGTAGTACGAGAGCGCAGAGTACTCGAGCTGTTGCGGCAAGAGATAAGGGAAGAGACGCGGGAAACAATTTTCCTCGTTAGCGGCCATGCTCCCCAAGAGCTCAGGATGGGGGGCACTCACGTAGTCGAAGCGAGTTTCCTGACCACGGTACGTCACCTTCCTGTGTATGCCCGACCAGTGCGAGAGCAAAGAGAGGTATCAGCGTCTGTGGACGAGGTGGGTGCTCATTTGCCGCCGAGTCAAGGACGGCAAAGGGACGGGAAGTGAAGGTGACGGACATGCAGGTGCTGGTGGGTAGAACTTGGAAGTGAGGGACAGAGTCTTGCGACAGAGATCCGGTGCTCGAGAGTGTAGCGTGTCGAGGTTGGTTGCTCGAGAGAGAGGAAAAGAGCAACGCGGCCGCCGACCCGAGTCAACGCGCGGCTGACGGGCTTGTCGACTTTTTGTATTCAACCATTACAAACTATTTCTATTCACCCTCCCAGCGTCTCTACAGTAGCTCGCCGGCCCGTATACTCACCCTCCATCAGATACTTGTAACATTGTGTTGGCCGGATTCGCTTCACCAGGCGTCTGTACGCTGTTCACGTGGCGCTCTCGTGAAAATTGCTCCGAGGGGTACTGTATAGTAATCAGACATTACAAACCGTCTGGAGACTCATTAAATGAGCGGTCAATGAGCAGCCAGCCTGCGCTCTTGAAACTATAGTCACCCGCCCGGCGCTTTTGGGGTCACAGAGCGTCCCCGAATCACACGCTGGCCGAGTCTGTCCTGTCGTCTGCACGCGCTGCAGTCTCGCAAGCCCTCGACCGAATCCCGTCGTCCGCGTCTCGTTGCTACGCGGCGATCCAGCAGAGCGAGCATCCGGCTGCCAAGGCACTCACGAAACTTACGGGTGAGTCTTCCTCGGAGAATTCTAGCAAACTCTCTGCAGAGCGAGAGCGTGGTCCGGCAAAACCACCCCGCCGCACGTTTCTCAGCGTTTCGTCATCGAGTAGTTCTCCAACGACGCCATGCTGACCCTGGCACACGTGGCAACAGCTGATCCGCGCCTACACGATCTCGCCAACCGAGCCCTCGCAGCCGCAGAGCCCTACACGCCTCACCTCGTCGGAATCGTCGGCGTCCTCTTGGCTTTCTACCTCTCTTCGCGTTCTTCCCGCCGCGAGCAAGACTTGTACGAAGCGCGAGTGCGTCAATATAACGAGAGGATGAACAGCGATTACGGTCTCGGATCCCCAGCAGCTGCGGGTGGCGCCGCAAGCGGGACTTCGACGCCGAGAGGAGGAGGAGGAGAGCAGCGGGCCAAGGACGACCACGGCGAAGTCGAAGTGCAGTGGGGTCGCGAAAAGTGAGTCTACTGACTCGGACGCAATCTCACCTCACAATGCGTCGCTGACCCAATACCTCGGAAACAGGCTCCGAGTCCCCTTGCCGCCGCCTTCTTCGCCTTTATCCCACTTCCGCGCGACCCTGTACAACATGACGGGCGTCCCTCCCTCGCACCAGAAGCTCATCTACGCCGGCGCTGTCCTGAAAGACGACCTCCTCCCCATGTCCGCCTACGGTCTCGTCGAGTCGGACCCTTCCTCCACCTCTTCGTCCGATCCCAACGCTGCTGCCGAAACGTCCTCCTCCTCAAAGGGCCGTTCGTTCTGGGACTCGTGGTCCCTCATGGGGGGTCGCAAGACCTCCAACAACAAGAAGGGACTCAAGAAACTCGTCATGCTCGGATCGGCGACCGTCTCGGCACGCGTGGACGACCACCTCGCGACCCGCAAAGACTTGCAAGACCTCGCGGCCGCTTCCCCCTCGGGGAGTGTTGCCTCTGCTCCCTCGACAACCCCTACAGCGGTGGGAGAGGGAGGAGACAGCGAGAAGAAGGTCGATAGCGAAGAGACGGTGCAGAGTCGGATTCGCCAGGTTGCGGTTCACAAACTCGACGAATTGGAACCCCAAGTCAAGCAGGTCGAGACCTGGCTCGCGCAAGAACAAGCTCGTCGTCGACAACGTCAGCAGCAAGCAACGCCGGACGAGGAAGAGGACGATGCGGCTCCGCCCCCGCCGCCGAAACGGCTGTTGCTCTACCTGAGCGAGAACCTCTTGCAGGGTTTGCTCAAGCTCGACTCGATCGAGATCCCGAGTGGGTACACCGAAGCGCGCAAGGAGAGGAAGGAGGCGGTGCGCAAAGTCCAGGAAGTGCTCGATCGCGTCGATGGCGCCAAGGAAGGGTGGAAACAGCTCGGGTTGAGCTTCTCGTAGAAGCTTGTGCATGTAGACCCCCCGCCCTCCGCCCTTTTCCTCTCTCTCTCTCCCTACAAATCTCTCTCTCGCAGCCGCAATTTGAAGAAGCCGGAAACAAAGGAGATTGCCGGTTTATGTGTTCTATGGACAGAAAGCTTCTTTCCCTTGGGCCGGTATCCTGTCACCAGATTGTACCGGGACTTGTGCAGCGAGGAGTAGGATTTTAAAAGAGGACAGGCAGAGTCTTCATCTGCCGGCCGAGTAGTCGTACCTGTGAGCGCCAAGCAAGCCATTCGTCAGCAACTCGTCGTTCAAGGGGAGCCTCCTTTCCACCGCCGCCGCCCGAGTGGCGCGACCCGATGACAGCGATGTATGTCGCCTCACTTTTTGTAAAAGTCTTCACTGTTGGACGGTTCGCCCTGGGCCCTCGCTCCTCGTTTCTCCTTCCCACCTTGCGCCACCTCGATCTCGATCCGTTTCCGCTTATCCTCGACGAGCCAATGCAACGCCACTTCGAGCAACTTGCTCCCCGTCCTATTCGGGTCTTCCATCCTCTTTCTCACTTCAGCAGGGACGGCCTCGCCCGCTCCCGCTTGGTTTTCGAGGTTGAGCGGCCACTCGAGTGGTGAGGGAGGGAGGGTCGTGCCGAGTTGGAGGTGGCAGAGGTGGGTCGGGAACGAGTCGAGGCCGTCAAAGATGTGGGTCGCGTACAGGATCGTGGCGTTGCGTTCGCGCGTCTCTTCGACGAGGAAATCGAGCAGGCGCGAACGGACCAACACGTCCAAGTCGACCGTCACCTGCGAACCGGAATGGATCAGCATCTCTCTCGAAAGAGCGACTATTCACTGTCCGGCTCTTGACTCTATAGGAGAGCCAGTAGGAGAGCCAGTAGAAGAAGAAAAAAAGAGAGCAAAAACGTAAACGAGCTTACCTCGTCGAGGAGGAGAACATCCCACGGCGCCATGAGTCCACTGACAATCTGGACGCGTCGGCGTTCACCATCCGAGACTTCGTGCATGTGCCACTCGAGGTCGACGTCGCTGTACGGAAGAGTTATTGAGCATGAAGTCAGGGTCGACTGCAGCAGCTGCCGCTGGACTATTGATCCCGACAACCACGAGCAGGGATCACGTACAGGATATCAAGGAGGCGATCCCGCCGTTCCTTGTAGCGGTAACCGCCGATCGAGTCCCTGTCACAGGAGTAGTCACGGTCCGTCAGCTCTCGCCGATGTCGTGTGACGGACGCCGATTTCGCATTTCTCCATTCTCGAATTTGCCCGCCGCGACTGACAAGAAATGCGCCACCTCGAGGTCGCTTCGGACGACGGGGTTGGCGGCCCATTCGGTGCCTGCGTGCGGGACTAGCAGGCATCAGTACCCCGATTGGCGTAGGTCGGATGAGAAAGGGAGGGCTTCGGACCGAGGTAGGTGACTCCGGGTGGGGTCTGGAAGAAGACATCCTGTCCGAGGACTTGGGCGTTGCTGCGCGTGAGGCGCTTCCCTGCGAGGATCTGGAGCAGAGTCGATTTGCCTGCACGGAGTAGTCATTCGGCGATCGTCAAGAGCAAGTCGACATGTGGGGGGATGGCGACTCTCGCTGTCAGCGCAGGAGGACAGAGGCTAATGGCAGAGGGTGGGGGGTGGGGGGACTCGCCTGCACCGTTTGAGCCTACGAGCAAGCACCTCGAGCCCTTTGGGAGGTTGAGCGTGACGTCGTGGAGGACTGGCCTCGGAGCGACGCCGTGCAGCTGCGCGTACGCAAAGTCGAGGTCGTTGACCCCGATCGCCAAGTCGGTCGACATTGCCGAACTCTGTTTGGACTCTGTATTCCCCGTGGAAGAGCGCCGTATGAGGAGCGTGAGCTGAGGCGTGTTGGATCGAGGCAGAGAGAGGGAGACGCAACTCGCTCCTCGACTCCACCCACACACATTCCGCTCTCCGAGTTCCGAGTCACAGACAGTACCAGTCAAGGGATCCAGGATGTCGATTCCCGACGCGCTCCACGCTCCCTCCACCGCGACGGCGACTCGACCTCCTCCTCCTCCTCCTCTGACCGAGGCGCCGACCCTGCAGTCAGAGGTCGCCAGGCTCACAGAACTCAAGCGAGGCATAGAGGCTCAACTGGACGCCTACTTTGACGTCCTCAAATCCGCAAGTCACGCGTGGACCCTCTTCCTCGTACTCAGTTCAACGGCTGACTGACCACCACCACCTGACGCTCCCACAGAACAACTGCACGATGGACACCCCGCTCGTCGACCCGGAAGGGTTCCCGAGAGCCGACATTGACGTCGCGGGCGTCAGGACCGCGCGGGTCCACATCATTCGACTCAGAAACGACCTCCGCGCTTTGCTCCGCGAGATGGAGCAACTCGTCTTGCGTGGGCTGCCGAGGGAGGCAGGGGATCCTTCTCGGGACGAGGGACTATTGCGGGCGAATGGAGATATGCGGATGAATGGAGAAGGCGGTCACGATGAAGAGGACGACGAGCAGGAGCGACCGTTTGCCCGGGTCGACGCCGTTGCGCCCAACTCGCCCGCTCATCAAGCAGTGACGTCCCTCTTTTCTCTCTTTTTCTCTTCATCCGTCAAGAGTCGCCAAACTGACTTTGGCTCTCGCCCCCCGGGCGCATGCGTGTGAGCAGGGTCTGGTCCGGGAAGACCTCCTCCTCTCGCTCGGTTCCGTCTCGTTCACGAACCACGACAACCTCCGCGCGGTCGCGGCGCTCGTCGCTTGTTCCGAGAGCGTTCAACTGCCCGTAGCGGTCCTTCGAGGGTCGGAGAGGGCCAGGGTCGAGATGACCTTGACGCCGAGGAGTGGCTGGGGCGGAAGGGGATTACTAGGGTGAGCTGAGCTGTCCCAGCCGCGGTGTCCTCCTTCCAGTTCTGAGATTGACCTCCGAAAACCCTCGTGCAGCTGCCACATCGTTCCCGTCTGATCCAAAATCAGTCTCTCCATCACACGCTGCTTCTCTCGTACGTACTTTCTTTGCCTCCTCCCAACCCATCCGACCCATCCCCTACTGTGTGGCGCGCGCGCGCGCACAACAACGCCAAGACGAAAACTTTGCCTACAAACAAAAACAAGACCTAGTCCTCTCCCGCCTTACTCTCGGGATTGCCCATGCGAGGGGGGGCGCCTGGCTCTGTCTTCGGCCCTTTCTCATCCTCCCCACTCCTCCACCTGCTGGTGGTGGTCCCCCTCCTGGTCTTTCTTTGCCTCTCCGCTGCGACGCAGTGGTTTGGTGCGGGTTAGACATCTTCCTCCTCCTTCCCTTGTTCTTGTTCTGGTACCGCGAGGAACCGCTCAAGAGGAGGAGGAGGAGGAGGCGATGGAACCTGAGTGAGGGACGGAAGGGCGGGCTGCCCAAGGGAGGAGGAGTTGGAGGAGGAGGAGGAGGGGTTCGACGATTTCCAGGTCTACCCCTCTCGCAGACGGTGTGGTATCGGGTTGTCCCCTCCTTACGGAGGGGCGGCCCGAAACTTGATCTGATCTGAGCGTGTTGTGTGCGCGCGTGTGCCGCGCATCTCCTTAGACCGATGCTTGTCGGACTGAAGAGTGCTGACGACCATTTGACTCGTCGTGTGAATTGGACAGGAACTGTACTAAGCGTAGTTCCTGTTGTTGCTATACTGTGGGTCCGAAGACGGAGTGCTCGGTTGAGAAGGCTCTCGCCAGTGCAAGTCGTCGTCACGCGCATTTCTCTGCTCGGCTGCTTGCACCGCCACTCGCTTCGTGACTGCGTGGCTCCGAGTCGTCTTGCTCTCCTTTCTCGCTAGACTACAACATCTGCATACACAATGGTGAGCACGAAGGATTGAGATAGTACCGTCAGGCTGAGGACACTCGGAGCCCATTCCTCGCTGACTGTGTACGCCATTCCTTTTGGTCCCGTGCGACGTCGTCGTCACTCTCGGCAGACGACCACTTCTCCCATCGCTTCGACCTCGTCGAGCACGAGCACCACCAAGGCGCACGTCGTCCGTGTCAGTGGTCTCGCGACGACCACCACCAAGGACATCCTCGAGCACTTCTTCTCGTCAGTCCCTTTCGCCCTCTCCCGGACCCCACTCACTCGCCCCCACCGCAGCGTCACCACACCGAGAGCGGTGATGAACTGACTGGCAGCGTGGATATGACAGATTCTGTGGCAAGATTGCTGGCATCGAGGGACCGAGCGACGGAAAGGCCGACATCTCGTTCGCAAAGGTACGCGAGCGCCCTTCACCCATCCATCCATCCGCAGCACCCCGCTTTTCGCAACTCTCCATTCTGATCGAAAGAAGCGCACTGACCACGACCATTATGGTGACCAGGAATCGGCGGCCAAGACTGCCCTGCTCCTCTCGGGCGGGAGCCTCGAAGGCGCCACGATCGAAGTCACTTCGGACGATGTCGAGCCGCCCAAGGTTGCCCAGCAGGCCCACGCTCCTGCGTCCACCGCCGCTACCGCTACGAGCAGCACTGAACACGAGCCGTTGAACCAGGAAGGTGAGCAGCAGGCTCGGATTTCGTCTCAACCTCGAGAAACTGGCGAAAAGAACGCTGATGTTTGAAGCCCTTGTTTTTGCGTTGACTTTTTCCCCCGCAGACAAGCCTCGCTCTGCCATCGTTGCTGAGATCCTCGCCGAGGGCTACACCCTCAGCGACTCGGTCGTCCAGAAGGCCATCGAGGCCGACAAGCGTGAGCCCGGTCTTCCCGTTTTCTCCTTAGGAATGGGTGACCTAGGCATGTACAAGCGCCCAAGCTGATGTTCAGACGGATCCCCGGCTTACAGAGTACGGCATCAGTCAGCGCTTCCTCTCCTTCTTCAACCCGCTCCGCGAGCGCGTCGGGACCCAAGCCGCGCCGACGATCCAGCGCGCCGAGACCAAAGCCCGCGAGTTGGACGAGAAGCACGGCCTGTCGCTCAAGGCCCACGCGGGATGGATCATTGGCGAAAAGTACTACTTTGCCGCGCTCAACTCGTCGATCGGGCAAAAAGTCAACAGCTTTTACACGACCGTCGCGAAAGAGATTCAGGACATTCGCGACGAGGCCAAGCGGATCGCCGAGAACAAAAAGTCGTCCCTTCACGCCGCCCACCACGACTCGGACGCCATCGCTGCGTCGTCCGTCCCGACGACCGGTACTGCGACTTCGACCAGCCTCGGAACGGACGCGCCCCTCCCGAGTCAGGGAACGTACGGCGAAGTCGACAAGAACCTGAACGCGCCGCTCGAGTCGACCGCCGCGCCGCTCAAGTAGGGTTGCCCCGGAGCCGGTGGGGTTCGGAGGTACATTCGTAGTGCTGCTCAGCCAGAACTGATCTGGTAGTAGCAGCTCTCGGAACGATGGAAACACGCAGTTTTGTACATAACATGCGGGCCTTCACAAGGGTGTTCACTTAAGGTATGACAGGCGACCATACATACAAAGTCTCTGCAGCGAAAGATGGATGGCGGGGATGAAGTAGGCCGGGGCAAGGGCATATAAACATGAGCTGTGACGTGACGGCTAATCGCGAATGTGCAGTCTTCTCATGTGCCTTGTCAACGGTTGCTCGTCGTCTGAAGCTTCCGAGTCCTCCGCCTCCGGATCGTGATGAGCCGCGCGGACACCAAGAGTCGGACTGGCGGCGTTCCTCCGTTCATAGGCACGCCCCGCTTCGCAGAACATTCGAACAGCCGGCTGCGGATTGTCTCGTGGCGTAAGCTTTCGATCGGTGGTCATTCTCAAGCCACACATGGGAGGGATTGAGGGGCTCACGTGGACGGGGATAGTCTCGAGTTCCCTGCCACCGCGGCCGTTGTCGCGAAGATAGCTTCTCACGCCCGGGAAGATCTGATGTCGAAGCATCGTGGAGGATCAGCGTCTGCACTCTTGTGATCTTGTGCATGTGGCGACGCACCTTGTCATCCAAAACCCCATAAGCGCGCAAAGCCTCGAACGCGAGGTACAACAGTGCGAGACGCGGTCCTCCTTCGAAAGGACTGTGCGCCGGCCTCTTGAAAGCCGGTCTCGTCAGAACCGTGTAGTTGTGAGTACGTGTGTGTTGTTCGGTCAGATAATCATTGACCCAAGTGGAGGTGATAGGGACGGCGGCCATGATGATTTCGTCGGGGTGGTTCTCATGCACCGAGTCCTTCTCGACCGCCACCGCGATCGAGTTGCGATAGTCCGAGATCAGACGGCGCTCGACATGCTGAGGATCGCGACGAGTGTACCTTTCCGTGGGAAAGGGTTAGTGTCACGTACCCGGCTTTCAGTTGTCGAGCCGTCACTGACAAAACACCCACCAGAAGAGTTGCGTTGCCAGTGCATGCGCCCTCGAGTTCAATTCCCCGCCGTGTTGGTGAGCTGAGGTCATCCAATCGGCCGGGATAACATAGCCGGGACGCTGCGTACGCGAGCCGCGGCTCAGTCACAGAACGCGCGGTAAAAGCGACCCTGAACGCCACTCGAGCTCACCTTCATTTCGACGGAGACAAGATGGAAACGGAACGCATTCTCCTTTAAATCTAGCGGCCAGGACACCAACGATAGCACAAAGTCAAGGGCGCTCCTGTCGAGTTCATCTTATTAGCGATTTGCCGAGGTTCGGGACAAACCCACAGTCGACGAGATCGCATGAATACGCACGCGTTTTGGCCGCCGCCGATGCGGGCTTGAGATTCAATTTCCACCCGAACTCCTGGCGTCACGTTGCCCGCGCGAAACTTTGTACTGAGCAGCTCATTGAGAATGTCGCGAACGGTCAAGGCGATGTTGGTACAGAAGAGCTCGCTGCGGGGAGGAGTGATTTGTGATCAGCACGGTGACGCAACTTTGTACAGGCAGCGAATCAGGACGTACGCAGCATCTGCCTCTGTGCCGAGCGGACGAATGTAGTCAGGGGGGTCTGCAACGGGCGGGAAAGGGTCGTGAGGGTGTTCTTCTTGAAACTGACGCCGCGCATCTTCTCGATCCTCGAGCGACATGTCCTTGCGCACATGGTGATCATGCGCATCGCGTCTGTATAGGGCGTCGAGAAAAACATCCGGGATCTCGTGCGGGTGAATCTCGTGCCAGGGGACGACTTTCACCTCTTTCTGGTGAAGTCCGGCATCGAGCGCTGCCGCATTGTGGCGCGGCGAAGTTTTGGGCTCCCACCAAGGACATGCCTTCAGCGGGCGGGTAAGCACGTCTCGCGCTCTGCGTATGCTCTTGGGCCGGAACTCAGGCGTCGTCGTCTCGTGAACCCAGTGACCGGCACCGTAGAACTCTTCATCCTCTTCCAAGACTCCGTACGTCGATCTCATCGGCGCGTGCGGAGCGATCGGCGTGTACACTGCCTCCTTTTCCGGGTTGTGGCGCGGAGTACGGGGCGGCGAAGCTCGACGTCGGCGCAAGCGGTCTTGCCACGCAGGCGGAGAACCCGGCGCGAGCATTTCGCGCGCAGAGTGGATGGGATGAGCCTGTCCGTAGATGTGCTGGAAGCGGAACATGGCGTAGGTCGTAGTAGAATGCTCGACCTCTTGTCGAGTAGCGTAGTACCGAAACAGCGGCTGCTCTCGAGGAACAGAGAGAGAACAGCAGTCGAAGCGCTGCCAAGTCGGAACAACCTTTGAGCTGAGTCAGGATTTGCGGAGAAGAGCCCTCCACGCTCTTAACCGCGAGGGAAAGCTGTTGGCTTGAATGCGCACGGGACCGGGACAGAGCCAAGGCGTCCTGAGCGCGCACTAGCGTGGTGGTGGGTCGGACGGACAAGCCGAGGAGGTTTGTGTTTTCCGAGCATCTGAAGTCGCGAGTCGGCCTCCTCGTACAACCGGCATGGTACGATCAAAATCTGTGCATGCGGAAGCTCTCGTGGCGTACACAGCCTTATCGCCTCTTGACGCGCACCTTTTTCGCCTTGAGCGCCTTTGCCATCTGTTCCTGCCGCTTCCTCTCCTCCTCGTACGGATTCGGCTTGGCCACGGCTTGTGCTCCCTCTGCATCGTCATCGTCGCCTGCGCCTGCGCCGCCCAACATGCCTCCGAGCATGCCTCCGAACGGTCCGCCGCCCTTGATCGCCTCGGCCAGAGTTCCGTGCGAGATGGCGGGCGAGTTGGCCGGGAGGCGCAGATGGATCGGGATGACCGGATGGGGGTTCGAGTCGGTCGCGGCGGGGAGTTTCGGTTGATGCGGCGCGAGGATGGCACACATCCGAGCGAGGAGGATGCGCTCTGTGGGGGCAAAAGGTGGCTTGTCAGCATGCGGCACATTTCTTGGCGGGCACGCACGAAAAGGAAGCAGCGCTTACTGTTCTTGATGGACGGGTTCCGCGGGGTGCCTTCGGCGGTTCGCAGTTGCACCTTGACGCGGCCGGGGTTCTCCCAGTCCTTTGGGTGGGTCTTCAAAGGCTGCAAGTCCGTATTCATCCATTGTCAGTTCACTGGACCGCGTCTCCATGCACGTCAAATCAACAGCACCGAGGCAGACTCGAAGTGCATGTGGACAACGAGAGAGAAAGGGCCCAGGGGAACGGACCTCAAACACGGCTTCGAATCCGAGCATGCGGCACGCCTTTGCCATCTGTTCCGCAAAGGGCCACTCGAGCGCAATCTTGGCATTGACGCGGCGACCTCCGTCCTGCTGCGGGCGTTTCCTGTCGATATAGATCGGGTACAGCGTGTCCCACCTGCGCGTAGGGATAGCAAGGTCATCAGATGTTGCGAGTCCGCAAGAAGAGCCCCAACCGGTTGACTCACTTTGTGTACTCGTCATTGAGCGGCTTGACAAACTGGCCGTCCGGTGCGACCCGCAGAGCCTTTGGGATCGAGCCGCCGCCGCCATCGTGGCCCAGGTCGTCGATTACGGCCATAGCGGGACCTTTGCCCTTGTAGGTGGGAGCAGGAGCGGGAGGCAGGTCGAGAGCCATGTCGTCCGGGTCGGACGCGTAGTCTTCCAGCGTCGGCATCGTTGCGGGGGAGCGCGAGATGTGTGAGGGAGGTGTTGGAGATGGAGGCGGATTCGATCAAGGGAGCGCGGGGATGGGACAGCCAACGGCGAGGAGACGCGTGTTCGTCACAATAGTAGACGGTCTGTTCCCTGGCTGTCTCCCACGCGAATGCAGCCCGGATAGCGTAAAGAACCTAGCTTGTGGCGGAGGATGAAGAGACGACCTGGTCCTGCTGCGTAAACATTTTCGCGCACCCCCGAGAACTTCTGTAAAGACTGCTTTTTATGCATTATGGTCTAGCGGAGTGAGATCTAGAGGTCCGAGATCGTTCCGGCCTTGATCAAGGCGTCGACGTCAAACTGTTCCGGCGTCTCATGGAACGCCCTCAACAACTCGCGCCTCTGCCGTTCCATGTCCCCTCCCTTGCCCGTATCGTTGTAAAACATCTGCATCCGAATCGCGAGCATCTGCGCGTCGGTCGAGTTGAGGGCGACGTTGGCCGAGATCTCGCCCCGCATCAGGACGACGTTGTGAGATGCCGCGAGGTCGGTGTAGTGCGTCAGGATCAGGTACGGTTGAGAGAACTCTTGGCGCGCTTTGTATTCAGCCAGAGGGGTGAACAGGACGGTCGATGGAGGAGGGACTGGCTCGGTCGCGGACGGTTGAGGCAAGAGGGACCATTCCTGCGCGTGTCCAGGCGATCATAAGAGGTGGTCCAGAATGTCAGTGACGCTGAGCGGCATTCACAATCCCGGACATGATTTCGCGCGCGAACGCCACGCACCAAGAGGTGCATCTCGGTCGCCGATTCGGCTTCCTGTCCCTCGGGCAGTTCCGCCACCCTCGCGAGCGGCAGGACAAAGAGCGGGTACTTTCGCGCGCTGTTGAGCATCCGCAAGTAGGTCTCGAGCGGGACCGCCGCCGAGAGGAACCCTTTCGATTGGTGGTACGCCGTCCAGAGTTGCGAGAGGGCTTGGGTGGTCAGGTCGGAGGCTTTCGAGAGGTCCATGATGTCGTTCAAGGGCTGTCATTCCTCAGCAACGGGTCGTCAGCTTTCACCCGACCTGAGGTAGTACAAGGAAAGAGACTGACCTTGACTGGACTGTCGCTCTTTTTCGGTGCAAGGGGCTTTTTAGGCTGGGACGGCGCAGCAGACGGTAACGGCTTGACGACCTCGGCGGCCTGACCCCCCTCGACTTGTTCAGCCGTCTTTCTCGTGTCCATACTGCCAGCCTCGACCGGTCCCCCCGCCGCTGCCGCCTCTCGTTGCCCGCCTCCCATGACGTCGCCAGTCGCCGTCCGAGTCGCCTGTTGCTGCTGCTTCTTCTTGGCCTCCTCATCCAACGCACGCTGCTTCAACTCCTCGACGGTGATCCCTTCCGCGCGCGCTTTCGCCTCGAGCGCGTCGCGGTAGCGGTCCTGGAACTCGGCGCGGCGGCGTTCGACGCCTGCACGGCCGCCGATGAGTTGCTCCCAATCGGGGGTTGCGTTCGCTCGCGGGGCGGTCGTAGAGAGGAAGGCGGCCCGAGTGCGGGCGACGAGAGTGGGTGGTTGGAGGCGCAGGATGCGCGCGGCGGGGCGAGCGAGCAACGCCATTTCGGGTTTCGCAAAAGTGGAGGAGAGAGAGAGAGAGAGGCACAGGAGAGAACGTTCGCTTCCAAGTCACTCTGTCACTGGGGTTCAGAGCACACAATCTGCTTCCACTCGCGTAGAGATCTAGTAATCCCTGAGATACCGTGTTTTACGCCCGTCCCGTTGGCAAGCAACGAGGATCTCGCCTCCGAGGAAAAAGCAAAAAGGCGTTCCGAACGAACCGGGCGCGGCCGCCAGTCAGGCGGAGAGGGATAGCGAGGCCGCGAGCATGAGCATTGAATGTACTGTTACAACATGGTGGTCCCCGGATCTGCTCCTCCTAGATTTGACCTCTTCTTCGAACGACGAAACAGCTCCCGCGCCCGAGAAACCGTGTCTTGCTCGCCCCATCGCGACCGTCGAGAGGGTCCGGTCCGGATCGGATCGGCATCACTTGATGTCGGCTTCGGAAGCGACCTTGATTCCGCCCCAGCCTTCGAGCGGTTCTTCTCTCCGAGCGTTGGCGAGCAGTTCCGGCAGGTCTTCGATTTTCTGAATCTCGCCCTGCAAGCAGCAGCCATCGCGCAACGTGGGATATGAGCGCTTCTGTTCGGATCGAGCAAGAGGTAGAAGACTGACCTTGAGGCAGGCCTGGTACTCTTTGTACGAGGCTCCGCAGCGGTCCTCGAGGAGTCGCTTGTGCTCTTGGATGGCCTTGTTGCGCCTGTCTCGCTCCTTGACCCCGGCGGGGGTGTCTGAAGGGTTCGAGAGCGGCGGTGCGATGAGGAGCAGGTACGACTTGAGCCAGTGGTTGAAGCACGTGTCGTAGTGGTGCTTCGGAGCGTTGCACGACGACGCCAGAGACGAAGACTGGAAGCGAGGAGGGGGTCAGCGGGATGACCGGGGGTGCGCGGGACTTGAACGAGAGACTCGCCATGGTCTCGCTCGTGGCTCTCTTTCGCTCTGTGCTTGCAGGGGTGCGGATCGATCGAGTGCAAGAGCGCTGAGCGCTGAAGACGCCGAGCGGGGGTTGGACTTGCACACTTTGCACTGCTCTCGCCCTGCACGTGCAGTCGAGCCGTTCTCGGAGATAGAACACCGACACGAGCCAGTACATTCTGTCCAAGGACCCGCTCGAACCGAATCGGGGCGACAAACCCCGGAACCCTCTTCATCACCCCCTCAGTTTAACCCGCCGACTCTACACAGACGCTGAGCGAGAGGGATGGCCACTGCTACTGCCTCGACGTCGACTACGCCTTATGCTTCGAGTACCACCACCAGCGGCGGCGGCGGCGGCGTCCCTCCGACCCAGCTGCCCGTCGACCCTCACACCCTGACGCGCTACCTCCGCTCTCGTCAACTCGCTGCCCTCCGCGGCCTCTACGAATACAAGACCCTCGCCGTCGCGCAGCAGATCGAACAGCATGCCGCGAGCTTGAGGGGGCGGCATGGACGGGCGAGGAGGAGGAGGGGCAGCTCCCCGTTGGAGGAGAGGGACCTCGACGCTGAAGATGAGGAGGATGACCTCGAAGTGAGGAAGCGGATGAGGTACGACCCTGCGGCGGATGCGGACGACGGCGCAAGGACGGCAACGGCAACGGCGACGGGAGACGAGAGCGCACCGGCGAGTGGAGCCTCGACGCCCTTGCTCCCCGGAACGAGGTCGTCGTCTCAGCGCGCAGCGCTACCTACCGCCGCCGCTACATCAACACGAGGCGTGGTGGCAGCAGAAGCCGCCGAGGGTGCGGTCGATCCCGTCCACGTGTACGATTACGTGTTCGACCTCGCGCCCGACTCGTCCAGCGACGCGTACTACCACGGCGCGCACCCCGCCCCGCCGGCGCGCGTCGTCCGCACCGTCTTGCGAGCGACGCAGAGGAAACCGTTCGTCGACCCGGCGGGACTCTCGACCGCTCAACTCGAGGCGTTGACGACGAAACTGTGGGACGAGGAAGGGAAAGGGCTCTCGATCTTTTTCGGAGAGTCGTCCTCGTCCTCGTCGGAGGCGGCGGCGGCGGCGTCGGGGGGACAGAAACGGAAAGGAGGTGGTGGCGGTCAACCGCTCTCGCGCGATCAGGAGAGGTACCAACGCGAAGTCAACGCCGAGGCGCAGGACGAGTGGGAGATGAGCGTCATTGCGGGCTTTTCGGCGCGGTGCGATCAACAGATTGAGCACAAGTTGAGGAGGAGACCGATCACGGCGAGGGAGATGCAGGCGCAGGTGCAGGCTCAACAGCAACAGCAGCAGCAGCAGCAGGGACCGCCCTCGGCTGGATCGATGATGCCTGCCGCACAACCAGCTTCGATGCAGCAGCAGCAGCCTCAGCCTGCGCCCGTCTCTTCCTCGTCGCCCTCGACGTCCGGCGCACCCGTCTCTGCCCCTACGGGACCTACTACATCCGCACCGGTCTCAGCGCCGGCACCCGCACCCGCAGCCGCTTCGGTGCCCGCTCCTCCTCCTCCTCCTCCTCCTCCTCCTCCTTCTGCGTACGCCGCGCTGCCGAGCAGTGTCGGCTACGGGATGACGGCAGCGGTGGACTATGCGACACAGCATCAGAGGGCGGCCGAGGCGAGGTATGGTACGCAGGGGGCGAGCGGAGCGGGAGGAGCAGCCGGGTGGAGGTGGTGATCGCGACCGGAGTCTATTAGCTCGGAAACACCTTATGGGAACTGTTGCCCTTTGTTGTCGTTACAGTGTGTCTTTAGAGCTGTAAGGAGATTTCGAGTTGCCAACTTGATTTTTTCGAGTCGACGAGAGCCGAAGATCCGACAGCAGCGAGTGTTCGCTCTCTCTTGACACGGCCGCCCACCCGCTCTAGCCAGGATGCCTACGATCGCAGTCGACCGTGCAGACTTTTTCCGTCGGCTCGGCCGCGAGTACTGTCAGTCGGGCGTGTCCCTCTCAGCCTGCGGCGAGACTCTCGACGGCGCAAAGGAAGACTGAACCTGACCACGATCCGGCTCTGCGTGACAGCGACCAAGGACTTTGACGAGCTGTGCTTCCAGTATGGGCTCGAACTCGACGAGGACGTGCGTACCTAGCTTGTCCACCCTCGAGGAACCCTCGTCGTCGTCGTCGTCGCACTGACTGATCTCTTTCTCCCGGTGTAGACGGTGACGGACCCGAACCACCCCAAGGATGAGCCGCACCAGCTCAAGATTGAAGTCCCCGCGAACCGCTACGACTTGCTCTGCATCGAAGGGATCGCGCGCGCCCTCAAGCTCTACATCCAGCCAGAGCTGGGCGTCCCGACCTATGCCCTCAAACCCGCTCCCGCCGTGCGTGTCCCTCGAATCGGATGCTCTCTCCATACGGAAAGGTATACTGAGAGTTTTAGTGTGTCGACAGGGCGAGGAGCGAACGGTCCGCGTCAAGGCCGAGACGGCCCAGATCCGCCCTTACTTTGCCTCGGCCATCCTCCGCAACGTCAAGTTTGACAAGCTCAGCTACGCGAGCTTTATCGACTTGCAGGACAAGCTCCACTCCAACTTGGCCCGGAAGCGCACCCTCGTCGCGATCGGGACGCACGACCTCGACAAGATCGCTCCCGGCGACATCTCGTACGAGGTCCGTTTGCCCCCTTCGGCTTGGGAGTCGAGTCCTTGTGGGGAGAGACGTGATGTCTAATTCGGCGATTTGATCGCAGGCTTTGCCGCCCTCGGAGATCAAGTTTGCGCCGCTGAACAAGACCCAGGAGTACACCGCGACCGAGATGATGCAGCTGTACAAGGTGCGCACACCCCCTTTCTTTCCATTGACGCTATCGCGAGAGAGGCAAAGCTGATACTGTAACTTGGCCACGCGTGCAGGAGGACAAGCACCTGTCGCGATACTTGCACATCATCGAGGACTCGCCCGTCTACCCGATCATCTACGACTCGTCCCGTCAAGTCCTCAGTATGCCGCCCATCGTACGTCCAGGACTGACTACATAACCTCTCCCTGACCATGAAGCTCCCCGCATACTGACCTCGATCGTCTTCACACTGGACAAACGCCTTGAACAGATCAACTCTGACCACACCAAGATCACGCTCGAGACGACCAACGTCTTTATCGATGTTACCGCTACCGACTTGACCAAGCTCGAGATTGTCGTCGACATGATCGTCACCATGTTCGCCGAGTACTGCGCTGAGCCTTTTATGTGAGTCTGGCCCGGGCAGTCTTGAGACCGCAGACAATGTCGAATCTGACAAACGCCGCCATCTGCTTTGCTTTTGCTGGGTCCGACAGCGTCGAGCCGGTCAACGTCGTGTACGAGACTGGCTGCGTTGGCGGTGCCCGCACGGTCGTCTCGCCCCCTCTCACTTCTCGGCCGTTCGTCGCCCGCGCGTCTTACATCAACTCGTGCACGGGCCTGAACCTCTCGCGGGACGAGATCCTGGTCCTCCTCCGCAAGATGGGTCACACCGCCAACGCCCCTTCGCACAACCCGAACTTTGCTCCTCTGAACGCCCAACCGCACCTCGTCATCGCGCCCGAAGACGAGATCCACGTGTACGTGCCGCCGACGCGGCCCGACATCCTGCACGAGTGCGACATTATGGAAGAAGTCGCGATCGCGTACGGGTTCGACAACTTGAAAAAGACGTTCCCGCAGACCAACACGGTTGCGAAGCCGTTCCCGCCCAACAAGCTCAGTGACACGCTGCGGAGGATCTGCTCCGAAGCGAGCTGGACTGAGGTGCTCCCCCTGACTCTGGTGAGTCACCCTCTCTCTCTCTCTCGTTCTCGTATCTCGCATGGGTTGTCGAGGAGTCACTGACGAGAGACGACCCCCCCTCCCCGGGCAGTGCTCTCACGACGAAAACTTCAAGTTCCTGAACCGGACCGACCCGGGCGGCATCGCCGTCGTTCTCGCCAACCCGAAAACGATCGAGTACCAGATCGTGCGGACTTCGCTCCTCCCCGGGTTGCTCAAGTCGATCCGCGAGAACCGCAAGCACGCCCTCCCGCTTCGGATCTTTGAAGTGTACGACGTCGTCGTCCAAGACCCGTCGCTGCACCGTCAAGCGCGCAACATCAGGAGGCTGGGCGCCGTCTACTGTGGTCGCAAAGCCGGGTTCGAGATCGTGCATGGGTTGCTCGACCGGTTGATGCTTTCGCTTGGGATGAAGAACTTGGTATCGGCCAGCAGCAAGGAGGAGACGGGTTACTACATCAAGGCTTCGGATGGTAAGTTGTATGCCTGCGGGGGGCTTCGAGGAGGTATCCGCAAGAGCCACAGGCTGACAAGAGGTGCGCGCAGACGCCACCTACTTCCCGGGCCGATCTGCCGACATCTACTTCCGCCCGCCCCCGTCCGGATACGATGCGCACGCGACCCTCGCGCCGACCGCTTCGACCCACGAGGAGGACGCACAAACGCAGCCCGGGTCGACGCCGGCGCTCGCACCGCAGTTGTCTGCGGTGCCGCGATCCGTCTTGGCGCCGGATGCTGCTGCCCCGGCGCGACCGGAGCAGCAGGAGAAGGGCGCGCTCGACACCATCAAGGACAAGTTGGCGGCTGCTCTGCCGTCGGTGGCCAAGCCGCTCGTTGCTGGCGCCGCCGCGGGCGCCGCCGCTGACATCAAGATTGGCAGTCTCGGGATCCTGCACCCTTCGGTCCTCAAGGCGTTCGAGCTCGACTACCCGTGCTCGAGCCTCGAGTTTGATGTCGAGCCGTTCCTTTAAAAGCGGCTGTGTCATCACGGGGGCGAGGTGGCGGGAAGACGTTTAGACGGAGGATCCCGTTGTTTGCAAGCAATATAAACACAACACACACGCTCTGACTCTCGTTCCGCTGTCTCGACCTGATTTGGAAGATTACAGGCAGTCTCAAGGAGTACTTTGGAAGCGCGTGTGTGAGGACTATGGTTGAAAACTTTTTTCTCTCCTTCCGAGGGTCGACCGCTCGGCTCATTTTTCACCGCCACTCTGTGTTGGCACTCTACAGCCAACGGCTCTCGCAGCGGCTCTACTTGCGGCAGTTGCTTCTTGAGCGCCCGAGACTCTCGCCTGTGTCACGGTTCCGCGCTTCCTTCGACTACTTGAGACCAGCTCGCGTGCCTCGAATTCACCATGTCCCGGCAGTGAGTTCACACGCACACAGCAGGGGCGACAGCGGGAGATGTAGACTGACCGCGAACTGCCTCTACAGCGATCACACCCGCGACCCTTGGTACGCCGCGCACTGCCCTCGCTGTCTCTAGACGGCTGCACCTCGAGCTGATCATCTCGTATTTTTTCCAAACTCTTGCTATGCGTCCCTGCGACCTGCACGGCGTGCTCTCGACGACGTGGAAATTGCGTGCAACAGCCCTTGGGTCATCCTGAACGACTTTGGTGGCGCCTTGTGAGTGTGGCCCGCGGCCTCTTGCTCCCCCCTTTCTTCCATTCAAGATGAGCAGGTGCCTCCTTCTCTCTCGATGGTCCGAATGCGCTGACAATGCCCTACCCGTGAAAATCAAACAGCGCCATGGGAGCAGTGGGCGGCACAGTCTGGCACGGAATCAAGGGCGCCCGCAACTCGCCCCGCGGTGACCGTCTCCTCGGATCCATCTCGGCCATCAAGGCACGGGCACCCGTCGTCGGTGGAAACTTTGGCGTCTGGGGTGGGCTCTTTTCGACGTTTGACTGCGCCGTCAAGGGCTACCGGCAGAAGGAGGACCCGTACAACGCCATCATTTCCGGGTTCTTGACCGGCGGTACTCTTGCCGTCCGAAGTGCGTTCTCTCGCCTCTCTCTCTCCTCATGATCAGAATTGTTCACACTGTCTCGCTTCACAGGTGGACCAAAAGGTATGCTAGGATCCGCAATCGGTTGCGGAATCCTGCTTGGTGTCTTCGAGGGCGTCGGTGTGCTGGTCGGACGGTGCGTCGCCTTCGCTAGGAGGCTGCAATTTTGCCTCGGTCAAACTGATAGAAGCTGTGTGCTCTTGCACAGGTTGTTCGCCGAGACCAATAAGCCCATTTCGCCTCTGGTGAGTTTGAAATGTCGTCGGTTCGACGTGCGTTTGTACACGATGGCTGATTCCCACCCTCTCGATAGCTGCCGGAACAATCGGCACCTCCTTCCGGTGCTCAGCAGCCGCAACTCGCATCCGCCTAGAGCTATGTAGACCTCTTGCTCCTCCCACCTCTCACCACTCCTCCCTTGCCGCCTGTTCCTTCTTCCGTTCCTATCTCGCATCGCGTAGTCCCTCTCGTTGGTCCCCCTTTGCGTCATCGTCACCATCAACACGCAAAGGAACCGTGTACAACAGGCAGTCGATTCCTTCCATCGCGCCAAGATCCGGAAGCGAGAGAGGCAGAGAGAGAGCTTCTTCCTCTCGCAGTTCGAGAAGGTTCGCTTGCGAGAGGGTGCGCGTGTCATTCTGCTTGATGGCAGCGTCCTCTACACGTGACACTGGCGGCGCTACGATCACCGCCCTCCTCCTCCTTTCTTCTTGCCCTTGCCGCGTTTCTTTCGCACACTCTTGACCGTCGTGGTCGGCACGACAGTCGCTGCCGCCTCTGCGGCCACCGTGTCCTCCTCGACCTCGGATGTCGACTGAGCAGCGACAGTGTCGGACACGTGAGTCGCGGTCGGTTCTAGGTGGGCATTGGAAGGCGGAGAGGACGGAGTGGCGGCGCTCGTGGCATTCTCGTCTGCGGTCGGGTCGACCTGGTTCGGCGGCGGTGGGGATGGAAGCTGCGTCATCGCCGGAGGTGTTCGCGAGAGTGTTGAGTCCTTCGCTTCGATTGGAGAGACTGCTTCGGCTGTCGTGTCCGACTTTGACAAGGCTCCGAGCTTGCCCTCCTCCTTTCTCTCCGCCGCAGTCTTTGCCTCCCGTTCCCTCCGCTCCTGTTCCTCCCTCGCTTCCCGTTCACTCAACACGCTCAACCAACTCTCGCCCACCTCGCTCCGGAGCGCCTCAATCTTGCGCCGGAACGCCTCCCCGCCGCTGCCGCCGCTGCCTGCCTCGCTTGAAGAGGAGTCGCCCGGCGGAGCATCGTACGACAACGACGGGACGGCACGATCGCGGCGAGAAGATCGCGGCTGTTTCTGCCGCGGATCGAGTGACGCCGCCGCCGCCGCCGCGGTTGCCTCGGTGCGGTCCTTTTTCGTCGCCCGGTCCGAATCGGTCGTGCCCCCGTCAGCTGAAGCTCGACCTTGCGGCGGTGCGTCCAAGTCGACGATCCGTTGCGGTTTCCTCCGTTTCGCCTTGACGGGGGTTTTCTCCCCCTTGCGAATCTGTTCGTGGCTGGGAGAATCCGGTCGAGTCTGCGGAGTCGTACCAGGAGAAGATGATCGCGCCGTCGAAGTCGAGGGTAAGGGTGGCAGGGAAGGGGGTGGGGGTGAAGGCGCTCGTGGATGTCGGTGCGGAGCAGTGACCACCCTTCTCCCGACCACCTTGGCCTGCTCGCCGTTCCTCGCCTCCTCGGCAAGTCGATCCGATGCCCCGCGCAGCGCATCGACGCTGCCCTTCCTACGACCGAGACCGAATCCGAATCCGATCGGACGACCTTGCCGGCTCAGGTACTCTGCTTCGAGGGCCCGGCGCTCGCTCGAAGACATGGTCTTGCCGTCGATTCGAACTTGACCGGCATCGAGGTCGCGGTGTCCGAGGGCTTGCTCCTCGGCAAAGTACCCAAAGCACTTGACTCGCCACTTGTCGTCGCTGTCGTCTTTGCCTCCCTCGAGCCTCGACGCCGTCGTCAAGGGGTTCCCCGCGAGCCAGACTTCTCGCAAGTGGGGCAGACGCGCAAGCCGACTGACTTCGAGGACGTCGTAGACGGCGTTGCTGCGCACATCGAGTCGTTCGAGGGCCGGCAGGCGGTCCAAGCCGGACAAGTTCTCGATCCGGTTCTGGGAGAGGTTGAGGACTTCGATCGCGCCGAGGGCTTTGGCGATCCCGAGCAGCGAGTCGATCATGTTGTCGCTCAAGTCGAGCGAGCGGAGCGAAGTCAGGTGGGCGAGTGCGGGTGGAATCGTGATCAGCAGATTCGACGACAGGTCGAGTGAGGTCAGGGTCGGGAGAAACGTGAGCGGCGGGGATGGGATAAAGGTGAGCGAATTGTCGGACAGAGAGAGGTGACGCAACGAGGTCCAGGCGAGCCGTGGCGGGGTTGGGTACATCGGCGCGTCGGTAGAGGAAGAGCCCGTCGTGGGCGTCGGCGTGGCAGGTCGTGACGACGAGGCCGAGTCTGGTTCTTCTTCAGTCACATGGCGGCCACCAGCGAGCAAGCTCCCATTCGCTCCTTCGGCTCTTCGTCTCCGTTCCGTCCCGACAGGCTTGTTCCTCCTCTCCTCATGTTGCGTCCTCCTCGCGAAATCCTCGGCCGGCGCATCGCAGATCAACTCGCCGACGTCTTCGATCCCGCCGCGGTGGATCGCCAAACTCCGCAGCTGCAAGCTGAGCAAGTCCCAGCCGAGGAAGCCGCGCGGGTCGAGGTCTTCGAGGACGAGTGAGGACAGGTTCTTGAACGCGGTGAGGGGGACGCAGGTCGCTGGTGGGGGGCAATCTTCGAAGCCTTCGACGACGCGAGACAGGACCGAATCGCCGCGGCGAGAGGAAGACGATCCGTTGGCACCGCCGGCGGCCAGGGAGGCCGACATCTGGAACGGCGACAGTCGGAGCGCGGGCAGTTTCGTACAGGACGAGTAGATGTACCGCACGGTGGCGGCCTCGTCGACGAGGGGCTCCTTCGCTTTTGAGCCTCCCCCTCCAAGACCCCACCACCCTGAACCGAACGAGAAGCTCGACATGCCACTCTGGATCGACCTCGTATCATCGTCGTCGCCGGTGCGCGACCGGCCAAACATGATGCTCCCAAACAGGCTCGCGCCGTCGTTGTCGCCGTTCTTGGCCGCATTGCCTTGGTGCGACTCGCCCGGGTTCGAGACCATCATCGGGCGAGTGGTCCCGCCTTCGACGCGAACGTCGAGGTCTCCCGAGGAGGAGGAGGGGAGTCCGATCTCGTCAAACTTGAGCAAGAGGTAGTAGAGGTGGTGCGGGTCGAATCGGAGCACGAGCGGTTCCTTTCCTCGTCTTTGTGCAGGGCCGTTCGAGGTGACGTCCTCGCGCGTCGGCACGATTCCGAGCGTGAGGACGGTCGTCCATGAGGGTGAAGAAGGCGCAGCAGACGAGGGTTTCGGTCTCGGAGCGTTGTAGCTCGCGAGGGCGGCTTCATGCCTCTTGATGAATTGGGCGAGCGCTTCGAGGTATGCACTTCCTGTCACGGTTGCCGTCGCTGTTCTTGTTGTTGTTGCCGTTGCCGTCGAGGACGGTGTCGACGCGGCGGCGGGGGTGGCCGACATGAGGTCAGCGAGCGCTTTGGCTAAGAGAGTCGCTGCTTCTGCAACGCCGAGGTCAGCCCTTGATTGTGTCGCGGGCGATATCTGGAGCTGTTCATGCGCACTTGATGTCGCTCTTTGTGCAAAGTGACGTCCTCAAGCCCTTCCCCGCCGCGTCGGCTGTGGGCCTTGTCCTTTTGACGTGTGCGTCCCGGCCGTCGGGATGCCAGCCGTGAGTCGGATAGTTGATTCCGGGTGCGTTCGCTCTGCGCGCTGTCGCTGGAAGCCGAGAGAAAGACGAGCGCCTGCAAGTGGGGAGAAGAGGGAGCGACGGCAACGCTGCCAGAGCTGTACGGACGCCGGAGCTTGGCGATTGCAAGATCGAACCACCGGTCCGGTGCTCGCTCCGACAGTCTCGCTGGCGCTCTGCCCGTGCAAGTTGCCTAGAGGTCTCGACGAGCTGTCGCGAGAAATGCAGCGCTCATCTCCGGTCATCTCCGTTCGCCATCCCAAGTCGCTCTCTGTGTGCCACGATGTATTATATCACACCGTAGGTGATTTATTGCAGCGTTGAGCCTGGCAAAGGGAGCAGACGCAGAGAGGACTTATAATTCGCGGTTTAATCACCGTTGTCCCTCGCGCCGTCTCGTCTCCCGTGCGTGCGCTGACGCATAAGCTGCACCAGGAGTCCAGTCGAGCTAGCAAACCTGAGCGAATAGTTCGCTACGCCGATCACCTGCGCCGCCTGCACACCTGTCAGCACTCCGCTCGCGCCTCGAGACACGTCCGACCTCTGCGTCGTTTCGTTTGTTCGTCACCTCGCATAGCATCGCGTCGCTCACCGACAGACAGCCAGCCACTTTGCAAGGCGTGACAGCACGTACTACAAGCAGACGCACACGTCTCAACTCTTCCGCTCACGAGAAGCGTCTTTGAGCTGTTCGTCACTCGCAAGCCACTGCTGCCCTTTCCACCTCCCCCACCACAAACCCGTCACTGACCGCCGTCACCTTGCAGCTCGCTCAGTCTACGTCAAGAGTCGCGACCAACCGGCCTTGTGACCGAAAGACCCACCATGTCGGACCAGCGCCGTCTCCAGACAAAGGCGGCCATCAGCGCCGTCCAGAACCGGCGCACCCGCCTCCCCTCGATCGACTTTACCGTCTACACCAACGACGAGGGCCACTCGTTCTCGACCCAGGAACGCGTCATCAAAGACGTCCAGGCGTGCGCGTCCCAGAAACCGACCGACGAACAGTTTTACAGCGACGCGACCAGGACCAAACCCAACATCGCCTTCCTCAAGAACCACTTTTACCGCGAAGGTCGCCTCACCGATGAGCAGGTGAGCGCGTCACATCTCCTTTGCGGGACTTTTTATGAGTGAGGGCAGCGGTGGGGCGAGAATGCTGACGACGGGTTCGGTTTGCAGGCCTTGTTCATTCTCACCGAGGCGACCAAGATCCTCCGCGAGGAGCCCAACCTCCTCGAGGTCGACGCTCCCATCACGGGTAGGTCCTTCCCCTTACATTGGGTCGCGTGTCAGGGCTTAGCCCTTTGCCCCGCGTTGATCGAGACGCTGACTCTTGAGTGGCGTTTCAACCTGACCAGTCTGCGGCGACATCCACGGCCAATATGTGCGTCTGCCCCCTTGCGCCAAACGCCTGGCTATACAGAGTTCTCGATGAAGTACTCCGCAGAGCGGCGCTGACCTCGCGATACTTCTGGTTTGGCGGGGCGCAGTTTGATCTGATGAAGCTCTTTGAAGTTGGCGGCAACCCGGCCGACACGCGGTACCTCTTCCTCGGCGACTACGTAGACCGAGGGTACTTTTCCATCGAGGTGCGTCTGCTTTCTCTCGAGCACAAGGGGGGGAATTGTGCAAGTGGCTGATTCTTGCCAAATCGCTCGGCTCGGCTCTCGACTCTTAGTGTGTCCTGTACTTGTGGGCGCTCAAGATCTGGTACCCGAACACGCTCTTCCTCCTCCGAGGGAATCACGAATGCCGCCACTTGACCGACTACTTCACCTTCAAGCTCGAGTGTGAGTTGCCCGCTTTCTGGCGACGTGCCCCCTTTTTGCCTTGCCGTCCCTGATCTTGGACCCCCGCCGAACCAGGCAAGCACAAGTACTCGGAAGAGATCTACAACGCGTGCATGGAGTCGTTCTGCACCTTGCCGCTCGCGGCCGTCATGAACAAGCAGTTCTTGTGCATTCACGGCGGCTTGTCTCCCGAACTCAACACCCTCGACGACCTCCGCTCCGTGAGTCTGCCCCCCCTGGTCCCGCGCCGTTTCTAGCCGCTTTCGCTCACTCGGCCACCTGGACCACCACCATCAAACCTCAGGTCAACCGTTTCCGCGAACCGCCGACGCACGGATTGATGTGCGACATCCTGTGGGCCGACCCGCTCGAAGAGTTTGGCAACGAGAAGAACAACGACGGCTTTGTGCACAACCACGTCCGCGGTTGCTCCTACTTCTTCACGTGCGTCGTCCTTCTCCGTCTCTTTTGCCGGTTCAGGAACCGTCTCGTTTTGCGAGTGACTGATGAAGAGAGTCTCTGGCCGGCAGGTACACGGCGGCATGTCAGTTCCTGGAACGAAACGGTCTCCTCAGTATCATTCGGGCGCACGAGGCGCAGGACGCCGGGTGAGTCTCGCCCGTTGCCTTGTCAAGCGTTCCTTCAACAAGAGCAGGAGAGAACTGACTCGGCGCTCGCCGACTCTTTTTCAAGCTACCGCATGTACCGCAAGACCAAGACGACCGGGTTCCCGTCGGTCATGACCATCTTCTCGGCGCCCAACTACCTCGACGTGTACAACAACAAGGCGGCCGTGCTCAAGTACGAGAACAACGTGATGAACATTCGCCAGTTCAACTGCTCGCCGCATCCGTACTGGTTGCCCAACTTTATGGACGTCTTCACCTGGAGTCTGCCCTTTGTCGGCGAAAAGAGTCAGTCATTTTTTCGGCTCGACGGGGCCGGGGTCTTTTCTCTGGGCAACTTTGTGCTGACGAGTTCGGAATCCGCTGCGGCTACTAAACAGTTACCGACATGCTCATTGCGATGCTCGGTATCTGTAGTCAAGAAGAACTCGACGAGGAAGAGGAGGAGATCGAGGAGGAACCGAGTACGATCGAAGGCGAAGAGCTCGACCTCGAGCCGGGCGAGACGGGTAAGCTTTTTCTTCCCTTTCCGCCTATTTCTGTGCGAATGCAGTATTGACCAGAGAACTTTGCGCTGTTGCAGAGGAGGAGTTGGCCGAACGGAGAACAGCGATCAAGAACAAGATTCTCGCGGTTGGCAAGATGTCGAAGCTCTTCTCTGTCCTCCGGTCCGTCTTCCCCTCACTTCCGCTGCTAGGTACCCGCGTGGGATACTGACTAGACTATCTTATGCAGAGAGGAATCCGAGTCGGTGTCCGAACTCAAGAACGTGGCCGGTTCGACCAAGCTGCCGTACGACTCGCTCGCCAACGGCAACGACGGCATCAAGCAGTCGATCACGAGCTTTGGCGACGCTCGCAAGTCGGACATTGACAACGAGCACTTGCCGCCCGACCTCATAGACCCGGAAGACTTTGCCGCCGTCGTGGCTGCGGCCAACAACGGCAGCTCGGGCGAGGAAGACGGCGTCGACGTGTTTGGCGAAGTGGTTTCGACCGGCGCGGGCACGACGGCTCCGACTTCGCCAGAGTCGACCAGCACCGAACTCGGCTCGAAGGAACCCGGTTCGCCCGTCCCGATGGTCGAGTCGCCCGTGCGGGAGCGCGAATCGCCCCTCGAGAGCCCCGCTTCGCCTTCTTCCCCCGGCGGCGGCGGTAGCAGCGGCACGCCGTTCAAGCGGCATCACCGACGCCAGTCGTCGCTCGGCACGACGCGGACGAGTCCGTCGACGCGTCGGCGCAGTCTCGAGAACACGATCAGCATGATCCGCGAGGCGATGAGCAAGGACGACTTGTCGATGGAGGAACTTGCCGAAAAAGTTGCGGGCACGGAATCGCCCCGGTCGCCGTCGTCGCCGCGCGGGTCGATCAGTATGGGTTCCAAGTCGCCGCCGGCGAGTCCGACCCCGGCCCGCGGTTGAGAGAGCTACCAGCTCGACTCGCAAAAGAAGAAAAAAGCTTTGCCGCAGTGGCGAACTGTAACACGCTTCGCTGCCGCCCGCGCGCGCGCTCCCATGACCATACCACGCTTCCTCTCTCACTCTTACTCCTCGCTCCTCGTCTGCATTCACGATTCCCACCCCATCCCAGTTTCCTTCTCTTCATGCCTCATGTATCAAACCACGTCCTATCGTACCTCTTCCTCACTTTCGCACCTTTTATCCTTCACACTCTGTTTTTCTTCTGTATACCATCTGCAACTTTTCATGCCCTTAACTGTCGAGTGCGAGTGGGAACCAATGCAAGTATCGAGCGTGCCATGGAAGTCAAGTAGGTTCGAGGGTCCAAGCGCACGCGCGCCGTGGCGGTGCGTCCTTTTCTCGGCCCTCGCTCTCTGACCAGGTGAACGTGGACATCGCATCGACCGAGCAGGCCAGGAATCCTGCGCGTAACGTCAGACTTGGCTATGGACGTCTGAGCCGGCGCCAGGATTTGCCGGGTGGCGCAACGGAGAGCTGTGCGCCGACAGCTCGAATCGCCAGTTCTCGCCCCTCGTCGATTTCTCTTGGCGCGATCACCGCTTCGCATCTTCCGGGTCCGTGGACCGTCGTGGACTCGGCGACCAAGGCCCTTCTTTAATGCTTGATCGAGGTCTTTCGAATTGCCAAATGTTGGCCGTCCCCCCCGGCGGCGGAAGGAACTCCCTGGCCCACGCCGCTCGATCACCTTCCGCTCGTTATCCTCGTCCAATCAAAACTGCTTTCCGGCTCAACAAGCTGGCTCCCCATGCAGGCCCCGACCCTAAGCTTTGGTGCAATTGATCGAAACGCGCCTGTACGATATTGCGCATGTGCGGATTCCCCACAGAGAAGCCAACCCTCCTTCCGGAGCTCCTCCTCTCGCTCTTTGTTGGATCGTTCGCCAGCTGCTCTTCTCCTTCAGAGCAATCACGCTAGACTATACTCGCTGCGCTCGCTACAGTCAACACTTACCTCGATACACCGCTGCTCACGATGGAGCGAACTCTCAGCACGCCAGAGCTGGAGAAGACGGATCTCAGCTACGGTGCGTCTCGTCCGCTCCTCCTCGTTCCTGGTGGCAATCGTCCTGCTGACACTCTACGCTACCTCATACTACCCGTGCGCAGTCGAGAATGCAACTCCGGCCACTGTGAACGACGGTCGAAGACTCCGGACTCTTGCCGACATTGATCCCGAAGCCGAGAAACGTCTCCGGCGCAAGTTCGACATGCGCATCCTGCCTATCATAATCCTAATTTATTTGTTCACCTTTATTGACGTGCGTATTATACTTTTACATTTGCGGCTGCACGGCGCGCTGACGATGATCTGATACCACAGCGCGCCAACATCGGCAACGCTCGCATCGCCGGACTCGAGAAGAGTCTCAACCTCAAGGGATACGACTACAACATTCTTCTCACTTCGTAAGCATAGCTCCCCTCCGTCCTGCAAGGCCATGGATGCTGTTTGGGCTAACTCTCACTTCGTTCCTTCGCTCTGTTTCCCTCCTCCTGCGATCCTCTTCCGCGCGTCCCTCCCCTCTTGCTCGCGACGCTTCTCGCAGGTTTTACGTCGCATACGTGGCCGCCGAGTTGCCTTGCCAAATGTTCACCAAGTAAGCTCAGAAACAAATACCCTTGATTTCCGCCACCCACGCTGACTGTGGCGTCCTGACAGATGGCTCGGCCCTGGAAAGACGATCCCCGCCTTTACGCTCATGTTCGGTCTCTTCACCTTCGTTATGGCTTATGTCAAGAACTTTGGCGCCGCGATTGCAGTCCGTTTCAGTGCGTCCGCATTCTTTTTCATGTCGCGCGCTTCAAACAAGGGTGCCCCGGCGCTGACTGCCATCGTCCGCCCGCCCCACAGTGCTCGGAATTGCCGAAGGAGCCATCTTCCCCGGACTTGCGTTCTTGCTGTCGCGTTACTACAAGAAGGACGAGCTGGGTTTCCGTCTTGTGCGTCCGATTGTGCCCCCTCTAGTCACCTGGCACACTCTCCTGACGATACATTTCTGCTGCAGGCGTGCTACATCGTCTGCGCTCCCGGCGCCGGTGCCATCGGCGGTCTGCTCGCCTCGGGCATCCTCAAGATCGACTCTATCGGCTCGATTTCCGGCTGGCGCGCCATTTTCTGGGTCGAGGGAATCATCTCGATGGGCATCGGCATCATCTCGTGGTTCCTCGTTCAGGACCGTCCCTCTGCGTGCAAGTGGCTCACGCCTGAGGAGCGCGAACTGGCCGAGTTCCGCCTCGTCGCCGAAAACGTCGGACAGTACGAAGCGGTCGACAAGATGCACAGCAAGGCTGTGTGGTCGGGCATCTTCAACGTCACCACGATCGGTAAGTGGATGCGTTAAAACGCTGTTGTGACTTGTCGACGGGAAGCTGACGTTGCCTTCCTTCGCAGTCGTCAGCCTGATCTTCCTCTTCGACAACTGCGTCGTTCAAGGTACATGCTTCTCTTCGCGCGGTTCTTTCTCTTTTGTCGAGTGCAGCGCTGACGTCTTTTCTGCGCTTGCGACTGTCAGGCGTCGGCTTCTTCCTGCCGACCATTATCAAGAGCATCTACCCGGGAGAGACCGTCATCCAGCAGCAGCTGCGTACCGTCCCGACCTACGTCGTCGGTATGGCTACGACCCTCGCGACGGGCTACCTTGCATGGAAGACGAGGCGTCGCGGCCTGTACATGCTCATTTCGGCGCCGTTCATGATCCTCGGCTTCATCCTCTACCTTATTTGTGCGTCTTCTCTTGACTTGCTGCTCGTCAAAGCACGTGAGCTAACGCGTCCTCCTTGCAGCGTTGGACCCCCATGTCCGCTACGCCGCCGCCTTTATGGTCGCGATCGGCGCCTTCTCCTTCGGAGCACTCTGCACAGCCTGGTCGGCGGCCAACGTCACGTCCGACACGGCTCGCTCTTCCGCCATCGGTACCACCGTCTTCTTCGGTAACTGCGGCGGACTTATCTCGACCTGGACATTCCTGCGTGAGTCGAGATCGGGCTTGAGAGGGTCGCGCTTTGTTCTAGCCCCTGACGATTTATTTCTTCCGCCACAGCCAAGGACGGACCTCGCTACGTGCCCGGCAACGCATTCAACCTCGCAGGGTCCATCATCATGTTTGTTCTCGCCGGCGGGCTCTGGATCTGGCAGAGGCGCGAAAACAAGGCCAAGGCGGCCGGCCGCGACGACCACTACCTCGAAGGACGCACCCAGGCCGAGATTGCCGACCTGGAGCAGAAGCATCCCGAGTTTGTCTACACTCACTGATTGGAGGGGTATTACGAAGCGTGTATGGTCTTGTGTTTGAACTGCAAACTGTTGTTTCTGCCTTCCTACTTTTGGGCGCTGCGAGGATCCTCTTGCTGTGGTGCTGAGATGGCTATTGCAAGGTTTCGGATTCTACGCGGAGTTGAGCGGGTGCGTCGATAAAGTCTATGCCCGTGTCCGAGGAATTGGCCTCTTGCGCAGGATGTTCGAGAGGAGCTTGCATTTTTTGAAGATCTGCCCCTCCTACGCTTTACTTTGCGCAGCGCGCTCCCCAGCGCACATTGGAGGATCGGAAAACGTTGGCTGACACAGGCACACAGGCCTACAGACGGTTTATTGGTGCGAGGTATTCTTTCGAGAGTCATCAGGACTCGGCATTGTCAAGATCCCCGACGAGCTCGTCCCCAAGGACCCAGCAACCGGCCGTCGCAAGGTGAACTTGGCCCTATCCCCCACCTCAAGAACTGCACCTGTGTGCTGACCGCCTACTGTCTTGCCAGAAACTCGCGAGCCTCCCGGCGAAACCTGTTTACGGCGACTCAAGCTCAATGGTGGAATGGCAGTGGCTGCGCGAGGTCACCGCCTCGAGCCTCCCCGGTTCATTTAACAGCTTGTCGCAGAAAGTCACAATGTTGCGACTGATCAAGAGGGAGGGCATTCTGCTCCGCCTTTGGCGCACAGGCCAGCTCCCGACGCCCAAGCTGGCTGATCGCCGGCGCTTCGGGAAAAAGCGCCCCTCGCAGCGAGCGGCCGAGTCCGCGGAGCGTGACCCTTACGGAACAGAGCTCAACATTCCGAGCGCAGCGCGCGCCAACGAGCGAGCCGCCGAGAGCTATGCCCGCCTCCGCGATGCCGGCCCTCGTACCGTTCATCGGAACGCCTCTCACCCTTCCACCGTAGAGGCGGGGAGCTCTCTGGCTCAAGTCAACAGTCTGGATTCGGCTCCTGCCGGGTTGAGCAGCCGCATCTTGAGCTCCCGAGACCGCGCCAAGACCAAACCCCCCCTCTTTGATCCGCGTCACTACAGAACGTCGAAGGGTCAGAGGAACAAGTCGGGAAGCAACACCTCGGCAGGGTTCTGATGCGTGGTAGTGAGATCCTGTTCTACGTTTTGTCATCCTTTCTGTAACATCTGCCATTAGCTGTGACCATGATGACCACTCTTCTGGGCAAGGATTCTCACGTTCAACAAGCAGAAAAATACACTTCAAGCGGTCATGACAATGCGCGCAAGGCTACTGCTTCAGCCCACGCGGCCGAAATACGATGAGATATCCTTCAATCCCGTGCCTTGCTTCTTCTTCTTGCCCTTCTCCTTGGCGGGCTTGCTCTTGTCTCCCCCTCAGGAGCCTTGCTACTACAGAGCGTCTCACGCCTCGGCCGCCGGGTTCGCGCTCGTCGAGGGCAAGTTGAACGAGGTTGACGCGGCGGCTCCCTTGGTGGCGCCGTTGTCATTTGCTGTTGACGCCTTGTTGGGAAGTACGAAGGAGTTGTGGTCGGGAGGAACTTGAAAATTTCGGAGGAAGTTTTGTTTTTTGGAGGTCCGAGGAGACGTTCTCATTTCTCATCATGTTCCCCTCTTTCTTTCTCCTTCCTCACGGACGTTTACACTTCTCTCCAGGTAGATATGATCTTGCTTGCTCTGTGCATAGCACCGACGATTACACTTCTCTCTAGCCGCTGTGGGAATCCTACAGGCTTCAGCACTAGCGCCAACACAAGTCTAGGAGGGTAGCGCGCAGCCGTGCACAAAGCCAGGAGTTGAGGGGGGGGGGAGGGGGGGGCGTGCAGGGAGGGGGGGGCGTGCAGGGATGAGAGGCCGCTGCCAGTCCGCATACTGTATCGGCGGCACCGGCTGAATCGTCTCAAGCAAGCTGTGCGGCTGGATTGGCGGGAGCGGCATCGCGTGGGCAGGATGGACAGGGGGCGACAGCTGTCCGGGAAGGACGATGACCGCCGTGTCGGCGTTCTGGTTTTGACAATGCTGCAGCATCTTGGCGGACGGAATGATGGTCCCTCGCATGATCATGGCGCAGAAGGGTCTGCATGCGGGAATGTCGGTTGATGGGATCAAGCATGTGAGCTGCTCGCGTTTTCTCTTCTTCCGGCGAAGCGGGCGTCGGACCTGACCTGGTGCTTGCTTTTTGTAGCTCAACTTGTCGGACGGTGTCAAGGTTTATCACCTCCTCTTCCAGGACCGGGCAAAGGCAAAGCTCAAAGTCAGTCTGGAGCTGGCCGCCGAGCTCAAGGGCCAAGTGAGTCTCCTTCTCCTCGCTCTCTCCCTCTCTCACTCGGTATTGTCCCACTGCTCACCTAAGGCGCCCTTGCGTGAATAGACATCCGCACCGTCAACCTCGACCTCGACGGTGCCTGCGACGTCAACGGTGCCCGCGATGGCGACCTCGACTGCGCCCGCGACGGCGACCTTGACTGCGCCCGCGACGGCGACCTCGTCGGGGCTCACCTCCGCGTGGCACGCGCTCTTCCCTGGTGTCGGAGCCAACCCCAGGCCAAAGAAACCGAAGAAGGAGAGGAAGCGCGGGAGCCTGCCTGCCAGCTCCTCAACCGCTCCCGCCAGTCCAAGCAGCTCGCCTCCTCTCTCCGGTCCGGTACCTTCCTCCTCCGCCACGCCCCAGCCGCCGACGCCCACTCCAGGTGCCTCTTCCGCCCTTACCCCTCAATGGAACACCCTCTTCCACAGGAGGTCCTCAGGCAATGCCTCTGCCAGCGCGAAGCCGAAGAAGCCGAAGAAGGAGAAGAAGCCGGAGGGCGGTCTCCACAAGTTGACCTCTTTCTTTGGTGGACCCGGAACTTCGGGCTAGGCGACCCATCCATCGCGCCGGTTGCCTTCCTTCTCCCTTTCCTGCCTCGCATCTCCGTTCACGCCTCTAGCTTCTTTTGGCCCGGTCCCCTCGCCCATGCCTCTGCCCCCTCGCCTCATGCCCTCCCTCTACGCCCGAGAAATCTCGTTCCTCCTTCACGCCTACTTTCGATGCCAACATAGTCCACCCTAGCCCGTAACCCTCTCACGCCTCATCTCCGTCCATGCCTGTCTGTGTCGGCCTCCTCACTCTGCCAACTTCCCGCTTTTCCGTGTCATTCTAGCCTGTTTCTTTCTCAAAATCTCTGCGTCCCACCGGTATCTCGAGCTCTGCCCCCGCCTTTTGAGACGGACATCCGGAGAGCGCAGTCACAACAGAGTATCTAATCGCTTCTCTCGTGGGGTAGCTAGCTGATGTTCATCAACACACATTCAAAACGGAATCTGCGGTTGCGAGAGGTACATGCGTGGACAGGGACAGGCGTTGGTGTCTGCCGGTGTGAGGAGAGTATAGGCGTGCAGGTGTGAAAGCGTGATGGCAAACAGCAAACAGGAGGACCAGAATGTGCAGGGGCGTCAAGGCGATTGGCGTTCGAGGAGGTGTTCAGGCATTTGGTGATTGAGGAGGCGTTCAGGCGTTCAGGCGTTCAGGCGTTCAGGCGTTCAAGGAGGTGCGCATGCTCGAATGGACACCGGCAAGGGGGCGCTGCACGGCAGCGCAAGCGGCATCTCATCCTCCTTCAGAATCCGGCCGAGGTGTTCGCGCCTGCTTTGTTTTTCTTCCCTTTCAACGTGCCATAGTACCGAGGATGCAAGAGAGTCACCCTGGTGTTCGCTCGCGTGGCTGATCCGCCTTCGGCAACGGCGGCATCGCCCTGCTGGTCGCGTCCATCGGCATTCGTCGGGGTGGCCACCGTCTGCGAGTTTGACAGGTGCGGGCTGTTGCTGGCACTGTGACGGGGACCGGCATCGGCAAGGCGGGCTTTGCTTGCCGCGGCGCACTTGCTCGCACGCGCAGCGCTGGGAATGTTGATGTCCATTCCGTACGGATCCCGGTCGGCGGCCTCTTTGGCGCGGCGGGCCTTGGACTTCTTGCCGTAGCGTTTCGGATTGGCCAGTTTTGGCGGGTAGACCCTTGTCCGCCACAGGTCGGAGGGTACCCCTTCGACCCGCACCATCGTACCCTTCCTGACTCCGCCTTGGAACACCTGCGCAAAGCTTCCCATCGCAAGAGGGAGTCCCGACGCCTCACGGAGCCTGTCCCACTCCTTGAAGACTTCCTTGTTGTTGGGCTGGAGTGCGGCGGGAAGGCACTTCTCGACCTGCCATCAGATCAGGCTGTTTGTCATCAGAGACCTGTATCTGCCCGCAACGTCAAGGATCACTGCTCACCTTGCGAGTTCCAGTCTTGGGGTTCTTCGGAGCGAGCAGGTCGAGTGTCTTGACGATCCCGATCTCGAGCTCCTTGCGACTGACGACCTCGCGATATGTCTGGCGGTCGAGCAGGTTGACATTGTATCCGCCCATCTCGACGAGACCGCCGTATGCTGAGATGTTCTTGCTCTCCAACGTGTACAACGATGTCTGCTTGATCTGTTCCGGCGGGGCGTACACGACCCCTTCTGGTCCGTCTTTGAATTCGCGCCCTGGAATGACAACACTGTTGGGTCAGATCCCTTTTTGCAGCCTGTGAGACCTCCAAAACAACGCTTTACCTTTGTACTTGTGGGTGACCACGCCGTTGATGGCTTCGCCGCTTGCGATTCCGCCGACATGTTGTGGGGCTCAGATTTCGAATTGCTGTGTCGAGCCGACGTACGGCTTCTCCTGCAAGATCTGAGTATCAGCGAGATGCACTTCTCTGCAGCAATCAGGTAATCTTGCTCACGCCAAACGCGTACAGCGCCGGCCCGGTGTGCGACAGCATGGACTTGCGGTTCACGATCTTCCAGATGTTGAGATGCTTGATCGAGTCCAGTGGCTCCGTGAGGAAGCTTTATCGATCGTCAGGTCAGTTTGAGCCTCGAGAGGAGAGTTCAAACTTGTACGCACCAGTTCCACTCGACGAGGTGGTCTGGGTCCCGGAACAGCATCTCGACGACGGCAGTGTCCGAGTACGTCAAGTTGGAGCACGGCGCCTGGATCTTCGAGAGGATGTCCTCCGGCACCTGGACTTTGGTATACTCTTTGGCGTAAGACCTTGACGTCCACTCTGCCTTCTTGCAGATCGTCCCGGCGTCGTCGATGCTGTTGGTGTTTTGTCGGGATCAGATCAGGGATAAAGCGGTTTGAGAAAGCAAGGAAGAAGAAAAGGGAGGGAAGGAGGCTGCTCACCTGGAGCCGCGGGTCCCGCGCCAGGTTTGAACTGCCATTTCGGTTTCGCCTTGGCCTCCTCTTCCCCCTCCTTGTCGTCGTCCAGGGCCTCCTTCTTGACAGGCTTGGTAGCCTTGCCCTTCGACGCAGACGGAGCAGCTCTGGAAGTTGAAGCTTTCGCCTTCGAGGCTGCGGTCGCGGTGGACCTTTTTGCTGACGGTGGCGGCAATGGCCGTCTTCTTCTTGAGGCGTTTGACGTCTTCTTCCTCTCCTCGTTGTCGTCGTCATACTCGCCCTCTGAAGAAGAAGCAGGCACGTCCTCATTGTACATGTCGCCGCCGCTGCTCGCTTCGACCTTTCTCTTCTTCCTCGCCGGCGCAGCAGCCTTTGCCTTGGCCGCGGTGGCCTCGCCCGCCGTTACCCTGATTGGTTGATTCCCCTTCTTCCCCTCCTTGTGGTCGTCCTCGTCCTCACCGATCGCCACCTTGTTCTTCTTCTTGGCCGGCTTGTCCTCGTCCGATGAAGGCGACGAGAGGACGACCTCGGCAGCTGCGACGTTACGTTTCCGATGCAAAGCCGCCGTGGAGGTGCTTTTCTTGGCTTCTGATTTGCATTTCTGCGTCGGACGAGTCAGGCAATACGTCGGCGGGGCAGCATGGCTGGGCGAGGAGAGAGGAGAGCGAGAGGCGGGCTCGGGAGCGTTCGTCGTCCGCGCCGGCGTCGATCGATCGGGCGCGAGAGGGGCAGGTGAGCGCGAAAGGGGAGAGGTGCGAGCGGGAGGGAGAGGTGCGCGTCGCGGGTGAAGAGGCGAGGCGGAACAGACGGGACGAGCCAAAGATTCGAGAGGGCACGTGGCAGCCGAGGTGCATGTTGCGAGAGTGCTAAATGCACAGCGTCGAAGTGCAGAGTGCAGAGTGCAGAGTGCAAAGTGCAGAGTGCAAACGGCAGCGAAAGAGGTTGCCGATTTCGCCAACCGCACCTCTGCAGCTGCTCTCGACTCGCTCTCTCCTCCTTGCTCGACCAGGCAAGCTATAGAGACTGAGAGTGCGTCGACAGGGTGGCCGAGACAACGCAAGCCCGGGTTGAGCAGCAAGAGGATTTCCTCTCGTTCGACGCTTCACCGCCTCAGCTCCAATCCGCACCCTCGAACAGCAACGCCCGCAAGCGACGGATCAGCGCACAGGCATGGTCCAGCCTCGACTTGAACGTCAACGGGAAGAACGGGATCGACGCCGCAGTCAGGACCCGATCCATCCTCGAGGAGAACGCCTTTAGGGAAGAAGGCTACGTTGAACCAGGGTCGCTTCGTTCGGGCTCTCTATCAAAGGAACAGGGAAAGGGAAGGCAACCGGCGGGGAGGAGGAGGTCGGCGCCAAAGCCAAAGCCAAAGCCGACCACGACCAGACTGCGTTCCACCCGGTCGACCACGGCGTCGCAAGTTCGCTCGTCCTCCTCGTCGAGCCCTTCCTAAACCGGCGAGGCATGAACGAAGTCTTTACCGGAGGGTTGGGCAGTTAATGCATCGTCTCGCTGCTCCAGGTACGCGCCCGTATCTTCCTTGCTGCGTTCCTAGAGGCACAGCAAAACCAAGGTGGAAACTGATGCGACATCCTCCTCCTCTTCCCCCCGCGCACCGATGCTGCTCGCGACCCGCGCCTCGACCGTTCAGTCCAAGCCGGCTCGCTGACCTTTCCGCCTCGGCACCGCCGAACTCCGGCGGCGAGGTTTTGACCCGGCGAATCTCGGTCCCAAAACCGCCGCATCGAAGTCGCCTCGCTCAATGGAACGTCGGCAGGGTTCGCCTCGTCAGCAATCCTTGTTCCGCGCTTCCCGTCCGCAAGGCGCACACCGAGCGATTGCAACCCGCTCGGAGATGCTACGCGCTCAGCAAAGCTACCCACCTTCGCGCTAAGGCTCCGCGCCGCCGCCGTGTTTTGCGGGGTGGGGCCCCCCCCCCCCCCCCCCCGGTTCACTCAACGCGCCTCTGCGTTCCTCTCGAACCGCTTCGGTCCGAACGAACAGAGCCATCGGCATCAAAAGACTTCCTCCGCGCCGTGCAGATCCACAACCAGGGGTCCACGAACCCGCAACTCGAACTTGCGCTTCCGTGCTGCGCTCCGTCACGTCGAGCGTGATGTTCCGAGTCCGATGAACGTGTTTGCGAGCGAGGTGGTCCACTCGGAGGAGGTGAGTCGGCAGGACAATGGCTCCGGCACTAACCGCCGCCGCACCGTCTTCCGGATCCTCGCATGCATGGCTGACTTTCGGTTCTGTTTCTCATGCCAGCGAATCCAAACCGCAGGAGGACGATTAGCGGCGCACGCGCACACAGGCGCAGGCACAGCTCTTGCCTGGGAAGCAAAGAAGAGAGCTTCTCTCGGTTTTGAGCTGAACAGGCATTGCTGCTTCAGGTGTGGGCTTTCTGTACCAGTGAAGGTCGCCAGATTTGCAATCCGAGGCACAGTCGACTCGTCCGACGCGATTACAGGTTGGATGAGAAGGTCCACTCTTCGCTCCGTTCTCCCTGCTTACCCTGCCGAGCCATTCGCTTCCTCGCCGTAGACTGATACATGCGCAATTATACTTTCTCTATCATTGCAATATTGAGGACGAGGTGTGCTCAGCTCGTCTGCGCAGGCAAAGCCTTCCGCACGTCTTTCAGGCCAACTTGGCTTTGCTCTTCTGCACCAACAGCTGTTCTCACACGGCCAAATGAACCATCCAGCTGTACACGTGCAGTTACGCACTGGACGCCGCGAGGACCCGCATACGGTCTTCCTGCGGGCAGGATTCTCGGACGGGAGTGCCGGTCACCGTCCTCCTACCGTCCGAGTCGGCACCAAGGCGGGGGCGGGCTCAGCGACGCTCTATCGATGGCAGGCCGTTCCCGACACCGAATCGATCAGCATGAAGTGGCGCGCGCACGCCGGCGACGCGATCGGCGAGTTGCTTGGGCTCGAAGGTGCGTTCGTCCAGCCGCCTCCGGAGCTTTCTCAAGCTGAACCAACTGCTGCTCCTCGTTGCAGGACATTGCGCACTGGCTACTTGGCCCAATGGCTATGCGCTCTATGAAGAGACAAGCTGGAAGCCCGGGGGGGAGGGCAAGCCTCGCCGAGACCGTTATCTGTTCGGGACCGGTGAGTTCTTCCTCTCGGACAAAGCATTGCAACACTTGCTCATCCGTGTTCACAGGTCACCACACCTTCCGCTCGGGAGCGGAAGCCGCACCACACATGCGCTACCTGGTCGAGCGGGTCACGGACCCAGATGCAGTCTGCATCTGCCGCTACTGCCCTCGCCAGCCCGCCGACAAGTCCACCGCCAACTCCACCGCCGCATCAGCCACCCGGGACGAGACTCGGGCTCTGGCGCTACATACGGATCTGACAGCAGCGCCGCCATACGACCTGGTCCGCGCCTTCCTGCACCGCAGGGGCGAAGTCGTCGAAGCCGCCGGCAAGATGGGTTTTGTTGTGGGGTCAACGCGCCACCGCGGCACTCGGACCTACGAGATCAGGCGTTTCGGCGGAGGATCCGTACAAGTCGACGCCGCCAGAGTCGTTCCCGCGATCACTGCCCTCCAGCAACGTACCGACAAAGACTCGCCCGATATTCGCGCGGCTGAGAGAATCTCGAGCTTGTGTTCGATCCAGTGAGTACTTGTATTCCAGTTCTATCCGTTGCCGAGTCCTGACATGTGCGCCCCAGCCTCGAGCAAAAGCAGATGTTTGTCGGCTTGGAGCGGATCGTCCTTGGTGACCTCGTCAGGATCGACAAGGCTGGCGCCAAGTTGCTCCTCGTCGACGACATGAAAGTCGTCGAGAAACGCCCTAAGCTCGCCGGCAGGGCGGTCACTGCTCGCCAGACTGGCATCCCGAACAACGAGTCGAACACGTTGAACAACATCAAGTCTCTCCCGCCGCCTCTTCCTGGATTCGCGTGGGAACTTGGCCGGAGACTGCAGGTTGACATCCACCGGGTCCTCGGTCGCTTCCACCCGCCGACGATGTGCGCGGACTGGGTCGCTGTCGAGCAGCAGCTCGTTGAGGCAGGCACGGCAGCCGACGACGCGCTGTTCCTCGAGGCGGCCGCTGCCGGGCTCGGTCCCCCTCAAGTCCTCCCCATGTCCGTGAGTCACTTCCTTGCGCACTTGTCTGAGCCTTTTGGACATTTAGCAGAGTCCATTCCTTTCTACAGGCCTCACTCAAGCCTGGGGACAGGGCCAGAGTCGCTTGCACCGGCGACTTGTAGCGTCTTTTTCAATTCTTTTTGGTGTCAAGCAACTTCCCAATCAGTGAGCTACTCGGTACGAAGGTGCTCCGCAATCAACGCGAGAGCATTCCACCCTTGCTTGCCGATATGGCCGTGGTCAAGCGGGATTTCGATCAGGTCGTCCTCGAAAGCAGCGCACAGGACGATGCCGTCCGGGCGGAAACCGACGCCAAAGGTCGACAGGACTGGCTCTGCCAGTTCCTTGTACCACAAGACCAGCTTGTGGTGGAAATCCACCTCGAGCGGGATCTCCCACCCCGAGCATGGGCGCTGCGACCAGTCGAGTTTGCAACCGGGCGCGAAAGCGAGGTTGACGAGGGGGTCCGGGCGCGAATGAGCGAGGGCCGAACTGTCGAAAGTGTAGCAAAGATAATGCGGTCGCTGTCGCGAGTTGCAGCGAGCACCTGGCCGCCCACCCACCTCGCAAAGCCGATCAAGGCTGGGAACGCCACCGCCGTCGAGTCCCGAGCGACTTGGAGGTCCGGCCTCGGACCCTGCCTCGGACCGCATCCACCAGCACGGGTTGTCAGCGCGACAAAGTTTGGCGAGAGTGCGACCGGTCCCGCCGGCGCTTCGAGCCGGTTGTGGTGGAGGCCGCCCGCGGAAATAATGGACGCCTCGGCGGCGAAACTGATGTACGAGAGCTTCTTCTCCTCGACCGCCTCGCTCGGGACAAAGATGATGCTGCCGATCTGCTGCGGGACAAGGACGGTGGCAAGGTCCGGTGGAAGCCGTTTGAACGCGACGGACTGTAGCGCCTTGGAGGTCTGCAGCGAGAAAAAGTGGGGGGTGTCAGGAAAAAGGTCGCCCACCTTTTGGAAACAAGACAAGCTCACCTCGTGCGCAACCAGTGGACGAGTCTCGGCGTCTGCAGCCGAGGCGCCGATCCGGAGGCCAATAGCTTGGAAGCTGAGGCGCGACAGCGAGTGCGCCGCCGAGAGATCTTTTTGGGCCGGAACAAGCGCAAGGATCCCGTAGCAGAGCTCGCCAGCGCACTTCGGAAGCGGACCGATCGCAAACTGTATACAGACGTGAGCTTTCTGCATGCTTCCCAGGACAAGATGATTCCCTTACATGGTTCGAGCCAAGCTTCTCTCCTTCGAGAATCGAGAGGAGCAGGATTTTGCTCTCGCGCGCGGTGAACTCGAGGACGGCGTCACAGTACGTCGCATGGCTTGTTGTGAGGAGCTGGACAATCTTTGGATGCAGATTTGTCGAGGCAAGGACACTCAAGTCGGACAGGCGCGTCCGTTCGGCCGTCAGGACGAGTCGCAGGCGCGCCTTCAGTTCGTCGTCGCTGAGCTGATCGAAGAGCGAGTTGCCGGCAAAGACACCTTCATTCACTGCATATGGAACCGGGAGAGTCATTGCGAGGCCTCTGTCGCAGTCCTTGCGCGCCGACTCACCCTCAAAGTTGGCGAGATCATCTGTCAACTTGGAAGTCAGCCGCGCACGCAGTGTTCCAGGGCTTCAAAGAGACGCACACTCCATAGCGGGACCAGCGGCTCCCTCCTCCTGATGACGAGCGACTTTGTGCGCCCGTTCTGCCATGTTCGTGAGATTTGCGCGGGGAGACGGGAGAGAAGCGCAAGTGCTGAATCGCTCTTTTCATGTCCGCTTCTGATTGCTCCTTCTACGCACAGGCACTGGAGACATGTTTAGACACTATACTAGACTATACACTTGCCATCCTGAGGCATCCCTGCCTCTGAAACCACCTGCTTGCGCGTTACCTTTCTTCCGCTGCGCCGCTCGCTTTCCGCGTCACACCTTCCGAGCCTTCGGACCAGGCAGGGCGGCTGGCGAAGGTACAGAGATGAAGCAGCGAGTGTCTTTGAATGTATCGCGCGTAGCCGGAATGCGATAAGCCTCCCGAGATCCGGCATTGCAGCGTGGCCAAAGTTTCGGCCCGAACAACTCGACGAGTATTCCTCGGACGAGAACCTGAGTCTGCTCGCCGTGATTCTGGGCATTGCAGGGGTCTTGATCATCAGGAGAAAGGAAATGTCCCAAGAGGGTCAGTATGGAATTCGGCGCTTCGTTCCGTCGCACCCCAATGCCAGCCCTCGCATGCGCATGCGGGCAGTGGAAGCGGGGACTGGCGGCTCACTGGTAGTACTTTGAGGGCTGTGCGACCTGAGCATGCTGCAGCACGCCGCGGTACTGTTTGTGCTCGCGTGTCCGGTGTGCACCGAGACCTGGTCAGCGAGACGTTGGTCGCTCACTTCCCGGCTCGCTCCAGGCGCTTGGTTTGGGCGCGAACTCACTGCTGGTACGAGTGCCAACAATCCCTCCTGCTCGAGGTCGTCGAGCCGTTCGCCCTCCTCCCTGACCGACGTCGACGACAAACCCCGAGAGCAGTGAGTCGAGGTGGTGGGTTCTCAGCCAGCAAAGCCCGTGTCGCTTTCGGTCCGGTCGAGAGCTGGGTATCCCGGACCACGTGAGCTATAGCGGCGGCTGCAGCGGTCCAGTGTGATGTTGATGTCGTGCGAGCGAGTGAAACGTCGAGCGCGGTGGTCAAGCCGGACAGCTTCAATGTCGGGGACTCGGCGCGGAACGAGCGAGGACTTGAGAGCAGCGACTTAGGCGAAGCTGGGCAAGGAGCAAGGAGGAGGTTTCTCGGGGCGGAGACTTGGGACAAGGGGACGAACTGAGTCTGATAGATTAATCCGTGAGGAAAAAGGGGAAGAAAGAGAGGACTACGGAAACAGACAAGGAGACTCGAAGATGGAGCTGAGCGGGGAACAAGAGGAGGCGGGTCCGGAACAGAACAGGAAGGCCATAGGCGGCCGGATTAGGGATAGTATAGGGGGCTGAATGGCGCAGAGCGAGAAAGGAAGCCAAGGGAAAGGAGCACGACGGATGGGAAAGGAAGTCGGAGCGACGACGACGAGAGAAGGTTCGTTGAACTCGAAGATGGCGCGCGGCGAGAGTCAGGGGGAAGACCGGGCTTGTTTCCTAACATTCAACCACCTCAAACGAGTTCTGCTTCGCTCCTCTCTCTACACCTACGCGCGTAACTTCGAAAGTCGTACTGTTAGCATCAGATGGCTAGCGGCCTTGTCTCTACCCTCGTAACCACCCGCGCAGAGGTCGAGGCGATGTGCTCGCTCCTCTCGACTCAGTGCTTCGCGACCCTCTCCAAAGTCTCGCCCTCCCGGTCCGCCGGTCGTCGTTATGAGGCTCGGCACTGCCTCCACCACTCTCGAGCAACGAACTCGACCCGACGCTCCCTCCAGCGGCGATTCAGACACCGACGATCACGGTCAGACTCTCTCGACCGTTGGCTTCGTGGTGAGATGGCTCTCTCTCTCCTCGACTCGCTGTGAGGAGCGGGTCCTCGCATCTGCTTCTAATCTCTGTGCTACATTCAAGCCCGCCCGGGACCGTGTCACCGTACACTGCACTCCGCTGAATGCTGACTCCTTCCTCCTTGTCGCCGACTTGCAGCGACCTCTCCATAACGCCGACACAGCTCTGGCCGGGACGTCAAGTCAAGTCAGGAAATTCCTTCGAGCAGGAGAGCAAAGTTGAGGCGAGTCTGAGCCCAAGACGCGTCGTCATCGCATCTCGCCGCTCACCGTCGTCGATCGAGGTGGCGCATCGCGGCCACGCGCCCGTCGGAGCCGCACGCGATGTCGTCAAGCTTTGCAGCGGGGTGCGCGTCCTTCCTACATCCTTCCTTGCCTTGCAAGGATGCCTTCTATGGGCTCAAAAGCTGACTCCTGTCCGTCCCTCTCTCTCTCTCTTCTGCTCGAACGACGTCACACGCTGTCGCTCGCACCCAACCGTGTGACGTCCTCCGGAACCTTTTACGTCGTCCCCGGCTCGGACCGGGCCCAAAGGAAATGGAACTGATCGAGAAGCGTCCGCCCAAGAAGCTCGACGAGGACGGTTCTTCGGCTTAACCGGGAACCGCCGAGTCAACCCGACCGATCCGAAGTTGGTCGAGGCGAGGAAGAAGGAGAGGGAGGCGAAAGTCACGGAGGCAGCCGGGCCGGTGACGCACGCTCGTGAAGGATGCGCCGTGAGTCTCGCCCGCTCTTCCCCTTCCTGTTCTCTTCTCGCCCCACCCGTGCCTTCGTCTGCTGTTTCGCCTCCCGGGGATTGCAGCTGACAAATTCGAAACACCGGTCAAGGGATAGGAACGTATCCCTCCTCACAAACTCTGCCGTCGCTCCTCGCACCGCCCCTCTAGTCGGGCCCGCGGGCTGGCGGTGGCCGACGACCGACACGCAGCATTGGATCCACCCGCTGAACCGCTTCGACGAGTGCCTCGAGACCGGCATCCGCAACTACGAACTCGGCTCGACGGAGCACCTCCAGACGAACGCTTTCACGCTGCGCACCAGGGAGCTCGTCTTGAGCGTCCTGAACCTCCTCTCTTGGAGAACTCGACCGAGATGTTTAACGGCTTCGACGTGAGTTTCCTTTGCCTGCTCTTCTCGGAACCTCGCACCCCCCCCCCCCCCCTCGCGGCATTGCATCCGACACTCACGCTCCCCGTACCGCACGCACACAGCGCATCAGCGACTTGCTCCACACGACCGACATCACCATCCTTCTCGCGACGCTCCGCCTCGCGCTCCGACTAGCGCCGCAGTACTCGTCGTACAACTCGTCGCTTTCGTGGATCCCGTTCTCGGAGAAACGCCTCCTGAGTCTGGCCCAGCCATGGGGCACTCGCGAAAACGGCATCGACCTGATGGAGATTGCGCAAGCATGGACAGCTCGAGGTCCTGCTCGAACTGCAAGAGCCGGCGTGGCAGTTCTACCGCAAGGTGGACAAGGCGACCACGGATGCCGCCGCCGCCACGAGCGACGACAAGCCCAAGTCGGCGAACTATATGATGGATCTCGAGGCGGCCGATCCGACCGCTTCCACGAGGGCGGCAGTGTCAACGCCGGCGCCCCCTCGACGAACCGCCTCCTTCGCGCCGCGCCTCCAGACCCCGATTCGCGAGACCGCGCCTTCGAGCTCGGCCCTTCTTCCCAACATCCCGAGCACCCCCGCGGCCGGTACCACTTCGAGCAGCGACAATCCGCAAGAGGGTCTCATGACCCTCCGCCTGCCAAACTTGCGGACGTCGACCAAGTCGACGGTCGACATCCTGCTCGGCTCGACCGAGGCGCACCAAGTCCCCGAGGCGGACCGCCTCGACCACTTGCTGCGCATCCGCATCGGCCAGGCGCTGTGCTCCACGGATTCGACCGAGCGGCACCGCCTCCTGATCGTTCGCTTGCTCGCCCTCGCGGTCTTTGCGCACGCTCAATGCGAGCAAAGTCTTCCTCTACGAGCCGGACATCATCGCCCAGATCGTCGAGCTCGTCCATCCCGAGAAGGACGTCCCCGTCGAGATCAAGAGCGTCGCGCTGTACGCGCTCGAGGCGTTTGCGCACTACAAGGGCAAGACGGCCGAGGTCGCGAGTGCGCTCGACGCCCGCGTCAGCCACGGAGTCCTGATGGAGCTCGTCCGCAAGACGGCGGCGGACCTCGATACGGCAGAGCGTGAGTCGTCTCGGAGATCTTCTCTTCCGCATTCACAAGTCGCTGACCCGCGACGGCTTCTCTTTCCTTTGCAGTCGAGAGCACTGCCGAGTTTATCGACGCGCTGTTCAACATTCTCACCTACATCAACGTGCACCAGGCGATCGGCCAGATGGTGATCGGAGCCGGCGTCGTCAACGTCTTGCTCGACCTTGTCAAGATCTCGAGCCGCGGTAACTTGCAGATGGTCGCCGCGGATAAGGCCATCGTCATCCTCGACCTCGACGGTCTCCTGTACGGCTATACGAACGTCTTTACGGCGTTCACCGCTGCGAACGGGCTCGAGGCGTTCATCGGTCGGGTCAAGAGCGAGGTCGACGGCGCCTGCGAGGAGCACCGCGAGGAGGCCGAGAAGCTTGAGGTGGCCGTCACCGTTCCGTCAAGCTTCCGTCCTCAAGAGCATCCTCGGTTAGCCGTCGCGCTCTCGCTTGATTCCCCACCTCCTGAACGGCGAGTCGCGCGAGGGCGAAGTTGGGTTCACGCGACTGCTCACGAGCGACCTGCGCTTCCGCGCGCCGTCCCTGCGCCAGAGTCGTCGTTGCAGCTTTGGTTCGGGGAGGGTGAGGACGGAGGGATGCGGGTGACGGAGAGCAGATGAGGTTGAGCGCAGAGCGTGCAGAGTGCAGAAGGCAAAGAAGCAAAGTCAGTGCAACCGGCTGCCGCGAAAGAGGCAACGTTGCCCTCTTGCAACCTCTTCCGCACTACAGTACTTGGAGACTCGAAGTTCAGCACCAATTGCGCTCATCAGAACTGGCTCTCCTGCCGGCGAGCCCGGCGCTCGACGCCACCGTGAAAGTTTTCCCTCGTCTCCTTTAAACTCTCGATCACTTTTGGCGGACGTCTCCGCCCTCCAGATTTCTCCAGGCTTCTGTTTTTCCTTGATCCGGCCCTCCACATCGACGCTGCAGCTCTCTCCAAAGGACCCCCGGCAAAACCGACATCCGCGCGGAAACGCCAAGGAGAAGAATGATCGGTCTGGGGGAGCACGACGTTGACTTGGCGTGCTCGCGGAAATTTCGCTGCCAGCTGGGTCCTCAACTTCTCCCGGAACCTGCATTCCGGCGCTTCAGGCTAGTGACAGCTGCACCCGTGAAGCTCCACTTGCTGCTGAGCGCGGCAAAACCAATCCCGCCGCCGACGTACGCCACCCCTCGACGAGGAGCCGTCCAGATCAGATTGCAGATCCTGCTTCCTTCCGATATCCACCCTCGGCTTTTGCGACTCCACCTGCAGCTAAACATCCCACAAAGACACCGCCAGCCACCATGGAGTCCTCAAGAGCTTCCTCCGACTTGGAGAAGAAGTCGTCTCTGCAGCTCGGTGCGTGGCTTTTCTCGCTCGCGCTCTGATAGCCGATCTTCTTCCGCCCCGTCGGGTTCGGAGGGTACAGAGCTTGGGTACTGACGCGTGACATGTGCAGAGGATTCGGTTGCCCCTGCCCAGCTGCGGCGCACACTCGCCGACATCGACCCTGCGGCGGAGGCGCGGCTTCGTCGCAAGATGGATATGCGCATCCTGCCCGCAGTTTCGTTGCTCTATTTATTCTGCTTCATCTTGAGTCTACACTTCATTCTTAACCGCGACGAGATTGAGCCCGGTCCTAATGCTTTGTGTGACAACAGGACGTGCGTTTCGCCCAGGACAGCGAGCCCGACGCTTCGACAGGCTCTTACCTAACCTCATCCCCCTCTACAGCGCGCCAACATCGGCAATGCTCGTATTGCCGGACTCGAGAGAGACCTCAACCTGAAGGGTTACGACTACAACATCCTCCTCACCGCGTAAGTCGGCTTCTTTCAAGCTGCCTTTTGGCTCGGTGTTCCACCTCTTGACCGTGTCGCCCTCTCCTGCAGCTTCTACGTCGCATACATCGTCTTTGAACTCCCTTGCCAGATGCTCACAAAGTGGGTCCTTGTCCTGGCGAATCGACTGAACGATGAAGCTGATTCACCTTTTCGCAGGTGGTGGGGACCTGGAAAAACCCTGCCGATCTTTGGTTTCCTCTTCGGACTGTTCTCATTTGTCATGGCGTTCGTGCACACCTTTGGCGCTGCGGTGGCAGTTCGGTTCCGTGAGTACCGCCTCCAATTTCCTTCGAGCCGAACGTGGGCTGACTCCCTCTTGCATGGGCGTCTGTAGTCCTCGGCATTACCGAGAGTGCAGTCTTCCCCGGCATCAGTTTCTATCTGTCGCGCTACTACCGCAAAGACGAGCTGGGCTTCCGCCTGGTAGGTCCTTTTTCGGGCACATGGTCAGTGCGACTTTTCAGACTGATTCTCTGCTTCACACGTCCCCCTCAGGCATGCTTCCTTGTCTGCACGGCTGCCGCTGGTGCGGTAGGAGGATTGCTGGCGTCGGGGATCCTCAAGATCGACAGCATCGGGTGGCTGACGGAGTGGCGGTAAGTCTTGGCTGAATCTCGCGTTCACAGCAAGATCTTTCGCTGACCCCGAGTTCGCCGCAGCATGATTTTCTTCGTCGAAGGCATCATCTCGATGGGCGTTGGCGCAATTTGCTGGTTCTTCATGTCGGACCGGCCGTCCGCATGCAAGTGGCTCACGCCGGAAGAGCGCGAGCTCGCCGAGTTCCGGCTCGTCGCCGAGCAGCCCGGCCAGCATGAGGCGATCGATGCTCTCCACAGCAAGGGTGTCTGGGCTGGCATCTTCAACACCAACACGATTGGTGAACCAAGTGGAAGAGATTCTTTCGGTGCTTTTGGAGTACTGACCTTCGCCATCCTCAGTCATCGCGTGCGTTTTCCTCCTGAACAACATTACGGTTCAGGGCGTCGGCTTCTTCCTGGTGCGTGCGAGCTGTCTCCGTGACTCCGCTGAAGGGTTAGCTGACGCTACTTCTGCGCCGCAGCCAACGATTGTGCGGAGCATCTACCCGCAAGAGTCGACCATTCACCAACAACTCCGCACGGTCCCTCCTTATGTCTGCGGAGCGTTCATGACCCTCCTCACCGGGTACCTTTCTTGGAAGACGCGCCGCCGCGGCCTGTACCTGCTCCTCTCGGTTCCGCCCCTCGTCGCCGGCTTCTCGCTCTACGTCGCGACCTTGAACCCGCACCTCCGCTACACGGCCGCGTTCTTGGTCGCGCTCGGGTGCTTCAACTTTGGCGCGCTGTGCACGGCCTGGTCGGCGGCGAACGTCACGACCGATACTGCGAGGGCAGCGTCGATCGGGACGACCGTCTTTGCGGGCAACTGTGGCGGTCTCATCGCGACGTGGACCTTCTTGCGTGAGTTATTGCGTCAAGGATTGTGTACACCTCTTCTCGAGAACCGATTCTCTGACCCTATTTGTGCCACGCCGTCCTCCTCTGCAGCAAAAGACGCGCCGCGGTACCTGCCCGGGAACGCTTTCAACCTCGCCAACTCGGTCGTCATGTTCTTCCTCGTCGGCGGTTTGCCGCTCTGGCAGAAGCGCGAGAACAAGGCCAAGGCGGCCGGGCGCGACGACCACCGCATCGAAGGCAAGACGGAGAGCGAAGTCGCCGATTTGGGACAGAAGCATCCCGACTTCCGGTACGCGCCCTAGGTCTGCCGTCTTCGGACCATCTCATGGAGGACCCACTCGAGCGTGAACTCTCCGGCGAATGTCCTCTGGATTCACCCTCCGGAGCGCGGCGGCTTTCAAAAACCATTCCTCTTTCTCTTTCTCTGGATTCCACTCCAGCCCACTACGGCCTTTCAACGGGCCCTTTCCCCCAAGCCGTCGCTCTCTCGACAATTCACCGCCGTTGAGCCTCACCTCCTTCCTCTTTATACTTGTATTCACCTACAACTGTTGCCTGAACTAGACCTTTTATTGCAATTGCTAGACCTTCTCAACCCGCATTGCCACTCTTGCGCGCACGTATGCAGTGCCGCAATGCTTCCGAGTCTTCAATTCAGCAAGCTCTACAGCTGCTCGTAAAGGTGCCAGAGCTCGGAGCCGACAGAGTCGAGAAAAAGTCTTGCTCGACGGGACGTGGGGCGCAGGATTCGATCGACATCAAGTTGTCGATCAGAGACACGAGAAGAGTTGGTGCAAACGTACCGCATGCTCCGGATACAGTGAGGCGACTTGACCGTACGCCTGACTTACGGCGAGCAAGAGTGCGCACCTTCTGCGACTACGCCAGTCGACCCACTCTTCGCGGTTCGCTGTCAGCCGTTCCGCGCCACCTGCCGACTCCGCGACTCCATCGAACGAGGCGCACTCTCAACCCGCCGTCTCTCGAAGGCTGGAAGCTCGCGCACTCTTTGACCGTCACGATCAGCCTCGTAGCGCTCCTGCGGCCGAGCGCAAGACGCGGGGCGGGCACTCGCTCGGTCGGACCGGATCGATGATGATGAGCAGCAACGGCGGCAACGATCAGGTCGCGCAGGCTCTAACGCCAGATCACGAGGCGCCAGTCCAGCTACACGGGCAGCCCCACCAGGGCTCAAAGCTCGGGATCGACACGACCGGGGGCGGCGCGGGCGAGGTCAACTACATGCCGTCACCGAGATCGAGGCAAGGTTCGGTCCGCTCATTCGACCGGAGCGCGCCTGCTACGCCAGTCAAGGAGCGAGGTGCGAATGCGTGGTCTGATGCGGTCCACCAATCGCCGGTCGCCGGGTCTGGATCAGGAGCGACAACTCCTCCTGCGGTTATCGCCGGTAGTCATCACTATCACCGCAACGGCGCGAACGGCAACTACAGCGCCCTCGGGAACGGTCACCCGCAGAACCCAATTTCCGACTCGAGCTCCTCTCCCCGCCCGCGAGCAAAGTCGGCGCAGGTGGCCGGACCGGCCGACTGGCACGCGATCGCAACGAACGGGCACGCAGCAGCCGCCAAGGGACGGTCAGCCAGTTTGGCAGTCCCGCCTCCGCTCCCGGAAATGATACAGTCGCAGGGAAGGAGGTCCACCGCGCCGTACCTCGAGCCCCCGTCGCCCGCGCCTCCCGTTCCGGTCATCGATTACCCGTCTACTCATCCATCCTCGCGCTTGCCGTCCCGGTCGAATGGAGGAATGTCCCACAGCGCTTCCGTCTCGTCCACCCTCTCAGCGGCGACCTCCAACTCTTCCAATAATAACCAACGAGCGCCTCCTGCACCGCATACGACTCCGCATCCAGCTTCGGGCTCTTGCTTCAACAGCGCAACAGATCCAGACGGTGTCGCCGCGTTGGTTCAGCAGTTGTATGCTCGTCTCGACGATCAAGGTGTCTACGGAGACGGATGGGACGAAGGGAGAGAGCGCAGTCGCGACGGCATCATCCTGCGACTCGATCCGGAGCACGACCTGCCACCGAAATCGCCACAGCCGCATCCGCACCAGCTGGCGATTCCCAAAGATCCCGACCTTGCCGCCAAAGCCGACCAGGTCCTGCGACGCGTGGATCGGTGAGTCGTGCACCTTCTTCGGGCTTTTTGGAGAGAGCTGGAGCACAACCGCTGACGCCATCGCCTGGACCCGCCGGCAGCTACGGCTTTTTCTCCAACTCGCATCCGGCAGCTCTCGCTTGCCAGCACAATCGCCTCGCTACTTTATCATCGGCACCGTTCTCTATCTTGCCGAGCTTGTCGTCATCCTCTCGCCGGCACTCTGCCAAATTTCCTCCGCCGCCGCCACCGCCACCACCACCACCACCACCTTCGACGACGGAGCAGCGCCGGGAAATGTCATCACTCGCGCACCGGGCATCCACTGTATCACTACTTCCGACGACGGCGCTAGCGCCAGACAAGATTGCCCTCGAGACGAAACGGATCGACAAGTGGGCGAGCATGCTCTCGGTCGCGCGACGAGATTCGGGCGGCAACGCCCAAGATTGGACCGTCGCTCCGAGTTGGTGGCAAGGTCGAGTACCCGGCGGAGGAGGAGGCCAAAGTGGCAAGTACCGCCGACTGCAGCGCCGTGTCTTCAAGGGCATTCCCGACCGGTGGCGCCGCGCCGTGTGGGGCCTGATGATGGAAAAGATGGCCGACGAAGTCGCCCTCGAGAATCGGACTCGGGCTCCGACACTCGTCCAGCTCGAGGCAGAGTACCATCGCCTCGTCCAGGAACCGTACGTCCAGGATGTCCAGATCGACCTCGACGTGCCGAGGACCATCTCGGGCCACGTGCTGTTCCATACTCGCTACGGCCAGGGGCAACGCGCGCTCTTTCACGTTTTGCACGCGTTCGGGCTGCGGAGCGAAGATGTGGGCGGGTACTGCCAGGGGATGGGGCCCATCGCCGCTACCCTTCTATGCTATTTCGAGCCAGAGGTGCGCGTTTATCTTTTTGAGACTTGTCTCTGATGCTGTCGAGGTGCCACTGCGTCGCCCGTCTGCTGACCACGAGAAGCTCCGCCTCCGCGCACAGCGTGCCTATGCCGGCCTCGCCCGCCTCTTTGACCAGTACCGACTCAGTCACATCTTTGCGCCGGGATTCCCAGGACTGCACGAGGCTTTTTACGTACAAGAGCGGCTCGTCGAGCTTCTCATGCCGGCCGTTCATGCCGCTTTCGTGAGTCGTACAGCCGGGATCTAGCGTTACTTCAGGAGAACGACCCGCTGAGTTCTGAAACTTGTCACCACAGGCCGAGCAGATGATCTCGACTTCGGCGTACGGTACCAAGTGGTATATTACGCTCTTTGCCAACTCGGTTCCGTTTGCGACTCAGCTGCGCCTATGGGACGGGTTCCTCCTCGAAGGGCTCGACTTTCTGGTCGTTACCGCGGTCGCCATCATCTGGCACTTCCAGCGTGAGCTTTTTCTTTCTCTCTCCTCTCCTCCCTTGCACACGCAGGTGCTGACACTGCCCCACCCGTGCAGACGATTTCACCTCTGCCAACGCCTCGTTCGAGTCGATCCTCTCCCGCCTCTCGTCCTACTTCTTCGTCGAATCGGACGACGCCTTGCTCCGCTGGATCCGCAAGACGCTCCGGTTGAAAGGGTTGCGGGAAAAGATGAAGGCGTGGAGGACCGAGTGGCAAGGGTTCGTGCGGGACGGTACGAGTGAGGGAAGGCTCTCTTAGTAGCCCTTCTTCGTACATCGCGCAGATACGGCGCGGAAGTAAGATCGTTAACGACAGCGTCCATTGCGCAGTGTGCAAGTTGCAGAGATGATATGTAGGAGGAGGAAGAAACGGGAACGGGTACACGAAGGGACAATGGAGGGCCGGAACCAATACTGATACAAAAGCGGGCGCGCGCCGCCTCTAGTCGCCAGCGCGGTCGACGCAATACATAGGCTCTCAGAGCTGATCCCGCGAGTCGTACTGCTCGAGACGACCGCCAAAGTTGACATGCTCGTCGTCGCTCTTTTCGTCAAAGTCGTCATCCTCTTGCGAGACGAGCGCCGCCTCTTCGTCCCGCGCTTGCATGTCTCGCGGACCGCGCGGGTGAGGCACTCGATGTTGATGCCCGTGATCGTGATCGCTCGCGCCACGCTCGCGCGAGTTGGCGCGATTTCGCTCCCCGCCGCTCGTGCCGCCGCTATTGCCGCGGAATGGAGAAAGCGTAGTGAAGCGATGTTTGGTCGCGGAGGGGGGTGGTGATTTGGGACCGTGCGATTCAAAGTCGAACGCCGGATGAGCCGACGCTTTCGGTGACGAGGCAAAGACCTGCCCGAGCCGCCCGGCAAGGGAGGAGCCCGAGTGACCTCGAGCTGTTGGGACGAACGCGCCGTCGTCTCCCGCGTCCTCTCCTTCTGCATACGGATCATGGTACGCCTTCGAGGTAAAGATGGAGCCGCTGCGCGCGGCCGAGAAGTCGCCCTGCGGATCGGCGACGCCTGCCGAGGTGATGTCGCCAGAAGTCGGGGGAGTCGACCCCGGTTGATGCTCGTGCGATCCGACGGGGCGGCGCAGCTCGAGATGGTGCGCGTCGCCGCCTTTCTTTTTCCACTTCGAGGTGTCTGAAATCAACGTATGCGGTCAGTTCAAGGGGAATGTCCTCCAAAGAGATCTGCGGAAGGAGCCACTCACAGCGATGGACTTGATCTGTTTCGCTGAACTGGATGGCCGAATTCGCCCTCGCCGTGTCCGAACGCAGGTTCTCTGAGGACCGAGTCGCCAGCACAGACCCGCCCGTTGGAGTAGTAGACATGCTACAGGAAAAAGGTGTCAGGGAGAAGGAAGAAGGAAGGGGTCGAGGGAAGCGGAAAAAGAGAACAACTCACGGCGAGGGCTCCTCCGTGTAGCGTATCGGTTCATCCCGCAGATCATACCGCCGCACTTCTCCTCCTGCCTCTGCCGGTCCGCTCCACATCGCTCCCGGGGCGCCGGTCCTACCGCCGCCGGCACGCTGCCGCATCCCCATCTCCTCGGGATGGAACGGGTCCTCCGAGGAAGTCATCCGACCAGCACCGGTCGACCTGCGCGAGCCGCGACTTCTCATCGAGATGGCTCGGTGAATAGTGCCCGCGACTCCCGAAATGCCTCGGATCGCATCGATTCCCGGATCGTCGTCGGCGTGATGGGTCGTCTCGGAGCGAGCGGCGGATAGCAAGAGACTGGTCTTGCCGTCGAGCATGCCCGACTTGACGTCTTCAGGTTCGACTTTGGACAGCTGCAGAAGCGCGACGCCGACCACGATGACCTGTGAGGCGATCGAGGATGTGAGCGACCGCTGCGCTTGCGCGCGCGCCCTGGCTGAAGGAGGGTCCCACGTACGAGGAAACCGAGCACGAGGGTGACGATCGAAGTGGTACTCGCGCCGTGAAAGCCAGAATTCAAGATGATTGACGTGATGAGTGTGCAAGAGGTGAATATGACATAATCTGCGTTTCTCGCCGACGAGAAGGTCAGTGTGTGGTCAGACGCGTAGTGAGCGCAAAGAGACTGGTGGCTCACATGCGGCAGTAACGCTTGCACTGTTGTACAGCGCGAGCGCCTTGTTGAGATAGTTGATCTCGAGGAGCAGAGTCGTGATGACGAATGCGAGTGTGAAGTACATGAACCATTGCTTCCACTGGCTCGAGTCGCCCCGGATCGAGGTGAGGATGGCGCCACCGAGTCCCGACGTGCAGGCGACCGAGAGTCCGCCGAGGAGCGAACAGATGGTGATGTAGACGAGCATGTTCTTCTTGCCGTATTTTGGCGCCACGAAGAAGACCATCCCGGCGGCCGAGACGAGGCACAAACTCCCCCAGACGAGAAATCCGACGGAGAGGAACTTTTTCTGAAACGCTTGGATCGTGGTCGAGGTTTCTTCTGCTGGGCCGTTGAGCGCGATGATGACGGAGCCGAGGATCGAGAGCGTACTACCGAGCCACCCAAAGGTGGTCAGGCGCTCCTTGAGGATGAAGTGGGCGAGAATACCGGAGGTGACGACGGCGAGACTGCCCATCGGCGTGACCTGCAGATTCAGCATCTCCGGTCAGTTGTGCGCGCCGACGGTCGCTCTGCACCGGAGAGGAAAACTGACCAAGATCGCGTCGGTGAAGCTATAAGCGATCAGATTCATGAGCTCGCCTATGATCATGACGATCATTCCTGTCCACCACTGTTCGAGTGAAACGGTCAGTTCGAGCACACGTTTTGAAGCGAACGCAGCTAACGCACCAACCACGACTTGAGGTACTCGTGCCCTTCGCCCTTGGCCACTCCGGATCTTCTTTCGGCCGCCTGCAATCCTTTCTTCTTGAAGATGAAACTCCCGCCGATGAGGAGACCGCTCCCGACCGCGAGGAGGACCCCGATGACTTTGTAACTCGCCGGTTGAGTGGTCGCGCTGGCTGCTGCCGCACTGGATGATGCGCTCGCCGACGCGCTCGCCACAGTCGACGACATGACCCCGGCTGCCTTAGTCGGCGCGACGCTGCACTCTCTCGCTCAAGCAAGCGATGTGTCGGCGTTCCTTCGACTGACCGAGAAGTGATCGAAGCGAAGAGTTCGGCGTGAAGTTCCACCCTGCCGGGGCTTGCTAGACGGCGGGAGCTCGGCTCGACGCGCAGAATTCCCAGTGGACCTTGATCGCGGTCGTTACTCTGGCTCGGCGGTCGTGCGAGAGGTCGGCAAACGAATCGTCCGGCGACCAAAGTTGGGTGAGGTCACGGCGTAGTCGGTCCTGCGTTGGATGCCAGAGATCCAGGTTGGAGCAGCAGTGGTCGTCTGCAAGGCTCACTCAGACAGCTTCGAGTGCTCTTCACGGCGCTCGAAGGCGTTTGAAGCGAGAGGCAGCACGCTCGACCCCGATCACAACGGACGCAAGGGCGACCGGCTCCGAGGCGGTGCAGCAAGGGAGAGGAAAGTCTTTCACGCACACGCAGTCGATGCAAGGAGGACAGTATTGAAATAGACATTGAAGGGAATCGCAAGGTACGGGAGATATACCAGTCCGGCCCGGCATGGGTTCGGCTTGGAAAAAAAAAACGACAAGGAAGCGAAAGCTGGCGGAGGAGGCGGCAAGGTGGGTAGAGAGTAGTACAAACGGGCTGTATAGATGGACCGGAAGCGGAAAAGCTGGCGGGGGGTTACATGATGGCGACGCCTTGGTCGTCAAACATGACGCCCTCGGCGCGGAGTTGCTTGACGCACGACTGGCCAACCTCGCTGCGATCTGCGGGCAAATGGGCGAACGGAGGTCAGTTTGATAACGAGGCTTTTGCAAAAGAGAAAAAAGACTCACGGTGGCGATGCAGCGCGTCGAGGCGAACAAAGTCGCGCTTGCACGGTGAGCAGTGGTATTTCCGCACCCCGAGGTGCAGCAACTCGTGGCGTTTGCAATCGTGCGCGCGCGCAAAGGACTGCGAGGCAATGGAGTCGGGGTGAGTAAGCGAAAGCGAAAGCTTGGTACGGGCGGGGTAAAGAGCATCAATCCCCGCGCACCTTGTCACAACCGTCGTACGAGCACTGGTACGGCTTCTCGCCCTTGTGCGCGCGCTGGTGTCCGCGCAAGTTGTACCGCCGAGTGAACGTCTCTCCGCAGAGCTCACACACAAACTTGGCGACGGCGTTGGCGTTCCGGCGACGCTGAGCCGCATCGATCGTCGCGCGCGTCGTCTTGCTCTCGCGCGAATACTCGTCGTCGTCTTCGTGATTCGGACTGCCGTCGGCGTTCTGCTGGCCTCCTTTTGATCCAACCGCGATCGACGCTTTTGCTTGCGCGGTACGCTTCTTCGGCGCTGCAGCCTTCTTGCCAGTCGCCCTCGAAGAGGACGACGGTTTCGGAGCAAATTTGGCCTTCTTGTGCTTCGGCGACTCTTCGTAGTACTCGTCCTCGTCATCGTCGTCCTCCTCGTCACTCGATTCCATTTCGTCCAGATCCGCCTCAAAGTAGTTGCTCCCCGCGGGCACACCGCCGCTCGTAGCGCGAGCCGTAGTGCGCGGTGCCCGTTTCGGCTTCCCGCTGCTGTTCGCGCCCGGCATGGGCACCGGTGGCGGCGTCGGCAAGACGAGCGATTGACTGGAAGGCGAGTGATACGAGTACGGTCCACCGGGCCCCGCGGCGTTGATGTTGTAAGGCCCGGGAGGGTTCGGCAGGAAAGACGGGTGCAGGTTCGCGTCGCTCGTGGTGACGGCGCTGCTGGTGGAGGCGGTGGCGTTGCTGAACTGCATCGTCGCGACGGCGGCAGCTTGCGCGACCTGAGCCGCATGCGCTTGAGCAGCCTGGGCAGCGGCGAGCGCGAGCGCGTTCCCTTGAGGCGAAAACTCGGGGAGCAACCTCGGCTGGACTGGCAGGTCGGACTGGACTGGAACGGCTGAAGTAGAGGCTTGAGGAGGAGGTGGTGGCGCCGACGAAGTCGGCTGCTTTTGAGAGGGAGGAGGAGGAGGAGGAGGCGGGAGAGGCGCGAAATAGGCTATCGGCAGGGTCATGCCGTTCGGGAGGTGAATAAACTCGGGACGACTTGACGAACTCTGCGCGTCCTGCTGGCCGCCGGCGGTCGCTGGCGTGACTTGCTGAGCGATGAGCTGAAGAGCTGGTGCGAGCGGCGCTGTTGATTGGGCGCCAAACTGCTGCTGCTGCTGCTGTGCCTGTTCAAACGACGGCGGTGCGAGGTGTCCGTTCGCCGAAGTCAAGTAAGGTTGCGCCTGCTGAGGGTCAGATGGAACCTGCGACGGTTTCGCGACCGAGCCGGTCGAAGACAAGGTCGAGAACAGGTGGGACAGATCGTCCGACTTGGAGTACCGGTGTCCGGGTTCCTGGCTCCGGGCACGCCTCGCGCGGAGACCACCCGGTTGCTGTTCGCCGTCGACTTGAGGCGCGTGCGAGATCTTGAGTTCGAGGTTGCGACTGAAATCGAACGGTTGCTGACCAGCCACGGCAGGCGACTGGACCGTCTTGACGGCAAAGGATATTGGTGCCGAAGGCGGCAACAGACGAAGACCCTGAATTGCTGCCACTTGACCGGACTCCTCGCGGTGACCGCCGCCGTAAGTCGGGATCGCCGACACGGGCTGAGTCAAGTCGATCGAGAACTGCGAGTTCGGGGCATTCGAAGTCGACAGGCCGTTCAAAAAGTCTCCGAGGCTGATACCTCCAAGGCTCATCGTATCGAGGCGCATCAGGTCCGCTTCGGACCGGGACCGTTGGCGGCGGGGCAGGCCCTCATGAACGCCGAGCGAGTTCCTCGACGATGATGCCGCCGGTCCAGGTTGCTGCGTAGCTGCCAGCTGAGCGAAATCGGCAAAGACAGACGTGGTAGTCGGCGTGGCACCGGCGCGTACGGAAGAGATGGCGAGGTCGAGCGCCTCGGGTTCGGCCGTCACGACGGAATGCGTCAAAAACGGCTGCGACGTCGTTGCTGCTCCCGAAGTGGTGTTGCTCGCGGCTGGAGGTGGTCCGATCGAGCTCGGAAAGGCAGCGGTGGTCGGCGTCTTGGCGGCCCACATGTCGAGTACTCGTTCGAGTTCGAGCGTCCCGCGCCCCTTTGGCCGATTCGATTCGACCGCGTTCGGACCAGGCTGTCCGGCTTCAGTGGAGGTGGCCTGAAAGCTCATCGGGGCGAGAGATGTGACGGGCGATTCGGTCATGATTCCATGTGAAGCGGTCGAAGGCGAGAGGACGACCCGGATCGGCGGCAGGGCGGTATCGAACGTCGAGCGCGTCGCCGACTCGGCGGGGACGGCGGGGAGCATCCGGACATCACTAGTCGGCGAGCCGGTGTAACCAGAGAGGTTGTTCAGGCCGGTCGAGTTGCGCCTGCTGCTGCCGAACGCGAACGGGCGCTGCGCCTCTTGCCTCGAGACGTTGATGGGCGAAGGCGGCCTCTTGCGCGGATTCACTCCCTGGCCGTTCAGCGATTCGCCGCCACCGCTGGCAGGTAGGCCTTGCAGTCCGGTGCGGGGACTGGCGGCTTGCGATATTTGCTGCTTGGTCGTTGACATTTCACCGCCGGAGCGCGCCGGCGTCGGTGCAGCAGGCGAAGGTTCCATCTTGGACGGGCCAATCTCGTCCGGGCGAGCTCGCGAGCAAAATCAATCAAAGTTCGTCCGGATAAGCTTCGTAGCCTCTGTGCACGGGTCGGGCGCTCAGAGTTGAGGCGAGACGAAGAGGCGGTGCTGTGTCGGCTGATCGACATGTCGCCGTCAGCTCTCCCTCCCCTCCCATCTGGACTGTGAGTGGTACACGGTGACTCACCACTCGAGTGTGCGCTGTACTGCCCGTTGATCGATATCCGCCTCGTAGCTGGCGCGGTGCGCGGTCGTCTCAGGCGGAGGGCGGCGGTCGTCTGTTTCCCGCTCGAGCTGGTCCCGTGATTGGTGGGCTGGAGTACGCGGACACCGAGTCGGATCACAGTGTCGCCAGTCAGGTCCTGTCCCGTCTGCTGTGTGTAGCCTCTGGCCTCTCTGAAGCTGCCGGCTGTTTGGGGGGGCGGTGCAAGGAGAACGAGGCGGTGCGCGACGGGTGCCCGATTCTGATTCGCCCGACCGCGAGCACATGATTAATTTCTCCTGAAGGACGTCCTTGATAAATAGTACTCCATACAACAGACTATGGGGATGGCTGAAGTCTACACACTCTCGTCTTCGTCGAAGAGGACCTTGCCCGGGTTCAACAGGTTCAGCGGATCGAGTGCGCGCTTGACGGTCCGCATCAGGGCCAAAGTCCCTTCGCCGAGCTCTGCTCGCAGGTACTTGCGCTTGGTCAAGCTGCGAGCAATGTGTCAGCGCGGAACGGTAGAGGAGGGTCCGGCGAAGAAAGCCGCACCCGATGCCGTGTTCGCCCGCACATGTCCCTTCCAATTCCTGCGCGAGCTCGACCAACTGCTTCGCGAGCTTCTCCACCGCTCTCGGCGGCTCCGTCTCCCCCGGCGCGCCCTTCCACAGGATCGCGCGGTGGACGTTGCCGTCTCCGATGTGGGCCACAATCGGCGCCACCAACCCGGACTGCTCGACGAGGACGTCGGACCGCGAGACAAACTCGGCGAGGCGCGAGATCGGGACGCAGACGTCGGTGATCTGTCGAGCATGCGTGCAGTCGGGGTCAGCGAGGAAGGGGAGGTTGCGCGGCTTGGTGCCCTTGACAGTCCACGTACCAGAGTTCGGCAACCCTCGCCGACGAGCAATTGCTGCGACCAATACTGGCTCTGCGGGGTTACCAGCAAAAGAGGCCGTCAGGTTCGTCTCCGAAAGAAGACATCCTTGGTCACGAGCGCACCTTGCGAGCAGTCCACAGGTCATCGTTCTCCTTCTCATTTTTCGCCACCTTGAGATCCCGGCCGCCATTCTGGCGCACAAACCCTCGCACGATTTCGAGATTGGCAAAGTTGGCCTTGTCGTCCGGGTTCGAGAACCGCATCAAGACGGTCGGTTCTTCCGGGAGAGACTCGGGCAAGAGTTTGGCGAGGTTGAGACCGTGGATCGAGGTGCCGTCGAGCAGCTCGAGCGAAGTCGGAGTCATGCCGGCCGAGAGGATCGAGACGACGGTCGAGACCGCTTGAGCCACGGTCGGGAAGGAGGTCAGGGCGACTTTGAGCGGTAGGACGGGCGCGAGCCGGACTGTCAATTCGGTGATGATCTGCCCGGCGCAGGGGCATGACCGTCAGATGCGTTACGAGAGGTCCGTCTGAGAAGACCTACACCCAGAGTGCCTTCGCTGCCGAGGAAGAGACGCGCAGTGTCGAATCCGGTTGTGCTCTTGCCTGCAGGCCGGAGAAGCAAAGTCAGGATCCCGCCGCGAAAGAGAAAAGGCACGCCGAACTTACGAGCGCGGTTGGCGCCCTTGGTACGGATCACAGAGCCGTCCATCAGTACGACCGTGAGCGACTGGATCCATTCGGCCCGGAGCGTTCCGTAGCCGACTTTATGTCCTCCGTAGGTTGCAAAGGTCAGCTGTGGCGCTCGACGACTTGGCAGATACGGAGAGCGCACCCGCGTTGGTACCGCTACCGGCGACGCCCGCCATCCCCCCAAACTCGCTTCCCGGGGCCGGATCCACCTGCGGGAGACGGGGCCTGTTAGTGCGAGTCTGCGGTAAAGGTTCGTGTGCACTCACCGGAAAGAAGAGCTTGATCCCTCGTGCAGCCAGGTGCTCGTTCAGGCTTTTCCAGCCGACGCCCGGTTGAACCACCGCTTGGAAATCCTGCTCGTACAATCGGATGTCCTGCATCCGCGAGAGCGAAACATGCACCGTCGGCCGGCTCGACGCTGTTGCTCGCTTCTTCTGCTCGACATGTCCCTCCTCGTCGCTGCCAGCTGGTCCGTTCCAGCGCTCTTCTGGCGGAGGGTTACAGCACGTCGCTTGGAATTGTCCCTCGAGTGCGGTCCGGCCTCCCGTCGGGATGAGAACGATCCCGCGGCGCGAACAGATCCGCACAACTTGAACGACGTCCTCGGTCGACAGGGCATGCACGATCGCGGCTGGCGGGGCTGGAGGAAGGAGCGATCCAAAGCTCTGGCCGTGCTGGTTGCGCGTTTTCAGGTCTAGCGACAGCTGCGAGGCCGGGAAGGTCGCCTTGAGGTCGGCGACGGCGGCGTCCCAAGCTGGCGTCGGCGCACTCGGCGCGAGCTGAGCCGCAACCGCTGCTGTTCTGGCTCGGGCTCTGTGCACGTCGCCCATTCTTGCTCTCCAGAGACCAGCAGAGGAGCGCGCTGTCGCCCTGCGTTCGCTCAGAGCTTCCCCCACACGTCCGGCAGCCCGGGTCGCCAGCTTTTCGGCAGGGAGCTCCGGCAAAATGCGCCGTGGGACTCCGTCACGTGCGGAGAAAACTTAAAAAGTGCGTCTAAAAAGCAACTCCGCTCGAGGGCAAGTCAACTTCCGTCCGGCCGCTTCAACCGCCTCTTGCTCTCTCACTTGCATACAAAGGCTGGATATGCATCTCAAGGACGAAGAGAAGATCCGAGATCCGTCACTGGCCGAGACGGCGTCGCCAGTGCCGTCCCCTGAGCCGACGCAGAAAGACTCGTCCGACTTCACGGCGGCGGAATGGGAACTCGACCGGGCCGCCGTTCGCCGCCTCGACTATACTGTACTCCCACTCGCAGCGATTGCATACCTGCTCAACTTTATCGATGTATGCACTCGGTCGTCTCCGGACTGGAAGTTCAGATGCTGACTTTCCCTTCCGTTAACAGCGGTCCAACCTGTTCGTCGCTTGAACGGCTCGCGCTCCTATCGCCGGAGTAATGCTAACATCGTCGACTTGTTTGCCTACGATGCTATACTCAGTGGCAAGTGAGTGGAAGAATCCGGTTTGCCGTCTTGGTATGTCTGCTGACGCCAAGAATCCCTCGCACTTAGCGCAAAGTACGTTTCTCTCTGAGCTCCCCTCATTTGGCGTCTGATCTTACAAGCAGACGCGCGCCTAAATGCATCGTCGCTACCAAAGCGTTGTGGTCCGCACGCATTAAAGTCGTTACGAGGCGGGAACTGATCATGCGCATCTCACTTCAGAGTCGCAGGGCTGGCGAAAGACCTTCATTTGACCTCGCTCGAGTATCTAATTTGTGTCACCTGCACCTATGTGCTCTATATTGTCTTCGAAATGCCGTAAGTCCCCCTTCTGCGACCGTGTGATCGTCCTCGCGCGATCAAAGCCCTGTCTGGGACGTTCATCTTTACGACGGTCGGCTCATATCTTCTTCGCACCTGAACCTGCAGATCAAATCTCATGTTGAAAAAAATCGGTGCTCATATCGCCATCCCTGCCATGATCACCGCCTGGGGAACCGTTTGCTGCCTGACCGGATTGGTGCAAAACTACCACGGTCTGGTTGCCGCTCGCCTTATCCTCGGTCTGTGCGAGGCAGGCTTGTTCCCCGGCACCGTGTTATATCTTTCCATGTTCTGTAAGTCGTTGCGAGACCCTCCGAAGCAGACCAGGGAGCTGACGTACAAAGTGCTCGACCAGATCGACGCCACGAGCTTCAAACCCGCATCTCGCTCTTCTTCTCGGCGGCATCCCTCGCAGGTGCTTTCTCGGGTCTATTGGCGGCGGCGATTGTCAAGCTCGACGGCAAGGGCGGGCAAGAAGGGTGGCGGTAAGTAATCAGCGGTAGATTTTGATTACTGTTACTCTTGACGGGGTTGCTTTGTGCGATCCGCGCTGAGAATTTACCGAACGGAACCGCTAACTCACCGCTCCGTGCAGGTGGATCTTCTATCTCGAGGGATTGTTCACAGCACTTTACGGCATCGCCATGTTTTTCGTCTTTCCGCGGTCGCCGGCTCACTCGCGGTTCCTCACCCCGGAGCAAAAGGCGCACATCACTCGTCGACTCAAGCTCGACTCGCCCGCCGGTGTCGATGACTTTGAGGAGAAGTTCAGCTGGGCGGAATGCAAGAAGGCGGCAACGAGCCCGCATGTTATTCTGCTTTTCATCGCGCTCTTTGGCAACGGCCTTACTCTATGTAAGCTTGACTCTCGCGCGCTGCTTTGATCCGGAATAACGTGCTCACAGCCCTTCTCCAGACGCGTTCGGGTACTTCACGCCGTGCGTTAAGCTCACTGCTCGAACGGCTGCATATCGATCAGACTGCAGCTAATAAACGACGGATTGCAGAACAATCGTCCAGACATTCGGTTATTCGCCGATCCGCACGCAGCTTCTCACAGTCCCGCCATTCGTTCTGGCGTTCCTCCTGACCATGTTCAACGCCTGGTGGTCCGATCGCTATGGGCGTCGCGGCCTCTGCGCCATCCTCATGTCTGTGCTCGTGAGTACCCTCGGGCTCTTCCATTCCTCGGACGGACTACTGATGCATTGCGCCCTGTCTAGGCTCTCGTCGGCTACATTAGTGCGTCTACAGTCAGTCTCCTGCCTCGTCAAGCCACCCTGACCATTCTTTTCTCCTCCGACAGTGTTTTTCAAATCGATGGCCATGGCGGTTCGGTACACCGCGCTCTTCCTTGCTGTCAGCGCAGTATACAGCACGGCACCGGTGCGTTACCACTCCCACGGACCTTGTCGAAGTGAACAGAGTCGAAGTGTGAACGCAAAGGCTCATGCATTGACCTTCCTTTGGCTGCTTCCTTTCCTTGTAACTCAACTCAGGCGCTTGTCACCTGGCGTAAGCCGACGCGACGTTCTGAATTGGATGACAAGCACACTAACTCTTGGCTCACAGTCCCGAACAACTCCGCCGGTCATTACCGGAAAGCGACCGCCGTCGCTCTCGGCTTCATCTCGACAAACTCGGGCGGAATCGCTGTAAGTCTCTTTCTCTCCCGTCATTCCTCGCGACTTGCAGTACTCGCTCACGTATGAGCACCTTTTCACAGTCTACATGGCTCTTCCCGGCGAACGAAGGTCCCGAGTGTAAGTTCCACCATTGTTTGCTTCGACGAACATCCGCGTCGATAGTGATGGGCTCTAACCCTCTCGCCCACCATTTGACCCGAAAGATCGCCGCGCCTCCATCGTCCTCATCTCCATGACCGTCCTCATCATCGTCGCTTCGACTCTCAACCTCCTATACCTCCGGCGCGAGAACCGGAAAAAGGCCGAGCGGCGGGCCGCCGGTCAGAGCAGCCTTGACGCCGCCAGCTGGGCTGCCGAGGGCGACAAGCACGCGCACTTCATCTACAGTTACTAGATGGCTTTGTAGGCTTTCAAAAGGGAAAAGGAGATTGCGCGTAGTCACTATCACCATGTTGCAACAAAGAATGGGAAAATATTGGCAACAGATCATTCACAGAGGTGGGGTCTCGTAAAGCAGAGGGGGAGTCTCGCAAAAGCAGGGAGATGGATACGGTAGCAGTAGTAAAAGCACGAGGGAATGGAGGGTGAAGGGTGAGAACAAGCCCGAGCTGCTCCGTTCAGCGGATGCTCCCGAACGGGCTCAGGACGGACGACTCGGTCTTGCGCTCCGTCTTGCTTTTCGGGAACGCGTTCCAGAACCGCAGGGTCTCGTCGCCGGCGCCCGTGACGATCGTCTGTCCGTCGGGCGAGCAAGCGAGATAGAGGACCTATGGGCAAGGAGAAAAGGAGGCAGGCGTCAGGGATCTTTCGGGCGGCGTGACGACGAAAAAAAAAAAGCCAACTTACGCGAAAAGTGTGACCGGCGAGCTGGGCGACCTGCTGCATAGACGGATAGCGCCAAATGACGACTTGGTTCTGCGCCTGCCCGGCCGAGAACCCGTGCGTCGTGACGAGCTCGTTCGAGTTTTTGCTAAACAGCATGTTGCAGACCTTTTTCCCAAATTCCGCAAACCTCACGTCAGCCTCGACAGGCATGAAGGAGTACGACGCGGAACAAAGGGAGCACATCTGCTCACCTGACTGCCGGTATCGACCTCTTGAAGCAGGTTGCCGGTCAGGGTGTTCCAGAACCGCAGCTTCTGATCGGCCGTTCCGCCTCCGCTCGCGAGGACGCCATGCTGATGCGGATTCCAGGCGATCGCTTTGACGGCTGCGACGTGATCCGTGAAGCGGTGCAACGGCGTCTGTTAGGTGGTCACGACAAGCCAGTCCGAAAGGTCAATTTGAGACGTTTCCAGCCGCCTCCTGACGCTCGTTCGTGGGTGAAACGCACCTCGGACATCTTGTCAAACACAAAGAGCTTGTTGTCGTTCCCGCCACTCGCGAGCTGGTTGTCGTCACTCCACTTGAGCCCACACACCTCTTGCCGGTGCACGGCGAGCTTGTTGACCCAGTGGTTTTTGATCCGGACGTCGCGGTGGTAAATCAGGCGGTCGTGCGATCCCGACGTCAGGATGTGGTCGTTCCACGCGAGGGCGCCGACTGCAGCAGAGGTGCCGGGACGGGGGGAAAATTGTCAGAAGGGAATTCTTGCTAGTGGATCGAAGGGGAGACAGAACGCCCTCTCACCTCTTGCAGTATGACCGGTCATTTTTCGAATACAGCGACCGGCTTGGGCGTCCCAGATCTGCACCATCCCATTTTTGGTCCCAATCGCGACTTGAGTCCCCTGTATCCGCGCCGAGCGTCAGCGCATGGCTGAGCCGGAAGATTCCGACAGCGTGTAAGAAGGGAGGGAGGGAGGGAACGCTCACCCGCTGCACCCAACTGAGACTGGTGACTGAGTCGGGCGGGTCGAGTTCGGCCAGGTCGCACAACTTTTTCACTTCGCTCGTCTGCGCGCTCCACGTGTAGACGGACGAGCCGAGTCCGACTCCGAGCACGTTCGTTGAAGACCAATCGACCAGGTTGAGGTAGTAGTCGTCCTATGGGCGGGGGGACGCCGGAGACCAAAAGGGAGGCGAGATCAGCTAAACGGGGCGACGGGAGTGATCCTCGAGCGACAGTAGGGTGAGGCAACTCACGGCGAGTTCGGGCGCATCGAGGACCTGCGAAATGGGGAACTCGCTGGTCAGCTCACTGGTTCGACCCCACCCCAGTCTCGGAAATCGATGGCATCATTCGGACCCTGAGAGAATCGGAACTGCAGGGAAAGGAAGGAGGAGGAACTCGCTCACCTTGAACGGGACCTTGCTGACTTGTCTAACCGGTTTCCTCGGACTCATCAACAACCTCTGACTCTCATGCCTGACCGGACTGAGGCTATACCGCTCATGCGTCGGACTATCAAGCCCGCGCTCGCTCCCCGTCGGATCCTCTCTCGCGATCCGTTTCCGACTCGGCGAAGTGAAATTGAAGAGAGGTTTCGTTGACGCGGCGGAGCCGCCGGGAGAGGCTCGACCTGGCGAAGTGATGGCGGTGTATTGGGAGGTGCGAGCTGAGGATGGAGAGCGCAGGAGCGGGATGTTGTCGATCGAGGAGGGGCCGAACAATTCGGAGCGGAGCAGCGAATCGAACGTCTTGTTCGCTTCCTCTGCAAGTTCCTCCCAGCGTGGATCCGTATCAGCGTTAGGCAATCTTGGATGTGACGAAGGGGAAGGAAAGGAGAGAGAGAGGTTTGAGGGGGTAACGCACCGGTCTGCGCGTCCGAATCGACATTGGCCGTCTTGCGTTTGCCCCCGCGCGACCCGGAATTCGGAGTCGAAGACCCAGAAGTATTGTTCGAGCCCGACCCACCGGGGAGGAGGGTGAACGAAGTGACCAGATCGAGCCCGTCTCGGTTCGGGATGAACCTGTCGTCCTCGTAAAGGGGGAAAGAAAGGAACCCGTCGTCAGGTTTTGGAGTGAAGGCGGATGTGTGTAACATGGGAAGGGCGCGCGGGACGTACCTATCGCCATAGACTCGTTTCTTGGACGGTGAACCTGGACGGGATCCGCTCGTCCCCCCCGCTGCTTCGGTCGTGGTCGTCGCTGCTGCTGCCCAGGCCTTTGTCGGACTCGGAGCCGGACTGTTGCTGCCCGACCTCGTCGTTGATGAAGGACTCTCCCTCCTGCCCCCTGTTCCTGCTCCTCCTCCTCTGCCCGCCAACTCCGACAGTCGTCGACTTGATGGGGAGTGCATCGAGGCGAGGGACCGTGGGCGGAGGGAGGTCTAGAGATGGGGACCGACCCCTCTTGCTGGCTGATCCGGTTGCGCCCTCCCTCCTGGACGAGTCGGGGTCGGGCAGGGCGAGCCGAGTGACTTAAAGGGCGTACGTACGTTCCCCTCCTTCTCCTGTGCAGTGAGCGGCGGGCGGACGGGCGGGCGGGTGTTGAACGAGACGATGTCACTGAACAGTTTGGCGGAACGGAGCGAGTGGCTGACCAGCAGCGGCAGAGCTCGGGATCTGTAGGGACGCTATGTAGAGACAGGAACAGCACACGGCGCAGCGTCAGCCCCCGAGTGAGGGAGGGTGGCGAGAGGGACGAGTCGAAGAGTGAGGAGATGTCAACCAGCTGAGCCTGCATACACCCGCTCGACCATATACTGTACACTTGCAGCGATTTGCACGAGCCTGTCTGTGCTTTCCAATACCTCCTATCCTGGCGGGATAGTCTGGGCGCCTTGATGCAAACTAGGTATTGGCAACATGGATTCGGAGAAGGGACGCGAGGGTATATAGGGAGGGGGGTTACAAGAGGCTGACAACCGTCATCAAGGCCTTGAGCCGGCAGCACTCGGGGGGTATTTATTGATCGGACGAGGCAGGCGCCGCCGCCGTTGGTGGTCGGAGGACTGTCTCGCCTCGACCTGGTGCGATCCCGACCGGTAACCGCACCGTCTCGTCATTGTCGCGCGCCAAGATCTCGACCGGGGGTTGATCCTGCGCGCTCCCCCAGTTCAGTCAACTCCCAGCTCTCGCACGAAAAAGAAAAAGAAAAAGAAAGGGGACGCACACTGTCGGCGTAGGAACCGGTTTCGAGCGCGCGTTGGAAGCGAGACCAGGTCGAGTAGACGGCGCTGAAGCCTCCGTCTACGGACGTGACGTCCTCGATGTTGCGGTTCAGTTGGTTGACGGCCGTGACGCACTTGCCGAGATTCTGCTCGCGGGGGGGCAGGGGGTAAAGGGTCAGTGGAAGATGCCATGGCGCGAGGGAGAAGGGGGGGACGGACGAGCTTACTTCTGCGATTTCTGCGACGAGCTTGTCGCGTTCTCGCTCGAACGCAGTCGAGTCGTGCGCGGTGCTCATGGTTCCGCCGTCAGTCGAGAGTTGAGGTGTTTGATGAACAATTCGCCCGTCGCGAGCGAGGGAAGCGATGCTGGCTTCGGAGCGAGCGCGTGCGTAGGCAGTGCTGGAAAGGCGGTCGTAGACTGGTCACGCTGTCCGTATCCTTGAGCTCCAGCGGTGGTGAAGAGTCGGAAGACGGCGAGGTGCGGCTCTTCCTCCTGGCTCTCGCTTCTGCTTCGTTCCCAGTGCCGAACCCAGGTCAGGGCACAGCAGCAAGAGCAGAGCAAATGGCTGCCGCACTGCCCGATCCCGTCCCTGTCCCAGTGTACCACCTCTCGTCCCAGTACAGGTCCGCACACTCGTCTCCTCCTCCTCTCTTTCAAACAGATCCATCTGAAGCCCCGCTCTCGCGCGCACACAGGAACTGGAGATACTCGCAAGACGAACTCGCCCAGATTCGCACCACTTTGAACCGACACGCCGTCGAGCGGGTCAGGAAACTCTGGGAAGAGGAACAGGTTCGCCCGCCGTCCTCTAACCCCTCCTCGGCCGCCGAGACATTCCCGCAGCAACCAGGAGCTGACCCAATCCCGCATCACAGGCACAGAGACATCAACAAGAACCGCTACCAGCGCAACCTTCGACCTCGACTGCGCCGTCGGACCCTTCGCCCCCACCTCCCTCCGAGATCCAGTACCTGACCGTCGCCGACGAGCAAGCCCTCGTCACCTACTACCTCACCCAAGTCGCAGCCCTGTGCGGCGCCTTCAAGTACCCCGAAATCGTCACCGCCACCGCCATGACTTACCTCAAACGGTTCTACCTCCGAAACACCTGCATGGACTACCACCCCAAGAATATCATGTGAGTGAGCACGCCGCGCCCTACCTGCCTCATCGACGCGATTGCGCGCGTCCGGTATTTCTCTCTGAGTGATCAAGGCATTGACGCCATTTCGCTCTCTCCTCCTTTCCGGGAAAATCACGCAACCGCCTTCGCCCCACGCAGGCTCACCTGCGTCTTCCTCGCGACCAAGACGGAAAACTGCTCGACCTCGATCGACCAATTCGCGGCGCGGATCCCCAACTCTGAACCGGCCGACATCCTCGCGCTCGAGTTCTTGGTCTCGCAATCGCTCCACTTTGAATACAAGGTGCACCATGCCCACGTCGCTTTGAACGGACTCGTCCTCGACATGCAGGTGCGCGTCTTCACACTTTTGACGGACCCCTGTTTCAGTCCCTTTCGCGCAAGGATGCCGTACCCGCGAGAAAGGATGAACTGAGCAAGTCGAGAATGGAGGAACTGACTCGCGCTGTTTTTGTTTTTTTTTTCTTTCCCTCTCCTCTCTGAACCCCCCATACAGGCCTCAGGTGTCGACCCCTCAGCCCTCTCTGCCGCCTTGCCGAAAGCCCAATCCTACTGCCGCGCGTCGCGCCTCACCTCGGCCGAACTGGTCTACACCCCCGCCCAGATCGCCCTCGCCTGTTTCCGCCTCGCCGACTCGACCCTCGTCGAGCAGTGGCTCGAGGCGAAGGAAGGGAAACGAGGGCAGTCGCAGTCGCGGGTGCCGAGAAAGCGCACGGCGGGCGCGAACGGTGCGGACGCGGGAGCAGCAGCACCACCCCCACAAGACGGCACCGGCGACGACGAGCTCGAACAGACCGAGCTCGAACGGGTGCTGGACCAGGTCCAGAGCATGATCGAAGAGGGGCAGAAGAACCCGGTCGAGAAAGCGAGGGTCAAGGAGGTCGATCTGCGGTTGCGGTGGGCGCGGAATCCAGAAAAGGATCCCAACAGCGCTTTGTGAGTTCCGCTCTTCTCTCTCTCTCTCTCCCTCTCTCTCTGTGTGTGTGGCGGCAGCTGCAGGCGAGAAGGAAAGAAAGAGCAACTGATCATCATTGTTGTTGGGTGTTGCAGGTTCAAGAAGCGGAAAGCGGCCGAAGAGGCGCTCCGAGAGGAAAAGGATCGAGCGAAGGCGGCGAAACGACCCGTTGGAGGAGGAGGAGGAGGGGGAGGAGACGACTCGAGCGTGTTTGATTAGCAGTCAGCTTGCAGCCTGCGAGTCTTGCAGACCGCCAGACCGTAAAGAGCTTTTTTGCTTCTCTCTCTCTCCCCCCGTACAGCATCTTGCATCTGTCTTGACTCGCTAGGTCGTCACAGAACGGGCCTGACTCGGACCCAGGAAGCGACGCTTGGGCTTCGAAGGAAAGAGATGCGTGCAGGGAGTAGACTAAAAGAGTGAGAGCGAAGAGAGGGAGAAACAGGGAAAAAGCTATGTCTAGGGGTATCTGGGAGTCGATGCGGCAACGGGATAACGTAAAAGAAAGCGAGGAACGGGGACAAGGGGGGAAATGGAGTCCCGACCAGCGGGTTTTGCAGGCGGCGCAAGCCTATGCGAGCGCGCTTGTTGGTGCTGCTGCCTCCTCAACGAAATAAATCGCCTCGTACGAGTACATGACGCCAAAGATGAGGAAGAGCACGGCCCCTCCGAGAGTCACTGTGATGGGGTGGTGCGGAGGTCTTCTGTCAGTATGCGATTCCCTCGCGACACCGGAAGCGACGCGACGCACCGTGCTTGATCGAGATGTGTTGAGAGATCCACCGCCCGCCGAGCACGGCGCCGCCTGTGCAGATCGAGTGACCGAGAGTTGTCCCCATCGTGACGATCCAGACGTTCTGCACGATTCGAGCGAAAGAGAGAATACTGGAGGAGTGAGCGCGAGTTTCCTTCCGGTTGACCTAGTCTGCCATGAAGTTCTTTTCGCGACTTTGACTTACATGAGCAGCGCCGAGCGCGATGGTGGTGATTTGACTCCGGTCGCCCCATTCGGCGAGGAAGGTCAGGACGAACGCCTGGATAAAGATCGGGCTGAACAGGAGCTGGGCGAGGTTCTTGATGCCCTCCGAGACCGAGTTGAGCGCGTCTTTCGCTTGCCGCCCGCCGCGACCGTTGCTGCTGCTCCCGCTCACGACCGGCGTCGGGAGACCCCCCTCCTCCGCATCCGAAGGTGATCCGCGGAGCATGCTCCTCCCCTCCTCTGCCTCGTCCAGCGCAAGGCCTCCCGGCCGCCCAATCACCTCCTCCTCAACTTCTTGCACCTCCTTCTGCACTTCGCGCATCTCTTCCTCCATCTTTTCGCGCCCCGCCTCGCCGCCTTCCATCTCGAGCCCTTCGCGGAGCATCTTTGCGCCAAAGACAAAAAACAAGATGGCCGCCGCCGCGGTCGTGTACTGTTTCGGGAGGAGGCCGGGCAGGATGTTGCCGAGGAGGGCCGAGAGGAACGACATGACGCCGAGGGCCGACAGGGCGGCGGCAAAGATGGTCACGCGAGGGTGATGCATCGAGAGGATGGCGGCGATGAGAAAGGTCCGGTCGCCAATCTCGCTCGTCAGGCTGTGTTTTCGGCGTAAACTCGGATCAGCACTCTCTGCGCAGGACCTCTCATAGGTCGTAGGCCTGGACGCACATGACGGCTGATAGCGCAGGTTGGGACACGGTAACGAGATTTCGAGAGTCGAGCGGGAGCATCAACGTCAGTCCTTCGACTCGCTTTGCGGGACCAGCGGGCGTCTCGAACGACGTACATATGGACCGCGTGAACCCATCGAGCGAGGTCGGGAACGAGAGATCGAGCATGTTGAGCGTCTGGCGAGAAAGTCGAGAGGGCAAGGTCGTCTCGCAGTCGACAGTGGGTACGCAGACTCGGACGATAAGCTCTAGTGGCCTTCCTGCGCGTGCTGTCTATGCCAGCGCAGCTTTACAAGCAAGGGCCCGCTGGTGTAGAGCGAGCAAGTCTCGACGTGTACCACGTTGCGACGAGAGGCTCGCAGTCTCGATCAAAATGTCTGAAAACGCCGATAGATGTACATATGCCGCTATGCAGGGAGGCCGAGGAGCAGCCAGAGCCAACACCGGGACGAGATACGTAAGAAAACAAAAGTACACGAGTCGCGAAACCGCCAACTACTGCCTGTTTACGCATCGTCCATCGAGGCGAGCGCTTGTTCGTTGATCCGTTCCGCTGCAGAGATGTCCCAAGGTCCTCTGTCAGTTTCACGCAGGTATCGCGAGACGGAGAGACTGAAACTCACCTTCGAGGAGCTCCATCTCCTGGCACTCCGCCTCGAGGCGGTCCTTCAACTCGAGCAGTTCGCGGAACCGGCTCTGCCCGTCTCGCTCCTTGCGCTCGAGTTTCTCGACCTCGTCGCGCAGACTCTCCGTCCGGCGCACAATCGCCCCTTCCTCGTTCGTCGCGAGGCGCGCAAACGACTCGAGTTCGATCCGCGTCCGCGCGAGTTCGTCATAGTTCTCGGACAACTTGCCCGCGAGCGTCTTGGACCGCGCGACGTAGCCGCCGAGAATCTGACCGAGGCGTTTCTCGACCTTGGCGGCTTTCGCCGACTCGGACGCCATCTTGTCGCGGTTCGACTCGATCAGGGCTCGGAACCCGGCAATCCGCTCGGCGTCCGAGAGCGACTCCTTGTCGACGTAGCGGTTCGAGCGCGCGTCGAACGCGAGGCGCTCGTAAGACGGACGCCAGTTCTTCTCAAAGTCCTCGACCGAGAGCGCAACCGTGCGGCGGAGGGTCTTTTCGCTCGCGCCGGGAAGTCCGACCGACTGGGCGATCTCGTCGTGAACGACCTTGCGAGCAGCTGCGAGCTCTTCGTCCGCGATGCGCGGCAACGAGGACTTGCCACCGCCGGCGCGCCGACTGCCTGCAACCGGATAAGCGATCGAGTCGTGCTCGAGCAAGCGGATCATCTCATAAGTGACGGCACGCTCCGCCTCGCGGCGCCATTTGTCGTCCTGCTGCGGCGCGTCCGAGTCCTTCGCTTCGATGTCGAGTTGCGCCAACAGAGCGGCAGCATCAACTTCGGCCGGTCGCGGCAATCCACGCTTGACCGCCTGACTGCGTCGCTCGAGTTCGAGCTTGGCCTCCTTCTCGCGCAGCTCTTTCAGGCGCGCTTCGCGTTCCGAACGGTCCTCGATCCGCATCGCCGCAGCGACTTCGGCACTCTCGCCTGCGGTGTCCTCCTCGTCCTCTTGCTCTTCGGGCAGCACGAGCTCGTACTCGTTCTTGGGCTGCGGGAGCGACGAGAACCCGGCGCGGAGCTGACGCTTGACGTCGTGCAGGCGGTGACGTTCCTCGCGCGGGGTCGCGCCATAGATCGACGCGTTCTCGTCGTTAATGCTCAGACTGTCGCGCATCGGAGTCCGCAACGGCGTCGCGCCGACGGAAGAAGCGGGCGTGGCGGAAACGTCGGTTTGACCGGCGCGGAACGGAGTCGCGAGCGGGTTCGGCGTCGCAGCGACTTGGCCGGCCGGCGTCGCGCCCTCGAACCCAGTCCGCCCGACGAGTTCGCGCATCGGAGTGTTCTCTTCACCGAGGAGCGGCGTCTGCTGTGCGGTCAAGTTGCGCAAGTTCCGCGCTTCGGCCATGACATTGTCGTCTATGCGTGCAAGATGTCAACTGGCAAACTCGGGTGTGAAAGATTGTGCGACTCCAACGGGGGGAAAAAACGAAGGAGGGGCGCAACTCACGCTGAGGGGCCGTGCGAGGCGTCCGCGCGTCACGGGCGTTTCCGAGCGCCGAGTACTCGCCGAGCAGTCCCTGACTGGCCTCATTCCCGTTCTCGTCGACCATAGCCCGGGCCGACTCTCCCGCCCGTCCAATCTTGACCAGATCTTCCAACTCGGATTCCGACACCTGCGGTCCGGGCAGGACCAGCTTTCTCCGCTTCGAGATCTGCTGCTCCTCGCGCCGCTGTTGCAGCAGCGCGTCCTTGCTCGGGACAAAGTGCGACATGGCGTCGGCGTTGGCGTCCTTGTTCTGCGCCTTGCGCTTCTTGTCGCGCGCTTCGGCCGTCTCGCGGTCCTTGCGCCGGTTCTGGATCTCGAGGTCGCGCATCGATTTGCCGGTCGGGGCGGCGACCCGCTTGGCCTTTTCGTCGCTCGTGTCGTAGAACCCGGCGGCGGGCTGCTTCTCGAACGGAATGTCGGCCATGTAATCTGCAGACACGAGGGTTAGCACGCACACATACAGGTGCCTCGTGGCAGAGAGGACGCACCCATGCCATTCTTCTTGGGCTTGGCACGCATAAGAATGCCGGCAGCCTTGAGCTCTCGCTTCTTTTGCAGGATGGCCAGTCGCCGAGCCTCTTCAAGCTGGCGCTCGCGAGCCTTACGCTTGGCCTTCTTGCCCTGCGTGTTGGCCAAACGGGCACGAGCCTCGGACAGCATCTCCTTCTCTGCAAAGCGTGTTCATACGAAAGAAAACAAGAGTAAGCCTCTCGTCCCAATAGCCCGCTTCGTACAAGAAAGTAAAACGGGCTCTTGACTGACCGTCTTCGTCCATGTCGATCGGGTCCGGCCTCGCGGGACGGTTCTCAGGGTCGGGGTCGACCTCTCCCGGGCGCAAGCGCCTGACATCGTCCGCACTCGGACCGGCATCGTCGACGCCGGCGAGGCCCAACTCTTCATGCTCGGCGCGCTCGGCCTCGTCGAGCAACTTCTGGTACCGCTCGAGGCACTGGTTCGCCGTGCGGCCGACGATCGGGGCGATGGTGCGCCATTGGGTGGGCATCAATTTGGCGAGGTGGAGCAACTTTTCGTCTTCCTCTTTCGACCACTCGGTCTTTTTGATCGCAGGGTCGAGCCATTCCATCCATCGCGCCTGCGTTGCCACGACAGAAGGCGTCAGCTTCCTTGGGTGGATCACGTGAGGTGCTTAAGTGGGAGACTCGCCTTGCACTGCTTTGGCGTTTTGCGGACCAAGAGGGACGAGATACGAGCCCATTGATTCTTGCCGTACTTGGACTGGACGGACAGAGTTTGCACAATGTCAGCGCCTGTCCATCGGCCTCAGGAACCAGTGCGCGCACTCACGATGGCGGCTTTGAGGATCTCGTCCTGTCCGAAGGCGAGGGGAGCTTGTCAGTTTCAGGAGCGCGATTAGGCCAACCTGGCAGTCTCTTTTCTCGACGCACCTCTGTGTTCTTCCACACGCCTCCCCTAGAAGGTATGTCTCGTCAGTGACTTGGAATCGCACCAGGAGGTAAGAGAGTGCGCACTTGATTACGATCCTCATGTTGACCGCTCACTGAGAGGAATGGGGGTAGAGAGCAAACGCGAGACCGCTGTAGATGGATGAAGAGATACCGCGAGTCAGCATGCTAGGGACTAGAGCCGGGCCCCTATATGGCCTCGGCCGTGGTGGTGCTGTTTCGCGAGTGCCGCCGATGGAGGTTGTCGTACCGGTCACCACAGGGCCGATGGCGCCGCTTCGAGACCGAGCGTAGGAGGCAAAGACCTGCTCTGGCAAGCACGTATAGCGACGAGCGGGACTCGCCGTGGCTACAGCCGTGTCGGACTGCGATGGGTCGTGAGTCGGTCGGGAGTCGACGCGGCACGAGTTGGCGGCGCGCGGGGGAAGAGGGGGCTGTTGGGGGTGGTAGCGGCTCGCTGTGTGATCTTACCTAGTGACTGCCTGGCTGTCGCTTCGGAGACTGGGATCGCAGTCTGCGATGCGAATGGTGTCGAGTCGACCCGCACACTCGCCTTGTCGGCTCTCTTGGGTTTCGCTCTTCCGCTCGCCGCCAAATGTTGGATAGCTTGCTCGACATCTTCTCTGTCCGCCTAGAGCTCTACCAGGTCCACCCCCGCCGACAAGCTCGTGCCCGCCGCTTGGGCTTCGCTTCCATGTCTGCCAAGGCCGTCCAACGCACCGGACGGCTACCCTGCTGAAACACTCGCATGCAAGACGACCGACGAATGCATCCATGCTCTAGCGCTACTGCTAGAAGATGCGGCTGCCCCTAGCTTCTCACAAGCTACGATTCTGCCGCGAGCCCCTCGACAATTCCCTCCCCCTCCCCCGGCGAGCTCTCGCAACGCACCGGGCGACACCGAATCCGATTGTTTTCCTCAGACTCGCAGCCGACCTCTTGATTACGTCTCACCCTGCCGCAATCGAACATCGAACTTGCGCATGGCTGGAGACGCTCTCTTCCTGCCTCGTCTCTTCCAAACCGATTCTGGCTTCGGCGAGACGGCTGCGCCTGCTCCCCGTGCCAGGTATCAAAAAGACATCGATCTTGGAAGACGGTAATCTTCTGAACCGTCCCGCCGAGTGAGTGACACAGTCGAGACCGACAAGCGAGGCGACACTCTCGAGTGGCGTCACCTGTCCGGGCGCTTCCTCCCTCTACCTCTGCCTGCACGCACGAACGAACCCCGCGCTGCTGGGTGCTCTCACCATCAAGCTTGCACGCATTGGATTCCGCCGCAAAAGGACACGGTCGATCACTTGCAGGGTGGATCTGCAAGCGACTCGAGACGCCACACCTGCGTCCCTGGCTTCGTGCCGTGACATGACTCGCTCTCCTCGGCTTCTCCTCCGTACGACAAGTCTACTCGGACGGTACATCCCGAAGCTACATATTCTCTCGTTCACAAACATCCTTGAGAAAACAGGTCACGAGACCAGGCCCTCAACATATCCGGTCCGACGGTGCAAGATCATAGGCGAAGAGTACCGACTCGCCACCTCATACGGTCAGCTGCTGCGCCTAGTATGTGACTCGGGGCAAACTCGCTCTCCCGAGCAGCCGAGCTACATGTAGTCCGCTACTTCCGCCTTGCCATACTTAGATCCGCCAAGAGTCGACGAGACCGAGTCCGGCGAGTCCGCGCGGTGGCCGCGGAGCAAGGCTCTCTTTCTCTCTTCCTCTTCTTTCTAACGTTAGTTCTGCGGATCCCGAACCACGAGGTAGATCTGGACTATGCTCAGCGCAATCACCTCGAACCTGGCAGGAATCCTAGCTAGCTACAGAGTCGTGTCCAAGCCGCGGGCGGCCGTCGGCAGTTTGGATGTCACGCGGAACGGCGGAGTGAGCGGAGATCCGTGGAGTCCGTGGCAGCGCCTCTTGCGCCTGAGAGCGGGTCGACCGTCGCGATCGCTCATCGCGTTCAACTGCAGTTGCGTGACATACTGCGTCGAGACGTGCACGCACGGGCAACGATCGGTCACGATGGTGCACCTGCTGGACTATATCAGTGGTCAACCTCCGACACAGTCAGTTGGGCCCCTCCGAGGGCATGAACGCATGAACGCCTCGCTGACCCCTTTCCCCGCCGCATTTGCCGAAAAAACTCGCAGCCATCGCAAGAAGCACTACATCTTCAAGGACACACTCGGAACGTGAGCTATGGCGTTTTCCTTGGGCGCTGTGGACCACCGCTGACTCGCCCTTCCCTCCCCGCAGAGGTGGATTTGCGACTGTCAAGCAGGGGACTTCGAAAGATGACGGCAGAGAGGTTAGTCGGCGAATCCCCCTGCAGCGGCTGCATCGGTGGGCCTTTGATGCTGGTCATTCCCTTTCCAAAGCAACGAGTAAAGCCCCGCTGTCCCTGTGCGAATGCCGCGACTGACCCACTCCCGCCCGCTTGCTGCTTGCCGTCGGCAACCGATTGAAAACAGGTCGCGATCAAGATTATCGACAAGGACCGCATCCGCGACCATGCCCAGCAAGTGTACCGACAAAACACCCTCATGACCCTCAAGCATGAGCATATCATCGAGTTGATCGAGTGGTTCGAGTCCAAGAACCACTATTTTCTCGTGTTTGAACTCGCCGCAGGAGGCGAACTCTTTGACCACTTGATCGAGTCGCCCAATTGCCGGTCAGTGCCGCTCTTTTCCTCTCACAAGCCAAGGGTTCTCTTCGGCGCTCCTCCGAATGAGCCGTCGACCAAGGGGGACTGACATCCGCTGTGCGCGGCGCTCAAACTATGCCAACAGGTTCTCGGAAGCCGAAGCGCGCGAAGTCATGTATGCCTTGGTCGACGGAGTCAAGTACTTGCACGAACGGAACATCGTGCACCGAGATCTCAAGCCCGAGAACGTGAGTCGGCTCATTGGTCTCGGAAGTTGGATGCTCTTCACGGGCGGACGGATCCCCGGGGGATTCTTCTCTGCATAAGGACCTCCGCTGATGCACGACTCCGGAAAACTCGTACATACAGGTCCTGTATCGAACTCCGCCCGGATCACATCCCGAAGTGGGCCACGACGACTGCGTCATCTCGGATTTCGGCCTCGCCGCCTACGTCGACCCGAACGGCGGCCGGTTATACACGATCGCGGGTTCGGCGGGCTACTCGGCTCCAGAGATGTACCCGCCCGAAGGGATCGAGAATGGTCAGGGCCGCGGGAACGGGTACGGACTCAAGGCAGATATGTGGAGCTTGGGCGTGATCGGTGAGCTTTCCTTTCTCGCTCGGATCCGTTTACGAGGCATTGGCCTCTCGAACTCTTGCCCCACTCTGCCCGAGATAGTCAATCTCGTACGACTGTAACTGACTTTTGCGCCCATCCCGCCGCTCCGGCTCCCTTTGCCATTTGGGGCACGTCAAAAACAGCATTCTGCTGTCTCGGCGGTCGGTAGGTTCAGCATTTGCCCTGCGTATCACAATGGACTGCCTTTCTTCCCCGCCGGAGAGTACTGACGATCCACTCTTTGCTCGGACCAGCTTCCCTTACAAAAAGACGGAACCGGTAGAACTCGTGAGTGGGCCCTGCAGGATCTAGACGAGCGTCACGTATTCGAGGCTGACATGAGTCGGAATCGTTGGCAGGCGGAGGAGGCACGGACAACAGAGCTGTACTTCCCCCGAACATGGGAAACCGTCTCCGAAGAAGGTAAGCTCAGGTCATCTTGATCGGTTGCGAGTTACCTGAAAAGACGCGCTGACCGGGCTTTCCGTTCGGTACCTGCAGCGAAAGACTTCATTCGAAAACTTCTGACTGTCGACGAGACTGAGCGAATGAGCGCGGCAGAAGCGATCCAACATCCCGTGCGTCAGTTCGGCGGCGCCCTCTCGCTGGCTCTGGTCCTCCACGAGAGGAAAAGGAACAAAAGCTTACCTGCCTTTTCTTCCCGGTTCCTCTCTTGCCGTATTCTTGAACGCAGTGGCTCCGTGCCGCAATATCGCGACCTCCGTCTCCTGCCGCCGGCGTGGGAGGAGGAGCAGGACAGCGCGCAAAGGCGCCCGCCATGCTCGGACCGATGGACGCCGTCCCGAACGAGCACAACCTCGGCGCGACCCTATCCCGCACCGAGACGATCACGGACGACGCACCTCTGATTGAGAAACGGACGACATTCACGACTGAAGTGGATCAGCGCGCGATCGTTTAAAAGCGTTCCGACCCAATCCGACTTCCTTTCCCCCCCCCCCGACTCCCTTCCCCGCCGCGCAGCAGAAACACACAAAAAAAAGAAAAAGAGATATATCCATATCCTTTTCGTACAGTTTTCTCTCTCAACTAGCGACCCTCCCTAACCCTTCCCTTGTAGAGTCCTCCTGTTGTCTGTCTCCTTCCGACTGTCGGACACATACCCCATCCCCTCTCTCTCTACCAGCTTCCTTGTTGTTCAACAGGCTTCCGGCCGTATCTAATCCATGGCCCCCGTTTCTCGCTTCCCTTTGTTCTGAGCCGCCTTGATGTCTCCTCTGTATGTCTGTAACCTACCCCCTTGACGATACGCTTCCCGAGTGTCTATTCGGTGACCGTCTTGAGCTTTCGGTTCTCCCCTGACTGCGACAAGTCCTCTTTAACACTCGTGAAACCGCTGCCAAGGAGATCGAGTTTTTTTTTCGCTCTGGCCTCTAAACTCTACGGGTCGACGACCCAGACTTTGACCAACCCATCGTCTCCCGCACTGGCAAACATGTCCCTCGTCTTTTTCCACCTCGGATCCTCCTCCTCTCTTCTTGCTGCTCCTCCTCCCGTCGATTCTTGTTCCTGATCCGGATCGTCCTCGCCACCTTCCAAAGCGCGCAACTTGGCAGCCGCCAGGGCGGGCGAGAGCGTGCACCACGCGACGTGGTTGACGTCCGAGACGCCGTGGGCGTCTTCGATCTGCGCGACGAGGACGTGCCGCGGGTCCTTGTTCTTCTTCTTGTTCTTTTTCTTCTCGCCGGCGATAGCAGAGGAAGAGGATGAGGGAGCGGGAGTTTCTGGATCTTCTTCTTCTGCTGCTGCTGCTGCTGCGTTCGGGTTGGTGGTGACGGGCGCTCCCTCCTCTTCCAACGACGGCTCGAGCTGCCATTAAGGAGAAGGACTTCTTGTGTCAGCAGAGATGACGAAAAGCAAGGAGAGTCCCACTCTGTCGACAGAGAAGCGCGCTCACCATCTGAAAGACATTGATCCGCCCGTCCCCTCCCGCCGAGACGATCCGACCGAGTCCCCCTTCAGAGGCGCCTCCCGCCTTCCAATCGATCGCATAAATCGTCCTCTCGTGCGCATCTCGGATCTCTCCCCTCTCTTCCCACCTCCATTTCTCCTTCATCCCAATCCGGACCCCTCCCGCACTCCACGGGCCCATCCTCCCCCCTTCAACCCTCTTTGCCTCGCCGAGTTGACCCAAGTCTTTTTGGTTTTGCTCCCCTTCCTCGAGGTCGAGGAGGGAGACGCGTTCCCAGAGTTTGATGACGAGGTCGTCACCCGCCGAGGCGAGGTACCGACCGCAGGGGGAGAAGGAGAGGGACCAGACGGTGCCCGAATGGGCTGTGAGGGTGTGGATGCACTGCCACTCGTCGTCGTAAGGGTCGGCGGCATACAACTTGATCGTGTCGTCATAAGAGGCCGAAGCGAGGAGCTGGTCGGTTCCGTAAAACACGATACGCAGTGAGTCAGCCTTTCCCTTTCTTCTTCGTTTCTGTCGGGGAGGTGGGTGGCGCGCTTACCTCGTCGGTGGGATGCCAGGTGACGCATTTGACGTCCTGCGAGTGCTCCATCAAGACGGCGAGGCATTCGAAATCTGCAGGTCCGACAGCTGCAGGGTCGTTCGAGAAGTTAAGAGCCGCTGTTCTCATCATTGTCGTCGTCGTCGGAGGAGGAGACGAGAGAAGGCGTACCTTCCCAGACCCAGACGCTCTTGTCTCGACTGCAGCTGGCGAGTAACCTGCCGTCTGCGCTCCACGCGACGCTCTTGCACTCGCTCTCGTGACCCTCGAGCGGGTCGACCGGTTCCCACTCGCTGCCCGCTCCTCCTCCTCCTCCACCACCTCCTCCGTCATCGAGTCCGGCTTCCGAGACTTGGCACCACACGCCGACTGTCGCATCGAACGAAGCCGTCGCGAGGGTTGCGCCGGTCGGAGAGAACTCGAGGGATCGGACTGTGCGAGGGTGACAGTTTGGGATGGTGGATTGGAGCGAGAAGCGGTACGGCGGTGCGGCCGGGCCCGGGTCCGGATTGGGAGCGTAAGAGTAGAGCCTGAGTGACTTGTCTGTCGAGCAGGATGCGAGGAGAGGCGAGGCGGGGTTCCAGGCGAGGTGCCAGGCTGCAGAGGGGAGGGAACGTCAGCGAGAGCGACGTGGGTCCAAAGGGCGAGAGCTGTATACCTCGATCCTGGTGCCCTTCGAGTGTCTGGACGAGCCTCGCTTTCGTCATCTGGGCGGTACAATGAGTCGCAGGAACGAGTCAAAGCCATCTCGGCCGGGAAGCTGAGATCGAGTTCCTCTTTGCTCCTCGTAACTCTAGACGCGATCTACAGGCCCAGTGCTCGACGCTAGTCCTTGCCAGTCTCCTAATCATGGCAGCGACCACCTCGTTTTCGTCCACCTCGGCCCCTCCTCCCAGCTCCAGCTCCGCCTCCTCATCGCCCAAGGCCAAGCCCATGCCGCCCCAGTTCTCGCTCGACAAGGCCATCAGGAGCAACATCCTCGCCCTCTTGCCGTACCGCTGCGCCCGCGACGACTACTCCGAGGGCATCCTCCTCGACGCCAACGAGAACGCTCTCGGTCACGCTCTCCCCCCCGCCGCCACCCTCGCCCCCTTTGACGACCTCGACCTGCACAGGTATCCCTCCCCGACCCACTACGACGTCAAGCAGCGCCTCTGCCAACTCCGCAACGTCCCCTCGGTCGACCACTTTTTCCTCGGCGTCGGCTCGGACGAGGTGATCGACTTGCTCTACCGCATCACCTGCGTCCCGGGCAAGGACCGCGTCCTCGTGTGCCCGCCCACCTATGGCATGTATGGCGTCTGCGCGCAGATCAACGATGTAGAGGTCGTCAAAGTCAACCTCGACGTCGAGGGCGGCGCGTTCCGACCCAAGGTCGACGAGGTAAGTCCCTTTTTAACCCTCTACTCTCGCTCTCGCCGCCACTCGCCGCGGACCGGAGAACTTCTTCTTCCGTCAACTCGTTTCCAGAGACGCTTACTGACCCACGTACGGAACCCTCCCCAGATCAACCGCACCCTGTCCGAAGCCGCGTCGACCCCGAACCCGATCAAACTCGTCTTCCTCTGCTCGCCCGGCAACCCCACCGGGACCCTCATCTCGCTCGACGACATCCGCGCCGTCCTCTCGAACCCGGATTACCAAGGCTTGGTCGTCGTCGATGAGGCGTATATCGATTTCGCCGGCGAGGACAAGAGCGCCGTGAGGTTGTTGGTCGAAGAAGGGTGGAGTAACCTTGTCGTGATGCAGACGCTGAGTAAAGGGTTCGGGCTTGCGGCCATTCGGTGAGTCCCGCTAGCAGCCGTGAGCGAATGCGCATGGGAATACACCCTCGTCTGGAGAGGGGGAAAATACCGCGTGCGCTGCGGCCTTCGCCCGACTGACGATTCAACCCCCGCTTTTGCTCCCTGCCCCCAGCCTCGGAATCGCCATCTCGTCACCCGAGATCATCCAAGTCCTCAACAACATCAAAGCCCCCTACAACATCTCAACCCCGACCGCCTCGCTCGCCCTGCGCGCCCTCTCCCCCACCGGCCTCTCCCTCTTCCGTCGCAACATCCAAACCCTCCTCGAGAACCGCCAGTACTTGTTGACCGAGTTGCCGAAACTGGACGGGATCGTCGGGATCCTCGGCGCCAACGAGGCCAACTTTGTTCTCGCCCAAGTCGGAAACAGTCGGACTCGCGTTCCCGACAACGTTAAAGCCAAGAGGGCTTATACCCACATGGCCGAGGAGGACAAGGTCGTTGTCCGGTTCCGAGGGACTGAATATGGCTGCGAAGGCGCGCTGCGGATCACGGTCGGCACGCGCGAGGAATGCGAACGCGTGTTGGAAAAACTCAGACTGGTCCTTCGGGACGACGAGTAAAGTAGAGGGTTCACCCGCCAGACCTCCATATAGATAGATTCTCTTTGCCATTCCTACTTGCTTTCTATCGCATCGGCCCTGAACCAGTCGCAGATGAGGGAAACTTTAGTCTTTTGTGGGATGCACTTTGCTTCAAATAACAAGTCTCGATTCTTTCTTCCGACCATCCTTCCCGCTGCCCACGCTTTTCGGTGGAACGCCGCGGCTGATGTATGCTCTTACTGCGCCTTGCGCTGCTTGATCCCGCTCGAAGCGGCCGACTTGTCTGCGACGGCAGTCGCGTGCGCGGCGACCGCCTTTTGTTGGATCTGCTTCTTCTGCGCCGCATTGGGGGTCGCGGTCGACTTGCGAGCGGCGGACGAGCTGCGGCGGAAGAGGGTCGGGATGACAATCCGCGAGGTGAACAACATGAGAGCAAGGAGGAGGGAGCAGAACCTGTTTTTGTGAGCGAAAGAGAAAAGTGTTTTTAGCGGATTCCCAGCCCAGAGCGCAGCGCAACTTTCGGCGCCGATACGAGGGGGAAAGGGAACCAACGCAACGCACGTCTTGGCTTCCGCGGGTTGGAGCAAGAAGACCGGCTTGGGCGAGGTGAAGTAGGTCTTGGGCAGGTCGACGTAGTTGCTGAGGATTGGCAGGTGAGCGAGGAGGTAGGCGACCGGCTTGCGGAAGAAGGGGTGCGCGTCGATCAGAGTGCTGCCAACCGACAATGATCCGACGTAGTCCGAAGTAGCAGTCATGGAGGTCAACGCGGAGTGTTCCTTCTCTCGAAGCGGACAGAGACCGGGACGCACGCATAGACGTAGCCGATGAAGCCCGCGCTCCAGACATCGATCGACAACCCGTCCTTGATGAACCCGGGCGTGGTGGTGAACCCCCACTCGGGCCCAAACATGCGGAACATGGGCACGATCATGCCGCCGCCTCCGCCCGAGATGAACGCCGTCAGGACCATGGCCCACGGGGAGGTGCGCACGGCCGGGTTCGGGTGCGCGCGGACGACGTCGACGCCGAGGGTGGTCATGCCCATGATGCGGGAGAAGCCGTCGACGAAGCAGAAAAAGGTCTCGCGAGGGAGGGTCGGGAGAGACAGGACCATCGAGACGAGGCCCGTCTTGGCCGCCAGGAGCGGGAGCAGTCTGAGGGAAAGCATGTGCAAGGGTCAGGTCATCGGCGTCGTTCAGACTTCCGCCCGGCGGTACATACCCGTAGGTTGCGACGGGAATCGGCGAGATGATCCATCCTGGAACGAGTCCGAGCAAGACGCTCGAGACGGTCGAACCGCCGAGGATGAGCACGAGCGGGACGATCGCCGCTTGGAGGTCTGCAAACGAGCGTGGCCTTTGGCCGTCCGGTCAGGATCCTCGTCCACTCGGGGGGAAATAGCGCGGCTCCACTTGCCGCCGAGTTGACGGTCGTATCCGCCAGCACGGGCGATGCCGCGGTACACGCACGCGACGCGCACAGCATGAATCACTGCAAAGATGGTGAACGGGCTGCGCGACCGGAAAGGGAGCCCTCGTTCAGTGACGTCGCGGTTCGGGTCGTGTTAACCGCCGCGAGGGTGAGACGTACAAGGCGGGATACACGAGCGTAGAGTTGAGCCAGCTGTGCGTAGAGCCGATCCGCGTCAAATACGGCGCCAGCTCATAGTCCCACGCCGCCATTCTCGACGCTGTATGGAAGGAAAAGCGGAAGAGTAGTCCGTCGACTTCTCTTCTCCGCAAGCCGCGGCTCGCCACTTTGCGTTTCACCAATTCGTCCATGAAGACAAGTGCATTCTGATACATTTCCGCGGACTCCAATGATCCAGATTCTACAGCTTCGAGTCGCCCTTGCGTGAGTTGGACCCAGACCTCTTCTCGGGCGCCGCCCGCAGAGAACCGCCGGTGTGATACTGCCCCGAAGCACGTGGCCAATCTCAGCAAAAGGGCATAGCTTCGAGCAGACGTGAACAGAGACGAAACTCACGTCCGCGCCGTCGACAACCAGCGTGGTGCCGGTGATGTAAGCAGCCGCGGGCGAGAACAAGAACGTCGACGCAGACGCAATCTCGTCGATCCGCCCGTATCGCTGCAGCGGGATCTGCTTGAGGTGCTCCTCGAGGTACTCCTGCAGCAGAAAGGTAGAGTTTCAGCGTTGTCTTCGGCGCGTGAAGGTTTCTTCACAAACCCGATGCGGGAACGCTTCGCGCGAGCGCTCGGGACGCACCTTGGGCATCAATCGGTCCATGCCCTCCGTGCCGGCGATCGGACCCGGCGCGATGCACTATTTAAAGTTTCAGCGGCGTCGTAAGTTGCCAGCTCGGCACAGGAGTGCGCCCGGGAGAAGGAACGACGGGACGCACGTTGGCTCGGATGCCTCGAGGGCCATACTCGACGGCGATGACTCGGACGAGAGCGTCGACTCCCGCCTTGGCCGCCGAAACGTGGGCCTGAACTACACGGTGGTTGTCGGGGAGAAGAGCGTCGTGTCAACTCGGAGAATGAAGCTCTCAGCTGGACAAGGGCCTAGAACAACAACTCACGCGGCATGCCCTTGTAGTGCAGCGTGGCCGAGATCGCCTGGAATGAGCCGTGCGTCTTGAGCAACTCGGCGACGGTCGCCTTGAAAGTGTTGTAGGTCCCGATCGTGTCGATCTCGAGCACTGTCCGGAAAGCGTTGCTCGAGAGGCCTGTCGCACCGCACCCCAAGTCACGAGTTCGTCAGATCAACGCCGCCAGATTGTTTTCGAATGTGACGCATAATCGGGACGCACCATCGATGGGAGCGAGAAAGTTACCCGCAGCGCCGGCAACGACAAAGTCGATCCGGCCCAATTCAGCGACGGTCTGCTTGACGGCCGCCTCGAGGGTTTCGAGCTGTCGGACGTCGGCTTGGATGCCGAGGCACTTCTGTCCGGTCGCCTTGGACAACTCGGCGGCGGCGTCCTCAATGTTGGCTTTGCGGCGGCCGAGGATCACGGCGGAGGCGCCATCTGCAGGGGGCGAAAAAACAAAGGCTTTAGCGCTGCGCGGCTGACGGCTTTGCGGATGCTGGGCGACTCACGTTCGAGGAGCATGCGTGTGACTCCCTTGCAGATACCGCTGCCGCCGCCAGTCTGTCATCGCATGCGCGCAAGATCAGGACCATGATGATGCATGATGTGGGGGCGGAGACCTCGAGGGCAGGGAGACTATACCACGAAAGCGACTTTTCCGCGAAAGATGTCCTTGCGAAATACCGAGTCCTGGGTCGTCATTCTTGTCGTGCTTGCGATGCGTGTAGCGAAAGAGAGAAGGCGCGAGTTCTTTCTCATCGCCGAATCGCCAAGGTCCGGCGTCTGCTCGAGCCGGCAGGGAGTCAGCGACGTCGATCACGCACGGGCTTCGGGCTTGCAACGGGCTATGATACGGGCATTGCGAACTGGATTCTGGCTACAGCTTGTGGTATACCAAGGTGTCTAGGTGAGGAAATCGAAACGGGTTAAAAACTAGGATCAACACGGTCGCGAACAGAAAAAACCCTGGAGAAAGCTCGAAAAGGTGCATAGAATCGTGAGAACGTCATTCTGTCATAGGGGTGGTCCGGACACGTCGGATCAAGCGAAAGAAGGATGAGAAGCGACGACAGGAGACGGGAATGCTGAAGCCGTCGGAGTTGGCGCAGAGGTCGTGATCACAGGAGGTTGATGGATGACAGCCGGTTCATCGTCGCCATCGTCGTTCGCGAGACTGAAACTGAGCCCCGATATGATCGAGTCGAGCGTAGGCAACGGCGGCAGGGTCGGAGCCAGAGTCGCCGGATCGGATGACGGGGACGAGTCCTCCTCGGACTCGACGAGGTCGGTGATGTCGGCGGCTTCGGCGGCTTCGGCGGCTTCGGCGGCGGTAACAGCATCACCAGCCTCGTCGGCGTCGAGGTCGGCACCGTCGTCCACTGGAAGGTCCAGCTCGGGTAACTGGACCGTGCGAGCTAGAGGACTCCCGCCTGCGCTCATCCGGCTCGCCTCGCTGCCGCTCCTCCCTCGACCGGCGCGCATAGGAACAGGCGCAATCAGGCCCTGCTGGCGATCCGGCCCCTCGTCAGAAGTGGACGCCGCCACCGGCTCGCCCTCTCGCTCTTGCTGCTGGGGGTGGTTCGAGAGCGCAATGTTGAGCGCTGGAGGGGGAGAGGCACCGGCCCCGTAGCCGTACGCGCCGATCGCTTGTCGGGACGAGATGAAGGCGACTTGCTCGGGAGTCGGACCAGTCTTTGGGAACACGAAAGAAGAGTGAACTGCGTACGAAAATGATCACACCACAGTCAGAGGCGCTGTCAATATTGGAAGTCTCGAAGCAGCCCCGACGAAACGGTGACGGAGGATGTACGCACCAAAGCTGTTGGCAAGTGGCGCCGAAATGCTGCGACCGCCAACGCTGACTTGGCTGCCGCTGGCTCTCGTCCCGAGCGAGCCATACGGACTGGCACCGCTTCCCCAACTGGCAGGCTCGAACCCGTTCGGCGGCGCGAGGCTCGCACTCGACGTGCCAGCCGAGCTCGACATCAATTTCTGCAGCGTCGACGCTCGAGGTCGACCACCGCCGCCGCCACCACCGCCACCAAACGAGCCGGTCGAAGCGGACGTCGGCAGGAGCGGCGGCCTTGTTGCCACTGAGGAAGCGTCTGAGTTCTGGAAGACGGGGGAAGAGCGGCTGGACCGATGGGTGAAGTAGCTCGGACGGAAGGAGAAGCCGCGGATGGAAGAAGGGCCGGACGCCTCGGCGATCGGGGAAGGCGGCGAGGGTGGTCGCGGTGGGAGTTCGATCAGTCCGCTTCGAGACGCGAACGGGGAGCTCGAGCCGTGCAAGTACGGTGAATTGGAGGAGGTGTTCGACGTGATGACCGATGGAGACAGTGATGACCGCGTCGTTTGTTGCGTCAGGCGGGGTCCGAGCGGCTCGGACGCAGCTCGCGGTCGACCGCGCAAAGTGGGACGACCTGGGCCGTCGCCTCCTGTACCAATCAAGTTTGTCACTGAGCGCCTCCGGTTGGCCGAGTCCGTCAAGGTCGTATCGAAACTCAGGCGAGGCGGCATCGCGAAAAAGGCGTCCGAGTCCTCGTCTTCCCCTGCCTCTGGACCGTGGAAGATTCCACCTCCCGCATCGTCCGCATCACTCTGCTCGCCCTCTATCTCTTCCTGCCCGTCTCCATCGTCGTCGTCGTCGTCGTCGTCGTCGTCATCGTCATCTTCATCCTCCTCGTAAGTTCCGTGTGCCGGGAAGACGTCGTCGTGGCTCTTGAAGAGCGACATCTCGTTGTCTGTAGGCTGTTCAGAGCTGTCCTCCCTGCGTGTCAGGGAATTCTACTACTTCGAGACCCATCCGAAACGGTAAAGAGACGAAGATGGCTCACTAGATGGGTAGTCCGACCGGGCTCTGCGTCCGCCTCCGGCGCCTCCTCCGCTGACTCCTGTCCGGTCTCGGCTGCGTGATCGGTCTATCCGCGATCGTGACTCCACTCGGCGGGTGATGTGACCGCAGCGGCGTAACGGGTCGAGATGCCGAAGGCGAATTGCCGTTCGAACCTCGCGCGGTCGAGTCATCTCCTCTCCTTCTTCTTGAAGAGCGGAACGAAGAAGCCGGAGAGGCACCGCGGGGACTCGGTGGAGCAGACGACGAAGGCGAATCGGGAAAGGACGAGAAGTACTGTGTGCGTGCGTTGGGAGCGCGGCGTTGGTCAGCGGGTTTGCGCAGTCGTCTCGGAGTTGTACCACGGCGCACCTTTTGGAAGAATCCGCGCAGACCTCGCTTGACTCTGCGGTTCTGTCCTGCTGTGTCTGGAGCAGAAGGGACGACGAGCGACATCGAGCCTCGTTCGTCTCCAGGAACAATCGGCGTCCGGCACCGTCGGAGATGGAGATCAAGCTGGAGTGAGGTCGCTGTAGTCGCTACGATGGTCGTCCGGGCCGCGTCTGCGGTGATGCTCCGTGCTCTGTAATTGGGCGGCGCAGTCTACACGGGTGTGGAGCAGCAGAGGCTGCGCAACGTCCAGCTGGCGGTTGGTTCGTTGCGGGGGTGGCGATGCGCGTGTCAACCGTCCGCCCGGGCGTGAGTGCTGGGTATAGCCCAGCTAGGGATGCAGGTGAGCAACCCTTTCCGAGCCTGAGCAGTGAGTACTTACTACTATCGGAGGACTCTGATAGACAAGAGAGAAGCTGCGCCAAAGTGGGGGAGGAACTCATGCCGAGCCAAGACCGGATCAACTCAAAACTTCTTTTGGACGATCAGGAGCCGCACACCTCTCCGGTACAGTACACAGTCGAACAGCGCAAGACCGTCGGAGGAAGCATGAGCAAGCACCATCCTCGCGGCGAGACAGAAAGTCGCCACGAAACAGAAACTCCGGAAGACCAGCTACGTGAAGCGCGGCAAAGACACACACATACGCCCCTCGATACACGCATTCGACTCTTTTCAAGACCCATACACTCTTCTTCTTTCTCCTCCTTTTCCGACAAAGCACCACACCGCCTCTTTCCCTCCAGCAAAATCCCGTTCCGATCTTCCTTCTCTTGCCCAGGTACGACGTTGGGTTGCCGAGTCGACCGCCTCTGCCTGCGAGTACGCTGCTGCGCTAGCGAGCGCACCCGGAGACGAGACAACCCTGTGCCGAGCGAGCGAAACGAGCGACACGGAGTGCAAGAGAACGTCTTTGGCGGTAGGGGGCATTGCAAGAGTCGGCTCGACGAGAACAGAGAGAGAGGAGAGGTAGTAATGCGTCGGGTGAAAAGAGAAAAAGTGGGGGGGAGGGAGAGAGGGGACGAATAGAGCGAGCGGGACCGGAAGGCCGAGTCGCTTTAGTCGTTGCGGCGACCGAGGCCGACAACGTTGCGGCGACCGGGGCGCTCGAACGTGGTCTGCGGGGCGACGACGTTGACGGCGAGGTTGTCAAAGCCGAGCTGCTTGAGCAGGTCCTTGGTCTCGGGGTCGACGTCGATGGGGACGCCCTGGGTGTCGAGCGCCGAGACTTCGGGGACAAAGTTGTCCTTGCGCTCGCGCTCCTCCTCCTGGAGCTTGAACGAGATGCCGCGGACCGGACCGCGCTGGATGCGCTTCATCAGGTGCGTCGTGAAGCCGGCAATCTTGTTGCGCAGGCGCTTGGACGGGATGATGGCAACCTCGTCGCAGATCTTCTTGTTGACGTGGCTGTTCAGGGGTGCGGGCAGGGGGCGGTCAGTTTTGGGCTGTCCTTTTGCGCCGTGCCGTCATCGGGAGCAGGTGCGGGTGCGAGACTCACAAGTCAAGGGTCAAACGAGGGTAGTACTTCTCGATGACGACGCGCGAAGCGCGCTTGACGGTCTTGGTACGGACGCGGCCCCTGCGAGACGTGCGCAACTCGGGTCAGTCACAGGTTCGCCCCCTCTAGATGCGTGTATGATGCGAGGCGTCGCGTTGGTAGCCATCGGTGCCATCCTGCGTGCCTCCCGAATTCTCCCTCCACCCGGCGACGTTGTCTGGCCGCCTGCCTGCGTCCGGGGCTGTCCTTCGCCCTGTAGTCCTCTGCCACGCGTCTCCGGATTCCGACGCGGCGAGAGCGTCCACTGCCGAGTAACGGGGGCCCTCGCCAGATTCAGGGTGCCTGGCCCCGTCGTGACCGTCTCTCGTTGACGCCTGGCTCGTTTCGCACGGCCGTCGAGCACGATTTCGACAGAGCGTCGATTGGTCGACCTGAGCCTCCAGTGCGCGTCTAATGGGCAAGAAGGGGCGCTCGAGACGGCCGCGAGTCGGGTGGGCGTGCTCCTTCCGTGCTCGCTCTCTGCTCGAGCTGGCGGCGGCTGGACGCGGCGGACGGGGTGGGAGTCGGCGTAGCTAGCTGGGCTGGTGAGCTTACATGATTGAAGATCTGGCGGACGAGGCTGGGTGCGCAAGTTCACGAGGAGCACGAAAAGGCCGGCGAGCGCGAGGCGAGAGGCGGCGGCTTCGAGTCGAGCTCGACGCGCACGCGCTCAGCGACGACACCGCCCAGCAAGGCCGCGCTCCCCTTGTGCTCTCCGTGTCAGTCCAATCCTCAGACTCGCCCACGCTTAGCGCCAACCCCCTTTCGACAAGCTCTCTGCACACCGCACACCTTTGTCCGGTACGCACGAGAGCCTCGGCACACACTCGCTCGCTCGCTTCTCGCGGCCCGCACTCTCCGAGACGTTGATCTCTCGTGAGAACGGGTCCCGCCTCGCTATGGTATTCTGACTCTTTCTCTCTTCTTGCTTTGGGGACACACTCGATGTCATGATGCACCTTCCGACCGTGTAGCCATGCGTGTCTCCGTTCTCGTGAGTTCACGCCCCCCCCCCTCCCTGGTCTGCTGGTGCGAGAGAAAGCTGACCCCGTCACCTCCCTTGAAAAGGCCGACTGCCTCAACAACATTGTCAACGCTGAGAAGCGTGGCAAGCGCCAGGTGCTCATCCGCCCGAGCTCCAAGGTCATCATCCGCTACCTCACCGTCATGCAGAAGCACGGTCAGTCCGCCCTCATTTGCGTGAAGTGGTCGGGTGTGGGACGCTGACGAGGTCTGGACCGCACAGGCTACATCGAGGAGTTCGAGGAGGTTGACGACCACCGCTCGGGCAAGATCGTTGTCCAGCTCAACGGTCGCATCAACAAGTGCGGTGTCATCTCGTGAGTACTACGACCTTCCCCTCGAGTTGCTGGATCCGGAACAGGGCTGATCCGACGCCCGCGCGCTCCAGGCCCCGCTTCAACATCCGTCTTCCGGACATCGAGAAGTGGGTCGCCCTCCTCCTCCCGTCGCGTTCGTTCGGCTTCATCATCCTTGTGAGTTCTTTTCTCCCGCTAGCCATCCTCCATGCGGGCAGATTCTTAATGATCTCTTCTCGCGTTGGACAGACGACCTCGGCCGGTATCATGGACCACGAGGAGGCCCGTCGCAAGCACGTTGCCGGCAAGGTTCTCGGCTTCGTCTACTAAACGGCCCGCTCTCTCTTGGGGCGTATCTCGTTCGCTGTGCGGCGGGCGGGACACGGATCAAAAAGGGGTGTCGTGCAGACCTGCCGAAGGGGCCGTTGGAAGGAGACAAAGGGGCTTTGTCCACTCTCCCGCTTCCGAGCAGGTTGCGGGGGAAAGGGGTCTTTTCTCTCTGCTGCAGAACTACTCTTCTTGCAACAGAGCGAATCGCTGCCTTCCTTCATTTGCTGCATCCTTCTCGTTGTTTAAAGCGCCTTCGGCGAGAGAGAAACAAGCCCTTGCGGTCCGGCGGACGACAGAGACGAAAGTACGGTTCTCGCTCACCCCTCTCCAGCACATCTCCGAAATCAGCTGAGAAGCTAGACATATCCGTTGGAGCTAATGGCAATCTCCGACTCGCTGCTATCGTTCGTCAACGCGGATCCGTCGTCGTCGTCGTCTCTCGCAAGCGATGATGCCGCACACGCAAGGAGGACAATTCCGACGACGACGACGCAGCTACCGCCCGGAGCGAGCATCCTCTTGACCGACTCGCTGGCCGTGTCTGCCCAACCCTGGCTCGTCCACTTTGTCTCGCGAGCGTTGCGACCACCTCCTCCTTCACTTCATCAGCAACAACAACAACCCGGAGGACCCGCTCGCGTCACCCGTCCTCAGGCTGCTCGAGACGCCGGAGCAGGGGGCTCGGGAGGAAAGAGAAAGGTGATCGTGCTGGGAGTTAGGGAGAGGGAAGAATGGTGGACTGGCGTGCTGAAGAAGTCGGTGCGTTTTTTTTTAACTTTCATGACCTGTTTTGCCTCTTCTGGCGCTCGTCCGGTTCCTGTCCCGATCGTATACATGAAATGAGCTGAGCTAAAGAGTCCCCCTCTCCCCACGCTGTTCACAGGGCATCCAACTCGCGACCGAGAAGACGTCGAACCATTTCAACTACTTCTCGCTCTCCGACGATCCGGCAACCCCGCTCGTCGAATCATTCGCCCGCATTCGGGAGACCATCTCCTCGTCGACCACGGCTGCTGTTACCGTCGACCCTGACAGCGACAATGCGGAGGTCGGCCCGCTCGTCGTGCTGGACGATGTGAGCGCGCTTGGATGGATGGGTCACGACCTGAGGGACGTGCTCCGTTTCTGGAACGGGCTGCGGAGCTTACTCGAGCCGGTGAGGCATACCTTCTCCCCGATCGAAGGACTTCGTCTCCTCTCTCCGGCTGGACTCGGCTGCTTACTTTCATTTCCCTTCCGGTACGGGCTAGTCTCGAGCGACCCTCGTCACGCTACAGCATTACGCGCCTGCCCCGGCCTCTGGAATTGAGGAAGATCCGGTCGATACCTATCTTTTCCGAGCGTTGTTACAAAGGTCCGATCTCTGGCTGCAGGTGGAACCGCTCGGAGGAGCCAGCTCGACTTCAGGCGAGGTGCGTTTCTTCTTTCTCGGTACCAAAGCGCCGGTCGACTCCGTCCCTCTGCTGATTGTTCGACAACAAATGCCAACAGATCTCGGTCCACCTCGCGCCGGCGTATCTTCCCATTCCTCCCTTTGCGATTGACCCCTCGTGCGGAGCCCTGAACGCCTCGGGTCCGCTCGCGCGACCTTTCTGGGTTGATGAAGGAGCCGGAGGAGTCGAGATTGGCGTCAAGGGTCGAGAGAGGATTGGAGGAGGAGGTGGCGCGAGCAAGTGGGCATAATTGAGAAGGGGGTTGTGGGGATTGGTTTTGGAGTCGAGAGGTGCGAAAGTCGCAGTCGTCGCTCGACGGTAGGCGACACAAGGGCAACCACAACCACTGAGGCTTCTGCTGGTGTTTGGACCCCGCGCGAAGGGGCCTGAAGACGTCGACAAGGAATCCGAATCTCGGAGCGATTCACTCGCCGCTTTGCAGGCGACCGCTGTTCTCTCCAGGTACGCTCGGTCGAGTTTCGTGAGGTCGCGCGATCATCTGTTGACAATTTTATTGTCCCTCGCAGGCTAGAGGCGGAGGTTCCGAGGCCGAGCGAAGCCCGCCCGAACGCTCGTTGGGAGGTTGGCATCGAGCCGCTCGGAGGTTACCCACCACGCACGCCACGATCCTCGGACAAGCCGCGGAAGCCTCGGGGAGAGGTACCACAGTGATTATTGTAGTGCGCGAGCTTTTGCTTTCAGCGCTCGAAGTCGTTCTTGCGTGCGCAACATTATTCGAATCCCCGAAATGCGAAATCCCGCGAGCCCAGCCCTTCTTGCTCTCCTTCCTCTCACTTCCCGCACACGTTACCCCCGCTTCGGACTCACTGAGGTGATCCGAGACCAGAGTACGCTATGCTGACGCTCGATACGCTGCCTCTGCCCGTGTGAGTCCCGTTTTCCGAGTGCCCGCCGCCGTTCTTTCGCAGCCCGTCAAAGTGCGTGACTCGTAACCTCAGCTCGGTCTACCCCCCACGCAGACTGCTCGAAATCATCAAGTACTTCCCCGTCGCGTATATCGCGGGTGAGGATACCATTGTCCATTGGCCCTCTGGTCCGGCCGAGTTGTGCAAGGCAAACGCACCCGAAACGATCGCCTTGGCCGGGTGCAACCGCGCCTTGCGCCGCTTGCTCTTGCCAGTCATGTTCCATGACTGCCACTTTGGTAAGGCGAACCCGACGGAGAAGTACGCCAAGCGGCTGGACGAGTTGTCGCGCGGGAGTGGCGAATTGCTGGCCTGCATTCGGTGAGTTTGTCTGCCTCGTCTCGGCGGGCTATTGCGCGCTGGCGCAGCGCAGGGGCTCATCTGACTCGCTCGGCCTCCTCGATAGCAATTTGACGGTCATGGCCTTCACGTCGAACGGCATCAAGGCCGCGAACGCTTGCATTGGTGTGCGTCCCGCCTCGTTTCGCTGACGGCGCCAAGTGAAAAGGCTCGGAAATGCTGACCCGCTCCTCCGTTTCCAACCGCGCTCACAGCAAATGACGAACCTCGAGACGATTGGGTGGTACGCGAGTCACCCGGTTCCGCCATTGTTCGTGCAGACTCTCTGCAAGATTCCGAGCTTCAAGAGTCTTGTCCTCCGCGAATTCGGCGTCGAATCGCTCCCGCACATCCTGCCTCTCGCCGACCAGCTCACCAAAATCTCGATCAACTCGGAACGTCAAGCTCCGGCTCCGAAGAGCGCGAGGGAGCTCGCTCCCGTCCTCGTCGGCGCTTCTCGCCGCTCGCGCCTGCCGTGGGACGAGCGCAACGTCGCGACCGTCGAGGAGCAGCGCGAAGCCTTGTTGCGCGACTTGCCTCCTTTCCTCGCCCGTGCCTGCAAGCACGTCGAAGAACTCGCGATCTCGGGACGCGGTCTCTGCGACAAAGGCGAGCCGTACCAGTGGCTCGAAAAGCTTTTCGATGCCATGGTAGACGACAACCGCCAGTATCCGAATTTTCCTCGGCTCGAAAGGCTGTGGCTGCGGCACTGCAACTCGAAGACGTTGGCTCTGAAGCACCTTCTCAGTACGACGGGTGTGCACTTGCGCACGCTGGAGGTTACTGCGCAGGATACGGCCGAGCTTCCGCCTCCGCCTTCGGCACTCCGTTCACTCAAAGAACTGTGGGTGTTCCGTTTACGTGAGGATAGGACACGCCCATGGTCTCTTGACAGTGGATTCTCCAGGTGCTACTTCATGCTGGACCACGTCCGCTGTGTCGACTTCGTCAACGCCGTAACGCAACACTCGCCACTCGACATGTGCGTGGATCAGAGATATGTGCGCGAAGGGCTGTTCTGACGATATCCGTGTGCAGTCTCTACCTAAACGGTATCCGCCACATCGACATTCTGCCGGTCTTCGGGTCAAGCTTCCGCTGCGGCGAAACGCTCCGCCAGCTGCGTATTCAGACCGGCGCGAATGGCAGCTTCTTCACCCTTCCGCGCGTGCGGACTATCGTTGCGAGCTGCCCGAATCTCGTGGCGCTCGAGATCAAGGGCAACTGGGGGCTCGAGGCGGTGCGTTTACGATCGGGCTCTTTCCGATCTGGATGTACCGGCGGCCTTCTGATTATTCCAGATTCATACAGGTCGACCTTTTGCAAGAGATGGAGCCTCTGAAGCAACTGCGTCGTTTCGCGTTCGACCACCCGTGGGAGAGGCCGCGCAGCTCGTTGTACGTGGAAGCTGACGGCCGCACGATCCGCTCCGAGCGCAACGGCGACTTTCGCATCATTTCGGTCATGGGCACTTCGATCGCAGACGAAATGGGCAAGAGGATCCGTGAGTCGATCATGGCGAGTTTACAACCGGATCGAGTTGCGTGGCTGATAGTCTGGACAATGTCCGTGCGCAGAATGGGATATCGACGCTGCCCGGCCCAGGTACCGCGAGCGCTTCGGAGCCTTTGCGAAGCGCATGCCGGTCTTGGAGCGTATCCGCTGGTCGTGCACCGAGGCCGTCGACTGGACGTGGACTTTCGAACGCCGGGTTGGTCAAGCTGGACAGCCCACGATCGTCTGCCACGATGACGCGGACATCCCGTACGGCAAGACGATTGTCGGGCCCAAGATGGAGGGAGGAGGTATCTACCTGTTGCGCTAGGTCGGAGGACTGTACGAGCTTGTAGGATCACGGCGGTCTCGCTTGTTGCGCTTGATGCATGAAACGCTTGATGCTTGGCTTGAGCTGTACTTCGTCGAGGCTATATCGACCGTATGTAAGACTGTCATCCGAAACGCGTGTTTTCGCAATAAGTATCAGGACCGAAGCGCAGCAACGTCGTCCAAGCGGGCCGGGAGAAGACGGGTGCAACGTGCAACGTGCAACTTCGGACTTTCACACTCTTCCCTTCCCGCCTCTTTCGCCCGCCGGTCAGGCCCAACGCCCTGTCGAGTCGGACTCTGCGTATACGCCTGAGCTGAGGCTTCCACGTGCTTCACGAGCAAGATCTGAGCTCTGAGCCGGTGGAGATTGAATGACCGACCCGTCCGCCCCACTCGAGGGCAACAGCAGTCAAGGCGACAAGACGATGGCTGAGCTCTCGGACGACAAGGTCGACGCGGCCGACACCACCGTGCCTGCCGCCGCGTCTTCTTCTGCAAAGGCGGGCCTTCAAAGCCTGCCGGCCGAGCTCCTCCGGATCATCCTCGCCGACTTATACCACGCGAAAAGCCAACCCGACAGGCCTGATGAAGATGACGATGACGAATCCGAGACGAGCAACGAATCGCTCTTGTCCGCTATGCGCTCGTGCAAGAAGTTGTGCGAGGTCGGCCGCCGCGTCCTTTACCACGCCCCGGTCATTCTGATTCCCCATGAGCGGAAGATGCCGCCGGACGAGTTGGCCGAACGGCGGAGCGTGTTGACCTGGCAGCTATACTGCACGTTGCGATCGAGCGGTTCGATCGCAGGAATGGTGACCGACTCGCGACATATCAACAGCGGCCTTGAACTCTCTCCCCCGGCGCAGGGAGGAGATCACGACGACGCAGCATTGGCGTTGCACGGAGAGGCAGGCGTCGGTGGTGCAGACACGCCGAACACGCTTTCTCCTCCCGGAGAGTACACCTTGGAGGAAGCGATACTCGAGATGTGTCCTTCTGTTGTTGCCGCCGCCGTGACGTTGCGCAGCCAGGAGCAAGCGGCTCGCATCGGCCAGCTTCTCTCGTACGCGCCGATTCTCCAGACACTCGTGGTCCGCCGGTCCCAGACGCCAGAGGCATCCGGCCACCTTTCCTTCCCAGCATCAGAGTCGGCGTCGACAGAGCTTGACATCCTAGCACGCTGCCTACAACCTCTCGCGCCGGCTTTGCGTTCCGCCGCCCCTCCCCTCGTCACCCTCAACACGTACGTTCCCGAGCACGCATGCGACCCCGAAATATGCGGTGTGGCTCTCATGGTTCGCAAGGTGGCGCGCACGCTCGAGGTACGCACCGTCGGGCACACGCAGCTGCTTTGCTACAGCATGCCTCGGCGGAGTTTCTTGCACAACCCGGACCTCCCGCGAGTCACTTCAGTTGTCATCTCCATCACGGACGGGCAGCAAAGCGTCGACTTCAACCAGCTTGCACACGACCTCGATGGCAACATCCTCAAAGTGTTCGTCATTGACCTTGCCGTCGATGCATTCGACGAGGACCCGTGGTGGGACAACCTTCAAGACTACGGGTCGGAAGATGTGCGTTATCCTCGCTTCTCTTACAGCGATCAATGCTATAGGTTGTTCCCGCATGCGCGCAAGTTGTGCCTGCCGCGAGGCCGAGATATGGTCTTGTCCAAGCTTTCCGCGCTGGTCGACACTTCGCCGAACCTCGAGTACCTCAATCTCGCCGGAACCGAATGGTCGATCGGCGTAGACGCACTCGCCGTCGAACAACCTGGCGACCTGTCGAGCTTTGAGCAGGACCTCGTCCAGATCCTGGAACGCCTCGCCCACCTCTCGTACATCCACCTCGGCCACTGGCCATTTATCAACGCAGACGGCACCGACGCGAAACACGGCCGCTTGGGTCTCGCAGCGTGGGCTCGGAACCGCGGCATCGAGCTTCTCGTTGCCGGATGCGCACCCAACCCCGATTGGCCATGAAGGTGTTTGCGGGAGGAGCATGGACATAAGGCATGAGCGGCGGAGAGCTTGGAAACAGGAGCACGAAGATTGTACAGGCTTGGCTTGACGGCAGTTGAAGTGGAATTTGCAACGAGAAGCTGGAAAATCTTTGGAAACGCGTCCCTGCTCTTTCGAAACTGCCTAGGCGGGGAATGCTAAGGAGCACAAACAGCGCTCGCCTTTCCCGTCCCCGAAGTGATCTCTGGAGGCACTCTGTAAAGCTTATGAGATGAGTAAAGCTCCTGCGATCAGAACCTATCTCGGAAGCAGTTCCTCGCCGTCACTTTCTCTTGACGCACTCACAGCCCATGCTAGACATCGGCATCTCACTGCATCGCAATGTATACTACACACCTTTTCTGGCTCCTGCAGCGTGGAGGGGAGCCTTTTCTTGTTCTTAACCCGGGATCAAGTCGACCCTAGAGTCTCAGATCCTCAGACAGCGGGGGTCTCGTCGACTTTCGCCTTCTTCTCCGCGGGCTGTACATCGAGGTTTCTCAGCATCACCGTTGAGGAAGACCCCCTTGAGGATGATCTGTGGGACGCGAAAGCTTGACGTACCTCACTCGGAGCATTGCCGAACCGCGCAGCACGCTTACGCTTCTTCTCCTCTTCTTCCTCGAGCCTGCCACAGCCAGAACCGAGGCGGTCAGTACATAGTCTCAATCACACATAGCGCGAGGAGAAAAGTAGAGACTCACCGCTTCTGCAATTCCGGGTCGGCTGCGACTGCCGCCGCCGGTTCAGCCGCCGCCTCTCCTGCCGAGACCTTGCCGCCCTTCTGAGCGGCGCTTGTGACTCCTCCGCCGTTTGCAGGTGCAGAAGATTTCGACGACGGTGCGGGCTTTTGCTGCTTGTTGTTCGAGTCGGATTTGGGGCGGCGGTTCGAGCCGAGGGCAGAGTCGAGCATGGCGAGGGACTGTGCGGACGAGGTTTACGACAGGATGGAACTGTCAGCGGTTGTCTGAAAGAGATACCAGACGACAATTGCCGTCACACAAGGCGCGCCGTCGCACCTTTTTCACCTTTGCGTCCCCGTTCTGCTGCTCGTTCCCTTCCGGCTTCTTCGTCTCCCCCTCAGCAGCAGCCGCCGGCAGCGTGGTTCCGAACCTCTCTGCGCGCTTCCGCTTGACTTCTTCGCTATCCTCGACGGCTCCTCCCGCCGGCTCCTTCTTGTCCGCAGCAGCAGTCGACGACGAGGCCGGCTCGGCGGTACCAAACTTTGCGGCGCGCGCTTTCCGCTTTTCCATCTCGACCCGGACCGCCTCTTCCGCCGCCGCCGCCGCGGCCTCTTCCGCGGCCTTCTTGTCGTCGTCGTTCTGTCCGACCTCGCCAGCAGGGGCGCCCTCGTCCCCACCCGCCGCCGCAACGGTAGTACCGGTTTTGAGTCCCTCGTCGGCGTGCTGCGCGTCGCGGTCCGTTTCGGTACTGGTGACCGCCTGACTGGCCATGCCCGTCCCGCTCAGGCCTAGATCGCCGTCCGGCTCGTCAGTCGCGGCTGCGGCTCCCGTCGAGTCGAGCGTCGGCTGGTCGTCGGACGAGGCAGAGGCGGTGAGGAGCCGGGCGATGAGCTCGTCTTTGCGGCCGGTGACGGGCAGAGATCGCTCAGCCAGGAGTTCCTGCGAGAGTGTGCTACCAACATGTCAGCCTGCACAAGGTTAGGCGGTGCGCTGCGAGGGAGTTGGGCTCACCTTGAGTTTGACGACGGTGAGAGCCTTGAGTTCGGATTCGGAGAAGGTGGACGTCATGGTAGGTAGTGGCCGGGTAGCTATTTCGAGAGTATGCGGCCTGCACGTGTCAGACGCGTTCGGCGAGGGCTATAGAGTGCAAGCAGCGTGAGCAGAATGACGCGAAGGTGGAGCGCCGTTCCACGCTGCAGTTGTGGTCGCCTCACAACTCTACAGATTGCAGCCAGACCAGCCGCGAGTGCTATATGAAGGTATCGGATGATTTACTGGCCCTCCAGCTGAACAACTTGTGCGTGTGGCGGAGGATGTCACCACGCACGGCGCTGCAGAGTCCTCACTCTCTCTCTTTCCACTCATCTGACCAGCGACGTGCCGCGATGGTGCTGTTACCGTATGCAGCTGCAGGGCTGATATTGCCGACGCTGTGCTACGCTGCGGCTCCGACCCCGCAGTTGTACATCCACCCTTCGCCGTTCCCTCCCTCCTTCGCCTCTGCGGGTGACGACCCCATTGTCCTGACTGCGCCGCAGACGAACGCCGTACTCGCACACCACCTCGGCGTAGACAAGCACGTCAACTGGCCCATCGCCAGCACCAAACAAGTCGGAGGCAGGGACTGGGAACTCGCTCTCGGCGACTCGACCGCTGCTGCCCTCGCGACTGCGCTCCCGACTCGACAGCGCGTCGTCATCGTCCTCGAATGTGGCAAGCAAGGCTGCGACGACGCCATCCCGCTCCACCTCCGGCCAGAGGCCAACTCCGGCTCGCGGCCGATCGTCCTCCCCGCCCTCGCGCCCAACTCGTACCTCGCAGCTCTCTCGCTGCACCTCCACCGCCTCGCAGACTCGCTCGGACTCGACCCCACCTCCGTCATCGGCCTGCAAGACTTTGTTGAGCAAGGGATCAAAGCCGTCAAGGGCTGGCAGGGGTGGGTCAGCGAAGAGTTGGGCAACTGGATCGGATGGCACGACGGCGACAACGCCAAGGCCACCGTGATCGACGAACCCAAAATCGACAACGCTGGCCTCGTCAACGACCTCGACCTCCTCGACGGGGTATGTCCTCTTCCCGTCTCTCCTTTGAGCGCCCGAAACCCGGGTCCTGACCCTCTTTTCGCCACTCCCAGTCGGCGAAGCAGCTCATCTTTGACCTCAACAAGCTTGCCAATCTCACCGACTCGGTCGTCAGCAACACGCGTCAGCACCAGGCGCAGAACGACCTCGACTCGGGCGCGCAAGGACAGGCAGACAAGCCTCCCGTTACGGTCATTCACTTGACCGGGCTCAAGGTGAGCAATAACTACCTTCCGTAACAGAAACGCATCGGTCCGAAGCGGTGGCGTTGGCCGATCTTGTCCCGTCCGAGCATTCCTCCGAACTCTGACCCTGACCCTCCCACCACTGGGTCCAAATCCCGCAGGACGTCGCCGCCAAGCACTCGCGCTCTTCCGACATGTACCAACGCAGCGCCGCTCTCCTTCAGCAGACTCTCACCGCCGCCCTCGCCGCTTTGGCTCCTCCCTCGCCAGACGGTGGCGTCTCGTCTCCCGATCCGAAAGTGATCCTCCTCGCTCTTCCCGAGCCCAAGACCCCTTTGCTGCGGAGGCGCAAACCCTGGCTCGAGGCTTTCGAGACCGGCGCGGGCAAGCAGATTCGTGGAGTTGGCGTGGCGGCCAAGAGGAATGGTGGTCGCGGTGGCGACGCTCTCGAGAAGAGGAACGTCTTCTCGCCTGAGCATTCTCTCCGTCGTCGTCGTCTCCAGTCCGACGAGGATGGCGACGACAGCGGCAACAACAACAACGGGACGTTCCTCGTCCCCTCCTCGTACCGCTGTTTCCCCTCCCGCTCCGAACTCGTCAACCTCACGGCGTCCTGCCTCGGCCACGGACAGCCCGTCAAGGGCTTGACGACGAGGAGTGACTTGCCCGAGGGGGGTGAGTGCTGGGTTTGCAAGTGTGGAACGACGACGGACGAGGAGACGGGCAAGAAGACGCGGTGGACTGGTCAGGGGTGCGAAAAAGTCGACTTGAGCTCGTGAGTATCGGTGTCCCGAACCAGTCTCTGCTTGAATCAAACCTACGCTCCCTCGGAGTGGAGGTCGTGCTCTCATGATTATGCGCCAGTTCGTGATACTCACCGCCTTTTTTCACTTCCTCGCAGCGACTTTGCCCTCCTCTCCTTGACCACCCTCGGCCTGCTCGGCGTCGTCGCCCTCTCGGTCGGACTCTTGTACAGCATCGGAGCGCAAGAGTTGCCCGGAACGCTCGGTGCAGTCGGCGGAGACGGCGGTCGGATGAAGCGCGATTAAAGGGTGATGGTATCTCGCGTTGCGGACAGTAGATCCACTACCCGCTCTTTCCTCTGACGCAACTCTGACAGTGAATAGTAAACAGACTCTTTCTTCTTGATGATATCTTTCTTTCGTCGCTGTCGGCCTCGGGGCTTCCGAAAGAGAGGCAATGGGTGGCGTGCGAAAAGAGAGCAAAAAGTGATGATGACAACAAAAAGAATACTGAAAATACACGGCGCGACCACAGCCACGACCTCTAGACCGTATTGGGCGCCTCTTTTCCGCCAATCGACTGCTCGTCAGTGAGAATTGAATGTCCCGGCCGCGCTTCTCCCTCACGGTGTTGCGGCGTTCTTCTCCTCGACACCCTTGTCCGCGACTTTGTCCTCCTCTTTTACTTCCTCCTTCTGGACGACCTTCTCCTTGGCGTTGTCCTCCGCGACGACCTTCTCCTCGGCGTTCTGCTCCTCGACATCCTTTTCCTCCTCGACGTTCTTTTCCTCGACCTTCTTCTCCTCGACCTTCCTCTCCTCGACCTTGTTCTCCTCGACACTGTCCGCGTTGCCGTTCGTCGCGAGCGGCGCGACAAGTCCTTCAATATCAGGAGCAACTCGCACGTCCTGTGCTTGCTCCTGCACGGGCTCCTTCTGCTCCGTTGGGCTCGTTCCTGCTTCCTCTTCCACCGCCGGCGTCACGATCAGCTCGGCTTCGTCCGATTCTTCCTCCCCCTCCGCCAGCGTTGTCTTCGTCGCTTCGCGATCGGCAGCTGCTCTCGCCTCGATCCACTGCCGGTACTCGTCCGTGGTCCAGCTCATTCCGTCACGGACCTCGTCCGTCTTGTGAACGACGAATTGGCGGTCGTCGTCGTCGCGGATGCACCAGCGCCAGTACTTATCGAAGGATCGGAGCAGGGATGTCTTGTTGAGATGAGGGCCGTGCAAGTCGGAGGAGGAGGAGGAGCTTTGCAGAGTGAGGATAAAGAGAAGGAAGGAAGGCGGGTATCGCGTGAGGCCGAACTGCGCACGCACGTCTCGATTGTCCGTCAGCGTCCCGGACCTCGCTGGGAGAGACAGACTACATTCGCGCGGGGACTGACCTCTCCGAGGCACTTGAGGATGCGCGTGATCCGGAGAAAGTTGTGCGGGTTGGATTCAAGGTTGTGGAACCGGCGGAGGTAGCTCGCCGGAGAGGGTGCTGAGACGGTATCCTCGAGCGCGAGCTCTCCGGTCGTTTCGTCCACGAGACGGAGTCCGTAGAAGGCCAGCATGATCCGATACCTGGGGCAGAAATCGAGAGAGATCAGTTTGCCGTGGCAAAGACAGACACTCGCAAGGTGAGCTCACGACTCGAGCAAACGGGCCATTGCTTGCGGGTCAGCCTTGATGCCTTCGACTTCGTGCGGCTGGAGAGGCTGCGCGTCCCAGTTGACTCCTTGTTCCCTGCGTGACAATAACTCGTAGAGCTGTCAGTCCCTGACGATGGAAATTCTGTTGCGGCGGGTACCGCAAACATCGACGATTCCAATGGAGCGCAGAAGCGAGGGAAGGTAGGCTACGCACCGGATGGGGAAGAACCACTGCACAAAGTCGTGCCTCCATTCCAATTGGTCCCAATTCCCTCTCAACTCGTCCTGCAATTCCTCGCAATTTGCTCGTCTCGGCCTCGCCGCCTGCCGATTCTGGTAGAACTTGAGGTTGGCGTTGAGGGACGGGTCGTCGGCTGGGTCGAGGAACGGGTAATGCAGGAGGAAATCGAGGATGTCACGAGGAAGCGAGAGAGGGAGTTCGCGGCGGCGAATCTCGGCGTGCGCTTGTTCGCGCTTGGTCGCGCGAGATTGCCGAGTCATTCTGGTCCCTGTGTCGGTCGCGAACGACTGGGCACGCGGGCTCAGCTGCCGGGAGGCGAGGCGAGGCGTCCGCGAGAGAACAAAAGAAGCGATGGCGAAAGGGAGAAGCGGGCGACGCGAGACAGCAATAGCGCGACGGCGACGAGGTCGTACTCGGTTGTCGAAGTTAGCTTGACTCTCGAGCGTAGCTTAGCTTGACAGACTGCCGACAAGAGCGAAGGCAAGCCGCAAAAAATTGACAAGTGCGCGTCATTCTCTCGCAATGTCAAAAAATGCACGGTGAGTGTAGAATGGGCTTTCCGGTGTCCAGCACTAACGATTCGCCAGGCTAACGAGTAGCTTTCCCAACGGGCTTGTGACGCTCCGACCAATGCCTTGTTGTTCAGAAGGTGCAGTGCAAGGAAAATGGCCACACGAGATGGTGAACGCAAGGCCGGAGGGGTATATGAGAAAAGCTGAGGAGAACTTCGTCTCGACAGCAAGGGTATAACCGAGGGGAGGAGAACGTGGAGTCTTGCTTAGTCTCCTCGTTCGAGATTGATCGAACCTGTGGAGGGAAGCGGGTCAGTTTTCGAGAAGCCGTAGTTTTGGCGCAGCGCGACCGTTTGACTAGGCTCGCTGGACCACCCTCATGTGAGAGCGAAAGAGAGACCGCTTCCACTTACTGCCAAACTTTGCGTAGAGGTCCTTTTTCAGTTCGTCCATCTTGTCTTCGCATTCCTGCTTTTCCGTCTCGAGCGCGTCGACCTCTGTCCGGATCTTTTCGAGCGCGGCTTGCAGGTGCTCGAGTGCTTCCGAGGCGGGTAGGTGGATAAAAGTCGTGTCGATCTTGTACCTGCGTGGGGTGGGTGTCGAACGTCGAGGGAGAGTGTGAGGGGGATTGCAGGCGGCAAGGCGGGCGGAAGGAATGTCCGTGGCAGGGAGCGGGTGATCAGTGAGGAACTTGCTCGTCTCGCGGCGAACAACCTTTGGTGGGTCCGTGTAGGCGGAGGGAGGGGAGGACTGACATGACCGGCTCGTCCTCGTCGACGAGTTCCATCTCGGTCTCGACTTCCTCGAGGTCCTCCTTCTGCTTGGTGAGGCCGTCTAGCAAGTCGACGATCTCGTCTGTGCGACTGTTTAGCCGCGAGAAGGCGTTGATGCGGTCTTGGTCTGTCCGAGTGACCGGAACGTCGGTCGCGGTGTCGTCCTTTTCGAGCTGCGGGTTGGAGATACGGAGGTTCATTGAGCTAGTCGTTTCTGTGTACGTGCAGTCCGCTCGGACTCACCATGCGCATGTTGGCGGCGAGAGTGTGTGGTTGATGGACAAGAGCAAAGCGAGTGATCGAAACCTCTTGATTACCTTACACCTCTCGAGCCACGTGCATAGACTCGAGGAGAACTGCTACTGCGCGAGATCAGAACGACTGCCCGCCCGCCTGCATCCTCATGTCAGACACCGCCGCCGCCGCTGCTGGGAACAGTTCCGGCTCCACCACTCCGCGACCTCCCTCGGCGACCAAACTCGCCCGCAATGCCACGCCCGCAGAACAGCAAGCTGCAGCCTTGCAGCGCCTCCTCGCGAAACCCGACCGCGAGATCAAGATTCCCGAACGCAAGGAAGGCGTCACAAAGACCTTGCGGGCACCGAGGGAGATGATGAAGAACGTACAGGGATCCAGTGCAGGCGCAGGATCCGGAGAGTTTGTGAGTCTCTTCTCTCATGCGCACTGGACGCAGAGCTCGAGCGAGCAGCCGAGCTGGAGAGGGCTCCGTCTCCTCTTCCCGTGACTGATTCAAACATCTTTGCCCCCGACCAGCACGTCTACAAGCAAAGTCGACGACGCGAGTACGAGCGACTCAAGATCATGGACGAGGAGGAAGAATACGTGCGTCAACAGAGACTGACCCTCTTCTGCTGAGAGCGACCTACGCGGCGCAGGAAAGTACAACCACGCTGACGGTCTTACCCGATGACAACTACGTGCGCTCAGAACAAGCAAAAGCAGGAAGCTCTCGCGCGGCAGCAAGCCTACGAACGCGAAGCGGAAGAACGGACAGCCAAGAACCGACTCAAGCGTCAGAGGAAGAAAGCCGGTCGCGGGGCGAACAAGGGCGGTGGCGACAAAGCTTCCTCTGCGGCGGGGGCTGCCGACGACGCGGGAGGATTGGGCGGCGGCGCGGACAAGAAGCGCAAGTTGGCCCCGGGAGGAGGATCCGGGTTCGTGTTCAAAAAGGCGGAGGAGAGAGACGCTTCCGACAGTGACGAGGAAGCCGAGTCGGGCCAGGCGGGCGGGTCGGCGCTTGCTCAAGGAGGAGGAGAAGACGGCGAAAGTACGGCGCGGTTCGGTTTGGCTGCCCCGCCCGCGGCGGCGGCAGCGAGTGAGGCGATCGCCCCGGAGGCCGGAGGAGGGGAACAGGTTGAGGAAGTGAGGCCGGCACAAGAGGCGGGTATCGTCATCCAGGACGACGATTAGCGGGTCGTGAGGGTCATGATCTTGACACTTGCCTCTGTCTCCCTCTACACTCGAGTGCAATATTGCCTTTCCCCCGCCTCTTCTCGGGACGCTCTTTTTGGCAGGAGAGGATTCATCGGCCGATTTGCAAGGCGACTGAATTGAATGCAAGGTAGAGAGAACAACAACGGTACGGCAGGAAGCGACAGATAGGGAGGAGACGGTCAGACGGTTTCGAGAGGTCGGGCTTTAGACGGGGTCGAGACAGTCGTTGTACCAGGCAGTCCAGGACGACGGGACGGCCGAAGAAGTCGAGGGCGCCTTGACCGGAAGGGACGTACTTTCGACGTGTTGAATTGGGTGACGGTCAGATTCAGGTGCTTCGGGCGCGCTCTGAGACGGTGGCAATGCTGTCTGGGCCCACGTCGCGCCCGTCGTGAAAGGAAATTCTGCAGCAAGTGGGCGGCGGGAGCGGCCGTCCTCGACTTCGTAATAGAGGTCCTCCTCGGCGACGTGCCCAGCTCCCGTTCCGACGACGACGAATTCTTGCGTGGCCCACCGAACGTGCTTGCGGGACGGGTGGACGAGGCGACTCCGCTTCGCGACGGGTGGGGGAAGAAGCGGAGACGCCCAACCGACGGGACTGGGCGAAGCGCTCCGCTTCCGGCTTGTACTCGTCGACGGGAGTGCAAAGAGAGGGGGCTCAGATGGCGGTTGCAATATGGTACCGCGGAAGTCGGCCTGATCTTGGCGGTGGTCGCCGGGGGGACGGAAGGGCTGAAGGAGGTTTTCCTCCGGAGAGGATGGGCTGAACGCCGGACGTTGTGACGCTACTTTGGAGTCATGGAGTGTGGTCGCACCCGATGCGCCCTGCCCTTCGAGGTGTTCCGGAGGAAATACCGGCGGAGGCGACAGCGAGGGAGTCGGATACGGATCGAAGCGAACGGCGTGGCTGAGAGGCCCGAGATCGAGTGGTCCGCTGCAATAGCCCATTCCGCGCTGATGAATGGAGTCGAGAGGGTCCGGCGTCCTCTCACAGGTCGGCTCGTCGACCGGAAGTTCTCCTTCTTCGGTTTCTTCCTTCTTGATCAGAATCTTGTCGCCTCCGCGGACAATTTCGGCTTCACTCGAGGAGTTGTGATCGGGTCAGTAAGCGTAGCTGATCTTTCCAAGGGCGTGTGAAAATGCCTCACCTCGTCCGGGTTGCACCTGCGCGGAGCTTGAGCGCTCGCGGTTGAGCCCGCTGACCGTCTCGAGCGGAGGGTTCGCTGCTCGCACCGTTCGTCGTTCAAGCCCGTTCGCCCGGAGTAGACATCTCAGTGCGGTGTCGTCGGTTGCGCGCAAGAGACTCCGTCCAAGGGTGCCTTTCCGTGTGAGCAAGGGTTTCGGTCAGTTCGTAGAGCGGGAAGGCGCACAGGCAGCCCGGTAACGTACTGCTTCGCCCCTTGTCCTCCCTGAAAGCTTGCAGGGCTGCGCGCGCCCACTTCTTCGGGGAACCGTGGTGGTAGAGTGGACCGTCGACGGGCTTCCACTTGAGACAACCGTCGAGATTGAGGAAGAGCAATTGGAGAATCGCTTGACCGTTCGGGGAGTCCGCCTGACGCATCTGCAGTTCCAGAGCACTGACACCCAGAGTGGAGTCTGATTTACGAGCAAAGAACACGTCAGTACGAAGGCTCGTCCGACGTCGAAATCGGGGCGCCGACTTACGCTTTGCATCGACTCCAGTCTTGCCCGAGTAAAGGAGACCCTTCGCACACAGCACGCGGAGGGCCAGCAGCACAGACAGCACGTCCTGCGCCATGACAGCTTCCACGAGCGCGTCGACGTAGGCTGGACGGGCCGGGACGGCTGCTTGAGGCGCCAGAGCGTCGCACTCGCTCAGATGATGACCCGCTGTTGATGAACGAGGCTCGGCCATCGCGGCACTTGGACCGCCTTCGCAGACAGCCATGAGCTCGTGTTGAAAGTTCTGATCGTCCTGCGAGCGCGCGTTGGGCGCTCCACGAGCCCTGCGCACGGGACAGAGAAGGAACAGGCAGGAAGTTGAGAGACAAAGCGGCAACTTTGACATGTTGACATGTGACAATTTGTCGACCTTCACTACCGTAGTCGACTTCAGAGAGTCCAGGCCGTTGAAGCTACATCTCCAGACCTCCGGCCTCGGGTAGATCTACGAAGGAATGAGGCATGATCTTGATTTTCCAGCACCTCCTCGGGAAGCTGTATGAGTCTATACACATATACGCTAGAGCTACAGGAGCATGAGTAAGGAGAGGGAAGAGCGGTAATATGAGGGGAATAAGGTATACTCGAGTGTCTGTTTTCCAATCCCAAAGCGAGCCAAGCGCCGGCCGGTCGAGTTCAGAGGAGTGCCACCCCGAGTCCACCAGTGGTGGCGACAACGAGGGCAATCGCAGACCAGACGGTAGGCGCCATCGCGGCCACTTTGGCCCCAGATGTGTTCCCCGCCGCCGAGGCACCTCCGGAACCCCTAGACGGCGCGCCGGTTCCTCCGAGTCCGGCGGTGGTGATGAGTCTGCCCGAGGATGCGCTCGGCGCCAGGCTCGAGGCAATATTGGTCGTGATCGTCGGGAGAGGCGCGCCCGAGTAGCTGATGCTGCCTTGGTTAACCGGCTGAGAGAATTGCGAACCTCCTGGCCGATCGGAATTGCTGGTCCCGTTCGAGGACCACGAGCCGGCAATGATCGATCGCGCGAGACCGACGGCCGGCGAGCCGTTGTACGAGTAAGAGTAGATGCTGTAGGCGTTCTTGAGGAAGACTTCACCGACGATCGCCATGGGTGTACCGTCGATGTCTTGCATGTCGCTCGCCGTGATGGTCAGGACGCACTGCGTTCCGTCGCGGCTGACGGCGCGGAGCAGATCCTCGGGCGGGATCTCGTACATCACGCCGCCGAACGAAAACGCCAACGAGGTGAAGCTGGTAGTGCATGGCACCACGTACGAGCCGTCGCCGCTCGTTGACTTTCGTGCACCGGGGATGGTGGCAAAGAAGGCGTCGGCGGCCGAAGTAGGTAGTTGAATGAGACTGTGGGCGGCATCCCTACGTGGTCAGTCTCGGCGAGGGCGCCAGCTGGCGGTGCCGTAGAGAGTGAAGCAGTACTCACGTCGTCCCCGAATCGAGCGCTGCTCGGACACGGGTTCCCGAGACTATCGTCCCGTTGACCTCGATTCCGTCCATCGCGATGCTCCAGAAGCCCTCGCTCAGGACTGGGTTCCACGAGCTGTCAGGTTCAGTTGTTAGCTCCCGCTCGCACACCTTGACCCGCTGCTGTAAAGCACTCACATGTCGCCAGTAAATTTACTCGAGTCGATGCAGCCAATGCACAGCTGCGCACCGCTCAAGCTGCCTTCGGCCTGCGTCGTCACGTCCGCTGCCCGGACGAGAAACATCGCAAAGTATTGCTGCGCGAGCTGGCCCGATTCGATCAGGCGCTCAAACCATGGCGCATATCTGTTTTCTACTGGTCAGCTCGCGAAGACTTTTTTTCACGCAGAAGGGCAGATCTGCCAGCACGACGCACCCGCTCGCAGAGATGGTACCGAACCCGAGTCCAAACAGTCCCGAGATTGGATAGTACGTGAAGGCCTGGTTTAGCGAGTTGGCAGCCGCAAAGACCGTGTTGTTGACGGTGTAGCCGCCGAGAGAGACGACATCCTGGTTCAAATAGCCGGTCTGGGATCCTTTCCCGTACTGGCGTTCAAAGATCAATCGGTCAGTGGTGGCGGAGAGGTGCTCGTCTGTCAAACCACGTACCCGAATACTCCACGGGATCACCGGATCCGTTATTGCCGTCGAGCTTTTGGACGCATCCCACTCTGGCTGTCTCGATCCAGTGCCGCTCTGCGCGAGGTCACCGCAAGCTTGTCAGATCGTTACGCTCAGAGACAGCGAGTCAGGCAGGGTCGGGCGAGAGGCGATGGAAAGGAAACGCACCGAGTAAACCCAAAGATCAGCACTGCCCGTATCGAACAGCAGGTCGAATGCTTGGCCCGGCGTGCCAATCTCAACGGCTCCATAGACCCTGTATAGCGTAAAGAGAAAGCTCGCTCAGTAAGCTGGCCACGCGCGCCCGTCAAGAGGGAAAAGATTGCGCCCGCCGGCGATGATCCTGCCCGCCTGCTCACATGACATCAAGAGGTTGACTATCTGGCGGTGCAGAAGAGAGAACGTTAGACGCCAATTGAGAGGATACGTGATGGAATATGACCGATCCGAGGCTCACAGAAATCGTAGAGGGGCACGAGGCCTTTTTGCGGGTTATTCTGTCTTTTGTCGAGATTGACCACCCGTCGTCCCGCTTTGCCTTCTACCTCTTCCAGGCTCCCGAGCGGTCCCAGTCCCGAAGACACGATGTCGGTCTCGCCCGCGGCGACTGCCGCCCGTTCGAGTTCCAACCCGGCTGCCAAGACCCTGACTTTCCTTGCCCGCTCGACGGTTGCCGGTCTCGCCTCCAAGTTGTACTTGTACGCATCGAGTGCGGCGGTATGGTGCTCGCTCTGCCTTGCGAGCAGGTCGGAAAGAGTTCTGTGTGCAGGTGGTCAGCGTCCATTGTCGAGACGAAGGTGGCCAAGGATGATCGAACACGCTAGGGGAGGAGGCCGTACGCTGGGTCCAGATACGGTGGGGTGTAGGCCTGTACAGATGAAACGAACGACAGCAGTCCCGCCACTGCCGTCAGGAGCGGCAACATAGCTGTGGGCGGAAGGTGGAAGGAGGGATCGAAGACTCGGATTCCTCGGCAGCACCACTTCCGGTTTCGAGCCCGAAAGAGAAAAGAGTTCTTTCTCTCGGTCTTTGCGCAAAAAGGGGTGCGTAAGAGACCTGGATGACAGGTTGGGTACAAGGCTACGCGCATCATGCCTCGGACTCGTCGCCCTTGAGCTCCCTGATCATCTCAACCAATTTATCCTCGTCTCCCTCCTGCTGCGCTGCCTTGACCCACACTCGCCCATTCATGCCGACCGCAATCTCGAACGGGAACTTTGCCCCCAACCTACTGAGCGTCGGGTTCTTGGGCGCGAGTAATCTGTTCCGAGGAGCGAGAGGTCAGGCTGAATCTTGTTCGACGCGGCGCTGCAGATCCCAAGGGCGCGAGGGAGGACCAAGACGCACGCTCGACACCGACCGAGTTCGACATGCCGGATCAAGAACCCGCCCGCGAGTTCGCCAAAGCCGGACGCCTTCTGCGTCGATGGGTCGACGCAAGAAATCTCGGGTTCCGAGAACGGCGGGGTCGCAAGCAAATGGCCGTAGACGAGCGTGCCGACCTGCACATGCCAGGTTCAGCCCAGGGTTATCAGTATCGCGTGCGGGCAGGATGAGGTGCTGCCAGAGCAAGGAAGAGGAGTTTTAGCACTCGTGCGCACCTTCAAGTTTGGCTTGTTGCGCTTCGTTGCGCCTTCAAACGCCAACGCATCCAGCGCCGCGGCCTGCGACGACCCGATATCGACCCGATATCCCTCTGCATGTCGGGCAATGATGATTCCGAGGACTGGCTCGGGCGGTTGCGGCGTGTACTGTTGGAATCGCTTCCTGTCAGCCGCCACGGCGATCCCAGAAAGGGTCTCGCAAGCGAGACACGGGGGGCACTCACTCGCTTGAGAGTTCCTTCGATCCAGTATCGGTCCTTGTCGCCCTGGTGCACTTCGCCCAACAGGCCGGCTCGCGTCGCTGCGACCCGGGGCGTTTTCGAGTCCGAGGCTGCATCGACGGCGCGCTGCTTACCCTTCAAGGCGGAGGCGCTAGCTGAGCCGTGATGTGTGCTCAGCGAGGTATCGCTCGACAGACCGGGCCCAAGATGGAGCGTCGTCGAGGTTGCTGAAGATGAGGCAGGGAGAGCATCGCCCGGCAGGAGAGCCAGCATCGTCGCGTCTGTTGCTCACGCGGGAGGGCGTGCGGTTGAGCTATTAAGAGGAGCAGAAGGTTCTTGACCCCGCTATCGAGCTCTTGGGTCCTTGTATCGCGCAAGTGAGAGGAGAGAACCGAACCAAAGCGGTCGCGCTGAAGCGTCGTCGAGAGGCCCTCCACAGCGTGCGCCATACACGGAGGGGAGGCGCTCACGTACAGACCGAGACTAGCAGCAGGAGGGTTTCGACATTCACGGCGATCTAGCCCGTACAGAGCGACGGCGCCAACACCGACTCCGGTTCCCATCTCGATCATTGCGTCGCACGCCGACTCGCTGTGGCTATACAACGGGGGGGTCGGGCCGAATCTGTTCTCTGGCGTGCTAGTCCTGCGCCGACATGACGGTCACCAAGCGCAAGCCCAAGCCCCGCGAGACCGGCGGTCCGGACACGGTCGTCGCGGCGCCGCAACTCGAGTCCGGCATGAAGGCGACCTGCGACGCTTGCTCGACCGATATCACGCACACGGTGCATATTCGCTGTGCCGAAAAGGTGGGCGCGCCGGGCGCCGAGCGGTTGACCTGTCCGGATTTCGACCTCTGCGTCGATGTGAGTTTGTCGTTGATCCCGCAGCGGCAAGACTTTTGCACCAGTGAGACTGATGCCCCAACCCCTGTCCGCCTGTAGTGCTTCCTGCATGGCAAGTCACTCGGTCCGCATCGAGCGACGCACGACTACCGCGTCATCTCGTCGCACTCGTTCCCAATCTTCAACAAAGACTGGGGCGCAGACGAGGAGCTCGCCCTGATCGAGGGGGCAGAGATGTACGGCCTCGGAAACTGGGCCGACATTGCCGAGCATGTCGGGGGCAGGACCAAGGAGGAATGTCACGACCACTACGTGCAAACCTACATCCAGAGCGAGCAGTACCCGCTTCCGGTGAGCAGGCACGGCCATCTTCGACCCGTGCTCGGAGGGCGATACTGACTGAACGTACGGGTTTCATGGTACAGCACATCGACCAAGACTTCGATCCGACCGACCCCGAACCATTCCAGGCGCGGAAAAAGGCCCGCCTCGAGGAGTTGCAGTCGCGCCCGATCCCATTACCGCCTCCGAAACCGCTCGCGTCCGCCCCGACCTGTCACGAGATTGGCGGATTCATGCCCGGACGACTCGAGTTCGAACACGAGTGGGAGAACGAGGCAGAGATGCTTATCAAGGACATGGAGTTTGGGAGGGTGTACCACTTTGGCGGCGAGGATCAACCCGCTGCCGTCGATCCGCCCACAAATGAGAATGTCGGCTCGACAGGGGACAAGCAGCAGGCTGCTTCCGGCGAAGCAGGGCAAGGCGAGCCCGAAGTCGAGGTGGTGGAACCGACGCCGCCCGTCGACGAGAAACCGTTGCCGGACGGCGAGAAGGAGGGCGACGAGCCGGAAGACGAACTCGACCTCAAGTTGTCCATCTTGGAGATGTTCAACGAGCGGTACGACAAGCGAATGGCCGCCAAAGACCTCATCTTTGACCGCGGCTTGATCAACTACAAGACGGTGCGTTCTTCCTCTGCTTTTCGCTCGGCTTGTCTACAGCGTCGGGCTGATCCGTGCGTTTGCCGCTGCCGCTGCAGATGTCGGCTGCGGAGAGGAAACGATCCAAAGAAGAGCGCGATCTCATCACGCGGACCAAGGTCTTTGCGCGGATCCAGACCAGTCAGGACTATGAAGATTTCGTCGAGGGCCTTCTCTGTTAGCTCTGGTACCCAGCCCGATCGTTTCGAACGAGGAGCGGCTCTCGCTCACATACTCGATTCTTTCGCAGACGAGATCACTCTGCGGAAACGCATCGCCGAGTTACAAGAGTACCGCCGGAACGGGATCACGACTCTGGCGGAAGCAGACCGCTACGAGCAAGCGAAGCAGCAGCGACTCTCGTTCAAAGCATCTTCGTACCGCGAATCGGTCTCGCTCTCGTACGACCGAGCGGGCGCGCCCGGCGCACGTCGCCCGACGCCGCAGTCGACCCTGATCCAGCAGCTGAAGAATCGACCGGCACCGCCTCTGACGCTCGCGACCTCGCAATCGCGCCAACTCTTGACGCCGCTCGAGATGGAGCTCTGTTCGACGCTGCGTATCCTCCCGCGGCCGTACCTCTTCCTCAAGGAGGTGTTGTTGCGCGAGTACGTGCGGTTGAAGGACAAGATGGACGGCACCGAGGCGAGGAAAGCCGTCCTGCGCGAGAAGAATGGGGAGGTGTTTGGGCCGCCGGATGGAGCGGGCGGCGAGTGGGGAGAAAAGATCGAGCGCGTGTGGGAGTTCCTGCGGGATACGGTCGGGCTGAAGGAGGCGCAGGAGGCGCAGGAGGCGCAGGAGGCGCAGGAGGCGCTCGATGAGGAGGACGACGACGATGCCGACGCCGATGATGACGAGGGTGGGCCCACTATCGAGGAGATTGTGGACGAGGACGGTGCGGGCGATGTCGCAATGGCGAATGGCGATGCACTAGCGACGCAGGCCGACGGAACGGCGGCATAAGTCTGCCTCTCTTTCTCTCTCTGTCACCTTCCTTTCTGTCTATGCTTTCGCTCCTTTCGCCCGCTCTTTTGTTGAACCGCATAACATCCCCTCTCAGTACTCTTGTTGTCTGTACCTAAGTTTTGTCGCATTGCATACGCGCGTCGAACCAACGATGATCCCCGGGAGCGCGAGTGAAGCTGTGCGTACTTCCGGACCGCCGGAGAGATTGTCCTAGTCCCTACGCCACTCCCTCTTGTGCCACCGTTCCTGCTCGCACATTCCTGAGAGCGAGTGTACGGAGAACAGCGTTGTCGCCAGTTTGTTGGCCCGTCGGAGGTGGCTTTTGAGTGCGAGGTCAAGTGCACGCAGCTACGCCCCTCTGCCCCTAGGACCTCGGCGGCTCGTGTACCTCATGGGTGGTGATATGCACATGCGCGCGATGAACGGGAGGGGGGGGACTTTTTGGAAAGCGCGAAAGGGTCGGTGCATGAAGAACAGCGCCGAGCGGGAGCCGCGTCATCAGGCCGAAGAGAGGACGATGCCGATGCGAAGTTTACAGCGCTTGGTATTCCCGTCACGGTGAGAGCGCTCTCGAGCAGCTTAGCGGCAGTTTAGCGGCAGCTTAGCGAGTACCGAAAGGAGAAAGGAGAGTGTCGATCTGCGGCGCGGCTGGCGGCAGGTCGGATTTGCGACTGTAGGCAGTCGCCATCGCTGGAAGCTCACGTCGTGGGCGTGTACGCCGTAAGCAAGGGTGAAGCGGATGGAGTGAGAGAGAGGTCGAGTGGTCGTCGAGTCGAACTGAATCGCCCCCAGCTCGACGCGACTTTGATCCGAACGACGTCTGTGCGGACTCCAGTGCATGCTCCTGCGCCTCGCCGTCAACCTCGTCGTTCGCCGTTCCGCATCGCCCGTAGCTGCCACCCTACCTCGCCTCGTCGTTGCGCTTCCGCACCGCTCATCTCCGCTGCTCAGCCCGCATCACCGAACTTTCACCCGCAACGCACCTCTCTGGTCAGAGAAGCGACCGATCATGAGTGACATCAAGACTCCAGAAGTGCCCCCTGCCCAGCAGCAGGACGCACCCAACCTCCAGAAGGACCCCGAAACGGGAGAGATGGTCTCCAAGAGGTCCGTTTCCCGTTCGTTTCCCCTGCAATCGCAGCCGGTGAACCCGAACTGACATCTGCGTGCACAGCGAGCTCAAGAAGCGTATCAAGCAGCGCGAGAACGCCAAGAAGAAGGCAGAGAAGGTGCGCTCCCTCCCTCCTCTGGTTCAACTTGCATTCCCGTGACTGACCACTCTCTGGTTGTTCGGATAGGCTGCGGCTGCGCCCGCTCAGCCCCAGGCCAAGGTTAGCGCCGCCGAAGCCGAGGAGGAGCTGTCGCCCAACGTGAGTGTTCAGTCGACGCTGCTTTGACTCGATGCTTTCGAGTTTCGTCGCATCCCATTCTGACATCCGCTTCTGGTGCACAGCAATATTACGAGATTCGCTCGCGCGCTATTCAGAAGCTCCGCGCCATCCCCGCGGCGGAACGCACCCTGACGACCCCGAACCCGTACCCGCACAAGTTCCATGTCACGCTCTCGCTCCCTGCCTTCATCGACAAGTACGCCAAGGAGTGCGCCGAAGCCGGTTCGCGCAGCGAAGACGTCGTCTCGGTCGCCGGGCGCATCCACAGCATGCGCGCCCAGGGCGCCAAACTCCGATTCTACGACCTGTACTCGGAGGGCGTCAAGATTCAGGTCATGGCCAACGCCAGGTGAGTGCCCATCACCGAATGCACTCGGGAAGACAGAGGCAACCGACTAAAAGTATCGCTCGCGTCTATTGAGCAGCGAATCCGAGTCGCCCGAGCAGTTCGAGGCTCTCCACGCCCTCTTCCGACGCGGCGACATCCTGGGCGTGACGGGCCACCCGATCCGCACCAAGCGTAACGAGCTCTCGATCGCGCCCATCTCGTGCCAGCTCCTCGCGCCGAACTTGCACCAGCTCCCGACCGAGCACTATGGTTTCAAGGACCAGGAGCAGCGCCACCGCAAGCGGTACCTCGACTTGATCATGAACCAGGACCGTCGCGACGTCTTTATCAAGCGCGCCCGCGTCATCAACTACATCCGCAAGTTTCTCGACAACCTCGGCTTCCTCGAGGTCGAGACGCCGATGATGAACCAGATTGTCGGCGGTGCGACCGCCAAGCCGTTCGTCACGCACCACAACGCGCTCAACCTCGACCTCTTTATGCGGGTTGCGCCCGAACTCTACCTCAAGGAGCTCGTCGTCGGTGGCCTCGACCGCGTGTACGAAATCGGACGAGTCTTCCGGAATGAGGGCATCGACCTGACCCACAACCCGGAATTCTCGATCTGCGAGTTCTACATGGCCTACGCCGACATGCACGATCTCATGGACCTCACCGAGTCGCTCCTGTCCGGCCTCGTCAAGCACATCACGGGCGGCTACAAGATCAAGTACCACCCGGAAGGCAAGGAGGGCCCGGAACTCGAGCTTGACTTCACGACGCCGTGGAAGCGCTTCGACATGATCGAGGAGCTCGAGAAGCAGCTCAACGTCAAGTTCCCGCCCGGAAACGAGCTCGACACGCCCGAAACCAACAAGTTCCTCCGCGACCTGTGCACCAAGGTTTGTTTTTCGAACTCTCACGTTTTCTTTTCTGTGTGAATGTACTGACGCGTACACTCTAATAGCACAACGTCGACTGCTCGGAGCCGCGGACCAACGCCCGTTTGCTCGACAAGGTGAGCGAAGCGAGCGATAACAATCTTGCCCACATTTTTCTAATCCCCTACTATAACCTCCCCTACTATAACCTAGCTCGTCGGCGAGTTCATCGAGAACCAGTGCATCTCGCCGTCCTTCATTGTCGGCCACCCGCAAGTCATGTCGCCGCTCGCCAAGCACCACCGTTCCCGACCCGGTCTTTGCGAGCGATTCGAGGCTTTCGTCGCGACCCGCGAGATCTGCAACGCCTACACCGAGCTGAACGACCCGTTCATCCAGCGTGCCAACTTTGAGGAGCAGATGCGGCAGAAGGCGCAGGGTGACGACGAGGCGCAGGGCTACGATGAGACCTTCGTCGACGCTCTGGAGCACGGTCTCCCTCCGACTGGCGGGTTCGGTTTGGGTATCGACCGCTTGGTCATGTTCCTCACCGACCAGAACTCGATCCGGGAGGTCCTTCTCTTCCCTGCCACGAAGCCGCTTCCGGGTGCGGACGCCGCCGGCACCGCCAACGAGCTCGCCGAGCCGGAGAAAACTAGCGCAGTTGGTGACGTGAAGGCATGAAAAGGAGATCTTTGTCTAGTAGAGGGGCCGTCATTTGCAATCTGTTTCGACAACCTCTGGAACAGCGTGCTTCTTTTGGGTGAGGTGACGGCGACATTACAGCTATGCTTCGGATTTAGCGCTCGTCGGATCGGGCCCTGCAGCGGCGCAGCGAAGGTAGTCAGTGACCGCACAGCCTTTGAGAAGTGGCGGGACGTACGGAACTGGTAGTTGAAGTTGAGGCGGACAGCAAGGAAACGCATGTCGAGGTCGGTGCTCCGCTCGAGGCTGGCGACAAAGTCTTTCGCTTGTTCGCGGAACAGCCCTCCGTACTGAGCTAACCGATCCTCGAGGCTTTCGAGCTGTTCTGTCGTCGGTGCGCGAGCGAGGAGTGGAGGGAGCCCCTGTGGAGTCGACGGCGTGTCAGCGAACATGGAACATTTAAACGAACTTATGAGGAAACTGACCCGGCCAGCCGAATCCGCGCTGCGCGCGTGCGACTCGTACTGCATCGCGTAAGCGAAGAGGTCGTCCTGTGGGGAGAGTCATCAGCCCCTGGTTTGTGAGCAAGCATACCAAAGCGGTGCACGCACGGCTACGTTCTTGTGCTGCAACATGACCTTGAAGATGTCACGCAGTTGATCGAACAGAGGCTTGGCCTCCTTCTTTCGTCGCCCGGACGCTCTGAGGAGCGCCTTGTCGACCATTGTCGTAACGTATCGCCGGTGGGCCTCGATGAGCTTGTCGAGGTCGCCGTCCTTCTTCGAAATGAAATCTTCGAGCTCTTTCCATTGACATGCAACGACCTCGAGATGGCAGTAATATTCGACCTGGCGGACGAAGAAGATCATGTCGCCGAGGGCGATGCGAGTCTGGTGGAGCGCGAACGCGAGAGCTGCAGGGACGAGCCGTAAGCCGCCATAGCAAGGGGAAAAGCCTTTACGGAAACGCACCGGAACCGCGTTTCAACAGCCGAGTCTTGGTCATGAGCGTGCGCCAGCACTCGTTCAACGCATACTCGATTCTCTTGATCTCCCACAGGTGTTTGAACATGCTCCGGTAACCGTCGAGGCTGGCCGGGTCGATGACAGTCGAGATCGGCGCATCGACCTTGTACTCGAGGAGGAAGACGTCCCAACCGACTTGACCCTGCTCGAAATCGAGCATGCGAGCGTCGAGACGACCGAGGATGTTATCGAGAGTATCGGAATACTGGGTAGATCCTCGGATCGCGGTTTCGAGCGTCGAAGTCAGGTTGTGCCGGTAGAGCGTGTTGGCCGGACGGCTCAGCGATGGGCTGACGAGAAGGAGGACGATCAGCAGAGCGAACGCAAGTGGTCAAACCCATTTTCCTTACCCGAGCTGTTCCATCAGGATTTCGACAAAGTCGCCCTTGCCGAGCATGACGTAATCCTTCAGAGCCCGCAAGTGGTCCAGGAGTCGGAATCGATCGAAGAAAAGTTCGAACAGTCGTGCAGACGCCTGGGAGTACGCCAGAGCGATGGAGCGCTCGAGTTCGCGCATGTCGGCGTAATGCAGGACTGGAGCCGTCCAAAGCGTCAGCGGTGCCCACACGAGAGAGCTCCCTCTTTTGACTGACCCGGTGAGGTACTTCCGCTGTGCTGCGTGACCCACGCGTCGTCATCGCAGCTGTACTTCATGAAGTTGAGCGATTTCCCGGTCGAGAAGATCTGTTAGAGTGGCGCCTTGTCAGCGCACGATCAAGCGTGGGCGTGAGGCGTTCGATTTGGACTCACCTTGCGCCCAAAGCTCTCGTCCAAGAAGGACGGCAGCATGCCTTGTCGGAAGACGTATTTTTGCGTCCATAGTTCGTGGGAAGGCATGCCGTTCTCGACGCTCCGGTCTGCGTAGCCCTCTCCGTTCCTCACAGTCTGACGCAGTGTCTCATCGAGAGCGGGGTTCAGCGTCACGAAAAATTCGTCGTAGGGGTCGTGCAGTTCTCCGGTATAGATCCACCGGCTGAGGATGGCGAAAAAGGGTGCCGAAAGAGTTTGCAGCAATCGGGCAGAGAAGGCGGCCAGGAAGGGGTCGCCGTTGGAGGTATAGGCGTGCAGAGTCGACAGGAATGCGCCTCCCGCGTTCGTCGCTGCAAGAAGCCTGCCTGTCAGTTCTGTCGAATGATCCGGCGAGGCAGCTCGGGAGGAAAACGCACGACCAATGTCTGCTGCAAGGGCCCCCATCAACCGCAATCGAAGCCGCACGCTCCTTGTCCAAACCTCCAACTTGCGCAGAGTCAGTCCGTACGCCATGTCGTGCGCGCCGTCTACCGCCCCTGCTGCACCGGCTGGCCGTCGAGAAGGTTCCTCGATGCCTTCCAAGCGGGCTTCGAGCGAGGTGACGAGCTCGAAGTAAGTGGATGTTTCCTTCAGCAGCTCTGCATGCAGGCTTTGCTCGACCATCCCCTTGCGTGGTCTACCTTTGCCCCTCCGGGCGGTCGATTTCGGCGCAACCTCCGGCTCGAGCGGCTCGTCTTGCAGTCGGCGTTGGATCGTACGATAGAGCCATCCGAGCTCGCTGAGAGTGTGTACGAGCGCTCGGGTCGGGGCCGAGATGCTGTAGCCGCTATTCTCGAGGATGAAGTCGATGCCGCCCACGTACGCGTCCGGCAAAGGCGATTGGCCAGCGGCGTCTTCGGCGACCTCGTCCGTCACGGCGCCGCCTTCCAGGGCAATGTCCCCGTGGACATACGTCCGCCGAGGTCCCGCGGCCGGAGGTTTTTCGGGTCGAAAGCGGATGTACTGACCGTCGAGACCTTGCAGGATGAACAGGACGTCCCGCAGGAGGGTGGCCTCGTCGAGAGGAGGGGCAAGAAGTTCCGCACAGTCGGAGCGAGTCGCTGTCGCGCGGTGTTGTACGAGGAGTTGGGCCATGGACAACTTCGAGTGTTTGCGTGCTGTCCGTGAAGCCGAGAGGTTGACGTTTGCTGGCGCTGGTCGGACCAGCGCTTCCTCGGCGGGGCGGAAGAAGTTTGGTTGAGGTACACGGCGTCGCGAGTGTTCAGCAGACCGTGCTGCCTCGACCGAGTCTGGATCGTACAGAGGCGACGGGAGGGAGGAGTCAGTCAGTCATTGATGAGGCGAGTGTGGCATCCCCTCCTCGGGCATAGGGTAGAGAAAGGGTCGTGCAGGTAGCCTCGCGACGCTTGCTTACCGTGCTCCACGCTTCCATGCCCGCTAGAGCTCTTGTACACCTCTGCTTGCGCCATGTTGATCGATTCTAGTAGCGATTCCCCCCTTCGACGTCCGCCTGGAGGCGATCTGAGCGGTGAGCGCCGAGTCGCGAGCACACCAGTATGGAGCTTTCAGCGAACACGAATTTCGTCTGCGAGGATGCTTCGTGCAAAACACGCGAGGCGGACGCGTCGGCAGAGCGAAGGAGCTCCTCCTTCCGCGTGGGATCGGCAAGCGATGAGAACGAAAACGACGGAAACGTCTCTCTTGAGGCCAGCATTACCGGCGAGCAGGGTGCCTGTAGAGAACGTGAAAAGTGTACTGCGAGGAGATCCGAGTTCGCCTACAAGATCCGTCGAAAAAGATGTTCGCCGTCCCATGTGCATCCCCTTCGAGTCCGCAGCCATCCACAGCAGCTGCTGCGGCGAGGACGCGTGTCTATTCCTCGACGACCTCGTATTCCACTCGGCACCGCTCACTGCATCCGTCGCATGTAACGATCTCCATGCCGGCCTCGAGTTGTTCGCGCGTGATCCGGAATTCGCTCGAGCAGCGGCACGGGTGAGTGTAGTATGCGGGCTCGTCCAGCAGCTCTGGTCGCTCGGAAGTCGGGTGGTCTTGGTAGTGCGCCTCGAATGCATCGAGCGAGTGGGACACGGCGAAGGATTGCGCAGTCGCTCTTTGTGCCACGACCCATGCTGGCTCGCAGTCTTGCGTCAGCGCCGGAGCAAGACAAACGCATGCCACGTCAATATAGCCTAGCTCACCTCGACGTGCTGCATCGTATCGCGAGCGCGCTTCCTCGTCGCCCAGAACCTCCCATGCCTCGTTGAGCTCGTGTGCATCGTCGGCCGCTCCGATCCTGCGTTCGGTGGGTGTGGAGACCGCGGGACCCTCTCGGGCGCCATCCGCAGAAGAGACGAGACGATCCGGATGTGCGCGGAGGATGCGAGCGCGGTATGCAAGCCGGATCTCGGCGGCGGCAGGCGGCGGCGAAGCACTCAGCCCCAGCCGAGCGTAGAGGTCGACATGCTCGCTGGGATGGCGAGACGTTGCTGGCGAGTCCAGCTTGGGTGCTGGCAGCTTTCCGTGACTTCAGCGATGTCGGGTAAGCGGCTAGGCAGCTCGGCTCGACGCTTTCAAGCCGCACGTGCAGTCAAGACGCGACCCGGATGCGCCGCGACGCGAGGTTGCACGACCCCGGTCGGCGACGGCGGCGACCCACTCTTTCGGCCTCCGCTTCGCTATTTTGAGCTCCAGTCTCCCAAAAACACAGCGCGCGTCAAGGTTCGGACCGCTAGCCGCCGGCGTTTCCGAGCAGCTGGAAACCATGCCAGCGCTGTCCGACGCAAACAGATCGCTGAGGCTCAGCTGCCCGTCTTACTTTTGCCCCAGCTCTCTCTGCGCCGCCCTCTCTCCCGTTCTTGTTGAGAGACTGCTACATGCCCTTCAACATGCATCGGGCTGCCGCTATCATCGCCGCGCTCGCTCCGACTCTCGCCCTCGCGTGCCATCCGCACCTTGAGCGACGCGGTCCCGTCAACGCTGCTCGAGGTCTCGACCGGAGCTCGGAAGCTGCCGAAGCCCTGATCACCGACCCTCAAACAGAGTGCTCCTACTACTCGTATCCGCCTGCGAATGACATCGTGAGTCGTCCTCTCTCTATTGCATGATCGAGTCCTCGTGCGCGGAAACTCCGGGCGGACAAGCCGCGAGGAAGTGTATTTGGCAAAGGTCGTGCCGTCTACACCTTGCAGCGCCAGGTCTGTTGGAACCAGAAGTGCAAAGAGCTGACCGTTCCGTGGCCGTCGTTTCACAGATCAACACGTATCCGACGATCTGGGCGACAGCTGATCTCTCGAACCCGTGAGTCTCCCATTTAGTTTCGGCGCCCTGCTGTCTGGCGCTCATAACTGACAGCAATTCACCTCTGTAGCGGTATCTCGGCGGCAGACCGTGCCCTTTTCGCCAGCATCAACTCCTCCATTCCAAACATCCCCGTCCGCGGAAACCGATACGGAGATTTTTCCGGCATTCAGTATGACAAGCAAGCGGATCCGGACTGTTGGTGGTCGTCCACGCATTGCGTGACGCCGAAACTGCCCGGACTGCTGAACGACACGGTTGCATGTAACGAGGCGAATACGTGGGGATTGACCCTCGACGATGGTAAGCTCGAGTCTGTCAGCCGTAAATGTTCGTGCAAGTACTGACGCATCTATCTTTGAAGGACCTAACTGCAGTCATGTAAGTCCTGCCTTCCGTCGGCCCTCGTCTCGCCTCTGTCCTTGGCGAAATTTGCCGCGTCGCAGCTCGTGCGTTCGCCATTCTGAACGCTTGCCTTTCCTCGCATACAGAACGCGTACTACGACTACCTCCAATCTCAGAACCAGAAGGCGACGCTATTCTGTGGGTTGCTCTTTGCGAGTCCCCCCTGAGCACAGGCTGACTGCTCGTACGCGTCACTTTTTCATCGACAGACATTGGCTCAAATGTGCTCGATTGGCCGCTTGAAGCTCAGCGGGGTCTAGCAGACGGTCACGAGGTACGTTCTTCTCACTCTAAGCGTGGCAGGCTCCCTGTCTCGTGCGGTCTGCAATTCGCGTGCGCTCGACTCGTGCCGGCCCGCCCCTTGCGCTCGCTCCGGATTCCGCCCGTATATTGACCGCCTCCACCCTTGCCCGCAGCTCTGTGCTCATACTTTCTCGCATCCGTGTAGGCTTAGACCTGCATCTTCTATAGTGTGCACCCACTGACCTCGGAGCGGAATTGACAGACATGACCGGCTTGACCAACGAGCAAGTCTTTGCCGAGCTGTACTTCTCCAAGAAGGCGATCAAGGAAGTCACCGGTGTGACGGTCCGATGCTGGCGACCGCCGTACGGCGACGTCGACGACCGAGTCCGATACATCGCATCTAAGCTGGACATGCGCACCGTCGTGTGCGTCAGCAATCGCCTCTCTTCCGTCTTCAGACACCGGCCTGACATCATCTTGCCTGGCTGACGTAGCTGGAACGAGGATACCGACGATTGGAACTGGTCCAACGTCGGCATGGCGGCAGTCCGCGCCAACTACCAGGGAATCCTCGACGACCAAACGGCCGGCAAATTTGATCGCTCGGGTACGATCGTTCTCACGCACGAGCTGTAAGTCCCGCCTCTTGCGCATCGAGGCCCCAGTTCCGTGAGGCACAGCGCGGCGCCGTGGTGGAGACCTTGTTGGCGCGTCGGCGCGTCGGAGACCTCGTTGACGCGTTTTGTTCACCTCTATGTAGTGACAACGGGACAATGGCCTTGTCCAAAGAGTTCCTCCCGCACATTCGCCAGCAGTTTGTCGGTGGCGTCATGCCTGTCGCAGTCTGCTCCAAGTGAGCCTTTCCCTTCGCTTCCTTGACGCTCAAGGACACTTTGCTCAAAACATTCTTTCTTTGCACGCAGCAATACCCGACCCTATGTCGAGACTGCCGACTACGTCTACCCGGACTATGCGCAGTGGGCCGCGGGGACTACGACTGTCTCCTTGGCGTCTCCGACCGCGGGCGCCGTCGCCTCGCTCCTCTTCAGTCCGAGTCCGGCCCCGACATCGGCGTCGAGCTCTGCGACGGGTGCCTCGGCATCGGCGACGGCATCGGGCTCTGCGACGAGCGCCTCGACAACGTCGTCGGACATGTCCCGTACTGCGATCGCGACGGCCTCACGCGCCAGCGCTTCTGCGGCGGCCAGTTCCGTGAAGTCCGTCAAAGACCACACGTCCGCCGGGGTGGCGCAGTTTTCCCTGCAGGCTCCGGCCCTCCTCTTTGCCGCCATTGGGCTCGGTATCTGCCTCTGATGTTTCTTTATAGACTTGTCCATATCTCGTATTCTTATACCTTGCTAGACGGCTTCATAGACATTTGAGCGCAACGCTGCAGCACACGATCTCTTCTTCGGTTGGCATGGTTCGCCAGACACCATTCCTCGCTGCGGTGTTCATCGGCGCGGGCTCTCTTCGCCGGTTCTTCCTGGCTTCATCTAGCTTGTGATGGGGGCGAGGAAAAACTGCAGACCCGCGGATCGCGCGGTATGTTATGTCGGTTTTGCAGCCCTTTCGGGCGGATGGCCCTACAGCCTTACACACCCATTTGATTTTGCTCAGATTATGCTGTAGTACAGAGCACATCTTGCTCCACCGAGGCTACCGTGCGCTTGGTATGGAAATTGAATGCCCTGTACACGACGCTACGCTTGCTCGAAGCGAGATCCGCCGCTACGTCCGCCTGCTGCTCCGCCGCGCCGCTCAATCCGCCGGACGGCCGCCGCTTGATCCGCCGTCTGCTCAAGAAGCTGGCAGCCTCTCGATCCGCCCTCGAACTCGACTATCAATCCGCCGTCCGCCGTCCGCCGTTCGCTCCGCCATTGATTGGCAACATCCGCCCTGTCCGCCACTCCGGCGTAGTGTGCTCACACCGCATCCGCTGGATGTATATACTGTTTCCAATCCGCACCGATGCTACTGCGGTGTCTGAAGATTGTTCTACCCTTCCCGCAGCTAAAGGCACCGAGAGAGTAACCGTGAGCAAGCGGTTGAACTGCTTTCCATGTCTGCGGGCGCCCGCTGTGAGCTGGATGAAGCAGTTCCATACATGGCGACCCTTGCACCGAAGCTGCTCCGGAGATACGGCAATTTCAGACAATCCGAAGCAACAAAACACGCGATGCGCGCTTGAGCAATTGAGCCACCCTCGCGTGGGCAAAAGATCCCCTCCTTTCCCGTGGTCCAGAATTGATTTCCGCTAGCTCAAATTAACAGTAGTGTGCGGACAGAACTGACCCTGGAGCAGCCCAAAGCCGCTATGCCGGCTTGAGACGAGACCTTGCCAAGTTGCACGTGTGACGTGAGGCAGATCCCTACCACATCGCGCCAAGCGGTAGCAGATGCTGGGGTGTAGTGGCGCAAAACCCGGGTATGTCCCATGTTTCCAGATAAGTGAGCGTCCTGACAGGGAATACACATTCTCCAGGGCATGTCATGGGTTGAGAGAAGCAGCGGAAAGGAGTGACAATATGGACCTGCCCTGCTGAACTTTCTGCTGGACGCTGAGGGCACAGAGATATTCAAGCAACTCACTGTATGCAAATGGGTAAGCAAAGACAAGGGTGTAAAGCAGGGTTGGCTAGAACAAGCCCGAGGCAGTGAAATACGGTGGCAAGGGCGGTCCCCGTCTTGACAGGCGGATTAATGGACGGACAGTGGATTGAATGTCGAGCTCACAGGCGTGTTCAGTGGCAGATAGCACCTCACGCAGATGGTGGATTGAGCGGCGCGGCGTGTCCACCAGCGGACGCAGCGGCGGACCAAAGTTTGAGCATCAGCACATTCCTCCGAGCTTTCAACTTGCAAGGAAGCTTCGAGGTGGCAAAAACATATGTTGTGATTGATCTCAATTGTTGAGCACAAGTGCAAGCAAATTGAACCACGGAGTAAACCAGCGCGAGGTGGCAAAGTGCGGCCGACGTCAGGGCGGAAAGTTGTACATCCCGGCGGATTGTGCAAGCTTGCACCCCGCGGCAACTATTTTCATGCAAGTGTTGTCTTCAGCCTGACTAGATTGCCCAGTGCACTTGTCAATCGTCAGCACCTGCCGATTTGAGCAACGCAATCGTTGCGAGTCACTGTAGGTCACCTGCAAGCTGTGGCGGCAATGGGCATTCATGTTCAGCTACATGTGCAGAGCAACTCATATTCATGTTGTTGACCTATGGCAGGAGCACGGGTTGTCAAGAGATGCTCTTGTTGGAGAGCTAGACTCGTCCGGAGCAAAAAAAAGCGGTAGCGGGCGCAAGCCTCCCGCCACCAAAAAGTATTGAACAGAGTGGGATTCGAACCCACGCGGATTGCTCCAGTAGAAGGACCCGTGCGTGCTGCACAGAAGTTTGCAAGAAACTTGAGTCTACCGCCTTAACCGCTCGGCCATCTGTCCCTTGGATGTGTGAAGTGACTGCCGGTTGCAGTGTCAGCCCCAGGACTGCAGAGGAAGGTGCAGAATGCCTGCCCGGAGGAGCCAAAGGGAAGTGTGAATTGGCAGAAACCGACTGCGTTCCCACTGTCAAAGTGTGAAGCCTGAGACTCCAAGGTACAGGCAGACAAGCAGGCTAACCTTCTGTAAGATGCATCCTGCTGCTGCTGGTTCCTCCACCCCTAGGCAGGAGGGCTCTGCAACAAAGGGTCGCAAATCTGCGGGCTGAGAAGGCCAACCGGTTCCGTCTTTCCAGACAACTCCCTCCCCTCCGTAGTTATAGCCCTATGTGTTTGTTAAAGCTGCAGTCCTACAGGCAACCTCCTGTGTGGCCAGGGAGAGGGCCAGCAAGCGGCATGCCTGACATCATCACCACACCAACTTCTTGCTAATTCAGCAAGGGCAGTGCAGATGTTCCACTTGCCTTTAGACACACCGCCCTGTGCTTGCTCCTCTGCAAGGGGAATAGAGAGAGTGTACAACACCTGCCTGTGTGAGTTGGGGCAAGCCCAAGATCTGTAGTCAGGAAATGTTTCAGTTCCACAGTGGCCACTTCATTCTGCCCGATCTGCTACGATACAAGCCATCGCGCGCTCCGAGTTGATCCAAAAAAGGCAGGTGTTGCAGAAGAGGAGGAAGTGGCATTTCCAATGCAGGTGTGTGGTCCACCACTGAAAAGTTGGGAGGGAGGGAGAAGCCAGGTCTGGATCTGTAATGAAAACACAAAGACCACCTCCTCGCGGGATCTGCACCGCTTGCACTCTGGTCTGTCCCTCGTCACAGCCGCAACGCTCACTTCAGTTGTGTCATGGGCCATGCAAGGTGTGACTGTGAAATCAAAGAGCTAACATCACGCGTGTCAACAAGATCTCTGACTGTCACATGTTTGCCTTTGTTCTCTTTGTCTGACTATGGCTAGCTTCCTCTGTCATCACACTCCTTTCCTCTCCTCTTGCAAGCAGGGAACTGTAAAGTAGAAGAGACTCGGAATCAAAATAGGGACCTGAGGTGGAGAGAGACAAAGCTAGCAACCAAAGGAGGAGGATGCCAGCCCAACCGGAATTCATGCTTGTGTAGTACCTTCTGAGCCGCCTCCCAACGCTTTTGAGCCGCCTGTCATTCCTTGATGGGAGGGGAAACCCGGGATAGGTGGGTGGACAGAACCTCCACCTCAAAGTGAAAATGTCAGATCCGTGAGGTCTGGCACTGCACCACGTTACGAGCTCAGTTGTGGCACAGTAACACTCTACTTTCCATGGGTGAGCTTTACAGGTGTCCCAGATTTGTCAACCAGTCAAGAGCCCTTTCTGCTTGCCAAGTTTGCCCTGGTGTAAGGACCCGGCGCGGTCCTCACTCGATGGAACTCACGCGGAACGGGAAGGTCGAGACGTCGCGAGCTTGCGAGCTCGCCGCCTGGGTTCTCTCTCACTCATACACGAGCTGACGAGTAGAATCCAGTAATACACACTAGGGTCCCGCTAGCTCGCTCCGCCCCGCTAGCTCGCTCCGCTCGGCGAGAGAGTGTTCGCTCGGTTCATTCAACACCGAGCGTTCCACCTGGTCAATACCGTCTGCATCGCAGAGACCTCGTGCTCCTCCTCACTCCCGTATGGCAAGGTGACAGGGAGTTGCTTGAGTTGCACTGGTAGCAATGCAGAGCTGTTTTCTGACATATTTCCCCTTTGCTAGGACTGGCGTCCTGCGGACTTGTTGCGCTCTGGCTCCCTCAAGGCCTTTTCCCAGATCTAAGTCCTTCTCACTCACTTGTCTGTGTTTGAACCTTTGCTGACATTATCTCCCCCCCTAGATTACTAGCCTATTCTCTGGCTCAAGATCAAGACAATGATGTGTTACTAGGATGAGGCACCAAGTGGAGGGTCAGAGGAGGATCTTGGGCACATTTTGATGTAGCTCGCCCTCAGGCTCCCCTTCCCTCCCCCTTCAGTGCCGTATCTCACAATCTACACTCAAGTCAGTGTTATTGTTGAGCATCTCTCTATGGTCAAATCCTTGTCAGCAGAGTAGCCCCGTCTTGCCTTCACTTGGGATGGGTGCCCTCTGCACCCTCTGCACCCTTCCTGGGGTCTCCAGCAACACTTTGACCAGATCTTGATGTGATGGGCGCTGGACCAGTAAATTCTGGTGTCCTGGTTTGGGAACACTGCACACTATGCTTGCAACATCCACAGTGTATCATCCACAGTCAAATGGGAAGGCTGAAAACACGCTGTAAGGCTCTCACCTCATGACAAGCAGCGGAGGTGTGATACAGCCAATGAGGTATCTATACGCAACACCAGATCCATGCAAGATGCTGCATGGCAGTTTCCAACACTGTGGGGACAGAAAGTGGGTGAGGGCCAAAGGATGAAGCTGGGAAGGAGTGTAAGCATGATTGGATACCCAAAATGGGCACAGCAACCCTAAGGTGTTGATGGATGAAGTATTGTAGCATTGGGGGCAAAGAACCAGGCAGCAGAGTGAAGTGAAGGCACGGAAGGAGAGAGACAATGAAGTTCTCCTATGTACACAACTACACAACCCGCTCTCTGATACAGCTGCCACAAGAGGGATTGCTCCTGAACACCCAGGAACTTAGCAATTCCATGAGGGAAGACTTGCAAGCATTGCACAAGGCTTGCACTGGCAACATTGTGAGGAGGAGGAGAGGGGAACCCTCCCGCACAGAGAGTCTAGAATGAGAAGGGAAGAGGAGGATGTACGGGAGATAGATGGAAAGAAAATTCTTGTTTCAAGTCATCTTGAGCTCACAAGCCCATGTAGATCAAGGATACAAGGATACTACACAAAGTGATGAAAGGCCCAAAGAAAACACCTGCTCTTTTGAGTCAGGGAAAATTAGCTTGGAAGGAATGAGGGGGGGGGGGTTAATATAGAGAGATGTTAGGAGAAGGGAGGGGAGAATCAAAACAGAACAGAACTCAAGAAGGGGGATCCTCCGAGGGCGGGCAATAGAACGAGTCAAATTGTCCGGAGTCAGCGAGGAACCGGAGCATCACCTTTGTCGTGCGTGGGTCACTGAGGAGGTAAGAGAGAGAGGAGGGTTTCAAGTTGGAGGGTGGAGCGGAGGGTAATGCCGCATGACAGAGGTGGCAATGGAGTGTCAGTGTGGCACAAGGCGCAGAGGACATGTCTGACATGTCGTCAGTCAGCTTTTTTGAACCTCCTTGTCTCTGGCCTAAGGCTTTGCTGACAGTAGAGCAAGGTATGTTGACTCTGCATTGTTCTGTCTAATATTTGAGCTGATAGTAGAGAAACGCTGCCAATTCTGCTGCCAGATTTATGAGTGACGGATTTGCGCGGATTGCTCCAGTAGAAGGACCCGTGCGTGCTGCACAGAAGTTTGCAAGAAACTTGAGTCTACCGCCTTAACCGCTCGGCCATCTGTCCCTTGGATGTGTGAAGTGACTGCCGGTTGCAGTGTCAGCCCCAGGACTGCAGAGGAAGGTGCAGAATGCCTGCCCGGAGGAGCCAAAGGGAAGTGTGAATTGGCAGAAACCGACTGCGTTCCCACTGTCAAAGTGTGAAGCCTGAGACTCCAAGGTACAGGCAGACAAGCAGGCTAACCTTCTGTAAGATGCATCCTGCTGCTGCTGGTTCCTCACCCCCTAGGCAGGAGGGCTCTGCAACAAAGGGTCGCAAATCTGCGGGCTGAGAAGGCCAACCGGTTCCGTCTTTCCAGACAACTCCCTCCCCTCCGTAGTTATAGCCCTATGTGTTTGTTAAAGCTGCAGTCCTACAGGCAACCTCCTGTGTGGCCAGGGAGAGGGCCAGCAAGCGGCATGCCTGACATCATCACCACACCAACTTCTTGCTAATTCAGCAAGGGCAGTGCAGATGTTCCACTTGCCTTTAGACACACCGCCCTGTGCTTGCTCCTCTGCAAGGGGAATAGAGAAAGTGTACAACACCTGCCTGTGTGAGTTGGGGCAAGCCCAAGATCTGTAGTCAGGAAATGTTTCAGTTCCACAGTGGCCACTTCATTCTGCCCGATCTGCTACGATACAAGCGATCCCGCGCTCCGAGTTGATCCAAAAAAGGCAGGTGTTGCAGAAGAGGAGGAAGTGGCATTTCCAATGCAGGTGTGTGGTTCACCACTGAAAAGTTGGGAGGGAGGGAGAAGCCAGGTCTGGATCTGTAATGAAAACACAAAGACCACCTCCTCGCGGGATCTGCACCGCTTGCACTCTGGTCTGTCCCTCGTCACAGCCGCAACGCTCACTTCAGTTGTGTCATGGGCCATGCAAGGTGTGACTGTGAAATCAAAGAGCTAACATCACGCGTGTCAACAAGATCTCTGACTGTCACATGTTTGCCTTTGTTCTCTTTGTCTGACTATGGCTAGCTTCCTCTGTCATCACACTCCTTTCCTCTCCTCTTGCAAGCAGGGAACTGTAAAGTAGAAGAGACTCGGAATCAAAATAGGGACCTGAGGTGGAGAGAGACAAAGCTAGCAACCAAAGGAGGAGGATGCCAGCCCAACCGGAATTCATGCTTGTGTAGTACCTTCTGAGCCGCCTCCCAACGCTTTTGAGCCGCCTGTCATTCCTTGATGGGAGGGGAAACCCGGGATAGGTGGGTGGACAGAACCTCCACCTCAAAGTGAAAATGTCAGATCCGTGAGGTCTGGCACTGCACCACGTTACGAGCTCAGTTGTGGCACAGTAACACTCTACTTTCCATGGGTGAGCTTTACAGGTGTCCCAGATTTGTCAACCAGTCAAGAGCCCTTTCTGCTTGCCAAGTTTGCCCTGGTGTAAGGACCCGGCGCGGTCCTCACTCGATGGAACTCACGCGGAATGGGAAGGTCGAGACGTCGCGAGCTTGCGAGCTCGCCGCCTGGGTTCTCTCTCACTCATACACGAGCTGACGAGTAGAATCCAGTAATACACACTAGGGTCCCGCTAGCTCGCTCCGCCCCGCTAGCTCGCTCCGCTCGGCGAGAGAGTGTTCGCTCGGTTCATTCAACACCGAGCGTTCCACCTGGTCAATACCGTCTGCATCGCAGAGACCTCGTGCTCCTCCTCACTCCCGTATGGCAAGGTGACAGGGAGTTGCTTGAGTTGCACTGGTAGCAATGCAGAGCTGTTTTCTGACATATTTCCCCTTTGCTAGGACTGGCGTCCTGCGGACTTGTTGCGCTCTGGCTCCCTCAAGGCCTTTTCCCAGATCTAAGTCCTTCTCACTCACTTGTCTGTGTTTGAACCTTTGCTGACATTATCTCCCCCCCTAGATTACTAGCCTATTCTCTGGCTCAAGATCAAGACAATGATGTGTTACTAGGATGAGGCACCAAGTGGAGGGTCAGAGGAGGATCTTGGGCACATTTTGATGTAGCTCGCCCTCAGGCTCCCCTTCCCTCCCCCTTCAGTGCCGTATCTCACAATCTACACTCAAGTCAGTGTTATTGTTGAGCATCTCTCTATGGTCAAATCCTTGTCAGCAGAGTAGCCCCGTCTTGCCTTCACTTGGGAAGGGTGCCCTCTGCACCCTCTGCACCCTTCCTGGGGTCTCCAGCAACACTTTGACCAGATCTTGATGTGATGGGCGCTGGACCAGTAAATTCTGGTGTCCTGGTTTGGGAACACTGCACACTATGCTTGCAACATCCACAGTGTATCATCCACAGTCAAATGGGAAGGCTGAAAACACGCTGTAAGGCTCTCACCTCATGACAAGCAGCGGAGGTGTGATACAGCCAATGAGGTATCTATACGCAACACCAGATCCATGCAAGATGCTGCATGGCAGTTTCCAACACTGTGGGGACAGAAAGTGGGTGAGGGCCAAAGGATGAAGCTGGGAAGGAGTGTAAGCATGATTGGATACCCAAAATGGGCACAGCAACCCTAAGGTGTTGATGGATGAAGTATTGTAGCATTGGGGGCAAAGAACCAGGCAGCAGAGTGAAGTGAAGGCACGGAAGGAGAGAGACAATGAAGTTCTCCTATGTACACAACTACACAACCCGCTCTCTGATACAGCTGCCACAAGAGGGATTGCTCCTGAACACCCAGGAACTTAGCAATTCCATGAGGGAAGACTTGCAAGCATTGCACAAGGCTTGCACTGGCAACATTGTGAGGAGGAGGAGAGGGGAACCCTCCCGCACAGAGAGTCTAGAATGAGAAGGGAAGAGGAGGATGTACGGGAGATAGATGGAAAGAAAATTCTTGTTTCAAGTCATCTTGAGCTCACAAGCCCATGTAGATCAAGGATACAAGGATACTACACAAAGTGATGAAAGGCCCAAAGAAAACACCTGCTCTTTTGAGTCAGGGAAAATTAGCTTGGAAGGAATGAGGGGGGGGGGGTTAATATAGAGAGATGTTAGGAGAAGGGAGGGGAGAATCAAAACAGAACAGAACTCAAGAAGGGGGATCCTCCGAGGGCGGGCAATAGAACGAGTCAAATTGTCCGGAGTCAGCGAGGAACCGGAGCATCACCTTTGTCGTGCGTGGGTCACTGAGGAGGTAAGAGAGAGAGGAGGGTTTCAAGTTGGAGGGTGGAGCGGAGGGTAATGCCGCATGACAGAGGTGGCAATGGAGTGTCAGTGTGGCACAAGGCGCAGAGGACATGTCTGACATGTCGTCAGTCAGCTTTTTTGAACCTCCTTGTCTCTGGCCTAAGGCTTTGCTGACAGTAGAGCAAGGTATGTTGACTCTGCATTGTTCTGTCTAATATTTGAGCTGATAGTAGAGAAACGCTGCCAATTCTGCTGCCAGATTTATGAGTGACGGATTTGCGCGGATTGCTCCAGTAGAAGGACCCGTGCGTGCTGCACAGAAGTTTGCAAGAAACTTGAGTCTACCGCCTTAACCGCTCGGCCATCTGTCCCTTGGATGTGTGAAGTGACTGCCGGTTGCAGTGTCAGCCCCAGGACTGCAGAGGAAGGTGCAGAATGCCTGCCCGGAGGAGCCAAAGGGAAGTGTGAATTGGCAGAAACCGACTGCGTTCCCACTGTCAAAGTGTGAAGCCTGAGACTCCAAGGTACAGGCAGACAAGCAGGCTAACCTTCTGTAAGATGCATCCTGCTGCTGCTGGTTCCTCACTCACCCCCTAGGCAGGAGGGCTCTGCAACAAAGGGTCGCAAATCTGCGGGCTGAGAAGGCCAACCGGTTCCGTCTTTCCAGACAACTCCCTCCCCTCCGTAGTTATAGCCCTATGTGTTTGTTAAAGCTGCAGTCCTACAGGCAACCTCCTGTGTGGCCAGGGAGAGGGCCAGCAAGTGGCATGCCTGATACTGTAATTCAGCAAGGGCAGTGTAGATGTTTGTTCCGCTTGCCTTTACAAGCACTGCCCTGTACTTAACTCTGTTCCATGTCATGTTGAGCTATAGGAAGCCTACGTAGACAAAGATACTCAAAGCACAGGAGGGAGATAACAGGAAGAGGACAGCAGACTAGGGATAGCGTGGTATAGGAGAGGGATAGACTGAAACCACCTGGTCAGGACTCTGGTGGCAGGCAGTAGGGCAAGTCAAAGCGGCCTGAATAGAGAGATAAGTCTTGTTTCAAGTCATGTCAAGCTAGAAAGCCCATGTAGACTGAGACGTTACACAAAGCGAAGGGGTGGGAGGAAAGGGCTGAAGAAAAAAAACCTGTTCTTCTTGAGTCAGGAAAATTGGGTTGGAAAGAGGGGAATAGGTCAAAGGAGGTGAGGGAAGAGGAGAAGATGCAAGTGAGAGCAAGGCATGGACGGGGAGGAGAGCTATGGGCAGAAGGGGGGGAGGATCCGCTGGTGGTGAGTGAAGTGAGTCAAATTGCCCCGAGTTGGTGAGGTAGCGGTGAGTTGTCTTGGTGGTGGAGGGATTGTCAAGCAAGAAGAAGAGGTGGGGAGGTGTGTTTGCGGAGTTCCAAGAGGAGGGCGGCGCGGGCAGCAATGTAGAGAGGGCAGAGGAGGAGGAAGCGCTTGCGGGACTAAACTTCCCCGCATTCACACAGCTCCTTGTCCGGGTCAAAGTGGGCGCGATAGGTGCAGAGGTTGCATACCCCGGTGCGTAGCCGGGAAAGCAAAGTCGATTGCCGACAGGTAAGCTGAGCGAGGACTCAAGAGAAAGAAGGACCGGGGGAAGCTTTGGTGATTGCGCGGAGTCTGGTGCTCATTGCCGCTGGCACCCAGCCCGTGGCCCGTTGCTGACGGAGAGCGGCTTGGTAGCTAGCCCATATCGCTGAGACACTTTTGGGGAGCTCCCAACCGCCGCTGAGGCGTCTGTTGCCGAGGTCACAATCATTTTTCCTGCCTCAATGAGGAGGTTTTTTCTTCGGGCCTTTCCTCGCTTCCCTCACTCGAGTAGTATCCACGGTCTACATGGCTTCTATAGCTCGATATGACTTGAAACGCGAATTATCTATCTATCTATCGAGGTCACAATCATGCATTGAAGGCGCTCGGTCGGCGATCCTTCGAGTCGTCATCACCAAGTCACTTCCTGCCTCCTCCCTCATACTTGCTGTTGCCTCCGTCGCTGGAGGACAATTCGCTGGCGGCCTTAAGGTCAAACACCATGACCGGGTAGTCTCGCCTCGCCCTCGCGCGCCTCTCGCAAGCGGCTGTCGACTTTGCAAGCGCACGGCTCGCCTCCTCAACCGCCGTCTTCGCTAACTCATCCGCTTCTTCGTTGCTGTCGATGCCCACGTGGCAACTCAGCAAAGAAGCGGAGTGTGACCTTCGTCGCAAGCGGTCACCAAGGAGGTGGATGAGCGAGGGGAATTTGTGTCAGAGAGTGGCGAGGAAAGGCACGCGCGGAGAGGGACAGAGCGGGCAGTGAAGGAAGAAGTGCTCCGCAAGCGCACAGCAGTCTTTCTGGCTCAAAATGCGCCGTGTATGCGCCAAGGTTGCAAGCGCCAGTGCATATTCGGGTGAGAAGGGTGGATTGGCATCTCGAGAGTGACGAGTGGAAGTGAGAGAAGGAGTGGCCAGGTGGGAAGGGAGCGACAGCGCGAAGTTGGCCGCCTGTCAACGACAATGCCCAAGGTGCTGTCTAAGCGGAATTTCGAGCTGCTTTGAAAGCGGACCAGCCTGCGGAGAGGCTTCTGGGTAGTAAGCAACCGTGTCTGATCTTGCTAGAGCTGTTGAGAGGCGGCAAGGGTGGAACGGCAGATGATGTCTGTCCAATTCTTTAAACTTGGAATTTATCCTATCCTATCCGGCTCAGCCTCCTTTGCCCTCCTCCTCATCACTGTCATTGCTGCTATCGCTTGTGCACAACTCCGCATACTCATTTGCTGGACGAGGGCCAGGAGCGGGAGAGCCTCGGTCGTGACGTTGACAACCATTCGCAGTTGGGATGTGATGTCACCCTGCTCCATCTGCTCTCGGACAAAGTGCTCCATCAGGCGGAGGTGCCGAGTGCAATTGTGGAACTGCGGGCTGCGCAAGAGGGCATTGGTGCCTCCATTGTTGCCAAAGGGAGCCTGACCGATTTGCCAGATCCTTGCGCAAGCCCAGACAAGGGCTGCAACAGGTGGAAGTCAAGCATTCCCTTGGGGTACACGCCAGGACGCAGATGACCGCAGCTCAGTGCGAGTTGCCTGGCCGCGCGGCGTGGCGGCCCAGAACGCTCACAGCGTAGCACAGATTGAGGCGCATCCCAAGCATGGGTACACGAGGGAACTGACGGCTTGGAGGCAGCGTGAGCGGAAGGCATGGGTAGGGGCGTGGGCCTCTGGAGCAACGGCAAGCTGCAAGTTTGGCTGCATTGGGGTCAGAGGTTGCCAAGGCGGAGCAGGAGTCTCCGAGGTACATGCGCTGGGTCAGGAATATTCCACCAGTTGAGCGGCAATGCACCTGGATGCCCAAGATGAACTTGGTTTTGCCGAGATCCTTGATGCCGTACTCGCGTTTGAGGCCGTCTTGGATCTGCTGGATCTCTCCCACTCTTTCCTACCTGATTTTCCTGCCTCATTGAGGAGGGGCTCTCCTCGCTTCCTTCACTTTGAGTAGTATCCGCGGTCTACATGGGCTCCTATAGCTCGAAATGACCTGAAACGCGACTTATCCATCTATCTATCTGCTAGATCTTGTCCAGGTCAGGCAAGACAATGGGAAGGTCGTCAACGTGAAGGGCAATGTAATGCGTGTGCCCTCCCTTGCTGCGGACGTTGATGCAGGCATCCGACTTGGTGCGCTGGTAGCCGAGTCCTTCCAGGGTCGCATGGATCCGGTGATTCCAGATGCGGCCGGCCTGCTTGAGGCCGTACAGCGCGCGATCGAGTTTGAGGACCTTGCCGGCGTACTCGCTGTCGTCGATGCCTTCCGGTACGCGCATGTACAGTTCCTCCTCGAGTGCGCCGTGGAGGTACGCCTTGTCGACGTCGGCCTGATGGACATGAAGGCGGTGGCGGGCGGCAAGAGCGAGTAGGACGCGGATCGAGGTGAACTTGACCACGGGCGCGAACGTCTCGCGGAAGTCGACGTTCGGCCGCTGGGTGAACCCTTGTGCAACGAGGCGGACTTTGTGGCCGGCGACTTGGCCGTTCTGGTCCTTTTTGCGTCGGTAGACGAAGCGTGCCCCGAGGATCTTTGCATCAGGCGGCACCTCGCTGCGGTCGACGGGGTGGAAGACGTTGTACTCGTTTTGGAGGGACGTGAACTCGTCGTGCTCGCCGAGGCGCCAGCGCTCGGAGTCCGTGTCGCGCATCGCTTCGCGGTGGTTGCGAGGGTCGGACGTCGGAAGCGAAAATTGCTCGTCCGAGGCAGAGAGGTCTTCACCGGCGGCCGAGTAGAGAGCCTCGACCTCAGCAAGCGTGGCCCCGAAGGGGTCGTTACCGAGGAAGTCGAGCTCGTCACGGGACTCCTTGTCAGGGAGAACAGGCTCGGGCGAAGGCGGGGAATGGGCGCTGGCGCGGTGGAAGACAGGCGGCGGCGGCGGTGTCACGCCTATCTCGCAGGCCTGAGCAACTTGTACAGGAGGACGTGGCTTGACCGGCGGTGCATGGATAGGATAGGATAAATTCCAAGTTTAAAGTTGTTCGAGCCTAGAAAAGACTCATATGACACGGGAGTCTGCGGCCTCGCATCGTTGGCAGCGGAGTGAGCTTGACTTGAGGCAAGGATGATCAAGTCGTCTGGAGCAGGCGCAGGCTGCCGCAAGGTGGGCACAGTACCAGGCGTGGCGGAGGCAAAAGGGAATTCATCCTTGACAAACAAGCATTCCGAGATCGAGCAGTCTTGCGCGCCGCCGAGTCAAAGAGGCAGTAGGCGGCGGTATCGTGATCGTAGCCGATAAAGACCAGATGCACGGCCTTGTTGTTGAGCTTTGCACGACCGTTGGTGACGGTGTGGTAAGCACGACAACCCGAGACTCAGACCCGAAGCATGTCGACCTGTACAGGTGTGCCACGCCAGATGGCAAGCGGGACACCTCTGTCTTCCTGACTCAGTGAGCAGGTTTTCCCTCGGGCCTTCCCCTCGCTCCCCTCTCGCTCTTCGTAGCATCTTTAGCATCTTTGGTCTACATGGGCTCTCTAGCTCGATATGACTTGAAACAAGAATATTCATCTATCTATCGGAGCAAAGGCGCTGGATGGGCTTGCCCGACTGGTGCTCGGCAGCCACCTTGAAACGCTGGAAGGCTCCGAAGATGTTGCTCTTGCCGGCGAGAGATAGATAATTCTTTGTTCCAAGACATATTGAGCTAAAGAGTCTTGCGGGCGAGAGCCTCGACCCAGAGCATGCGAGAGCACTTGTCGACGAACTTGGCAAAGTAGCGGCGACCTCGGTGAGACGGTACGTTGACTGAGAGCACGTCCGTGTGCACGAGCTCGAGAAGCCCTGTCCTCCAACGACCCGCCCCGGGAATGGCAACCGGAAGTGCGCAAGAGATGGCACGTGTTGCATGGGCGCAAGGCTCCGCCCTCCCTTGAGTAGCTAGTTCCAATCCCTTGAGATGTTCTGACCTGGCAAGCAACTTCAACAAGCTAACAGAGAGGCGCACATAACAACAGTGCCAGGTGGTCAGTCCAGGTCTGAGTGCAGTACCTGTGGCAAGGAGAGAGGTTGCCACCTTTGGCCGCGCGCGGAGCAACAGGTGCCTCTGGATGCGGGTCCACGTGGTGATTACCACACTGTTGCGCGTGAGGGTCGCTCCCTGTCCGCGAATGATCGTGACGCCATGATTGTGGTAGAGATGCGATAACGAGGTGAGCTTTGCGGCAATCCCAGGGAAAAGAAGCGCTTGTTGTATGATCGTCAACATGGGCTTTCTAGCTCGACATGACTTGAAACAAGACTTATCTATTCATCTACCATCCGGCTGCTGAGCAGGAGCAAGCGGGCGCAAAGGTCCCGGTGTGCTTCCGGTCTCCTTCCCTGGGCTGCCTGCCCACCATGCTTTGCCGCTGCTCGGTCATGAGCAAGATGCCCACAGCTTAGCTTGCAGTTCAAAGCTCGAATACCGGACAGCCACCCGCAGTTGCCATCCCTCGCCTGCCTCTTGTCCGCCCGCTTGCCAGCCCTCAAGCTCTTCACGTCAACATGCGTCTTTGTCTTGCAGCCCTCGTTGATCTAGCTCAGTGCAGCCCAGTTCGCTGGCTTCCACCTTATTCGGAGTCAGTCTGAAGCCCGGCGCGTCACTTGCGGTGTTGTTGTTGTTGCCCCGCCCTAGCAGTCAAGCGCAGTTGCCAAGAACGAAAAGGCTGGCAAGCTCAGTGGTAAACAAAACCGAGTTTGGTGAGTTATGAGAGTCCTCCTGGTGGTGCTCTCACATCTCCACCTGCGTGCACCTGCTCTTTCCTCACACCTTTGCAACCGACAAGGTGCGGTGCCACTCTCCAAAGTCTGCCAGGCCATTGCATTGGCCTGTGGTCACAAGCATCATGCCCTCGACACTTTCAACAAAGAGTCCATCCGGCCGCTTCTCTCAGTGGCGGCACAAAAAGGTGTCCCCCCACGTCAAGTCACCAACAAGGACATTGCTACACTTGCAGCTCTGAACAAAAGTGAGATTCCCTCCGGGTGAGGTCTGTGTTGGCATTTGGGCGGACTCTGCATACCGGGTCAGACACAAGGCAGACTTGAGGGCTTGGCTGACCCGTCTGCTCTCTGTCATCTGCCGGCGCGCGCCTGTCCCAGCACGATGCAATGTATGTCAGACATACGGGTAACTGCGTAGAGCATCTTTGACACCTTCGGACTGAAGGCGTACTGCAGCGGGGACACTGTGTCACCCAAACCTGACCCAGGACTTGAGAGTCATGCGCCAAAACGTAAGAGATAGATAGATAATTCGCGTTTCAAGTCGAACGTAAGAGGTGGAAGAAGAGCAGTATGCATTCACCTAAAGAACGGGCCTTTCCTCGCTCCCCTCACTCCGAGTAGTATCCACGGTCTACATGGGCTTCTATAGCTCGACATGACTTGAAACGCGAATTATCTATCTATCTATCACCTAAAGAAATCTGGGCGCTTGCGCAAGATCCCACTTTTTCAGTCTGCCATCTCAAAGACAAAGAAGAAGGGGAGGGACGCTGTTCTCCGCAACGGTGCGCTGGCAGTGAGCAACCAGTCAGAAACAAATTGCGACGTGTTTTCATTCTGGAAGGAGCAGGAGAGCCACACCTTCACAACAAGCAAGGTCTACAGTGCCCTTGCCAAAGCGCGGAACCTCTTCACCTGTGCCTGTCATCGAGCAAGGCAAGTGCTGCTTCTGCAACACGTGCAAGACCGAGGCCGTCGACGGCCTGTACTCAATCCCGAGGTCTCAACGATAAGGTGGTACTTGGTATCGATCCTGCGCCTGTCTTCTTTCTACCCTCCGAATCAAACCCTTCCAGTTGGCAAAGGGGGCGGTGCAAGAAGTGGCCGCTTGTCTCAAAGCCTTGGCAGACCAACGGAGGCGGCAGAAGCAGGCGAAGCGTGGTCTTCGCACGCTAGTGTAGCGCCATGATGAGTCTGCCGAGTCGTGCACAAGCGACAGCAGCGATAAAAGCGACGAGGAGGAGGGAGAAGGAGGCCGAGCTGGACTTGGGAGGACGTCATCAGCGAACTTTGCGCCGTTGCCTCCTCCCCTCCCGGTCCTGCCTTTTCTCGCTTCCACTCCACGCTCTATCGCCGCCAGTCAACCCTGCTCACTCAACTCCGCACTGGCGCCTGCGACCTCGGCGCCTACAAGGCGCACTTCGAACCCGAACAACTCCTGTGCGCCTGTGGCGGCAAACTCGAGACTCGAGAACATTTCCTCCTCCACTGCCCGCTCTACGCCACACCGCGCGCCGCCCTTCTTTCCTCCCTCCGGCTCAAAACCCTCTTTCTCGCATACCTCCTCAACGACCCACGCGCGACAAAGATAGATACATAAGTCGCGTTTCAAGTCATATCGAGCTATAGAAGCCCATGTAGACCGGAGTTAAAACGCTCCGATTCCTCGCCGACTCAGGCCGCTTTGACTCGCTTTACTGCCCCACCCTCGGAGGGTCGCTTACTACCCATAAGCTTCTCTGCAGGCTGGTCTGCATTCAAGGAAGCTCAAAAGTCCACCTGGTTGCTTGGGAGTTACCCAGAAGCATCTCGGCTATATGGGACAGCTACACGTCTGCGGACTGGCGACCGGTGCTGGTCTCTGTGTCACCGCCAAATCTCCCCGTGGGCCTTCCTACTCTTGCTTCCACTTGCAGCTCACCCAACGTCAATTGATCTTGCTGTCCCAACTACGCACAAGCGTATGCAATCTTGCATTTCAAGCCGGAGAAGGGATTGTGCAAATGCGGCAAAGTTGAGTCTCGCAACCACTACCTCGTCTCTGCCCTCTCTATGCAGCTCCCCGCGCTGCCCTCCTTGCGGAACTCCGGAAGACGACACTCCCACCTGTCTCCTTCCTGCTGGATAACCCTGCCACCACCAGCGCCGTCCTGCGCTTCCTCGCCAACTTGGGCTGTGTCGACTCGCTTCACTAACCTCTGGCGGACCCCTCCCCGTCATAACCCTCCATTCTTGTGACCCACTCCCATCTCAAACCTTCCCTCTAGTCCCTCTAGTCCCTCTCCCCCTCCCCCTATGTCTGACTATGCCCTACATCTGCAACTCCATTTTTTCTGACTCCAACCAGCAGGTTGTTCTTGTCCCCTGGCTTTTGTAGTGTCTCTGGTCAAGATGGGCTCTCTAGCCTGATACGACTTGAAATAGACTTATCTATCCATCTACCTATCTATCACTTTGGGTGTCATCTTCAACAGGCAGTCAACTTTGCGCTGTCGCTCCCTCTCCTCCCGGTCCCATCTGATTTTATTTCAACACTCTCTCTCTTCTTTCCCTCTCCTATACCCGCTCTTACCCCTAGTCTGCTGTCCTTCTACTCCCCCTCATGTGCTTTGAGTACTATTGTCTAGATGGGCTCTCTAGCTTGTGTGACTTGAAACAAGATTTATCTATCTGTCTGCCACCTTGAGTTCTGCTTGGATCTTCTTTTCTGCTTTCCCTCCCCCATTATACCCGCATTTCATTCCCAGTCTGCTATCCCTCTCTGTTCTACACCTCCCTACTTTCCTTTCTATCCATTCTCACCCTCCTGTGCCACTAGCACTCTAGTCTATATGGGCTCCTTGGGCTTGACTATCTATCTACCACCCACCCACCATCAAGCAATGGCAGAGCTCAGAGCTCCATGATTGCGACACGAATTTGCATTGTAAGCCCCTCACCCACCTCTTCTCCAGCTTGCCTGTACTGTGCTCAAAGCTATCAACACAGTCTTCTCCGCCTTTGCTACCATACTCAAGGACAAGTCCATCATTCCAGCGGTGCACATTGTTGTCTTCTTGACCACCTTCAGCTCACGAGCTACTACGGCAAGTCCAACAATTTGCTCTTCTACACGCTGGCAATCTGTGACCTGAACGCAATCTTCTCTTCTTGGATTGGCTTGGTCTACCATACTGACTTGAGACTCCTCTGACAGTGATGCCTCCCTCCAAGTGACAGAAGTATTATATATCTTGAACTCAAGGAATGGGAGGCTTTGTGGATCGTCAACGCTTGCAAGAAAGCGCTGGACTCTGCACACCTCTCCCTCTCCCCCCTTCACCTATACCCCCTCATTTTTTCCAACTTGTCCTGTCCTAACTCACTGAGCAGCCTTTTCTTCGGACCTCTCCTCGCTTCCTCCACTTTGTGTAGTATCCGCGGTCTACATGGGCTCATTAGCTCAATGTGACTTGAAACTTGAATTTATCTATCTATCTAGCGGGGAACGTTGCGAGCCCAGAGGCTGAGAAAGCACGGAGGCAAGGACCCGGAGTTTGGGATAGATGGAAAGCCAGAGAGGCGCACAGAGATGAAGGAAGAAGAAGAAACGGATGGTAGGAGACTGGGGGATGCCCGGAGCGAGCAGATTGAGTATTTTGACAATGCTGGTTTCGAGCTCCTTGCGAGTAACAAACTTGCGAAAGGTCGAGCATGTTGATATTCAAGCTGCCCATCTCAACGAGACTGCCATGCTGAGATGGTTTTGCTCTCAAGTGTATACTGTACAGGGAAGTCCGCTCGATCTCTTCAGACGGGGCGTACATGACTGTCTCGGGGCCATCTTTGAATTTGTGTCCTGGAATGACAAGACCGCTGGGTCAGATCCCTTCTTGTAGACTGTCGGAGCTCAAAAAAATGGTTTACTGTTGTAGTTGATGGTGACTTGGCCATTGATGCCCTTGCCATTTGCAATCCGCTGACATGTTGTGGACATCGGACCTCAAGCTGTTCTGTCAATCCTACATACGGCGTCTCCTGCAAGATCTGAGCATCAATCAGCAAGATGGTCTTCTCTGCAGCATTCCGGTAATCTTGCTCACGCAAAAGGCATACAATGTGAGGGGGTATGCAAAAAGCGACAGCAGCGACGAGGACGGCGATGACGAAGGCGAAGGAGGACTTGGGCGGCGCTCAGGCTCTCGACCCGCCGTCTCGACGTCACCTCTCGCCGACAGCTCTGGTTCGATCCGACACCGGCGCTTGCTTCCCAGGAGCCTCTCAGCAGGCTGGTCCACCTTCAAGGCCGCGCAAAAGGCCGCCTGGTTGTCGCTCTGGTTGTCGTCCTCGACCGGCGCCCAACTTCGCGCGATCACCACCTCTCTGCCCGGTCTCGCTTTCACCCGTTTCCACTCCTCACTCTCGCGCCGCCCGTCAACGCTCCTCACTTGACTTTGCACCGGCGCTTGCGATCTCGGCGCTTACAAGGCGCACTTCGAACCCGAACGCCTCCTTTGCGCCTGCGGCGGTGAGCCAGAAACCCGAGAACATTTCTTCCTCCACTGCCCGCTCTACGTCTCCCAGCGCGTCAGGTCAGTTGGTCCCCCGAGAGAGTGAGTTCAGACTTGCACGCACCGATTCCACTCCGTCAGGTGATCTGGGTCTCGGAACAACATCTCCACCACAGCGTTCAAATACATCAAGTCCCAACACGGCAACTCGATCTTTGTGAGGACCTCCTTGGGCAGACAGACGTCTGTATACTCCTCGGCATAAGACCTCGATGTCCATGCTGCCCTCTTGCAGATGGTTCCCGCGTCGTCAATGCTGTGGGTGTTTTGTCATGGCGAGCAGGGCCTTCCTTGCATGCGGTTTGCCTATCTCCTATCCAACTTACGTGAACATATTCCAACTGCCATGTTGCACGCAGACGACTGAGATGAGGTGTTTCTGTTTGGGAGTCCGCATGGTCAGCCGGCACCGATGCGTCCACTTCCATTCATTCTCATTGTCCGCGTCTCCTCACTCCCGCATGCCTCCTTGTCTACCATTGCCTGACAGACAACGGGTACTGTGTTGTTGTCTCTGCTGTTGTCCTCTTCCGCATCGTCGTCATCGTCACCCTCAGGTGCCAGATTTACGGTCTCGGGTTCAATTGGTGGTCCTGCACTTGTGTAGTACTCTCCCATGAACGTCCCCAAACCTCCTCCGCCCTGTTTGTTGTCTGTGAGTCCCGTCACGGTCGCTGAAAGGGAAGCGGGCAATGTGTGCTGGTTCAAAAGCTGTGTGGAACTCGGTGGTGTGCCGCCTGACCAAGTGGCTGATGCGGGAGCTTCGCTGTGATCTGTTGTCATGACAGGAAGCTCAGGCAAGAACGTAGTAGGTGGCCCAAGACAGTCACGAGGGCAGACACACGGGCGCCGATGCAGGCCTTCCTGGCGGTGCGGGGTTTGCAATGACGGACACCGCTGCTTCCGCCAGAGGATGAGTCTGTGCCGCTTGCGATGCAGTGGCAGGCGTTGTTGGGACGGGTCCCCGGACGTGAGGAGGGGGCGGGGCAAGTTGAAGAACAGGCAGTTCAGGAAGAATCTGGATTGCTGCAGCATCTTGGCCGATGAAACGACCGTTCCACGCCAGTGGATGGAGCAGATATGGCCCAGCTGACATGCAAGCTAGCAGCATGTAGTAGTCTCGGTACAACAGGCACGGGTTGCCCACCATCAGGATCGGGAGCGCCTGCCGAGCAAATACATAGCAATGGATTTGGGAAAGAATCTTGTGGGATGGGCTGTTGGCAACGACCTGCAGCACAATTTGACAGTCACGGTGGTCAGAGAAAGACTTGCAACTGCCCCGAGATAAGAATCGACCGTCAGCTTGAAGCGACCGCGCAAGCGCAGCTCGGGGGAGGCGCGAGTCGGACGCTCCACGGGATCGTAGGAAAACGAGGGTCGAGAGAACCGGAGAGGAATAGCGGTAACAAACTCCGATAGATTGCTGAAAAGGAAAAGGATGGATGGGAGCGAGGGTCCAGGACAGAGCGAGGGTGCCGATGGAGTGGAGAAAAAGGAGAAGAGAGAGGAGAGCGCCACTGGCGCTTCGAGTCTTCTACAGCTCTGCCAAGGAAAGGAACAAAGGGAAACACAACAAAAGGTCGTAGCGAGACAGGGAGTGTGCTCAGAGACGATTGTCTCGCGGTCCGGCCGAATCAGGAGCACCTGCATTCGGGCGGAAAGGTGTTGTCAGACCTGTTCGGGCGAGCAGCACGCGAGTGATCGCTCCGGCCGTTACACAGCTGCTCAAGTTGTCTTCAGGGGAGGCGCGTGACGAGCCCGCTCTGATGAAACACGGCCGACCGTCTGTCGCCTCATACCCACTCTGAAGAAGCTCGAAGATGCAGGCGCAAGACCGACGACGATACACCGCACCCGAAGGCGCCTCAGCCCTCGCGTACGAAGAGGACGGGGAGCCGCAGCCGGTTGCGTCGACATCGGCAGTGAGACTGGATGGTCGGCAGCCATCGCAAGTCCGACCCATCTGTGCGTTCCTTCAGGCTCGAGGGTGGACATACATGGCGCACACTGACAAATCGTTGCAGATCTGCAAGCCGGACTGGTCACGGGAGCTGCCGGATCGGCGTACATCGAGGCTGGCAGGACTAAGCTGCTTTGCGCTGTGTACGTACACGACGACAGGTTCGCCGTATCTTTGAAGATCCTGACGAGAGCTCTTTCTGTAGGTATGGTCCCAAGCCGACGCCCCCGAGCGCGCCGTTCAGCCCCAAGGCGCGACTGCACGTCGAGGTCAAATTCGCCCCTTTCGCCTCCGGATCTCGACGATTCGTACCGGGCAAGGTACGTCATGCTCTTCGCTCGTGCTCGTGCAGATCGACTAACCGCCACCACCGACAGGACACCGAAGCGAGCGCTTTAGCCGTGACCCTGCAGCAATCGCTCGTGCCGGCTCTCATCCTCGAAACCCTCCCGAAATCCCAGATCGACCTCTTCGTCACGATTCTCGAGTCGGACGGCTGGGATGGGGATGTGTCAATGTGAGTTCCCTTGTCGCGAACTCGCTGCCGGTGGCTCTGGGGGCACATGCTCATCGCGATCTCCACGCCCAGAGGAGTAACGGCCGCATCAGTTGCACTGGCCTGCGCCGGCATTAGCATGCGAGGTTTGGTCACGGCTTGCTCTGCTGTAAGTGCTCGAGGATATCCACATACGTATGCAAAACGTGCGCGCTCACCCGCTCCAGCATTGTGTACAGGTCCTCCCGGTCAAAGCACAGCAAGCGTGGCTCGATCCGACTCGCGAGGAAGTTCGGAATGCGCAGTGCTATCTGTCCCTCGCTTGCGTTCCGGCGATGGGGACCGTGACCAATCTCAAACTCGCGGGAGAATGTCCACTAGCGGTGCTCGAAGAGGTCAGTCTGATGGCCAAACGCGTGTCTGGCGCATCGGGATCCGCGGATCGACTGACGCTTGTCATACCGCACAGACCTTGACTGCTGCGCGAGAAGTATGCGCCCTGCTGCACGGCGCAGCACAAAAAGCCTTGCTGGCGGCGACAGCAGCCGAAGAAAACGCGTAGCCCAGGATCGTCGTGCCGTTGCATGCGTCAAGAAGATGAATTGCATTCTCAGCTCCTCGGAGCTTCGTCAAGCTTTACGTAAGCGTGTTCGGCGTTCGAGACAATGGGAACGGCTCCGTCGCTGTGTAGCGACGGCTCCAGAACGCGCCAGAACGCCGAGGGAACGCCGCACGCAAATCAGAAGTATCTGATCGAGTCTTGAGTCATCATAGAATGCGTAATGTGTACATCAAAGTAACGGGCACAGTGTGAAAGAGCTCGAGAAGCGGGCCTAGTTCCCGTTTTACTTGTCCGCGAGGCTGGCATTTGAAAGCCGTGTCAGTCTCCGTTCGTCAGCCCGCAGAAGAGTCTGAAAAAGCCACAGCCAACGCACCGGCGAGCAATCTCAGCCTTCTGTGCCTGCAGTGCCGACACCTTGTCGTCCTTGGTGGCGTTGTCTGCGGATTCGGGGTTCGAGAAGGGCAGGTTAACGAGGCCCTCACGCGGCCGCAAACCAAGCTGGAGAATACGCACGGGCCATGTGTGCCTGGTTGAACGGATTTTGCGGCGACTGAAAACCGACACAGATTATCAGCTTTTGCGTAAAGCAACAGCGCGGGAAGAGACTGCTGTACCTTCTTGAAGCTCTCGTACAACCGATCGTCTGCGGGAGGCGAGCACGTCAGCATTCAGATGCAAATCTATACAGGCAGCACTGCCTCGACGTACTGTACTGCTGCAATCGCAAGCCGGGGTATTCCTTCTTCATGATGGGCAGCTGCTCCTCCTTGTACGCCTCGAACTGAGAAAAACAGCGAAAACCCGGCATTCAGTTACGCGTAGGGCGATGATCATCGGATTGAAGTCTCGACTCACTGCAGCTTTGAAGCGACGCTCCGGGTGAGTCTCGATCTTGGCCGCTTGCGATCCGACAGAAGCCTTGTCGGTCTTGGAGGTAGCCAAACTGAGCGCGTCGAGGGCGTCGTCCTAACAAGCCGCAAAAGAGGTGAGTCACCCACCACGTCGAGAATGAAGGACCCCGAGAAGTGACGCCTCACGATTCCGGAAGCGCTGAACGAAGAGGGCTCTCCAGAGAGTCCGGACTCGAACGAGGGGATCGCAGGAGCTTTTGGCGGGACCTTTTTTGCACCTGCCTTGGGCGCAGCCTTGACCTTGGCCGGCAACGAGGCTTCCTCCTCTGCGAGCAGGCGATCCCTCTCGGCCTTGCGAGCTATGTGGGCATTGCTCGATTAGCGCAATCCATTCTCGTGGGCCAGCAAAGAGCCGGAGAACGCACCTTTCGCCGCTTCTGCAGCAGCGGCCTTGTCCTCCTTGGGGTTCTTGCCCTTTCTGCTCCGATCCTCTGTCCTGTCTCAGCGCCTGTTGTGGCATACCCGGGCCTCAGGAGGAGGTACTCACGCTCCCTTTGACCACTCTTGGGCTTCGCGAGCCTCTGCCTCGGCCGCTGCCTTTGCCTTCTTGCCGTCGGCTGCTTGTTCCTTGCGTGCCTGTGTGCGAGCTGCGGTCAAGCTATACCCTCACGGAACAGCTGCTGGAGTGTTGCGCACCTTGGCGGCGGTAGCCTTGGAATTCGTTCGAGGCTGTTCGAATCCAGGCCGAGTCAGAAGTCGCAGTAGCGGGCACGCTGCCACCCACGCTGTACGCACTGGCATGCTGTTCAACCTATATATCGGAAGCTCGGGAGAGGCGGAGATCAAGGTTGTGTGGGCGGAGTGAAAAAGGTCGGGTCGACCGCTCGCTCCTCTCTTTCCCTTCGCTCCACTCGCTCGTCGCCTGTTTGGAGGTAGAAAGCAACGAACATGTCTTCAACTTCACGCCGCCAGTCCGGCGTCACCGAGGTAGGCTCCGTCGCACGCGCGCCTTGAGGCCCCTCCACCACTTTGGCCTTCCCCCCCGCGCGTCATCGATTTCGCGTTGATGGCTGCAGTGTCTCGTCGAGTCGAGTTGCTGACCCCAGCGCTTACGTGTACAGGCTCGTGTCACCTCGAGGCGCTCGTCCCGGGTCGCGCGCGGTTCCGTCTCCGAAGTCGGCCGTCGCAGCGAAGCCGGCCGCCTGCAGTTCACGCGGACTCACGACGATGCTGGCTTGCCCTCGGCCGCCAAGAAGGACATGGCCGACTACCTCGTCAAGTTTGAGAAGCAGTTCACCCTCACGCCGCAGCGCATGCGTATGTGAGTACAGGCGCCGTCTCGAGCAAAGGCAGAACAAATGGCGGGATCTCTCTTCCTGGCCGAGCGAAACTCATCTTCCGACGTCCGGACTGTGCAGGATCGTCGACTCGTTCATCGAGGTCCTCGAACGTGGTCTCGAGAAGCCCGGACAAGAAGTGGTGCGTCCGGACCTCGTTCTGTGGGCAAAGTCAGGCAACAGCTGATCTGAATCAGCGTCGGCCTGCTGCAGCCGATGCTTCCGACGTACGTCTTCGGGTGGCCGACCGGTAACGAGAAGGGCTCGTACCTTGCCGTCGACCTCGGCGGCACGAACTTGCGTGTCTGCCATGTCGAGCTCGAAGGAGAAGGTCGTTTCGAGGTCACGCAGACCAAGTTCCGCCTGTACGTCCTGCAGACCCGCATTGACATCGGCGCGTTCTTATTCGGTGTTACACAAACTCATTGCTCGGGACTGCAGGACCGAGGAGCAGAAGCAGGCCGACGCGCAAGGCCTCTTTGACTTTTGCGCCGAATGCCTCGACAACTTTGTCAAGGACACCTTTGGCGACGAGGACGGCAAGGTCGAGCTCGAGGAGCCGATTCCGATGGGCTTCACTTTCAGCTACCCCTGCGAGTGCGTTGCCCCCTGAACAGGCCTGAGAGCCGCTGCTGTGTGACCCCAACGAGTGCTCATACTTGCACTCTGCTCAGGCAAGAACGCATCGACCACGGCGTCCTCATCCGGTGGACCAAGGGCTTTGGTGCACCCGGTGCGGAGGGCAAGGACTGCGCGGCCATGTTCAAGCAGGGCCTGGAAAAGTTTGTGCGTGTCTTCTCTTCGGAGTCTCGGCCATGACACTACGGGCGGAAACTCATCCTCCTTGCTCGCGCTTCCAGAAAACTCCCGTCGAGATGGTTGCGCTGATCAACGACACCACCGGTACCCTCATTGCGTCTTCTTATGTCGACCAAGCGACTCGCGCCGGCATCATCTTCGGTACCGGATGCAACGCAGCCTACATGGAGAAGGTCGCCAACATTCCCAAGATCAAGCACTTGAACCTTCCCGAGGACGCAGAGGTGAGAACTTCTCATAGCTCGACCTCCGCGCGAAAAGGGAGCTAAGACGGGAGCCGTGGTCGATCCACAGATGGCAATCAACTGCGAATGGGGCGCGTTCGACTCGACCACTCACGAGCACCTGCCGCGCACCTCTTACGATGTTCACATCGACGAGACCTCCAACAAGCCTGGCGAGCAGGCGTTCGAGAAGATGATTGCTGGCCTGTACCTCGGCGAGATCTTCCGTCTCATCATGTGCGAGATGATCGACGAGGGCATCCTCTTCCTCGGTCAGGAGACGTACAAGGTCGAGAAGCCGTGAGTCTTGTGTACGTGGTGTTCGCGGGTCTACCAAGAGCTGACCCCTCCGCGTTCTGCAGCTTCGTCTTCGACACGGCCTTCCTGTCCCTCATCGAGAGGTGAGCACGAGACTGACTGGTAGCAGCGTGTACCTCAGCGCTGACAGCTTGCGCCCGCGACAGTGACCCGACCGACGAGCTCTTGACCGTCACCGGACTCTTCACGCACTTCTTCTCCCTCGACACTACCATCGCCGAGCGGCAGTTCATGCGCCGCCTGGCCACCCTGATCGGTACTCGCGCCGCCCGTCTCTCTGCCTGTGGTATCGCCGCGATCGTTTCCAAGCAAGGGCTGCTCGACGAGATCTCCGACCCCAAGACGCAGACGATCGGCATTGCCACGGACGGGTCTCTCTACAACGTGAGACCAGTCAAAGAACAAGGTCTTGTACGGCAGAGTCGGCTGACTGACCCTCTCGACTTTTCCCCGGCAGAAATACCCCAAGTTCCCGCAGCGCCTGGAGGAGGGTTTGGTGGACATCTTTGGCGAGAAGGGCCGGTGTGTTGCTAGCCGCACTTGACGTCCTCGTTTCGCGCGAGCTGACGAGATTGGCTTATCCTGCAGAGCGATCAAGACCTACCACGCCGAAGACGGTTCGGGTGTCGGTGCTGCTGTCATTGCCGGTACGCACGCGGAATATGCCCTCAAAGATGGCCAAAGAACGATCTCGCTGACTCTTTGGATACTGTCCAACGTTTCCAACAGCCATGACCAAGGCACGGAAGGCCGCCGGGTACGCCGCGAACGTCTAGACTAGATGGAGGAAGATTTGAAGCTTGAACGGAAGGAAGTAGCTGCGATAGAAGGAAGCCCTGCTTGCAAAAGAAGTACATATGCATGACCAAGAAGAACCCCCGAAGTCTAATACTGGATGTGACTGTAGCCGGGAATGCGACTCAATTGCTCGCAATGCGGTAGCTGTTTCAGAGAGCGTGGAAGCGTCAGTACAAACGGCATCAAGTCTCGTAGGCACGCAGATCGCCCGCACCTTCTCCGCCAGGATCTGCGCAATCTTTGCCGAATCCCTCCCAATGCCGAGGAAACCGCGGGCAGCATCCAGACGATCGTTCCGGGATCCGATCTGCATTCCCGGAGGGGAAGCGTTAGGTCCACCGATGCTTCGACAGGACCGATCCAGAACAGAGTGCTCACCTCGTGACGACAGTAGGCGTGCAGCCGGTTCACCCACGCACGCTCGACGTTCTTCTCGAAGGACTTGACGCGATCGGGCACCTTGAGCGCTTCGGTACTACTAGGCTGCGCAGCCTCGGCCGTCGTGGTGGTTTCACCATTGCCCGAGTTGACGGGGCGAGCTGTCGCGGCGGATTGCTTCAGGTGATTGACGAGATCTCTTCGATACCGCGCAGACTGCGGCGGATGTTCCGACTTGAAGCCGAGGGAAGGATTGCTCGAGAGCAGGGATTCATAGAGCGGGTGCTGGGCGAACTGCTCCGGGGCGACGAAATACTGGACGCCGCTGGTGGTCGTACGCGGCACGGAGAAGTGCGCGGACTTGTCGAAACTGAAATCGGGATCGACCGCATCCGCCGACGAGAAGAGGGACGGCAATTGGGTGAGAAGGGAGAGGAGGAAGAGGAAGAGGAGGGGCGCCATCTGTATCCACAGCGACGTAGAGGATTGCGGGCCTCCTCGTCCAGCTCCAGCTTGTCGAGGCATAGGCCCGCCGCCCATGCGAACGCCGCCCGGACCGAAGAACTGGAACGTCGTGCCGCCGCCTCCGAAAGGCCCGCCGCCGAAACCAGCACTCGGTCCAAACGGCCCGCCAAACCCTCCGCCTTGACCTCCTCCGAAGAACATGCGGAAGAGCTCTTCCGGCGAGACATCTTCTCCGCCGAAACCGCCCTGGAATCCCGGTCCGGCTGCGCTTCTCCTCGCGAACCCGCCGCCGCCACCTCCTCCTCCGCCGCGCGAATCCGGGTCGGCGCCCGTCTGATCGTATATAGAGCGTTTGTTGGGATCGCTGAGTACTTGGAACGCTTTCGAGACCACTGGGCGGCGAGAAAGTGTTTCGGGGTCAGCGCTCTCTTATCTGCGCACACATCGATTCTGCGCCTACTTTTGAAGGCCTCTTCGGCGCCGGGAGCGAGGTTCTTGTCGGGATGCAGAGCTGCCAGTCTCAAGTGTTAGTGCTGTCTTGCGCGCCGAATCAAAGTGGCGCCACAAACTCACTGAGTGCATGCTGTTATCGTTCAGGCGGCGGCGGTTCGAAGCGAATCAGCATACCAACCGCGAAACTCACTCCCGATGAACATTCCAGAGCCCACCTTGCGATAAGCCTTTTTGATCTGCCCGTCAGAGCAGGACTTTTCCAGCTCGAGGATTTCGTAGTAAGCCGTCACCCGACACGACTTGACCCGCTTGACGACCGCGAGCTGTGCAGGCGTGTACTCGCCAGCCGGAGGCGTAGCTGCTCCGGATGTGCTCGCTGCCTTTGTGCGCGTGCGCGAAGATGTCGAGGCGCTGGACGGCCCTGACTGAGTCGCCGACGTCGTCGCGGTCGGTTCTGCCTCGGCCGACCCAGATGCGCCGCCGCCGCCGCTCGCAAGAAGCTGCTCCGCCCGGCTCAGGAGAGTCTGCGCTTCGGGCGTGGCTTCGAGGGCGAGACTCTTCTTGGCGAAGCGGATCGCGCCGCTGTAGTCGGCATGGTCGAGTCGCTTCTGCGCTACGTGGAGGGCGCGGACGGCCTCGTCCCTGTTCATAGCAGATTGATAGTAGGTCCCTCTAGGCGTTCAGGTCGGCTGAGCGGGGACCACGTGTTCGAAGGTTTGGAAGAGTCGGCTCGAGATCCGAGAGCGAGAGCCCCAGACTTATGGTTGTCCACTCATGTCGACGTCGCTCATTTGCGCCTGTTTGCTGCTGAAATTGCTCGCCAACTCATCGCTACTCGATCCGCCGGACGAGCGCGCGCTCCCCTTCGCTCCCTCCCTCGGCTCTCTCACCCCACCGACTGGACCGTCCGTCATCAAGCCCGACCCGCTTCCGACGCCTGTCAGTCCAGCCAAGCCCAAAACTCCTCGGAAAAGGCCGTGAGTTGGTCCGGAGCTCTAAGGAGGTCGGTCCGGAATCGGTAGGCTGACGCATTCCCGTCTCGGACGCAGAGCAGCCCCGCCACAATGGCACGCGACCCGTGATGCATTGCCTCCAGTCTTGGCCAGCGGCCATGGCGAGCTACCTATCGACTCGGAACGTACGGGCGTGTTGCGGGAGCAGGCACTCCCAGAACAGACCGCAGAGGTTGACGGCGACGACGACACCCTGAGCGAAATGTCGCATTCTCGTTCAGCAAGCACTCAGACCTCGCCAGGCGCAAGCGGGAAACAAGCCTCACCGTCCTTGAGCCGCAAGAAGTCGCGCACTCCGTCCGTCAGCTCCCGCCGGTCGTCCATCTCGTCCGCCAGGACCAGCGCATCGGGAATTTTCCCTCCTGCCTCGGCCGCCCTCGCACCCATCATCTCAGATCACGAACACGTTCCACATCAGCTCCTACCCTCCGGAGGAGAGGATGAAACGCCGACCGAATCGCCGGCCCGCGAGCGGCAGCCGGACTTTGATCGACCTCTGTACAAAACGGCCGTTCCGTCAGGCAAGCCCCGCTTGTACGCCATGCCGAAGCGTCCAGGACCGAATCCGCGCCACACTGCATCAGCGACGACAGTGTCGAGCGGGACTGCTCAGCAGGCACACGCGTCAGGAAACAACGCCGTGGAGAAACTGCGGAGCGTGAGCGGGGCCATCCGGTGACGGCGACCGCGGAGGGTTGGCGGCTTTTCCCCGTCTCGCTCAGGCAGCGATCAGGGAGCTCTCTTTCCATCCAGGCGATGAGGAACAGAAAAAAGAGGCGGGACGGGCAGAGACAAGCAGGTCATTTTTGCTTTGTACATGCTGTTGCAAAATGACACTGGAACCCAAGCTAAACACGCGCGCACGAAGGCTACCATTCAAATTCGCTGCACGGTCATTCGAGCAGAGACGTTGAGCGATCGCTGCGAGCAGGGATCCGGGCCAAGAGCACGTTGGAGAGAAAGCGGGAACTCACCCAGCACACTTGGCGAAGAGGTATTCGCGCCCGTTCACCGAGACCAAGCCATCCTTCAAAGTCACCTTCCATTTGTTCTTTGTCCGCTGGACCTGGTGATCGGGACCAGGATATCGTAGTTAGCAAAGCTGTCTCGTTCGCGCGTGGCAGTGAGCCAAGTGTGCGCCAGACTCGCCTTTTCGTATAATGCAATGACGCAGTCGCCCCCCTCGGCGCCGTCCACTTCCTCTTCCTCTTCCACTTCGTCGTCGTCGTCCAGGTCCGAGTTGATCGCGTCCGCGTCTTCGTCATCTCCCTCGCCTTCGGGTTTGGCCTTGTCGTCGTCCTCTTTCTTTGCAGCTTTCTTTGCAGCTTTTGCAGCCTGATCAACGGGCGCTCGTCAGTCAGTGTATTCGCTCTCCTGTGATTGCCCGGCCGCTGTCGTCCGCCTTCCCCGAGGATCAGCAATCGAGGCGAGACCAGAACTCACCGCCTTTGCCTCCTCTTCCTGCTTGAGCAGCAACTGCGTCTGCTGTGCCGCTTCTTCGTGCGACAGCATAGGGAACTGACGAGCGACGGGGGCCATCCTTTCGTCCTGGGTAAAGTCGGCGGCGCGACTCTGGGCGAGCCGGAGCTCCCAGAGGCGGAGCAGCTCTTGCAGGACCGCCTCTTCGACTCCGAGCTGGTCAAACTCTGGCCGGACCTGGTCGATCACGTCCGTCATGATGGACCGATACACGGCCGGCTGCGCGTGCGCGTGCGCGTGCGCGGTCGATCGATCGGAACCAGTCAGACCAAGGGGGTTTGATGCGCGCGCGCGAGAGACAACGGACGGTAGAGGAGATTGCATTGCGGAGACGGATACAGATAACGGAGAAGCTTGTCAGCAACCCCACTATGGCTGGTGCGGGATGCGAGGCAAGACGAGCGGGTGCAACGTACGACCTGCTTGTTGGACATGACGACGTGGGGACAAGGCGGCGCGCGGCGCGAACTTGGGGGTCTGCGAGTAGCTCGAGTGCTCTGCGGCGCAGCCCCGCGTGACTGTCAGCAAGCAGGTCTGGCGGGTCGGAGTGCGACCTCGAGCGGCCGACGCCGTGGGCTGACTTGGCAATTCCAGAATACAAAGCGTTTGTAACCCCGGTATTACTGTTGAGGTCGATTAGGCCGAGGCGGAATTTCGCCCAGGCAGGCCTCGGGCCGACCGCGACCCCTTCTCGCTGCTCTACACGCACGCTCGCCTGCGCTCAAAAGATGCTCGGACTCGTCGCTCGCCGTGCTGCCGTCAACGTGCCCCGCGTCCTCGCCCGCCGCGGCTACGCCGAGGTCGCGTCCAACAGCGACAAGCTCCGCCTCTCGCTCGTCCTCCCGCACGACGTACGTTCAAGGGACTCTCTGGCAGGCTGCGCGAGCATGCCCGCCATAATTATTCCACAGGAGATCCTGGCGGGGGCTAGGAGAGGGTCACTCCCTCTGTGGCCAAGTGTTCTCGGGGCAAAACGACGCTTCCAGCTGACGATTTGCTACCCCCGTCTTTCCGCGCGCTTTCCCTTGCACCCCCGCGAAATCCGTCATATAGGTCATCTACTCGTCGCAGGATGTCGTTCAGGTCAACCTCGCTGCCGAGTCGGGTGACCTCGGTGTGTAAGTTCCTCTACCGGGCAAACGGTTCTCTCCGCTCTTTCCCAGACCCGCTGCGGTAGAGCCCTACGCAATTCGACGAGCAGAGGTCGTCGAGCTCGGTACCAAGTCTTGAATCTCTCTGCGACTTGGACCGCCAGGGTCGGGGAGGTCTCGGCGCCTCTCGGCTCGTCGAGGCGCATCTGTCGGGCCAGACCGCGGTGAATGCTCCGTGCCAGCGACGAGGCACTGACAACAACGTACGCCCGCTCAACAGCCTCGCCAACCACGTCCCGTCCGTTGAGGCGCTCAAGCCGGGTGTCCTCGAGGTCCTCGAGGGCGCTGGCGAGTCGAAGAAGTGGTTCGGTGCGTATTCTTCTTTCCGATCTGCCCGCCCAACAACCGCGACGAATCCTCGAGAGAAAGTCAAAAGCTGACCACCGCAATCGACACAGTCTCGGGAGGCTTCGCCAACGTTCACCCGTGAGTCGAGGTGCCAGCCTGCGTGCGAGGAGAGAACCACCGAGCCTGGCTGTGTCGTGCCCGTCTGCGACGAAACTCACTCGGGCGCTCTTCTCTGTGGCGCTATATGACACAGGAACAACTCCCTGACCGTCAACGCTGTCGAGGCTTGTACGTTCGATTTCGTCCGGTTGCTGGTCTGTGACCGAAGGAGACAAACATTGACGCTTTTGGCTGCTCCTTTACAGACCCGCTTGACGCATTCTCGCCGGAAGTAAGCAGCATGTCGTGGACAGATGTAACGACAACTCGGGAGGACCCGAGGCCGGTCCGACAGAGCTGACGAGTCTTGCCTGTCCCTTTTCCAGGCTATCCGTTCGGGACTCGCCGAGGCGCAGCGCGTCGCCGGTGGCTCGGGCACCGAGGAGGAGAAGGCGGAGGCCCAGATCGAGGTCCAGGTCTACGAGGCTCTCCAGGCTGCCCTCAAGGCCTAAACCAGAGACCCGTTTCAGTATCAGGAATGATTAGACGGGGCCGGGAAGAAGGAGGAGGGAAGGGGTCGTTTCCAATCCGTGCAAGACAAAAAAGAACCCACTACCTGACGAATTGGCCATCGGCACTCTGGATTCCAGCAAGCTGTGCTTGGATGCGGAAAAGAGAGAAGAGATCACGAGTGGGTCGGCGGCTCTCGGCGGCGCGCGCGCTTTTCCCTTCCGCTCGCTGCCTGCTGCTTGTCCCATCTCTCGTCTTCCCCTTTTCGGCGTCGCGTCACCTGGTATGTCCCGGCTCGCTTACAAGCGTGGCAGTCTCACACAGCAGTACGCACTCGGGCACGCGTCGTACACCGCGCTGACTTTTTGAGAACGCGCGGTCGCCGTCCTTGTTTGGACCCACTCTTGTTCGCCCCTCGCAGCCATAGAGGAACTCGTAGAAGCCGCATCCACCAGCCATGGCACCCAAAGCAGACAAGAAGGCAGCGTCGTCTACCGACCCCAGCTACGAGTACAAGCCGGACGAGATCGTGCGTGGCTGCTGCTCCCTCTTTCGACCCGGGCGGCAACGATCCCCTCAACACCGCGTGCACGCTTTCCTGGCGCGCACCGTCGCGGATCGCGTGATGAGTGTATGACGTGACCCGACAGCTGACAATGCACTCGTTCCCCGTCGTCAGGTTCTCGCAAAGGTCAAGGGATACGCCGCCTGGCCCGCTCACGTAGGTCGCCTTCCGCCCCTTGACCTCCGCCCGTTCGCGCCGGTAGCAGGCGGGCACCCGGCGCCATGCCCCTCAGTCCTTGACTGCTGTCAGGGAGCCCCTGGCTCGCGCGGGACCATGCTGTCCACAGGAAGCCGCACTCGAATTGACCTCGGTCACACCTGCCACTGTCATCGCGCGAGATCGGACGCGCTGACTCGCCACTGTCGTGCTGTAACCTGTGCAGGTGGTCAGCCCGAACGCGGACGACGTGCCTGCAGCCGTCCTCAAGGACCGCCGTGGCAAGGATACCTACCTCGTGCAGTTCTTCCCGACCGGCGACTTGTACGCCTCGTTTCATCTCAGACTGCCGCGCCTCGACTCCGACAAGCCCTACAGAATTTGCGCGCGTGTGACTGACGTCACTTTTGGCTCTCTTGCAGCGCGTGGTGCACCGGCCGTGACCTCTCGCTCCTGACCCCTCGCGAGATCGACGCCCTGCTCGAGAACCCGAAAAAGACCAAGAAGGACCTCCTCGAGGGTTACAAGGTCGCCCGGGACCCGACCGAATGGAAGCGCGAGCGTGCCGACAAGCACGCCGAGTACATGGAGCTGATGGCGGCGGCTGAAGCGGCCAAGGACGAGCTTGAGAGCGACGACGGCGCCGAAGCGGCGCCCAAGGCGGACGGAAAGAAGCGCAAGCGCCCGAGCGCGGCCGCTGCCAAGGACGGCGACAAGAAGAAGAAGCCTGCAAAGGCGCCCAAGTCCAAGGGCGTGAGTCTGCAGAGATCTCCGCCTGGATCGCGGCCGTTAGGATGCTGACGCTCTCGCTTTGCCGATCCACTCAGGATGCCGACGCTGCGCCCGCTTCCAAGAAGGCAAAGACGACCGCTAGCAGTGCGTCAAGTCTGCGGGCTCACCTGGAAACGTTGCTGACGAGGTTCTCTCGCTCTGCAGCCGACGATCCCGCCGAGCTGGTCAAGAGTTGGCGGCACAAGCTGCAAAAGGTACGCCTCACCGCTGTCTCCAGCAGATGCGTGTTGCTGACAAGGCTTGTCTCGTTCAGGTCTTCCTCGGAAAGACCAACCCTCCGGCTGCCGTGCGTGCCATTCCTATGTCGCTGCGCCAGAGCCCAGCTGACATGCCTCGTGGCAAATACAGGAGATGGCGCACTGCGGCGAGTACTTTGACGCGATGGAGAACTTTGAGATGAAGGAGGAGTGGCTTCGGGTCAGTCTGGAGCGATTGTTTGCCGCCAGCGGGCGTTTCCTGATCCGCTTCCCTCACCGTGTGCAGGAGTCGAAGCTCAGCAAGGTCCTAAAACGCATCGTCCTCATGAGGGACGGCTCGATCCCCGAGGAGGACAAGTACAGTTTCCGTGAACGCTCGGCCGTGCTCGCCGCCAAGTGGGCGCCTCTCCTCGGCGCCGACTCGCCCGCCCCCGCCAAGCCCGAAAGCACGAACGCGGCCCCGGAACCTGCGAACGGAGCAGCCGAGGAGTCCAAGTCGACTACCGAGGTGAACGGTGCTGGCGCCGCGACTGAGCAGGCGGAGAACAAGGTCGACGAACAGCCCGCAGCGGCAGAACCGAGCGAGGACAAGCCGGCCGCCATGGACGTCGAGGAGCCAGCGCCGAATACCAACGGCGACACCGCTCCGGTCGCCGCCGTCGAGGAGCAGCCTGAAGAAAACAAGCCCGCCGAGGAGCAGCCTCCCGCCGCCGCCGCCGCCGCCGATGCCGAACCTCAGCCTGCCGCCGCCGACTCTGAGGCGCAGAACTCGGCTTCGTCCGCTTGAACGTATCGTCCCTATGCTCGCTTTCGCCGTTGTTTTTCGTCCTCCACGTTGTACTTCCATCACTTTTCGCTTTATACCTGCGCCGTCGCCTTTCCTCGCTTTCCCACCCTGTACCGAACAAATCGACCGCGACCCCTTGCATCGTGCATGCGGGAGCGACACCTTGTCCACAATCGGACACGGTGCAGATGCCAACTCCCCCGTCCGTCTCCGACTTTGACCCTCCCTCCGCGCGCATCCTCACCTCTCTCTCTTCCGGTTCGACTGCGGCGATGGCGTCGCGACGAGCTCGCTCGGCGCCTGCACTTCAAGTGCTCGTCCCCACCCGGCTGCCGCGAGTCCCTGATGGAGTTCGCATCCCTCTGCGTCTCAGTCCGGATCGGGCTTTCTCAACCCCTCCTCCTGCCGCACGATAGTTTTGTTGCAAAAAAAGGTCGTTCCGCTCTACTACAGGTCTCCTCTACTGGGCATCACACTAAGGGTCTTCTGCATCTGCGCGCTTTCGAGACCAGGTCCCGGATCGTCTGAAAGCTTGGGAAGCTCGGCTCGGCACGTCTGCGAGGTCGCTGGCCGTTCGTCGCCGCCGCGATCTCTCTCGACAGTCACTCGCACTCGCGCTCGCGGCTCCCACACCGCACCAAATACGTCGAGGCTAGTCTCTCTGACAAGCTAGAGGCTTCGTGTACCTTCTCCAACCGGTCTCACGACCTCGGAGCAGGACAAGGGACCCCCCGTCCGGGCCACAAGGTGCGTCCTCATCGTCGCTGAACGGCGGGGCTGTGGAAGGTCGCACACTGATCTAGATGCACCTGATGGCGATCCTATGGCTACTGAGCAGCTGTCCAGGTCCCACGTGTCGCTCAGAGCTCCTCACGTGGACGCTACAAGGATGGATCTGGCTTCGACTTTGATCGCAGACGCAGAAGTCGCTTCCGCGAACCCAGCTGCACCGGCGGCATCGACTTCGGCAGTGCAAGTGCAGAGCGTCGTCACGACCGACGGACCTGGCACCGCTACCGCGCTCGCGGACCAAGTCGACGCGACGGGGGCTGGAGAGGTGGCCGCCGCAGCGCTGCAAGACGTTCCCATGTCCGAGAGCGAGCCGTCAGCCGACGATGCGGACGAGTCGCCTTATGCTCCGGGGCAAAGCGACCCGCTCGCCGATGTCGAGATGCAGGCCGACGCCGAGTCCGGGCCCGATGGCGACGAGTACAAGTCGACCGGCGACGCGGCGGAGGAGGAATCGGACGAGTCGGACGGAGTGGTCGCGCCCGGTCATGCGAGCCGGTCCAGCGCGGCGAACGCGTCGTCGAGTCGAGGAGGTCGCAAGGGCAAGGGCAGGCTCGACTTGCCGAGCGACATCGACGCCGACTTGTACGGGCTGCGCCGATCGGTACTTTCTCTTTCCCTCATTCACGTCGCCGGCTATGTCGCGCTGACCTTGACCGCCGTTGCCATTTTCGCAGGGACGCGCGTCGACTTCTCGGGTGCAGGTGAGTTTCGCCATGTGACTGCGGGTCCCGTTCGAGGTGTTGACGGCTCGTCCATGGCAGAAAACCTCCTACGACGACGACGCAGACTCGGATTCTTCGTCCTTCTCCAAGCCACGTCGCACTGCCAAAGCCAAGAGCCGCGCGAGTGAGTACTCGAACGCGCTCCCGTCATCGGACCAGCCTTCTAACATGGACCTCGCCGCCATGAAGGCACGGCCAGCGTCAGTCGCCAGGAACGCGAATCGTCAGGACAAGACTCGGACGACTCGGAAGACGACGGCGACTATGTCCAGAACAAGAAGAAGCACGGCTCGAAGCGACGCAAGACTGCTCCGAAGCGAACACAGCGCGATTTCGAGATGCCGCGCTTCTCGTCTCGGAACGGCAAAGCTCTCCCAAACTACAACGAGGCGGACATGTTTTCCGACCTCAGCGGATCCGACGACGGTTTCAGCTATGGTGTCGACGAGGAGGACCAGCGTGCGTTTCTCCGTTCCCGGGCTTCGAGCGAGCACTCCGTGTCTGACCCTTCCGCTCATGCGCGCAGCCGAGGAGGACGGCGTCGACGGCGTCTTTGCACACAAACGTATGGAAGGTCACGGTGCGTCTCCCTCATCCGCTCTACTTCCGGCTAGGATTCGCGACTCACCATCAAGGTCCCCGTGCAGAGGAAGACGAGAAGGACGAACCGAAACGCAACATGCTCTTCCTCGTCAAGTGGCAAAACTATAGCCACATCCACGATACCTGGGAGCCTTACGAGCGCCTGAAGCGTTTCAGAGGTCTCAAGCGCGTCGACAACTACATCAAGAGCGTCTTGATCGCGCAGAACAAACGCCTCAAAGATCCGACTCTGAGCCGCGAAGACCTCGAAGCCCTCCATCTGGAGAAGGAGCGCCAAGCCGAGCAACTCGAGCTGTACAAACAAGTCGAACGCATCATCGCGCAGCGGGACGCGCCGGCGAATGAGGAGATTGATCACGATCACGGTGCGTTTTGACGCAGTCTCGCTGGGTTCACACGGTACGGCATTGACACGTGACCTCCAACCCTGCAGTCGAGTATCTGTGCAAGTGGAAAGCTTTGCAGTACTCCGACTCGACCTGGGAAGCCCACGACACCGTTCACCAAATCGCAGCCAACGAAATCGAAGAGTACCTCCAGCGGGTCGCCAATCCTCGCCTTCCGGCAAAGAGCGCGAGTTACTCGCGCAACCGCCCGACGTTCAAGAAGTTGACGGCCGAGCCCGACTACATCACGCCGTGCGGGACCCTGAAGGACTTCCAGATGACCGGCCTGAACTGGCTCGCCTACCTGTGGTCGAAAGGCGACAATGGCATCCTCGCCGACGAGATGGGTCTCGGCAAGACCGTCCAGTCGTGCTCCTTCCTCTCCTACCTCTATCACGAACACCAGCAGTACGGCCCGTTCCTGGTCGTTGTGCCTTTGTCGACCCTGCCCGCGTGGCAGATGCAGCTCGCGCAGTGGGCGCCGGACCTCAACACGATCGCGTACAATGGTACCGCCGCGAGTCGAGCCATCATCCGCGACTATGAATTCGGCTCCCTCAAGAAACCCGCCTTCAACGTGCTCTTGACGACGTATGAGTTCGTGCTCAAGGACAAGGCCGACCTCGGCCAGATCAAGTGGCAATACCTCATGGTCGACGAGGTTCGTGATGCCATATCTCCGAGCTGGAGATGCTCCCGACCTGACCTTCTGCTCGTGCCGATGCAGGCTCATCGCCTGAAAAACTCGGAGAGTGCCCTCTACGAAGCGCTCGCGAGCTTCCACGCCGCGGCCAAACTCCTCATCACCGGCACGCCGTTGCAGAACAACGTCAAGGGTAATGCTCCTTTCTTACCCTCTCTTCGATTGAAGGGCTTCGCCTGACATCCGCCCTGCTCTCAGAACTGCTCGCTCTCATGCACTTCCTCCATCCTGAGCGCTTCGAGTTGGCCGGCGACTTTGACCTCAATGGTAAGATCTTCTGCCAATGGACTTCCCAGGTCTAGGCTAACCTCGTTCCGCTAACCTACTCAGACGAGGAGAACGAGGCCAAGATCCGCGATTTGCACGGCAAGCTCGAGTCGATCATGCTGCGTCGGCTCAAGCGCGATGTCATCAAAGAGCTGCCGACCAAGAGCGAGCGAATCCTGCGGGTTGAGATGTCTAACATGCAGACCTGGTGGTACAAGAACATTCTCACGCGGGTAAGACTTCGGATCCATAGCCATCGGGCTTTCGTCGCCTGCATGCGCTGACCAGGAGGTCGACCCTGCAGAATTACGCGGCCCTCAGCGGAGCCGACCAACAAGTCTCGCTGCTCAACATCGCCATGGAGCTCAAGAAGGCGTCCAATCACCCGTACCTTTTCGAAGGTGCCGAGCCGAAGACCGAGTCGCGCGAAGAGACGCTCAAAGGCCTCGTGATGAACTCGGGCAAGATGGTTCTGCTGGACAAGCTCTTGTCACGCCTCAAGCAGGATGGTCACCGAGTCCTCGTCTTCAGCCAGATGGTCCGCATGCTGTGAGTTTGCGATTCTTTCTATGTCGCTACTAGTAAGGGGTCTCGCGTGCCTGACCTTGCATGCCTCCAGCGACATCTTGTCCGACTTTTGCACCATGCGCAACTACCTCCACCAGCGTCTCGACGGCACCGTCCCTTCCGAACTCCGTCGCAAGGCGATCGGCCACTTCAACGCTCCCGATTCTCCCGACTTTGTCTTCCTCCTTTCGACGCGAGCAGGCGGTCTCGGGATCAACTTGGAGACAGCAGACACGGTCATCATCTTTGACAGCGACTGGTGTGTTTCCACAAGGTCGAGACTGTGTGCCGTGACTGATCTAGCAACGTCCGCAGGAACCCGCAAAACGACTTGCAAGCCATGGCCCGCGCTCACCGTATCGGGCAAAAGTCGCACGTCAACGTCTACCGTTTCGTCACCAAGGACACGGTCGAAGAAGACGTCCTCGAGCGCGCGCGGAAAAAGATGATCCTCGAATACGCCAGTATGTTTCCTCTCGTTTCTTCTTTCTCTTGCGTTGGCAGTGCAGCGAAGCTCACGGGTCGCTCGAACAGTCGTGAACCAGATGGACACGTCGGGCAAGAACCTCGGGCAAGCTCAATCTGCCACGCGGCCGGAGAACTACACCAAGGAGGAGCTCGCGTCGATCCTCAAGTTTGGCGCGGCCAACATCTTCAAGTCCGAAGGCGGCCAGGCAAAGCTCGAAGAGATGGACCTTGACGACGTCATCAACCAGGCCGAAGAGTACGAGACGGCGACCGCACCGACAGGCACGTCGCTCGGCGGCGAGGAGTTCCTCAACCAGTTCGCCGTGCAGGACGTCAAAGCGGACATGTCTTCGTGGGAGGACATCATCCCCGCCGAGGACCGCGAACGCGTCCAGGCCGAAATCGCCGAGCAGGAGAAGGCCGCGGCGGCCCTCGAGAGCAGTCGGAGAGCGGCGGCTCAAGTTGCTCCCGGTGCTTACCGAGGCCACTCCGGCGGAATGGCGTCGCGCGACTCGTCTCCTGCTTCGGAGAAGGAAGACGCCAAGGAACCGAAGAAGGCGGCGGCACCGCGCAAGACCGACGCTCAGCGGTCCATGGAGCTCAAGGAGCGAGACCTCCGCAATCTGGTCCGCGGCCTGCAACGCTTCGGGGACATCCGCCACCGATACGATGCGATCGTCAAGGACGCCCGCCTCGAGAGCAAGAATCGCACCGTCGTGACTCAAGCCGTCGACGATTTGCTCAAGATCTGCAAGGAGGAACTCGAGAAGAAGCACGACACGCTCGAGCGGATGAAGGCGAACAACGAAGAGATTACGAACAAGTTCCGCAACCAAGCGGTTCTGGTCACCTTCCGCGGCATCAACAACATCAATGCGGAGACGACCGTGCAACGCGCCGAAGAGCTCAAAATCCTGCACTCGCGTACGTGGCTTTTCTAGACTCGGCCCTAGCGCGCCGAAATTGACATTCTCGGACGACCATCCATCAGACATGCACAAAGCACCCGATCCCCTCAAGTGGGAGCTCCCCCTCGACAACGTCAAGGCGACGTCGGCCTGGAACTGCGAGTGGTCGAACGAGGACGATGCGCATCTCCTCGTTGGCGTCTGGAAGTACGGTCACGGCAATTGGGAACCGATCCGCGAAGACCCTTCGCTCGGACTGGCGGACAAGCTCTTCCTGGAGGACGCCAAGGTCAAGCCCGGCAGTGGCGAGAAACCGCGTTTGCCGAACGCGATCCACCTCGTCCGGCGCGCCGACTACCTCCTGCACGCGCTCCGCGAGTTGGACCACAGCAAGCGCTCCGAGCAATCGGGAGTCGCCTCGACTTCCAAGACGCATCAGCCTCGCGCAGGCGGACATCGACCGAAAGGTTCGTCCGAGCGCGCGAGCGAAGGTGCGGCCTCGGCCGCGCCGTCCGGCTCGAGGCTGAAGAGCACCACCTCCAAGTCCGCCGCCTCGAAACCGCCAAAGCGGAAAGCGACTCCACAGTACTCGAGCTCGGAGGCCAGCGGAAGCGAGTACGACAGCATGGACGAAGAAGCATGCAAGGAGGCGCTCCGTCCCGTCAAGCGCGAACTGAAGCGACTCAAGTCTGGCACCGACGGTCTCAGTCGCGAGGAGAAGGTGACTCACCTGAAGGAGACGCTGTCGGCGATCGGCGCGCGCATCGAAGTCATCGCGGCGGCCGAGAAAACGCCGGCATCGCAGGAACAGCGTCGCAAGCACCTCTGTGAGTGCCTGAGCTGGCCGCCCTCTCAGCTCGGGCTCAACACATAACTGACGTTGTCCTTTACTCGTGCGCTTGCAGGGAAATGGGCGAGTCATTTCTGGCCGGCGAACAGGGTCTCCTCCGTGCAGCTCCGCAAGATGTTCGTCAAGCTCACCACGGTCAAGGACTCGCCCGTGCCATCGCCTTCGCTAGCTCCTCATGCTGCGGCGCCCAGGCCGAACGTCAATGTCAACGGCAACGGCCAGTCTCGCGTCGCCGATGCCAGACCGCCCAAGAAGCCGAGGACCGACAGCGGCGACGGATTGCCTTCCTTCAACCGTCTGCCTTCGAGCCGCCCGTCCGGAGGGTCTTCCGCCTCGCCGCACTACCACGCGCACCCGCCACCACCGCCGCCACCGCCACCTCTGGCAGGCTACGCGTACTCGCCTCTCGGGCGCACGAACGGTCACGGCGCGCCGCAGCACAGTCCTCCGCTTCCGCCCTCCCACCTGTCTGGTCGGTGATCTCTGCCCGGCTTCCTTCGCAGCGCTTTGTTCTTGCTTGTCTCTCCACCTCCATTCACGAATGCATCTGTACCTCGGCCCCCGGCGCACTGTGTCTAAAATCTCCCTTTTCCGGGTTCTTCGGTCCTTCTCCTGTGTTTGTAGCACGATACCGCGCGCTTCCACCTGCATACCACGCTTGCCCTCACGCCATTCGGACATCGATCCGTTTCGGGGCTTCTATGCGCCGAGAAAAGCGCGCTGATCGATGCCGCACAGACAAAAATTGTGACGACAGGTGAGAGCCGGAGAAAGAAGCTCTCAAGGGAGCAGGTCCGGCCCAGATAACCATCTCAGACTGTTCAACCTGTCTGACTATTTCCTGACAAAAGGTTGAGACGAGCTGTTCGCAACCGCTGACGACGCTGAATTTCGCCGCCAACTCTCTCGCCACTCTCTGCTCCACCACATCGGCTCAGAATGGTCCGAATCACGTTCAAGACGCTGCAGCAGAAGCAATTCTACATCGAGGCCGAGCCGACCGAGACGGTACGTCGGGTCCGCCTCAGGCTGGAGTGTGCTGATGCCCCCGCCGCTCACCAAGGTCGTCCTCATCTCAAACACAGGTCGCCGACCTCAAGAAAAAGATCGAGGCGGACCAGGGCTTTGCTGTCGACAGCCAAAAGATCATCTTCTCCGGTACGCAGCTCCGACGCTGACCAGGGGCTCACGAGAGCTCACGCCCTTCGTTCAACTTGCTCGCAGGCAAGATCCTCCCGGATGACAAGACGGTCGCCGATGCCAACTTCAAGGAGAAGGACGTGCGTGTACATTCCTCCAACCGGATCGCGAGGTGTTCAGGGCTAACAGCGAGGCTGCCCTGAGCAGTTTTGCGTCGTCATGGTCTCAAAGCCCAAAGCCCAGCCTGCTGCCTCGACTTCGGCTCCTGCTCCTGCCCCGGCTGCCACTGCCGCCGCCCAGCCCGCACCGCCTCAAACTCCCGCTCACCCGGCTACGACTCCCGCCGTGCCGAATGCGCCCGCCCCTGCGCCTGCAGCCGCCGCTCCCGCCGCCACCGAGCCCGAAACGCCCGCGCCCGCGAACGAGAACCCGCAGCAACCGGGAGACTCGTCGACTTCGTTCATCAGCGGTTCGGCCCTCGAGACGAGCGTCAACGAGATGGTCAGCATGGGGTTCCCGCGCGAGCAAGTCCAGAGGGCCATGCGTGCCAGCTTCAACAACCCGCACCGCGCCGTCGAATACCTCATGACTGTACGTATAACTATATTCTCGCATAATGCTGCGCTCAAGTCGCTGACGGTTGGGTCGTAACTCGCAGGGAATCCCTGATGCGCCGGCGGAGCCCACGCCAGCCCCTGCCGCAGCCAACCCTCCTGGCACTCCGTCCCCTGCCGCCGCCGCTCCTGCTACTTCTCTCGCTGCGACTCCTGCACCTGGTACGATGGCTGCATCTCTGATCTATGTTTCGACAGGCTGCTAACTGGTTTTGCTCAACGCAGCCGCTGCCCCCGCCGCCAACACCACGAACGCCCCGCGCAACCTCTTTGAGGCCGCTGCCGCCGCCGCTTCCCAGCCCCAGGGTGCTGGTGCCGGCGCCGGAGCGGCTGGAGCGACCGGTGGCTCGGGCGAACTCGACGCTTTGCGGAATACTCCGATTTTCGCCCAGCTCCGCACGCTTGTCCAGCAAAACCCGGCACTCCTGCAGCCGTTCTTGCAGCAGCTCGGCGCCAGCAATCCCGAACTGCTTTCGGTGAGTTGGCGAGGCTTTCAGCGAGCTCCGAGATCTGACGACTGACTGGACCGTTCATTTTGGACAGCTCATCGAGCGCAACCAGGCCGAGTTTGTCCAGTTCCTGCAGGAAGGCGCGGCGGAAGGTGAGGGTCTGGACGCGCTCATGGACCAGTTTGGCGACGACGAGGAAGGCGGCGAAGGCGGCGCGCAGTACATCCAGGTGACGGAGGAGGAGAATCAGGCGATCGAGCGCCTGACGGGGATGGGCTTCGACCGGCAACTGGCGATCCAGGCGTTCTTTGCGTGCGACAAGAACGAGGAACTCGCTGCCAACTAGTGCGTCTTTCGTCCAGTCCGTTCCGTATCAGGATCAGTCGAGTGGTGCTGACCGCAAAGTCCGCTTCCTCCCCGGACAGCCTCCTCGAGCATGGCTTTGACTTCGACGACTAATGTGTTCCTGCAGAAGAAATGTGTTTAGGTGCAACCCATGCTTTGTGTGAATGTCCCTTCCGTTGTATAGCCATCCAATTCGACTGCCAGCCAATCCGAAGCGAGCCAAACCTTTTCGCTCGCCCGTTCAGCGCGGCCGCGGCGTTCCGCTCCGTCAGCGAGCAGCTCCGAACCTGACTCTTTGTCCACACTTGTCATGTCCCTCCGCGCGTCGACGAGCATGCTGCGAACAGTCCTCAGATCGACCTCATCCCGCCTGGCCTCCCCGCCTACGCCTCCGTGTCCCGGGTGCGCCGCAGCGCCGCGCCACCTGCCTTCGCCTCGCTTCCTCTCGTCTGCCTCGACCGCGCGCGCTCCCATCCTGGACCAGACACCGACACCGGCCGTGCATACCGTGCCGATCCCGCCTGCGTCTCCCTCTGCGGCGGCCGCAAAGGCCAAGCCGAGGGCGCGAACGGCAGCCCGACCCCGCAAGGCGGCACTGACTCTGGTGAGCCCCCCATCTGCCTCGTATGTGCCACGAAGCCCGTGACTGATCTCGAGGTATGTCTGGGTCAAACAGAGCAAAGGAGCCGTCGAACGGATCCAGAGCCTGCTCGATCAGCCAGAGCCGAAACTCATCCGGGTCGGCGTCCGCAACAAGGGTTGCGCCGGCATGAGTTACCACCTCGAATACGTCGACAAGCCCGAAAAGTTCGACGAGGTCGTCGAGCAAGACGGAGTCAAGGTCGTTATCGATTCCAAGGCCCTGTTCAGCATCATCGGGAGTGAGATGGATTGGCAAGAGGACGCGCTCCAGGCCCGATTCGTCTTCAACAGTACGTTCTGAAGCCTCCTTGACGGGCTTTAGTGTCCGAGTTGCTGACGTCTAGTGCCTACAGACCCGAACATCAAGGACGCTTGCGGATGCGGAGAGTGAGTCGGCTTTGTCCGTTCGTGTCCATCCGTTCACGTACACGGCTGACGCGCTTTTTTGCGTCTTGTCCAGGTCCTTTATCGTCTAAACTCGCTGTATATAATACCCTACTCTGTATAGAATATGTCCTCGCCGGTCCACTCTACGCACCAACCTGCGACGCAATTGCATTCAATTCGCATCTCACTCTTCTGTTTGTTGCCGCGGCTGATCAGACTTCTGAAAGCGAACGAGCTATGCTGCGTCTTGTGTGCAAGAAGAACGCTTGCAGGGGATGCAGGGCAGTCAATAGTGGAACTCCTGACTGAAAACCCGGATGCAATGCGGTTACATTCTAATGCTGTACAAGAAGATCCTCCGTTCCGCCTCCCTAGAGCTCATCCCGATCCGAAGTCGCAGGCTCGCTGTCCGTGATGCCGGATGTCCGGCCTACCAACTCGATGCAGCGACTCCAGCCGCCTTCGCACATGGTGACCAACCGCGTCCAGATAGTCGCAGCTAACGACAACGGCGAAGAGCCTGACTCGGTGGAGGCGCCTGCGCCAGTTCCGGTCTCGTTGGAAGAGTGTCGCGGCGTCGTGGGCGGGGCAGGAGATGCGGACGACTTCTTTTTCCGGGACACGGATCGAGAGGATGCCGCGGCATCCGCTGCGTTCGCCGCTTGTTGACCTTGTGGCGGGACAACGTCGTCAATCCGAGACGTCACATGCTCGGACATCGGTGGGGTGTCCTGCTTGGCTTCGGATTTCGACGAGTTGTCGCCGCCTTCCTTGAAGTTCCGCTGCGCCCACAGCGACCTGAACTTGTCGACGGCGGCCAGGCTCTCACTCAAGCGATGCAGGGTGTTGACGAACGCGACCAGTTCGCTTCGGCTCAGGACGACCGCGTGCGGGTCCTGGTCGGGGTTGAGCGGGCTCGAGAGCGGGGATGCGCCGTCGTACGAGAAGAGGAGCTTGAGCGCCGTTCCGAGGCCGGTGACCTGCAGCTTGCCCCAGAGACGGCACTTGTCGCAACCGACACAGTCCATGATGCGGGAGACGTTGCGGAAGTGATCCTTGAACTCGTCCTTGAGCAGCTGCGCAGGCCGGTTCCATGTCAAGCGGTCAGTGTCGGTCGAAGGAGCTCTTTCATCTCCGAGCGGATGCATCAGGTACGGTGTCAACGCACCTCGGCTTCTTTACCGCTAAACATGCTCGTCTCGTCGAAAGTGCTCGGGCAGCCGTTCGCGACCTTGACGAGAGCCTGCAATCGATCCCGAGTTTCGAGCTCGCCGGCCGTGTCCTCCAGCGTCTGTACCAGCTGCGGTCCCGAGCGAGCGAGCGCACGGAGGAGCAAGACGTAGGTGAAGTACATGTTCTCGAGTCGCTCGGGATGTTGTCCGATGCGGGTGATGAAGCAATCTAGATTCGGTGCCTGTGCAGACGTGTCACAGTCAGCAACGGCCAGGGGGACTTGCCCATAAGGTTCCTGCTGCTCAACGTACCCATAGTCCAGTATGCTGGTCTAGGTAGTCGTCGCAGATATGCACCGAGATGGAGGCGTGAAGACCTGCACGCGTGAAACGGCAAATTTCCGCGTCAACTCATAGTCCCGGAACGCCGAGAATGGAGAGCGAAAAAAAAGGCACGCGTACCTGAAATGACGCGATAGAACACCCGCTTCTCGAGGCAGACTTCCTCCGTTGGATCCTTCGGGCCCGCCAGGCTACCCATCAACCTCTTCTCGGCTTCTCCCCATCCGCCCATAGCAAGTCCACCAAACCCGCTTTGCGGTGCGCCGCCCATCGGGACATGCGCAAAGCCGCTGCCGCCCTCGAATGTCGGTCGAGAAGGGTCGATGAACGGTACCGGCGCGAAGCAATTCTCCTCGTAGATCGCCTTCCAGACCCGAGAGGACGAGGGACCCGCGTAGCCGGTGAATCGCTCGGGATTCTCGATCAAATCGACATAGACTCCCTCTGTTAAGACGGCCGTTATGCGTCAGTCTGGTGGCGCTCAAGCGACCCGGAGCAACAGCGGGGGCGTTCCTCACCCGAGTCGAGTTCGTCTTCAAGCACGCAAAAGTCGCTGTCGCTTATCTCGCTGCAGCCAGCAGGAGAGGCCTGTAAAGGGAGAAGCTCTGCGTCAGCGAACGGTCTTCTGTACACACTCTGCACTGCGGCAGACTCACTGTTCTCGCACTTGAGTGATTCAGTTTTCCGAGCGTGTATGACCGCCATGCTTCCGGAGTATGTTCCTGTCGACGGGTTTATGCTTCCAAAGGTCAGTGACCTCTGTTCCGCCGAGATCTGAGGCGAAATTGCCGGTGATTGGCAAAGAGAAGCCCCTCACCTCGTCCTTGGTTTCGACGCCGCATGCACGGTTCATACAGCTGCCGTCTTCCTCCCAGAACGGGCACTCTTTTGCCAAATCGACCTGAATAGTGGCAAGATGTCAGCTTTGTCTTGACACGCAACCGCTTCACAGAACCTGCTCGAGACCGGATGCGAAGGAATGCGAACCTTGTGGTAACGAAAGTAGGGCGTTTCAACGAGTTGGTGTAACCGCCCGAAGAGGTCATGATTGACGGACTCGACCGTCTCGTAGTCGCAGCAAGCATCGTGAATCTGACCCGTCGGCTGTATAGCAAAAGGAAACCGCCACCGGTTCGGAAGATGACGAAGCAGCACATTGTCAGCTGCCGTGATCGCAACACGGTCGGACCAGCGCGGTGGAAGCTGCGGGCCTCTCAGGAGGCTGGGCGTGGATGTCCTGACGCACCTTGCAGTACTTTTGGCCGGCTGCTTTCGACTCGAGAACGTCTTGAAGGAAGCTGCCTCGTGGCGAATCAAAGTCGGCGAGCGAGGAAGCGCTGACGCTGCTTGAAGCGAGCAAGAGCGCAGCAGCAGTCACGCTACGGGCGAGCGAGTGGTGGCGCCTCGTCCGGACCATGTTTACAGTGCGAGGCAGCTTTGCTGTGGGTTTACAAAGGAGACGCGACGCGATCGGGAGAAAAGGAGGCGGTGCAGTTCTCCATCTCACGCGGAAGCGCTTCGGTTTGCGTCGGTCGCCGAGCCGCAGACCGACTGCTCCTGACTACAGCTGCTCTTGCGCACGGCATCCTCCTCGAAACAATGCTCTACTCGGAATCTCGGTGCATGTCTTGCAAAGGCTCGGAAACCAAAAAACTTCTGTACATGGTCCCTCCTGAATCCGCAACCGCCGCCACGAGTGTCCGTCCGATCAACCGGTCACTTCGACGCACTGGCGTGTATAGCTTCTGCAACATACTCCTTCTCGTCGCTCTTGTCGTGCGTGATTTGCCGTTCGAAGCGGCTCGCGCCTTCCAAGCTGACCAACGCAGCTGCGAGATCCACGCAAAGCACGGGCAAGAAGGGAGACGAGCGCGACGAGTCTGTCAGTCTCCGGAGGCGAGTTCGAGCTATGCCACGCATCATAGTCGCTCGTGGAAAATTTGGACTCACTCCGCCGCGGGCCATGGAACCATTTGCGGGCCCACAGGAACCAGGATGCGATGATCCAAACGAAGACGATTCCCACGGCGACGGGCGCGTAGTTGAGCGTCTGCGAGTCGACTGCGGCGCGAACCCCGGCATGGCTTCAGGTCAGCATCACGTCACCTGTATGCAAGTCTGCAGCATACGCCGCAGCTAGACCGAGCGCTGAGCGATATCCAGTTCCCCGAGCGATTTGGACGTACCGGGCGTCACCGTAGGAAGGCAGAATACCATCGTGATGAAGGCCACATAGCCGGTAGCGATGATGGCGCAGGGGCGACTGAACTTGCCGAGGTGGAACGGGCCGCGAACGGCTTTGAACCGCTCCTGGTCGAACGCGACGCCGACCGCGATCGGGATCACGTAGGAGATGTAGAGTCCGATGGTCGCGATCGAAGTGACGGCGACGTAGGCGACCGTGCTACCGAGCGCGGGTAAGCAGAGTATGAACGACAAGACGACGGCGAGCCAGACCGTCCGGAGTGGAGACTGCGTTCGCGGGTCGACGTAGTCGAACCACTTTGGAATGCCGCTGTCCTGCAGGTGAGATGGTGTACCGGTCAGAGCACTCTCACCGCGGTGACAGTCAAGAAAATACCGGGTTAAGTGCACTCCTGACTGCGCCTGGCGAGTGGCCGGCCAAACAGGCGGGCGGAATCGAAGGCATCTCAGAACTCACTCGGCTGAAAGCATAGTACATGCGACTGTTAGAAGTCATGGAGCATGTCCCGCAGAGTGTGATGCAGGCGATGATGATGCTCATGGCTGCTGTTCCTCCTTCGCGGCCAAAGACGTCGACAAAGATTTGAAGGACTGGCTGCCCGGTTGGCGACGCGAGGGTGTCTTCGAAGTTTTGAATGCACGCGAGCAACGAAGCAAGGTAGAAGAATCCGAAGACGGTGCTGATGCTGACAGACCTGCGCGCGTTGAGATAGTGGCGGAGAGGGAGTCAGACAGGGTCAATGGTCTGGAAACGAAGCATAAATTTGCCACATACATGATGACACCTTTCGGAGCCGCCTTCCCAGCATTACGAGTCTCTTCAGCCATGTGCGCACTCGCATCGAAACCTAAAAAAAATCTCACGTCAGTTCCGGATCTCAACCGCGCCGAGCGACAGATACGGTTCCATCTGCGGGACTGCAGTGCGGCGTACCGGTAATGGTGAATTGGGCGAGGAGGATACCGGTGAGAGCGACATACGCCGGGGAAGCGATTTCGCTCCAACCTGGATCGCCCGTCGAGTCGTTGAAAGTGTCGAACACTTGTTTCGCGGTGCGGTGTGTCGGAGCCTTTGCGAGTAAGGCGACGCAGATCGAAAAGACTCCGCACGAGTGCAAGACGACTGAGAAGCGGTTGACCCAGGCGAGGACCTTGATCCCGAGCGAGTTGACGACGCCTCCTAGGACGAGAAGGCCGGCGCTGATCTGCTTCCGAAGATCGGTGAGCGCGCCGGACCTTGGTCTCCTGATTCCAAGTTGCCTCGAACCCGGACTGTCGCCGAGCACAAGGCGATTGTCGGGGAGATTGGTACCCAAAGCTCGGACGAAAGAAGGCTCACTCCGATCAATCGCGGCGCGGTCGATTCGAACCCGTACAGGGATGCGACCGCAGCGATGAGGTTGGCGTTACCGAAGACGATACTCGTGGTCACGGCGGCCTGTCCGAGGAGATTGTACCAAGCCGTGAGGTACGATACGAAAGCCGAGTGCTGAGGTCGCGCGAGAAGCGCCGCTGGAGAGCCAGAATGGATGTCAGATCATCCGCACGCACAGAGGAAGGGCTCTGTGGACGGTTTACACCAATGATAGGGGCCTCCGCTCGTAGGCACGGCCGATACGACCTCGGCCATCGAGAGGGCGACAAACATTGTCATGATGGAGACGCAGATCCAGCCGATCGACATGACTCCCGGGCCACCATTCGTAAGGCCTAGAGAAAAGCTTGTAGTGATGCCGGTGCCTGTGAGTGTCGCGCCATATGGGTTAGCTTCCGAGAAGACCGTACAGCCGCATTCGTCGACGGCTCACAGATAGAGATGATTGAGAACGAGATAGCGAACGACTCGAGCGTCGACCATTCTCGTCGCAGTTCTTCATACGTCGCCGAAGAAACGTCAGCAAACACAGCATAGAATCGATAGTCACCGGGACCGTGGACTGACCTTGCTGATAACCCAACTCGCCGAGCCTGGCCGCATCTTGGTTCTGGAGGTCGTTGGTTGCGACTTCTGGGACGCTCAACACATCTGCCTTGTGCGAGGACATGCCGGACCGTACGCCGTAATCGGAGCGTTTACAAGGCGGCGGAGGCGATGAGGAAGAGAAGAAGCGATCGCACAGCTGCTCGGATAACAGCGTCGATGGGTTTCGCTAGCCTGGCGCTGAGCAGTAGCACTGGCGATATAGCAAGTGCGCAGTTCGCGATACACAGCTGCCTTCAACAGGACGACGCGCAGCCAGCTGATAGGAAAGCAAGCCCTGGCGCTTATCCGCGCATGTGGAGACGGCGAACTTTTAGCGGAGACGGGGGATGATCGAGATGAGCTCCTCGTCTGATCCAGCAGATAAGCCCGTCAACAGCCGAGAGCACCCTATAGTCAGTGATGCACCGTCCAGAGCAGGTAGAGGCAAGAAGGACACGCTGGCCAAGCCAAGCTCACGCCGAGTTTCGTCCATCCGGCAAGTCCGGAGCTCGCGAGCAGATCGAGCCAAGTAAACTCTCAAAAGCTTGGGCTGGCGAGGATGAGCGGACAGTGAATACGGTAAGGCAAGAAGAGAGAGAGAGTACAATGCAAGTTAAAGAAAGGAAAGAAAACCTTCATCATCGTCGTCGGGGGCAACATCAACACTCAGACCTGGACCGTCCGTCCGAGCGCGCCCGAGTTGAACCTGCCGACCGCGCCTCCTCTGGACCCACCACGGCCACCCCGTCCGCCACCCCGTCCTGCGCCGCCGTGCCGCCTCTCTCGTTGCTGACCAGGGCCGGCCGCCTCCCCCCCGTTGCGGTCCCCTCCACCTCCACGGACGCCGTCGGCGCGCTGCTCTCCCTGCGAGAGCTTGGCTTCGAGGTACCGCTCCGAGTTGTCGGTCAACTGAGCCGCGCGGTCGACGAGCTGGAGTGCGAGGCGCTGCAGGTGCGACACCTCGCGGGACGACGAGCCCGATCCCGATCCCGAGGAACCGGCGGCGGCGTGCAGGACGACGACGCCGGCGACTTGGTCGAGCGAGGCGGGCAGGGTCTCGTCCCAGATCATCTTGCTGACGATCGAGGTGGTGGTCGACAGCGGGAGCGAGTACAGCGACGAGAGGTACGAGAGCGAGAGGGTCGAGTAGATGTTGGCGTACGTGAAGAGGTATGTCCGGAGGCCCTCCTCCTGGATCTTGCTGCAGAGCGGGGTTTTCCACACAAGAAAGGCGGGGGTCAGTCAGATCAAGCCGGAGATTTTCGGCGATGGGAACACGCAGAGACCGGGGACTTACCGGGCGAGCATGTCCTTGACGGCCTTTTCGTCGGCCATGAGCCCCCACACCTTGATCGAGTGGACGAGTTCGACACACTTTTGCCAGTCGCCGGTCTGGAGAGCCTTGGCGGCCTGCATGACGTGGTCACGCTTGTTCTCGGGCGGTCCGACAAACACTTGACGGTTGGCATAGTCGAGCATGCGGCGGAAGGTGCGCGAGATGACGCGCTTGCGGAGCAAGTCGGCGTCGCCGGCGGCTTGGGCCATCAAGGGGACTTCGAGGAGCATGGACGAGACGAGGTAGACGACCTCGAGGAGTTCGAGGTTGATGTGCATGTGGAACGGCAACTGGCGCAACCGTTCGGCGCGTTCCTGCTCGGGCGTCAGGGTCGTGTACCTCTGCGCCTGGACGCCCTGCGCGAGGAGTTCCTTGACGCGCTGGGTCGCAAAGATCTCTTGCAACGTCGACTGGGCCTCGCGGATCAAGCCGAGGCGGAACGCGCACAGCCCGACCTGGACGACGGTGCGGTTGTACAAGATCTGCGTGTCGACGTCGGCGTTGCCGACCGTGTCCTGGAGGTGACTCATGAGGAGCATGTCGCGCGCCGTAAAGTAATCGTCGTGGAGCGCATAGTGGTAAATGTGCGACAGCATCGCGCGCGTCCGCAGCAGCGAGTTGTCCGTCTTGTACAACCGGACGCACAACGCGCGGACGAGCTCGACGGGGTCGCACGCCGTCGCCGGGTCCGAAGCCCAGATGGTCGACTGGCCCGCGATCGCGGCGGGCAAGCTCGCCTCGAGGGCGCGCGTGACCGCGTCGGGCTTGCAGTAGACGTGCTCGACGCGGCGCATCACGACGCGGTCGAGGTGCTCGCGCTCGCCCGTCTTTTCAAACAAGACTTGGGCGGCGACGACGGTCGCGTAGATGACTTTTTCGTCGCGGAGGCGCGAGATGTACTCGTCCGCGTGCGGGTCGAGCGACTTGAGGCTGCGGGTAAACTCGTCGTCGAGGCGGTCGACGAGGGCCGCGATGCTGCCGCGGACGACGACCACCGGTTCTTCGGCCGAAGGGGTCCGCTCGACCTGGTCATCGTAATCGGGCGCGTCTTCGCGGACCGCGTACTCGGGTTCGGCGAGGAGCAACCCGATCAACGTGTCGAGGTGCTCGCGCGCGGCCGACCACGCCTCGAGGGGCATGTACGGACTCACGGCCGGGTTGTAGTCCAACAGGGACGCGATCAAGGCGAGGATGACGCGAATCTTTTGGTACGTCGTCGTCGCGACGGCGAGCAACTGCTCGAGCGTCTTGATCTGCTCGTTCCGGTCCGTGTTCTTGCGACCGCGCGCTTCGAGCACCTGCGTGAGCGCCTTGTAGATCCCTTCGGACGACTGCGCCGCCTGCTGCGCCGCCGCCGCCGCGGCCGAGGTCCCCGTCGCCTTTTTGCCGGCGGCGCCGACCGTCTCGAACCCATCGTTGTCGTCGTCGGCACCCTCGTCAGCCGCCGCGGACGCCATCGCACCTCCCTTCTTGCCACCCTTCTTCGGACCCGCCGTCGCCGCCGAGAGGGCCGCCGCCGCGGCTGCTGCGACCGAAGGCGCGTTGAGCGATTTCTCAAACTCTTCCGGGTCGGCCTTGTACCGCGCGAGGGCCTGCTCGTGTTCGCGCTGGGTCTTTTTCACTTTTTGCTTCATCGAGTTGAGGGCCTTGGCGTTGGTCGCGTTCATCTTTTTCCGGTTCGCCTGCGCGGCGGCGACCATCTCGTCGAGCGAGCTGAGGATCTTGAAGAACCCGACCGGGATCGTGTCGTTAGTCTGGATCAACCTCGCCGCGAGGCGGACCAGCTTGTCAAACTCTGCGCGCGCGGGGGGTGTTTCTACAGTGTCAGTTCTCCCCGCGAAACCACACATCTGAAAAGTGAAACTCTGGCCCGACTCGCCGTTCGAGATGGTGTTCCAGTCGTTGATCTTTGCGCCGTTCTCGATCGTCTTGACCGAGGCGTCGACCTCGTCTGCGCGCTTGCTCTTGGCCGACTTGACGACCTTGGCCCTCTCGTCGTCCGAGTCGTCCGAGTCGGACGGGCCTCCCTTGAGGAAACGACCCATCGGGCGGGCGGGGGCTGCCGCCGCCCCAGGCCCGGCGGCGGCGCTGGCGAGGAGGCCGCCGGCTTTGCGCTTGGGCTTGGGAGCCGCATCCGAATCGGAATCCGAGTCCGAGTCCGAGTCGGAATCCGAGTCAGACGAAGAGGACGAGGACGAAGAGCCGGCCGACTTTTTCAAGAGGTTGCGCTTCGGCTTGGTGGCGGCAGCCGAGGACGCGGCGGTCTTGGGAGTGTTTTCGGTCTCCGAGTCGGAGCCCGAGGAGCGGAGCTCTTCCTCGTCCGAGGACGACGAGGCGGACGACGACGAGTCGGAATCGGCTGCGCTCCGGAAAAAGGACGACATGGCCTGCGGGTGCGAGTGGGGTTAGCTTTCTTCGTGGTTTCAGTGGGTGTGTCCCTCTGTTTGAGTGCGCGCGAGGTGCGGGAATGGGTGACGGAGGGGTGAGGCGGTGAAAGCGCGACGAGCTGGGCGAGGTGGTAGGCCAGCGCGCGTCCAGACGGTCGCGGGGAGAGTTGGGTAGGCGGTAGCTGCTGCCCACCCGGCCACAGGAGCTGAACAGCGCTGGCTCTAGTCTGCCCCGTGGTGGGTTGTTGAGGGGAGTTGCGATTGTCTCGGTGGGTGGGTGAGCGTTGCAGGGCGGGTTGTCGGACTGCGAGCGGTGCCAGGGAGAGACGGGGCGCGGACTGAGAAGAGAGGGAGGGCGAGTAAGAGACCGATAGACTTGCCTGGGGTCTGGCTTGAACCGCTCAGAGGGTGCGTCGAGCAGGAGGGCCGAGTCGAGTCTCTGCTGCACAGCTTTGAGGGCGAGCGAGTCGAGTTGAACGCGAGCAGCCGCCGCCGCCCGAGACTCGCCGCCCTCTCAGCCAGCCAGCAGCCAGCCAGTCTAGAGTCACAGACACCATGTTCACTCGCCGCGCTGTCCAGGCTGTCCGCTCGTACGCCACCCAGGCCTCGTCCTCGGTCGCAAGTCTCCTCTCTCCCGTCTCTCCTCACTGCACCTCTCACCGCCCTCCGACTGACTGACCCCCTCGCACACACGCACAAACAGGCCCCGCCCATCCAGATCCAGGGTAAGTTTACCTATACTCTCTCTCTCAGCCCGAGCCGGGGGCGCACCCGCACTGTCGGACCTCGGCGGACGGGGACGGGCGCACCCCCGACCGATTCCCCTCGGCTGAACCCACCCACCCACCCGCTGACGCCCGCACCACAGGCCTCGCTGGCAAGTACGCCGGCGCCCTCTTCACCGCCGCCGCCAAGGCCAACGCCCTCCAGCAGGTCGAGTCGGACCTCAAGGGCGTCAAAGCCACCGTCGGCACCGACGCCAAGATCCACGATTTCCTCTCGAACCCCATCCTCTCGCACCAGGACCGCGCCGCCGGACTCGACGCCCTCCTCTCCGCCTCGGTCGCCAAGGGCGCGAAAGGTCCGTCCGACCTGACCCGCAACTTGTTCTCCGTCCTGGCCGAGAACGGTCGCCTCTACCAGACCGACAAGGTCGTCGACGGCTTCCTCGAGATCATGCAGGCCCACCGCGGAGAAGTCAAGGTCGTCATCACGACCGCCCAGCCCCTCGAAAAGGACCTCCAGAAGCGCCTCGAGGACGCCCTCAAGCAGTCCCAGATGGCCCAGGCCGGGAAAAAGTCGCTCGTCTTTGAAAACAGGATCAACGAGGGCGCCCTCGGCGGCGTCATCATCGATGTCGGCGACAAGACCATCGACCTCTCGGTCGCGTCCCGCGTCTCGCGCCTCAACCAGCAGCTCGAGGGTGCGTTCCCTCCCTCCTTCGGGCGTCTGTGTCCCCACTTGAAAACTGACTCTTTTGCTCATCAAACAGAGGGCATCTAATCAGAGAGAGAGAAAACTTCCTGTCCTCGACGACGTAGAGAGAGGCGTTGGGCCTTTGCAAAAGAATGTGGATGCTGTGTGTGTGTGTGTGTGGCCCGAGGAGCCTCCGGCCGGGACCCGAGAGGACTCGAACTGGTGCAGAGAAGGAATAACTCACCTTGGCGAAGTCAGTCTCGCAAGGAGGTTCGACTGCGCTACGCTTTTCAAACTACTGTAGCAGCCGGACTATAGATCGACTCCTCCTCGACAGATGGCAGATCGGAACAGCCCACTCATGATGCGCGCGCGCTGACTTGGGGCTTTCTTTCGACGTGAGAAGAGAGAGAGAGGGAGAGAGAGAGAGACAGAAGATTGGCAACAATTCACCGTTGCGGAGGGGCAGGGGGGGGGGCGATGTTAAAAGTACACGCAGCCGGTCTTACAGAACATATCTTGGCCCAGCTTTCCTTCATCTCCCGCCCGCCCGCCTTTCGAGGGGAGGGTAGATACATCTAACGGTATCTTGATTTGCCGACTGAGCTCTAGAGCGGCCATTCGCTGCGGGCAGCGGCGGCGGGGGGAAGGAAGGGAGGAAGCAGCGCCAAGGGGCAAAGGTTAGGTCAGGTCCGTCTTTTGAGAGTGAGAGAGAAAGGAAAACCCCCGGCCGCAGTTTGCGAGAAAGGAATTTGAATGCTTACAGGTCTTCGCCGAGGTTGTGATGGATCGACTTGACGGCTGTTTTTGTTTGCGGAGCCCGCAATAAGGACGGGGAGGGGAGAGAACGGAGGACGACGTGGCGGAGGACGGACGAACGAACGAACGAACGGAGATCGGGACAGGCCGACGGAGGGGCGTATGAAAACGAAGAGAGAGGGGGTCAGCGACAGCCCGTCCAAAAACTTGAAGAAGAGCGTGATTCGACTGACCGAGATACTCCTTGATCCCTGCGAGGCCGAGCTCGCGCCCCATTCCGGACTGACGCATCCCGCCGAACGGGACCGCGTTCGAGAGGAGGTTGTACGAGTTGACCTGTTGTAGAGTGGATCACCGCGCGGGGAAGTCGACAGCATGATTTGATTGGTTGCGATCGGATCGGCGAAGAGAAGAGGGAGAGGGAGAGGGCGGCGCGCATCATCATTGCGGAGGGGTTTGTGTCAGTGCCCAGCGGAAAAGGAACGAGCATAGGGGACTGCAAGCTCTTCGATTCGCTTCGAAGGGTGGACGAGACGGGCTGGGAATGTTCTGCGAGATAAGCTTACCCAAACAGCTGGATTCAAGTACGACGCAAGAGAGGGAAGAGCGAGTTCTCGGTCAATATCGCCCGAGACATGCAACACTCCGACACGCAGACCCACGACACGGCCCGCAGAAGGAAGAAGGATGGAGGGAATCTTAAAGGATACTTACTTCCAGCGCTGAGCTCGCCCGAGACCCGCATCGCTTGCTTCGCATCATCTGCGTCGTCGCGTGCAAAATCCGTCAGCAAATCGAGAGCGTCTCCGGAAAAAAGCTAGAGGGACGGGCCGCGCGCGGGCGGGAGAGACTAACTCGTAAAGACACCGGCGCCGAGACCGTAGATGCTGCTATTTGCGAGTTCGAGCACCTCTTCCTCGGTTGAAAACTTGATGATTGAAGCGACCGGACCAAAGATCTGTTGTAATTTTCGTAGGGGGTTCGAGGAGGGCGCCCCGGAAGAAGAGTCAGCTCGAAGGGTTGTCTCTGGCAGATTCTCGGCGTGACAGCCAAGCACGCGCGCGCGCGCGGGGGGTGACTCACCTCTTCGCGGACGCATTTGAACGAAGGCTTGCAGTCGGAGAGCACTGTCGGCTCGATGAAGAAGCCCTCGTTGCCCCACTTCTTGCCGCCGGTCGCGAGCGTCGCACCCTCCGAGACGCCCGACTCGACATACGAGAGGACCTTGTCGCGCTGCTGCGACGAGATCAGCGGGCCGAACGAGGTCTTTTCGTCGAGCGGCTGTGGTCGATTTACACGAAAGGGGGATCCGCGTCAGTGTGACGGGTTAACCGCTCGCACTATGCGAGGAATCGAGAGAAGAAGACTTGCGTTACCGATCGCGCAGGCTTTGGCGTTCCGGACAAGCAGCTCGACAAACTTGTCGTGAATCTCCTACTCGGACGAAAGCCACGGGGAGGGAGTCAGCGGTATGTTCTCTAAAGGGATATTCGATCGGAACCTCCTGGGCTGGCGCACCTCGTGAACGAACAACCGGGAACCAGCAGTGCAGTCCTGCCGGGAACTATAGGTCAGAACCACAGTTGCAAGACGAGTCTCGGCTGGGGAAAAGGAGTACCTGACCCGAGTTGAAGAAGATGCCAAGCGCGGCCCAGTTCGCGGCTTGCTCGAGGTCGGCACTCGGGAACACGACGACGGGACTCTTTCCGCCCAATTCGAGCGTGACTTTTTTCAAGTTGCTCTTGGCGGCGGCCTCCATGATCTTGCGACCCGTCAAGACGCTCCCCGTGAACGCAACCTTGTCAATGTCCATGTGGCTCGCGATTGCGTTGCCGGCGGTGGCGCCGAGACCGGGCACGAGGTTGAACACGCCGGCGGGGTAGCCGGCTTCGGCGATCAGGTTGCAGAGGTACAAAGCCGTGAGCGGGGTCAACTCCGAGGGCTTCATGACGATGGTGCAGCCGCTGCAGACCGGTAACTAGTGGCGTCAGTCCGTTTGACCGGGAAAGGGAGCGGTGTCACTTCCCGGCAACTTACGCGGCGAGCGCAGGTGCGACCTTCCATCCCCACATGCCAATGGGCTGCAGGTTTGCAGAACGTATCAGCTCCGCCGTACACGTCCGCCTTTTGGGTTTGACGCCGCGCTCACGTAGTTCCAAGGAATGATCTGGCCTGTTGCGTCACCGCCAGTGATCAGTCTCCTCGTGCAACACAGCGTAGAAGAAAGGCCACGTCCGAGAGGAAGGACTTACCACAGACACCGAACGGTTCGAGGAGGGTGTAGGCGAGTTTCGTTTTCGGAGTCGTCTCGATCGTCTCGCCGGCGACCTTGCCCGCCCAACCGGCATAGTACCGCAAGCACGCAATCGTGTCGGCAATGTCCATCTCTCGCGCGACCCGAACTCCCTTGCCGCCGTTGATGCTCTCGAGTTGAGCGAGCGTGTCGATGTCGCGTTCCATGAGGTCGGCGAGTTTGTTGAGCAAGCGCGCGCGTTCTTCAGGTCCGACGTTCTTGCCCCACGTGGTCTTGAACGCCTTGCGAGCGGCCTTGACTGCCTCGTCGACGTCGGCTTCTTTGGCGTGCGCAACAGAGGTGATGACCTTTCCGGTGGCCGGGTTCAAGACCTCGAACGAAGTCGAATCGGACGATTCGCGCTATGTTGTTCGTATTCCGATGGAGCATTCCAGGGGTAAAGTGCGCAGGGGACAGCGCGAAAAGGACAGCGAGAGAGCATCCGAGGGAAGGAAGAGAGAGGGGGTTAAGACGGTGATCAGGACTTGCCCCTGTTCCCGGCCAAGTTTCTTAGGGACTCACCCATTCGTTATTGATGAATAGACCGGTCGGCACATCAGCCGACGAGCTCTTGAGCTGGATCGAGGCGGACGTAGGCATCTCGGCGGCAAGAGATGAGGCAGCGGTTCGGATTTGGCGAGCGATGAGAGCGAAAGCTGAGCGGTCGATGGGGTTGAGCGAGCTGCGAGTGGACGAGCTGACGAGTCTGCAGGCGACAGCACGGAGCATCCAGAAGAAGCAAAGAGAGAGAGAGAGAGAGCAGCAAAGATAAGCAGCGCCTCGACCGAGCAAGTGGGGAGGAATTCCCCTCGCGCGCGGCTACACGTCGGCTCTTTTTTGGGCAGCGTCGGCTCCTTCCTCGAACACTTCTTCGCCTTGCAAGCGGGCTCTCGCCTCTTGCACCGTATACATGAGCGCCTGAGTACCGGTCAACGGTCAATCCAGTCACACGCAAATGTCGACTACGAGCGGAAGGTATACGTAAAAGTCTAGAAGAGGATGACGGGCTTGATCACCTCGCCCGATTTCCTGCGCAACGCCGGTGCACAATCGTGCAGCAAAGTAGACGAGGATGTCAGCTCATCGTCATTTTCCGGTCTGCCCGCTGGGCGGATGTCCACCATCCTGTGCAAGCCATTCCGCAACAGGTTCCGGGGGAGGAGGAGAGGAGCGCATTTGCTCACATGGCAGCGAGGGCTTGGTCAAACTCCTCGGCGGGAAAGTTTCGCACGATAGACTCGATCGGGAAGTGGCCCTCGGCGTGCATCCTGCAAGTCAAAAGGCGCGAACAGGCACCGAAAAGGGATCAGCATTCCGTTGAACTGGCCAGCGAAGTAGTCGCCCCGACAACCAAACGCACTGCATGAGCTGCGGGATGAACACGGGCGGGTTCGAATCGCCTTCGACGAGTCCGGACCACGTCTTGGAGCTGTTGACCTGCGGGGGAATCGAAATAATCGCAATCAACATTCTCCGCCGTCGTTTCGGTCAAAGAAGTTGAGAGAGAAACGCACCTGATCCGTGATGCTGCGTCGTTGTCAAGTTCCGGTTCGAGGATGTCAAGTTCAGTTCTCATACGGCCAAAGAAAGAGAACGGGGGAGAAGGACGACCCACTCGAACGGGGTCCGCGACCCGGGTCCGGGGTTCCCCACCGAGACCACCCTGCCCAAGTTGCGAATACATTCCCACGCGGTCCTCAACACGCGGTCCACCCCCGTCGCTTCGACCGCGAACTCGGCACCGAGTCCTTCCGTCGCGTGCTGGATGTCGTGCAAGAGCGTCGGGGAACGACCGTCGAAGGCGTGGGTGGCGCCGTGCGAGAGGGCGAGGTCGCGCCGAGACGGGACGAGGTCGACGACGATGACGGTCTTGACTTTGAGGTACAGCGCGGCCCAGACTCTGTTGGCGCGCTCCAAGGCTCGAGGGTCAGACTAGCAAAGTAAAGATGGCTCGCACCGGGGGGAGAGGGACTCACGCTCCGAACCCGACTGCGCCCAGACCAAAGACGACTACACTACTGGACTCGGCCGGCTTGAGCATATTGAGTACGGCTCCTGCCCTGTTTGTCGTCGTCGCAGCAGATTGCCCCCCTCGTCAGATTCTCAGCAAAACCTCGCCGGGCACGGCCATCCCATAAGTGGGAATTTGCGCTCTCACCCGGATTGGAGACCGCAACCGAGTGGAGCGAGGAGTGCGAGGTAGAGTCCCTTCGGGACTTTGACGACCGAGGTTTCGACCGCGAGGCAGTGCCGAGCGAGTGCGCTCTGGCCGAAAAAAGTGCCTTGTTTTCGAAACGTCCTCGTCGTCAGTCTCTCGCTTTGATTTCCGTTCCTCTTTCCTTCCCGTGACATCCCCATCAAGAGCTTACCGTGCACTGGGATGTCGGTGCCAGCCAAAGTCCCGACCGGAGCGGCGCCGACCGAGGGGTTCCGTACCCTGCCAAAGTTGCGGTCCATGAAGCCGACGCACCCGGCGGGTCTCCCCATCTTGCAGTACCCGCACTCTGCGCAGTTGGCATAACTCAGGAGGACCTCGTCGCCCGGTTGGACGCGCGTCACGGCCGAACCGACGCTGAGGACCGTTCCCGCGCCTTCGTGGCCATTCACACACGGGAACGGGGACGGGAAGACGCCGGCTTGGATGATCAAGTCTGTGTGGCACAGTCCGCATGCCGTGACTTTGACGAGGACCTCTGTCGAGGCCAGATCAGGGGAATCGGGTCAGCGTTTCTCCGATGGCCCCGGCCGCGGCCGTCGTGACACGGTGACTGACCGTTTGGCTGTGGATCCTGGAGCTCGATGTCGCAGAGCTTGAAAGGAGCGCCGAGTTCTTGAAGCACAAGCGCTTGAGTCTGGAGCATGTTGTCCTTAGAGAGCGGCGTGAGTGCGAGAGCGAGGAGGAGGCGAGGAGCAGCTGAGCCGAGTGGGGGACGACGGAAGCTGATGTCGACCGCCTGCCCACGCCGCTACGATAGTCCCGGGCGACGGCAAGCGAGCACCGATACAAGGCGCACTAAGAATAGCCAATATCAGCCGACAGGCGTACATCTGGCCTGCCCTCGGAGAAGCTGTGCACTGGTGATGGCGTCCAGAGGCTTGTTGATTGGCGTGTCGTGGCGAGGCGGGGCGGGGCGGGCTGAAGAGCTGCGAGCGCGCGAGATGCTAGGATGCAAGCAAGCGTTCAGATTCCTCGACCACGTAGTCGCCAGCAAGCGCTGTAGCGAACCAGAGGCAGAAGAAGAGCCCAGCAGTCGACTTTCACGCGCTCGTGCTGTCTCGCGTGCTCGTGCATAGTGACTGCTGCTGTGCGTGAGGATGCCTGCGTGGCACCTGCCGCGCAAGCTAGTCCGGCTCGTGCGCTACGTGATCCTCTCGGCCCTCGTCTGCGCCCTCGTCGGCTACTCTCGCCGCGTCTGCCTCTCGTCGTCCGACAGCAGCAGCAGCACTCTCTCCCGGCGGACGAATGCCGTGCAGTCGCCCGCGGTCGACTTTGCGTGGGGTTCGATCCTCCACCGCTTCCAGAACCATCCTCGCCCACCCAGGAAGAGGGAACCGTTCCCGTGGCAGGTCGTCAAGGCCAGCAGCTGGCGCCCGCGGGCGAAACGAAGGCGCAGAGGAGGACCGCAGGCAGTGCCGTCCCCCTTCGTGGGAGAAGCGCGAGGGAAACAAGGCGATCAAGACGGAGCAGCAGCGCCGATCCGAGTCTTGATCGTGACGAGCGAGTTGGCCGGACTGCACACCAACGGAGGAATCGGCACGGCCTTTTCCGAGCTCGCCCAGACACTTGCTGCAGCCGGGAACGGGCGAGAGTTCGAGACGACCATCCTCGTGACGCACCTCGAGGACAGCTTCCCGTTCAAGAAGCGCGAAAATGTCACCCAAGAGTAAAAGACGTTTCTCTCCCTCGTCGCGCCCGCGCCGCCCGCAACTGACGCCCTCGTTCTTAGGTACGCTGCCAAGCATGTCGGGCTGCGATTCGTCCAACAGGAACCGCAGCCGTTCTGGCCGCAGGCGTGGACGCCGACCGCTTCGATGCGGGTGTGGCGCTGGTTGCGCGCCCGCGACGGCCAGTTTGACGTCGTCCACTTTCCCGACAACACGGGCATCGGCTACTTTGCCACTCTCGGTAAATACCAGGGTCTCGCGCTCGAGCACACCCGGGTCGTCGTCGGCCTGCACGGCGCCGACGTCGAGTGGGCCGCCATGCTCAACAAGCGGTACCCGACCGACCGGTACGCGGTCGAACTCGGCGTCTTTGAACGCAGGACGGCGGAGCTGGCCGACGCGGTCGTCGCGCCGTCCGAGTACATGCTCGAGTATGTGCGGTCGAGGGGGTGGGCCGTCCCTACCAAATCGGCGTTCGTGATTCCCAACATTGTCCAACTGCCTCCCGTACCGCCGACCCGGACTCGGACGCCCGCCCAAGTCAAGTACGGAGCGGCGAGCGACATGATCATCAAACCGATCACGGAACTGGTCTTTTTCGGCCGACTCGAGGAGCGCAAGGGGACGAGGATGTTGATCCACGCGCTCGAAGATTTGTACTCGGACCCGGCCACCGCGGCGCGGATGGCCGGGATCCAAAAGATCACCTTTCTCGGACGGGATCAGCCCGACACGCGCACCCGGTCGCAGATGAGTCACCTGATCGCGGGCGGACTCGACGGGATCAAGGCGCACGGCGCCAACGCGAATGCGACGTTCGAGTACGAGTTCCTGACCACGTTGGACCGCGACGCCGCCCTCGCGTACCTCCAACCCCCGCACCGCCTCGCGCTCCTGCCGTCCCTCGCCGACAACTCGCCGAGTACCGTGCTCGAATGCATCGCGTACGGGATCCGGTTCGTCACCAGCAACGTCGGCGGGATCCCCGAACTCGTCCACCCGGACGATCGCGCGCAGGTGATTGTCTCGCCGCTCGCGAAAAGTTTTGCGAGAGACCTCGTCAAGGTCATGGATCGTCTCGCGACGAGTCCGTGGAAACCGGTCAGGGCCGCCCCCGAGACGCAGACGGCGGCGAAAGACTGGATCCAGTTTCACCATTGGCTCGTCGAGACGGCGCAGCCCCCGCCCCCGTCGTCTACTGCTAATAACGTCGCGCCACCGCCGACGCGGCGGCGCGGGCAGCCGCTCGTCAGCGTATGCATCACTCACTTTGAGCGGTCTCACCTCTTGCCGCAACTCCTCGACTCGCTCCTGCTCCAGACCGAGACCGACTTTGAGGTCATTCTCATCGACGACGGGTCGCCGACAGAGCAGATCCGCAGCGCGCTCGACGAGATCGACTCGCGCTACTTCCGAGGAGGCGGCGGCAACTCGACTCGTGGCGGCTGGACTTTTCTGCGGACCGACAACGCCTACCTCGGCGAGGCGCGCAATCGTGCCGCACGTCGCGCACGCGGAGACTGGCTCCTTTTTCTTGACGACGACGACGTCCTGAAACCGCACGCGCTCGAGACGTTGCTCCGCGTCGCTCGCAAGACGGGGGCGTCGGCACTCTCGACGTGGCTCGACGAGTTTGCGAGCGACTCGTACCCGCTCGCGGAAAAGTACACCAACGGGACGATCGAACTGCCCCATCGGCGCACGTACTGGTTCCTCGGGCAGGAGCTCTCGGCCGGCTTGGTCGCCAACAGCTTTGGCTCGGGCAACATCTTTGTCACGCACGAGGCGTTTGCGCGCGTCGGCGGGTTCAGCACGTACCGCGACGTCGGCGGAGAGGATTGGGAGTTTTGGACCAAGTTGGCGCTCACGATCGGGACCGGCGCCGAAGAGAAACACCTTGTCGTGCCCGAGGAGCTCATCTTTGCTCGCAGTGACCCCGCCCGCGATAGCATGGTGTGTCCCCCTCTTGGTTGCAAATCTGTGGAGACTTGATACTGACCCTCGGCCTCGCGCAGAAATTCTCGATGGACCCGTGGGACGCGCATTTCCGATCGGCGGTGCCGGTTCTGAACGATCCTCGCATCCAAGACCTCAACCTGGCGCATGGTCTCATGCTGCTCAAGAGCGCGGTCACGCGACCCTACGCGACGCCGCCCTTTGCCGATTCCACCGCCGACTTCCAGCTCACACAAGCCTGGAACGGCTGGACCTACTCGTTCCAGCGACTGCCGGCGGATCCGAGCGAACTCGCCGAGTGGATGCCGTCGACCGGGTCCGACCAGCTCGGCATCGTCTCGCCCGACGCGCCCGAATTCATCATGGACTTGCACCACCTCCGGAAGCCCTATATCGACGACTCGACTCAGGCCGGCATGGTCTCGCGTCGAGGGGAGCGGTTCGCTGCGATCCGGTCCTTCAAGGCTCCGCGTACACTGCACGTCGCCGTCGACTTGACGTACCGATCCGAGCACGCCTGTGGCGACGGGACGCGGCTCTCGCTGATCCAGACTGGCGCCTCGGGAGAGCGAGCCGAGACGCTCGTCGAGTACATGACGATGGATGAAGGGTTCGCCGAGTTTGTCGGCGCGACGACACTCCGCGCGGGCAATTCGCTGCACGTCGTGAGCGATCCGCTCGGAGACGACGAGTGTGACCGCGTCGAGGTGCACTTGCGGGTCACGCGGATCGAGGTCGAGAACCAGAGCTGGTCCCGCCTGGCTCGCCGTGCCGCACTCGCCGCGCACGAGGAGCGGGGACAAAGCGCCCAACAAGAGGATCGACCAGTCGAGACCAACTCGACGTGGACTCTGGTCCCGGTCGAACGGCCTTCGGAGGACTCGATGTTTAACATTGCGCTGATCTTTGACCGCAACCGCTTCCCGCACGCCATGTCGGTCATCCGCTCGATCCAGCACTTTTCGGCTGGCTCGCGCAAACTCGTCTTCCACCTGATCGCCACGATGGACACGCGGGACGAGCTCACAGAGTACTTTGCCGACACCGACATGACGTTGAAGCTCTACGACCACGGCCTGTGCGCCTACGTCGCGAAAGCTGTCCTGCCCTTTTCCGACCCCGAGATCCACGTCTCTGCCCACTGCAAGATGTTCCTGACCGAGATCATCAAGGACGCCGAACGCGTGCTGTACCTCGATACCGACACGACGGTCCTTTCGGATCTGTCTGCCTGCTACGACCGCCCGACCGACAACCCGGCAGCGCTCGTCTCGATGGCAGTCGACATGGGCGACGCGTGTCAAAACAACCCGAACGCATGCTGGCCAATCGGCATGCACTGGCGCGTGCCGCCCGGTCTCGAGTGTGGGAACGTCCCCGCTCGCCACGTCCCGAGTCGGCACGCTTCCGAGTCGTGCGCCGAAGAAGGCGAGCTCGAAACGCTCCAGGTCAACGGAGGTGTCGCACTCTTCGAGCTCGCGAGGATGCGGGATGCTGGCTTCCTTGAGCGCTACGTCCAGTCGATCGTCCACCACTACCAGCTCATGCGCAACGCGCCCGCGCGGTGGGGCGAGCAAGACTTTATCAATTCGTTCTTTCGCTTGTACCCCGACGATCTCGAGTTCCTCCCCTGCGGCTGCAACTATCAGTGGTTCGGCGCTCGCCGCGAGGTCAAGTGCGGTGCTCAGCCTGTCCATATCGCTCACCATTGGTACGTTGCCGTTCAAGTCGCTTCTTGGTCAGGGTGCTGTCGAGTTGACGTGCCGTATCCCTCCACGCAGGGCTCACGGCATCGCGGCTCGGACAAAGGAGCCGTACAACGTTCTTTTTCACCATTTCGCCGACGATCGCGCCGGCGCTCCGTTACCGCCAGTGCCAGAGTTGTCGGCTTCGTTGCCGGGCGCACCGAACACCTCGACTATTCAGGTCGTCAACACCCGCAACTGTCCGCGGCAAGATCACGACTGCACTCCCGCCTTTGCTCCGAGCGAATTCGGTACCCCGGTCGTCGTCGTCTCGCGAATCCTTTCCGAAACGTTCGCCGCCGACCTGGTCGACTCGCTCGAATCGCAGACCTATCCCAAGGTTGCGCACGTGGTCGCCAAGCGCTCCGAAGTGACCATACCGACTTCGACCTTTGAGCGGGGCGAACTCGTGCTCGGATCGGATCCCGAAGTCCAGTACGACGCGGTCTGCACTGCGTGCGGAGCTTTGGCGATGCCCAACGCGTCGTGCACTACTCCTCCGACTTCACCGCAAGATCGCAAGCACTACTTTGATTGCGTTTGCGACTTGCCCGACCCGACGACCGCGTCGCTCGTCGAACTGGACGCGCTCGCTGCCCGCCGGGAAGAGCAGTCCTGGGTTCTGCATCTCGACGACACGCAGCTCTTTGCCGACTCGGCGTCCCTCTCTCACCTCATGGCACGCGTCGACTCGACTCAAGACCTGATCCTCTTTCGAACGAACACGTCCAGCCGGGAGCAGGAGTCCGCGTACCGGAAAAAGATCCTACCGCGGTCGACCCTCGACGGCGTCGGATTCCTCTTCCACTCTTCGCACCTCGACCTCGCGAAATGGGACGCAAGCACGGGCTGCACCCGCTGGCGCTTGCTGAACCGACTCTCTTCCCGACTCCGAGTCAAGTGGATCGACACAGTCCCGATCATTGAACATCCACTGCAGCGACACCTGCCTGTGACGACTCCCGACGACTTTAAAGTGTCGTTGATCATCCTCGAGACCCGCGGCAGACGTTCCTGGACGAACGAGCTCCTCCTGTCGCTTCAGATTCCCGAGTTCGACCCGCTCGTTGCCGAAATCATCGTGGCGTCGATCGACTCGCCCGAAGGTACCTACGGAGACGACGTGTTTGTGGCCAACTTGACCCCTGGCTCTGGCCTGGGAGAACTCGGAGCGCTGGCCGCATCCGAGAAGGTCCTGCTTCTCAGCGACAACGTCGCACTAGACAAGGTACATTCCGGGCACCTACTTCGGTCTGTCGGGGGACAAGTGACTGACCCGTGCTCTTTGCAGACTGCCTTGACGGCACTCATCAATTTCCACCTCGACGAGCCGAACCGACTGGTCGGCCTCTTTTCGGAAACCGAAAACGCAGGCGACTTTTCGCCGCCTCTCCCCACCACGGCCGAAACATTCGACGTCTTTTCCGACCCTGACGCCCTCGTCGGAGGATCAACTTGGTCGCACCTCCTCCCGCGGACGTTGCTCACGGCTCGATCCACCCTCGAAGAACTCGCCGCCGTTCTGGACGAACACGACGCCGCCGGTGGTGGCAACAGCGAGCCGATCCATCCTGTCTGTCACCCCATCCTCCTCTCGGCGCTGAGCGTCCGCGCGAGTGGTGGTCTCCCCCCGCTCCGGATCTTGCCCCCGCAGAAGAGCGTCACCGACCGCGTTTACGATTGTCGACAGCGCGGCTGGCCGAATGTGACGTACGGAGTCACCGCTGGTGATTGGGTTTTTGATGGCGACGCAGAAGGAGGCGAGGGCGCCAGTGTCGGCGGCACAGGGATGCTGCTCAACCGCGACGGCGACCCAGGCGCCGACGAGGCAGAGCCTCAGGACCTCGTCGAAGCGGCGGCTCGAGCCGAACTCTCATCGTCGAATCTCGATTCAGACCGCGGTGGTGATGGTGCGGGGACCGTAATGGGAGCGGGCGACGACCACGACGATGACGACCGGCCCACACTCGAGGCCTGCATCGCAGCCGTGGGCGACCTTCTCGGCTCGACCGCAGCGGACGAGTGGATCGTCTACGGAGACCAAGTCGGCGTCGCGGGCGCGCAAGGAATGAAAGTCGGGATCGAACGGGCGAGCGAGATTGAGCCGTCTCGGTGGGAGGAGGCGAGATCGATGGGTCGGTGCTACCTGACCTGAGCGACTCCCCCTACATTGTACAGTCTTTTCGTGTCCCAGGCGGGAAAAATAGAAGTTCCTGGTGTTGTAGTATTTAGCCCTTATACCCCCTCCCCTCCCCCGGCGTCATAGAAAGATCGCATGCTCCACCAAGATCGGCTCACGTCGTCGACTCGGCGCGGCGAGAAATAGTCGAGTTGGGAGCGAGATAACAACACAATCTGGATGTCTACCTTCGTTCTAAAAGGTCTAGATTTGGCCGCGTGCGAGATGCGGATGCAATATTTGGCCCACTCAGGCGGTGGCGGGACCTTGGGAGACCCGTTTCACTTTCCCGAGGGTCAACATCTTTTCGACTTGCTCCCGAACCTGTGGTCTCGTCTCGTCCTGCAAGAGTTCCCTCACCGCGAGGGGAAACACATCGCCGACGCCACCTTCCCACCCGATCCTCCAATCGACAATCGGGTCGGCTCTCGACTCTCCGACGTTGACGAGGCCGACGGTTCCGCGTTGGTCGATTTTGAGTTGTCGCACGAGGCGGTAGGCGGAAAATGTCGCGAGGGAGGTGCCGGCGCAGACGAGTTGGGAAGAGTGGTGGATGAGGTGTTCAGAGTGGCGGCGCGTCAACGGTTCGAGTGACTCGCCGAAAAAGATGACGCGCTGAGCGGGGGTTGAGGTTCCCAAATGTCAGTGTGGGAATACTTTGTTGTGAAAGGGGAGGTGTCCGTCCCCCCAAGACTAAGAAGGGGAACACAAACTCACGGGTTTCATCGGTCCTCCACAGTGATCGCACGCGGGGACTTTGAACTCTTCATACCTCACCCCTGGTCCCAACTCGATATCCCCGTCCGGGTTCAACTTTTCCTCCCTCTTTCCGAGCTCGACCTGCTGTTGAAACTCGTGCCACGCCGGGTTCAGCGCGCTCAATCGGTCTTGGAACGCGTCCCTCCCTGTCGGGGCATGACACGAGAGGCAGTGCGCGTGCCGGAGCGTGCCGTGGAGTTCGAGGATCGGGGGGTCGAGAGTCGGTAGCGGGGCGGTGGTGGCGGCGGCTGTGGAAGCGGGTTGCTGGATCGAAGGAGGCGAGAGGTACGCTGATAGGTTGTCGTCGTAGGCTCGGTGATGGAGACCGTCGACGTTTTGCTACACACGGGAGGAAACGATGTCAGCATTACCCAGTCAGTTGGGAAGTTGACGAGTGTGAGCGAGAATGAGAGAACGTGAGTTTTTTAAAGGCTCACGGTGATGATGGACGAGACGTAGCCCATTTTCTGGAGCGCGGCCATGGCGTAATGAGTCGGATTACTTTCCGCTTTCCGCACAGGCGGATACCCTGTCCGACTCCGGACCCGAAATCAGCGCGAGGAAGGGGAAAGGTTTTGCCACCTGCAGCCGCTCGGGACTCGGGGGAACTGACCGAGGTAAGACCGGGCCCAGTAACGCCTGCGCATCTTTTCGTCGTTGATGAACTCGCCATAGAAGATGGGACGGTGCTTCCGGATGGTGTAGGTGCCGTCCTTGCCGCGGTAAGCCTGTAATGCAAGCAAAGTCAGGATCGAAGGAGTTGACATCACGGAGCTTGCGTCTGTTTCATTCGCTCGCGATCGGGCAGAGGTGGCGGCGCCGGCGGCAACTGACCCTTATTCCGCTGTCTACGCTGACGCCTGCGCCAGTGAGGAGAGTCGTGCTCCCCTTGTGTTGTTTGAGCGACGCGACGAGGAGTTTGACGGATTCGGCGAGCGAGAGGAACGGCGCGGGCGGATGAAGGCCCTCGACCAGCCCGGGGACGCGGATCTCGCCTAACCGTCCGAGTGTAGAGCGCATCGTCCGTCTATTGGCGTCTCCCTGCGTGGCGAGAGTTGTGTAAAGTCTGTCATCTCGCGCCCAGCTGCTGCTCGTCTCGATCGAGGCGAGTCGAGTGCTGACGTGTCTGAGTGGCTGTGCAGCTGAGGGGAGGTTTGCGCAGTCTCGGCGATCGGATTCGCGCGCTCTTTTTTTTCTGTCTCTGCTGTCTGCTGAAACTCTCGACTCTCTCCTCGTTCAGGACAGTACACGCACAGACATCCAACATGGTGCGTCAAGATGCCCTTTGGCTTGTGCTCACCGCGTCCCTGGCTCCGCGCGGCTACAGCACGGGGTTTGGGAGCGAGCGTGAGCGGCCTCCGTTGACCGACAACGCTCACCCCCTTTCTCGGCACTGTGCATGCAGGGTAACGGAGCCAAAGCTGCCATGAAGCGCGACCGGAACGCAAAGGACGCCAAGAAAGGTCCCACCTCGCAACTCGACAAGTCAGTCCCTCCATCCCTCGTCCCGGCCGACTTTGACGGAGAGAGACTGACCGCTCGCGTGTGCGCGCACCTGGTGCATCAGGAACAAAGCCGCGATGAACATCATCTGCAACATCTGCCGCCAGCAATTCTTCATCACGACCAAAGCACCCCAGTCCGTTTGGCCGTTTCTTCTCCCTCTCTCTGCTCCCGGCATACAAAACAGAGACACTAAAGAAACTCGTGCTCCCCGCAGACTCGAGGAACACAGTCAGAACAAGCACAGCAAACCGATGGCCGACTGCTTCCCCAACTTTGGAAAGGCATAGTCTCATTGGCACTCCTCCCTTTTGCCTCCTCCCGCCTCCCCGACGCTTTCGCGCTCCTTCGGTCCAGAGGGCCTCAAAAGGAACTGCCGGCAAGCAAGTCGCTGGGGTTCGCGACTAGACGCGTGGCCAGTGCAGGCGGAGGGACGAGCGAGTCGGGGCCGGGGGATTTCTGCTTTTTCTGTGTTTTCGGGACATCATTGGCGACGACGACGATGACGGTGTTGTAACGGGGTCTTTTTACCATTTACCCATACTTTCGCGTATTCTTCTTTTTTACACCTCTTTGCACCACGTCGGACGGGTGGAAAGCAAGGCCCGCGGAGATGAGCGGAAGCAGAGCCGAGAGGCCTTCGTCATATCGTCGCGGCTCTTCCGAGTTCTCACTCGTCACGCACTCGAACATGCGACGAAAGAGGATGACTACGCTGCCACCTGAACTGGTCTCGCTGTGCTTGTCCCACCTGGACCCGACCGATCGCGCCACCGTGCCGACTCTACTCTCTTGCTCGCTCGTGTCGTCTTCCTTCCGAGCCCTCGCCACCGCCAACTCGCTCTGGAGACAGATCGCAGACGCTCACTACCACCAATACAGGGTCCCTTCCCGGAGCCGACTCGATGAATTCGAGAGGGACGCGTTTCGGTATTACGCCTCGCGGGCGAGAAAGGATCAGAGGGCGACCGAGATTGTCAAGGAGATTCAGAGGCCGAAGGACCGGATCCCGTTGATTGAAGAACTGCGCAGTAACTCGGCACTCGGCAGCGAGGTCATCGAGAACCCCAAGTGGACCGCGGGCGGCGACTATGCGTTCACGGAGCAGAACGCCCCCGAGGATTGGTTGAGTTTGAGGTATTGGGCGGCCGAGTGTCGCAAGGCTTTGCTTAGGGACGAAGCGCTCCGTCTCTGGAGAGACATTTCGATTCGCTCCGTCGCCAACGCCGACGCCGACGATGCCGACAACTCGAACGACCAGATGGAAGAAGACCTCGAACGCGGGCTCGATGCGTTCTCGGCGTTCCGGGGACTCGACCCGGCTCGGTTGCCGCGGGAGCGGTACGACATGTCGAACCATCCTCGTTTGCTCGAAGCGACGGCGGTTCCCCCACCCCATTTTACGGGCGTCCGCCTTCTCGAATGGCTCGCAACCCAAGTCGTCGACTATATGAAGTCGATCGGGCTCGAGCCCGCTCGCGAAGGCGGGTTTCACTCGCTCGACAACCACTATGTCGAACTCGTGTGGCGGCGCGCTGCCGCTACACCGGACGGACCGCAGAACGAAGGGACGTTGCCGATGACGCTCGTTCACATCTTTTGTGCGCTCGTGAGGCGTCTGCCCGTCGCGCGACGATTAGGCATCCGCGCTCAGATGATTGGGTACCCGGGGACCGTCCTCGCCGGGTTGAGTTATCGTCGGCGCGGCGGCGGCGGCGGCGGCGGCGAGGAGGAGGACCGCGAACGCGACCGCGCGCGGATCTATATCAACGTGTTTGGCGAGGGCAAGATCCTCAGTCCGGAACGACTCCGAGCCATGCTCGGCGCGATGGGTCAAGCCGACTCGGAACAAGACTTTCTCGCACCGGCCTCGGCTCGAGAAATGGTGCGTCCTCCTTTCTCAACAACGCGGCCTTCTGCCCTTTGTCAAGCTGACGAGATTGGGGGTTTCGCTCGGCAGTGTCTCCGGGTCGCGCGCAACATTCTCACTTCGGTCCGCGCAGGGGACCGGACCATTGGCGTCCCGATCCCGCACGAACTCTCGGTCGAGGCGCTGTACTCGGTCTCGCACGCCCTTTTCCTCTTTACGAGTCCTCACGCGTTGCTCGATCGTGATCGTGATCGCCGTGAGGAGGAGGAGGACGTTCCCGCCGCTGTGGGGGCCGACACGCTCCAATATGCGGAATGGCTCGAATCCCTCGTCCAGAGCGAATATCCGCTCGACGTCTCGTACCTCTCCGAGACCGTCGCTCCCTTGTTACCGCCGCCCGATCGACAAGCGCGGTTGCGGAGCTTGTGCGCCGCGATCCGCGAGGAAGACGCCACCCCCAAAGAACCGAAAGTCGTCAACGCCGAGATCAAGTGGCCGATCGGACACGTGTTTCGCCATCGCTTGTTTGGTTACCTGGCCATCACGCGCGGGTTCGACTACCGCTGCGAAGCCGGCGAGCAGTGTATGTTTTCAGGCGTGTTTCTCGGGAGCGTCTCCCTTGAGAGGGCGAAGAAAACCTAACAGGCTCTTTGTGTACGTACAGGGATCCGTCAAATGCGCGTCGATACGTTACCCTACGGGCGACATCAACCGTTCTACCACGTCGTAAGCTGCGCGCGCGATGGATTTACCCTCTTGATGCTCCGTCGTCGCCCCAGGAATTGAATTTGGGCTGATTCCGAGCCCCCTTTTTTGGGTCCCGTTCCATAGGTCGTCGAGGACGGCTCGGCCCGGTATGTCGCGCAGGAAAACATCACCGACGCGTCGCAGTACCCGGTCTCGGACGCCGAAGTCGACTCGTTCCTCGAGCAGGAATCGCTCGGGCGCTACTTTCGTTGCCGCAAGAGGGTTCACGCCGGCGCTGGCGTTGGGAGGTGGGTGTTTGTGCCGAGCGAGCAGGTCGCGGCAGAGTATCCTGAATCGGGGCCCTAGGAAATAGGCTGGGCCTGGGCTGGGGGGCGAAGGCCGAGTCATGCCAGTCGGTCGAGAAGGGGAAGAGGGCTCCCAATTTGCCACCTGGATGGGACGATGAATCTTGCCAGGATTTTCGATCTCTTGAAGCTTGCGTACCCGTAGAGCGGTCCGCGGGCAATGAAGTTTGGAGACGGGTTGTTTCCCTGTCAGGGTCCTGTAAGCTCACGTAGAAAAGAGGAGAGGGAAATGGGCCTTTCCCGACCGACCGACGCTGTCTTTTCTACATGTACAGTCAGTCGGAGTGTATGGCAGCACGGAACAAGACTCGAGTCTCTTCCAGTCTTCCTTCCTCCCTCCGTGCTGAACCCCCGGCCTGCGCGCGTACGATTCGTTCAACCCGCCACCTATAGCTCCCCGACCCGCACTCTCACCCGCTTTCGTGCTACGGCCCAGCCCATCTTCTTAGGAACAACAAAAAACCAAAATCCTTGCTTGCATGCATGTACTTCTTGCGATGAGAGCCCTCACTCCCTCCCTCCCTCCCTCTCGGAACGGCCCCAACTACCGCCTCGACTCGACTCGGAACTTTCATTTCGGGGAAACCCCCGACGGGTCCGTCTTGCCCAACCCGGCGGCATGTTGCGCCGTCGTCTGGACGCACCGCGCGATGGCGGATCGGGTCCGCGCATCTTCGAGAGCGAGCAGGCCCGCGATGGTGCAGCCTCCCGGGGCTGTGTACGGTCGGATATCGGTCGGGTCGGTCGGGTCGGTCGGTGGTCGCGCGCGAAAAGGTCGAGGGGGGACGGGACGGGACGGGACGGGACGGCAGAGAGGTTGTGGAGGAAGGAGAGGAGAGGAGGAGGGGACAATGTTTATTCGATTGTTGATGTGTGTTATTTTTGATGAGATCGATGGTGGAAAGGTTGTTGGGGTCAGAAGGGGATGGATGAGGAGGAGGAGGAGGAGGAGGAGGAGGAGGTGGTGGTGATGGGTGGTGGTCGGAGCGGATCAATTGAAAAGACAGAAGGGCGTTCGTCAGCCAGTTCCCCTTCAATCTTCTTCTCCTTTTCATTGACCCTTCTTTAGAGAGGGAAGGACTGAACTGGTGACGCTGTCTTTGAGGGCAGCGGGATGGATTCCGGTCTGGAGGACCATTCGTGCGGCTCCTTGCATCGCTGCGAGGGGAGGGAGAGCGGGGGAACAAGAATGGGGTTTTGCTCAGTTTCGAGTCCATGCAAGAAATCGGATTCTCTCTTGTGCGCGGACATGTCGCTTGTCGCGGCAAAGGAAGAGTGTGTGCGATCTTGACAAGCTGATTTCCCCCCTCGCAGCCCACACAACCTCGAAGAGAGAGAGAGAGAGAGAGAGGGCGACTCACTCTGGGCTGCGAGTTCGAGCGCTTCGGAGCGCGGGAGGCCCATCATGACGCCGCCGTCGGCCATGGCTTCGAGGACGACGCAGACGAACGCGGGCCCGGATCCGCACACGGCCGTGACGGCGTCAAAGTGCTGCGCGGGGACGTACATCAAAACCGGGTCAACCTTCACGCCACCTTCTGGAGACAGGAACAACCGCCCCCGGGGTGCGCACCTTTTCGTCCATGAAGCGGCATCGTCCGATGGGGGTAAAGAGGGCCATGAGGATGTCTCTCTGGACGGGAGTTTTCGGATCTTTCGGGTCGAGGGACGAGACGACAATCATGCCCTCTCGGATCTTGGACGGGGTGTTGGGCATGCTGCGGACGACGGTGCAGCTGTTCGGGACCCACTCTCGCATCATGGCGATGGTGGTGCCGGCGAGGATCGAGATGAGCAACTTGCCCTCGAGGGCTTGGGCCATGCCCGGCGCGAGGAGGACGTGGGCTGCCATTTGGGGCTTGCAGCACAGGAGGACGACGTCCGACTCTGCGACGCTCTGGACGTTTTCGGACGCTTGGCGGACTTGGACCGAAGGGCCGACGCCGCCGAGTTGGAGAAAGGTCTTGCGGAGTTTGCGAGCGGACTCGGCGCGGTTCACGGTGGCGATGAAGCGGTTCGGCAGCGAGGCGGAATCGTGCACCGAGTCGAGGATCAGCGAGCCCATCGGCGTCGACGGCCCGCTCTCCGTCGTTGCGTTGGCGTTCTCGCCGGACGAGGAGTGGTGGGGATGCGAGAGGCCTTCGATGACGCCCGACAGGACGGCGACGCCCATCGTGCCGCAGCCAATGACGCACAGCTGGTACGGCATCTCTTCAGCCTGTAGTCTAGAGTCGGTGGGTCTCGAGGAGTCAAAGGCCGATTTCACGCGCGACCCCCCGCTGAAGGGCTCCCATTACAAACTATTTGTAATCCCCATTACAACTACTACTCTCGCCTCCACTTGTCTCTCATCGCTCTCTTCGAACCCACTTCAAAGCGTATACGCGATGGGGTTGGTCGACTATGGTTCAGACTCAGATTCAGATTCGCCGCCCCAATCTACCGCCCCCGCCCCCGCTCCTGTTCCTCCGACTCGGTCGAAACGTCGCATCCTCCTCGACCTGCCAGCGCCATCCGCAACCACCCCCAACGCACAGGCGGGACCGTCCTCGTCCAAGAGGTTCAAATCGGATAGTGGAGACCCGTCGCCGCCGTTGACCGGACTCGCGGCCATGCTCCCGAAACCCAAGAACAGCAGCAGCGCGCCCTCTGCTCCTGTTGCACCTCCCAAGGTAGCGGCCAAAGGACCTTCAAGACTCGAAGTCTTGCTCGCGGGCGCGGACAAGGCACCAAAAGCGAACGAGGCGGCCCTGTTGCTGCCACCGGCCGTCGCAGCCAAGCGGAAACAGGAACAAGCACCACCTCCTGCAGACTTTTTCGGCATCAGTGAGTTGGGCGTGCCCCCGCCCGCGCCGTAAGCTATACCGCCTGACGTTCCTCCCCCCTTCCCCACCCCCCCCAGGCTCGGTCGCTTCCTCCACCTCCTCTGGTCCGGCAACGTCGACCTCTTCCTCTTCCTCTTCAAAACCTTCCCTCTCATCATCATCATCATCATTCTCCGCCGCTCCCTCCATCTCGTCCGCACCCCCTCCCGCGCCAAAATCCCAATCCCAACCCTCCTCTTCCTCAGCAGACGATCCGTATCCCGGGTTCACGCAACTCCCCTCGGGGGAATGGGTCGCCAAGGACCAAAAGACGTACGAAATGTGGATGGCTTGGCAGCAGGCTCAGGCCCAACAACAGGCGCAAGGAGGGTTGGCGGAACACGGGTTGGACGAGAAAGATCTAAAGGCCCGAGGGGGGTTGGTCGATGTGAACCAGCAGCAACCGGCAGAGACGGCGGTGGGTCCGGGGGGAGGAAGAGCCGAGGGGCATAAACCCGCCGCAGCGGTCAAAGGGGTGAGTTGAGGTTTTCAGGGGGTCTTGCATCTTCTCCCTCCTCTTTTCTTCCTTACCGGCCCACGCCACCCCCCCCCCCCCCCCCCCGCGCCCCTGGACCAATCCGAGCTGAGACGGAGCTGACTAAACAATCCCCCCTACCAGATCCCGAGTCAATTGTCCGGTTCCGCCAAAAGGAAACACCAATTGTCGTCGTTGCTCGCCGCCGCGCACGACAACCGCGCCGAGTTGGAGGACCGGATCGCGCAGGCGAGGCAGAATCGCAGGTCGGGCGCGAACAAGTATGGTCAGTCTTCTCTCTCTCTCTCTCTCTCTCTCCCCCTGCGCGCTTGCCTCGTTTTCTCTTTTTCTTTTTTCGTGATTTGATCTGGAGGGTTTCGCCGCCCCCACCCACCTTTTTTGACTGGATGCTGATGAACAATTCTACCCCGAAACTCGTCTTTTGGTTTCCTCGGCAAACAGGGTTCTGACACTGGACCTGTACCTGAGACGTCGGGGGAATGGACGGCGGGATCCATGGCCGTGCGAGGAGCGGGGTATCTGTATGTGTGTGCGCGCTTGTTCAGGCCTCCCCCCTTTCGATGTAGAAAAGCCCTTTCCAGCGTTTCCATCCAACGAACAACGAGAATCCCCTCATTCACCTCACTTGCCTTCCAGGGGAGGAGGGCCAACATCCCAAGTTCAACATCTCTCGACAGAGAGAGAGAGAGAGAGAGAGAGAGAGAGAGAGAGAGAGAGAGAGAGAGAGAGAGAGAGAAAACGAGCACGAGAGATAGAGAAGATGCTCATGTATTGAGTTGCGATAATGCGAGAGAGGTTTGTTTTCTGCTTGTACGGAATCGACTTCAGAGGTCAAAGTCGCTGTCGGAATCCTCCTCGCCTGCCTTCTTCTTCTTGACCCCGCCACCGCGACGGATTCCGCTCCTCCTCCCACCTCCAACCATGGTCGGGTCCTCGTTCTCATCCTCATCGTCGGAATCGTCATCATCTTGACTATCGCTGCTATTCCGATCCCGGTCCTCGCCTTTAGATCTGGAGGAGAAGGGCGTCGCGGCGTCGGATCGCGAGGCGAATTGCGACGACGAGGCACCGCCTGCTGCGTCGTAGCCGACTTTGTTGTGGAAGTCGATACCGCGGAAGGCGAACAAAACTCGCTCGACGTCTGTTGTCCGCGTCCCGGGGGGGTGGGGGGAAGGGGAGTTGACAAAGAACGGGGCGTCAGTAACGAAAGCGATTGCCGCTGACAAAAAGAAGGAGAAACTGCGCCCGCCCCGCCCGCCGCTTACCTCGCAGCGTGGCATTCATGCCATTCATAGCCCCGAGTCCGACCACTTGTCCCATCATCTGCCCCTTGCGGTAGATGATCAGGGTCGGGACGTTCTTGTCGGGGTAGTTTTCGATGCAGTGGTCCGACACGATCGAGACGAATTTGGTCGAAGGGTACAGAGACGCGAGTTGTTGGATGATGGGCATGAGCTTTTTCGATTCGGGGACGCTGCAGGTGCGCGCGGTGGGTGCGTGGGTGGCAAGGGAGGGATCAGTTTCTGCCGGTCTCGAAAACGAATCTCTCTCTCTCTCTTTCGGGAGGCGGTGTGAGAAAGAGTGATGCGGGCGGGAAGCTGCGTACGTACGTGTCTTTGAACAGGACGCAGACGACTCCGGTCCCCCACCCTTCCGGTTCGCCCGGCAGTTCCTCGTTCGACGCCTCGGTCACTTCGCGCTTATAGTCGACTTTGCCGATCGGGTACACCCTCCCAAACTTGCGCTTGCCGAGCTGGTCCCGCTCGTGCCGTTTCCGTTCCTCGAGCGCGCGCTCGAGGTCCTCGCGCCGGGTGCGGTCGTCCCGGTTGATGTCGAGGTCTTCGAGGTCGAGTTCTTCCGAGAGGGTGGGCGACGCGGGCCGCGGAGGCGGGGACGGCGAGCGCGAACCGTCCTGGGTGCTTTGTTTGGGCGGGATGATGCCATGCCTGCGGAGGGCGTCGTTGAACTCGGTGTCGGCCGTGTAGTCGATTGCGCCCGACTGCGAAGAGCGAGTCAGCGGGCAAGTCGTCACACTACAGCCAGCGAGCGAGTGGAAGAGACGACGTTACCATGGTTGTTTAGGGACTGTCTGCACGTGCAATCCTCGCGCTGTGCGGCTTTGTAGGGAAGCTTGGGAAGCTGCAGACTTTTGACGACTGATGAAGAAGCGACGTCGAGAAGAACAGGGCGGGCGTAGCAGGCACTGCCAAGGTTCCTGAGAGTGGCGCAAGTATAGCTAGACTTTGTACGCTGCACCAGTAGAAGTGCGATGTGGTCAAAAGTCGACGAGCGGTGGGGCAGCAGCTGCGTGCCGAGCGCTCGTTTCGACAAACTGGAGCCTCGGATTCAAGTATGCTTGCTTGCGCAGAAAAAGGGTATACAAACGCAGAAACGTTGGGATGCGAAGGTGAACGCAAGTGCCATTCCGAAGGGAAAAAGAAGATCCCACGCCTACTTGCGCTTCTTGCCACCAGCACCCGGACCTCCCTTGGACGAACCACCCAGACCAGGACCACCCTTCTTGATCCCGTGCGGGTTCTTGACCGAAGCCTGGTTCGACCGCTTGACCCGCTTCTCCTTGGCGATCCGCTCCTTCCGGATCTCGGCCGCCGTCTTGAGTCCGCCCGGAGCCGCACCCGGCTTCCCAGCCGCACCAACGCTTCGCTTGGCGTGCTTGCCCTTCTGCTGGTCCCCGCCTTCGGACTTGGGCGTACCACCCTGGTGGCGGAACCGCTTCCCACCGCCACCGCCACCACCACCGGTCGCCGTCGTCCGCCCGCTGATCTCCTGGTCGCCCACGCGCGGGACGTTGATCCGCGCATTCTTGCGCCACTCGTCGTACACGCCACTCTTGAACGTCGCCGGCAACCGCTGACCCGACTCGCTCCGGATGAGCTTCTTGTTGTCCTGGCCGACCTGGTCCGCCCGGACAAACTTCTTGCTCTTGCGGTCCCACTTGAGCGTCGACGCGCGCTGCGCGAGCGCTTCGGCAGGGGTACCCTCGGTGTCGCCGCGGCCGCCCATGTCGTACGTCGAGTGCTTCGCTTGCGCGACAAACGATTCGCCGTTCGTGAGCGCATACCTGCAGGTTCCCACGGGCGGGCATGGTCAGCGTGTTTCTTCCTTACGAGAAACTGGCAGGAAACTTGTCCTCACCCTGCTTCGGTAGCAGCACCCTCTTGCTCGTAGCCCATGAAGAAGCGCTCATCTCGCCACGACGGCTTGTCGCCCGCCGGTTTCGCGCGCTTCGCCGGCTTCTTGCCAAACACCGCCTGTTCCGTCGCGCGAGACACGTCAGTCCCTTGTGTGGCTGTAGACGAGTCAAAGAAAGCAGGAGAGATTGATCAGGAGACCCACCTCGAGTTCCTCCTCGTCGGCTTCGTCCATTTCCGTCCGCAACGGCGCCCTTGGCTGTTCGACCTTGGCCACCTCGTCGTCGACGTCCATCTGCCCGGTCGCAGAGTCCTCACCGGCGGCCGCGCCTTCGGGCACCTCGGGCAACTCTTCCTCGTCCACCTTCTTGGTGAGTTGGCGCGCGCGCTCACTCCGCAGCAAGGCCTTTCTCCGCTCCTTCATCAAGTTGGCGACGCTGCCTTCGCTCGCCCCGTTCTTGCCCTTGGCGTTCACCTCGAGGACAGTCTCGTTGGGACGGAAGCCGCCAATCTTGGCGAGCAGTTCGGCCCGACTCCGTTCGACGGCCTTGGCGCGTTCCGCCACGGCGCGGACATCCTCCTCGCCACCAGCAGTCGTAGCGCCCCCGACACCCCTTCCCAAAGCCGAAGCGAGGTACTCGTCATAGATCGGGTGCTCCTCTCCCGCTTCAGTGATGACCCCACCCGTCTTGGCCGCCTTTTCGACTTTTTCGCGCGCCATCTCCTTGGCGCGCCGGTACGATTCCGGGCTCGCCTTGCCGAGACCGCGTTCGTACATCCGTTGTCCGCGCTGAGAGACCTGCTGCAGCTGTTCGAGGTGCGGGTGGTGTTCGACGAGGGAACGGTGCGTCTCGATGTCGGTGTCGGTGAGCAATCGAGGTGGCGCACCGAGGATGAGCGTGTGCGCATAGTCGGGCTCGCCCGTGGCGTCGGCGGAGGAAGAAGGATCGGCGGCCGAGGAGGAGGAGAGCGGGCAGAACTTGAGTGGACGCGAGAGGAACAGCTCGAGGTCAAACAGGTACGGCAAGTCGTTCGCGGTGACGAACGTGTACGCCCAACCGGTCCGACCCGCTCGAGCCGTACGACCGACTCGGTGCACGAACGCGCGGGTCCCGTTCGGGAAGTCGTAGTTGATGACGTTCTCGACGCCCGGGACGTCGATACCGCGCGCGGCCAAGTCGGTCACGACCAGGATCGAAGTCTGACCGGATCGGAACCGCGAGAGCGAGATCTTGCGGGCGGTTTGGTCCATCGAACCGTAGATCGGCGAAACCGAGTAGTTTGCTGCCGTCAAGAGCCCCGTAATGTACTCGACGTGGTGCTTGGTCGAGACAAAGACGACCGTCTGATGCGGCGCAATGTTGGCGCCGTTGACCGAGTCGAGGTCGAGCTCCTCGTCGTCGGACCCTTCATTTTGACCACGCTTGCGCTTCTTGCCGCGATCCTGCATGCGACCTTTGCCCTTGAAACCGCCACCGCCGCCGCCGCGACGGTCCCCGGTGCTCGTATAGTCGTAATGATTCGAGGTGCCGCTGTCGGTGCCCTTCATGACGGCCTCGTTCTCCCTCGCGACGCGTGCATGTTCCGCCGAGCGTTGTTCCTCCGACATGACGGGCACGCGGATCACCTCGCGGAGCAACCCGAGCAGGACCGCCTCCTTCTCGGTCGATTTCACGTTCAGGTAGGCCATCCGGAGATCCTTCGAGATCTTTTGGTCGACGTCGAGGCGGATCAGTTTCGGGTTCTGCAAGCCGGCTTTCGCGAACCCGACGAGCGACGACGGCAGCGTCGCCGAGAAGAGGAGGGTTTGCCGCGTCGCCGGGACGCGGTGCAGGATCTCGGTCAACTGCTCGGCGAACCCGAGTTCGAACAGTCGGTCGGCTTCGTCGATGATGAGCGACGAGATGGCCGACAGGGAGTAGTTCATCTCGACGAGCAAGTGGAGGAATCGACCGGGCGTGGCGATGATCCTGGGCGCGCGCGCACGGCGGTCAGTAATGCATGCGGGTAAGCACAACTTTCGAAGGAACTCACACGTCGGGGTTGCCAGCCATGAGTTCAAACTGGGCCTCCATAGCTTCTCCTCCGACAATCATGGCCCACCGGAGCGACTCGCCTTCGCCTCTGATCCCGCGCGCGAGATCCTTGCCGACCTTGAGGACCTGCAGGGCCAACTCTCGAGTCGGCACGAGGATGAGACCGCGCGCGCCAAACTTGTCCGAGTGGGTCCACAGCTGGCTGAGCAACGGCAAGAGGTAGCAGAGGGTTTTTCCCGAACCGGTCCGGGCCATGCACAAGTGGTCGCGCGCGACGGTAATCTTTTTGCCCTTGTCCGAGACGACGCTCTCGGTCGAGCCGAGGATGGAAGGGAGCGCCAGGCGCTGAATCGGGGTCGGGGTCGTGAAGCCGCGCTGGAGGAGCGCCTTGAGGAGGAGTGGCGGGAGGCCGAGCGACTGGAACGACCCGCCGCCGGTCAACTGCTTGCTCTGCTTGTTGTCCTTGCCCTTGCGGACGAGGGCCGCTCCTTCAGCCAGGTTCCGCGAGTGCTGCAAGCTCGCGAGCGACGCAAACAGGGCGTCCTCCTCGTCGTCGTCGTCGTCCGAACCTGCGCCGGAGTCTTGAGCCTGCGCCGCATCGCCGTGGCCCGACGCCTTGGCTGACGATTTCGTCCTCGCCGTCTTGGTCGGCTTGCGCGTCTTGCTGGTCGCCGTGGAGCCGAGCAGCGCCGACGAGATGTCGATGCCGCCTTCAGAGTCGCTGCTGTCCATGGCCGAGGGAGGCGGTTGCCGGGTTGAGCACGGGCAGGTCTTTCGGTCGAGTATAGCCCGGCTACGGTCTAGTCTTGAACAGAATGCAACGTCCAGAGTGGAGCTCATCAAGACTTGCTTTGCACCGCCTCCTCGTCCAAGCTCCTCTCTCGCCCGCGGAGTTAACACTTCGACGTCGACGGATACATATATAAAACAAACTGGATCGGGTGCATGATACACAGGGTGAAAGGGGAAGGTTGCGGAAAGGGCTTCCTTACGAGTAGAGCTGCAAGGTTTTTCTTTTTCGCGTCAGCCATCAGTCTCCTGACTTGTATGCCCATCTGCAGGCGTGGGGCAGCCGGCGGGGTGGCCAGTACAAGCAAGCCGGACTCACCACGTCCATATCTAAGGCAGGTGACCAATCGCAAACCGCGAGAGAAGGAGGTCAGCACTTCCCGCGAAGCTCACCGACAAAGCAAAACAGACCGCGAGAGAAAAACGTACATCGGACGGCCATCTCGCCGACGAGGCCCGGTCCAATCGCGCTGCTCGAGCCAAGTCCGTCTGGCGGCACACTCACTCCATCGATCAGCCTTCCCGGTTCCGGACGACAAGACCCTTCTGGCTCAGCTCGGAAAGGAAAAGAGACTTGTCGGACACGCACACATGGTGACCATCCCGCCCTTGCCGCTCTCATACGTCTGCTTGACTTCGTCGACGGCCTTGCGCAGGTCGCGCAGCAGGTCGTCGATCACGCGGACCGTCAGGCGCGTGCACGCAATGTGCAACGCCGGCGGGTTCTGGAGCGCGTTGACTGTACGGAGGTGCCATTCCTTTCAGCCGTCAGGTCTCGGGGGAGCCGCCGCGCAGAACGGAGCCCACGCAGGCCAGAACGAAAACAAAGAGAGAGGGGGCAGGGCCCCGGACGCACGATGCCAGCCCATCTTGTCCATCTTGTCCCCAACTTCATAAATCGGCACCATCCCGATCCCATTCCCCTGTCCCTCGGTCCGACTCCCAAACGCGACGACACTCACGAGCGGGTCCCCGAGGACATACAGCTCGGGGAAATCGGCCCGGAGGCCACGGACGAGTTTTTTCGCGGCGCCGACAATGTCGGTGCAGAGCGAGGTGTAGCCGTCGATGCCGAGGTGGAGCAAGGAGGCGTAGGCGCCGGCGATGATGGCTCCGGGGCTAGGTGGAATAGAATGTATGGGTGTCATCAGCGGGGTTGTTGTCGTGCGTGCTCACGATCGCCGCGGAATCAGCCGCACCGAGAACCGGCCATGGACGGCGTCGCATACACACCACCAGGCCAGCTAGTGATGACCTCAAACTGGTACTTTCGAATAGCCTGAGAGAGCATCGCATCAAAGGTGAAAAGGAAACCGAGTCAGTTGCACAGTGCGCCATCGCGTGGAGATGGGGGGTTGCGCACCTTGGAGCGGTACATGATGACGCTCGCACCCTTGGGTGCCATCGCGTACTTGTGCACATCGCAAGAGATACTGCATCGCGTCAAGGAAGGAAGAGCGCCGGGCCTCGAAATCAGCGCCTTCGTTTTCTCGGCAGCAACGCACCTCTCAAACGACGCCAGGTTCGCTCTCACCTTGTTACTCCCGGAACTCGGAAGTCAAACGGAACGGTCTCGAACCCAGCCCGTTCCAGGAACGGGACGAGGAACGAACCGAGGCAGCAGTCGACGTGCAAGCCGAGCCGGTGCCGGATCGCCAGGTCCGAAAGCGCCGAGATGTCTGTTCGAGTTCCGAGTCCCCAAGTCCGGAGCGAGTGTGTGTCAGCTCTACTCGGAGACTTCCGTCATTCCGTTCGACGAGCGGCGACTCCTACGCTGAAAGCAACATCATCCGGGAGGACTCACCGTCGATGGCACCGTCGGGAAAGTTGGGTGCCGACCCGACCAACAAGATGGTATTGGCGTTGATGGCCCTCTTGACTTTTGCGATCTGGACTCGACGCGTGACGGGGTCGACGGGGATGTGGTGGATCTTGATCCCGAAATAGTTGGCGGCCTTGTCGAACGCGGCGTGCACCGAGAGGGGGACGATCCTGTACGCACGGGCAGGCGCAAGTAAGTGATGATCAGCCAATGTGATCTTTGTAGGCGTTACCCACACAAGAGCGCAGCAGCAGCAGCGACACTGGTGTGCAAAAAAGTCTGGAGGAGAAAGGGAAGCGGCGGACTCACATTTCCGGTTCCGTGATTCCAAACTCGGCCCGCGCGCGATCGCGGTACGCCTTGCACGCCATCAAGATGCTCTCGGTCCCTCCGCTCGTCGTCGTCCCCGCGCCGCCGTTCTCGTCGATCGCCGAAGTCGGTAACGGGCAGTTGTACAGCGACAGGCACATCGAGACGAGCTCGGAATCCATCTTGCGGACGCCTGTGCGCGTAGGCGCGGTCGGTATTCAGGACCAGTATTTTCGAGTCAGTATCCTCGGTGACGAAAGGAGACTCGGAGGTTTTTGCGTTCTGTAAAGGGTCAGAGTTGGCTTTTCGTCCCGCCCCCTCCGTGACTCTTACCTGGGAAGACGTCGGCATGGAGCGGGTTCGACACTTCGAATTTCCCAAACGCCTCTTTCCACAATTGACCCATCTCTTCCCCTCCGTGGTAGACGGCTCCGCTGACGCGCCCCGTCTCCCACTTGGTGTTGGGCAGGTCGGCGAGCTGGTCGAGGACGGCGGTCGTTTCGGCATGCGAGAGACCTCGCGAGGGGAGCGCGGTGTAGGACACTTTGGTGAGCCCTTTCGGGGCGAGCTGCGGGGGATGCATTTTGACATGAATACCTGACAGCAAGACGATGGGAGAGAAGACGGGGGCAGACCTTTGCTTCGAGTTCGAGGGTGACCTTGTCGAGTTCTCCCTGGACTTTGTTCCTGACGCTGGGGACTGTCCTCCTGAGGAGCAAGAATCCGCGCTTGACGATGGCGAGGTACAGTTCGTGGGCGGTGGTGACGAGTCCGCGAGCGACCAAGTGCCGGACGAGTTGGACCGACTTGCGGTAGACGAGGTACCTGTTTCCCGTGGGGGGCATGAGTTGGTTTAGGCTGAATGGATGCACTGAATTCGCCCCTCGTACCAGAACACGATCTGTCGGCGAGAGAGGGAGAGAGCAAGGTGAGTGGTGCGCCGCGTTCAGAGGTCAGGAGGAGCGGAACTCGCCGTCTTTGCCGTGTCGAGGGTCAGGTACTGCTTTCCGACCATCGTAGCCATCTCTGCTGTGCGCATCCTCTCAACACCGGCGTCGGAAAGAGCGAGAGCGAGTGCGCGGGTTCGATGATGAGACTTTCAACTTCGGCGTCGCGATGGCCGAACTTCGGCTTCCGACCATCTCCTCAAGTCCGCACTGTACAGGTGCTCTTTGCAAAGGCCAAGCTACAGTGGGGCTCCTGCGCGACCCGGGCTGCTGAATCGCTCGAACTCGCTCTTTTCGCCAACCACTTCTCACATCTGGCGCCACAGTCAAGTCGCCTCTCTCGGACGCCGTCATCCCTGTCCCTAAGCTATACGATACAACTGCTACGCTTCCTTTCGCCGATTCACTCCTGCTCAAACCGCCGCCACCCAGAATCTGCCCGCGGCCTCTCCGGCTCCGCGCGTTCGGGACCCATGCCCTTGTCCTCGACCAATAGGCTCGTGCTCGCTCGCCTCCCCTCGGCCCTATGTGTGTGCTCGGACCGCCCCCGCCAAAGTGGCTGGCTGGGGACAAGGGACTTCACTATTTGCCAGTACCAGCGCTTTGGGTGCCTTTGCAGCTCCGTTTTACTCTTCTACTGTTTCGCTTTCGCTTCTGCCGCAGCCCCTCCGCGCCGACTCGCTGCGGCACTATAAAGTTACCGATACCTTATTTGCGGCTGGACCACCCTCACTCCTCAAGAAACTCCTTCCTTTTCCCGCAGCAGCGCTGGTCGCTCCTCCCCCCACCACTCAAACGCTCAGTCCCTCTTGCCAATGGCCTTTCTTTCGAAACCGACCCTCCTCTTTCTCAGTTTCAACGCCCTCCGCCTCTTGTCCGTCGTCGGGTTGTGTCTCGCATTCGCGAGCGAGATCGTCACCATCAACTCGTGCGTCTCCCCCCTTCTTTCCCAGCTTTATGGGAGAGAAAGTTTGCGCAGGCTGACCTTGCGATCGCGGGCGGGTGCGGTTGAAACAGGGACGTGAAAGGGATGAGAGCTGCACGGACAGCTGACGAGAAGAGAGCGGTCGTCCCTGGAGAAACGACGAGGCCATCCACGACCGCTTCCATCAAGCTCGTCAAACGTGCCGCGTTCCCCCCTCTGTCGACTTCTACTCCGCATTCCCACTCCTCAAGCTCGCCTCCGACTATCTCGGCATTGTCTCACGTCGGGGTCGATACCCATGCAGCAGCGGTGACCCGATCCTCTCCAACCACCCGCTTCGTCAAACGAGTCCACCATCCCATCGGGCCAGGATCCTCATCCTCTCCTCGTCAGCATGGGGGATTGGCTTTGTACCGAGATGGAGACGGCCTACTAGCTCGGGATGGGGTTGAGCGACCAGGTAACGCCGGTCTCGAGAAGCGAGATCCACCGGCGAGTGAGTCGTCTCCGACTACTCGTCGGCCTTCTTCGAGTACCAGTACGAGATCGACGTCACCTACAACAACAGCAACACCAACAACGACGGGTTCTTCTTCTCCGAGACCCGGTCCGACAGCAACCAATGCTGCACTCGGCAAGGACGACGACGACGAGACCAAAGCTTCTTCTCCTTCTTCTTCTTCTTCGTGCGCCTATATCGGCGAGACGAGCATCCCCAAGGGAGCAGGAGGCGCTCTCTTCTCGACTCTCGAACGGATCTTTGCCTGTAAGTTCAAACCAGCCTGTTCGTTTCGGCGTTCGCCCACACACGCCCTTTTCCCCTTCTGTCCCCCAGCGGTCCAATTCCGTCTCCTGTGCTGTGCGCCCAGAGACCGGAATCCAGACTGAGACCTGGTGCCGTGCCCACCGCAGCCTTAATCCTCCTCCTCATGCTCTTCTCCGAGCTGTGTCCGCCCTTCCTTCCGCTCTCGAAACCGGCCCGTTTGGTCGACCGCTTCTGGAGCAGTTTCTTCCCTCCCTTTTCAGACCACTATGGCGTCGGGGTCCTGGGCGCCGTCGAGGTGTTTGTCAGTTGTCAGGTCCTCAGTCATCCGTGAGTCCGTCCTTCCGCCTCGGGTTCGGTGGTTGGGATTTCTCCGACTTCCTTCTACCGAGAAGGAAGGCTGATCTCCGGGCGACTTGCAGCACAAAAGGTTGGATCCAAATCTCAAGCTGGTACCTCTTCATCATCGGGATCCTCAACATGCTCGCCGTGAGCTTAATCTTTCTCATCTCGTCGACGGTTTCCCGCTTCTTGCCTCGATCGCAAAACACTGAGAATCCCGCCGGCTCTTGCAGGGCCTCGCGTTCGGCGCGAGACTCAAAGTGATTCGTTCCTTGGGAGGAGACTCGACCACTCCTTCGGCTCTGCGGCAGCTGCGCCTCGCCGGCGCCGGCGTCGACGACAAATTGCGCGACGCCGCCACCACTACCACGACGGGGACGGGTCCTTCCCCTCGAGCTGCAGAGACTCTCGAGTATTCACAACCGTTTGGTGGTGGATCGACTCGATGCCTCGTCACCACCGTCGCCGCGAGCCAAGGCCCGAGTCATGCCTTGGGACTGCAGAAGGAAGAGGAAATGACGAAACCCCGTTTCTTCCCATTCTCCAATTTCACGGCGTCTTCCTCTACCGACAAGACGGAGGCGAAGAAGAACAAGCCTATCAAGAGCAAAGGTACGGCGGGGGTCAGTGGTACTAGGAGCCGGAACGGTCCGAACGGGATCATCATCTCGGCGCCGATTCGACCCGCCTCGGAACCGGAGCAGGTGGTTTCGATTCCATACAACCACCCTGTATCGCACCCCCTTCCTCCTCCTCCGCCACCTCCTGTCTACCACCGCGGCGAATGAAGGTCCGACTCGTTCCTTCAGACGACGTTTCGTATTCAGTATCAGGCTTGCAAACGTCGATGTCTCGAAATGCTTCCTCCCTGGCTCAGCCAGAACTCTTTGCCCGCCCGCAGCTCCGGACGGCGCTTATGCTTGTCTTTCGAAAGAGAAGAGGTAGTGCCCACGCCGAGGAGAGGAGACGGTGGAATTCTTTCGCTGAGGAACTTGTCCAGTTCGAGGTGGGAAGCGCCGACCGTCCGGAGTTGTCGTGCGGGAGCGCTGATTCTCACAGAGACGATACTTTGAGGTCAAGACCACATAGAAGTATAAACTACAGCGTTCTATCGAGTGGAAAGGGTGTATTCAAGGGTCCGGTGGAGCGGTCTGCTGCGCGCGCGAGTCGCCCCCGCATTTTTTCCTGTCCTTCCGCGGCCGCGGGTTGAAATTCTCGTCCGCATCCACGAGCCTATGCTGTTTGAAGAGGTCGATGGCTGGGACCAACACGCCCAGTACAGGGCGTACGACCGCCGCTTCGAAGCGCGCCGCCGCTGCCGCGACCAACAACAGCAGCAGCAACGGGCGACCTCGTCGGGCTGCCGGAGACGCGTCGCCGTACGCGAGCACGAGCGCAGGGCCGAGCAGTAGCCCGTCCAAGGGCAAGGGCAAGGGCAAGGGCAGGGCTGCCAGCACGAGCACGCCCAAGGGCAAGGGCGGCAAGGGCAAGACTCCGGCAACTGTTCCTTCTCGAGAGGAGGATGAAGGCGACCGAGCCGAGACGCAGACAGGCTCATCGAAGGACGATACAGAGCCTCCTCTCGAGGCAGGCCCAGCCGAGCAGACTCGGTGCGTTACCTCCCTCCCTCCCTCCCTCCCTCCCCGACTCGACTCGACTTGACCGGCAGCAGCTCCACTTTGTCATTTTTTTTGTGGACAAACCCCGGGCGAGGATTCGTCGACTGACGCTCGTTTTGAATTCCCCTGTCGTTGCAGCTACGAGCACAACGACCCGAGTTTTTTTCCGGAGCCAGCAAACATCATGCCGCTGGACAAGAAGGACTCGAAAGAAGGAGTCCCTTCGACCACGACCACCACCACGACGGTTCCGGCGCCTTCAATAGAGCCTCAAGAACAGGATGGCCCGGATTCGAGGTCAAAGGCCACCGTTTCTGCTCCGCTTTCCGGCCTCGCCCCTCCAGCTCCAGCTCCGACCGACTCGTCTTCTTCCTCCCCTTCTACCTCCCTCTCCGCGTCAGCCCCACTCACGAACGCGACCAACGGAGACGGAGGACGCCGAAAGTCGGTCCGATCAACGCGATCCAAGGTGGACTACGCCAACCTGAATCAACACCTGCCTGCTTCGGTCGATCGGTGGATCTCGACCATCGACGCGCGAACCCAGAGCGGTCAAATCGTCAGCGGGTTTGCAGCGGCTGCGACGACGGGACTCGGATGGAGGAGGTTTGAGAACGGGCACGAGTTGGAAAAGATGGGCGACGAGTGGATCTACGGCTCCTCCTCCTCTGCGCGGACTTCTGCGGGTGAAGGGAGCGGAGGAGGAGTTGGCGCCCAAGTTAGCGGAGGAGGTGAAGGGATGATGGAACCGTTCGTGGTCGAGAGTCCCGAAGGGTCCGGCATGGAGATGCCGAAAGCGGGCATCTCAGTCCGGGTCGTCGCCGATCTCGTCGGTGAGCTGCCCCCGCCTTTCCTCCAGCTACACATATCCCCTATACTGACGAGCCCACGCAACTCCGAAAAAGGTCCCGACACCCCGCTCGAAGTGATCGACTGCGCGTCCCAGTCGTCCCTGTCGAATTGGACGCTCGGGCAATGGGCCGACTACTACGATGACCCGCAGAGGGACAAGGTCCGGAACGTCATCTCGCTCGAAGTGAGCGATTCGAAACTGGGGAAGATGATCACGGCGCCCAACCTCGTCAGGTGAGCTCCACCGTTTGTATTGCGCAGCGGCGCGGTGGCTGATGCTGCGGATTCGACTCGACTGCAGGAAATTGGACTGGGTCGACACGATTTGGCCCGAGGACATGAAGGTCCCTGGCGAGTACCCGCGCGTCCAAAAGTACTGTTTGATGAGCGTCGAGCGGTGTTGGACGGTGCGTTCCAATGACTGAACGAGCCGGTGGTTTCTTCTCAACGTCGGCCTAGTACTGAAGCGACCTAGCCCGGGAGGTAAACAGGACTGGCACGTCGACTTTGCGGGCTCGTCCGTGTTTTACCACGTCCTGCGCGGCGGCAAAACGTTCTTCTTTATCCGGCCGACGCCGGCCAACTTGAAGGCGTACGAGGAGTGGTCCGGCTCGTCGGAGCGGCAAGAGTCGACGTGGTTGGGCGACAGTTGCGATCGCGTGTACCGGATGGACCTCAAGGAAGGGAATACCGCCTTCATCCCGACGGGCTGGATCCACGCCGTCGTGCGTGTTTTTTGTTCGGCTTCATCCCTCTGCACCTCGTTACCCCCGTATTGATTCCGAGGCTGCGCGTCTGACACGCAGTACACGCCGGCCGACTCGCTCGTCATCGGCGGCAATTTCCTCCACTCGCTCAACATCCCGACCCAATTGCGCGTCTACGAGATCGAGCTCGCGACCAAAGTCCCCCGCAAGTTCCGCTACCCCCACTTCGTCAAACTCTTGTGGCTCGTCGCGCGCCATTACCACACCCTCCTCGCTTCCCCGACCTTGCTCGACACGCCGCGAGAAGCCCGCCCGGCCGAACTGCGCTCGCCTCGCGTTTTGCAAGGGTTGAAGCAGCTGTCTTCGTTCTTGATCCAGCAGACGACGAGGTTCGCGCGCGGCGCGCAGGTCTCGGCCGAACGGAAACGGATCGCGCGCGAGAACGTGCCGTGGTCAAAAGTGCCCGACCCCGTCTCGCTCAGTCGCGAGTTCCGCAAGGTCGTCTTGCGCGCACTCGGCGAGGACCTCGATCCCGAATGCTTCCTTCCGCACGTCGCTGCCGTCCCGGCCGACGAGGATGACAAGTCTGCGCCCCCGCACGCGAACGGTGTCAAGCGGAAAGCGTCCGAAGCGCTCGAAGGGCATGCCGACGCCCAAGCCGCCCTCTCGGCCAAGGTCAAGCGCACGGCGTCGTCTGCTTCGACGCAACCGATCGCGTTCGTCCCGTACCAGGTTGGCATGAACGGCGACGGCGAAATCATCGGCAGGCACACGGTCCCCGTCGTGAGCGTGACGAGGATGGAGGAACGCCTCGACCCCGGTTCGCTCGCGGCGCCGTCGCCTCGGAACGGGCCGGCCGTCCTGGCCGAGGTGAAAGAGAGCCGGAGCACCCAGAGCGTCGTCCGCCGCTGGGTGTCGGACCCGACCGACCCGACCGGCCGCGGCGGACCCGTCGTCGAGACCCGCACAGTCGTCACGATCGTCGAGCGAGTCAAGTTTCCTCACCCGCAGGCCGCGGCGCAACGGATTCAACAGCAGCAACCCTACGCCCGGTACGAAACGACCGCCGGCACCGCGTACGAACAAGCGTCCGGGATCGGCCCGCCCGCCCCGCCGAGCATCACGGCCGTTCCGGGATCTCTCGCGTCGTCTGTGAGCCGTCCTCATCGATCTCAGAACGCCGAGCCGTACCAACCTTATGGCTGGCCGTACCAGTACGACCTGTCCGCTCCTCCTTCCTCCTCCTCCCCGCCCTCCAATGGCACAACGCCGCCGCAGCAACAGGCGCACGCTCCTCCGTATCCGCCGCCTCCTCTCCAGCACTTTGCACCGCAGGAGCAGCAGCAGCAGCCCGCTCCCGCGTATCCGCCTGCGCCCTCAGCGAAGCCCGATCCGCAACCGGGGACGAACCACAACGCCATGCTCTCCCTGCCGCCCTTGCCGTCAGCAAAACCGTCTTCGTTCGCGCCACATCTTCCGCCTCGTGTCTCTGCCGAGGCACTTGGCCCGCCGAAGGGTTTTTTGTCGGTGATGCCACGTCCTCCCGCCGAGCCGAAGCGTTCTTCGTTCGGGCCGCCGCTGGCAGAATTGATCGCTGCCACTCGGAAGGAAGCGTCGATGCCGCCTCTTCCCGCCGAGCCGAAGCGTTCTTCGTTCGGGCCGACTCTTGCAGAACTGCTCGCTGCCAATCACAACCGCACGGCGATGCCGCCTCCGCCGGTTCCGCGTCGCTCGTCGTCCAGTCACGAAACGCCGCCTCAGGCGTCGGCGTCGGCGTCGTTTCAGCAACAGCAGGAGCTTCCGGCCGCTCCGGCGGCGTACGACGCTCGCACGGCCGAACATTTCGGGTATACGGTCTCGCCAACGACGACGACCGGAGCGGGACAGTACCTCCCGCCTCTGCCGCAACCTCCTCAGCGTGTACAGAATGGATATGGGGGAGGCGGCGGCGGCGGCGGCGGGACGAGGATGTGAAAGGAAGTCAAGAAAGGTCAGCCTCGCTTGGGGATCTGGCGGACCATGAGGACGGGAATTTGTGGAATCGCAGCCAGCGTGTAGCGTCGGAGACTAATTTGTCGCTTGTTGTGCCATTTGCATGCTTGTCAACGATCTCACTATGACCCTTTCGCTGCCCAACAACCGATTGATATATTCATTTTGCAGATGCGTGCGGGAGTAAAGGAACTCTGCGCTCTAGCTACTGGAAAGCCTGGATGCCGGTGATGGCCTTGCCGAGGATGAGGCCCTGCAGAGAAGACGGTCAAAGGGAGGTCAGCTGGGTCATGGTAGGGAACTTGGAAAGACCGGTCCCGGCAAGACGCACGTGGACGTCGTAGGTACCTGTAGATAACGATATGGCGTGGCGAACAGGGGGATCGGCACGTCCGGTCAAGACACGTTCGTTGAAAGCCGAAAGCTCGAGGAGACGGGGAAACTCACCCTCGTAGGTCGACACGACGTGCGCGTTGGCGGCGATCCTCGCGATCGGGTACTCGTCACTGGCGGCGTTGCCGCCAAAGCACTCCATCAAGATCCGGGAGTGGTACAGCGTCTTTTGGCAGTTGTTGCGCTTCAGGAGAGAGACCATCTCGGCTGTGGCGTCCAACGACAGAAAGGTCTAGTCAGCTCACGGCAATAGGCGTTGATTGCTCGTTGATTTTGACGTGAGACAGGAGAGTCGAAAGACGCACGAGCCCAGTTACTGCTGTCCTTGAGCCGGCCGAGTTGGATGCAGGCAATCAACGCGACTGTGCGAGCACAACAAGGAGCCGGAAACAGTCGCATGTCAGCCAGAGAGTATCCGAATGATCGGAACATGAGCCAAATCCCTGTCGGTAACGCACTCGCTGCCTCCATGTGCGCGTCGGCGAGCTTCTTCTGCACGAGCTGGAACGACGCCAAGGGGCGCTTGAATTGCTTGCTGTGTCAGGTTCAGAAGGGTCCAGCCACGGATGTAGGATCACAGCATTAGCTTTTCGTCCGGATCGTTTCATCGAGGGAAAGGGAAGAAGTGGACGCACCGCTCGAGGGTGTATTCGCGCGTGACGCGGATCGCTTCTTCGAGGGCGCCGATGATGCCGTAACTGATCCCATAGCGCGCGTTGCTGTTCGCGGGGAAAAGATGTTTGCACGTTCAGTTGCGCGTTGCGTGGGCGAGAAAGCAGGCACAACCGAGAAGCGGGTACTTACTTGAGGCAGGAGAAGGGACCCTTGAGGCCTTCGACGTTGAGCATTTGCGACGCCGGAACGGGCACCTCGTCCATGAAGATGGACCCAGCTGCGGTGTTTGTCTCTCAGCGTCAGAAAACACATCCGGCAAGTGTCTTGAGGCATGGAAAACGCACTGATCGAGGCACGGAGGGCCGTCTTGTGCTTGATCGGGGGAGCGGTCAAGCCCTTCATGCCCTGCCAACAGAGAGCATACTCGCGGTGATCAGGGGCGGGAACTTCTTTGCCCGCGCGCAAATCATGCGAGAGAGAGAAAGCGTACCTTGTCGAGGACAAAGCCGCGGATCTTTCCGTCCCATTGGCACTTTGCCCACACGACAAAGACGTCGGCGATCGGGGCGTTGGTGATCCAGGTCTTGGCCCCCGAGAGCAGGAACCCTCCGCCGCCGGGAGCTTCGCGCGCCTCGGTCGTCATGCCGGCCGGATCTGCGCGAGGGAATCGGCGTCAGTTCATGAGGACCGGCTCTTGAACAACACTTCCTGCGACACGCACCGGAACCGTGGTCGGGCTCGGTGAGGCCGAAGCAGCCGACAATCTCTCCCTTGGCGAGTCGGGGCAGGTACTTTTCCTTGAGCTCGTTGCTTCCGAACGCGTCTGTTGCGGCAGGTTCTTAACCGGTCAGTTCCTAAAAGAAACAGCTTCCCGGCAAAAGAGGGATCAGGTGGACGCAACTGATGGGGTGCATGACGAGCGAGCTCTGGACGCTCATGGCGGACCGGTAGCCCGAGTCGATCCTCTCGACTTCGCGCGCGACGAGGCCGTACGCGACGCTCGATACGCCCGCGCAGCCGTACCCTTGGATCGTCGGTCCGAGCAAGCCGAGTTCTCCCATCTCGGACAGGATCTTGCGGTCAAAGTCTGGCGGCGTACGAGGTCAGCCGTTCGTTCATTCGCACATGGGTGGGTGGGGGACTCGAAGGACTGACTCTCGTGACGGTACGCTTCGACTACGCGGGGAGCGAGGTTCTCGTGGCAGTAAGACTGTGCCATGTCCCTGTCGTCCCCAGCTCCATACGCGGTCAGTCAAGACGGTCAGGCGATCGCGGGAAGCCGGCGATTTCCAGACGGACAGGATCGACTCTTCCTCCTCGGACAAGAGGGTGCGGACCTTGAGCGGGTCGTCCCATTCGTACGGAGCGAACGCCGGTGTCTCTGGCGGTGTGCGGGAATGCGGTTAGCGTGCGTGGGCGCGAGGGAGGTGCTTCGGCCGAGAGAGCGAGAAGACGACGAACTGGCGAGAACTTGGGGCGCCTGGGCTTCGGCGCCCTCGGACGAGAAGGAGCGAGCGGTCAAGGTGCGCTGCTGCTGGACAGCGTGGCGTGCGAGACGCTGCAGGGGCAAGCGGAGCGACATGGCGAGTGCGAGTGTTGAGTGGTAGAAGTGCGAACCTCGATTGGCCGCTCGACTTTCTTCGAATTGGCTGAAATTGTCCCCACTTGGACACGTCAGCAGACCTCGGCCGGGAGTGGCATCGAACCGGCCGGCGATTGGGAAATCTCTCGGACGAGAGAGCTGTCCGCGAGCTCGAGAGCAGCAGCCACAGGCTCAGACGGTACGGACGGAGGTGTAGCCCGACTCGGCTTGTGCGCCTCTGCTAGCGAACAGCAAGCTGCTCCTGAGGCAGATCTCGCTGAAATTGACAGCTCTGTCCGATGCGCCCCACATGCTGCCGAACTCGGAGTCCTCTCCTTCCCCTCCTTGGCTTTTGAACCTCTTCCTCTCTTGCACACTCACACGAAACACACACAAGCATGGCCCCCGACGCATCCGCCCTCTCCAACGTCAAGCCCGCACCGGCGGGAACTCGTCAAGACGGCGACACGGAATCGTTCGGCTTCGAAAAGGGAGACCTCGCCGCCCTCTCGACGCCACCCAAGTTTGACGACGTCGAGGAAGAGAAGCGCTATCTCAAGGAACGGCTCGCGCTCGCGTGCAGGATCTTTGCCCAGTACGGACTGGACCACCATGTCGTGCGTTTCATCCCTTGTTCGGAATTTTACGCGCACCTGGCTCCGGTCACGGTGGGGACCCCCGGTGCGAGACAATGGGTTTGCTTTCAAGACGTGCTGACTCCCCTGCTTGACGCATGGACAGGCCGGACACTTGACGGTTCGAGTTCCAGGTACGCCGCGCGATCCGAACTGGACCCCAAGTCAGGAGTCCCCGCAGTTGCATTTGGCTGACTTTGGTTTGCACCGTTACGCAATGCGACGGCACGTACAGGCGACCAGAACTCGTTCTATGTCAACCCTTTCGTGAGTCTCAGCCGCCTAAAGTCAGGACCGGTGCTGGGGATTCCGAGAAGGTCACGCTTGCGTCGAGCCGGTGACTGACTCTTCTTTGCCACTTTGTCAATCTCGCTGCGTCTTACAGGGCCTCGCCTTCCAGCGTAAGCTTGGTCAACAGCGTTGCAAGGGAACCCCGAGCGAGGCGTTTGAAAACTGACTCCAACTCCGCCAATTGTCTCGACGCAGTCATGACGGCCGAGGACATCATCACGGTCAGCCACACCGGAGAGGTGATTGGAGGCGGTAAACGAGGACGCCAGGTTGTAAACGCTGCGGGGTTCCTTATCCATAGCGCCATCCACAAGGCGCGCCCCGACGTCCAGGCGATCTGCCACTCGCACAGCCCGTACGGCAAAGCGTGGTCGACGCTCGGTCTCCCCCTCGAGTACACGACCCAGGACAGCTGCGCATTCTACAAGTCCCAGGCCGTATTGGACTCGTTCGGAGGCGTCGTCTTGTCCAAGTCGGAGGGCGGAAGGATTGCGGAAAAGCTCGGCGACAACAAGTTGATCGTTTTGCAGAACCACGGTCTCTTGTGCGTGCGGTCTCACTGTGCGCTTACTTTGGGACCTCACTGACATTGCATCGACATACAGGACCGTCGGCCGCACGATCGATTCCGCCGTCGCGTGGTTCCTCCTCGCCGAAGAGCAGTGCAAAGTCTCGCTCCTCGCGCGCGCGGCTGGACAACCCATCCCCATCTCGGACGAAGAGGCCGAGTTCACTTCGCACACCGGCAAAGAGGAGGCAGGGTTCTTCCTTGCGAGTCCGTACTTCCAGGTGGCGGAGCAGAAATGGGGCAAGGAGGTCAGGGCTTGAGGCGGTGTGGTTCTGTCAAGCTGTGTTCTTGGGTTTTGTTTCGGTGTACTTTTTTCTCTCCCGCAATGCAATCCTTTCTGTTTCTCTGTCTCTTGAAGCGGGCATTTTTTCTCGCCAGAGGAGCGCGCCACAGCCAGGTCGGGAAAGCGCCCATGAAGCGGCAAGTCGCAAGGAGAGGATCAGCCGTCGGCATTACAACGATTTCCCTGCACCTTTCACTTCTCCTCGCTGTCCACTCCATCGCCATGCCCGCTGACCTCGCCACCCACACCCTCGCCACCACCCAGACCCAGACCCGAACTCGCGCGCCCCTTCCTCGCCATCGGAGCGAGCGAACCGACCAACCTCCCCGCCGCCCGTTTCGCCGCTGACCTCCCACTCCTCAACGCACCGACGACGCGATGCCGTTCCTCGTTGAGGTGTCGGACTCTGGCGGCTGTTCGTTCGCTGTCCTCGTTCTGGGTTGCAGTACTGGTTCGGCGTTTCTTCGCTGCTGGAGCAGGAGCAGGAGAGGCGAGCGGTGCTGGTTGTTGTGAAAGTGCCGACTGGTTTGTCTTGGCGTGGTCCACTACGCGGACCTTGGCTTGGGCGAACGCAAGTCGTGGAGGTGGTGCAGCAGGTCGAGCCTCCTCGCCACCAGCACCGACCCCCTCTTCCTCGGCTTTCCGCTTCCCCTTCGCCTTGACACTCGCCGCCGCCGTCGCCGTCTTTTTCGAGTCAGGCTTATTGGTGGAGACCCGAGTAGACGTCGACTTCTTCCGCCCGCCGCTGCCGAGGAAACCGGAACATTCCGCCGCGCCGCAGTAGCATCGTTGTCGCGCCGGATCGATCGCGGTCCCGTTCCCGAGGACGATCGCTTCGGCTGGAGAGAGCGAGTCGACGGCGGCGCTGGTGGTGGTAGTAGTCGCTGTCGTTGTCGCGGTCGAGGAAGGAGTCGAGGTCGAGGTCGACTTGGGCGTGAGGGCGGAAAAGTCTTGCCAGCCATAATTGTCTGTGCCGGAAAGCAGCCAAGTTTGTGGGCGTCAGATATGGCCTCGGCTCGAACGAGCTTGTCAAAAGTTCTCAGGGAGCGCGAATGCATCGGCAACGTACAGGTCAATTCGGTCCCGACGGGAATGTCGTGAAGCGCAAACAAGCCCATCTAGAAGGAAAATACCCACCCTCTCTCGAGGGAGTCCGTCAATGAAAAAAGCTCTTCAGCGTCTTGGCAACACGCACGCACCTGGTACTCCTCGAACTGCGCCAACCGCCACCGGACCACCTCCAAATTGGGTCCGCACGAGTGGTTGATGAACCTCGCGCAGTTGCCGCGCTGGCCCGCATCGACGACTTCGAAGCCGTCATAGTCCATGAAGTAGCTGTTGGTAGGGGTCCCATTCGAGACGTCAGTTCACCCGAACTCGCGGGGTTCTTTCCAGAGGAGGGGGGCCAACGGACTAGGAGGCGCTGTCTTTGTAGTCGGTCAAGACGCGGCGATAACTCTCGTTCCGAGAGATGATCTGCAGTCGGGTGGAGGGTCAGAGCTCAGTGATGGAGAAGGGGCAAGAGTGAAAGAGCGGCAGCGCGCCGTACCTCGCCGCGGTACTCGAGGACAAATTCGCCCTTCTTGATCGGCCTCATGGTCTTGAGTCCGAATCCACGATTCCCAGTCTGTTTCCCCACCGCCCCTCCGTTATTAGCAAGGCATATAGTGTTTATTGTCTTTTTGGGAAAGGTGGATTGCGCACCCAGATGACGACCAACCCGTCTTTCGCGACGGGGACGCCTTCTCGCTTGCTCAGCGGGAGGTTGCCGCATCGATCGGGCCCGCAGGGGCACAGCTTGGGATCGCAGCAGTATTGCATCATCCTGAGGAGGATGTCGAATCAGCTTTCGGATCGGGAGGCGAGGGGGGGATCGAAACACGGTCGGTTGGCGGCGATGGGTAAGGGAAGGAAGGAAGGAGGGCGAGCCAGATGAACACTCGAGAACACGGACGCACCGGTTGATGCAGTCTTGGCCGCAGCCCATCTCGTGTGCGCGCGCGGGAGGTCGACACATACAGATCGCCGGGTTCGCAGCCTTGTCCGGTCCTCGCCCGAGATAGACGTCTTTCCCCGGTCACGTCGTCAGCTCAAAATCGAGGGAATAGATAAGAACACGGGAAACGTGGACCGACTCTTTCCGATGTAGCGATACGGAGGCGGTTTCTTGCTCTGTTCGCGCTTGAGAGTGTCCTCCTCGGTCGTCTTGTCGCCGCCCTTGCCAGGCCGAGGGTTCGGGTTCGCGCTGCTGCTACCTTTCCGCTGGGTTTCGCCGCTCCCGCTCTTTTCTTCAGTCGGTTTGGACTGTGACTTGGACTTGGACTTGCTCGAGCGGTGGCGGCGGCGGCCAGAAGTCGAGGTCGAGTTGGAGTCGCAACCCCCCGCGTACCAATGATCGCGGAGGATATCGAACGGCAATTTGAACGGTCTAGCGGCGATACCGTCGTCTTCACCGTCGTCACTGTCACCATCGTCTTCGGGAGGTTCGAGCAACGTCTCGCCGTAAAAGATCGGAGGCGGGAACGCGGTCGTCTTGGAGGGTGCGATCGAGCGCCAGTTTGTCCCCGTCACTGCTGCCTTTTTCTCACGCTTCGTAGTGGAGCCGCGAGCTGGAGCTGGAGTTGGTTGGAGGGAAGCGGCGTAGGCTGCGGTCGAGGCCGAGTAATAGATCCCGGCGACGAGGTACTGTTTGCCGTCCTTTCCGCGGGTCGGGTCGTCGTCGTCCTGGACTGGTTGCGCCTCTTCTGACGATGGAGCGGCACTGGCGGTGGTCCGAGGTTGGTCATGGTCGTGGTCCGTCTCGTTGTTCTCGAGGGAGCCCTCGTCCTCCTCGGCGCGCAGGTCTTCTCCTCCTTCTTCATTCTTGTCGCCACCGTCGTCATCATCAGCAGCAGCAGCACCTAGAGTAAGCATCGTCGTGTCCGAGTCCCGCTGGACGTCTGCGTCGTGGTCGAATGTTTGCTGCGGCTGCGGTTTCGTTGTCGAGGAAGCGGAGGCGACGGCTGCGACGGCGTCCCTGGCGCGCTGTGCCAGTTGCGCGAGCATGTTCGTAGATCCGGTACGCTGCACCTACAAGTAGCTCGCACTGCACAGCTGCAGCTCTGTGCAGGCAGCTGCTGCAGCCGGGAGAAACGACGCGCAGCGACGCGTTTGCTCTCCCCGCGGGGTTAAGGCGGTGACCGCGGCGTTTGCCCAAGTCGGCCGCACACTATGCGTGCACTCGAATGTACAGTACGTGCTGTCATTCAGAGAGCATATGCAAGCGCCGTGGTCTGTAGATCTGCCCTCGTTGGATTCGATCGAATGCAGCCAATCAGAAGCGTCCCAAGAGGAGAAATCGCTTGCTATTGAGCTCATTACAAATACTCGATTCATTACACTCGGCGAGAATTTCACTTGCGGCCCGACCGACGCATTCAACGTCTTGCGGACTCACCGAGGCACGCGGCCGTACACGCTGTGAGTCTTTTGACGTGCGACTAGTCAGCCAGACTGCCCTCCCCAGGGGCCTGTCGTCCCTTGCCTGGCCTCCCGTCGTTGTCCGTCGCCGCCGTCACCGCTCGAGCTGCACCGCCTTTTTTTCCTGGGAGACTCTCGAGCAGCCACACGACTCGCTAGACGGCACGAGAACAGCAGTGCGCACATTCCGTTCAAACAGACTGGAAGGGGCTGACGGTCCTCTCGCCCCCGCGCAGCCTCGCATTTTCCCCGTCGACCGACCCACCACCTTTTGAGCGGTCTGGAAAAAGATGAGCGACAAGCTGACCCGTATCGCCCTGGTCAACCCGGACCGGTTCGTGTTCACTCTATCTCACCCTCCCCTTATCCGAGCGAGCTGTTGTGGGACTGACCTTTTTCACGCGCCACTCAATCAGATGCAAGGCGAGTTACTGTCGCAAGCCGCGGCTCTTCATTACTTGCGGGGCGGAGCGGAGCGGAGGGAAACTAATCCAAGTGTTCCCACACCCTGCAGCCGAAAAAGTGCCGACAGGAATGTAAAAAGTCGTGCCCGGTCGTGCGGATGGGTGAGTCGCCCGTTTCTCCTTTGTTTTGGCGGGGGCGGCGGAGCACAAGATCTCGACGCGAGACGTAGCCAGAAACTGACGAGGACGAGAAAACTCCGCTTCGCAGGCAAGCTGTGTATCGAAGTGAACCCTTCGGACAAGATTGCGTTCATCTCGGAAGAGCTCTGCATCGGTTGCGGTATCTGCCCCAAAAAGTGCGTTTCTTTTTGAGGAAAAGACACCCCTACTACACCCCTTACCTAACCTTGGACCCCCGGACAGGTGCCCGTTCGAGGCGATCAACATCATCAACTTGCCGACCAACCTCGAGTCGCAAGTGACGCACCGGTACTCTGCCAACTCGTTCAAGCTCCACCGACTGCCGACCCCGCGACCGGGCCAGGTCCTCGGCCTCGTCGGCACGAACGGTATCGGCAAGTCAACGGCGCTCAAGATCCTCTCGGGCAAGCTCAAGCCCAACTTGGGCCGGTTCGACAACCCGCCCGACTGGCAAGAGATCCTGCGCTACTTCCGCGGGTCCGAACTCCAAAACTACTTCACCAAGGTCCTCGAGGACAACTTGAAGCCGTTGATCAAGCCGCAGTACGTCGACCACATCCCGCGCGCCATCAAGGGCAAGCAGTCGGTCCGCCAGATGCTCGAATCCAAGCTCGAACTCGACAACTTGGACGACGTCTCGGCCAACTTGGACCTCGGCGTCATCATGGAGCGCGAGGTGACCCAGCTCTCGGGAGGAGAACTGCAGCGGTTCGCGATCGGAATGTCGTGTGTCCAGGCCGCCGATGTGTGAGTCCGCCCGCGGGGGTTTTCCTTTGTGTGGGAGTGCGCCTTTTCATGCCGACTGACCGCGAAACCGCCGCCGCACGCACAGCTACATGTTTGACGAGCCGTCGTCGTACCTCGACGTCAAGCAGCGTCTGAACGCGGCGCGGATCATCCGGTCGCTCCTCAAGGCCGACAACTATGTCGTCGCCGTCGAGCACGACTTGTCGGTCGCCGACTACCTGTCCGACTTTATCTGCTGCCTGTACGGCATGCCGTCGATGTACGGCGTCGTGACGATGCCGTTCTCGGTCCGCGAAGGGATCAACATCTTCCTCGACGGCAAGATCCCGACCGAGAACCTGCGGTTCCGCGAAGAGTCTCTCACGTTCAAGATTGCCGAAGCCGTCGAGGACTATGTCCAGGAGAAATCGAGGCGGTACACGTACCCGACCATGACCAAGACCCAGGGCAACTTCAAGCTCAACATGCAAGGGGGTTCGTTCACCGACTCGGAGATCATTGTCCTCCTCGGCGAGAACGGCACCGGCAAGACGACGTTTGTCAAGTTGCTCGCCGGCAAGGACAAGCCCGACAACGCCGCCGACGCGCAACACTTTTCCGTCTCGCTCAAGCCGCAGACGATCGCGCCCAAGTTCCCGGGTACGGTCCGCGAGTTGCTCCTGAAGCAAGTCCGCGCCGCGTTCATGCACCCGCAGTTCAACACGGACGTCCTGAAACCGATGAACCTCGAAAACATTATGGACCAGTACGTGACGACCCTCTCGGGCGGAGAACTGCAGCGCGTCGCCATCGTCCTCGCGCTCGGGAAACCGGCCGACATCTACCTGATCGACGAACCGTCGGCGTACCTCGACTCGGAGCAGCGTATCGTCGCCTCGCGCGTCATCAAGCGGTTCATCCTCCACGCCAAGAAGACGGCGTTTGTCGTCGAGCACGACATGGTCATGGCTACCTACCTCGCCGACCGCGTCGTCGTCTACGAGGGTACCCCCTCGGTCGAGTCGTTTGCCAGCGCGTGCGTTCCTCTCTTCTTTTTCGGGCGTGTGGCGGTCGGCGACCTCGCTTAACTGACCCCTTTCTGTCCACCTGCAGACCCGAGTCGCTCTTGACTGGCATGTAAGTGTCGCTCTTGTTGTCTGAGCCAAGTAGCTCGCCCGCTGATGCGCTGCCGTCACTTTCTACAGGAACAAGTTCCTCAAGTCGCTCGAGATCACCTTCCGACGAGACCCGGTCAGTCGTCCTCTCTCTCGAGCTTTCGTATATTTCATGCACCTACTGACCCATGTTATACTCTCGCTTGCAGACCAACTTCCGCCCGCGGGTTCGTTTCTGGGCCTTCTGTTTCAGTCTCTCTTGTGTTGGGTACTTGCTGCTGACTTTTTCCGACTTTTTCCCTTGGACCGGCCTCTCTACAGATCAACAAGTTTGGCTCCCTCCTCGACCAGTAAGCTATAACTGCCTTTTGAACCCTGGGGAACAGTGCTGACCACGCCGACTCTGCTCCCGCAGCGAGCAAAAGGCATCCGGTGCGCCGAGTTTCCAGTTGTCTCGACTCCTGCCTCTCTTGGTGTATTTACTAACGTACTGCCTATATCCCGAGAACAGGGCAATACTTCTTTACTGATGGACAGGTGTAGAGGGGCTACGGAATTGGCCCTTTGTACATCGTGAAGATCCGGCGGCGGCGAACTGCGCGATCCGCCTCGTTTTCGCCGCCGGCGCAAGCATCGCCACCCGTGCCAATCCTCTCTACGCTAGACTAGCATCTTCTTTTAACCGTGCCACACCACTGTACTCTAATGCACCTGGTGCCTTCCACGTTCGCGACTCGGCCAGAATTCGGTGAGAGGCACGAGGAGATTCCGCCTCTTCACCAGGGACGGTCCGTTTCACACGCGGGCACGAGCACAACAAGCATGCAGTCAGGTGTGGAGTATACCGCTGTGCGAGTTTGCTTTCTATGTCACTTTCCCGCTCTTCGAGCTTTCTTTTCGGATTGTCGCCACCACGCTGCAACTTGCCTGGACCCGATCAGCTCGCTCCGTAGCCCTGGTCAACATACCGAAGCTGTGCCTGCTAGCTGTTGTCTCGCAAGAGCTCAGGTTCTCAACGTCAGATACGCGTCATGAAGCTGCCGGATGAAAAGCTGCCTTGGGAATCTGCTCGTCTCCCTCACGACTGAATCTGCTGCACCTCTGGCCAGCCTATCGCTATGCTACTCACGCGGTGACGGTGTTGCTGCGCGGATTCGATTCGTTTGGCCGACCCGAACAGTAGGAGCAATCTGACAGAAGCTGCGAACTATTTTCGCGGCTCGTCCAGGTTCCGTCGCAAGTCACTCAGCGCAGCGCATCTTTTGCTTCGCCTTCTTGCTGGGAGTGCAGATGCGACGTTGTTCGAGTTAATGAAGCAAACCAAAATCGGTAAGCCCGCATCGCTGGCCCCCAGCTGGAATGAAGGCCAACTTCCTCTCGTAGCAGAAGAGGGTAACGGAGCTGTTCCAAGATGCACAACAAGATCTACAGCTGAGATGCAAAGGGTACAAGAATGCGACAACATGGGGTACGGATACGGAAGGTACGGAAGGAGTTCTCGACAGCCCGGAGCGCTCAGCGCCCGTGCTCATGTTCGGGAACCGGACCCAACAAACTTGAAGTTTCGCTCGAAGTGAGGTCGTCTTCCTCGCAGGCTGTGGGAAGCGGGTACATCAGCATTCAGTGTACTGCAGCTGGCCAAGTGAAAGGACACCGAGGTAAACGCACCGAGGAAGCTCGCGCGACCGAGAACGACCACGCCCTCGCCGACGCTGTGATCTTCGGCGGCGAGGTTGACATTCCGCATGCTGCACATGGCGACCAACCCGGGCAGCAGCATCCCCATCGCCAAACCGTTCAACACGCGCTGGACGTCGACGTAGGCCTTGTCGATCCCGAGTCGGATCAGCGACCCGGGCGGGAACGAGAGCGCGTACGGCAGCGAGGCGAGGATCTGCGGGATGTGTGGGATCCCGTCGGCGGGGAGGTGTCGGTGCAGGCGGCGCGGGAGGTAGGTCGACCAGACGGCGCCGGCGATGGATCCGCCGACGGCGCCGCCGACTTGGGTGATGGTCAAAAAGATGGCGGTCGCGATGGCGACGTCTGCGGGCGGGGGCGCAAGTGTCAGCGTCGTGTACAGGTACCTGTCAGTCAGGGCGCGATAACCCACCTTGGTGACCAACGACGCTCTGACATCCCGTCTGGACCGCGATCGTGGTGAACCCGCCACCGATTCCGCCAATCACCTGACTGAGCGCGAGCTCCCACGTCGGCGCGTCGAGGTCCCGCGATCGCATCATGAGCCAGACTCCGACAATGTGGACCAGGACGCCCGCGATCCCGACCCATTTGTAGCGTTTCGTGACCTTGGCGAGGTAACCGGCGACAATGGCCGAGACGCAGGCGGAAAAGATGTAGGATTGGCTGCCCGTGCGAGTGTGCGGGTCAGCGGAGAGTCCCGAAGGTACACTTCTGCAATGGCGGAGCTCACCTGATGTAGGACGCGTCCTGAGGCGAATGGCCACGAGCGACCCTGTCGGCCAATTAAGCGCATGTCAGCCCACCGGTCCTCTCCCTCAATCGTCAGTGAAAGAGGCACGCACTGGAGAAAGCTCGTAAAGAAGCTCTCGTAGCAGAACTGGCTGCAAAAGTGGAAAAAGCCGATCGCCGACCCGCTCAGGATCGTCCGGTTCTTGAGCAGCCGAGGCGGGATCAGCGGGACGGCCGCGTGCCGCTCGTAGTAGCCGAAAAAGACGAGGATCGCTGCCCCCGACAGGATCAACATCCAGATGAAGGCTGCCCGTCCGCGAGGATCCTCGAGTCAGCTGGTATGGGTGTGTGAGGGCGGCAAAGGAAACGCTCACAGTCGCCCCAGCTCTCGGGCCGTTTCGTCGCGAGCGTGAACGGCAACAAGAACAAGATGCACCCCGCCGTGAGGGCGACCAACCCGAGCACGTCGAGGTCCTTCCACAGTTCGACCGTCTTGGACCACGTCGTCATGTTCCACCGTTTCCGCTTCGTCATCTCTTGCGCGGCCGTCTCGGCTGCGGCGGCTTCTCGTCGTTCTCGAGTCGAGAGGGTCGGGTCCGTCGACGAGGCGTGGGCCGAGGGGGCGCGTTCGAGGTCGAGCAGCGGGTCGGGTCTCGCCGTCATCGAGTGCGACCCGCGATGCTCCTGCCGGTGCCGCCTCGTCGTGACTCCAAACCCAAGATCGCGCGTACACGGTTTCCTCCCCTCCTCGAGCGCCTTTCTCCGAATCTTGCGCCACTCGAGCCACAGCGTGCAGAACAACAAACCCGCCACGAGGGGGAGGAGGATCCCAAACACGGCGTAGGCGGCGCGGTAACCGGCGGGACCTTGGCGTTGGAAAAAGGCACCGAGTGGGGGGCCGATCCAGGTCGTGATGAGCCACGGCAAGGACACGGTCGAAGTGATCAAGCCGCGGTTCGACAGCGTCGTCGTGTCTGAATTCCGCGCCCAGTCGAGTCAGCGCCGACTTCAAATGAAGTCGTGTGACAAAGCGGACTCACCTGCGACGATGATTTGTTGCGCGAGTTGGATCCCCTGCCCGCCCAGCGCGGACAAGGCGCGCGCAAAGACGTACACTTTGACGTCGGTCGCGCCGGCCGTGATCAGGTACCCGAGCGAGTACAGCGCGGCGGCGAAGCAGACTCCCTCGGCTCGACCAAACACGTCGAGCACTTTGGTCATCGGCGGTTTGCCCACCGCGTACGCGATCTGGCGGGGTCAGTTGTTATTAGTAATCTCTCGAGATTGGCGGTTTGCCAAACGGGCAGGACGCACCGACATGACGATGACGACCGAGCTGAGCATCGAGTGCTCGCCGAGCAGGCTCAGGAAATACGGCTCGATCGTCGGAGTCGTGTTCCCCTCGAGCGAGATCAACGCCGAAATCAGGTAGACCCTGCACGCGACGGCCGCCGGCGTCAACTCGACTGGCCTCCTGTTCAAGATACGAGGAGACTGCTCGACTCACCCGGCATAGACGGTCAGGAACCCTTTCCTGCCCCACGTCTTGGCCATCAACTCCATCTTGACCACGCCCCATTGCTTGTCGTGCTCGCCTTCCGCCGCGCGCCTGCTCCGGCTCGTCCTTCGGCTACGCGCTTCGGGGGGTGGTGATGGTGGCGATAGAGAGTCTGCAGGTGGTGGTCGGCCTTTGCCGTTGACGCTCCGCCACGGTTCTGATGGGTCGACGTCATTTTCTCCAGTCGCCGCTGCTGCCGCCGTCAGGGCCTTTAACCCTTTGTAGCCGTAAAAGTCCCTCGCGACGATGCCCTCCTCGTCGTCTTCGTCCTCGGTGTGACCGTCGCCGTCGCCGTCGCCGTCCGAGTCGTACACATCGTCGGTGACGCGCCCGTGAGCGTCTCGGACGAGTAACCGTTCGCGACTGCGAGTCCACCTCCGTCGGTGGGATGACCTGGTCTTGAGACGTGGCTGTTGACTACTCGCGCGGTTGCCGCCCGCCGCGGTTGTCGTAGGAGGGGACAGCTTGTCTCGGAGCAGATCCTCGACGGCCTTGACTGCGGCGGTCTGGTCGTCCTGGCCGTCCTGGTCGCCGGCGTTGGCGGGTGGGAACGAGCCATAACTCGTCGAGGGCGTCGCTGAACCGGACGTGGTCCCCGTCAAGGCGGAAGCGGCGAGTCGCGACGGCGGCGGCGGTGGTCCGAGGTGAGGTCGATGCCGCGGACTCGGATCGCGCGAGGAGGAGGAGGGGGTGGTGGACATTTGCACGTGTGTATCTTGCGCCCTACTCTCTGGCGAGTAGGAGCGCACGAGTCTGAGTCGAGTCGGGATGTCGTCAATCGGCGTCAAGCAGCTGAGCGTGCGGGGAGAGCGCCGCGGTGGATTCGGACGGGCGCTGGACTCTTGGGGCCGCTCTCGTTTGGCTCGTCCGAGCAGAACTCGCGTGTCTGTCTATAGACCCGGGCAGTGTGGGAAGCGAGAGTGCGAGGAGCGGGTGGCGCTGCACGAGGAACTCGGCCTCGCTCCTCGCTTTCTCCCCCTCTCACGGGCGGGCGAGGGCCTGGCCGTACACACTCAATACCGTACCTTTAGAACACACGCTATGCTCCACCCCTCGCTGCCGAGTCGATGTCGAGTCGTCCCGCGGCGCAATCGATATCCCGAGCCGAGCCGGCCGGCGTCCGCGGAGTTACGCTCTGCGCTCTCCGAGCGCCGCGTTATCTGATAACACTCTGCCACTCGATCGCACACCCCGTTCGCCCCGACGCCTGCCTCTATACACTCAGACGTGCTGGATCTACCAATCTGACGTCCTCCGATGGCTCCGGAGGCTCTGATTCGATGGTGTCAACAGCCTGGCCCTCGGTGCTTGTGCTCGCTGGTTGGCTCGACGGTCCCGTATATCCGGTATAGCGCTGACTTGTTTGCTTTGGGCAACCTTCGTGTCTGTTGAGGGTGAAGCAGCTCACAGAATTCGCGTCCGAGGATCAAAGACTGGGAATGCACGCTCGCCAGGAAGAGGGAATCCGTTGATTACGTCTCGAATCGCTAAGTTAGCCTAGCCTAGCCTCGCCAGAGTCGTGAGGCACCGCAAGCTCGAAGCGTGGTATTGCCGAATGGCAGTGAACTCCGGACAGGCTGGCCATGGATCGAAACCGAGGGTGCAGCTGAGGAGGATCTGTCTTGACGGTCGGTGGCGACAACCTCGGGATTTCTTCTTCCTCCTCCTCCGCTCGGAGCTGTTCCACAGTCGGTACAATTGGCATCCGGGAAATGGGAGTCGAACATACCGGGGTTATGGATGAAACGTGAAAGTGCGGCGGCTGTCTGGCAGATCAGTCCAGCTGGTCCTCATCCAGGCAGACTCCTTTCTCTTACGCATTGCCAGCCAGCAGGAGGTGGGTGTAGCAGGAAAGAAACAAGGCTGCCGGAAAAAGAAACCGAGTAGTTACTGCCGTTCTGCACAACCGTTCATAAAGGAAAACCAGCTCAAGACTTTTTATGGGGGCTCAAGCTCTAACCGTGTACGACTCGAAAAAACGGTTGGGAGTTGCTCACGCCAGCCAGACTCTGTTGTTTCGATCAGGTAGGTTACATATAGACTTTCGACAAGCGTCATCACACGAAAACCGCATCAGACTCGTCCTCCTCCCTCTTCTGCAAGCTTCTTCGGCAGAGACCTGTTTCCGAGAGAGCGATAGGAAATCAACGGTCAGGGCTTGAAAATGTATATATAGAGCTAAGGGCCTCGGTCCCAAGGAGGACAGAGAAAGCGCCCACTAAGAGCTCTGAGCACTCACCGAAGGAATATCGTCATCCTTCCATCGCGCGAGCACGACCCGCTCTCTCACTCGGACTCTTCTTCTCCCCCCTCCTCCTCCTCCTCTCCGTCCGCGCCACCACCCTTGTTCCGCTCCGTCCCCGCGAGTTTCTTAACCCCCGCAGCCCTCGCCACTTCCGCCAGAAACCGGTCCCCTCCCCCTTTGCCCCCTTGAGTCTGCGTCTGCGTCTGCGACTGAGCACCGCGGGGTAAAGAACTCGGATCGGTAAACACTTGGTGGACGAATTTCGCGACGCCGACTTCTCCGAACTCGACTTCGCTCCGGGGACCCCAGCGCCACTCGATCGCCGGATCGCCCGCCTCCGCTCCGGCATCCTTCCCTTTTTGCGTCGCTCGTTGCGTCTGCGTTCGGGCTTGTGACTTGGTACCCCCTTGAGTGGCGGCGCCGAGGTGGGCCGACGATCCGCGTTCGAGGTATTGCTGCTTGACCAAGGTGGAGAGGAAACTCGAGAGGGTGATGGAATCCGGGTGAGGGGACGCGAGCGAGAGCAGGAGGGTGGTCGAAGGGGTGAGGGAGAGCCGTTTCAGGTACGAGACGAGTTGGTCTGCGCGGGTGTGCGGAGGAGGTATAACGCGCATGTAAGTCAGACAAGGGCAGAGGGGTTCGAGAACGTGAGGGAATGAGGAGTGGCGACACTCACCGTCTCCGAGGACTTTGCCGTTGACGAGGATGAGAGCGAGCACGACCCCCAAGATGCCATACAGTGCGCCTTCCTCCCTCTTGTTATCGCGCAGGACCGCTCCCGCCGTGCCATCGTCGTCAGCGTCTCCATCTCCATCGGCGTGCCATTCGCTCAAGACGCGCCGGAGCGATTTCTTCCTGCCGTTGTGACCTTGATCTTGATTCTGATCGCCACCGTCGGTCGGGGAGAAGGAGAGGTCCGAGTACCGGTGCGTTTGGACGTGTCGGAGGAGGGGGAGGGGCACGATCGACCGGACGACGTACGCTTTCGGTTGCGCTGCGGGCGTGTAAGGGTGTCGGCGAATTTATCTCCGCCGGGCTGGGTTACGTGGTGAGAGGAAACCAGGGAGCCTCACCCTTGCCGGTGGCGGATTCCTTTTGGCGGAGGGCGACGAGGTCGAGTCCGAGGACTTCGCGGAGGATCTTTTGCACCTTGGGGAGCAGCGACGTAAAGTGGCGGCCCCTCCCGTCCGTCAGCACTGCGGCGGGGCGCGTACGATGAGTTAGTACTCGTTTCTGGGATGGACGGAGTACCCCCGGAGCAGAGACTGACCGGCTTTGACGATGTCCTGGCGGCGGAGGACGCAGCGGTGCGACTCGTTGAACAGAATCCAGCGGACCATCCCCTGGATGTAGAACTTTTTTTCCTGTTCGCGGGCGGGCGGGCGCGGTGTGAGCAAATTGTTCGAAGTGTTTCTTGCAAGGGGCGAACTCGCCTCTTCGGTGAGGTCGCCCTTTTTGCCCTTGCCGGCCTGGCCATCTCGGTCACTGTCACTGCTGTCGTCGCCGTCGTCGCTGTCGTCGTCCTCCTCGTCCGAGTCTGCGCGTTTCTTGCCCTTGCCCTTGCCCTTGTTCTTTGACTGGCTCTTTGCCGGTGCGCGTTTCCCCACCGTCGTCTTTTTGCGCTTGTTGGAACGTGCTCCTCCTCCGCTGTCGTTGCTGTCATGGTCGGTCTGCTCCTCCTCCTGCTCCTCCTGCTCGTCGTCGTCGACTGCGCGGCGTTTCTGCGTGCGGGCGGGGCGTGCGTGAGTTGACACACAGGGAGGTCCGACTGGACTGGACTTTTGACTGACTGCTGCTGCTCTGCCCATCTCTCTCTGTGTGTATAGCGCTGGGAGAGCTAAGAAGCGAGAGCGAAGACAAGAGCGCGCGTCGACGCGTCGAGCTTGGGCGCCTCCCCTCGAGCACTTTCCTCTCCGTCGTCCCACTCTCCCTCTCTCTGTACTCTGTAAGTCACCGGAGTTGGTGCTGTATAGCGACAAGGATGGCAGACCAGGTGTACGAAGCGACCTGCACCGCCCCCGTCAACATTGCCGTCGTCAAATAGTAACTCCGGATTCTCCCCCTCTGTCATGAACCTTCACACTGACTATAGCCACGCCGCAGCTGGGGCAAGCGCGACACGACCTTGATCCTCCCGACCAACTCGTCCCTCTCCGTCACCCTCTCGCAGGACGACCTCCGCTCCCTCACCTCGGCCAGGTGCATCACCGCCGCCGGTCAGGGTTCTGGGGAGGACCGCCTCTGGCTCAATGGACACGAGGAAGAAATCAAACCAGACGGGAGGACCCACCGCTGCCTCGCCGAACTCAGGCACTTGCGCAAAGCCCTCGAGGTGAGGCGCCCCCTGTCCCTTTTCGAGAGCGGGAGAGGGATACTAACCCCCCGACATGTATTCGCCCCCAGTCCCGCGACGCCTCGCTGCCCAAATTGACGGCGTACCCTCTGCACATCGCCTCGGAGAACAACTTCCCCACCGCTGCCGGCCTCGCCTCGTCCGCCTCGGGCCTCGCCGCCCTCATCGCCACCATCTCTCAGCTCTACTCGCTCACCCCTCAAAACGGCATCTCGATCTCGGACCTGTCCCGCATCGCGAGGCAAGGGTCCGGTTCGGCGTGTAGGAGTATGTTTGGTGGCTATGTCGCGTGGGAGATGGGCCAGAAGGAGGATGGAAGTGATTCCGTCGCGGTCGAGGTGGCCCCGGCGAGTCATTGGCCCGATCTGCACGCCCTGATCCTCGTCGTCTCGGACAAGAAGAAGGGCACCCCTTCCACCGCGGGGATGCAACGCACCGTCGCCACCTCGGACTTGTTGCAACACCGCATCGACAAGGTCGTCCCCGCTCGGATGCAGCGCATCTCGCAAGCCATCCTCGACCGCGATTTCGACCAGTTTGCGGTCGAGACCATGGCCGACTCGAACCAGTTCCACGCCGTCTGCCTCGATACCCAACCCCCCATCTTTTACCTGAACGACGTCTCGCGCGCCGTCATCCAACTCGTCACCGAACTGAACCGCGCCAGTGTCGACGACGCCGGACGGGGCTACGTCGCCGCGTACACGTACGACGCCGGACCGAACGCGGTCCTCTACATCCGAGAACCGGACGTCGACCGCGTCCTCCGCCTCGTCGAGCACTACTTCCCGCAGTCCGCCTCGTCCTCTTCTGCTATCCCGACCGACATCCCCGCCGGGTTCAACGCCCAGGTCATCCCTCAGCACCCGCTCGGCAGCGTCGCGCGCATCATCCACACCAAAGTCGGAGACGGACCGCGCGTCCTCGAGTCTGCCCAACACGGCCTCCTCGACCCGCAATCCGGTTTGCCCAAGTCTGTGGTGGCCTCGGCGGCGTAGTTCTCTTCTTTTGAATACAGGGGGTTATTGGGTCGTCTTCTCGTCGTCGCTCTCGAGAGTGTTCACGGGCCGGACTTCTCCTCCGGAAAAAAAGCGCAACTCTCGCCAAGTCAGGCGGGTTTTTTTTCTTGGAAAGACGAGGTGTTCCCCGAATTTCTTCTACGGACCCGTTACCTCTCCCGCGTCATCGTCGTCATCGTCGTCATCGTCCTGGCCCATAAACTCTGCCCACCGCTGCGTCTCTTCGCAGTACGGGTACGCGAGCCCTTGCAGCCACCCGTCGAACCGTGCCGACGATTCCCCCTCGGGGATCTGTAGCCCGCACAACACCTTGCCGACGTCTGTCCCGTGGGAGTCAGCTTTTTGGTTCTTTTTCGTCGAGAGGGAGAGAGGGAATGCGCGTACCGCCGCCTTGGTTCCGGTAGTGGAAGAGGGAAATGTTGAACCCGCTCGGCAGCGTTTCCAAAAATTTGCGCAGCGCGTTCGGCCTCTCGGGGAACTCGAACCGGAACACACGCTCGTTCACGGCACCGCGCGCCGACTTGGCGTTCCCGCCGACGAGGTAACGCGAGTGAGATTTCGCGAGCTCGTTGTCGGAAATGTCGAGCGCGTGCATGCCGCCGCGGTTCAGCGCCGCAAAGATCTCGGACAGTTCTTGCGTTCGGAGTTCGTGCGGGGACGGGATCGGAGTCGAGGTCCCTGTTGCCGAGTTGGCGTTGGTGTTGGCGCGCGAAGAGGAAGAGGACGAGGCGAGGTAGAAGGAGAGGTAGATGTAGGCGCGTTTGGAGGACGAGTAGCGGTAGACAAACTCGGTCACGGCGCGCGGGTGGATCACCGAGTGCAGGGCCAGGAAGCTGTGCAAGCGCCGTCAGCTGAGCTCCTTCCTGCAAGGTAAGGCTCGAACGGGGGACTCACGCTCCGGGCTTTTCGGGAATGACGACCCTCAGCATGACTTCCTTGCCCTCTCCGACCTCGGCGCGCTCGGCGATGAACCGCAAGCGCGAAAAGTTGATGTTGGCGCCCGAGACGACCGAGACGAGGTTCAGTCGTTTCCCGAGGAGGTTGTTTTGCTGCACCCATTTCTTGGCGCCCGCGACGCCGAGTGCTCCGGACGGTTCGGGGACCGCGCGGGTGTCTAGCGGGGTGGCGTTAATGGTATTAGATTCGGATCCGCGGAGAAGGGCGCTCGGAAAGAGAACCTGACGCGCTCACCCTGGAAGACATCCTTGATGGCGGCGCACAGTTCGTCGTTCGAGACGAGGACAATCTCGTCGACGAGTTGGGCACAGACGCGCAACGTCTCGTCTCCCATCCTCCTTACTGCCGTCCCGTCCGCAAACAGTCCCACCTCGCTCAGGGTCAAGTACCGGCCTGCTCCGAGGGTCTGCGCGAGCGCGTCAGCGTCGTACGTCTCGACGCCGATGACTTTGACGCGGGGAGGCGCGACCGCTTTGATGTAGGCCGCCATGCCGGCGAGGAACCCCCCGCCTCCGACGGGGATAAACACGGCGTCCAACTTGGACACGTCGGTTTGGCGCAAGACTTCGACGGCGGCGGTCCCCTGACCGGCGATGACGTACGGGTCGTTGAAGGGCGGGATGATGGTCAAGCCGTGGACTTGGGCGAGTCGGCTGCATTCGCGCTGCGCCTCGTCAAAGTCGGCCCCGTGGAGGACGACGCGCGCGCCGAGTCGGTCGACGTTCTGGTACTTGATCGAGGGCGTGTTCAAGGGCATGACGATCGTGCAGGCGATGCCGAGCTCTCGTCCCGACATGGCGACTCCTTGGGCGTGGTTGCCGGCCGAGCAAGCAATGACGCCCCTCCACCGTTCCTCGTCCGACAGTTGCCGCATGAGGTTGTAGGCCCCCCTTAGTTTGAACGAAAAGACGGGCGTCATGTCCTCTCGCTTGAGGAGGAGGTTGTTGCCCAACCGTTGCGAGAGCGAGACGGCCGGAGTGAGCGGAGTCCCCTCGGGCAGGATCGAATAGACGTTGGACGTGAGCGACATGAGCATATAGTTAGGCGTCCCGTCCGGCTTCATCAGGTGGGCTGGCCGCGCATGCATAGTGTTAGCTTACAGATGCTCTCCTCGAGTCAGGAGTGCAAACGCACCGGGCACGCGCTTGTACATGTCGGGCTGGGCAGGGAAGCTCGGTCGCTGGACTCGGCATCCATCCGGCAGCAGGATCCCTGCATCGCTGCCGTCGAGCGTAGTCGAGGTTCTCCTCCGCCGCGGTTGCTGCGGCTGCTCGCCGTCGTGGTGTCCTCCGTTGCTCAATCTCGGTTGAGTTCCTTCAGCTTCAGAGACGAGCCCGCGTGCAGTCGGCCCCGTAGCAGAAGTCATTCCCTCGCCTTGCTCTAGTGATGTCGGAGCTTGAGCAGATCAAGTCGCTGATCGTGATCTCGGAGGAGGAGCCGCTCGCCGGTTTCCGCCGTTTATCTCCGACGATCCTTTAGCGACTACCTCTCCAAGCTGCAGCTGAAACCTGGAACAGCCTTGAGTATATGATCACTTGGATTTCCCGCCGCGAGCCAGCTTGTCCCGCCGCGGAATCTCAATCTCGAGGAAATCCCTCGCCGCCATCACAGCCGCCATCCCTTCTTCCTGCTCGACTTGGACTGACCCCCCCACCGCCCGCAAGTCCGCATCCGTCTCCGCAACCCCTCGGAAAGCCTGCTCCGCCTGCCGCTCAATCTCTCTCAGCATCCGCGCCCATTTCTCCCGACTCGCGTCGGAATCGCCATCTCTGTTCGCCTCTCTCGCTTCGGGATCGGGATACTTGACGCTCAGGTGGTTCAATACGAGTTGTTGGGCTCGGATCGATCGGGCGAACCGTCCGGCGACTTGGGGAGTCGAGTGGCCGTGAGATTGTGCGAGTGCGGTGACGGATTCGAGCGAGTGGAGCGGCGGGAGGCTGTTCGACTCGGTGTTTTCTTCGTGAGACTGATTGCCCTTTGTGGTCTTGAGCGGCGACTGCGACTCGTCCAAGGTGGGCAAGTAGGCGTTGGTCGACTCGTGCACGACCAGGTCGACTCGCCGCGCCGCCTCGTCGCACGCTCCCAAATCGGCGGCACCGCGTATGAGCGGCACGAGCGCACTCGCGTCGTACGTATCACCGAGGATGACGATCCTCCTCCCTCCGTTCTCGAGATCGAGCCCGGGCGCTCGCAACACCGTCCCGTCTGCTAATCGCACCTCTTCGTCCGGGTTGGCTTGGAATCGGGACAGGAGCGAGAGTGGGTTCGTCAGACCGTGAGAGGCGAGCAGGCCGGCGCGGTTGATCGGGTTCTTGAGGTGCGGGATGTATCGCGCGGGTTCGATCGGCAAGGTGCGCGGCGATTCGTCAAACAAGTAGCCGAGGCAGCGGACTGGCGGCGGGGCTGGAGTCAGCTCCTGAATTAATGCGAGTCACAAGTGGAAAATGTGGGGACTCGACTGGTGTGGAGGATCGGTCCCGCGCTGACGGTGACGCCGTCCTCCGACAAAAAGTTTCGCCAATACCCGTCCTGTTCGTCCGCTCTCAGATCCTGACCGAGTCGCTCGCTCGGGTGCAGCTCCTGTGAGAGATCGCACTGTTCGTCGGGGAAGAGCAACTCGTGCACTCGGTACGGGCGCGAGAGGATCGTCTGCGTGAGGGAGAGGGTGCAGCGGAGGAATTGGCGCAGTCCCGACGGCCCGTAAATTTCGAGCGGGTCCGCTTCGGCGGTGGCGTTCGAGTCGGCGGCGCTGATGGTCGCCAACAGGCCGGGCAAGCCGTTCACGTGGTCCGCTGCAGGCGAGGACCTTGAGTGTGTCAGCGCGCGAACAGAACCTGTCCACTCCCGACCGACCGACCGACCGACCGACCGTGCATGTGAGTGACAAAGATTCGCGCAATCTTGCTCATGGCGAGCTTTTTGCACCGCGCGTCGAGCAAGCGGTGCTGCGTGCCTTCGCCGGCGTCGACCATCCACAGCCTCGAGTCGAGTCTCACGACGAGCGAACTGACGTTCCGAGTCGCGCACGGGCGACCGGCCGCCGTCCCGAGAAAGGACACGCTCAGAGTGTCGACCGGCATGGCTGGCCTGGGCCTTGCTTAGGGGTCCCGAGTAGCTATGGTCAAGGGTCAGCAGTCTTTGAGCCTTCTCATCAGTGCCACGTCAGCGCCTAACTCCGCGGATTTGAGCGGAGTAGTCCGGCTTTCACCTGCTCCCGACCTTCTCAAACTTCCACTCTCACCTCTCTATACACTCACGCTATACGGTCAAGGATGACCTACTCGTCCGCCCAGCTCATCCGCTGCGAATTCCCCGCCGAGCATGTCCTCCTCCTCGCGATGAACCGCCCGCCCGTCAACGCCTACTCGGACCAGCTCGCGCGCGAACTGCAGCTCCACCTCGAGACCGCTTCGAGCGATCCGGACGTGCGCGTTGTGGTGCTCTCTTCTGATGTCGAAAAGGGGTTCACGGCCGGTTTGGACCTCTTTGCGTGCGTGCAGCGATTCGGTTCTAGTGCGGGCCGAAAGCTGGGACTGATCCCCACCTGAAACTGGGGCAGCACCGGCACGCTCTCGCACAAATCGGCAGACGCAGCCCGCACAGCTCTGCACATCCGTCAGGTGGGTGGTCTCCATGGGGGGAGGCAGCACTCGAGAAAAAGGAGGGGCGCTCTGACCCTGGAGCAAATCCCGTCCCGCCCAGCACATGGATTTCTTGCAGCGCTGCGTCTCGGCCATCCAGGCGTGCGACAAACCCGTCATCGCCGCCGTGCACGGCATCTGCTTCGGCGCCGGGCTCGACTTGATCTCGGCGTGCGACGTCCGCCTCTGCGCAGAAGGGACCCTCTTTTCCATCAAGGTGCGTCTCGGCTCGGGCGGGGCTTCTTCTTTTCGAGGGTCGTCCTTACTTACCGACTTGCTTCGCACTGGACAGGAAGTCGACATCGGCCTCGCAGCCGATATCGGGTCGTTGCAGCGCCTCCCGCGCGTCACCTCGAACGCCTCGCTCCTGTACGAACTCGCCCTCACGGCGCGCACGTTCGGTCCCGCCGAGGCCGAGAAACTCGGACTCGTCAGTCGGACCGTCACCGGCAAAGGTTTCGAGCGAGTCCGGCACGAGGCGATCGAGTTGGCCAAGGTCGTTGCCAGTGAGGCGTCACTCGTTTTTTTCGGTGTGTCGGAGGTGGTTGGCTCTGCGGTTGACCCTTTAACCCGCCCCCTAGGCAAATCTCCCATTGCGACCTTGTCGACCAAGCATCTTCTCAACTACTCGCGCGAGCACACCGTCCAGGAAGGGTTGCAGTACACGCAGGCGTGGTGAGTTGCCCGGTCTCTTGCTTTTGCGGTTTCTAGTCTTGCTTGCGGCTGATCTTGGGTTTGTTTCTTGAACAGGAACATGGTGAGCCCGAGTTTCTTCTCACTCTGATGAGCTCTCGGTTTTGGTGCTTTGGCAACGTCTTCCAAGCGGATTCATTGACTGACGACGGTTTTTCGTTCCTAAAGGGCATGGTCCAAGCGAACGACGTCACGGCCGCGATCCAAGGGTGCGTTCTCCTCAAGCTTGCTGTCTGCGTACTCTCGGCTGACCAAAAATGGAAACCCTGCTCTCCCAGCTTTACGATGAAGAAGCCGCCCGTGTTTGAACCGCTGTCGGAGAAAAAGGCCAAGCTTTGAGGTCTCTTTCCGGTAAGAAGAACCGCGCGCCTGGACAAGCGAGAGACTGGTGGGCAATGTTGTTTATGTGGGAACTGTTGCAATCATGAGGGCGATTCCGTCCTGCCGTCGTGGCGAGAAGGCTTGACGAAGACGCAGTTGTAACGTCATCGGGAAACTTCTACGGTGTCTAAATTCGATGCGTTTCCTTGAGACATGGGCGCGGCCACGTTCTTGTTGCCGAGGTAGAAAGTCGAAGAGAAGGAGGACGGAAGCTCGTCGATCAAAAGATCTCGTTCGCGAGTGGGCAGTTTTCGAGCGCGTGTCCGAACTCTGCGGGCGACAGTGTTAGCCCCTCACGACGCGGTAAAAGGTGACCACACTATTCGCGCGCGCACCTTCACAGTCGTCACACCACTCTTGGCTGTCGGTTCGGCGGTTCATCGGCATCGACTGCGGTGGCGAAGTCGAAGCGACTAGGTCATCCGAGGGAGTCACTGTCGCACAAGCACGGTGGTCAGATCCTGTCGGTCAACACTCGGTGTGCTAGTAATGTGCAGGAAAGAACCGCTCACAGTCTGGACAGGCGGTAAGGTCGTGTCCCGCCTCGCCGCACATTTCGCATTTTCGGGCATTTGAGGCGACGCCACTGTTGGTGGGCTTGTCGTCGTCGTTGTTGTTGTAGATCTGGCTCTCGACCAGCGATTCGAGTTCCGTGATCTGCACAACAGTGGGTTGGTCAGCCGACCGTTGGCGTGGGCGAAAGGGTGCTCACCTCTTCTTTCAGCGCCTTGATCTCGAGGGCGCTCTTGCGTTGGACGTCCTCGAGCTGTTTTCGGAGGTCGTCCTCCTTGTTGGTCGTGGTCGGGTCCGTGCTGGTGGCGGCGGACAGTGGTGAGCTTTTGAGCGCCCACAAACCGCGCAACCGCAAACTCACCCCCGCCGATCCTGCAGCTCCTTGTTCTCGGCCGTGAGCGAGTCGACAATGATCCGGAGTTCGTTGACCTCGTTCTGGGTCGAGAGTTGGCCTTGGGGCCGCTGAGCCAGGCGCTGGATCTCGGCTTCGGCGTGGCGCAGATCCTGCCTCAAGCGCGTGACCAACTCGCCGAGCTGGTGCGACTCGCGTTCAGCTCGCTCCAGTTCGGATTTGTTGGTGGCGAGATCGCGTTGCGCTCGCTGCAGGTCGTCGGCGAGGGAAGCAGCGGTCGAGTCGTCTTCTTGCCGCCGCAGGCCTTCGAGTTCGGACCGTTCGGCTTCGAGCGTCGAGTGCGATTCGGCGAGCGCGGCTTGCAGTTCTTTGATCCGGGCGTGGGCGCGCTTCTCGGCTTCGTTGGAGGACTCTGTGAAAGGTGGGGGGGTTAATTTAGTCACGGTTCGTCGCAGAGAAGTCTCGAGGTGACGGCTCACCGACCGCCTCCTTGAGCGAGCGGATCTGCTCCTTGAGCGCCGCTTCGACTTCTTGATGCCTCGCCCGCCTCTCGCGCGCGTCGCCGATTTCTTGCTCGAGCTGGTGCCGGACCCGCTCGAGTTGGTCCTCGAGCGAACCGACTTTTGACCGCAAGTGCTCGACTTCGGCGCGCGCCGTCTCGGCGTCGATCGTCGCGGCCGTCGTGGTGGTGTCGTTCATCACGGGCGGAGTCGGTTGTTGTTGTTGTTGTAGTTGTGCCTGCAGCGACTCGACCAAATCGACCGCCTCCAACCGCGCCAACTCGATCTCGGCAATCTTTTCCTCGTACGTCTCGCACAGAGCCTGCCCCGCCGTCCTCAACTTGTCCACCTCGGACCGGAGTTGGTCCCGCTCTCGGGTGTGTTCCTGCGCGGCGGCGTCGAGTCGTTCGCGGAGCGATTCGACTTGGGCTTCCATCGCGGCGGATTTGTGCTTGGCTTCGAGTTTGAGTTTCTGAGAGGCTTCGAGTTGCGCGGCGAGGTCGGCTTCCAGCGTGGCGATTCGGTTGGTTTGGGCGGGGTCCGCGGCTGGGGCTGGCGTTTCTGGAGGGGCGGCCTCCAAACGCTGTGCCAAGTCGGCCTCGAGCTGCTTGATCCGCCGCGACTTTTCCGCCAACCGGTCTTCCATCTCGCGTCCGAGTCGCTCGCTCGCGTCCAGCAACTGCTTCAGTTCGACTTCGCCCTCGTCCCCATCCCCGCCGCGGTGGGACTGTCTCGAAAAGGAGCGCTCGTCCGCTCGGTGTGATTGTCGAGAGATGGACTGCCTCGAGATGGAGGATGCGAACGATTGTCGCGAGGAGGACCGGAGGGACGGCGTGGTGGACCGGGGAGGGAGATCGCTCGCGGTGGTGGTGGCGAGTGAGGTTCTTCGACGAGCGGGAGTCATCCGACCCGTTGTTGTCGCAGAAGACGACGGCGTGACGGATCGCGCGAGTCCGTACGCGAGTGGGATGGGCGGAACTTGCGGCGGTAGTTCTTGCCGAGAGGGAGGTCTCGCCGAGAGCCGCGGCGTACTAGGACCACCGAGCGAGCGTCGCGGCGTCGGGGTGGGCATTCCGGGCGCGGGTGTGGATCGAGGCATCCGAGGCGTCGACGCCGACAGGGAGGGCATTCGAGGCGTCGACGCTGACAGGGAGGGTTGTTTCGTCGGCGAGAGGGACCGTCGTGGCGTTCTCGTGGTCGACGTCGGGGCGGGCATCAGGTCCGAGACTTTGAGGGGCGGGTTTCGGACCGCGCGGACTTTGGCGACGGGGAGGAACAAGCCGCACTGGGGCGGGCAGGCAAAGTATTGGGTGCTGCCGGTAGGGTTGTTAGCGTTTGTCGTTGCTGAGATGGTTCGAGGGGGCGCCCGCTGACACTCACCCCTGCACGCTGCCGTCGTTCTTTCCGCGCCCTGCAAACTCGTCGTCGAGTTCGACGCCGGCCCACGTACCCGCCTTGCCCTCGACGCCGCCGAGGAACCGGAGCGTGCCCGTCATGGGTTCGCCTGCCGAGAGTTCGAATTCGACCGACGAGCCGACGCGCGGTTCCGAGGAGGGCGGCGGGGCCAGGGAGGATCGTCGCATTGGTGTTCGAGTTGGCGTCTGCGTGAGTCCCGGCGTGCCGATGCCCGGGATGCCCGACTTGCGGCGACCCGAGGCGGCGGGAGTCGAAGGCAGTCGAGAGGTCATTCTCCTGCGGGCGGGGCAGGGTGGGTCAGCTTGACGGTCAGGGAGGGTGTTGCTCTGAGTGCTCACACTCGTCCGCTCGTCTATGCTCTGTGCGCCGTGTTGTCTACTCGAGGTCGCGTGTTGAGCGATCGGGAAGCGGCGTTCCGAGTCGGGCGGCGGGAGGTGTTGGGGGCGGAGGAAACACAGCCAGATGGAATGGAAAAGCGGGTATGTACGGTACTCTAGGTCGCCTCTATGCTGGCCGGGTGCAAGACGAGGTTACGAGTCGCCGCCTCTTCGCCATTCGCCCTAGTTCCACTCGCTCGCCCTCCGCCCCTATCCTGCTCTCCCAGTTCTTGGCTCCCGGATGCGCTTGACCAGGGCTCGACGCTGATCTGCCCGCGCTTTCGACCCGCTTACCCCTCGCCGAGCTCGAGACATCGCCCGCCGACCTGCTTTGGCTGCTGAACGCCATCCGACGCAATTCAGCTCTCCCGTGTCTCCGGCCAGGCTAACAAGCTGAGCGACGGGCTCAACACCATCAAGTCTCCGCGGCTAGCTCCCGTCCAGCTCACCCAACACGGCCGTCTTCAAGCAGTACTACTCGCCGTTTGCGAAACAGCCAGCTTTTCTCACTCTGCCACGACCCCACCATCGAATACTCCACAGCCAGCTACCAACAAAGACTCTGGAGCCTCTTGTCGGCTACTTCCATAGCCGAAAAAGCGGTCGCGCCGGTTCAGAGCTCCTCCCGACGCTCGATCCGGCGACTTCTCCGCCATTCGCGGACTTTGCCGCGCGCCGCGGTGCCCGCGAAGCGGGCCTTTTTGTGTCCCCGGCGTCCGGGCAAGTTTGCCGCGAAGCGGCTGTCTGGGCGTTGTCCCCTTGCATCCGCGTTCTGTCGACGTCTTGTCGCTTGAAGCCACGATCGCTTCACCCGTGCCTTGTCAACTCCGGCTCGTCGTTTCTCTTCGACCAATTCTTCGATCTTGACCGCATTTGAACAAAGGAGTCCGCTTTGCTCATGCTATATGTACAGGTCTTTGCCGGCCGAGCTTCCGAAGCTACAGCGGTCCAGCGTTGCCAAACCGGCCGACGGGCACCCTTCTCGCTTCGGAAACTCCGTCGATGCTCGCGATCAAATTTTCTAATTGCACTTTGCCTATTTAACACGACGTTTTGAGTTGATCCTCTACCCGAAAGAGCGTCTCCGGACTCGCAAGCGGGCTGAGCATTCGGAAGACGGCTGACGGTCTGAACCGAAGGGCAACGCGACTCTTGTCGCTGAGCTTTGCTCCATCCCCTTGATGCACACAACGATACTGTCGTCTTCAGTGTATCCGGATACAGCAGTAAGTGCAGTCCTTGCCTTTTGCGGATCGCAACTGACTCGATGCTGCCTTTCAGGTTCTCTTGCATCCTTTCCAGTCTCTCTTTCCCTTCGCCCTCGACTTGCTCTGGTTCGCCGCTTTCGTCACTTCCTCAACGCCAGACCTACCACTCTGCCCTCGCTTTATCGCCCGCCACATGCGCCAAAGTACAACGAGTCGGCAGTGCGAACTCGCCACCTTTGGGCCTCTCGCCGTCTCGGCGCGCCTCAGGTCACGCAGACTGAAACTTAGGCCTTGGGGAAAGCTGAAATGTAATCACGCCGTTTCGACAGACTCGTAGAGTACTTCGGACGCTTACTCGCACAAGAACCTGCGGGAGAGTAAGCCTGGGCTCGAGCTCGGGATCAAGCTCGGAATTGGACTCGAGACCAAGCTGGCTCTGTCTGCAATCCAGACAGGTCCCCCTCTCGGAGCCCCTATGCAAGGGAGAACATCATGCACCTGCCTCGAAGCTGCAGCGGCTGGTCCGGCCATCTCTGGCGGCCGCTGATCTCTCGAATGGCGCCACTTCCGTTGACATTCCGACCGTTGTGCCGGATTGACATGTCGCAACGGTCGGCTTTCACGTGTCGGCTCCGGTTCTTCTCGCCTCCAGCTGCGACAGCTCGTCTCATCTCTGCGCCCTACGGCTGACAGGCTATAGCCTGCAAAGATGAGCCTCCGGGACTTCAGCAGCTTGGTGCCATCGCGAGAGCGGCCTGAGGACGAGGCTTTGGCTCAACTGATGATCGGAAACCGGCGATCGACACGTTTAATCAACCTTCCCTGAGCGGGCCGCGTTCCGTGCCAGCTTGCTCGGCTCACCTTTCTGGGCCGTTTCATCTCGCTGACTTCTCTTCCTTCTTTCCCTTCGTCGCTCTCGCTTGCTCGCATCCGGACTCGCCCTGCGCTCGCTGCAGGCTCGGATACGCTGTGGCTACCTGTGGAGACGCTGTGCACCGGGTGCTGCCTTGTGCGGGAGGTTGGGAGGCAGGAGTTGGGACTGTTGTCGTCTGGAATGTAGGGCCGCTGCACCCTCCGCCGCTGCGTATAGGCAAAGGCATCGCTCTCGCTGCTGAGCCATGTGCAGGGGTCATAGTCGCTGTTCTCGACTCGCTGTTGGTGCAAGCTGGCTCGAAAGGTGGGTCCACCTCACGTCCAAGCCGCTGTTCACTCGTCGCTGTGAGCTTCTCTCGCTGTTGGGGGAGCGCTGTGGGGCTTGCCCTCGCCTTCCCTGCGCGTGAGTTCCGCATTGTCAGTGGCGCACTTGGACGTGAGAGGCCCACCTCTTCTTCCACCGCTTGCACTGCGCAGACTCGAGGCGCACCCCCTGTACTGGGCTCTTCGCGAGCGTTGCCTTATGCCTCTCCGCGCTCGAGGGCGCACCCCGTCCGCCCTTTCCCTATCCTTTCCCTCCCCGTACTCGCGCCGGTGTCGCTCTCTGCGGGTGCGCGAGCGGCGCGTTCTCGTTTTTTGGGGGTCGCAGGTTTTTTTTCGGCGTTCTTTCGGGCGGCGTTCTCAGAGGCGGGATACGTTCATGGGGACTCTGCGGCAAAAGGGTGCACTTGCTCGGGATGCATAGCGCTGCTGACCGCTCCTTTGTTACGAGCGCTCGCAGGTCGCGCATCGTCCTCAAGAACAAGTTCAAGACCTGGAGTTGCCGTTTGTTCTCCTTTTCCTTTCTTCTTTGCTCGGAGTCCTCGCTTACTCGATCTTTCTCACTAGGTTCCGGCACTCTTTCTCCCCGTTTCCGTCTCTCCGCGCACTCGCTGCGCGTCCAGTTCTCGGCGTCGAGGTTGGGTGAGCCGGACTTTCCAGCTCTTTTTCCCCCGTCCCTCATCCCCGCCGCTGCCTTCCCTTCCTCCTGGTTTGACGTCAAGCTGACCGCTTCTTCTTGTCCCGCTCTCGCAGGACGGAAAGCCACGGCCGAGAGGGACGGCGTCTCGGTCTCGGGCGCAGTTCCGACGGAGTTTTCGGGCGGTCACGCGGCTACGGTCGGGGTTCGCCGCGAAGGCTTGGTGTAGAACCTTTGTAGTGACTTCGGGCGGACCGGCGTCCACAGTTGGTGAGTCGTCGTGCCTTTCCTTTGCGACCGTTCTCGGATCGACGCTGACCTCGGCAGCTTTCCTCTCGCAGAAATGCGAGAATGACTCGGCCGACCTGGCCACGCCCTTGGTCGCCTTGTACGAACCATCTGCAGACTCTTCCGGTAAGGGTTGTGCGTCTCGTTCACGCGCCGTTCCGCTGCTGACCTCTGCTCGCTCCCCTCCTTTCCTGCCCCTCCTCTTTTTATTTCTTGATCCAGAGCCTCGGTGAGCTTCTCCCTCTCCCTCTGTTCTCATTCGAGGTCCAGCCGTGCTCGTTGCAGGCTCCTTCTTCTTGTTTCTGTTTCGGAGAGAGCGTGGCTGACGTCTCGACTTTCGCTTTGCAGCTTTCCTTCATTCGGTTCGTGCACACGGCGCAACTCCCGCTGCCGCCTCCGGGATCCGGACGGATCATTTACGCTATAACGTGTGAGCTTCCTTGTCGCTCGACTGCCGCGTCCGCGTGCTCGCCGCTGGAGGCTGATCTCTCCCAATTCCTCCCGGTCTTCCCTCAGGTCTTTCCGCGCCTCTTCCCCTTGCGCCGCTTTAAGCAGGTTAGTACAATTCTAAACCCCCTTCCCCGCTCCTTTCTGCTTTGCAGCAGCCCTTTATCAGAGAGCGTCGCTCCAGCTCGCTCTCGGCACCGCCCCGTCCGCCAAACCTGACCTTCGGCCTCGCATGCCATAGCAAGGACGACGCTGCGCGCCGCAGCACGGCGAGATCCTCTACAGGTGAGCGTCCTCTCTGCACGGTCTCGTGCACGAAGCGGCTTTTTGAACGAGCTCCGCCGCTGACCATCGCCCACCTCTTCTTCATCTGGCAGCGAGTCTACCGGCTGTGGACGCGCTCGACTCGGCCCGCTCTTTCGCTGGAAAGCTCAGGTGAGCCCTTTATTCTCCGGCTTTGCAGATGACTGCGCCGTTCTGGACGTTCTCCTTCTTCGTCCGCAGTCGTTAGGTTAGGGTTAGGGTTAGGGTTAGGGTTAGGGTTAGGGTTAGGGTTAGGGTTAGGTTAGGGTTAG